>OU745244.1:2502500-3752500 GCA_916618015.1 Xestia c-nigrum
TATATTACATAAGCTGCTACTAGTTTTTCAAACCAAACAAATAACCTTGGTCAACAACATTTTGAGGTTATTTTGCCAATGAAACCATGAACCCGAAACACGTTAGAGAATGGATAACCAGCATCATACATGAGACGGTTAGGTGTTAGATAGCTCAAAACAGTATTTACTTAGAATTGAGAAGTTGTAAATAACTAGTAATCATGTGAACACTAACCAATGTCGGCAATATTGACATGCAGATTGTTCATTGTCTACGGCACAGATTCGGGTCATAAAACCATCTTTGGAATCCTCATAAAACATACAATCCAAATAAAACAATGGTTATAGGATTTATTAAAACTTTTTATTTGACATCAAAAATAATTTTATTATACAAGTTGTCGCGTTTCATTCCACGCAACCGTCAAATCATACGGGTCGCGCTCAGTCATTGTAAAGATACACTTAAAAATCCATAACTTTATCAAGAGTATATTTACGCAAACAATTCAGTCATGTGTGTGTATGGGATACGGCAACGTATTAATTAAGATGTATCACCTTAAAATTAGAATTAATAAATATAAGCAATTCATTTTCCATGTTGCCATGTTAAGTGAAACGAATTGTCAATTTTGCATATTTGTGAATTTCCGTTTTTAGACGTCAGTCTGGGTCCAACATCCGCGCACGCTTCACGTGAGAACCCGGACTCCCGGCGTTGTTCGGTTTTTTTTAAATTTAAGATGGCGGAGTAAAAATTTTCCACGCGTCCATGTGCGCAATATTTCTTTTTCGTTGTAATTTTTAACGCAATTCTGCGATGGACTACGGCCTGTAGCCACGAGGATGTCGGTTAAATCGATTTCGTCACCTCCGTAAATGTGGCGCAAGCGAATCAACGCTGCGAGAACTTAGCGCGTGGCTTCATCGATGACCGCGTGTCCACGGTAACCTCACGACCGGCTGAAGGAGGTCGAGAAGACGCGGACGTAGCGATATCTTCGCTCAGCTCAGCGTGCCAGCGTCCTTGGGAGGCGTCCCGTCCGTAGGGCTCCGCATTAGCGTGAGTGTCTGCCACCATCCATGTGTGGTAGGCGACCCCAAGGACTATTCGTCGTGCCTGCTTCGCTTCCCGCACCCGCCTTCTACACCAGCCTCCGCGCGCCCAGGCGCGAGGCCACGACGATCGCTATCGAGCACGTGCTCTGGCGATCGCCCGGTCCCCCAGCCCCGCGGAGAACCGCGAGAGCTTCGGCGACGTTCTACGGCGTAGGGAGTGCGATCATGGTACCATGAGTAAGTTCACCTTTTTATATAATCTGGCCAGAGAAAAACTAGAGTCAGTGCGCGTTTAACTTCAGAGGCCCGCTGCCCTATTCCTACTTCAGAATACTTAGTAGTAAGGTGTAAACGACTTTGTACAGCCTTCGATAACTTATGTAAATAACTTGTGTTAATATATTACCATTGTTATTGTTCTGGTTGAACTTCCTAGTTTTATTCTGAACAAACCTCCCGTAGTCTTTCCAAAGCAAGAGGTCCTTGAACCAATAGTTTGATGCATACTCCGAGAGCTTGAAGACCTTTTTATTTGTAATCCTAAAATCATCGTGTGTTTACGTTCTACTTACTTACAACCTTAAACCACAACCTTTTTTCTTTTGCACCTCAACTACAACACTTTAACTATAACAATTATTTTTTTATTTTTTTTTTTTTTTCTCACACACGACAATGGCGCCCGAACGTTTATTATAACATTATACTATGGGATTTGTTTGGAGTATTTCTGGTGATTGTTTTTTTATAGTCAAAACTTGTTGCGTTAACATTCCCCAACACAATTTGTATTGAAAACTTTTAGGTAGCATCTGAACAGTGAGTGCTTCGCATTTTTGTGAGTTTATTTGTTTTGGTGAAGCAACATTTTACAGTTGAAAACATGACATTTTGATTTTTTTTTGGGAAATATTTTATATTCATGTACTGACAACAGTAACTTTATTTGGATTGCTCTCACTACTTCCTCAGCAAGCACCGTTCAGGTACTAACCGTTTAAATTTAATAATAATTTCTGTTGTGTCGTCACAATGGCTGACCCACCAGAAAAATTTGAAGATACAGAGGATGATGTGCACGACAAATCCGATTCAGACGATGTCTCTCGAAATGTAACGCGTAGACAAAAAGATGCATTTCAGCAATCAATGTCAACCGCATCCCAGGACACAAAACACACTTACCAACCTTCACATAGTCAAACGGTACCAGCAGTCGACTCGAATGTCATAACTTATGTAGTACGCGATGACAATTTCAGATCATGGAATTTAAAGTTCACCGGCGACTCAAGTATAGTGGATTTTTTCTTGCGAATTGATGACTGCATGCGCACTAGAGACGTACCGGAACATAAAATTGTTAAATGTTTTTCAGACTTATTGGGCGGAAAAGCACTAGATTATTATAGACAGATTAGAGACTCAGTAGTCACTTTGGAGGATTTGCAAAATAAGTTTAGAACATTCTTCTCATCTTTTGACAATGATTTCACCTTGGAGAAACAAATTAGAGATCACAAGCAAAGCGTAGGTCAACCATTGCATATCTACGTGCTAGACATGCAAACCTTAAACTCAAGACTTACTTCACCATTGTCAGAAATTACCCTTATAGAAATTATAAAACATAATTTATTGCCAACCTATGCACAACTCTTAGCTGTCAATGACATACAGACCATTGACAGATTAATTTCACTAGGCAAGCGTTACGAAGCATACGCTGTATCCACACCATGTAACTCTGTCACAAAACCTAATAAGGGTCCGAAACAAGTAACCGTCCTTAACACTCAATATAAGAAAAAGGAAAAAACACCGGTTACATGCCAGAAATGTAAGAAGTCTGGTCATACATATAAACAATGCAGATCAGTACCTGGCATTGTTTGCTTTAAGTGTGGGGCAAAAGGGGTACTAACTACCCGCTGTCCAAAGTGCAACCCACCCACAAACACCCACCCGGAACAAAAATCAAATTCAAAAAACTAGATCACCCAGGAGTACCTAGTGCCTCTCCAAATAAACAACACTTAGGTACGGTGACTCCTGGTATAACATGTGGGAAACTAGACAACAGAATCTTTGTAGAATTCTTAATTAAAGACAGAACTTACAGCGGACTTTTGGATACAGGTGCAAACCTCTCAGTTATAGGTAACGATTACCATAACCATCTTTCAGATTTAGGATTCAAAATAGAAACAACACACTGGACCGCAAAGTGTGCCAACGGATCTCAAGTGAGAACGATAGGTACTATGTCCATACCAGTCAACTTCAAAGATAAAACTTGGGATATCACATTTATGGTTATACCAGAGATTTCCGACAACTTCATTTTAGGCATGGACTTTGTACATCAATTTGGAATTTTAAATTATTTTTATTTTGATAGCATACAGCTAGTTGACAAAAATAACGACATACACCCACAAGCTTCAAAACAGCTGTGCGGTATAACATCCAAAAATGAACTATCACCATTAGAAACAATAGAACTAGAAAAAGTAATTAATAAATTTAAAACAATAAGTACAGAAGAGAAAGGTTTAGGAAAAACCGACATAATTGAACATAGAATTGTAACAACAGGTTCACCAATTAAACAAAAATACTACCCTTTATCGCCAGTGAAATTGCAAGCACTGAACGATGAAGTGGACAGAATGTTAGAACTAGGCGTAATTGCTCCATCTAAATCACCTTGGTCCAACCCGGTTGTTATGACTCCAAAAAAAGATGGTTCACTCAGATTTTGTTTGGATGCTAGAAAGCTTAATGATGTCACTCTAAAAGACTCCTACCCATTGCCTTATATATCTTCAATATTAGATAACCTTAAAGGAGCTCGTTATTTAACTTCAGTAGACTTATCAGCTGCTTATTGGCAACTACCACTTTGCGATTCCGATAATTTAGATGGTAATGGCACTTCTTGTCAGAAAACCGCATTCGTAGTACCTAACAGAGGACTATTTGAATTCAAGAGAATGCCTTTTGGATTATGTAACGCAGGTTGCGATTTGCAACGTTTGATTGACTCATTGTTTCACCACAAGTATGGCGAAAAAATTTTTGGATATTGTGATGATCTTTTAATAGCTACTACTTCATTTGAAGAGCATATTGCTATATTGAACGATGTCATAGAAACATTAAGCAAAGCAGGTTTGACAATAAATTTTGAAAAATGCGAATTTTGTAAAGATCAGCTAAATTACTTGGGCTACGTTGTAAGCTCAAAAGGCCTGCAAACAGATCCAAGGAAATTGGACTGTATTAGAAATTTCCCAAGACCAACTACAGCGAAACAGTTGCGAGCGTTCATAGGTTTATGTTCATACTACAGGAGATTTGTTAATAACTTTTCAACAATAATAGCTCCAATGACGGCGTTAATAGGTAAGAAAAAAGGAAAAGAGGCAATAGCTTGGTGTATTGAAGCGGAAAGGTCTTTCATAGCACTCAAAGAAGCACTTACTCAAGCTCCAGTATTAGCCTGTCCGGATTTTACAATACCGTTTCAGATTCATACCGACGCATCATCAGTCGGAATTGGTAGCGTTCTTGTACAAGAAATAGACGGTGTAGAACATCCCGTAGCATTTCACTCCCGTTTACTGTCAAAAACAGAACGAAATTATAGCACAACGGAGCGAGAGCTGTTGGCAGTAGTAGATTCCGTTATACATTTTAGGCCTTACATTGATTGTGCTCATTTTATTTTGGTTACAGACCACATGTGTCTAAAGTGGTTAAAATCATTAAACAACCCGTCAGGTCGTTTAGCTCGTTGGGCAATGCAACTAGCTTGTTTTGACTTTGAAATCCGTCATCGGAAAGGTGCTTTGCACGTAGATGCGTTATCTAGAGCAGAACTCAACGCAGTATCATTTTCAGGGGGTACGAATTCAAGCGATGAGTGGTACAATAAATTATTAAAAAATGTACAAACTCATCCAATATATCATAAGAACTATCAAATTAAAAATAACATATTGTACAGATACAGTAAACCCTTGACACAGTTACAAGAGGAAAACTCATGGAAAATGGTTATACCACATGACGTAGCACAGGACTGCATAAAGGAAAATCACGAAATAACCGCCGTGCATCCTGGTTCATTTAAAACTTTAGCAAAGATAAAAGAAAATTACTTCTGGAAGGGTATGTATGCAGATGTTAAGAGTTATGTGACAAACTGTGAAAAGTGTAAGGCTTATAAACACTCAAATGAAACACCACACGGACACATGACAAACCAGAAAAAGGTAGATCGTCCTATGCATACACTCTCCATTGACACAATTGGTCCCTTTGCAAAAGCATACTCAGGTCATGTATATATTCTTTCCATTGTAGATGTATTCACAAAATATTGTTGGCTACACCCCCTTAGAACTGCAACCACAAAGACAGCAACTTCTTTTATCGAATCAGAAATTTTATTAAAAGAGGGCACACCATGCGTTATTATATGTGACAACGCCACGATTTTTCAAAGTAAGGAATTTAAAAACTTTTGTACAAAATATTCAATACCAAAAATATTTTACAACGCATATTATGCACCACAATCAAACACTGTGGAACGCTATAATCAAACCATTCAAACTTGCTTAGCTATGTTAGTAGAGGAAGACCAGAGAAATTGGTCTAGGTTCCTTCCTCAAATCCAGTTATTTTTAAACACTTCCATAAATCTAGCTACAGGATACACACCATATTTTTTGGCCAGAGGTCGTGAAATCATCTCTGACGGTGCTTTGCATACCTTGAGGGGCAACGCACCACATTCAATTGATGATATTCAACTCGCCAATAGGAACGAAAAAGCAGATTCCTTAAATGAACTTGCAGATATTTTCCAACGTGTAAGCTGTACATTGACCAAAGCGTACAAACAGAATGCGAACAGATATAACCTACGACGCCGAGAGCTCGGGCTAAAAGTTGGTGATATTGTTTGGAGGCGTAACTTTGTACAGTCAAATGCGGCAAAGTTTTTCTCAGCTAAATTAGCACCAAGGTTTGTCAAATGTAAAATAGTCGACAAACTATCCGATGTTGTTTACCAATTAGAGGAAATAAACACAAAAACTATAGGGAAGTATCACGTCAAGGACATAATAAACGTGCCATAAAAACGGTGTTGTTAATTATGCTTAGTTTTCTGACCGTTAAAAAAATGATGCATTTGCACATTCTTGGTCGATTTATTTTTAAGTGACCTTTTCTAAACTAAACTGAATTGTTCC
This sequence comes from Xestia c-nigrum, assembly GCA_916618015.1. Taxonomy (NCBI): domain Eukaryota; kingdom Metazoa; phylum Arthropoda; class Insecta; order Lepidoptera; family Noctuidae; genus Xestia; species Xestia c-nigrum. The sequence continues at coordinate 2,508,815 of OU745244.1, forward strand.
TGTATCAGTGGCTCCCCATGGCCCTGATAACGTTTGTTTTTTCAAAATCAATTCAGGACTTTTCCCAAAACAATTGGAAATAAATTTTTTTATATGGGGTATTTTGGTCAAAATAAACATTTTTTTTTTCTAGTGACTATTTTTGTCACTACACTGAATTGCTTCGGTATCAGTGGCTCTCTATGACCCTGATCCCATTTGTTTTTTCAAAACCAGTTCAGTACTTTTTTCAAAAGAATTGAAAATAAGTTTTATTTTGGGAATTTTGACCAAAATATATTATTTTTGCAAGTGACTATTTTTGTCACTACACTGAATTGCTTCGGTATCAGTGGCTCTCTACGACCCTGATCCCATTTGTTTTTCAAAATCGGTTCAGTAATTTTTACAAAACAATTGAAAATAAGTATAATCTTGGATATTTTGATCAAAATATTTATTATTTTGCAAGTGACTATTTTTGTCACTACTCTGAATTGCTTCGGTATCAGTGGCTCCCTACGACCCTGATCCCATTTGTTTTATCAAAAACAGTTCAGTACTTTTTTCAAAACAATTGAAAAAAAGTTTTTTTTTATGGGTATATTGATCAAAATATATTTCTTTACTTTGGAAGTGACAATACTTGTCACCACACTGAATTGCTACGGTATCAGTGGTTCTCAACGACCCTGATTCCTTTTGCTTTTTTCAAAAACAGTTCAGTATTTTTTTTTCAAAACAAATGAAAAAAAAACCTTTTTAAACATTGAGGTAGGAATTTTTTCCCACAAACAATTTTACAACTTGTCCGCTTACAAAAGAATTGGGTGACGACTCATATTCATCAAAAGCATTGGCAGTAATTTCAGTGACATGCTAAAATTGGACATTATTATGTACATAATACTTAGTTACTTAGACACATAGATGATGGCATCAACATTTAATTACTTAGTATTATTTTAGCTATAGTTCATTTTAGGAAACCAATTCATTGGTCATTCAAAGTTCTTATTTCATAGGTAGTGCACTGATAGTTAGTAGGCCATGGTCAATAGTTCATAAGCTCGTAGTTTATAGTAGGCCAACAACAAATACTTGTTAGGTCAATGACTTTTAAGTCAATAGTTTAGTAAGCATACTTTTAATCAGGTATTAAACCATAAGGTAGCTTTATTTTAATAGAACGATTAGTTCATATTTTCATTATTTTACAATACTCACCATAGCTCTATAACTTACATTGTTCAACACAATCCTTACAGATTCCAGTGTTGATCGGTACATTTAAAAAAAAAACTTTTCATATACTATAAAAACTTTTTTAAACTCGGTTAGCCCGGCTGTGTCGGCTAACGGGGTTAGCCTTTTCCCAAGAAGGGGGGTATTGTAGCAGATATATTACATAAGCTGCTACTAGTTTTTCAAACCAAACAAATAACCTTGGTCAACAACATTTTGAGGTTATTTTGCCAATGAAACCATGAACCCGAAACACGTTAGAGAATGGATAACCAGCATCATACATGAGACGGTTAGGTGTTAGATAGCTCAAAACAGTATTTACTTAGAATTGAGAAGTTGTAAATAACTAGTAATCATGTGAACACTAACCAATGTCGGCAATATTGACATGCAGATTGTTCATTGTCTACGGCACAGATTCGGGTCATAAAACCATCTTTGGAATCCTCATAAAACATACAATCCAAATAAAACAATGGTTATAGGATTTATTAAAACTTTTTATTTGACATCAAAAATAATTTTATTATACAAGTTGTCGCGTTTCATTCCACGCAACCGTCAAATCATACGGGTCGCGCTCAGTCATTGTAAAGATACACTTAAAAATCCATAACTTTATCAAGAGTATATTTACGCAAACAATTCAGTCATGTGTGTGTATGGGATACGGCAACGTATTAATTAAGATGTATCACCTTAAAATTAGAATTAATAAATATAAGCAATTCATTTTCCATGTTGCCATGTTAAGTGAAACGAATTGTCAATTTTGCATATTTGTGAATTTCCGTTTTTAGACGTCAGTCTGGGTCCAACATCCGCGCACGCTTCACGTGAGAACCCGGACTCCCGGCGTTGTTCGGTTTTTTTTAAATTTAAGATGGCGGAGTAAAAATTTTCCACGCGTCCATGTGCGCAATATTTCTTTTTCGTTGTAATTTTTAACGCAATTCTGCGATGGACTACGGCCTGTAGCCACGAGGATGTCGGTTAAATCGATTTCGTCACCTCCGTAAATGTGGCGCAAGCGAATCAACGCTGCGAGAACTTAGCGCGTGGCTTCATCGATGACCGCGTGTCCACGGTAACCTCACGACCGGCTGAAGGAGGTCGAGAAGACGCGGACGTAGCGATATCTTCGCTCAGCTCAGCGTGCCAGCGTCCTTGGGAGGCGTCCCGTCCGTAGGGCTCCGCATTAGCGTGAGTGTCTGCCACCATCCATGTGTGGTAGGCGACCCCAAGGACTATTCGTCGTGCCTGCTTCGCTTCCCGCACCCGCCTTCTACACCAGCCTCCGCGCGCCCAGGCGCGAGGCCACGACGATCGCTATCGAGCACGTGCTCTGGCGATCGCCCGGTCCCCCAGCCCCGCGGAGAACCGCGAGAGCTTCGGCGACGTTCTACGGCGTAGGGAGTGCGATCATGGTACCATGAGTAAGTTCACCTTTTTATATAATCTGGCCAGAGAAAAACTAGAGTCAGTGCGCGTTTAACTTCAGAGGCCCGCTGCCCTATTCCTACTTCAGAATACTTAGTAGTAAGGTGTAAACGACTTTGTACAGCCTTCGATAACTTATGTAAATAACTTGTGTTAATATATTACCATTGTTATTGTTCTGGTTGAACTTCCTAGTTTTATTCTGAACAAACCTCCCGTAGTCTTTCCAAAGCAAGAGGTCCTTGAACCAATAGTTTGATGCATACTCCGAGAGCTTGAAGACCTTTTTATTTGTAATCCTAAAATCATCGTGTGTTTACGTTCTACTTACTTACAACCTTAAACCACAACCTTTTTTCTTTTGCACCTCAACTACAACACTTTAACTATAACAATTATTTTTTTATTTTTTTTTTTTTTTCTCACACACGACAGACCTTAGATTTTGGGGGGGGTCATGTCTAGGGTTGCCAACTTTTTTTACAAGAAATAAAGTATATTGAGGTCTATAAAGATTATTAAACAGTATTTTAGCAAAACAAACAGTATTTATTTATTATTTTTAAATACATATTTTTTGGAGCTTCTCGCACAACTTACTAATTTACAATCGTTTTTAAAAACATCATATGCCTCATTACAATCAAAATTGAAATTAAAATAAATGAGGAGCTCATTTTTTATTAAATTGATAGATGCTTTATTTCTATCATCTCGCCACTTAGCATTCATTACTGAAAAAAGTCTTTCAGTAAATGCTGAGGTGGCGGGAACAGAAAGTAGATATGAGACAATTTTAATTATATTTTTAAATTCTTCTGAAGTGTTTACTAATAAATGGCTCCACTTTTGGCTAGTACTCATTTCAAGAAAATCTTTATCTTCAGATACTTTTTCATAAATTACTTTAAAATTTGTTATTTCAGAATATAAATCGTCCATTCCAATATTAAGTCTATACAAATTTAGATTCTCTATAATTTTTTCAAAATGATCAAACGTGACTGCAGACTTTAATGACAAACAGCTAATTAAAGAAAGCCAGTTAGTCTGACTGAAATCAAACCATTTTTCTAAGTACAAATTAGCTTTTTCAATAAAAAGTATGAAGTTATTTATAGTTCTATCAAAAACTTCTTGGGATGTCTCTCTAATAATATTTAAAACTTTTTTTGTTTCATGGCCAAAATACTTATCATTTTTTCTTTGAATTAGCTCAGTCTTTAAACCAGTCATAATGTTATAAACATCTAAGATAGTTACATTATTTCCTTCTAATTTTTTAATTGTTTTATTGAAAACATTTAGTATGTGACTAGCATAAAGAAGGTAACTATAAATCACATTATTTTTAACCGACTTCCAAAAAGGAGGAGGTTCTCTATTCGACTGTATGTATTTTTTTTTTTTTTATGTATGTTCACCGATTACTCGAAGACGCCTGAACCGATTTGAAAAATTCTTTTTTTGTTTGAAAGGGTATACTTCCAAGTTGGTCCCATAGAAATATTGTCATGATCTGATCACGAACTTCGGAGATATGGAACGGAACTCTTCAATAATAGACAGCAAATCTGTCGTGATTGCTGCAATCGCTTGGATGTTTATTGTTTACACAACATCATAACATAACATCACGCCTGTATGCTCTGAGGGGGTACGCAGATGTGTACAGTATACCCATATTTCGACAGTTAGGTATGTTAACTCTTAAAATTTTATATGAAAACGTGTTGCGATTTTGGTATTTTCTACAACAAGTGAAGCATTTGCGTTTGATAAGAACCATTCTACCATCAGATCTGATGATGAAGCCAAGAGTCACGGAACTCCATAATGAAACAATGTACCCTAGTCGTGTTTGGGCTTGTTGTAATTGTAACGGTATGCACTTTTCATGTATGTCAAGCACATGTGAACCACTAAAAAGTGAAAAATAAAAACTTTTTTGCAAAAAATAAAACAGACTTAAAAAAAAAAACAAAAAAAAGTGAAAAATAACTTTAGCTTCTGAAGTCGGTGACAAAAAAACTAAAGCAATGAAACAAAGGTCACCAACTTCAGAAGCTAAAGTTATTTTTCACTTTTTTTTGTTTTTTTTTTGAAGTCGGTTTTATTTTTTGCAAAAAAGTTTTTTACCATTATCATCTAACATTAATAAATTTTGTATAACCATTGGACAGTCAACATCCAAACTAACAAAATAATTACAAATTGGTGTCCAATTAAGTAAAATTGTATCAATTGCTGGTAGAAGAGATAGCCAACGAGTTCCTATGTGTCTTTTTATTTCAAGGAATTCTCCTTCAGCAACCGCTACAAATCTTTTTAATTCTTCCCTTCTGCATGCAGAAACAGAAAAATGACTATAGATTTTTAATATAATGTTTTCAATATCATAATTTAAACAATTCATAGAATTTTTTACTGAATTATGCACAATATGGGCATGACAATTTCCTTTTATTAAGTCTGGCACAACTTCTAAGATGTTTGTATATAATGAATGATTATGTCCAAAATTTGCATTTGTATTGTCTGCGCTAAAACCAGATAATTGATTGAAAGGAAGTTGATAAAACTCTAAAGAGTTTTTAATGGCTGAAAACATCCCATTGGCTGATTCATCTGGATTTTCATAGAAATCAATTAATTTTTGTTGTATTCCATTTTTAGGAGTAAAATATTGAACTACCAGAGGAAACAATTTTATATTTTTTTTATTGGAGGCATCAGTTTGTAGACAGTAAAATACATTGTCTTTATTTAACTGGTCAATAACAGACTGCAAGGAATGTGGGCCAAGAACTTCGGTCACTAATGCCTCCATTTTTGTCCTAGCCAATCGTAAGTTAGTGGCTGTTTTTGAATCGACAAAGATAATCTTATTTAATTTGATACCACAGTCCTGGCTACTGTACGATAAATTATGCTTGACAGTATGGTATGTCATCGCTAACTCGGCCGCTGTTAACTTGGTATCTTCATTAGAAGGGGAAGACAAGCCTGATGTAGAAGCAGAAGTTTTAGGAAAAAACTTTTGTAACAATCCACTAGATTTTCTCATTTCCATTTTTGCTTTATGTTTTTTGCTGGTCAAGTGTTGTTTAACCTTAAAAAACAGAAACGAAATATATATATATTATGTAAAATAGTTACCTTAATGTCTAATAATTTAAGCATGTCAAAAAATAGATAAGTGGAAATCAAGCAAATGCAAACGAAAGTACCAAACCTGTCCAACACCTGCGTGAGAAATAGTAAATGTTAAAGCGCATATTTTGCATTTAGCATTAAATTCGCACAGAGGATCATTAGTTAACCAGTCATATTGGCATTCCCATTCGTGCTTATATTTTTGTTGTACCTTCGACAGTTTGGCTTTCTTTCTTGGCGTTGTAGAAGTAGATAATTCGTTGTCACTTTCCATCTTTTGTACACTAAACTTATCACTGTATTACTTATATTTAATTACTTTAATAAAGATTTAAAAAATAAATAATTTAATTAAAGATTTATTACAAAAACAAGGTCCACGCAAAAAAACGGATAGATTCTGAGAACGTACGTACACACACACTCGCATGTCTGTCAGTGAGTGACAGCTGACAGCCTTGAATATTTGACACTACAGATTCGTTCAGAAACTCAGTGCGATATGTTTGTGGCTGCGCTGCACTGAGCAGTGTAATGTGCGCCCTCTGACTAAATAAAAAAAATTGTGAGCGTCTAAATGTAACACATAATAATGTGTCTACATTTTGATGCTGAAAACAGTATTTTGTATACTTTTTTTTTGTTAAACAGTAAAAAGTATAATTTAGTGAAAAACAGTAGAATACTGTTTAAAACAGTATAGTTGGCAACCCTAGTCATGTCCCCTGTGACGCCCCCCTTCGGACCGCGCCTGATTAACCCTCGACGCAAAAACGACGGGGTGTTATAAGTTTGTCGTGTCTGTGTTCACGGATTAACCAATTTCGATTTTTTTTTGTTTATAAGGGGAAGCGTCAGGAACCTGAGTCCCTGACGCTTCCCCTTAAGAAAATTTGAATTTCGCAAAATTCCAATTTTCTTACGTTTTTTGCTATTTGCAGGCCAGTGGCAGGTTGTATGATGTTGAAAATATCGTTCGCGAGTGTAAGACTTATATAGGTACAGAATTATGATCATCGAAATCATCAATACAACCCTCCAAGCTCACATAAGTATAGGAACGACTTTGACCTAGCAAAAATCGTTCATAGACTTATATGAAGTTAGAGGGTTGTACTGATGATTATTATTCTGTAACTACATACATTTTAGTCTGAAAGTGGCGCCGGTGACTGAAAAGTTGTGTGGTAATCAATTATCGTGGTATGGACACGTGTTGCGGAGGAATGAAGAAAATATATTGAGGAAAGTGTTGAGTATGAATGTAGATGGCTATAAAAGTAGAGGAAGACCAAATAAACGATGGGTGGACTGTGTGAATGATGATATGGCCAGAAAGAAGGTGACTGCTGAGATGACCAGTAATTGAAAAGTATGGAAGTGAAAGACATGCTGCTCAGACCCCAAATAAGTTGAGATAAGGGCAGGAGAATGATGACTAATCTTGTTTACTTATACACAAGACACGGGTGTTTTATTTCTCAGGAACTATCCAACTGATCAAGTGTGTGTGTTTTTTTAATAATAATAATAATAATAATTTATTCAATAAAAAGTTTGCAATGTTACATATATTCTTAAGGCTAGTTTTATACATTTACAAAAGAATTTACCATCTGTAACCGAACTAGGCAAAAGCCTGTATTTCGGTTATCAGCGCCAAACCCCTCAAATATTAATAATTAATGGTAGCCATCAAATAGACATGTTAACCTTTAGTGGGTATAGGTACAACAAAAAAATTCAGCAAAACAAATTAAAATTTGAAAATTGATATTGTTAAAGTAAAATTTAAATTAATTATAAAATCGTAGAGGCAGAAAAATATTTAATGACAATCAATAACTATGTATGTTCCTCTACATAAAATCACAAATAAATTAGATCATTAAATTAAAATCAAAGAAGCATAATAAAGAATAAAATCGGAAGAAACCATCTCAAAAATTCAATAATATTAAAACACTTAAAATAAAGTAAATCCATAAATAATATCTTTGAACAAATAATAAAACCATGTCAATAATGTCATGTAGATTCAATATTAATTAATACAATTCCTAAGATAAAAATAAAGCGTTTTAGTCAAGGGATAGATGTTAATAACTTTGTTTATCTTATTATAGATGTAAGGTCCAATGAAGTTAGCAAATCTAGTGCTGAAACTAGTATTTGTAGAATCTTTCCTGACACAGATCCTATCGTTTCTTCGTTTGTGTAGGGTTAGGGGATTAAATATTTGTTTACTGTGTTGTAGAAGAGTGATACTTAGTAAATAAAGCTGCCTTACAGTCAGGACGTCACAGTACTTGTACAATTGGGTGGTAGGGAAGAAAGTGCGATTAAACGTACTTACTTTTAGCACTGCACGTTGAGCGATCTCAAGGCTCTTCATCGTTGTCTTAAAGGAGCCACCCCAGGAGGATATACAGTATGTCAGGAGCGACTGACAGAGAGCATAATATATCTGCTTCAGCAGTTGTGGATCAGCGACATGACGTAAATTTTTAAAAACAAATATTAATTTGCGTACCCTACCACACACAAGTTTTATATGTTCCTTGAAATTAAGGTTGCTGTCAATTATTACGCCTAGGTATTTAATCGCCTGCACACGCTCAAGGGAAGGACAAGTGCAGGTTGATTTTGATTGACAGTCGTGTGAGACGATTTTCAAGGTACTAGCCACTCCACTTACATTCCTAATGCCGAAACAGACATATTTAGTCTTGTCCACATTTAAAGTAAGAATGTTACTCTGCAGCCACCCCTGAACCATGTCAAAACCAAGCTGCGCAGCACCGAATACCTCTCCCCAGGTATCGGCAGCAAAACAGAGGGCAGTATCATCTGCGAAGGAGATTATTTCGCCATGGGAGAGTTTGAGATCTGTGAGCTGGTTGATATATACCAGAAATAATGTAGGGCCCAAGATGCTGCCCTGCGGTACTCCGTGTGAGATTGGGAGGGTATCACTCCTATGCGTATCGAGACGAACACATTGAGATCGCCCACACAGATAGCTTTTGAAAAGCTCATGCTGTACGCCTCTAATCCCCAACCTTTCCAGCTTACTCAGGAGGATGGAGACAGAAATCGTATCAAAAGCCTTTGCCAGGTCGAGGAAGATAGTGAGGCATTTTTTTCTGGTATCTAAGTTAGAGCTTATGTAATTTGTAAGTTTACTGACTGCTTGCTCAGTCGACTTACCTTGCCGAAAACCGAATTGATTGGGAGACAAAAAATTGTTATTTTCCAAATAGTCTACCAGTCTTGAATTAATAATTCTTTCAAGGATCTTTGACAGTGCTGGCAAGATAGATATAGGCCTATAGTTAATGATACGATTTCTATCTCCACTCTTATGAATTGGAACAATCTCTGCCTTCTTCAGGCAATCAGGGAACACTCCCGACTGCAGACATCTGTTGAATATTTTAGTTAAGGGAGGTAAAAGAATGTTTTTATATGCTTTCAAAAATTCAGCACTAATATTATCACTCCCACTGGCACAGTTTGACTTTAGTCCAAGGATGAGACGTTCAACCTCCGTTTCAGTGGTGTCCATTAGTACAAATGAATTGACTGGATCTGTGTCAGTACTTGTAGTTGGTGCCATACTGTTTGACGTTTGTCTGTTTTTTTCTTGAATTTTATCTGCCAATGTAATTCCCACGTTAACAAAGTAGCTATTAACTTCATTGAGAGATTTGTCAGGATTTGCTGATATGGTCAGTAGCTCCTTTGCAGTAACAGATTTATTAGATGTATTTGTGATGTCTTTGATTGCTTTCCACAGTTTTTTGTTATCCCCTTTTGCAGATCGAAGTTGGTCTTTCTCATACGCTCTTTTTACTTTCCGTATTATGGCAGTGCAAAAGTTTCTATATCGACTGAATGTAATTTTTACAATATCGTTGTCTGGATCCCGTTTTAACTTCTTGTGTAATTTATCCCTATGCCTAACACAACGAAGCAACCCTTCAGTCATCCACGGTTTTATAATCTTATTTCGTTTAGGTATAGTTATTTCTATTGTGTTGTTATGAATTGCTTGCTGTATAGATTGCGTCAAGTAGTTAAGGGAGGCATTTGGATCTAATAAATAATTAATTGGTTCGAAGTCGATGTCTCTTAGATCTTGTAGCAGACCATCTTTGTCTGTTTTAAATCTTTTCGAAAAAGCATAATGTCTTCTCTTCTTCAAATTAATGTTTAACAAAACGGGGTAATGGTCAGTTATGGTAGTTTCAGGTACAATGGTGGTGCATGAATAATTAGTTTTTACTAATACATGATCCAGACAAGTATCACTTTTACTACGAGTAATTAAAGTGTGAGCCGGTAAAAGGCCATGAGTAGCTGCTAGAGTTAAATAGCGTTCCCCGTTTTTAACCGACTTCTAAAAAAGGAGGAGGTTCTCAATTCGGATGTTTCTATTTTTTTTTTTTTTTTATGTTTGTTCGGGCATAACTCCGTCGCTTGCCAACCGATTTGGAAAATTCTTTTTTTGTTGGAAAGGGTATTCTTTCCAAATGGTCCCATAGCCACCAAGTTGGGATCTGATGATGGAATCTTGGCGAAATCGAGGGAACTCTTCAAATTTTATATGAAAACGTGTTGCGATTTTGGTATTTTCTACAACAAGTGAAGCATTTGCGTTTGATTAGAACCATTCTACCATCAGATCTGATGATGAAGCCAAGAGTCACGGAACTCCATAATGAGACAATGTACCATAGTCGTGTTTGGGCTTGTTGTAATTGTAACGGTATGCACTTTCCATGTATCGAGTACATGTGAACCACTAAAAAGTGAAAAATAAAAACTTTTTTGCAAAAAATAAAACCGACTTCAAAAAAAAACAAAAACGTGAAAAATAACTTTAGCTTCTGAAGTCGGTGACAAAAAAACTAAAGCAATCAAACAAAGGTCACCGACTTCAGAAGCTAAAGTTATTTTTCACGTTTTTGTTTTTTTTTGAAGTCGGTTTTATTTTGGTTGATTTTTTCAGGGTTTATGTCGATATTGATGTCTCCCATCACTACAACATGTTCGAAACGGGAAAGTTTATGTAGGGTATCATCTAATGATGAGAGAAATTGATCGATGTTTTTATAGGAAGGTGATAAATAGCGAGTATAGCGATACAGTTATCAATTACAGCAATCAAACTATTACAGTCCTGCATGACTGGCTCTTCAATATTTACAGATAGATTTTCATTGTAATAAATCACTACACCATCGTTTTGTTTCGTGTTTAATTTAGATCCTTCATGGCAATATCCCGGAAGATTCGGTATTATAGTTTTATTCGAGAGCCAGCACTCTGTCAATATGACCAAATCACACTTGAGTTTCATCCTCTTAAATAAAATATCTAACTCTGGCATATTGCAGTTAATGCTGCGTATGTTTTGCGTAAAAATAAGTAAATCTTGCTCCGAGGAGGGTAATATTTTATGACAGTCTTCAACAGTAGCTATTTGCGAGTGAGATACAGAAACTTGATCAATATTTTCGTTTAATTGAATTATATCATTGAATGTTAATTAAAAAGTTAATATTTAGACATGTAATTAAATCGGGTGATACGAATAATTGGCGGAAAGTATTAGAGCAATTTTGAGATATGCAGTGAGCGCGAGTGACTGAGGGTATGATATGTTTGTTAGGATTATGGGTGTGTGTGTTAATTCTGTAGAGTGTGTGATAAAGATTTCCCATTAAGAATAACATTTGAATTTCGTAAAAGTAGTAATAACTAATTAGGTATTTTAAAATCGGTTCAAAAGATAGCAGTAAAAACATACAGAGGTCAGACAAGACATACAGTAATTCATAAAACATTGCATAAGTTTTAAAATGCCCCGTATAAAAATTGAAATGATTTGTTAAATTCATTGTAATTGGACATAATCTGTAACGTAATGAGTAAAACCTGATAGCTAAAGTAAAGCTTAAAATTACAAACACTTCAAATTCATTTCTGATATGGGAAAAAACATTCGACAAAATAATTACAAAAAAATTACAATAACTTAATATGATGTAAAACTTTTTTGCAAAAAATAAAACCGACTTCAAAAAAAAAACAATAAAGTGAAAAATAACTTTAGCTTCTGAAGTCGGTGACCTTTGTTTCATTGCTTTAGTTTTTTTGTCACCGACTTCAGAAGCTAAAGTTATTTTTCACTTTATTGTTTTTTTTTTGAAGTCGGTTTTATTTTTTGCAAAAAAGTTTTTATTTTTCACTTTTTAGTGGTTCACATGTGCTTGACATACATGAAAAGTGCATACCGTTACAATTACAACAAGCCCAAACACGACTAGGGTACATTGTTTCATTATGGAGTTCCGTGACTCTTGGCTTCATCATCAGATCTGATGGTAGAATGGTTCTTTTATCAAACGCAAATGCTTCACTTGTTGTAGAAAATACCAAAATCGCAACACGTTTTCATATAAAATTTGAAGAGTTCCCTCGATTTCGCCAAGATTCCATCATCAGATCCCGACTTGGTGGCTATGGGACCATTTGGAAAGAATATCCTTTCCAACAAAAAAAAAAAATCCAAATCGGTTGGCAAGCGACGGAGTTATGCCCGTTAACAAGCCCAAACACGACTAGGGTACATTGTTTCATAATGGAGTTCCGTGACTCTTGGCTTCATCATCAGATCTGATGGTAGAATGGTTCTTATCAAACGCAAATGCTTCACTTGTTGTAGAAAATACCAAAATCGCAACACGTTTTCATATAAAATTTGAAGAGTTAACATACCTAACTGTCGAAATATGGGTATACTGTACAAATCTGCGTACCCCCTCAGAGCATACAGGCGTGATGTTATGTTATGATGTTGTGTAAACAATAAACATCCAAGCGATTGCAGCAATCACGACAGATTTGCTGTCTATTATTGAAGAGTTCCGTTCCATATCTCCGAAGTTCGTGATCAGATCATGACAATATTTCTATGGGACCAACTTGGAAGTATACCCTTTCAAACAAAAAAAGAATTTTTCAAATCGGTTCAGGCGTCTTCGAGTAATCGGTGAACATACATAAAAAAAAAAAAAATACATACAGTCGAATAGAGAACCTCCTCCTTTTTGGAAGTCGGTTAAAAATACGTTTTCAATTTGACGACGAGAAAATAATAATACTGATCTACTGAAACTTAAATGACTAGGATACACAAAAAATATTAAAAGATTGCTTTTGTAAAAAACATGCACAAATATATCTTTGGACTTAGAAAATATTGACATCTTACGACAAAACATAGTCATGTAGCAATCCTCAACTTCTCCAAGTCCGACTCCGTATAAATTCGAATATGTGCCGAACCTTCGGTATTTTTTAGATAAACAATCCCGTTTGTCGTCCAACAGAAATGATATCCATGACTCTTTTGGAACTGCCTTGCCAAAAAGAAAAGCTTTTGAGTTTTCTGAGTAAGAGTTTCCGCTATGTATAGCGGTTTTGGTTGGTGTTTGGAGTTCAGATGAGTTGCGTTAAGTTTTTCTCCCTTCTGTTTGGTTTTATTGAAACTCTTAACAGCCCTTAGGACTTTATCCTTCAGCAATACCGTGGTAAAGTCCACAATAACCGGGTTTGAGGAGTCTTTTGATTTAAGCCGGTAAATGTCCTTTATTGACGAGCAATCAATTTCAACATTCAATGTCTCTCCCAATCGCATAATTTCGCTACATAATGCCTCCTTAGTCTCGTTGTTTTGTTTTGGGATATTACGTATTTCGATACCAGATCCCCGGGACTTTCTTTCCAACGTCTCTATTTTCTCCTCTAGTTCTTTGATCAAGATCCGATCAGCCTTTCTCTCTTTTGAGGTACTTTTTAGGTACAAATTTTTAGTGTGATTAAATTTTATGAATAATGGTTAAATAATATAATATTATAGTACACCAGCCATATTGACGTCAATATGGCGGGTGTACCTTAATTTCGAAATAATTTTGTTCTGAAAGAGGTACAGATTTTTTAGACCTAGGTACAGAATAGTACATTTTAGGTACATTTGTTTGGTAATTGGTATAATTTGATTGGCTATGGTACACCCGCCATTTTGACTCTCACGAGTTTAGGTGGGAATTTCGAAGAATTTGAAGTGGTGACTGAAAAAATGTCGAGATATGATTTCAAGTGGTTACCTATTTAGCTTAGAAAGTTACTTGTATCCTTTCAACATCTCGGGAGTGAATACGTGTTTTAAATATATCAAAAAAATCTGTGAAATATTTTGTATTGGTAAGTATTTTAATTCTCTTGAAATAATAGCATTTATTTTTATAATTATAAATACACAAAGATACTTTTAGTAATTCTGTAAAATAATTGATTTATGAATAAGATGACCCACTGAACAATCTTAATATATATAAATCTCGTGTCACAATGTTTGTCCTCAATGGACTCCTAAACCACTTAACCGATTATAATAAAATTCGCACACCATGTGCAGTTCGATCCAACTTGAGAGATAGGATAGTTTAAATCTCAAATTATGAGACGCAGACGAAGTTGCGCGAGTCAGCTAGTTTTAGATAAATAATTAGTTAATCAATGCACAATTACTATTTATTTACTGATTTCGAATACGGAGTCGATGTCAACTATGCGGCCTCCTCAGTTCAAGTCTGTTACTGATAATGTATTTATATTATTTCTGAGTTTATTCATCGAATTTTATAGAAAATGGAGCAACAGCGTCGCAGGTCCACGACTGTTCGCCAACTGGAGATGATGTTGGAGTTTTAGAAGGCCACAGAGACCTTGCTTTATGTAGAATAAAATCTAAAGAATTTCGTGCGACAGCAGACCGTCTGTGGAGGGAGTGCGCCGAGATTCTAAATCCTTTTGGAGCAGTTAGGACGGCACAGGAATGGGCCAAGGTTTGTAGTTCTCTTTATCTTTAAACTTTCTTACTTATAGAAATAATACTTTCATTTGGTGCTGCATAAAGTTTAAGTAAGTAAGTATAACAATACCAACTAACTTGTTTTAGGTGTGGAATGATCAAAAGTGCAAAGTAAGGGCTAAATTGGTTGCCATCAATTCTGGCCAACGCGAACGGGCTACTGGTGGTGGGCCTAGTAAAGAATTTGAGCCTGCTGGAGAATAAAGTGGCCTGTATTATAGGCATGGATGTTGGCCCTCTACCTGATGTAATGCAAGACCAATTATTACCTACAAGAGCTGTAAGTATTATTTATTGAAATAAGTTAAATATAGCTAACATATACCTAACATACAGTGCAAACATTCTCACCTTGTCATTGTCTGTTTCCTAAGGTTGTACTTATGCACATTTTCCAATAATATTATTCTCTCATGCACTGCACTTAATCCTATCCTATTTATAGCTTTTCATGCTTTAATTATTATTTCTATTCATTATAGGATGATGGTTTAGACTTAGAAATTATTGAGGAACACATCATAGAAGAAAATGAGGTTGAGGCAGGAAATATTTCACCACAAAACATAGTGTAAGTGGTATTAAATAATAGGGTCATTGGCTGTTCAAGCACTAAATATTTTATTTTAATGCATGTATTTATCAGGCTCAGACTAATAACGATTTATTATTTATTTTCAGCTTTGAAATTCCATTTGGTGAGACAGTAAATGCTGCTGCTTCAAACTCTCAAGTAGCAATAGAAACATCAGCCCACCAAGCTGCTGTTGATATGACAGACTCTATAGATACGCCAAGGGCATCTACAACAGGTTAGTACATAGTTTAATACTGTTTGTGATTGTTTTTAACATCATTCGAAAACCATAGCGTAGTACATATACAACATGTAACTTAATTTTCTCAAAAATGGTATGTAATGTTGACATAACATCTCTAAAAAGTATCCAGAAAGTGAACTCTACCGGAGACTATTCACAACTGTCCGGTAAGAAGCGAGATTTTAAATTTGGAATCTCCTACTGTCCAGTAAGTAAGTATGTAATTTACTTACTGGACACTTGGTCATCCTTCATCCCTTTTTTTTTTTATGGCTTCGCACGGTTTAGGTCATCCTCTTTAGATCTGCTTAGAAAAAAAAAACATAGTACCAGACACAGATTAGAGTTTAGCCATTATAACATGGTTAGAGGGAGGCTCCAAATATATATCTATCTCTTTTTGGTATGACATTTTATGAGATACATAATATATTTTGGAGCCTTAAACATCCATTTTATTGTCTGTGACACTTTTTTTTTTTTTTTTTATGGGTCTGTGACACATAACGCGACGCAGAAAAAGTATGCACGTTGCGTTTTGTACTTAGTAATGTTGTAGAAGTATAGTGTGGGATTTTATGTTTGTATTTAGTCATTTCAGTTTATAAATCATGTTGGATTAAAACTTTCCATTCTAAAATTAACATGGAGTTTCAAAAACAATAATTTACATTTTTTACTAAAACATTCATGTAATGTAAAAATAGAACAATGTTTAAAACTAAACGCAAACTTTGTAGTAAAAAAAAACAACGACTGGCGGGATTTCACATTCAATTGCGACAATTGTGTTTTAATTTACCGCGTGAATTTAAATAATCCCAAAAAATGAATTCAAGCGAATCTGATTCGGAAATAGATGGCACTCCTCCTGATTTAAAAGCTGAGGCCAAATTAGCAAAAGAAAATTTACTTCCGCCAAAATCCAAGGAGCGATACATGAAAAATTATGAAAAATTTATGAAGTGGAAGGCAGAAAAACAAGCCAACAGTTGGTCTGAAAATGTATTCTTGGCATATTTCAGCTTTCTTCGCCAAACAATGCAGCCGACAAGTTTATGGGCTGTGTATTCTATGCTTCGATGTGTAGTGCAAAATAAACACGATGTAAACATTAAGAATTATTCCAATTTAATAACTTGGTTGAAAAGACAATCGACTGGCTACAAAGGAAAAAAATCGAATGTATTTACCAGCCAAAACATACAGAAGTTTATAAATGAAGCACCCGATGAAGTTTATTTAGCAGTGAAGGTAATATTTATTTTGTTTACTTATTTAATTTAACTTGTTGTGATGTACGAGTAAGTGGTCTGTTAGTCGGTTGCAATAATATAAATATGCTATTAACCCTTAAATACCTCGAGTATCAAATTTGAAACCGAACTTTCAAACCGAATGTATACTTGTATTTAGTTGTTTTTTTAATAGTAGGCTGATGTATGTTGATTATTGCATAGTGTTCTTTAGATCGAAATAAAAAAAAAAGTCAAATGTCAACATCGTTTGATTATCTATGACATTTTGCTTTCGCGCCTTATTGAACAAGTGAACATACTTTTTGAAAAAGTTTGGTGGTTGATACCTTTGACGAATTTTCTTTTTTCCGAATAATAAAAATACTTTTGAGGTGAGTAAATATCATATTTTCACTAAATTATAATTTTTGTTACGATTGCTTTCTTTGCTTGAAGAGAAATGTGCTATTTTTGTGGGTATCAATTTTGGTACTTCAGGCATTCCGGGCTGTATGAAACCTAGCTACTATTTTTTAGCTAATCTTCATTTTTGGATATAATCCTGCCTTTATTGTTATTTTTCTGCTTGGTTTTGTTTTGGAATAACTTTTTTATCAATTGCTTTATAGATATAATTTATCGAAAATGAAGCCGGATGACATCGAAGCCATTTTGAGGCAGCTAGAAAATGGTGAAATTTCAGAAGACGAGTCGAGCGATAATGAAGATGACATCGACTACTATTCGAGTCAAAGAGATCTTCAGATGGAGCTAGAAGATGAAGATGATGTAGGTAATTCGCCCGCTGACCCTGAGTTGGAAGCAAATTCGCCGTTAGTCAACGAATCTTCTGAAATTCAACATTTAGGGATCGTTGAACAAAGTCCAGCTCCTTTGGCAAATAATTACACCTGCAACCCTCGAAATATGGTATGGAGAGTAAGAAATATGGACATTGTTCAAAACGCTTTTAAATTCGAAGGAAATACTGAGTGCTCACAAGAAATTCTGAATTTGGAAACGCCGTTTCAGTTTTTTTCTTACTTCTTCGATGAAGAAATATTGAAAGTTCTAGTGGACGAATCAAATAAATATGCTTTTCAAAAGAATCCCAACTTTACAGATCCTATTACTGTCTCGGAGTTACGAAAGTTTCTTGGAATTCTTATTTTTACAAGTGTTTACCATTATCCTAGTGTCAGGTCATATTGGTCAAACATTGCTAAATTCGAACCTATTGCACAAACCATGAATCGCAACAGATTTGATAAAATCAGACAAATTTTTCATATGAATGACGACACTAAGCATTTGCCCTCCGATCATCCCCAACACGACCGACTGCATAAAGTTAGACCAGTGATAGATCATTTGAATAAAAAATTTATTACTGTACCATTTGACCACCGCCTATCACTGGACGAGCAAATGTGTGCAACAAAAATAAAACATTTTATGAAACAGTATCTACCCAATAAACCCCACAAGTGGGGATTCAAATTATATGTTTTATGCTCTCTTTCTGGATACGCATACAGTTTTGAAGTTTACTCAGGAGCTAAGGACATTGAACGTCTACCTGAAGAACCAGACCTTGGAGTAGTATCAAATACTGTTATTCGATTGTTACGACCAGTCCCAAGGCACATCAACCATATCATTTATTTCGATAATTTTTACACCAATATTCCTCTGCTACATTATTTGACCAAAGAAGGTATTTATTGTCTTGGCACTGTACAGAGAAACAGGCTTGGTAAGTCTTGCAAGTTGCCAGAAAAAAAAGAAATCCTGAAATCTAGCGTACCCAGAGGCACATATCACGAAAACGTTGCCTCTTTTGAAGGCATAGAATTTTCGGCCACGAGCTGGAAAGACAATAAGCAGGTTTTACTGCTTTCCACGTATGTTGGTGCTGAACCAGCAGAAACTATAACCCGTTACGAAAAAAAACTAAAAACGAATATCCAAATATCATGTCCTCGGGTTATAAAGGAATATAATGCTCACATGGGAGGCGTTGATCTCATGGACAGCTTCATTGGCCGTTATCGCATTCGCATAAAGTCAAGAAAGTGGACAACAAGGCTGTTTTATCATCTCTTGGACATGACTGTGATAAATGCTTGGGTGCTGTACAAAAAGGTTTGTATAGTGAACAGGAAATCGCAGAAGGATATAATGAAGTTAGCCGACTTCAGAACCGAGCTTGCAGACACTTTATGTCGGTATCAAACTCGGTCAGATAATAAAAGGGGAAGACCAAGTACCAGTCGACGAGAAGAGATCCCTGATCCTTCTAAAAAACCACGGGCAGGTGTACAAGTCCTACCCTCCACTGACATACGTTACGATCGAGTCGGCCATGAAAAAATATTTTTAGATTCTAGGAATAAATGTAAATATAACAATTGTAGAAAACTTACTTCATGGATTTGTGTAAAATGTAAAGTTTCTTTATGTGACAATAAAAATAACAAATGTTTCTCATTATTTCATACCTCAGAACATTAATTGTATTCCGACTTATTTATGGCCCTAATGCCTGAAGTATCAAAATTGATACCAGATGTTTTTTTCAAAATATATATATTAAATATATAATGTGTTTTTTTTTTATTATTTTTCCATTTATCTAACTCCTGCATAGAATACACTGATATTTTTTTAAATTTAATTTGAAAAATCAGGCTTCTAAGGGTTAAATCTGGTTCCAAATAACATAAACTTATTTTTATATTCTCGATTTAAATAGTTTTTTTTTTGTTTTTAGGTTATTACTATAATGGGAATTAATGGCGCCTGCCGATGTATGGAGCTCTGTAATATTAAAAACAGTGACGTGGAATACCATAATGAAATAATTTCGGTAAAAGTACGAGAAACAAAAACAAAAATTGATCGCTCTTTTGTTATACACAAGGAGTCAGCTCATATTGTAAGGAAATATCATGACCTGCGCCCTGAAAATATGAAAAGTGATAATTTTTTTATCAATTATAGAAACGGGACATGCTTGCGGCAAAACATCGGTCGTCATAAGATTGCCGCAATACCTAAACAAATAGCAGAATATTTGAATTTACCAAATCCAGAGAGCTATACTGGCCATTGTTTCCGGAGGTCGTCTGCTACCCTTCTTGCTGACTCTGGAGCCAATCTCACGACAATAAAACGACACGGGGGGTGGAAATCGGACCGAGTTGCAGAAGGATACATAGAAGAGTCATTAGAAAATAAAAGTGAAATTACAAGCAATATAAATAAAAAAATTAAATTGAATACTCAAAACACATCATCTTCCACCTCCCCGCAGCCGTCTACATCGCGTCAACAGCAGCTAAGCCTGGCTCCGCAGCCATCTACCTCTCGCCAAGAACCGACCACTATTCCCCTGCCCGTAACATCATCGCAAGCATCCACCTTCCCAAACAACCAAATTAATGTCTCACAGACATTTACTGCCAGCCAAGAGTCCGTTAATCAAGATGTACAACAAACAAATATAAATGCCCCCGGTAAATCGATCACAATATCTATCAGTAATTGCCCTAATATGAATGTAACCTTCAATATTAATTAAACGAATTTGTTGTTAAACTTTCTTTCATTTTTGAGAAAAGCATTATACAAACCTCAACCAGTAAGAAAGCCATCCTGGCCTCGTATATAACCGGACCTCACCTGCGGTTCGGTCCGGTTAACTCATACTCGGCCAGGAAGGCTTACTTACTGGATTCTGCTGTAATGTACTATAACGCACATCCTGAAAATAGTTTGTTCAGAATCGTTTACTGAATCGATTTATATCATTTTTATTATAGGTAATTTTTTATCCCAAAAATAATTAAAACTACGGAAATTATTGTCATGTTAACCCTGTACAGTCAAAACAAATTGAAATGGGCCGTAAATCAAAGTAATAAGACTTTTAAAATCGCAGTTTTATTTGTATTCATACAAATTCCATCATTCAATACAAAATAAAGAAAAATAAACCTTATTCCATGAAACATAAGGCCTTTGCATTACAAATACATTGTAAACTTAGCGATTTGACCGCACGCACACACTAACAGGAACAGGACAAAGGACGCCGATAAACCGCCTACTTACTTTCGTTCCCTTTCTCCTGCGAACTAAAAGCCCAGGATAGAGCGAGATAGCCACAATGCATCACCGCTTGCGCGGCTACGATGAAAGCTAACATAAAATGTAAACATTAGTCACGCGCGGGCAATATTAGCGGAAAGAAGTTACGTTGTTATCGAATATTCTTTCGCGCGCAATGTCTTTCGAATACACTAATGTTCAGTATACCGAAATGGTGAGGACTTTAGCAATGTGTGGTGATAATGTGGCTCTAGCTTGCAGAACATTTAACGAAAGATATGGTACAAGAGTGGCCTGCAGGACAATGTTAGCTGCTACTCAGCGTCTTCGCGACCACGGCACGTTCCGTCCAAACACAGCCATCGACAGGGGAGCCAACGTGCGTACACGTACTCGTCTTCAAAACGAAATCCTGGATTATTTCGATGAGAATCCCCATGCCAGTACCCGAGAAGCAGCGCCACACTTTGACTGTAGTCATATGCATGTGTGGAGAACACTTCGTGGTGATAAAGAACACCCATTCCACCTCAGAAGATGCCAGGAGTTGACTCCAAACGATTACGTACCACGTTTGCAGTTCAGCCGCTGGTTATTAGAAAATTGGCAGCGGAACATAATTTGGACAGACGAAAGTACATTCACACGCGTGGGGATGTACAATCAACATAACACACATTTGTGGATGCATGAAAATCCTCACGCATGCAGAGTGGATTCCTTCCAACACCGTTTCTCAGTTAACGTCTGGGCCGGTATCATTGGTACACACATACAGGGGCCAGTCTTCTTGCAAAGATTAACAGGAGAGTCATATTTACTGTTTTTACGAGAAACTCTACCTACGCTGCTAGAAGACATTCCTATTCGTGATTTACAAGAGGTATTCTACCAACACGATGGTGCCCCTGCCCATTTCACTAGAACTGTTCGGCAGCACCTTGATGAAGAGTTTGGAGAGCGCTGGATCGGTCGCGGCGGCCCTGTCCAGTGGCCCCCCAGATCAGCTGATTTGACGCCTCTCGACTTTTTTTTGTGGGGACGAATTAAATCGTTAGTTTATTTTAATGATACAACAAGTGCCGAGGACCTAAAAAATAGGATAGTGAACGCTTTTCAAATAGTGAGAAATGACACTGAAGTGCTTTCTAAATTAAAAGATCAATTAAGAAAACGGGCATTAAATGTATTGAACAAGGTGGTGGACATTTTGAAAGTGTGTTAAAAAGACAACGTCGTATGAGTGTTTAGGCAATCAGTATGTAAGTTATTTGATTTTGTTAAATTACTGTAACTATTTTGATTCAATCTTTTAAACACGCCGTTTCTGAATAATGTTGTCGTATCGCCTCTTATTTTCAGCAGTTCATTACCGATTGGCATTGTATCATATTCAATAAACGAAAATATTCAGAGTCGACAGTCCAAAGCCTGAAAAGTGTGATGGAAAGATGCAATCATAATGTTTACTAGACATAGACCGTAAATAAACAATCTTTTCTCGGACGTCGTCGGTTAATGTTTCATAATATTTCTTTAACGTAAACAATCGTGTATTAACAAAAAAATCGTATCGTAATCGTAAGTAAATCGTGAATTGTGTATTGTCGGCGTTTCCGTAGTTTTGTTATGTTGTGTCGAGTCGAGCGGCGCGATAACAGTACCTCTACCATGAGGTTGTCATACGAAGAATCGTTCATACGCATCGACCGCGTTTGGCGCTCTCATTGGTTGAGAGCGCCAAACGCGAGTCTCGTAATGACAACTCATGGTAGAGGTACTGTGTGTGAGGCTCTGCTTGTGCGACTGTGTGCGTTGCGTGCGTAGGTAGTAGGATGACCAAAAAGTTCTCCAAAAATTGCTATAACTAATTTAGTAAATAACAATGCATGTACATGTTAAATTAAAAATTCAGTTTATGTATTATGATAATAACATAATATTCTAATTGGGGTGTTTGAGGGTGTGCGTTAATTACGTTACATGTTGTATATGTCGGCATATGATTCTCCATTTATATAAAAAAACACCAATTGTTCACCAGATTATATCACTTTTATTTCACAATTAATAAATCACAACTTTATCTCACAATTAATAAATCACACCTTTATCTCACAATTAATAAAAAATCACAACTTATCGATATTAATTATTTTAACAAACGATTTGTAGTATTCGAATACGGCAAGTGCACCAGGCGACGTTCGATCCAAGACTGAGCGCTCCGCAGCGCGTGCGCCGCCTTTTATTGAACTGTGGAGGGGAGAGTGGCGTGACCGTTGAACGATTACTTGTTGCACGTGCCGTCTTCGACTTCGTGAGGGCGACGCCGTCACGGCCATACTGACGAGCACACGTCCTCGTGCGCGTGTCTATATGTTTTCTGTAAAAAAAAGGAATTCGTTCGTTCATCCTGACCATGGATTGATTCACATAATACCACAATTTACAAAGTAGTAATTAGTTGCATGATTCAATACAGTCTGGCCTGGAAAGCATTCCCTTCAGACTATGCGCACTCCTGGACTAGTCTCTCAGACCCTTCAGGGTTGCATGCCTGGACTAGTCTCTCAGACCCTTCAGGTGCAAATATTGTCCCTTCAGTTTGGAAACTGGACTGGACTATGCTAGAATAGGATAACCCTCTTTAGCAACATTTATAAACCTCTTTTTTTTTTTTTTTACAGTCTTTTTTTTTTTTTTTTTTTTTTTTTCTTTTACTTAATGTATAGTGGCATGAACTGTAATCTGTTCTGAATTTGGACTCTTAGAGGAAGAAGACTCTTTCGAATTGATACTTATTACGGACAAAGTGTCACTATTCGCGGACAAAGTGTCGCTATTCGCGGACAAAGTGTCGCTATTTGCGGACAAAGTATCACTGCGATCGTCTTCATGAACAAGGTTGTTATCTTCTATGCATGCCGCCGTCACGTCATCGTCAGAGTAATTTTCTGATATTTCTAATAAATTAGAAGGTCCCCGGGGTACTTCACGTAAGTTTTCATGGGCATACTTGTACACCTTGTTAGAGCCGTTTATCTGTCGCAATTCATATCTATCGTTATCTAACACCGCTGTAATCTTAAAAGGACCTTTATATTTTGGGTCCAACTTTGTTTGATGTCGTTCCTCGCTTCGGACAAAGACAAAGTCACCTACAGAAAACGGTTTCACTTTTGATTTCCCGCGATTAAAACGGATAGTATCGGTTTGGGCTAGTTTTTCAATACTGTCAGAGGCCATGGATCGTGCGGATTCAAGATTTATCCTACTAGGGTCACCACTACATGTTACTATTTTAGAAATATTAAGAGAATTTCCCTGAATACCAAACATCAATTCAGTGGGGGTAAATCCTGTTACTCTGCACCGTGTGCTATTCAGGGCAAGTTGTATATCTCCCAGTTGTTCTTGCCAGGATTGATCGGAATTATTTTCGACTACTGTGAGAAGGGCTTTTAAGGTACGCATCACCCGTTCAACTTGTCCGTTAGCTCTACTAGACCCTGTAGCAATCAAATGTAGTTCAATATTATTATCCTTGCAGAAGCCTTTGAAATCAGCGTTATCGTACGAACGTCCGCGGTCGGCTATAACTCTTTTTGGGGCGCCAAACAAATTTACGGCATCTTTAATAGATTTAATAGCGTCGGCAGAGTTTAAAGATAAGGTATGTTTTAATAAAACAAATTTTGTAAAAGAATCGATAATAACTGAACAGTATTCTTTGCGGTCACTCTTGCCACTTAATTTACCCGTAAGATCCATGTGTATGGTATGCCATGGAATTGATGCTTTCGGTATTGGGTGTAAACGTACTTGGGTTGCGCCTGATGGGCCTTTTGATGATTTACAAATTACACAAGAGTCTACAAACTTTTTGACATATTTGGCCATATTTGGGAACCAATATGGATCATATAATTTGTCAAGCGTTTTTTCGTATCCTAGATGTTTGATTTCAGTGTGCACATGACTTATAAGGGACCAAATTAAAGAATGAGGAAGAATAGGTAACCATTTTGTGGTTTTATAACGTTCTACCTTACGATATAGTATGCCCTGTCTAACATCATATGTATGGGCGATTTCTGAAGGCAATTCACTGGATCGGATCTTAGCAATTGTACTTGAAATTTCAGAATCACGATTTTGCTCTACAGATAGCCATCCTTTCTCAAGCTCTGAAAAATTTACTTCTTTTACTTTTGGTATTATAGGGCAACCATTTTCGACCTCAGATGATGTGCTCAGAGAATTACGAGACAAAAAATCCGCGTGAGCCATATTTTTGCCTTCTTTGTAAATGATTTCAAAATTATAAGACTGTAAGATCGCCCACCATCTATGTACCCTAGGTGTCAAGTCTTTCTTGGAATGTGATGCCTTCAAAGCATTACAATCGGTGAACACGGTAAATTTACGGCCATAAAGATAGTGGCGGAAATGTTCCACAGATTTAACAACTGCTAGCGTTTCTAATTCGTATGAATGATAACGACTTTCAGCGCTTGACGTCTTGTGGCTAAAGTAGGCAACTACATGCGGTCGATTATCATGTCTTTGAGATAAGACAGCTCCGTACCCATCACTGCTTGCGTCGGTATGTAATTCTATAGGTAAATTGGGGTCAAATATTTTTAAAACAGGTTCTGTTACCAAATGATTGACAATTTCGTTATGAATTTTATCATGTTCTGAAGTCCATATGATAGGTCCCTTTCCTGACGTTAAGGGGTATAAAGGCTTTAATAATTTTGAGAAATTTGGAATGAATTGGCGGAAATAAGTTGCCAGTCCAATCAACTGTCTAACTTGTTTTACATTGGTTGGTTTTGGGGCATCTTGGAGAGCTTTAATCTTGCGAGGGTTCGGCCTTATCTCCCCGGCAGAGACAACATAACCCAAATATTCAACTTCTCGCTTCATAAATGAGCATTTCTTTAAATTAAATGAGAACCCGGTATCCGATAATATTTTTAGTAGTTTGTCAAGTCGATACAATCCCTCATCGATTGTTTCTGATGCACAAAGGACATCGTCCATGTAAACCAGAATTCTGTCATCATTAAGTGGTTTTAATGCAGTGTTAATTGCTCGTTGAAAAACCTGTGGAGCATTACGAAGTCCAAATGGCATAGTCAAGAATTCGTATTGGCCTGTTGGTGTTACAAAGGCAGTTTTATCAATAGAATCTGAGTGGACACTAATCTGATGGAAGCCGGAAGCCATGTCAATTATAGAAAAACAATGAGCACCATGAAGCTTATTTATTTGATCATTAATTATTGGAAGTGGGTAACTATCTGGACGCGTATTACTGTTGAGCTCTCTGTAATCTACACACATTCGATCACTTCCGTCTTTTTTCTTTACCAGAAGAATGGGACTCGCAAATGGTGATGAACTTTCTCTAATTATATTGGCATCCAACATTTCTTGTATCTTTTCATGTACTATGTTTAATTCAGGTGGGGATAGTCTATAAGGTCTTCTATGAACAGTTTTAGAGGGGTCTATTAGATCTATTTTGAGTTGGCCAGTTGATACACGAGTAGTTGGTAATTTCTGAATAAAAGCGTTAGAATATCTCATAAGTATAGAATTTAGTCGGTCTCTGTCGTTTCCCGTTAAGTCAGTATCAATGGTATATTGGTGGAATGGTCCCGACTTTGAGCAGGAGTTTGAAATTTTACTTTTAATAAAAGTTAATTTATGGTCGCTTATTTCTACAGCTAGGCCTGATTTAAGAATATCTCGCCCCAATAATACGTCTTCAGAAAGATTATTTGATGGTAAAACATGATATAGTACTTCAAATGTAATGTTCTGCACAGTAGTGGGACACTTAATTTGTAATGTTGAGGTGACGTTATTACCACCTACCCCCTTCAAAACAACCTGTTCATGAAACCGCCCGCCTTTCAATAAATCACTATAATATTGTTTTATCAAACTACATTCAGATCCAGAATCAAAAATAAAAGGTAACTCAATACCACTTATCTGTAACACACCATGCGAGGTTCTGGTGCACACATTGACTTGCTTGCTAGGGCCTGGCGCAGCAGCTGGGGTGGTATTTTCTTTCTTCCTGTAGCGCATGGGGCATGCGGAAGCGACATGACTAGGATCGTTGCACACGTAGCAGGTTATTCGAGGACGAGAACTTTGCGCGGGCTGATGTGATTGTTCGGTTTTGGTTGGGTTCGTATTTCTTGAATGCTGCCTCTGTCTGTCGCGACACTCATTTGCGCGATGTCCAATTCGTCCACAGAAATTACAGTTTCCACGAAAAGGAACTGAGGTTCTAAAACGTTTCACGTCTGCTTCATTTGTAACAGATTCATCGTTTTTACGTTTAAGTGTGAATCCTCGTAGTGTTCTAAAAAGTTGGTGCTTGTCGTTTATGACGACTGAATTCAGTTCTCGACGAACCTGATCATCACATTGTGATAATACGGAGATAGTAAATCCAGTGATTACCTTTTCAGGTAAATTTGCATCGGGAATTTTTTCGATAAGATGCCATAAACGCATTACCGCTTCAGCTGGGCTATCCTTGGTGTCCATTTGAAATTTTATAATCCGGTCAAAGTAGTCTTGCATTGTCATCGGCTTAGAAAACATCGAGATCAGTGTCTCTTTGATATTTGGCCATGATAATTGTTCAGGTTGTATCTTAGTCAGACACGTAGCAGCGCGGCCCTTCAGCGAGTGCGTGAGAGCAAGTAGCAGATCAATACCTTCAATCTTTTTCTTCTCGATTATCATTTCGGTTAACTTACACCAATTTTCTATGTCAGACTCTGGTTCATCCGGATCAAAGTTCACAAATTTAGTAGATGTATTTTGAACAGGTTGACAGGCGGTTATATTTTCAGCAATTTTCTTGAAAATTGCTTCCATTCCAGCGGAAAATAATGAAATCTGTTCAACCATTGAACCCCCCGGTGATTGATCCTGGGGTGGATCCACCACTTCTGATGTCGGCATATGATTCTCCATTTATATAAAAAAACACCAATTGTTCACCAGATTATATCACTTTTATTTCACAATTAATAAATCACAACTTTATCTCACAATTAATAAATCACACCTTTATCTCACAATTAATAAAAAATCACAACTTATCGATATTAATTATTTTAACAAACGATTTGTAGTATTCGAATACGGCAAGTGCACCAGGCGACGTTCGATCCAAGACTGAGCGCTCCGCAGCGCGTGCGCCGCCTTTTATTGAACTGTGGAGGGGAGAGTGGCGTGACCGTTGAACGATTACTTGTTGCACGTGCCGTCTTCGACTTCGTGAGGGCGACGCCGTCATATATATGTACTACGCACTATTACGCACTATTTATATTAACTTTTAATGAAAGTAATTAATTGTATTTTATTAACAGACGGAGTTGTCTTTCGGGCGCGTGGCCGTCATAGGGCTGAGAGCCGAAGGACACACACTTCAACTTCAGCACAGGAACAAGCTCCACACCAAGCACAATGTAATAATGCTTTGTAGTTATGTGCCTAATATCAAATATGTATATATTTTTTATTTTCACTATAAAACAACATTATTTTTATTTATTTCAGCCAGCAGAAGCATGTTGGATCAGCCAAGGGAAATGGTGCTGAAAATTGAGCAGCTGAGAGCAGAGGCTGCTCTGAATAACTCCCAGCTGCTCTACAAAATGCTAATGCTTTAAGAACTGTAGCCGAAGCATTTAAATTAATGTCTGAAAGTATGGATAGATTGACGCAGCAGGTAATATCTATTTTTCTATCAATTTAGGTAAGAAAAAAGAAGTATAGTCAACTAAGAAATGTGCCCTAAATTAATACTAAAAAAATGTATACCTAGATATTTTTTTTTTTACTATTTCTATATATTCCTCATGAGTACCTACAGTGTTTTCCTATAATTGTTATTTGAAATTAATTAAGTACTTGTAATTGATTTATTTATGCTATCATGTAATAAACTTCTAGACTAGATTAGGTAAATACACACATCAAAAGTGTCTAGGGATCAAGCATTTTATGCGGATTTCTTGAGATTGAGATGTGGCTTTGTAATAAATTTATGATTTTATAAATTTATATGGATCCTTTTTGGTGCATTTCATAATTTGAATCAGGAACTGTGAATCAAATTCGAGTAAATGATGAAAATCAGCTGTCAATATTTTCCCTATTAAAACATACAACGCATTGAAGACATTATTAGTGCTACTGTTTCCCTACTACTGATTAAAACCAACGTTATTATGGAGCGGCGACGTCATTTAAGCAGGGAAGAAATGCTCAGAGCCGTGGGAATGATAGAAGCTGGTTCCCGGCAACGTACTGTGGCTTTAGCTCTGAATACAAGTCAGAGTGTTATCAGTCGACTTTGGACACGTTACCGAAGCACTGGTACCGTGGCTGAGCGCCATGGAGGACGGTATCGCTGCACCACACGGAGACAAGACCGATACATTCTAATCTAAGCTCCAACAATAACCGCCATGATGTTAGCCGTGAGGCTTCATCACTCTTCAGGGAACTTAATTAGCGACCAAACAGTCAGAAACCGCTTGCATGAAGTGAACCTTCATTCCCGAAGACCGCTACGGGTACCACCTATAGTAATGCACAATCGTAGGATTCGATATCAATGGGCTCTTGAACACAGAAATTGGGCAGAAGAACAATGGCGTTTCGTGTGCTTTTCTGATGAGTCTCGTTTTGGTATGAGATCGGATACAAGACGTATACGACACTGGAGAACCCCTGGACGCCAACAGCGATTAAAATCCTGCCAGGAAGTCCATCCTTATAGTGGTGGAACCATCATGGTATGGGCGGGTATTTGGATCGGCGGAAGAACTGAGTTGATTTGGATCAGAGACAACCTCAACGCTCAAATTTATGCTGAGACGATTGTATCAGACGTCATCGTTCCTCTACAAGTGCAAATCGGTCCCTTATTTCAGTTAATGCATGATAATGCACGACCACACACCGCAAGAGTTGTAAGACAGACTCTCGCCGCAGCTAACATCAATGTCCTGCCCTGGCCTGCTCAGTCGCCAGACTTGAATCCGATTGAGCATGCATGGGATATGATACAGAGAAGAGCTCTGCCGAATATGGAGGGTATCCAGTCGCAAGAAGACCTTTTTTTGTTGTTGCAACGAACATGGGCGGCCATTCCACAGCGTGATTTGGATGAACTCATTTTGAGTATGCCAAATCGATGTTCTTGTGTTGTTAGTGTTCGCGGTAGAAACACGGATTATTAATTGTTTAAGTTACCCAATAAAATTTTAAAGAAAACTGTTATTTCAGTCTTTTTCTCGAACTTTTGTGTTAGTGGTTCAAATGTCAAAAATCCCTTTATTAGGAAAATGGCAAATTTCTTTACTAATGCAAAGGTGACTTGGTTTATCGTTACTGTGACAAACGAAAACACTTTATTTGATGAATCCTTAAAGAAAATTTTAATTAATATCAATCAGGAGAAAAGTTATTGCAAAAATATATGTTGATCCCTAGACACTTTTGATGTGTGTATGTATACTTTTCTCTATTTTTTATTATCTATTTCTTTTTCAGTATTGTTCCCAACAAAGAAGAGAAGATCAATAATAATATTGATAACCCATACTTTATATTAATACATATTAATTAAACTCATTTACTTAGTTCAATTCGATTTATTTTATGTCCTATTATTCCACAACTGACTAATAATTGCGTTCCTCCGCGCGCGGCCCAGCTCCAACTCGGAGAGGTGGCGGCGTGCTGCGCAAGGCCTCCGCTTGCGCCCTCCGTCAGGCTGCGCTCACGAGCCGCCTCCTCGTCCGTCAGCGGAGTGTATGCCACATGAGCTCTGTGAGCTATGTTATGTAGCACACAACAAGCATTTGTTATTCGCGCAGCCATGTGCGGTGCGTAATGCATCTTCCTGTCTACCAACAGGCACCTGTGAAAAGGAGAAAAAGATAGCTACTGTTAGGTTCATCTATTTGTGTTGTTTTATAAATTCAAAAATTGACTTTGCAACACCTTTATTTACCTGAAGCGAGCTTTTAAAACTCCTATGCAACGCTCAACTACACTGTGGGGTAAACGTAGGAGATAAAAAGTAATCCTACTTAGTTATAATTCAAATAAATAATACAGAAAAAATCATAAAATTTCACGCCAATGCCTTTTTTTATTTCTTCTGTAGCTGGAATGCAACGCACACATTCTGCCAAAGAGTTCGGCGTTCGGCGCGTTTGATTCCATTGTTTTAAATAAAATGGTTTGTTTTTTTATTGGAACAGTAATAAGTCAATTCTTTATGAATGATGAGTAAAGACTTTGCGTTTTCGAACATCGACGACGAAATTAAAAAAAAAAGTTATTTTAAAGGTTTTTTTATGTTATAAGCATTTCTAGGCCCCCAATTCTAGGGTCTGGTACGCTATTAGGACGGTCTTTCCGAGCAAGAGGAGTGAAAACACACATACGGTAAATTATTTTTCACCACTCCAGCACGAAAGAAGTGTCTTTCCTCTACTAAAACAGTGACGAAAGTTGGTTTTTCCTCACTGTTTGAACAGTGAGGAAAGAAATGATCGCGTTCAGAAGCTACCCTTGCCCGATTTATTTTTAATGTTAAATTATAAAGATATTTTAATAAACAAATAATTTAATGCTTAGAATAAAAATATTTATAAGATAAGATTAATATTTTTGATAAAATTTATCAAATTATTGTTAGTGTATAAGTTCAGAAACATTAAAAAAGTTTTACAAAAATAAAAAAAAATAAAACGTCAAATTTAGGATTCTAATTTTTGAACGAAAAACTGTGAAAAAAGTACATTAGAAGCGCGAAATTCTAAGTTTTGTTGACGTCCGATTTTGATTACTAAAAAAATGAGTGATTCTAGTGAGGAAGGTTTAAGTTTAACTCCAAAAGAGTTAAAAAACCTTGTTTCAAATGCCGAACTAAATTTTTTGCCCAAAAAATCGAAAGAAAGATATCTTAAAACGTTCGATACCTTCAATCAATGGAGACTTACAAAAAATGCGAAAACTTTCTCCGAAACGGTTTTGCTGGAAATTGCGGTTTTGGTTGCTTCGTGTTTGAAATTTCATGGAAATTTCAAACACGAAGCAACCCAGTACATTGTGGAGTATTTATTCTATGACAAAATTAGTGTTGGTAACGAAACATAACCTAAATATAAAAGAATATCATAAGCTGATTTCATTTCTTAAAATACAGTCTTCTGGGTTCAAAAGCAAGAAATCAAAAGTTTTTACGGCAAAACAAGTTGAGAAATTTTTAAACGATGCCCCAGATGATAATTTTCTCGGATTCAAAGTAAGTTTAAGTTTAATATTTTGTATTTCCTACAATTTTTCATTCTGGTTAAAATAACTTGCTTGGCTTTTGCTAGTTCTGCTATAATTTCACAGATGGCGCTGATTTAAAAATACATTGTTTCAATTTGTCATTGTTTGCTATACAAATAAATTTACATTGTTTCAGGTATGTTTGATTATTGGAATATGTGGAGCTTGTCGTTCTTCAGAAATATTAAATCTGCGCATTCAAGACGTAGAGAAACACTCAGAAAAATTACTGCTCATAAAATTACTTGAAACGAAGACAAAAATTAATAGATCTTTTGTGATAAGGGAAGAATACTGCGCTATTATCAATAAATACATTGCTTTACGACCTGACAAAATCAAAACCGACCGTTTTTTACTGCAATATTTGAATGGGAAGTGCAAGAGACAGCCCCTGGGCACTAATAAAATTGGCGAAGTGCCAAAAAAAATTGCGCAATTTTTAAATCTTGAGGATGTACACCTCTACACGGGACACTGCTTAAGAAGGACGTCGGCAACTCTTTTGTCCGATTCGGGAGCAGATCTTACATCATTAAAACGACACGGTGGCTGGCGGTCTAACACAGTCGCCGAAAGTTATATTGAAGATTCAATAGAAAATAAAACAAAAATTTGCAACAATATAATAAAATCAATAAACCTCAAACCATCAACTAGATCTTTGTCGCCCCAGCCGTCAACATCAAGGGGAGGTGCTGAAATGGAACCTACAGATTCTTGGAAGAAGCCGTCTACGACGACGTCGGTTAGTGTTGCGGCAGAAGATACTGTCAATGCCCCACCTCAGGCCCCTTCTAATGATACAGGAATATCAAACACTCAAATGAATAGTAATAAAACAACGATAAATGTACCCAATAAAAACGTTACTTTTAATTTGAAAAATTGCAGTAATTTTACATTTCATTTTTAAATTATTTTCATGAATAACAGCTTTTTTTATTTGATAATAAAGAATTATTTTGATTTGCTTTGTGACTATTTAATTTATTTACCTATGATGACTGAATACTTTCTTGCTGGGAGTGGTGAAAAGTTTTGTATGCAACTTGTGAGCAAGTTCATTTGCTATTCGTTTTGTTGAGTCTTTCGCTTACTCAGGATTGAAATTTAAAATCACTCGCTGCGCTCGTGATTCTATTTTTCAATCCTTCGTTCGCTCAAGACTCAAAATCAAAACTCATAGGAAAAACGAACTTTCCTCACATGTTGGATAAATAACTAATTAAATACTAAACTTGAAAAGAGGGTACTTGCGTAAAACCTCCTTTCAAACTATCGCATCTTTTTTTATTAAGTTGTCATTTGTTTACCGAGGCGTGCTATTGTCATTTAAAAACTATAAAATTAATGTGAAATTAATAATTAAACAGTAAGTCTATCAATTTCTATCATTGAGTGTATTTGTTGGTTGCATTATATCCGTCTATGTGCGATGATAAATAACTAGGTACTTACTTGTTTTATTTTGCAAAATAGGTAATCATGTCTGATGTACCAGGATGTTCGTTTAGTACTTGTGATTTTATTTTGATAAATCGAAATGGTGGTAGTGTATTGTTACGAGCTGGTTTCCAGTACACAAAGAAAAGAAAGAACAAAGAAACACTTGTGTGGAGATGTGTAAATTATACCAAAAACATTAAATGCAGTGGGTCCTTAACTATGAAGGTATGTAAATGTTATTTTATTCTCAATATTTTTTTCGACTGCCCTGATAGTTTTATGATTAATAACATAATACATGTTTTACAGCAAAACACAACAATCATCAAAGAGACAACACACAAATGCACTCCGGATATTGCGAAAAACGAAATTGACATAAAATTGGATAATTTAAAAAAAAATGTAATAAATTCAAATTTTGAGCCCGTACCGACCATTTATAATGAAACTATAGCTTCAATTAATGACACTGGTATACAGCTAGTTACAATAGTTCCCACTTTCAAAAGTATTAAATCTTCACTTTATTATAATAGAAACAAAAAAGAGAATATTAAAAAAATAAAATTTTATAAACCCGAAGATGTGGAAATTCCACCAAAGTTTACAGATTTTTTGATAGCAGTCTGCTATCGTGATGACGATAACCGCATTTTAGTATTTGCTAGTGAAGAGGCGAAACATCTCATGTACACATTAGAACATTATTTTGGTGATGGCACTTTTAAAAGTTGTCCTACGCCATTCAAAGAAATTTACACACTTCACGGCGACAATAACAGTGAAATGGAGCACACGCGCGTTATACCATTGGTATACGTGCTCATGACTAAAATGACTGAAAAAATATATAAAATATGTTTTGATTTGAAAAAGCCGCTATGAAAGCTATAAAATTTATTTTTCCTGAAGTTGAGATGAAGGGCTGTCAGTTCCACATGGTAAAAGCTGTGAAGAAACGAGCAAAAGAATTAAAATTAGACAAAACTAAGCTCCAATACCGAACCGTAGCTTTGTGCACTGCTTTGCCTCTTCTACCCCGAAATTTAATAAATCGCCGCCTTACAACGAAAACCAATTAAATCAAAATTTTGACAAAAATGACTTATGAATGCCAATGTTCTTAAAATTTTGTGTTCTTTCGTCTGCGAAAACCCATTAATCGCTACGTCTTGTAGTTTCGCTGCTAGCTAATAAGATAACCAGTTATTTCAAGCATTCCCAAGGTTTGTTTTCAAATACAAAACACTAAGCAGATTTAACTTGACTGCCGACATATTTGTCTCCAATGATTGTCAGTTAATCTGATGTATTTTGTTTTTCCTCAGAGAGATCTCATGAAATACTCTATTTTTCCTCAGCAACAACCCTTTATTAAGATTTAAATCTCCAAACTAGTTTAAAATGGTCAAATAAAACCTACTTATTAAAACAGTTAAATTGATTTTATCTGACGAATTCCATCTTAACAATATAATCTAATCGTCCAAGAAAACATTGTATATACAGATAATAGATTTTCTTTGACGATACTTATTTACGGATGCAACGTAATCACTACAGTAAAAGCCAATTTAGCCAGATTAATTGGTTTTACCTGACGAATTCCATATTAAACAATACAATCTAATGTCTAAGAAAACTTTGTATTATTCAGATAATTGTTTTTCTCTAACGACACTGGTTCGCGGATGCAACCTTATCACTACAGCGAAAAACCATTAACCTTTTGACCGCCGGAGCATAAACGCACGCGCGTGCCCTTCACGCCAAGCCACAATTTCATCTACTATTTTGTCACATAT
This sequence comes from Xestia c-nigrum, assembly GCA_916618015.1. Classification (NCBI taxonomy): domain Eukaryota; kingdom Metazoa; phylum Arthropoda; class Insecta; order Lepidoptera; family Noctuidae; genus Xestia; species Xestia c-nigrum. The sequence continues at coordinate 2,544,420 of OU745244.1, forward strand.
TTGTGTCGTGTGGCGTACAGGGCACGCGCGTGCTTGTCATGTATATATGACAATGGCATCCAAAAGGTTAAGCCAGATTAATTAATTAATTTACTCGTAACTTCCTCAAAGACTTGTAACGAGAGTTTGCCTACTTTTAATGACTTTATCAATAAGAATGTACGTACAGCAGAGTTTTACGGTGGTGAAGACTTTGAGAGATGTTACTTTGGAAGCTTATAAAGAAAATTTGAACAAAACAGATAACGTCTCAATACCAGAATCTTCTGTAATTGCGACGATAATTTTAATGGACATTTTTGATAAAGCGTGTAAAAAAGCTAAACAATTAAAACGTTGGAGAATTCTCAATCCTGCTTCGTGGAAAGTTAATGTGGCAAATAAAGTCGCGCTGAAGGGTCAGTTTCTGCTATAAAAAATAAGAGTAGACCTGCAAAAGTACCTAAAAATGTTGATTGCTGTTCAGAGAAGATTAACGAAGAGATTAGAAATAAGATTTGTAGAAAGTATTGGAACTTAGACTTCATTAGACAAAAAAATCTTTTGATCTAATGTTGCAGTGAAAAATACTAAAACGTTATCGCTAGAAAGAAAAAGCACAACTACAAGGGCTAATTCCACACAATGTTCTTTTTAAATCGAAAGTGAGAAACTCAATATGTGCCATAAGTTTTTTTACACAAAAAAAGACCCTGAAAGACCCTGTGCATCACTCAAAGCGTGATACAAAATGCTGTTACAAATAAAGATTTAGTTGGACAATACATTAAAGATATAAACCCTCCTGGAACTTGCGGGGCACATAGTAAAACACCTCCTGAAAAAGCTCAAGAGGTTTGGTTACGCTTCGTAACTTATAGTTTTTTATTTTTTATTATTATTTTTCTACATGACCTAATGGCGATTGAAAGGCATTGGTTTACTGTTCTAGTTTCTTTAATCTGTGCCATATATCGTTGATTCGGTGATTTTTTCGTGCCCTGCAGCGCGCGCGCTATGCCGCGCCGCGCCGTCATAGGCAGTCTCGCTCTAACCTTGGGATCGTGTGGATGCGAATTCTATGTGTGTCGCTAATTAGTCCCATCGCGCCCTGAAACCCCTGAACTGAACCTATATGAACTGTTATCAGCCTACCCCAGACCTATGTTAGTGTGTTGTGTACTGCTGGCCAGCTTAGTGTATCCAGAAAAGACCTGTGAGCTGTTCATCCCGAAAGCGGACACGTGGCCGTCGCCTGCGCGCGCTTGGGATCGCTGGTCAAGGTATGTGGTACAATTAATGAATTGAACGATCTCCTGTGCCTTTCTTCCCGATTGCGTATGTTTTTGCCCTCAACTGGTTATGACAGAATCAGCAATTATAGCCTAGATTGCTCTAATAATCTAGACTCAATCCGCGTGTGATTTTAGCGGAAACTTACAACTTCTGCAGGTTATACGCACCATTTTGGTCCTTCGAGCCGGATATATTAATTTTGGGCCTTTTTACGGTCTATTTTTAAGTCCTAAAAGTCTGATTTTGAGCAAAAAACTTAGGAATTTTCAATGTTAGTTGCATATCATCACACAACTCTCAACTCTATTGCTTTAGTCATAAGGTTCAAACTGCCTTGCGTTTGCAATAGGTCAACCGTCAAATTAATTCTTAATTTAACCACATACGATCATTTCCATCCATGGAGAGTCATTATGTGAGAAAGGAGTCTAAACGTCAATATTTGGATAGAAAACTGTCCATTGCCAAGATGATAGATGTTGACGAATGTAAAAAGAAAAACAATACACCCGTATCTGAGATTGTTCATATCGACGATTTTTTTGCAATGATTTTAATTTAATTTGGGATTCTTTAAGCCAAAAAAGGACCAATGTCTGATTTGCACTAAATATGCGCGAAGCGATGCTAAAGGTAAACCGGAACTCGAAAAACTATTTGCAGAGCATAATAAAGAAAAGAGTAAAGAGACTTGCAATAAAGAAATGGAAAATGATAACATAAGAGACTGTGATAATATTTAGGATATTTTTATGTGCTTCTTTTGATTTACAAGCAATACAGCGGAGACATCGGTCTACTTTATTACACGCACTAATTAACTGTATATAATTTGACCTGATAAACTATTGCCACTCTACAAAAAACCTTTATCTATAAGTGTTGCAAAAAAAAAAGATTCGCTACAATTATGCAGCAAAGGTGTCATACCAGAGGAGTACCATCCCTGGTTCAACAATTTGAATAGCGATGCTGTTTGTAAAGACAGGGTGTCTGATTGCGAGGCACTCCGGTATCACCGGGTGCCGACTTACCTCCGTCGTGTGGTCGGGGACTACTTGACGGACAGGGCCGTCATCTACCCCAGTCGCTGCGGAGACTGGAACCGGCGAGAGATGTTGTGCGGTGTCCCACAGGGATCGGTTCTGGAACCGCCCCTGTGGATCATCGGTTACGACTGGGTGCTGCGCGCGGACCTCCCTAGTGGTGTCAGCGTCGTTTGCTACGCAGACGACACTCTGGTGCTGGCACAGGGGAGGTCGCACGAGGCGGCGGCCGAAATTGTGACAAGCGGGGTTGCGATAGTCGTTGAGAGGATCCGGCAACTGGGTCTCGAGGTGACATTGCACAAGTCCGAGGCCATGTGCTTTCATGGGCCTCGGGATGCACCACCAACGGGATCCACACTTACGGTGGGAGGGGTATCCCTCGGCGTCGAGCCGACGTTGTAGTATCTGGGACTCGTACTCGACAGCCGATGGAACTTCGTGGAACATTTCCGACGTTTGGCCCCCAGGCTGGAACGGACCGGGGCTGCCTTCAGGCGGCTCCTGCCCAACCTTGGGGGACCAAACGCCTCCTGCCGCAGGCTCTATGCGGGCGTCGGCGTGCGGTCCATGGCCCTTTACCCAGTGTGGGCGCGTTCCTTGAGGCGGCGAGCCGCCCACTATCTGAACGCGCCCCAAAAAGTGGTGGCCGAATGTCCCTGTTTAGATTTGAACTATCACTTTTATTGGTTTTCAGATGCCAAACTTGAATAAAAAAAAAAAAGAAGAGTACCTATTTAGCTCTAATAAATGATGGAGTGAGGTCGGAAGATGATCTCGAGGAGTCCGATACAGAAGGTCATGAGAATTTTTATGAAAATCGAGACGATTTGCTTCACGATCTTGAGAGTCCATTAGAAGAGGAAAATGATGACCCCGATAATGATCCATTCATGGCAGGAGACCCGCCATTGATAAATGAAGCTACAGCAAATGATCAAGTGCCACAGGTTCCATTCCCCTCAACAAGTCAAGCTAGTCGCCGAGCAACTATGAGAGGGCTCGTATGGAAGGTAAAAAAAAAAAATTGTTTTGAATTCTGACCACACAGCTTTTCATGGAGAAACTACATACCCACCAGAACTGAAGGATGAGGCTACTACTGGTACTCCCTATAGTATTTTTTCACATTTTATTACATCAGAAATAGTTCAAAGGATTGTGGAAGAGTCTAATTTGTATTCCGTTCAAAAAATGTGACTAATCCATTAAATTTGTCTAAAACTGAGCTAAGAAAGTTCATGGCGATACTGATATACATGTTTGTTATAAAATATCCCAATGTACGGCTATACTGGTTAAATACTGTAGGTTTTCAACCAATCAAGGACATAATGACTGTCAACAGATTTGAGACTATTCGTAGATTTCTACATTTCAATAATAACGAGAAACATTTTCCAAGGAACACCCACAACATGATAGGCTCCATAAGAGAAGGCCTATAATTAGCCATCTAAATGAAAAGTTTGCTTTAGTTCCTATGGAACAAAGACTCTCAATTGATGAACAGATGTGTGCCAAGAAAGTGGCACACTTCATGAAGCAGTATTTACCTATTAAGCCCCATAAGTGGGGGTTTAAATCATATGTAATGTGCAGCGTGAAAGGTTATGCTCATAAATTTGAAATATATACTGGCCAAGAGAATGAACGGCTTCCAGATGAACCAGATTTTGGGTCAGTGGAAAATGTTGTAGTCCGGCTTGCTAGAGGTGTCCCAGGCATATAAATCATATAATTTATTTTGATAATTTTTACACCTCTGTACCTTTAGTTACCTATCTTGCCAAACAAGGAATCTATAGCCTAGGTACTGTCCAATATAACAGGCTAGTGAACTGCAAACTGCCGGACAAAAAAACAATGATGAAGAAATCTGTTCCTCGTGGAACTTATGAAGAGCAGATGACTGAATTTGACGGTATTGATTTGACAGCAGTTACTTGGAAGGACAATAAAGTTGTAACTTTTCTATCTTCGTATGTTGGAGCTGAACCTGTGGGCAAAGTAGAAAGATTTGACAAGGCAAATAAGACTAGAATTAAAACTTCATGCCCACATATAATAAAGGAATATAATGCCCATATGGGCGGAGTGGACCTCATGGATAGCTTTATTGGGAGGTACCGAATTGCAATGAGAAGCCGAAAGTGGTTGTTGGGGACTGTAATTTTAGGTTTTTGGCTGGTAGAATTTTGAGAGAGGTTTGTGTAATAAAAAACGTGACTTGTTCCTGGAGACAATCGAGATGCTATATTTTTATATTTTAGTGACTGACAGATGACATTTAACATGACAGATACGAGTAGTGTTGCAATACAACAAAAATATAATTAATAAAATGTTGGGGATGCCAACATACTGCCCATCTGGGAAAAGAGTGTTATGAAACAAAATGTAAGTAAATGTATATAAGCTTATTGAAAAACAACTAAAAACTTAACAAAGCTAACCTATGATTTAAACCTAAACAGCAATAGAATCATGTTTATAACTTAGTTTGAGTACAATGCAAACATATTTATTTTTGTTTTATATTATTTGGTCAATTAGACCTATTTGTATTAATAAGTACTAAACAATAAAGCTCTACAAAACACTTCACTTGGAATTAGGTTCTTACTTTTAATAAAAGCAAAGTAACAATATGATTAAAGTACTTAACTAAAATAGAAATGCCTTAAAATTATACGCTTAAAACTAAAAATTTCTTAGAAAAACCGGTACTGCACTTAAAGACTAAAATGGACATGTACATAAGATTTAAACATGTACGATTTAAACATGTACTCCACTTAAAAACTTAAACTTAGCCATTTACTTGGACTTCGCTACACTCAACGGGTAAGACACAGATTTTTACAATAGAACGTTTATGGGTTTTACCATTTGCTGTTTTAACTTCCACAACTCTGACCTTATTATCAGCCCCTGGGAAAATTTGCGTTACTCTGGCCATTGGCCAATACATTGGTGTAGTATTATCTTCTTTTAATATTACTAAAGATCCTATCTTTACATTTGGATGACAATCCCTCCACTTCGGCCGAGATTGCAATATGTTCAAATAATGCTTATGCCATACTTTCCAAAATGAATTTTTCATGTTTATACATATTTTCCAAAATTTTAAATTATTAGTTGTACAACTATCTGGTTCTGGATAAGCGTTTAACGCAGATCCTATTAAAAAATGACCAGGAGTAAGACAGGAAAAATCATTAATGTCGTTTGACAGTGGCATTATTGGTCTACTATTCAATACAGATTCAATTTGACATAGTACAGTATTTAGCTCTTCATAGGTGAGTAAAGCCTTTTGAACAACCCTTTTTAAATGGAATTTGAAACTTTTCACACCTGCCTCTGCCAATCCAGCAAATATAGGGGAGTAGCATGGAATAAAATTAAAGTTAATGCCTTTCTGTGCTGAAAAATCATGAATTTCCTTTTGATGCTCCTTTGAATTTTGAAATTTATACAATTCTTGCAACTGCCTATTTGCACACTTGAAAGTTGATGCATTGTCACTATAGATATCAGTGGGTAGGCCCCTTCGTGCTATGAATCTTTTTAAACAGGCGAGAAACGTTTCCGTTTTAAGATCTGAAGCTAATTCTAGGTGTGTGGCCTTTGTCACAAAACACACGAATATACATACATATGCCTTACTTACTATTGGTTTTCTTATTCTAGATTGTTTTATTAAAATTGGACCAGCAAAATCTAACCCAATTTTTTGAAAAGGTCGACATGCATTTACTCTATCATGAGGGAGAGACCCCATCAATTGCTTGGCAGTGTCGGCTTTTAATTTAAAGCAAATAATGCATTTATGAATGACTTTTTTAACTTCTTGAATGCCATTTACGATCCAAAACCTTTGATTTATTGTTGACAGGACTAGTCTTTGTCCTGCATGGAGATTTTTTACATGTTCGCTTTGAATAATCAATTGTGTGACGCGAGAATCTCGAGGCAGAACCACTGGATGCTTTTGAGAATATGGAATCGAAGCATTTTGTAGGCGGCCACCTACTCTAACTAGACCCGTCATCAATGAAAGGATATAGTGGCTTTAAATTACCTTTAAGAATTTTATTTTTGAATCTTAAATCATTAATATCATCTTTTAAATATTTTTGCTGCTCAGCTTTTACAATCATCAATAATGAATCATTTAATTCTTTACTTGTTAAGCAGCCATTATTTTTTACATTTTTATACCTTGTATACTGAACGAAACGTAGTATGTATGCTAGTATGCGTTGCATTTTATTTATGTCTGAGAACTTATTAAGAAAGTCCAAACATATTTGTTCTTCTGGAAGAGTGCAAACAAGTGCACTTGAGGTGGCAGCGCAACTCTTAGTCTCCGGCAAGTCACCATCAAACAGCAAGTCTGTCATTTTTTTAGGATTGTACTCACCACAATTCAAGAGGCTAGGACCACTCCACCATAAAGGATGACTAAACAATTCGTGCGGCAATATACCTCTGCTTAGGCAATCAGCAGCCCTTATACTTATATCGATACCAGAAGTATCAATTAACGTAAGGGACATTTTGGCGAAAATGAGTTATATATATCATTGGATTCAGAATTTCTCGCTCTATCGATTGGTATTATTAAAATTTCTCTATCGTTAAATAGATGTCCCTTACAGTATAAATTTTTGGACTGCGTAAAACGATTTATGACAAAAAAAATGATTTAACGGTCGTTAACATTTTTTCTTCTCAAAAAAATAAAGTAAGTCATCGTATTAAATAATTTACACCCTTACCTTAAACCTCAAATCAGTCAATTTAAATCACATGTTCCTTACTTTAATTCATGATTAGAGTTTTTTAAGAATTATTCTCTTACATTAATATCTCACAAAACTATCTTTGTTATATGCTCCTTACATTAATAAGCCTACTACGTAACAAGTAGAAATCAAATTCGTATTTGCTTTACTTCATTTGTTTGAAAGATCGTTGCTAAAATACCGAGTACTTACATTAATTTGATTCTCCTACAGTTATCTCTCAGGTGCGCGCAAAGAGCGTAAGGTCTTACGGGGTATGAGCGGGGGAGAGGTAAGACTTAGCGACGCACATAGGGGTATTTTAATTATCTAGGCGGCCAAAAGTCAAAATAACAAAGTTTAAGGATTGCTAATTCATTGACTACCTGAGGTAGGGGACATTCCAACAAACAATAGAACGCCACCCCCACTCTTCTTCCGTTTCGCGTTACCTGGTAAATTCAGTCGAAAGTTGATCATTGAACCTTGTGTACGTGTCTCTTGTCGGCTACTTGCAAAAGCGTTAACTTTGTGTGTTAAACTGAAGTTTTCTGTGTTTACCTGGTGCAAAATAGCAATGGATTCGGAAACTACAGGTATGTGACAATCCAAATGTAATTTATTTGTTAAAATTTGTTTTATTTTAATATACTTTTAGTGGTCGAGAAATAACGTCTGAAATAAATATATTTTTTTAAGAAATTTATGTTTCGGAAGCTATTTGTTATAGTATCGGGATAGATCCGGCAACTTTTGTAATTTATATGAAAAATATAGACCCTTAAGTAACGAATACTAAATAAATTAGCCGCGGAATAGCGCGGATGCGCAAAAACGTAAAATATTGAATTTCACGGTCAAAATAAGCTAAATTTGTGAAAAAGGTATTTATGTCTAAAACAATATTTACTTGTTCCAGATATAGTGGGTACTTCTTGAGTGAGAATAGTGACTCGTAAATCTCTCTTTGATATTATGAAAAATGAAAATTTGAAACATTAAACATGCTGTTGTCAGCTACACCAAACCCAACAGAATCAGAATGTGAGAACGAGGAGGTCATTAATTAGAAAAAGTATGTTTTTTTTTATTGGTAAATTAGTTAAGTAATGTATGAATATGTAAATATATAGTGTGTGTATATAAGTGTACGTAAGAATATGTAAATATATAGCCTACTTTCAGTTTTTTTTTTTTTTTGTTTTTTGCTCTTTTTTATGAAATTATAAAAGTTATTGTCCGAATATATTTCGCTTGTTTTATTTCCATCATTTTAAACCAAAAACCCCGCACTAATATTTTTGGCCGGCTAGATTAATGAAATACCCGTATGTGCGACGGCTGTTTATTCGCGCGCAGTGTGAAGTTTGTACGATTGACTGTGTCATACATCAATCAACGCTCACGTGCTGCTAATGTTGTGTTTGGTGATGTTAAATGTTTGTATAGTTTTCTAAGTGGTGTGTTATTGACATTGTCTTAAGGTGTACAAGTAATATAAATAATGTGTGAAAACAATAGTAATAACACTGAGCAGTTAAGTGCCTTACTTGCCCGAAAAGAAAAGTTATTGAACATGAGGCGAATCATAGAGAGGTATGTATTACTTACAATTTTACGATGAAAATAATGTTTATGTAACAATAAGTAACGATCTTGTTTATTATTTACAATAATATTATAGATAGAGAATAGGTAGGTAAATTGGATGAAGTTTTAAGTACTTGCATTGTCCTGCACAAACTAGTTTATGTGTTCTCGCTCTGTGCCGATACCTACCTACTACCTTTAAACACCCGGGCCGGGTAATAAAGGATAAATAAATGAAAGTTATGAATGAGAATGACACTACATTTGTTATGAGCAGGTTTACCATCAGGCGGACATCCTTGTCGTCTCGCACCTATGTACCTATAAAATAAAAGCAATGTAGATAATGTACGACTGCTATGCTATATACTGAGATCCCGGGTTTTATTCTTGTAGGTATGATTGAAAGGTAGGGACTTTCGTATTTTTATGCATTAGCTGTGTATTTTATACATTGCGTATAATACCTAGGTTTTGTCTAAACATCCATTTAGTATTATTTAAAGTATAAAACAAATTAATGTAAGGGACATTCGTTATTTTATTTGACTTTACATTAATTTAAATGTTCATCAAAATTAGCTTATTTTAGTCGTTCTTATTAGTAGTGCTAATAGAAATTAATTCAATTATACAAATAGAATACACTTGTGATAATTAAATACTTTTGCAAAGATTTAAAAGAATAATAATTGATCTTTACTTTAAAAACAATGCGAGTCTAAAGTAGTAATGTCCCTTACGTTAAAGTTTTGTCGGATTTTTTCTCGAGTTGGCCCACACAATAAGTCTGCCTTATGTCTTAAATGTAATAGTAATCGTATTCATGTTTTGTTTTTAGGTCTGCTGAAAACAAAAAAGATTCTTCCGAAAGTTTTATAGAATATAGTGATGTAGAAGCGGAAACACAGTTAATATCAACAAGTTCAAATAGACCTAACATTATTGTTAATAGCAGTAACGACTCCGTGGGTTCTGTTGAAAATGACATGGAAATCATAAACACATCAACTGTTTCCTTGTCTCGATCACATTCTTTTTTTAACAAATCTAATGAAAGTTTAAATTGTACTACTGGAAACAGTAGTCAAGTTGTTGAAAATCCTTTAAACATATTATCCGATGTCATGAGTATTGACCAGATTGAAGCATCTCTAAACGTTGGAACAGAAACTGTTCCATCCAATTATGATGCCTTTGTGATCGCACATTCATCACGTGAGTTAAATGATACAGACGAAGAACTGGAGAATATACAGCCACTGTCATTATCCAAAAATTACATAGACGTCGTGAATAAGCCAACAGAGACAATGTCTCTCGAAACCTCATCGCAAGAGGAAAATGGAAATCATGAAAATTTATTATATCCTACAATACTTACAAAAGATATTACAAACAAAGACACTATGATGGCTGAAGGCGTACGTCATGACGAAGTTTTTTTTGGGCACAAGTTTTAATACTTCTTGTAATAATTTGATGTCAACCGAAAACGATAACAACATACCTTATAAGGAAGTTATAACTGAAGTCAATTCAAACAAAAAACGTCGCGTAACATCAAAATTTATGAAATCTTGCATGGATTTTCTAACTGATAGCGAGGATAAAGATTTTTCTTCGGGAAGTTCTAATCTTTGGTCAGACAAAGAAGAAACTTCAGATGGTTCAGAAGGTCACGATAAAAATAGAAAAAGAAAGAAAACCAAGTCCAAAAAAAATAATACAAAAACAAACCAAACAGAAATCATACCTATTAAGAAAAAAAAACCTGAAAATAAACGAAAGTCACGAAAACAGCTTAAAGAAAAAGGTTTATCCTACGAGACAATATCTGGTAACGTAAAAGAAGCCCGAAAGTTACAAGAAAATCCTTGTAAAGAGGGTAAATGCAGCAGGAAATGTCATGAAATTACAGAATAAAGAAGAAAATCTATATTTGATTATTTTTGGGCACTTAATGACGATAAAAAACGGGATTGGATTGTGCAATGTTCTAGACCAATCAGTGTAAAACGTCAGAAGACTAAAAACACAGCTAGCAGACGTTCGTTAACTTATGAGTACTTTATAAACGAAGATGAAGGACGAAGGCAGGTGTGCCAACAATTTATACTGAAGACTCTCGATATAAGCCAAACTTACATTTTGTATACATTAAACCATACAAAAGAAGGACTGTCTTGTGATGATTCTCGAACACGTACAGCACCAAATAAATATGACGACAACACAAAACTTAACGCAAAGAAATACATTGAAGCATTACCGGCTTTACCTTCTCACTACAGTAGAAAAAAATCTACCAAATTGTATCTGCCTGAGGAATTTAAGAACTTATCAAACTTGTACAGGTTGTACATTAAATATTGTCAAGAAAGGTCCGAAACCTATTTGAGTGAAAAAATATTTACATGCATGTTTAAAGAGTATAACTATGCCTTTCATGTTCCTAAAAAGGATAAATGTCTCTTATGTACTAAAAATGAAAATAATCCGGATATGACGACTAATGAACAGTTACAAACTCATTTACTGGAAAAAGAAGCCACATATAAACGCTTTCATATTCATCAAAATCAAAAACGTGATAGCACGTTTGTTGTATGTAGTTTCGATCTTCAGAAAGTTTTAGCGACACCGTATGGTGAAAGTATGCAGTTGTATTATTCCAGAAAGTATGCTGTGTTCAATTTTACAGTGTATGAGAGTGGAACGCAGAACGGATACTGTTACATATGGGGTGAGGCTGATGGCAAAAGAGGGAGTTGTGAAATAGCAACATGTCTGTATCAATACTTAAAAGAAGTCGATAACAGAGGAGTGAACACATTATTATTATACTGTGACAACTGCACGGGGCAAAATAAAAATAAAGTGATACTTTCAATGTTCAAAAATTTCTTGGAACAATCTAAAAATCTAAAAGTTATACAAATCAATTACCTTCTAGCTGGACATACATATATGCCAGTAGACAGCATGCATGCTGTTATTGAGAGGGAAGTAAGAAAACTAATTGTTTGGGCACCTTCGCAATGGCCAAGTTTCATAGAAAGTGCTAGAAAACGGCCTCAGCCATATAATGTGAGTGTCTTAGAACATACAGATTTCATTGACTTCCAGAATCTGGCGAATTCTGTATTCACTCAAGCTACTCTTAAAAATAAAGATCTGCGTATGAAAAATATAAGAGTGTGCACCTTTAAAAAAAATGCCTTGACGAAAATCGAAGTTAAATATACAATGTTAGAGACTGGTGATACTTACGACATAGAACTCTCCAAAGAATTACCTCCAAAGAATTTTAACGCAAGAGGAAAGGGTAAAGGGATTGGGAAAAAAAGTGCTGTTAGAGGTAAAAAGACTAAAAATATAGACAACACAAATCAATCTGAAGCTGAAAGTACTAGTAATGAAATAAGTCTAAGGAACATAGAAAATTTGCCATCCCTATATAAAGAGAGGCTGCCAATTTCTATTCCAAAATACAATGATCTTAAAAAATTGTGTGACACCGGTATAATACCAAGAAGATTTCATGGTGAATACTTGAACCTTCCGAATAAATCACCAGTTAAAGATACCCTCAATGAAACCGACGACGATGAAGATAATGAGATTACAGCTAATGATGATGACTAGATAAAATATCAAAGTGATTTAACTAATATTTATCATATCATAGTCTGTCTACCCATTCCCAATTATCTAGTATTGTAATCTTCGCAAAAACATTTGTATTTTTCTTATATTGATTCATATCGTTTATTCATTTTTCTTTCACAAAATTCATTCAAACTTAACATAAAGATTTAAAGACTGATTAGTGTGTTGAATTTATAATAATAACGCAAAATTATTTTGTCAAAATAAAAATATTATATTAACAATTGTTTTTTGTATTCCTAAATTTCATTGAAATCTGTGATAGCTAAACTACAAAACCTGAAACTAACGTATAGATTTGTTTTGAATGATTAATGTTGGTTCATACCAACATAATCATGCAAAAACTATTTATAACTTTAGTAGATAATCTATAGTTACATCAAATTTCAACACTGTAAAAGTCCCTTACAATAGATTAATTATAATTTCCTATTTCTCTTGCTGCTTACACTATACTCGATGGTTTACACTTAAAATATTAGTAACGTAAGGCACAACTAAACAATTTTTTTTAATGTAAGGGACATGCTAACTTTTAAACCGCTGCGCATTCCTAAATATTTAATTTATAGCATGATAGAAGACGAAATTCTAAGAAATTTTGCTCTAGACACAATTAAAATTGGAGCAGACAGTAAAAAGCTATAGACAGATTAAAAAAAATAAAATAGTTTTTTGGCTCTCCTGAAAAACCGTGGTTTGTCCCTTACGTTAATTGATACTTCTGGTATCGATATAAGCCCAATGAAATTTATGTGTAAGGTGTGCAATGACTTTTACCCTATTTGACACATATGCATTGAGTGTATTTATGTTGGTTTTTATCCATGCTAAAACTATTTGTGAGTCTGAATATAAGACATCATCAATTTTTAATTTAAGTTGCAGTGTGTTACATACTTTGGCAACGAGTTTGGCTAGCAATACAGCAGCATTAAGCTCAAGCCTGGGCACAGTTAGATTTTGTTTCAACGGATTGACACGTGATTTTGAACCGAGTAAAGAGACCTTGACTGCGCCAGTGACATCAACGACCCTGAAATAAACACAACAACCATATGCGGCAGAGCTTGATGCATCACAAAATCCTATGATCTGGATAGAACACGCATTGCATGAAATATAACGTGGTATAGCGATAGGCGTCATTTCATTAATGCTATCATAAAAGTCACTCCATGCTTTAAGCAGCTTATCAACTAATTGTGCGTCCCAAGCTATATGGGCTTGCCATATCCTTTGCATAATTACCTTGGCTCTTACCACCACGGGCCCAGCTAATCCTAGTGGGTCATAAAATTTACCAATAAAGCTCAATATTTCACGTTTAGTGGTAGGCATGCAAGTGTTGGAATTTGGGCATGAAAGCATGAATGTGTCACTATTAATGTTATAATGAATGCCTAATGTTTTGAGGGAAGCATTGTTTTTCTGTAACTCTATATTGTCAAAATGTTGTAGTGATTCAGGTATGTCAGTTAACAATTGTGGCAGGTCATTAACAAAGAAACTGGAAAGTCACAACAACGTGATCAGACCGAATTGTCCTTGAAAATAGATAATCAGACCATTTCTGACAAGCTAGAAGTAGCCGAGACACTAGAAAGTTTCTTCACTAATATTCCGCTAGAAGTTACAAAATCTCTCCCTTCTTCATCTACATTAGCTGAAGATTTGCTTAAAGAAAATTTTACTGCGGATATACCAAACTTTAAATTTAAACCAATATGTATTGCTACTATTATAAACGCGTTCAAAAGTCTCAACGTAAAGAATACTGAAGACTTATGGGGCATATCCGTCAAGGTTCTTGGAGATATTATCGAATCAATTGCCCCTATCCTAACAGGCATATTCAATCAATGTTTGGATAGCGGTAAATTCCCTGATCTAATGAAACTTAGTAAAGTAGTACCAATTTTCAAATCTGGTTGTAAGAGTGATCCCTCTAATTATAGACCTATATCTGTGCTTCCAGCGTTGAGTAAAATATATGAAAAAATCATGCTGGACCAGATGTTATCTCACTTTAACTCAAATGGGATTTTGCACAGTCAGCAGTTTGGATTCACGAAGGGCAGATCGACAACGGACGCGGGAGTTAAACTTATCACTCACATTTTGGAATCCTGGGAAAAGTCCCAAGATGCCATTGGCATTTTCTGTGATCTCTCTAAAGCGTTTGACTGCGTGGACCACAACACACTGATGTGTAAATTACACCACTACGGAATTCGTGGTCAAGCTGCTGATCTGGTTCTTTCTTATCTATCAAACAGGCAGCAAAAAGTAAATGTAAATGGGGCGACGTCCTCCGGGTCTCTAGTCAAAATAGGCGTGCCCCAAGGTTCAATTCTCGGTCCTTTCCTATTTCTTGTGTACATTAATGATCTCCCTTATATGATGGACAAATTATCAGATATAATTTTATTTGCTGATGACACCTCGCTAATTTTTAAAATAAATAGAAAGGATACGCTTGTCCAACATGTTAACGAAAGTCTAACCGTTCTCTCAAAATGGTTCGCTGCTAATAATCTTCTATTGAATGCAAGCAAAACTAAGTGTTTAAGATTCTCCTTACCAAATGTACCACAACGTGATCTTAATTTAAATCTTGACGGCAATAAACTTGATGTTATAGCGGAAACTGTATTCTTAGGGATTACTATAGATTCAAAATTACAGTGGGGCGCGCACATTAGAACTCTTTCAGGTAGGTTAAGCTCAGCTGCATATGCAGTTAGGAAAATAAGGCAGTTAACGGATGTAGCCACAGCTAGGTTAGTTTACTATGCTTATTTCCACAGTATTATGTCTTACGGCATCCTGCTGTGGGGATCAGCAGCAGACGTTGACTCCATTTTTATACTACAAAAAAGGGCAGTCCGCGCGATTTATAAAATGGGTCCTCGCGAGTCACTCAGAGAAAAATTCAAAGAGATCGATATACTAACTCTGCCTTCACTTTATATCTTTGAATGTATTTTATATGTCCGTAAAAATCGAGGGCTTTTCAAAATTAGAAGCGACTTCCACAATAAAAATACACGCAGTAAACATGAAATTGTAATACCTAAATTCAGATTAACAAAAACTAGCAAGTCTTTTATTATAAACAGTATACGCTTTTATAACAAGTTGCCAAAGTCAGTTATAGAACTGACCGATGGAAAGTTCAAGAACTATATTAAACGTGTCCTTATGAAAAAAGCATATTACAAAATCAAGGACTACGTTGATGACAAAGAAGTTTGGCTATGATTCCTTCTGCGCATGCGGCTTCCCTGGTAGCTCATAAACGGCACAGATTTGTGGATGTCTCTAACTATTCTCAATCTCATTATTCTTTTTCTTTTGATTCAGATTATTACAGTAGTTTTCAAATCATTTTTTCTCATATTTTGCTCAGAATAGTTACAGCACTGATGACAATATTTGTGTCACTTGTTTAATTTAGTTCTTTAATTAAATATTCTTTTTATTTTTTTATTTACTTACCTTTGTATAGATGCTTTTTTACCTATTATTTGTGAATGAGTGAACATTGAAGGCCTTTTAGATTCCCGGATGCTGTTTAACTTTTGTTAAATATTCCTTTTGTTTTACATTTTTTGTATAGCAAGCAACGACCTTTTGTCGGGCCTACGCTGTCCCCCCATACTTTAGTACTAATGCTGTAATGAAACATAATAATATTGTAATACCAAATGATTTGAAAAGAGTAACCATGGAGTTTCTTGCCGGTTCTTCTCCATGGAATCGACCAACGCGAACCGTGCACCTTTTTCGACGTTTTATAAGTGCCCATCCAGGCCTATGTGAAATAAAATATTTTGATTTTGATTTTGATTTTGAATTCAGGACAGTTTGAAAACCATTTATGTAATTGGAATCCACCAATTTTCAAAAGCTCACAAAGTTGTCTTTTTGACTCTATTAGAAGACTTTGAGAACCTTGAGATACAACTGCATCATCGATGTACGTGTAATTTGTGAGTATTTCTGCAGCCAAAGGATACTCATGCTTATATATTTGTGCTAATTCTTTTAAGCAACGTGTAGCCAAATAAGAGGAACACTTTAAGCCATATGTGACAGTGTTTAACTGTATGCATTGAATGTTATCCTTGGGGCTGTCCCTCCAAAGGATATTTTGTAAAGACCTAAACTTAGGATCTAACGATATTTGTCTAAACATACTTTTTATATCGGTTATGAAAATATATTTGTCAACTCTAAATAATAACAAAATATCTATTAATTCTTTTTGAACTACAGGTCCATTCAATAACACATCATTCAGAGAAATCTTGGTACTGGTTTTCATAGACCCATCAAATACTACCCGGCACTTGGTTGTCCTTTTATCAAGTCTTAGGATGGGGTGATGCGGCAAGAAATAGACTGGATCAGTACAAAGGTCATATTTGCTGATGTCGATGACTGTGCCATGACCTTGTTTCAAATAGTCATGTATAAATTCTTTACATAAATTGTAAAGCAAATGATCTTTTGCAACCTGATTTCTAAATTGAGAAATCTTTTTAAAGCTAAATTAAACAAATTCCCAAGATTTTTATTGATGGATTCTAAAGGCAACTTAAGAGGTAGCGCAACTTGAAAACTATTACTATAGTATCTAATATTACAGTGCTACAAAATAGCTTCTCACATGCCTCGTGTTCAGGTAATTTTTCAGGATAGACTTCAGGAATACTTTCCGTCTCCCAAAATTTGCAAAGAGTATCATTTAAAGAATCATCACAGGTTTGACAAAATAAAGATGTTACTTGTTTCGAATGTGGAGTTGTGGGTACAGAACCAGCAATAACATATCCAAATTGAGTGCGTAGTACTGGAACTGTAGGTGTAGTGGCACTGCGTCCAGGATG
The DNA here is from genome assembly GCA_916618015.1 of Xestia c-nigrum. Classification (NCBI taxonomy): domain Eukaryota; kingdom Metazoa; phylum Arthropoda; class Insecta; order Lepidoptera; family Noctuidae; genus Xestia; species Xestia c-nigrum. The sequence goes on from OU745244.1 coordinate 2,561,697, forward strand.
AGTGAGCTCCTGGATACCCAATTCAGTCTCAGGCGGTAGCAGCACCTGGAAAAACACATCCGCTCCTAATAACATGTGTATAACACCTGGTTTATTAAAAGTTTTGTCAGCAAGCTTGATATTTTGGGGAAGAACCATATTTTTTAAATTTATTTTTACCTGAGGCAATTTAGTGGTAATATTGTCTAATATGTAACAAGTTACAGGGATATTAAATTCATTTACAATTGAATGTAACTGAATGTTGACCTTTTTTCCAATATTAATTGTACTACTAATACCTAATACCGGGGTGTTGGCTTCCTTGAGTTCTAATTTTAGTAATTGTACAAGTTCACTTGTAATAAAAGATATTTGAGACCCACTGTCAAGGAGGGCCCTAACATGTACCTCAGTCCCATTAGACGCTATTAGCTTAACTCGGACTGTAGGCAACAAAACATGTTTAGTATTTGACTCTGTAAACAAAGTCACAGGTGACTGGGCTTTATCTGGGTGAAGTAAGGTATTGTGCTTTTCTTTGCATACTTCACACTTGAAGAAAAACCTGCACTTCTTGCTGTGATTGTTTAAACAGATTTTACATAGATTATTGTCTGTGACAAATTTTGAACGATCTGGAATAGACATTAATTTAAATTTAGGACAAAGAAATAATTTATGGGACGACTTACATAGTATGCAGACTGTTGGTGGTGGCGTGTTATTTATGGATCCAGTTCCTGCATCACCTTTTTTAACAGTTACCATGTGAGTCGCTTTAGCTGTGGGAACCTTTACCGGAGTCTTCTCTGCATCCTCAAGTGCAAGTGCTCGCTTCTCTAAAAATCCGATGAAGTCACAAACTTTAGGGTTTTTATCTCTAATGACATGGTAATCTTTACTGCAATACATATCTAACTTTCGTGTCAGTATACAAAGAATAATGGGATCCCATGAACTAATATTGTGATTTAAATTTTTTAGAGCAGCTAACTGCTGTTTAACAGTAGAAACAAACATCCTAATATTGTGTGCTGTTGACTTAGCTATAGGCGTTATGTCTAGCAGGCTGTTAATATGATCACAAGTTATTTTATAGTCATTGTCATAGCGATCCTGTAATATGACCCTGGCCTCGCTATAGCTTTCAGCTACTAAAGGTAAATTTTTTACGAGGTCGAGAGGCTCGTCCTGTAGAAAGTTACGAAGATAAAACAATTTTTGAATGCTTTCTAAACTCTGATTGCGATGAATTAATGCATCAAATAATCCTATGAAGGATTTGTACTCGGAGTACTTACCCGTAAAGATTGGTACATTGACTTGAGGCAATTTAGTTAGCTGTTTTGGCGGAGGAGCAGCATGCTGTGGTGATGGCGATGTACTGTTAAGAAGGGATTTTATGACTGTTATGGTATCTAAATATTTGGACTCGACGGCATCAAAATCGTCGGCCGTGGGATCAACAGCACAAATTTCCAAGTTCAAGTTTTCGAATTTATCAAAGGCAGATCTCAGGCGCTCTTCTTTAACGAGTAGGGCTTGATGATCGCAATCTGCTTTTTGTTCTTTAATCAGGTTGAAGTACTTTGTTAGCACGCCCTTCACGGCAGCACGCTTCTTCATCAATGCCAGCTTCCCATCACGAGTATCACAATCGGAGTCGGACATTTTTGTACACAATACTTAGCACTATAATAACTAACTTAATTAAAGTATGTAATAACTTAATGTTAGCGTGCACTTCTTGAGCTTTATTAAACACAAGAGCACAGATGACAGATACTACACTCCATGTACTTACACGCGCTAATCACCTACCGAGCGCCGGGCAACCGGTAGCCCCATAGCGCACTGGGTTGTCAACAGCCGCGCGGCGTGCACGTACGCACGTTCCCCAAAGAAAACTGGAACTTATTAAAACTATTTGACCGATTTCGAATATTCTCTATGTTAAAGTTTAACAATTAGGAATTTAAGGAAGGGGAAAAAAATATTAATCATTACATCAAAATTACGCTGATTTTTTAACAATTCTTTTTTATACATATTTCGTTGTTATACTTATTTTTAAAACAATTGTAAATTCTGATACATTATAGAACATGTTTTATTTTATATTGTACGTCTATACTAGAAATCCCGTCACCTTCGTCGACAGAGGCAGCCCTAGCAATTCACAATATCCAGACGGCTGCGCGATCTACAAAGCAAAACCCACTTTACGTTTGTAAGGTTAGGTACATTTTCGTTCACAGCGTCTATCGACTTGAAAGTGTAGGCTAATATAGCGGTAGGTATTGAAAATTTTGTATGGAGTGAGTTATCTGGTAATCTGTGTCTCAAATAAAATGACGGCACAGCAGAAAACTGGGCGTTGGTACAACTAACGCCCCCAAGCGGCGAGTAGCGAGCAGCAGAACTTCGATGGGTTAGGTTGGTAGTGGACGAGTACGCGATGATTGGTTGCAGCTTGATGAGCACAGCGGAGACCTCTGGCGGTGAGCGGCTGGAACCTCGTTGATTTACCGATGTGTTACCAACCGGCAACTTGTTGCGGCAAATATAGTGGCGCCCCTGGCGGCGAGCAGCGGTAGTACGACCACTCGTCGTAGCGAATATCGTCGAATGTTCTCGATGATTCTTGAAACTAGCACTACGCCGTTTTTTTGAAAACCCACGTTGATCCCTTGTTTTGCCTTTTACACTCTTCTTCTTCCACTTTTGTTTTGATGATAGCAAATCTGTATTGGATTGCTCAATCGATCGGCGGCTGTAGATGTTGGCGTCGTCGCTTTTTCTAACGAACTACTGCACAACAGCACTCCTACACGACACTGAATTAAACACGAATTTTGCCCGGGCCTCTCTATTTTCGAAGGACCAATGTTGGGGACTGTAATTTTAGAGCGTTTTCACATTATCCGATCCGATATCGGTGTCGGACGCCGATCCGATATCGGGGTAAGTAAAATGTATGAAATATGTACCTGTCTTTCATATTGTCCGGCCCGATATCGGATATCGGAGCCGACACCGATATGCTGGCGGCACTATCGGACACCTGTGAGCCGTCGGGCGATAATGTTTGTATGTGTGCTATACGTGTATCTAAATTGTCTCTGTGTGCGTAGAGCCCGATGCGTGGCGGCCATTGTTTACAGTTTGGTTGTCATCATGGCGTCGTCTTCATTTAAATACGATATAATTACATTAATTGAACTCGTAGAAACTAAACCATGCTTGTGGGATAAAACTCACGAGGAATATAAAAATAAAACACTCCGGGACAATAGTTGGCGAGAAGTATGTGAATACCTTGAAGAGGGATATGAAGTTTTAAATCAGGATGAGAAAAAAAAGACTGGTATGTAATTTACACTTTTAATAAATCTTAAAACAGAACTACACGTTTACACACGAGAATACCTACTATAGCTAATAATTAATGTAGGTACAAGTTATGTAAATATTTATTTTTATGACCTAGATCTTGGACAGTTGCCATGATAATTTACCTACATCGGAAACGAAATAATCAGCAAAGGTTGCACGGACCCCACGTCCCGTTTTATTAGTGGATTTTGTATGGGGACTGGACAAAGTTTGTAGAGATGAACTCTCACTTAAAATTATATCGTCTATTCGATATCCATCACGCTTCCTCACGATGTTATGTAAAATAACACAAGCTTTCACTATGTTTTTGGCAAATTTTGGGGACACATCGATGGGTCGATGAAATATTCTCCATTTATTACTCATAATTCCAAATGCGCACTCAACATACCGACGTGCTCTGCAAAGTCTGTAGTTAAATACACGTTGTTTTTGACTTAAATTATGTCCAGAATAGCTTCGTAACATATGTTCATTCATTGGGAATGCATCATCAACAACAAATACGTAGGGAACTGCAAGTCCTCCTTCAGTAATGGGTTTTGGCTGTGGAATGTGTAAATTTCGTTGCATCAACAATTTCCAAAAATGAGTGTTTTGTAGTATAGAGGAATCACAATCTTTGCCATATGCGCCTATATCAACAAAAATGAACGAATAATCTGAATCTACAACTGCCAAAAGGACGATTGAAAAGAATTTCTTGTAATTCATATACATTGAACCGCCATGTGGAAAATTTTGAATGCGTATGTGCTTTCCGTCTATAGCACCGAGGCAATTGGGAAAAGATGCTCTTTTTTTAAAACCCTCTGCTACTGTTTTCCACTTTTGTTCAGACATATTTTCTAAATGTTCGCTACGGAAGTTTTCCCATATTTTTTGGCAAACAAAATTTATAATTTCACTCAATGTACTGATTCCTAGCCTGTAACTGTAGTGCAGATCGGTCAGAGAGCAACCACTGGCCAGGTACCTGAAAAGTAAAAAAGAAATTGTAATCTTGTTTATTAATACTCTTTTAAAAATTGTGGTTACATAAACTTTGCCTCAGCCTATTTAAACTATGTAATGTTAACTAAGTACATTTTTATTAATAAGCTAATTATTGTTTCAGCACAACTCATTATAAACAAATGGAATAATATAAGAGACGCCTTCATTAGATCTCTTAATGTAAAGTCAGGGCAAGCTGCAAAAAAACCATATGTGTATCATGAAAACCTAAAATTTTTACTGAAATTTGCAAAAAAAGCTGAAACTGATGCCAACATTGTGGAAGAAACAGAACAAGATCATGAAGTGATCGCTGCCAATGATATTGAACATTTTGAAGAAGAAGGAGAAAGTAGAAAGAAGGAGCCGTCAAAAAATAAAAGGAAAATAGACAACATTGAGGCCGCAATATTAAAAGAAATAAAAGAAAATAAAACTACCAACTCTGAAAGAGTGTTAACAGAGGACAGTTTTTTTACGTCTTTCATACCATATGTTAAAGATATGTCAGAACCAGAGAAAATACAGCTACAAATGGACCTTCTATCTAGTATACAAAAAATTAAAACAAAACCGAGTCCTTCATCAACGTGTACAATCACCATATATTCTCGTAAAACCTGCACCTGGATTCAGTAGATCATATCCAAAACATGGCCATTCGATTCATAGCAATTCAATAAAGTCTCCCTCATCTATATTACTGTCATCTCCTTCACCTACAAGCAGCTCCTATACTGATGTACCAAGTCCACAATCAGTTGTAATTCAACAAACATCGACTTCAAGCAACTCCTACATTGATGTACCCACTCCACAACCAGTTGAAATTCAACAAACCTGTGAATCGGTTACAGAATCCCATACTAATAACTTTCAGCACTTTTTCGATAAATATTCCGAATTGTGAGTTGCCATATGCTATTGTACCTTGTCATATGCTATTTCATTTCCATTTTGATTATAATACTCTGTATAACAATACTTGTTTCTGATTAAAATACTTTTTATAACGAACTTTCTTTAATTGTAACTAAATAATAATGTATGGTGGCCAGTGTATCAAACTAGACACACTAGAGCTCTGCGCCCCGTTATCTTATGGGCTATTTTACAATGATTGTGTCCAGTTTGATGTGCTGCCCACTATACATGTACAGTGTTGACCACCAGCCAAGAAACGATAATGATAGAAACCAATGATTAAAAAACAAACATGAAAATAGTAAACTTACCTTAATGTCACAACCAGCATTTCTTTAGGCCCCACAGCCATTCGAAAATGTGTGTCTTGTTTCTTGATACTGTCTGTGAGATGAATTAGCAAATAATTGAATGTGGATTCACTCATACGAAAGTAATTAAAAAACTTGCTAGGTGCTTTTTGTAGCTTGCTAAAAAGAGTATAAAATGCTCCCTCTGAATATCTAGCTTCCACGATGGGATGTATCCAATACTGTCTGTGAACAGATCTTTTTTTGCGTCTCAAATATAATAGATACAGCAAATAAAGTTTTCTATTATAGTCTGCCATGATGACCTGCCCGCACTAAGCTTATAGAGCAAATGGCCGTATCGGAACGATTTTGTCGGAAATATGTGAAAATAGCATATGGTGTCGGCTAATCGGATATCGGTTATTGGGTCCTACACCGATATCGGATCGGATAATGTGAAAACGCTCTTAGGTTTTTGGCTCTTGCACACATGCAAACCTTTGTATGTGTGCGAGTGCTATTGTATACCATATAAAAATATGATAATAAAATTATAACGAAATCTGGCAACACTGGACGGCAAAATGACAACTTGGGATAATTTCAAACCACCCGCCATTACGGTTTTTTGTGTCGATCGAGTGCATTCCTACCTAATGTTTCTCTCCGCATTAAATTGTAATATTAAACTTTTTTAAGTTTTTATTGAAGTAAATATTGTTAGTTTTCAACGGAAAGACGTTTTAAATAGTTTTAGATTTATTCACGAAAGGACGTTTTTATTTATAGTGTCACGACAGGACGTTAAAAAGTTTGCATAGTTTTGTTAACTTTTGATTATTCTTTTTCGAATTGGACAAAGGTGCTAAAACCATCATGAGTAATCGGAACAACCATAGAAGATGCGCCAAGTGTGGTAAAACTCGCGCCGAAGATATGACTGTGTCATATCACAGGTTTCCGAATCCTGGCATGGCGAATAAGACGAAGTAAGTAAATCTTACAAACATTTTAGTCTTGTACTATGGTTACGTTATAGGTCGAAGGAAGCCTAAACATATCAGTTTGCATTACATACATATTTCTCTTATTTGGATGACTTATGTTTATATTAGATTTATGAACAGCTAATAAACTTATGCGAGGGTATCTTGAGTTTTGTATATTGTTTTCTGTATTTTTCTACTACAATTTATTTTCTTTGCATTTCCAGGGCTAGCGCTTGGGCCAAATATTGTTACCCAAACCACCCAAACGAAGACGACTTACAATTCCTGCAATCACTCTATATAAAAAACAAAGTGTTATGTGGAAGGCATTTTCATTCTTCCGCATTTTATGATAATAGCAGACAAAAACTCAGCATATTTGCTGTGCCCGATGCAGATGAAGTACAAGAGCTGTTAAATAAGAGAGACAATATTTTTACCCAGGTAACCATTATGTCATATGTTTAAAATTTCAAAGTAATAAGCACCCGACTTGTAGTGACAACCTCTGTGGCCCAATGGTTATCATGCAAGACTGCCACATCGGAGGTTCCGGGTTTGAACCCTGGTCCGGTCATGATGGAAAATGATCCTTTTCAAATTGATTGGGGTACTTGGATGTATATCTATATATTTATTTGTTAAAAAATATAGTATTGTTCAGTCAGTATACCATAACACAAGTCTCGAACTTACTTTGGGGCTAACTCAATCTGTGTAATTTGTCTGTATACATATATTTATTTATTATTTCAGAGTGTTGAGCAAGCAGTACTTGCGGGTCCGTCACAACCACTATCATCAGTTGAGATAGAAGAAGCGACAAGTAAAACTGAACCTGCAATAACAACAACCCAACAAGCAGTTGTTGCTTTCAAAAATATATCTAAAGTGTCAAGCGTCAAACAGGTACCTACCATTATTATTGAATATACTGTGTGTAATTATATCCCTGTTAGATCATTTTTTCATGTAAGTGGCAAACACTGGTATTAAAGCCTAAGAACCTTATATTTTATGCTTTTTAAATAAAATGATTATTATGTTTGTTTCAGAATGTATCGCAAACAAGAGATTTTGGTTCATCTTTGCCATTGAAATCGGTTGACAATTTAATACATCAGCAGCCTACAATTGATATTCAATTTGCAGCCACCAGTCAAGCCTTTGTTGCCATTGAAAGTATACAGGTAACATTATTTTTTTAATACTTACATATCTATAAGGATAAAAACGATAAAAACGATTTAATGTCTGAAAGAATTTCAGACATTAAACTTTCTAAAATCCTAAGAATGTAACAATACAATTGTTTTAATTCTTCTTGTGGATGTCATGGCTGAAGCCCAAAACATTAACATCTCTTAGATGGCATCAGGCTTATATGTAATCCCCCATAAAAACATTTAACAAATTATGTAATTACTGTACTGTGTAAATATTATTCCTCATAATGATAATGCAAACTCATAAATATTACACCACTGAATATGCAATCAGGTTTGTGCTGAGATCAGCGGAAAATTGCTCTGTTATTTTTAAAAGCAAAAAAAAAATTGCTGAATTAAGCTATGGTAGGTAATAAAAATTGTGTTGTGATTTCAGAATACTGTTGGACGCAGGAAGAAACATGGAATTTTGAAAGAACTGAATGTTTCAAAAAAAAAGGAACTAACTCCACGTGAGTTGAAGATGTATAAAATTTGTCAAAAGAAAATAAGACTTATCAACAGGCTCAGAACTCAACTGAAAGGGAAAAAGACCAATATCATCGAAAAAATTTGCGAAGATGAAAATGTAAAAGACCTCCAGAATTTAAAAATGACCAATTCTTTTATAATTTTGTTACAATCACAATTGCAAAATTGCCCTAGAAGGCCAAAAGGAAGAAGATATTCCATAGACCAGAAATTAATGGCCTTGGTTATATATAAAAAATCCCCAGCCTGTTATCGATTGCTTAGACGCATGTTCGCCTTACCAACCCAAAGCTGTCTAAATAAACTGTTAAATAGAGTGCCCTTGAAACCAGGCATAAACATGCATTTATTTGAGTCATTGAAAAAAATGGCAGAGAGTAACACGGATGAAGAAAACATTTGTTTGCTGTTGTTTGACGAGATGTCGATAAGAAAACATCTCTTTTACGACAGTAAGCAAGATATGATATTAGGATATCAGGACCATGGCAATCATGGCAGAAGCCAAGATGTGGCATCTAAAGCACTGGTCTTCATGCTGGCTGGGTTATGCAAAAAATGGAAGCAACCAGTTGCTTTTTATTTTACACAGGCTCTAACAGCCGATAGGATGACAGTAATTTTAAAAGAGGTAATATCATTATTATTCAAATTATTAAAAAACGTAGATATAAAGCATATAATGAATTTAAAAGGAAAACTATCACGGTTATGAAGGCTTTACAAGTTAACAAGTAATTAACAATAAACTTACAAAATCTATTTTAGTATGAAAAATATTCGTAAGAGCAATTTTCATTGAATATGATCGATCTGGTTATGGCCACACTTGTGCAGGGTAGGCTTCTTCGGAACCCTACATTGTGCGTGGTCCGACATGCACCTAACCAATTTATTTATAATTTCAGATACTAACTGAGTGCATCAATGCAAAAGTTGATGTTGTAGGTACTATATGTGACCTATCAACGGTTAACATCAAAACATTAAAAACCTTGGGCGCAACTACAAGAGACCCTTATTTTAATTATATGGGTAAAGAATATGTCGCAATTTTGGATCCACCTCACCTGCTGAAATGCACACGCAATTTATTGATGAAACATGATGTGGAGTGTACTACAGATTTTCAGTCTGATAATATTCCTGTAAAAGGTAAACTATAAATGTATAGGTACTTGAATATTTGACAACCTCAGTACCCGGCTTCTGTCATGACGGAAAACAATATTTTTCTGATTGACCTGGGTCTTTGACGTTTATTTATGTACATATATAAATATAGTATACATATATTTTATTCAACAGTGTAATAGTATTGTTGATTTAGTATGTCACCCATGAAACAAGTTCACAACTTAGTGTGAGACTACGAGTAGCTCAATCTTTTTTTAATCTATATGATTTACTTACCCTGTAAGGTTACCCATTTACCAAGAATACTTGCCAATGATATTATGATTTGGTATAGATTTTACTACCGGCTGTTTGCCTAACTTCAACCCTCCTGGGGTTGGGTTCACCAACATATTAAAAATAAGTTTAATTTTTTTATTTTAGGTACAGCAAAGTGGAGTCATATAGAAGCATTTTATAATCTGGACAAAAATAACCCCAATTTTGTGTTCGCCCCTGTTTTAACGGACCAACACATTCATCCTAATGTGAAACAACAAATGAGGGTCAAGCTAGCAGCCCAAATTTTTAGCCATTCTGTTGCAGCTGGTATATTATCAAAAATTGCATCAGGTTAGTACTATTTTATTACTTAAAATAATTGCTGTTGCTGAAATTCGCTTGAATGATTATTAATTTCATTTTCGCTCATACTCTTACAACTTGAGGATTTTTTAATAAACTTGTTATTAATTATTTTCAGGCGATCTTCCGACGGAGGCTCATGTAACGGCAAGTTTTTTAAAAAAGTTTGATGATCTCTTCGATGCCGTCAATGCTGATACCAAGGATCTAAGAAGAGGAAAGAAGTATTCCACGAACATGACGGCACATAGTCCTCACATAGAACTTTTTAATACTATGCGAAGATTCATAGCTTCTATGAAATATATCGGAGCTAGGGGTAAACCTCCTTCACAGGATGGATGGGTTCACACTCTCAATGGAATTGAGAGATTGTGGAAAAATTTGCAAAATAAAAACATTAAAGCAATTTCCACGCGGCGACTGAACCAGGATGCTTTAGAAAATTGTTTCGGCTGCATCAGATACAGTTGTGGGTCGAATGCGAATCCCACCATTCAACAGTTTGTTGCGGGAATTAAAACCGCCATTATTACAAACTTAAGGCACTCAGGCCAAAAAAAAAAATTGTGAAGAAGACCACTCAATTTTAAATAATAATTTAAAAGCATTTTTATTAAATAATTTTGAAGAAGAGCAGCCACAACAGGAATTAGATACTCTATTAGATACTTCTGTTGATGAATTGGACAAATTGTTATCTGATGCAGCTGACACTGTAGAGGAAGCGACGCCCGAGAGTCAAGCTTGTGCATACGTGAGTGGCTTCATATTCAAAAAGCTTAGACACAATGAATGCAAAGATTGCCGAAAGGCATTTTTAAGTGACGGTCAAGAAGCCATTCACATATTCACGAGCTTTAGGGAGTACAACGATATTAATAATGCATTACAATACGTTTGTAAAAATGTAGTGAGATCAGTAGAGCAGTGTGCTAATATAATAAATAATTATTTGAAAAATCATGGGTGGGAAAAGAAATTAAAAAATAATTTAATGATAGTATTAAATAGTGTTGATTTTAATTTTTTAAACAAATGTAAAACTCATGTAACAAAAAACATTGAACATATAAAAATAAGTTCATTTGCAATATGTATTAAAAGATCCATTATATTAAAAAATAGGGCTATGGAAGAAGACGAAAAAAACAAAGCTCTAGAAAGAAAAATGAAAATATTAAAAAATTAATAATATTATGTACAATTAAACTTGGGTAAAGTCGTATGTAATATTGTGATTATTTTATCAGACAAATTTTCACGTTTTTTACCATAAATCATATACAGGGTGTCCCGTAAATAATGGATCAAACGTAACGGGTAGGTAGCTTACCTCATTTCCAACAACTAATTTGAACAGTAAAAAAAAAACCCATAAGGTAACCAAGATAATTTTTTTTTTCGATTTTTACTATTTTCTGTACCAGCATTCAGTGTTTTTAATGCTGTTGCTGCAAATGGTATCATATTTAGGTGTGATTTTTGTCATACATTTCTGAATAGTTTACTAGTGTTATAAGATACCATTTTTTTAAATAACATTTTATTTGCCTTAGAAAAAAAATCTTGAATTGAAAAGTTTTGTTTTTACGATGAAAATACCAGAATTGGAAAAATTCTCCTGTAAAAAAAATGTATGACATCAAAGTGTACCATTATTTTAAAAACTTGTAAAATTACTAAGGTTTGCAAATTGGTATAAAACTTACGTCTAGTCCTTGCGGTTACAAAGATATTGCTACTCGTATGAATGTGATGAAGAAGACAGAACAGAAATTAAAATGGTACAATCTAACTTTTCTTTCTCGTAATGGCTTATGCTTGTAATCTAAGCATGTGGTTAAGCGTGTAGCGTAATTCCGAGCCGATGACGTCATCTGTTCGGCATTTGGGACCGCTACCTGCGGAGTTGCACCTCACTCAGTGTGAAAGGGATAGATAGCGCCGCTTTTGTATTTTTGGTAATGTTGCTTGATTTTATTTGTTTAGTTGACACGAATCTCTCTTCGAGTTGATACGTACGTCAGACTACTTTCGCTCCCGCTGTGCCTAACTGTTGTGTTCCTTAAAATTAAACTTGTGCGGTGTATTTGGACTTTGCTTTGCCTAACGATTTGGAACTGTTTGTGTTTTGGACGAATGACTTGGCAATCCTACGGACTTCGAAAACAATCGTTTGTGTGTGGTTGTACGTGTGTGCAGTAGTACGATGCCTCGTTACGAGTACACGCCACGGGAGTATGCTGAAATGCATTTTATCTACGGAGAAGCAAGATGTTCGACTTGCTCGTTGGGGTAAATAAAATAGTAGTGGACTGTATAAAAGGCTTGGTATATTGCCGACTAGATTTTACAACAGTAACTGTCCCGGACAAACATATATGTTATTAATAATCGTTTTGAGAGTATCGTCCGTCGCGGTGGGCTCCGAGAAAGCGAGTGCCGCCGCCGGCTGGGCAGGCTCCCCGCGCCACACCTCCGCTCGCTTGCTACGTAGGTCGGTCACGTCGCCTGCGCGTGCCGTCTGCGTGTCTGTTGGGTGCGATTCCCAACATGCTGCCCGGGTTGAAGGGAAGACTTCAAAGATCTGGAAGGGGGCAAATATTATTGAAGGCCCTTCTTATGGTGCCCCTCTTTGTCTTCAACTCTGCGACTCTGGCTACGCCGTCACTTCCAGGGTATGTCTTTGTGACCCTTCCTAAGGACCAGAGAAGAGGAGGAAGAGCTCTATCCTTTATGAGGACAAGAGAGCCTAACTTCAGCTCTGTCTTCGAAGAGCGCCACTTCACCTTCTGCTGCAGTAGAGCAACGTATTCAAGAGAGAAACGCTGCCAGAAGTGCTGTTTGATGTGCTCTATTCTCTTGAAGCGCTCCAGGCGGTTAATATTGCGATCAGAGATCTGTGGATGAGGTATAGCATTAAGTGGTCGTCCAATTAGAAAGTGAGAGGGTGTCAGAGCGGAAAAATCATGGGGTTCTGAGGAAAGAGGAGTTACGGGACGGGAGTTTAAAATAGCTTCTATTTGAGTGAGGCACGTAGCCATTTCCTCGTATGTAAGATGAGTGGATTGCAATAACCTTTTAAGATGGTGTTTTGTGGAACGAACAGCTGCCTCGGCTAAGCCGTTGAAGTGCGGACTGTACGCAGGTACGAATTTAAATTCTATACCTTCTTGAGACATGTGACCTTCAAGGTCTGATTGTGCAAGAAACTTTGATAGCTCATTGTAAGTGCCGACAAAGTTGGTGCCGTTATCGGACGTTATACTTTGCGGTTTCCCCCGACGTGACACAAAACGATTAAGAGCGGCTAAATAAGCTTCACTAGAAAGTGCGGTAACGAGCCCGATGTGACAGGCTTTTGTCGAGTTACAGATGAAGATTGCCAAAAAAGATTTAATAAGTCTGCAACCTCTGCCTTTCCTATCTGCTATCATCACTGGCCCAGCGTAATCAACACTACAATGTAAGAAAGGGTACTCTAACTCAGTTCGAGTTGTCGGTAACTGTCCCATAATGGGTTGTACTGATTCCGCTTTGTATCGACAACATCGTACACACTTGTTAACAATGGATTTGGCTAGGCTTCTGCCACCCAAGGGCCAATAAGTTTGCCTAGCGTTCGCTAGTAAGAGCTGTGGACCAGCATGTAAATATTTTAAATGTAACTGCTCAAAGAGTATTTTAGTAAAATGATGCTTGCTGCACAACAAGAAAGGATGCTTTGTATCGTACGTATATGGAGAGTTGTCTAGTCTACCACCAACACGCAATAGGTTATTGGGGTCTAGAAATGGGGACAAGGAACTAAGTCTATTTTTGTTAGGTAATGTTTTTGCCGTTTTAAGAATAGCATATTCGTCAGGAAACATTTCCAACTGAACTTTGTGCAATATTAAATTTAATGAATCTTTAAGTTCGAGAACTGACAAAGGACCATTACGTTTGTTGGTTTTGTTTCTACAATTATGTAAAAACCTTTGTAAATATGCTATTGATCTTTGTAAATGAGTTAAATTAGATCTACTGTTAATCAAACTACTTACAGGATCTACATTAGAAGTACTATTATTAGTCACTACAACAGAACAAGAGACTAATTCTGGTAGATCGTGTCTCTCGTTATGATTGGGCATTTTTGGCCATTCCCGTTCATCTTTCTTTAAGAAATTGGGACCAGACCACCACAAGGATGAACCACTGATGGAATCAGCCTTCAGCCCACGAGAAACAAGGTCCGCCGGATTGTCCTTCGATCGTACGTAGCCCCACACGTGACCCTCTGTGCTCTCTTGAATTTCGTGGATTCTGTTACGCACGAAATTCTTCAGTTGTGGTGGGGGTGTCGCTAACCACCCTAGAACTATAGTCGAGTCACACCAAAACCTACATTTGCTTATCTTTAGCGTAAGAGAGGTTAATACCTTTGTACACAACCTTGCAGCCAACAAGGCTCCGCAAAGCTCTAGACGAGGGATCGTCGTAGGCTTTATCGGCGCTACCCTACTTTTAGAGGTTAAGAGGTGTATATTTACTAACCCTGATTGATCCACAGAACGAATGTACAGACAGGAGCCGTACGCTCGCTCTGAAGCATCTGAAAAAACATGAATTTCATGAATTCCTGAGCTATCACTAAAAACCCATCGAGGAATTCTTAAGTGATTCAGAAGGGGTAAAGTGTCAGCAAATGCAAGCCACAAATGTTTGGTGTCTTGTGAGACCTCGTCATCCCATGAATACTGATCAATACATAATCTCTGCATGATGAATTTGGCTTCGACAATACATGGCCCGACGAGTCCTAATGGGTCAAAGATCTGACTTATAACAGAAAGTATGTGACGTTTTGTTACTTTCTTGTTTAACTTTATATTAATTGAAAATGAAAAAGTGTCCGAATCACAATTCCAGTTCAGACCAAGAGTTTTAGATGAGACATCCATGTTTGTTTGTGAAAAGTCTAAAATATTGTCATCTGTGTTTTGCGTAGGTGTAATTTGATTTAAAATGTATTTATTATTTGATTTAAATTTTCTTAATTTTAATTGGGCTGATTTTAAGGTAGATATGACTCCCTGAGCGATATCAATTGTTTTATCTATAGAATCAGAGCCACCCAGATAATCGTCAACATAAAAGTCTCTTTGAATGGATTGTTTGACGTCATCATCATGGGCGCTGGAGGCCAAACTCACCAAACATTTAGTGGCTAAGTAAGGCGCACTTGCTGTGCCATAAGTCACCGTGTTAAGTGTGTATGTTTTTAAAGGCTCTTTAAAATCAGAGCGGAAGATAATTTTTTGTAGAGAGCGTTGAGAAGGATGAAGTTCAATCGCTCTGTACATTTTCTCTACGTCACCAGTGACAACATATTTATGCTGGCGAAAGCGTGTCAGTATCGAGAAGATATCTTCTTGTACAGTCGGGCCAACCATTTGGATGTCATTTAGTGACATACCAGTACTAGTGGTGGCCGATGCATCGAAAACTGTACGAAGCTTGGTAGTTGTACTTGATTCACGGATGACGCCGTGGTGGGGTAAAAAATACCTATTACCCTGAAGACAGCTTGGCGAAGACTCCTTATCTTCAGTCATGTGACCTAGGCGTTCATACTCTTGCATGAACTCAACGTACCTGCTTTTGAAGGCAGGGTCCCTAAGAAACCTACGCTCTAGTGACATGAACCGACACTTTGCCTTTGAAAAGGAATCGCCCAAGACTGAAGGATCTTTCTTCAGTGGCATGGTTACGACAAAGCGTCCGTCGTCTTTACGATAGGTATGATCCTTAAAGCTCTGCTCACAGGCACGCTCCTCAGGAGATAAGGAGTGCTTGGCTGCAATGGTATCTAATTCCCAAAAACGAGATAAGTCTGGGTCGGCGTCCTCATTTAAAAAATGACAAACGGGAGAAGAAGAGTGTGACTTATGACGAGCAACGTACCCTGACACTAACCAACCCAATTTCGTTTCGTATAACTTAGGCTGATTTTTACCTAAGTCTATAGAATTATTGCATAAGACGGACCAAAATACTTCGGCCCCAAGTAAGATGTCTATAGCTGCCGGTATATTACATGACGGGTCAGCTAGACTTATTCCCAATGGAAGAGGAATGTCATTGATGTTTATAAATGAAGACGGCAAAGCTCTAGTGATCTGAGGTAAAATATGACAGTCTACAGTAAGTTTACAGTCGTCATCATAGTGGGACATAATCGTAAGGCTGCAAGACTGTGTACAACGAGAAGTATTATTATTTATACCTGTCACGGTGGCGCTCGCACTACGTCGCGACAAACCCAGCTTACCGCACAGTGACTCATCTATGAAGTTGCCCGTACTACCGTTGTCGAGGAGTACTCGGGCATTGTGCACGTCGCCCTTGCTGTCAACCACTCTCACGATCGCTGTGGAAAGCAAAAAATTCGGAGGAGTAGTAAACTGCTGAACATTAGCTGAAGCGGAAAAGTTATTGACTGGAATAACTGGCTCTGGCGACGGAGTTGTATCTGCCTCGTGTAGATGAAGCAGAGTACTGTGCCTCTTCTTGCAATATTTACAAGGTACAAGATTACCTACACCTTGATTCTGCGTGCCCTAATCGTAGACAATTAAGGCAGACTTTCGCCTCTTTGGCCTTTTGTATACGAGCTTCAACAGGCAAGGCTCTAAAACCATCACAATTGAATAAGAAATGAGTCTGACTGCACATAGGACATGTTAATTTCCTTTTATTATTATTATTAAATTTCTTATCTTTACCACTGTTCTCATGAAATTTTTGATCTGATTTTGTAGCTGTAAGTAGATTAGAATTATGTTTGGAAGTGTCTGCCTGTTGTACTTTATTGCTGTTTCTTTTATGTTCTTGCAGTGTTTCTAATAAGTCAGCTCTGTTGCTAAGGAACTTTAAAAAAATATCCAATGATGGCGGAACATCTAATGTGTTTCGATGTTCTTCCCATTCCCTAAGTGTGACACCGTCAAGTTTTTCGGACATCATGTGGATTATGAGGGTATCCTGTAAGTTAAATGTAGTGTCCTGACCTAACGTTGCCAATGCACGCAGATTCTTATTCGTGACATCGATAAGGTTACGAATAGAAGAACATGATTCACTATGCATACATTCAACGCTAAATAACGCACGAACATGATTATTAACGAGCAATCTCTTGTTGTCGTATCGATTACATAATAACTTCCAAGCGGACTCATAATTCTGCGCTCTAAAATCTAAATTGTCAATAACTAGCAACGCACTACCTTTGAGAGAAGCGCGCAGTTAGTGCAATTTATTAACGTCATCCATGTCCTTACGTGAATGAATAAGTGAAATGTAAGTGTCTCTAAATTCTAGCCAGTGTTGATAGTGACCGTTAAAAACAGGTAAATTTATTTTTGGCAACCTTACACAATTGTATTTAAAACCACCTGCCTGCACATCCTCGTCACCCGTTACGTAACCATCTTGTTGACTGCCAGACTGGGGGGAACGAGCGCCGAGCAGACTCCGCGCCGTCGCCACCAGCTTATAATACTGGTTCTCAAACTGTTCGCGCTCCTTGCTCTCGTCATCGGGGTTCTCCAACGACATCTCGATGTCACTCTGTAATTTGTCGAAATCCACGTATAAGCCATCAAATTTATTGAACCTAGTCTCTAAATCTAAAAGTTGTAAGCTGCTAAGTTCACCGCAACTTTCAAGCATATGAAGGTAATTGCCAAAAATAGTGAGTTTTGACTTCATACAGCTGCGTTTTTTAACGAGTTTTTCAACTTTTTCGTCAGCCATAGCTTTAAATTCACAAGCGCTAACTCACAAGCAAAGTAATGAAAGATAAGAAACCAGTTTTATGATGCGAAGAAAAAAAAGAAACGTAGCTAGCTAAGGAATGTTGTGCGAACAAAAGAACACCTGACGCGCAGGTGCGTCGTCGAGCGATCAGCTGTTATACGTAGATAAGAAGCGAAGTAAACGTAAACAGATGGTGTAATTATAAAAAGGCTATGCAGTAGCTTTGTAAGCAGAATAATAGATTTTTGATAAATACAAGGCTATGAATAAGATTGATTTATCATTAAACGATTTAAGGTGAAAGTAATTGAAAGCACTCACTTAAATTGTTGCTATTTAAACATGAAATATGAGAAAGAATAGGAAAAGATATATGGGACAAAATTGGAACGAACTCACTCAATGTTTTAACCATCCGTAGATACTAATGATGTTGCAAGTTCTTCTTTGTCCTTGACGATGACTCGAACTTTCGACGGGTCCCAAGTCCGTTGTGCGGCCGACTTCTAGACAACTTCTTCTCTGAGCGTGTGCGGTAGCTGTGCGTAGTTTCTTCGACAGGAAATTGACGACTCCTGCAGGAACTGTCGCCGCTGAAGACCACAACCGAAGAGCTTCGAGCTTGAAGTTTTCTTCCAAAACGAGTTTGAAGTTTTTTCCAAAACCGTTACTTTTTCAAAAATAACCGGCGAGATCCTAGAAGGACCAATGTTCGACTTGCTCGTTGGGGTAAATAAAATAGTAGTGGACTGTATAAAAGGCTTGGTATATTGCCGACTAGATTTTACAACAGTAACTGTCCCGGACAAACATATATGTTATTAATAATCGTTTTGAGAGTATCGTCCGTCGCGGTGGGCTCCGAGAAAGCGAGTGCCGCCGCCGGCTGGGCAGGCTCCCCGCGCCACACCTCCGCTCGCTTGCTACGTAGGTCGGTCACGTCGCCTGCGCGTGCCGTCTGCGTGTCTGTTGGGTGCGATTCCCAACACAAGAGGTAATGCCAGGGCGGCCGCAAGATTGTATCGTGAAAGATACCCGAACCGGGATCGACATCCCGACTATCGCGTATTCATTAGAGTGCATAACGCGCTTCTTGAGGGAAGAATTCTTGGCACCGGAGTTGGGGGTGCCAGTGAAGGGCGACCGTCACAAGTCAATGACGAAATTATTATTCGAGAAATCGAGGAAGATTCGTCGGTCTCAATTCGCGTCATAGCGCAACGCACAGGTATTCCAAGATCGACGGTACATCGAGTTCTAAAAAGGCACCGGTTGCACCCATATCACGTGCAACGTGTTCAAACGCTGACGTCACGTGATTATCCGCAAAGAGTAGCATTTTGCCAAAGGATGCTTAGAATGATACGGGCGGACCCACAGTTTTTTAATAAAATTTTATGGAGTGACGAGTCTTCATGCCGGCGAGATGGATATCTCAATTTGCATAATTTGCACAGTTGGCAGCTGGTAAACCCACATTTGATGCGAGAGGACAGGAGCCAACATCAATTTAAAATAAATTTATGGGCAGGAATAATAAATGGGCAAATAATAGGGCCCTTTGAACTACCAGCAACTCTAAACGCCGAATACTATCTGCATTTTTTAAGGAATGAGTTGCCAACGTTATTAGAAAATATTCCAGAAGACGTGCGGCAAGCAATGTGGTTACAAAATGATGGATGCCCCGCTCACTATGCGACGGCAGTAAGGGCGCAACTCAATGAAACTTACCCTGACAGATGGATCGGCCGATTAGGACCAATTTTGTGGCCTCCGCGATCTCCGGATTTAAATCCCTTAGATTTTTTTTATTGGGGATGTTTAAAAGACAAAGTGTACAAACAACGAATAACGTCGGAAGAAGAATTACGTCAGCGCATCCAATCTGCTGTATCAGAAATAAACAACAGCCATTTTGTCCGTCGGATAAGAGCTTCCTTTATTAGGAGGTGCAGACTTTGCATTCTCGTAGGGGGACGTCAGTTTGAACATTTACTGTAAAAACAAAATAAACGATTTATTTGTATTTTTTTTTTAATTTAACCTCCTAAGTTTTTTCATACGCTGAGATACCTAAACATTTTTAAGAAAATAGTTGAATTGTGCACACTTTTTCAATTTTATTTTATTTCGTAATTTTGCACCTCTGTCAGATTCATAGCAATATCTTTGTAACGACAAAGACTAGGCGTAAGTTTTATACCAATCTGCAAACCTTAGTAATTGTACAAGTTTTTAAAATAATGGTACACTTCGGTGTCATACAATTTTTTTACAGGAGAATTTTTCCAATTCTGGTCTTTTCATCTTAAAAACAAAACTTTTCAATTCAAGATTTTTTTTCTAAGGCAAATAAAATGTTATTTAAAAAAATGGTATCTTATAACACTAGTAAACTATTCAGAAATGTATGACAAAAATCACACCTAAATATGATACCATTTGCAGCAACAGCATTAAAAACACTGAATGCTGGTACAGAAAATAGTAAAAATCGAAAAAAAAAATTATCTTGGTTACCTTATGGGTTTTTTTTTTACTGTTCAAATTAGTTGTTGGAAATGAGGTAAGCTACCTACCCGTTACGTTTGATCCATTATTTACGGGACACCCTGTATATTGACAATATATTCGCATTACTGAACAAGAAATAACTACTTTCAACCAGCAACCTTTTAAAACAGACCAATGTCAACAGATTTTGCTAACATTGTTTTCCATTTACTAATACAATTATGTATTGATAAAGATATTATTCTAAAGGTGTGTTTTGTGATCTACTTAGGTCTTGAAAATGTAAATATCAAGAATTGGTTGTAATATGGTACATAACATTGAAAATGACTAAAAACTATACTAGAAACTAAAAGTATTATTGTTTATACGAATTTTTATTTTAAATAAATAATGTTTTTATTTATTGTTTCTTCTTTCTTTCATTGTCAACACAGATGGAAGCAGCATGCGGTGCTAATCATGATATCGTGTGTCAGTTAACATATCCGTTATCGTGTTTTCCACCGCAGCTAGTTTCCATCTGTAAATAATTAAAAACCATAAAATACATACAAATTCAAATATTCCCGCCCAGCCGCCCGCGGTGTAGTTACAGTGCTATACCGTTGTGGCGCTAGTAGTATCAGCGTGTAAA
Source organism: Xestia c-nigrum (assembly GCA_916618015.1). Classification (NCBI taxonomy): domain Eukaryota; kingdom Metazoa; phylum Arthropoda; class Insecta; order Lepidoptera; family Noctuidae; genus Xestia; species Xestia c-nigrum. Next base: position 2,582,704 of record OU745244.1, read on the forward strand.
TCTATGGTTACATTTTTAATATGGAGTTGTCATTCTTCTCCGAAGGAGTAATTTTGTTCTGTGGATTTGTGTAATAAAAACGTGACTTGTTCCTGGAGACAATCGAGATGCTATATTTTTATATTTTAGTGACTGACAGATGACATTTAACATGACAGATACGAGTAGTGTTGCAATACAACAAAAATATAATTAATAAAATGTTGGGGATACCAACAGTGGTATCTTCGTATCTTTTACCACACTCAAAAAAAAAAACGGCCGTTAAAGGTGCAATACCCCTTTGTCGATTTTTTTTATGCTCCTGACGTAGCTTTTAGGCCATGCGTTCGCGGAAAGTCTAACGGGACGGTCATTTTTTTTTTTGTCGAACACATTTTTACATTTTTTTGTCACTGCGCAAACGTTCTTTTGAACGTAGCGTAATATTTTTAATTTTTTTTTGTGCAATTTGACGCAGCCACATAGGCAAGTTAACGCAGAAACAGATGAAATTTAGTATTTTGTCACTTCGTTAACTTGACATTTGTGCCTACGACAAAACACTCTAATATGAATAGTTGTTCAGCTGACAAAATTACTATACGAAATTTTGTTTTGTGCTTCTGACATAGTTTTTTAAAACTTGCGTTCAGGTAAAAATTTACGTGACGACAAAGTTTTATTTTTCAACGGTTTTTTGTTACTGCGTTGATGCTACTTCACACGTAGCGTCATTTTTTTTTTTTTTTAAACGACATAATAAGCCTAAACAATCCGTTAAAAGCGTAATTTAAGTAAAATGTAACGGGGAAACAGAGCAAATTTATTGCTTTGTTACTCTATTAGCTTAGCTTGCCATTGCGTCTATGGCAAAACACAAATACTTAGATAACAAAATATTTAACTATAGAGATTCCTTTGTCGAATTTTATGAATTTTATTTTGTGTCTATGACATAGCTTTTAGGCCGTGTGTTCTATTATACATAGACTCCGCCACAGAGTATTTTAAAAAGTAATTTGCTATGTAGCGTCTAGTTATTTTTGTTTTTAGGTAGGTACATAACTACCTAGTTTATAATATTCATAGATAGACAGACCTAGACCAGCTTATTTTATTCATATTATTTTAATCGTCAATACAAGCCTCCAAGTTCCTATAAAGGTGTAAAAATGACTTTCTCAAGTTCCTGCACCTTTATGAACTTGGAGGCTTGTATTGATGATTTTGATGATTATAATTCTGTAACTAAATACGTCTTACAGCCGCAATTAATATTCTAATCAACATACAAACTAGTACTGGCCTGCAAATTGCAAAAAACGTAAGAAATTTTGAATTTCGCGGGCTGCTTGGAGCATTCACCTTAAGTGATTATTAATAAAAATACTTAGGAATATGATATATTATATTACGACGTGAAACGTTATGGTTTACAGTACTCTGTTTCTATTTTTTTGTTAATAATTCTATACCCACCTACATAAAAAATATTTCACAAAGGCCTTTGTCAAAATGTTAAATAAGTACCTACCCACTAAAAAAATATTTCACAAAGGCCTTTGTCATAATTTTAGGTACAGCAACGCAGCGTTATAGTATTGTTGTGACTTCGTATAAGTTAATTGGCAACATTGAAGTTTGATTGAACAACACGAATAAACGACACGACAATAGCACATTGTCAAAATTAAATGTCAAATCGTTCACTGTTCAGTGTTCACAGACGAGACGAGTCCGACGAATTTCGTGTTTGCACCATTGTTGAGAAACGAACATTTAAACCCAAAGGGCGATTGTGCACTACAAGGAATTTTACTGTCCGAACATCCGACTTTTTACGGTCCGAAGTGGCATGAAAAAAACGGATGATTGGCTTGTGCACTTGTCCGTCTTTTCTCGGATGATACGCCTCAGTTTAGGGTAGCTCTGTCTTTGAAATACGCGCACCCTCCTTCCCCGCGCCCGCCCCGCCTGCTCATGAAAACGGACGTAGTGCACAAGCATTTAAAACACGTTTTTCATTGCTGTCATTTCGGACCGGAAAAAACCGTTCCGGAATGGGGAAAAGTAAAATGTTGGACGGTAAAATTACGTATAGTGCACAAACTAGTATAATATATTATATGGCGTGCCATATCGGACCGTAAAAAATCGGACTGCCGGACAGTAAAATTCCTTGTAGTGCACAATCGCCCAAACACTAAACAAAAAATGAAAGTAAATCTAGCTGCTCAAGTGCTAAGTCACTCTGTAGCAGCAGGCATGCTTGCCAAAATAGCACAAGGTATGTATATTTTTATATTGGTTTGACTGAAGTGCTTGGCTTCAGTGGGACCTAAGCCCACGTAGTATGCACATTAAAGGGCCGTGAAAAGACATTGAGCAATGATCAAGATGCACCATGCCATTATGCCATTATCCATGCCATTATCCAATCACACTTTTGCTTGTATTTGTCCTGCTATAGTTATGAAGAATCAACTCCAGTTTTACCCTATTTTTATACCATGAAACAATGTAGTCTACATTTCATACCTACCATAAAATGTCTGTTGAAGTATACTTATATATTTTTTTTTAATTTTCAGGAACATTGCCTGCAGATGCAACAACAACGGCCGATGTTATATCAAACATTGATAAATTGTTTGACGCCGTAAATAGCGATACGGCTGATCTCCGAAGAGGAAAACCGCATTCCACAAATATGACGTCAATGTCACCTCACATTGATCATTTTAAGAAAATGAATTCATTTTTCGAAAATTTAGAATTTGTGGGGTGCCGGAGCTCACCGCCTTCGAAGGATGGATGGATCTGGACCATGAATGGCATTATAAAAATATTTCATGTGCTTAAACATAAACACAATGTTAGATCACTGGCAACTCGACGTCTCCAGCAGGATCCTTTAGAGAATTTGTTTGGCGCTATTCGTGCAAATTGTGGTGCAAATTCGAACCCGACGTCTTCACAATTTATTGGTGGACTGAAAACCACCATCATTTCAAATCTGGCCCATATTCAAAAGGGAAATAATTGTGAAGACGACAATTATAATACGATTATGTCGAATTTTAAAGACCTGTTTTCCTCACCACACACCACAAGCAAGGAAAATACGGAAAATCAACATATTATGTCCGACATGATTGCTTCAGTAGACAACACATTTGAAGAAAGTTTGTCGGACTCTGCGGAAATGCAAGCTTGTGCCTATGTTTGTGGGTTTATACTTAAAAATCTCAAAGTTGCTTGTGGTGATTGTGAAAAAATACTCAAAGCCACAAACATTGAAAATTTACATTCCTTCATGGAATTTAAAGAGTATGATGACATCAAGAAGAGATTAATTTACGCGTCTAAAAATTTAATAACGTGCGTTGAAGAATGCGCCAAAGTTTGTAATAGTTTCTTCTTGATATCATCATCAAATCCAGATTTAAAAAAAACAATAATACAAAAAATGTATAATGAGGTAAATTTTAGTTTTTTAGCTAATTGTGAGAACCATACTCAAAAAAATATTCAGTTTTTATGTAATAGTGTTTTTCACATATGTGTAAAAAGATTTTGCACCTTACAAAATCGAAAATATGTAGAGGCCGCCAGTAATCTGTCTTTAAAAAAGAAAATAGACATTTTAAAACATAAGTGAGTTTCATACTTTGTCAATTTCCACTATCCTGTCAATAAATGTCAATTTCCACTATCCTTATTGTTTTTTTTATAACCCATACACTCTGAGGTTAATTTTAGGAAACTAGAAACGAATCTGCAATAATACTAAGGAAAAGTAGCGCATGTTACTTTTCCTTAGTAATATTGCGGATTCGTTTCTAGTTTCCAATTAAAATTTTGATCAATCTGAAACCGCTTTCAAATCTTCCCGCTTTGAATAGTTTTATATGGGATACAGTTAGATGGCAGCACAGTGCTGTCTAGATTTTTTTGTGTGGAGTTGTCCACAGATATAGATAGACCTAGATAACGTAAGTATCACGATTTGTATGAAAACCAAGCGTGCCATTTTTTGACTACCTACTATGACGTCACAAGCACTATTTAGTGATGGGAAAATAAACTCGATTCAAAGACGCCGCCGCGTGCGGCACCCGTTTCGCCTCACCCCCCGCCTAGCGCCAGCGCTGACCCAGCCAGCAGTGCGCTGAAAGTTTTCGTATTGAGAGGTTGTGTGCTCGTACGCGTTCCGTCGACGGTCACACATCGTTTTTGGATACCTTTGCCAAAATTTCAAGTAAGTTTACCATTATAAATACGTGAATATTCGATTGAAATACCTTATATTCAATTTAGTTCTAGTGTTTACAAAAGCAACGAGATTCGGTGGGATCTCGTTGCTTTTCGAATCGATCTTTATTCAAAATTGAGATGAAAAAGGGTACTTTTTAATCTCAATTTTGAATAAAGATCGCCTTTGTATATACCATTTCTCAATTCTCAATTACCGTACGAATACTATTTATTGAGTAATTGTATACAGTAAATAATTATTAAGAATCGTTTAAATCGATTAATTAATCGATTTTGTGACAGAGTAATGAGATAGACAGAGGAATGAGATAGACAGAGAAATTAGATATACAGAGGAATGAGATAAACAGAGGAAAATAAAATTAATGATCTGCTTAGTAGGCAGTTAGGGATTTATAATTTCTTGAAATTGTTAGTATTTCCCTACTTATTTCTTGTAATTGTTGTAGATTATCAAAATGTCAGAAACAAAAAACAAAACCAGGGAAGAAATTTTGGAAGCTAAACGGAAAGCCAGTAAAATACGATATAACAAAATTAAAATGGATGCAAAATTACTTGAGCTACGACAGCAAAAAGATAAAGAAAATTACTTGAAAAAAAAGAAAGACAAGCGTGTTGTAGGTATCAAGGACAAGAGCATAGACGAACAGAAAAAGCAGCGAGAAAAATGGCGTGAAAATTCGAGAGCTTATTACAGACGTAGGCAGAATCAGAAAAAAGCCCTCCACGTGAATGTTAATGAAAATGATGTCATGATTACTGACCACCACAATCATGAAAATGACACGGATCCTTTAGAGCTGTCATGTACTGCGAAGTCAAATAACAGCATAATAAAAAACAGAAGAGAACCCAAAGTGACAATACTTTCAGATGTCAAAGTTAATTTTGATCTGAAAAAACTGTTTGGATCCGGTCGAACTACGTCTAATTGGGAATATAATGTCTCATCATCGGACGTCGGAAAAGATTTCGAAGAATTGAAAAATAAATAAGATTTTTGTGACGCAAAGATCACTGAAGAAAAAAATCTTCCAATATTCTATAGGGTATTTGGTAATTAGTGACCGATACATAAACACGTGACTTTACTCATCATTATGAACAACTTTCACTATGGGACCAAACCTGAAATCGTCAAAAAAAATCAGCTGTTTCTTACGTTTATGTTCGCAAAATTCGTCAAAATGTATGGAACAGCTGATTTGTTTTCGCGATTTCAGGTTTGGTCCCATAGTAATAATTTGTTCATAATGATGAGTAAAGTCCCGTGTTAAGTATCGGTCACTAATATAGGTATACAGGGTGTCATGGACATCGACGCGAAGCCTATTACCATTGATTCAGTACACGCTTCTGAACCCCCCTTTTTTTTTTTTTGGATGGGAAATCATCAAATAACTTCTCCCGCTCTGGGCGGAGCGGGAGGGCGTGTCAGACTCTTACTGACTAAAACCTATCCGTGTTCCTTCATTTGCCTTTGTTGCCAGGGGCGATGGTTACCCAGTTGTACTTTCCCGCAACCCTGGCAGGTTCTGAACCTTCAAAAATTTCAACGCAGGGGGCGTTGAAATTTTTCGTCGATTATTTTAAAAAAATCTGCTGTTTCATAGAAAAGTGCAATACCTACGCGGTCAAAATGTATGGACCAGCAGATTATTTTTTAATAACCGACGAAAAATTTCAACGCTGGGGGGTTTCAAAAACTGTACAAATGCGAGGAGAAAAAATAAAGGAAATGTTTCCTTCCATCGGTAAGTCATTTTGTGATTAATATTATGCATATTTAATATTAAAATCAATTATTTTTGATCTAATACCCTCTGTAATACCAAATTTGAGAAAAAACATAGGTCATCAAACGTTAACTGCATATTCGTGTTACATTGCGGCTTTTACTAGAAGCGGTTGATGCGACGTTTTGTTTTAACAAGTGATGAATATCGCAGCAAGTGATACTATCGTATATCGCATCGGTTTTGTAGTACAGGGGCTTTTATCATTTTTCTGTCAGTTTTAGCGATTAGTGCTGTTCATCGTAGGCAACACAAATCGATTCTCAAGAATCGATTTCGGAAACAGAGGAATGATTTTGTATTTTATAGGTACTAATTATGTAGACAATTTTAGTAAATAATCGTAACGTTTAGTGTTTTTTTTTAGTTTTCCACATGAACCCAATTTAAAAGAAAAATGGATTGAGGCGACGGGAAAGAAAGATTGGTTCCCAACAAAGCATAGCACTATTTGTTCAATACATTTTGAGGAAGCATGCTTTGTTGAAGGGAAAAAGCAACGAATAGTAACAAAAGCAGCATATCCGACTATTGATGTACTGAAGATCACAACTGATGAAGTTAGTTAATTGAGAAGTCTATGTACTTTCGAGCTTTTTATTACAAGTGTGTAAAGTTTTCAATGTTGATTTTTACTTGTACTTGTATTACAGAATGTAGATCCAAAAGTTACGCCAGAAAAAGCTTTGTTATCGCCAAAAAGGAGGAAATTAGAAAAGGTAAGTACTTTATTGTTATATTTTTTATAGGTGCCTTATTTTATTACATACAATACAGGACAGTAATAAAAATAATAAAGAAAATATATAGAGTACATAGTGTACAAGTACCTACTAATGGATGTTTTCTTGTGTTGTTTAACTTGTTATTATTAATTGTTAATATACCATATAATACAAGCTACCTACCTGGTTTGTAAACATTTGAGGGAGATCTGTGTTTAGCATGTGTTTCAACAGCTGACATGATAATAGTGATTGTTTTGTTTATAAAATGATTTATGTTTCAGGATGTCAACGAATTACTTAAATCAAACGAAAACACTCCAAAGAAAAAAAAGATATTTATAAAATTGAATCAGGCAAACGAAAAAGTTATACAGCAAAAGAAACAAATAAAAATTCTGAGGGAACGAAACCGTCGCAAAGTCCAAAAAATACACGCCTTGATAACGTTAATAGAATGCTTAAAAAAGAAATCGTTTATTAATGATGAGCAAGCTAATGTGCTTAAAACAACCAACGTGACAACTCAAGAACTTTATTTAAGACAGTCGAAGAACAAAAACGTAGTCAGTACGTCGAAGTATACACCAGCACTACGGACTTTTGCTCTGACGTTGCATTATTATTCAACAAAAGCTTATAATTATGTCAGAAAGGTTTTTAATTTTAGCTTACCACATCCTCACACTATTCATAAGTGGTATAGATGTATAAATGGTAGTCCTGGATTTACCACTGAATCTTTAGAGGCGTTGAAGTTGATAGCGAATAAAACAAAACGTCCTTTGTATTGCTGTCTTATGATCGATGAAATGGCAATTAGAAGGAAAATTGAATGGGACGGAAATAAATTCCATGGTTATGTCGATTTTGGTGGTGTATTAGATACCGAAGAGGTTCCTGAAGCTAAAGAAGCACTGGTATTTTTAGTCACCGGAATTAATGCTAACTGGAAGGTGATCTCCAACATTTTGAAAAATGGGACATGAAAAATTTGATCAGAAAGTGCCTAGGCATGTTTTTGTAGTTGACTCAATGGTTAATTAATTTTTAATGAAAATGTTATGTTTAACTGACAACTTTTTTGCAAAAATAGGGGTAGGATAAGAAAGTAAGTATATTGTTTTGAAATTATGTTTAATAAGAAATTTAATAATAGTAATTTGTTTAAGATCTATATCAAGACTGAATCAGAGAAAATCATATAACTGTAAGAGTTTATATTCTAGGTTTTATATTAAAAATAAATAGAATCAATAATATTGTTGTTAAAAATAAAGCAAGGTGATTTATATATTTCGTACTTTATTTTCGTAATAATATACATATAAAATATTGACAGTCTTATTTGAATTTATGATACAGGTCATTGTCAGCAACAATTTGTCATTATTTTCCACAATATCATCATTATCCTCAAAAATCGTCATGACTGGCAACACAACGATTTTTATAATTAAATAATTAGAAAAATACTGTACTTTTCGGAGTGCCTTTTATTTTAAATTACATAATTTTCATTACATACTAATCCAGCGTCAGAAATAAGTTGCGGCACGAGGTTTTAAAATCACAAGTTTTTTTTGTTCAGAATATTATTTTGGGGAGAACTAGCCGTCTGCTCAATTTGTTTGCAATTTGACTTGAAACTGAAAACGGAGAAGGATACTAGTATTCGAAATGACCTGATAATAAAACAAAGAGTGCCAAGTTAAAAGCAAAAGCTTTCTTTGAATTTGTCAAAGAAAACTCTCCAGTTCATCATCATCATCATTCTTTTAATTTTTAAATAAATATTTGTTTTTTTTTTGTGTATTTTTTATAAGTACTGTTAATTTTGATGTGTTTGTCCAGTGTGGGCTAATAAATGCTTTTTCTTTCTTTCTTTCAGATTTATTAACGCTTTCATTTGAATGCCAAAAAACTTGTTTGCCTAAAACTCCAGACCAGTCAGCGTATTCACGACAAATATTTTTTTTCAATTTTGCAATTGTGGAAGGGTCATCAAAAAGCAAACTGGAGCCGTCTAATGTATTCGCGTATTATTGGGCAGAGAACAAGTTTCCCAAGGCCTCAAATGAAATCGCGTCGGCTATTTACCTAAAAAATACGGACTTCACTGGAATCAAGACTACGTTTAGTTGCCGATGGATGCGCAGGGTAAAACAAGAACACCACAGTATTAGGAATGTGTTCAAAGTGGCTTACTGAAGCGCCTCAGCATGTAAAAAGTGTGGAGATTATCTTTTCAATTCCGGCCATTCATTTATTCCACCAGACCGAGTTTTTGCACAAATTGAAAAGATCATCCGCAAAAGGGAAATAATAGCAAATCCAGATGAGTATTATGATATAATAAAGAAACATGTGACGGTAATAAGTGTAGGGAATGACTGTAAGGCAGATAAATACCTTTTTTTTCCTTGCAGTCAATCCCTACACTACTGATAACACACACAGAGCAGTCTGCAGTAGCAGTTTTCAGAAGTTTTCAAGCCTGTTGGCAGATGGCATTTCCAATTTAAAAATTAGAAAATATTTATACTAATACGGAGTAAAGCAGGTAATATTCTCATTAAAGGTATTAGGTATTATTAATAAATTATTTCGACGACTCGAAACGTAGTCGTAGTGAGGCTGTCTTACGTTCATAGGGTCCTGGGTTCGAATCCCGGTAGGAGCTAATGTTTGTGTGATGAGCATGGACATTTGTTTCCGAGTCATGGATGCGATCCGAGCCCTACCTCGCGTCACCAAATTCATCGATTTCATCGAAATAAACTGCAAGTGCTCGACACGTTGTTAGTGAATGTGAGGTTAAGTTACCGCCCATACAATGACCTATGTTTAGCGGTAAATATAGTGAGTGGCAAACGTTCTACGATATATTTAATTTGATGATTAATTCTAACAAGAATTTATCTCCAGTGCAAAAACTACATTATATATACAGGGTGTCTCATTCAAATCGGAAACTATGCAATCTCTACTAAAATAATCATACAGACATTTACTGCTTAAGACCTACACAATCGATATCTAAATAGAAATAGTGTAGGTTTTTTTTTCAAAATAGCCAGGTTCGATTCCCGAACGAAGTACAGATGTTTTTTAAAATGTATGAATGCAGTTTTTCTTGTTATTAAAATCGATGACATGGTTCCTCAGAACAGATCTTCGTATGTCTTATAGTTTCAGACTTTCCCATACTGACCGATTTGAATGAGACACCCTGTATAAAAGGTAACTTGTCCGATGAACCGGACTGTTTGTTACGCAACTTCTCAACCACCGATGCGAACTATGAAGACGCGTGGAAACAATTAGTTAAGCGATATGATATACATTTTAAGATCATTCTTTACGCAAAAACCAATTATGGGTGAGTCTGCCAGTGCCATTAAGCTTTTATTAGATACAACAACTTCTTGTTTACAAACTTTGCGCAATATGAACATTGATACTAATAACAGCGATGTACTTGTAACTTATTTAGTGGTTTCTAAATTAGATAGTGAATCCATGAAGCAGTGGGAATACCAACTTGGCCTAATGAATGATGAGTAGGTAACCGTCATGGTCACAATTATCTGAGTTTTTAGAGTCAAGATTTAGTTCATTAGAGATGATAGATACCAACAAGGTACACTAGGTTGAGTTAGTAGAGAGTTTAGTCAACTTAGTGTTAGGCAAGATTATATTAAAAAAATTAACTCATGTTTTAATTATTTTTCTCCATCCCATCCAGTTATGAAATGTCGGAATTCAGTGAGTTGTAGGCGTTGTGGGAGAAGGCATCATTCATTATTGTATTTTGAGAAGGTGTCGAGCAGCACAGCAAAACCTGATGATGTTTCTACGCATAGTGAGTCAGACAAAACCGTGAGTACAACTATTTCAACTAATTTCTCGAGTAGAAGATTACCCTTATTTGGATAAAACATAAGTTAAATATTTTAGCGATTGATGCAAATATTTTCGGGAATTTCAATTTTAAATATTTTGTGAATCCATGCAAATTTTATAAAGCTCAAGAGTTTGTTAGTTTGATTGGTTGAACTAAGGGTTTAAATGGAAAAAAATATATCGAGAAAGGGTATATGATATCACGCTACAACCTATAGGAAAATAAAGGGAAAATTGAATCCTTGTGAGAACTAAAGTGGTCAAAGTTACGCAACAATCACGTAGCACGGAATATTCCTTTTAAAAAACTCAAAAAAGAAGGGTTGACTCACACTGTCTCTAGCCCTCTCTCTGAAGACGAAGTTGTGCGGGTCAGCTAGTTTTAAATAAATGTTTTTTTTTTTTAAAGTGGTTAATATTAATAGTGTAGGAAAGGAGGACACACACATGCTTAGTTTTTCTGGGAACCTATCACGCGCTGGCTTGTATGACACGTTTACCGTGTTATATTTTAAAGTTCATCAATACTTACTGTTTCATTTATAGGATCTCGAACATATCCTAAAAATAAAACTTCGAGCGCACATAACTAACAAATGGCGCCGCTTGTACATTGCCACTTTGATATTTTTATTGAACGACGTATTATTGTTGAAGTTTTCTTATTATAATTGTTCGCGGCAGTGCGGGACAATTCGCGTCCATGTTGGACATTGCCGCCGCGTCGCACTGCATCGCATTGAATTTGCGTATCACCGGATAGAATCGCTTTATAACCGCGTTCGGCGGCAGTGCAGGACGTTTCGCGTCCATGCAGGACATAGCCGTCGCACCGCATCGCATAGAATTTTCGCGTCATCGGACAGAATCGCTTCAAAATCGCGTTCTCTTTGAAACGCCTACGTATGACGTAGCGTAACAAATGGCGCCGCTTTTACATAGCCACGTTAATATTCTTATTGAACGACGTGTTATTGTTGGAGTTTTCTTATTATAATTGTTCGCGGCAGTGCGGGACAATTCGCGTCCATGTTGGACATAGCCGTCGCGTCGCACTGCATCGCATTGACTTTGCGTGTCACCGGATAGAATCGCTTCATAATCGCGTTCGGCGGCAGTGCAGGACGTTTCGCGTCCATGCAGGACATAGCCGTCGCACCGTATCGCATAGAATTTTCGCGTCATCGGACAGAATCGCTTCAAAATCGCGTTCTCTTTGAAACGCCTACGTATGACGTAGCGTAACAAATGGCGCCGCTTGTACATAGCCACGTTAATATTCTTATTGAACGACGTGTTATTGTTGGAGTTTCTAATTATAATAGTTCGCAGCAGTGCGGGACGATTCGCGTCCATGAGGGACATAGCCGCCGCGTCGCACCGCATCGCATTAACTTTGCGTGTTGTAATGTTTGTCTTTTTGTACTTACGTTTGACTATTGTAATCCAAAATTGTATCATACGTTCTTTCCGAATAACTGCACAGCCTTTATTTGGAGGCTTAGCATGCATTTTTGCCTTTTTATTCGTATTATTTATAGCATTTCTGTATATTTTAGTGTTCCCAAATCTTTGTTTACATTTGTGATGTCAGAGAATGACAATGACAAGCCTAGTTTTCTTTTTAATTTATTGCTGTAACTAGAAATTGATATTTCTGTGGTAGATCTTCATAAGGAAATCTCTTGTTATTATACAATTCTTTATATTCTGTTGTTTATTAGAGCAACCCTCGTCGAACGAGGGCTTATCAACTCTTGCTCCCTTTCGCAAGTCTCGGAAGAACCCGGCAGCGAAGAGGCGTTCACTCCGAATGATTTTGTCCTTGCAGCTTCTTCGGCGTCTTGTTCCAGCTCCCTCGACGGACCGACCAAAATGGAAACGATTCCTTTCAACTTTTAAGGTATTCTTGTCAGCATCTGGCCTTGGAAAGATCGCAGAAACAAGAAAGGCTTCAATATTGCTAAACTGCATTGGACCGGCGGCCCAAGAGTTATACTTCAATACACTTCAGGATTCACAACAAAAAGAAGACAAGTTAGATGAGGTAACGCTCTCGGCATGCCCGAGAACTTGTGAAAGTGGAGCGTTCCCACAGAGAAGCGGTGTTGAAATACCACCAAAAAGTCATCACCGAGCTGGGCCTCGCTCTAAATGACATTTCCGGAACCCTGAAGGAGGCTAAAGATATCCGGAACTGGCTCGGGTATGAGACTGAACAGCCCTTCAGGGAAATAAAGGAAGCCAGAAAGTCGATCGAGTCGTTGACAGGGCTAGTTAAGACCGGGCACGACAAAGCCAAGGATCTGGACGCACCCGCAAATGGGGACTCAAAATGGGATACCGTAATAGCGGGCTTGACAAAGCTTACCAACCACGCAGTGAACGTTTCAAACCAGCTGGATACGCTGCGACAAGCAGTCGAAAAGATCCGGCAGGAACTCCAAACTCCCACGGAACCCTTTGTTGCTCCTCTTCTACCCTCGGATGCCTCTATTGAACCCAGGCTTGGCAAACTGGCCGAAGACTTAGAGAACGTAATGCAATGCGTAAGAGGCTGGACATCCTGTCATCGAATTTGAGAGTGCTGAAGGATAAGGAACCCCAGTTTGTAGCATAACCAGCACCAAGCCTAGACACGGAGTTCGCAGTGGAGGTGGTAAAGAGGACACTTGCTTCGATCGAAAAGGGAGTATCGGAGCTGAAGCAGCCGGAAAGCGTACAACAGAGTCCTAAAACCTACGCCCAGGCGGCTAAAGCACCTAAACGACCGAATCACACACTTATAATCTCCTCAACAGACCCACAATACACAGGGAAAAATGTAATTGAAAGGATGAGGACAGCTCTTGACCTCAAAACCACTGGAGCAAGAGTCGACCAGGTGAGGAAAGCGCGCTACCAGAAGATCGTGGTGAGCTGCGCGAGTAAGAAAGACCTCAGCAAAGTTAAAACCCGTGTCCAGACCACCAGTGGGCTAAAGGTCCAGGAGCCCATGCCAAGCAACCCACTGATCGTTGTCAAAGGGGTGCTCTCTTTCTACACCAACTAAGAGATGGTAGATCTCCTTCAAGCCCAAAATAAACATCTTTGGAAAAATCTGGACTCGGCTGGCCTCGTTGTTAAACTGAGATTCCAAAGACGCGCGAGGAATCCTCATGAGTGCCATCCGGGCTTCGAACTCTCCCCAGAGCTATGGTAGCGGTTCACGCAGGCGGAAAAGATACACCTCGGAATCCAGAGGTGCCCGGTAGAAGACCAGTCTCCTCTAGTGCAGTGCACAAAGTGCCTAGGCTACGGACACGGCAGAAATCTCTGCAAGGCAGAGAAAGAAAGCTGTGGTTATTGTGGTGGTGCACACACTGGGAGAGACTGTTCAGTCAGGGCTAACGGCGGCCCCCCAGCTTGCGTGAACTGCACCAAAGTAGGGAGAGAGGGAAAAGACGTGGCTCACCCAGCGTTCAGCTCTGAGTGTCAAGAGCGACAGAAATGGGATAACATAGCGAGGTCACGGGTTTCTTACTGCTAAGGGCAACGACAAGAACAACGTGTCAACCACCCAGCAAAGCACAGGAGGACCAGCGGGTAGGCTAAAGTTCATCCAGGCCAACCTGCAACGCTCCAAGCTTGCAACAGCTGAACTCCACCATGCGGCCGAAGAGATGGGAATCTCAATCCCACTTGTTCAAGAACCCTATGTTGGGAGAACAGGAGTGATGAAACAAAACCCCGGCACACAAGTTATCGGCAAAAACCAGTAAAGGCGGCCGTCGTCGTGTTCGGAAACAACCTGGAGGTCATTCACGACCCCCAGATTGTAATCGAAAACGTAGCGGCCGTCGAAGGCGGGTGTCAGCTTAAGCTTGGAGTGATATCTGTCTACTTTGAGGGTGATCAAAAAAAAAAAGAAAAAAAAAATGTGTGATGGACTCATCATTAGTAAGTAAGTAAGTTTAAGAAGAGTAAGTTGTACTCCGGAGTCACCACTTGTACGTGGAGCTCAGAGTCACAAAGAAAAATGTATTTAAACAAGGGCACGGACGCTTAAGTCTGTGGATATGATTGTAAGGCAGGAGGTGGTTTTAGCTGGTTGGAGCCCAGCACTACTCACACTGGCTTGTCTGTGAGGCAGCTTGAGTGTCCGACCGGATTTCCTCTACTGCCAAAACAAAACAAAAAAAAAAATACTAAAACCGCTGGTACGCCGGCGCTAGCAAGAGCCCGACGAATAATGTCGTTGATGCTGGCGTGCCGTGCAATGCGACCTGCGCTACTGTAGCAGGACAGGCCATGGTGTGCGAGGCTGTCAACAGCTATATGTACCGCAGTGAGAACGATGCGAAGCAACACAAGGTGCGCCTAAGCGTAGACTCGTAGCGACCCGAAACAATGCGTCATCCATCATAGTGCCAATGGTGAATGACGGAAGTGCCTGAAGCCACAAACCTGACTCCCATTCCCCCGCAGCCAGCAGACGGGCACGCTCCACAGTATTTGTTGTACTAGCTGACCCGCGCAACTTCGTCTGCGTCACATAAGCAATATTCAACAGCACAAGCGGTACAAACTTTCGAAGTGCTAAAACTTTAAAAGCAAAATACGAAGGCATTAAAAGAACGACAAGGCAAAAGTCTGCCTTAATACGTGCTGAAACATATCGCACAGGAGGAGGGCCTAGTGCTGTTGCGGGCCTGTTCGAAAGAGATACCGCGGCCCCGGAACGTAAAAGGCGAGGAAGGAACATGGATGGTTTTTAGTCAGTAAGAGTCTGACACTCCCTCCCGCTCTGCCCAAAGTGGGGGGGGTCATTTGATGATTTCCCATCCTTAAAAAAAAAAAAAAAAAAAGGAGGGCCTAGTGCTGCTCCTCCTCTGACATCTATTGAGGAAAAAGTGAAAGACATGATATTGTTGTCTGTAGAAGGAATCGATAGTGAATTTGATTCCGATCATGTTGGTAAGATCTTAAGTTTTAAATTGTTATTAGTTGTGTACTAGTGTATCACTTTGACTACCCAATCTATATCTAAGTGATAATTCACTTGACCACCAAGGCTAAATAAGTTAATACTTATTTAGCCTTGGTGAACAGATACATACATTTGTCTCACCCCGTCTCTTCCTTATATGTATAATTTTCTTTATGTTGCAGATTCTATACAAATACAAGCAGTACTGCCTAGCCAAGAAAAAATTTATACAGTAGGTTCACAAAATATCGAAGAGACACAGATTGTCGCAGACAATAAATGTGTCCAATCAGTGGATGTAGAAATACAGCATCCCATAGGTAAGTTCCTTTTTCTATGTACAAAGCCTAGTTAACTCAAATATGATTGCCAGTTGTTAATAACAAAAATGAACTACTGCCATTTTAACTTCCATTTTTTAACTCCCCTTCTTTTTGGTTTTCAGTTGATAATCAGCCTACTCAAAATGTTGACTCTGATGAGGAATTGTCTTATAAGCACACATTTAACACGATCTCACCTTTTCTTTTTAATTTCAGGTCAACATAATACACCCAAACGAGTTGCCAGTGACGAGAAGTGGACTAATTGGAAGCCAAAATCGCTACGTTCCAAAAACATCCTGCTTTATGTAAGTTCTTTCAATATTAGCATTAGGATAAACAAAGTGATTATGTTATTCATTAATACACAACATAACTGACATGTTAGAACCACTGAGAGCTATTAAAACCTTGTGTTTGATTTGTCTTAGCATGCAGCAATATGTGTGTCTATAAACTCCTCTCTAGAGGAGGCATACATATGTCCTGCAGGAAGACATGTATGGGTCAAAACAATAATAATGATACTAGCTTGCGTAATTTTTACTAATATTGATGATGATGATTGTTGATTGAGCACCACACCCAGTCAGGAGCAAGCCCGTAATTTGTACTAATATTCAAAATAAATAAAAAATCTTGTTTCAGCTGCTGAGAAGATCAAAAGACCGTTTGAAAGAGTAGCAGAGTCCAAATTAAAGATTGCAGATTTGCAAAAAAAGATTCTGGAGGAAGAATTAATAAATAAAAGAAGGCAATGGGCCTTTGAAGAGGAAAAACGGGAGCACAGAAGAGAAATGTGGGCATTGGAAAAAAAATACTTATTAAATAAATTTCAAAAATAATTTGTTTTTTATTTATAGCAGAATACATATATAATATCATAACCTACAATATTATAAATCTTTTGCTGCCATAAAGGAATACAACATTCTGAAATAAATTACTACAATTTATTATAGTAATGAAGCAAAATAATCATTTATTAAATTACTTCGCACTGTTGCATCCCCCACACTTTCTAGTCTACTTTGATTCACATCATGTTCATCTGGCTCATCTAGTGGGTGGATAGCTTCAAAGTGATCGTCTCGCATATCTATTGCAATATTGTGCAATATTACGGCCTGTACACGAGATACAGACAATAAACATTTTTTTTGTTAAAATATAACACGAACGAAAGAAAAACAATGTTATTTATTTTAAACTGTCAAACACACTTACAATCACTACATTTACGTTTAAGATAAATGTGCTATTTGCCACTTCATCTGACCTATAATTTATGGTGGACTTTATGTCACACATAGTGCTATTTGGCAGTTGTGAAACGCAAAAATTGAGTTTATACTGATAAGTAACAAATAGCTTATTTGATACTTTTGCAGAACTTATCGGTACATTGTGAAACAGACCCTAAAAAAAGAGTGTGTCAAATGTCAATGTTAAAACTTTGAAAAGTGGAAAAGAACATGTAGTTCATAAAAATAGAACAAAACTTTATAAAAATGACTAAAGTAACCAATGTGTGTTTACTAAAAAAGGCCTCTCCAGTGTCATGTATTTAAAGCACAATGCCCAAAAATGTATGGACACCGTCCCCACCCTTGTAGCACTTTAAAACGTATGTTGACCGAAGGGCCATGGTCATTTTACCATTTTATTGTATGACAGCGAAACAGAAATGTGCATCCGAAAAAAGTTATATCGACATGAAGAAACCGGAATCAGTCACAATAATAATTAAGTTTCCGATCACGATGCTTTTCTTTTTACTGTGGGATGGTTTCGTTCGGAGTTTTCAAACAACTCTTTAGAATTAAATGCTGACTCCCGCTCGGGAACAACTCACGGAGCAGAAAAAAGTTCATAAAGAATTCTGCTGAATATTGGTTTTGTGAGGTTACCATTGACGTTTTTTTTACGGAGTTTTCAAATAAAATACCTTATTAATTACAAATAAAACCTTTATTCGGTGTTTTCAGTATCTATTACAATATTGTCCCAGGCACTGGCTGGCCCAACGAAATTCTCCAAACGCCTTCCAATCCCAAAGTACCAAACGATGCTGACGACATGCGCGCAGGCACCATCTGTCCTCATACCCGTCAAACATGAGCAGTAATATGCCTGAATAGCGTTTATTCCCTGTGCGTTATTCAGTATTAAATACGTATAATAGGTCGCACTAGACCTATGTCTTGATAAAATTCGACCCTTTAGAAGAGTGCAATCTTCTGTGTCTATACCGTATTGATTCATATTATAATTGGGCTTGGATTGGAGTTGCACAAACCTCTATGTTATTGTTATATATGTGTGCGTGTGGCACACATCCGCCATGTTATTTTATGAATACACGTCAGTACGCTAACAGCAAGCAGTGGTTTCACTTGTCCCCATCCCACGTATCTATCAGTGGCGACGAGTACCTACATTTAAAAAAAAAATATATAAAAAAAGCAGTAACGGAAAATGTCCGGTGCAATATTCGGGATTTTGTCATCGTTTGACCATAATACCCAGTCTTGGGAAACGTACAAGGCTCGGATTTCACAGTGGTTCATCGCGAATGACATAAATGAAAAAGATGCGGCGGGAACAAAGCGACGAGCGATTCTGCTTAGCGCACTCAGCGATGACACGTACAAACTGGCAGCTGACCTCGCTCTGCCAAAGCAGCTGCAGAACGTGCCATACGAAGATATCGTCGGATTGCTGGACGAACATTTCACTCCGAAGCGCTGTGGGTTCAGCGAGCGGTTCAAGTTTTACGCGGCTACGCAGCAGACGGGAGAAACATTCAGTCAGTGGGCAGCGCGCCTGCGCGGGTTGACGGCGCACTGCGGTTTCACTGACGTGGGCGAAGCTCTCCGAGACAGATTCGTCATGGGAATGAGTTCTGGGCCGGAGAGGGATAAGCTCTTCGCACAGGACCTTAAGGAACTGACTCTGGCCAAGGCCGTGGAGTTGGCGGAGAGTGTACATTGCGCGCGCGCGGGCGCGGCGGCCGCGCAGCCAGCACAGGTACATCACGAACAGCTGTTCAAAGTTACACAAACACGGCAGCGAGCGAACACCGCTGAGCGCAGCTCCGCTGGTGATAAAGTGCAGTGTCAAGTGTGCGGTTATTACAACCACAAAACATCTCAGTGTCGTTTTGCGAAATCCAAATGTAAAAAGTGCAAATCAGTCGGTCATTTACGCAGAATGTGTAAAAATGTAAATTTTTTGGAAACGAGTAACGTAGATGAGGGCGATGACGGTGAGTGCTTTAATATTCGTTCAGTTAAAGGTGAGCCTTTGGTCGAAACGATAACAATTTCGGGAATTCAACTTAAATTTGAAGTAGACAGCGGTTCAGCCGTTACAGCGATCTCCGAAAACACGTACAAAAAATATTTTACGAATGTACCATTGTCATTAACAAAAAAACGGTTATTATCTTACACTGGCGATAACATTCCGTACTTGGGGGTAGTACTCTTACCAGTTACTTACGCGCAGCAAACACATTCGCTTAGTGTTTATGTCGTACGGAATGCCGCAGCGGAGATATTAGGCCGCGATTTTATTTCGCTTTTCAAGTTAGAACTCATACCGGTTCGTTATTGTAAACAAACCAACGGAAGTAGCGAAACAGTGTCTAGGCTAGAAAATAAATACCCATCGGTCTTTTCTGATAAATTAGGACGATTCAATAAATACAAAGTTAGTCTTCAATTAAAGGACAACTCGAAACCGGTTTTCATTCGCGCGCGGCCGATAGCATTTGCTTTGCGAGAAAAAGTAGATAAGGAAATAGATCGTTTGTTGTCATTAGGTGTGTTAGTGCCGGCGAGTCATGCGCAGTATGCTTCACCGATCGTACCTGTATTAAAGAAATCAGGGGCGATTAGGATTTGCGCCGACTATTCGACAGGTGTAAACAAACAGCTGGTCGTGGATCAGTATCCTTTGCCTACTATAACCGAATTGTTTGCGAAATTACACGGCGGTCAACAATTTACAAAATTAGACCTGTCAAATGCATACAATCAGTTCGAATTAGATGAGAAATCGCAGGAGTTGACTAGTATCAATACGCACCGTGGAATTTTCAGATATACAAGAATGGTTTTTGGTCTTTGTTCAGCACCGAGTTTATTTCAGCGGGCCATGGAGAGCGTGTTAGCGGGCGTGCCGGGCACGCTGTGTCTACTAGACGACGTGCTCGTCACGGGCGAAAACACTGACCAACACTTGCTTAGGCTCAATGAGGTGCTGAAAAGATTACAAGACGCAGGCCTCACACTGCAGAGGGAGAAGTGTGAGTTCTTTAAAGATGAGGTCGATTATCTCGGTTACGTAATTAATAAAGACGGCCTAAACAAATCTCCACTTAAAGTCAAGGCTATGGTAGAAGCGCCGGTACCTACGAACGTAAGTCAGCTGCAATCTTTCTTGGGGTTGGTTAATTATTATAGGAATTTTGTCCCCAACGCGTCCAGCATATTAAATCCGCTATATGATTTACTGAAAAAGGGAGTTAAATGGGTTTGGTCAGAAGAGCATAATAAAGCGTTCGTTGCTATTAAGGAATGTCTGGCTTCGGAACAGGTGTTAGCCCATTTCAACCCGGCCGCGCAATTGGTGCTCACTGTAGATGCAGGACCAGCTGGATTAGGGGCGATATTATCGCAGATCGACGCCGACGGCGAACGTCCGATATCTTTCGCGTCGCGAACTTTAAACGCAGCCGAGAAACGATATTCGCAAATCCAGAAGGAAGCGACCGCGATCATTTTTGGGGTACGCAGGTACCACCAGTATTTGTACGGCCGTGCCGTTCCATTCACCCTCCGGACGGACCACAAACCCCTTTTATCGATTTTTGGGCCTTTTCGTGGCATACCGGAAGTTTCCGCGAACAGGCTGCAACGATATGCTATGTTTTTAAGCGGTTACAATTTTAACATTGAATACGTTCGGAGCGCCGACAATAGTGCGGATTTTTTGTCACGAGCCAGCCTGCCCGAGCGGGCGCGGGCGCGCGCGGCGGAGGGGGGCGCGCTCGGCGACGCTGACGCCGCACAAGACTTACCTGATCGCGCCTCGTACATCAATTTCGTCGTAGAAGGTAATTTACCGGTAACACTAAACCAGTTGCGCGAACAAACCCGTAAAGATGCAACTTTGCAAAAAGTGATTCATTTCATCTTAAACGGTTGGCCCACGAAAATGGTAGATGTAATCCTAAAACCGTTTCATTTATGTAGGTTACAACTTTCTTTTGAAGACGGCTGTGTTATGAGGGGCCACAAGGTAGTCATCCCTGGAAACCTTCAAAATATGGTGTTAACAGAACTACACCGGTCACATCTAGGTATAGTAAAAACAAAGGCGGAGGTCCGGTCTAGGTTTTGGTTTCCCGGGGTTGACTCAGCACTGGAAAGCATGATAAATTCGTGTAATGTGTGCCAACAGCTGCGCCCGACGCCGGCGCGCGCGCCCCTCGCTCAGTGGCCGTACCCGCCGCACCCGTTCTATAGAATACATTGCGATTTCCTCGGCCCTATTAACGGTAACACATTTTTAGTAATTGTAGACGCATACACGAAGTGGGCAGAAGTTTATAATATGAAAAACGCGTCGACGTCTGCGGCAACAATCGAAAAATTGTGCGATTTTATGTCTAGGTTCGGAATTCCGTATACTTTGGTTAGTGACAATGGCACGGCATTTACTTCGCGTGAGTTTGAAACTTTTTGTGCACTAAACGGTATTTCGCATGTGACGTCACCGCCATACAATCCAGCTAGCAACGGACAGGCGGAATCCTATGTTAAAATAATTAAGAAGGGCATTAAAGCAAGTTTGCTTAGCGTCAAAGGAGTACAGAATTCGTATAAAAATCTTTTGAAATACTTGTTCGATTATAGGAATTCAGTACATACAACAACTGGAGTTTCGCCTGCCGAGCTAGTATACGGTCGCAAACTCAGGTCACGCTTGGACCTGATTAACCCTCATATGTCGACGCCCTCATCTCCGTCACTTGCTAACGTCGTATGTAAAAAACAGTGTTCACAGAATAAGGCATCAGGAGGCCAAAATAAACAGTGTTTCTCACAGGGAGACCACGTAATGTTTAAGAAATATTCAACGAACGGTAAATTTACATGGTGTCGGGGTACAATTGCAAAGAAAGTTGGCAGAGTCGTGTATATAGTAAAAGACAATATCACATCAATGACTTTTAAAAAGCACAAAAATCAAATAGTTGCGCACAAGGGCCACGATAGCGCGCGTTATGACTATGCGGATATTGACATGGAGATCCAGTGCGATGACTCATCACCGGATGTCGGTCGAGCGCCGTTGGAGGACACGCAACCGACCACCGAGGAGGGAAGGAGAGATGACCCTGTTATTCAGCTTCATGATAGCCATAACCTGGCACTGCCAGGTGGAGATTCACATGAGTCATCAAAAATACCAGGCCCGGACCGGTCGGATGATGACGAATTCCAGGAGGCTTTGCCTGACCAAGAACCAACCGTGCAGTCAACAGAGCCCACACAAGGGTCCAGCAGTAGTACCCTGGCAGCCACTCCTCGATCGAAACGTACTCGCCCTAAGGTTAATTATAGGCAATACTTTTAGGTTAAGACTATTGTTATTGTGTTGATAATTGACGTGTATCTAACTAAGGGGAGGAATGTTATATATGTGTGCGTGTGGCACACATCCGCCATGTTATTTTATGAATACACGTCAGTACGCTAACAGCAAGCAGTGGTTTCACTTGTCCCCATCCCACGTATCTATCAGTTATAGACGCCGCCACGTAAATGTTCGCTGACATAGGAAGCTGCCAGTTTTAGATGATATGTCCCCAAACTAAACAAAATAATATCTTCGTTTGACAATTCAGGGAACGGCATATTTATGGACTCATCAGTCAATATCCTGAACGCAACCCGCTGCCTGTTAACATTTTCTGCAACAACGTAGTTGCCCAAGTCATTGTTGATATGAATTCTGTGACTGATTCGTTCTACGAACTCTGTGGCATAGACAGTATCATGAAAAGGCTCCCTGAAGGTGTTGAGAAGCGCTCCAGCAATCCGGAAGTCAGTGAAGAAGTGAGGAAGTGATTTATTGAATACTTATTACATTCATATGTTATAATATTATGATGTAGTTTTAAGCCATAATTAAGCAAAATTAATTTATATTATGGTTAGCTGACCCACGCAACTTCGTTTGCGTCACATAAGAGAGAAAAACGAACGGAAAAAAAACGGCTATTAAAAAATAAGGGTTGATCGTAGAAGGGTGAAAATTTAGGATTGTATGTATTTTTGTATGTTGAATCATAAAAAAAATAAAAACTTCAAAATCGCGTTCTCTTTGAAACGCCTACGTATGACGTAGCGTAACAAATGGCGCCGCTTGTACATAGCCACTTTAATATTCTTATTGAACGACGTGTTATTGTTGGAGTTTCAAATTATAATAGTTCGCGGCAGTGCGGGACGATTCGCGTCCATGTAGGACATAGCCGTCGCGTCGCACCGCATCGCATTGACTTTGCGTGTCACCGGATAGAATACGTATGACATAACGTAACAAATGGTGCCTGTAACGGGTGATTCATTTGGAGTTACTTTTTTGTCTATGCGTTTTTTGACAGATAACCACCTAACATGACAACCTAACCTAATATTTTCATTCTCTATAGTTTGACATTCCATCATGGAAAGACTAAGCCCGGCACAACGCCTACAAATTATTCAACTTTATAACGAAAATCAGCGTTCTACGAGGAATGTGTTTCGTGCACTTAGAGCAACATATGGTCCACATAATCCCCCTACCGAACGCACTATTTGCTATACCATCGAAAAGTTTGAAAGGGAATTTTCATTATTAGAGAATACACGACCAAATAGAACACATCCAGCTCGCACAGAAGAAAACATTACGGCGGTAGCTGAGAGTGTACGCAATGATCGCGAAGAATCGATTCGGCGCCGCTCGCAACAGCTTGGCTTGTCGTATACAACAACTTGGCGTATTTTACGCAAAGATCTTGGTTTCAAAGCATACAAAATTCAACTGGTGCAACCATTGAAGCAGACTGACCTACCTAATCGCCACCGATTGAGTCTTTGGGCTCTTGAAAAGCTTGCAGAAAATCCACTGTTTTCAACGAAAATTTTGTTTAGCGATGAGGCACATTTTTGGCTCAACGGATATGTTAACAAACAAAATTGCCGTAATTGGTCTGAAGAGCAACCTGAAGAGATTCAAGAGCTACCATTACATCCAGATAAAACAACAGTTTGATGTGGTTTATGGGGTGGTGGAATCATCGGTCCATATTTCTTCAAAAACGAAGTCGGCCAGAACGTCACTGTCAATGGTGACCGTTATCGTACCATGATAACGGACTATTTGTTTCCTGAAATTGAAGCCCGTGATCTTCAGAACTTTTGGTACCAACAAGACGGCGCTACTTGCCACACAGCACATGAAACCATGGCTTTGTTGCGAGAAAAAATTGGTAAACAGTTAATTTCGCGTTTCGGACCAGCCAGTTGGCCGCCTAAATCCTGTGATATCACACCCTTAGACTTTTTTCTGTGGGGTTATGTAAAGTCCAAAGTTTATATGGATAAGCCGCGTACGATTGATTAACTGGAAGCCAACATTACTCGCGTTATTCGCCAAATACCACAGGAAATGCTCGGTCGGGTTATCGAAAACTGGAACTTCAGAATGGACCACCTTAATCGCAGTTACGGACAACATTTGAAAGAAATAAGCCTCGTATGCACTAGGCAACATTTGGCGCGCGACACGTGAATCTCAACATGTACGGCAACGCTGCACAACAGCGCGCGACGTTGCCAGCTGCCGCGCAACATAACGCGCGGTTTGTTGTTTGTTTAAAGTGCATCGTTAGTTGAGCATCAATAGTTGTCGAGTGGAGACGAGACGCACAACAATGTCTGTAGTGTGGTGTAACGATCGAGTGCTTAAATTAATCGAACTGTACCAAAACTATGAATGTTTATGGGATACTGCTCACAGAGACTATAAAAATAAATTTAAAAAACTAGATGCATGGGATTCAATAGCGAAAACACTAGATGTGTCTGTGAAAGAGGTTGAAAGCAAGGTACATACTCTTCGATCGCAATTCACTCGCGAGAGGAAGAAATTTAAATGTTCAAAAAAAACAGGAAGTGGCAGTGAAGATCTTTTTAGCAGTAAATGGTTTGCATATGAACCTTTGCTGTTTTTGATAAAAGGTGAAACAACAACTGGAAATAAAGACACAATTGAGAATCATGTACGTTTTTTAATATTATTAAATACTAACCTAGCTACATAATTTTTATTATTATAACCGGATAGAATCACTTAATAATCGCATTCGCTTTAAACCACCTCCGTATCACGTAGCGTACCAAATGTGATCGCTTGTATATAGACACTTTGATATTCTCATTGAACGACCTGTTATCGTTGTTGTTTCAAATATTATAATTGTTTACGGCAGTGCGGGACAATTCCAGTCCATGTAGGACATAGCCGCCGCGTTGTTTTTGCGAGTCACCGGATAGAATAACTTAATAATCGCATTCGCTTTAAACCACCTCCGTATGACGTAGCGTACCAAATGGTGCCGTTTGTATATAGCCACTTTGATATTCTCATTGAACGACGAGTTATTGTTGTTGTTTCTAATTGTAATTGTTGGCGTCAGTGAGGGACGCTTCGCGTCCATGTAGGACATAGCACTCGCACTGCATCGCAATGACTTTGCGTGTCACCGGATAGAATCGCTTCATAATCGCGTTCTCTTTGGACCGCCTACGTAGGACGTATTTTAACAAATGGCGACGCTTGTACATAGCCGGTTTGATATTATTATTGAACGACCTGTAATCGTTGTTGTTTCAAATATTATAATTGTTTACGGCAGTGCGGGACAATTCCAGTCCATGTAGGTCATAGCCGCCGCGTTGCTTTTTCGAGTCACCGGATAGAATCACTTAATAATCGCATTCGCTTTAAACTACCTCCGTATCACGTAGCGTACCAAATGGTGCCGCTTGTATATTGCCACTTTGATATTCTCATTGAACGACGTGTTATTGTTGTTGTTTCTAATTATAATTGTTGGCGTCAGTGAGGGACGCTTCGCGTCCATGTAGGACATAGCACTCGCACTGCATCGCAATGACTTTGCGTGTCACCGGATAGAATCGCTTCATAATCGCGTTCTCTTTGGACCGCCTACGTAGTACGTATTTTAACAAATGGCGACGCTTGTACATAGCCGGTTTGATATTATTATTGAACGACCTGTAATCGTTGTTGTTTCAAATATTATAATTGTTTACGGCAGTGCGGGACAATTCCAGTCCATGTAGGACATAGCCGCCACGTCGCAGCGCATCATGTTGAATTTGCGTATCACCGAATAGAATCGTTTCATAATCGCAACCGCTTTGAACCGCCTACATATGACGTAGCATAAGAAATGGTGCCACTTGTACCTTGTGCACTTTGATATTCTTATTGAACAACCTGTTATTGTTGGTGTTTCTAATTATAATTGTTGGCGGCAGTGCGGGACGATTTGCGGGCATGTAGGACTTAGCCGCTGCATCGCATTGTTTTTGCGGGTCACCGGATAGAATTACTTAATAATCGCATTCGCTTTAAACCACCTCCGTATGTCGAAGCGTACCAAATGGTGCCGCTTGTATATAGCCACTTTGATATTCTTATTGAACGAAGTGTTATTGTTGTTGTTTCTAATTATAATTGCTGGCGTCAGTGCGGGACGCTTCGCGTGCATGTAGGACATAGCCGTCGCACAGCATCGCATTGAATTTGCTTGTCATCGGACAGAATCGCTTCATAACCGCGTTCGCTGTGGACCGCCTACCTATGACGTAGGGTACCAACCGGTGCTGCTTGCATATAGCGACTTAAATATTCTTATTGATCGACATGTTATTGTTGATGTCTAATTATAATTGTTGGCAGCAGTGCGGAACGATTCGCGTGCTATAGGACATAACCACCGCGTAGCACCGCATCACATTGATTTTGCGTATCACCGGACAGAATTGCTTCATAATCGCGATCGCTTTGAACCGCCTACGTATGACATAACGTAAAAAATGGTGCCACTTGTACATAGCCACTTTGGTATTCTTATTGAACGACCTGTTATAGTTGGTATTTTTAAATACAGATAATTGTTGGCGGCAGTGCGGGACGATTCGCGTGCTATAGGACATAGCCGCCGCGTCGAACTGAATCGCAATGACTTTGGGTGTCACCGGATAGAACCGTTTCATAATCGCGTCCGCTTTGAAACGCCTACGTATGACGTAGCATAAGAAATGGTGCCACTTGTACCTAGCCACTTTGATATTCTTATTGAACAACCTGTTATTGTTGGTGTTTCTAATTATAATTGTTGGCGGCAGTGCGGGACGATTTGCGGGCATGTAGGACATAGCCGCTGCATCGCATTGTTTTTGCGAGTCACCGGATAGAAATACTTAATAATCGCATTCGCTTTAAACCACCTCCGTATGACGAAGCGTACCAAATGGTGCCGCTTGTATATAGCCACTTAGATATTCTTATTGAACGAAGTTTTATTGTTGTTGTTTCTAATTATAATTGTTGGCGTCAGTGCGGGACGCTTCGCGTCCATGTAGGACGTAGCCGTCGCACCGCATCGCATTGAATTTGCTTGTCATCGGACAGAATCGCTTCATAATCGCGTTCGCTGTGGACCGCCTACCTATGGCGTAGGGAACCGGTGCCGCTTGTATATAGCGACTTTAATATTCTTATTGATTGACATGTTATTGTTGATGTTTAATTATAATTGTTGGCAGCAGTGCGGAACGATTCGCGTGCTATAGGACATAACCGCCGCGTAGCACCGCATCACATTGATTTTGCGTATCACCGGACAGAATTGCTTCATAATCGCGTTCGCTTTGAACCGCCTACGTATGACATAACGTAACAAATGGTGCCGCTTGTATATAGCCACTTTGATATTCTCATTGATCGACCTGTTATAGTTGGTATTATTAAATACATATAATTGTTGGCGGCAGTGCGGGACGATTCGCGTGCTATAGGACATAGCCGCCGCATCGCACTGCATCGCATTGACTTTGCGTGTCACCGGATAGAATCGCTTCATAATCGCGTTCTCTTTGGACCGCCTACGTAGGACGTATTTTAACAAATGGCGACGCTTGTACATAGCCGGTTTGATATTATTATTGAACGACCTGTAATCGTTGTTGTTTCAAATATTATAATTGTTTACGGCAGTGCGGGACAACTCCAGTCCATGTAGGACATAGCCGCCGCGTTGCTTTTTCGAGTCACCGGATAGAATCACTTAATAATCGTATTCGCTTTAAACCACCTCCGTATCACGTAGCGTACCAAATGGTGCCGCTTGTATACAGCCACTTTGATATTCTCATTGAACGACCTGTTATAGTTGGTATTTTTAAATACATATAATTGTTGGCGGCAGTGCGGGACGATTCGCGTGCTATAGGACATAGCCGCCGCGTCGCACTGCATCGCATTGACTTTGCGTGTCACCGGATAGAATCGCTTCATCATCGCGTTCTCTTTGGACCGCCTACGTAGGACGTATTTTAACAAATGGCGACGCTTGTACATAGCCGGTTTGATATTATTATTGAACGACCTGTAATCGTTGTTGTTTCAAATATTATAATTGTTTACGGCAGTGCGGGACAACTCCAGTCCTTGTAGGACCTAGCCGCCACGGCGCACCGCATCATGTTGAATTTGCGTATCACCGAATAGAATCGTTTCATAATCAAGTCCGCTTTGAACCGCCTACGTATGACGTAGCATAAAAAATGGTGCCACTTGTACCTAGCCACTTTGATATTCTTATTGAACAACCTGTTATTGTTGGTGTTTCTAATTATAATTGTTGGCGGCAGTGCGGGACGATTTGCGGGCATGTAGGACATAGCCGCTGCATAGCATTGGTTTTGCGAGTCACCGGATAGAATTACTTAATAATCGCATTCGCTTTAAACCACCGCCGGTTTAGTCCCATCTCGGCACCTTCCCATCTCGGCACCCATGAATTAATTTATCATCTTTACGAAAAATTCCCATTTCGGCACTCCGTCATTAGTCGTTGCTAAGTACACAGTCATCAAAAAATGGATACACTGTATCAGTATAGTAAATCAAATTGACTCAAAACTAAAAAATGTAAAAAAAGTACCTATAAAATAAGTTTAATTTTATTTTTTTTGTGTGTAGTGGACAAAGTAACATATATTTTCATGGGACTTAAAAAATACGCAAGTAATAAGTAAGCAAGTAAGTGTCATATTTTCTGGCTATCTCTTTCGCCTCGTTTAAGACAGTCAAACCAAAGTAAACCTAACGACTGCTCGTTATGGTTCATTTTTGTGTAATACTAAATTAGAAGTGCTCAGTCCAGATAGTATAATAAGATAATAGCGCAAACTAACAAGAGAAAGAGCGAGATAGAGACAATTAGCAATGCGGCCGGTGCCAAACCTGTTTAATGTACAATTACATTCGTTATGCATGTGTTTACTCTTCAGTCATTTTATCAGTATTTCTAGTTTTTTAGAGATAAACGGATCGTCACGTTAAAAGTTCAAGTGAATTACAAAATAATAATGAGTGCAGGACCAAGAAATGGGAGATCAGTGCTTAATTATGTGAAGTCCCAACGTGGCCAAAAGGTACTTCTACACGCAGGTCATCAATACTATGTACAAAAGCAAAATAAGGACTCTACAAGGTGGCGATGCGTGAAATCAAAAATAAAAAACGGGTGTTATGGGCGTATGACTGTACAAGCTGACATAGTGCTAAATGAAAACAGACATTCACCCGAGTGTATGCCAAACTTTGAAAAAAATTAAGTTAAAGATATCATATATCAGTGTGAACAGCAAGTGTGCGACGATATTTCGTCCGTGTCTCAAATATACGAAAAAGTCGCCTGTAAAAAAAACCGCAGCTTTCGTGCGTTGCAAAAGTGTTACCAGATCTTGAAAATATTAAATCAAGACTGTACAGGCATTGTAATAAACATTTAAGAGTTTCAAAAACTCAATATGATATTGCGAGTCAGGTAGTCATTCCACCGGACTATAAAGAATGTTTGACCACTGACTATAGTGATGATGAAGACAGAATTTTAATATTCTCAAGTCGACAAACCCGGAAATGCATTTACCGGGTAAAACATTTCTTTCTTGATGGCACTTTCAAATGTTGTCCAAGTAGTATGAAAGTCCTCAAAGTATGGACGCCCTTTTGCCTACGTCCCGGTAATACTGATTAAACGTTAATTGTACATATTAACTGTTGATTTTTGTAATATGTTTTTACATAATTGCTGGAAAGATTTTAAAACAATTATTCCTACGAACCGTGAATTTTTCATATTTTTTGAATTTGTTATGTTACTGCCAAGGCAGAGATAATGGAGCCTCTAAAAAGCGATTCAAGGGCTTGTCTGTGAAAATAGTCATTTAAAAAGAAACAAAAATTATTTAATAAATAATAAAGTTAATTTACTTACTATACTGATACAGTGTTTCCGTTACTTTTTTTGTACCTTAAAATGATTTATGAGAGGGTGCCGAAATGGGAATTTTTCGTAGACAAGATAAATAAATTTATGGGTGCCGAGATGGGAATAAACCCGTATGTTGAAACGTACCAAATGGTGCCGCTTGTATATTGCCACTTTGATATTCTTATTGAACGAAGTGTTATTGTTGTTGTTTCTAATTAAAATTGTTGGCGTCAGTGAGGACGCTTCGTGTCCATGTAGGACATAGCTCTCGCACTGCATCGCAATGACTTTGCGTGTCACACACAGCATAAGAAACGGTGCCACTTGTACCTAGCCACTTTAATATTCTTATTGAACAACCTGTTATTGTTGGTGTTTCTAATTATAATTGTTGGCGGCAGTGCGGGACGATTTGCGGGCATGTAGGACATAGCCGCTGCATCGCATTCGCTTATTTTAACAAATGGCGACGCTTGTACATAGCCAGTTTGATATTATTATTAAACGACCTGTTATCGTTGTTGTTTCAAATATTATAATTGTTTACGGCAGTGCGGGACAATTCCAGTCCATGTAGGACATAGCCGCCGCGTTGTTTTTGCGAGTCACCGGATAGAATCACTTAATAATCGCATTCGCTTTAAACCACCTCCGTATGACGTAGCGTACCAAATGGTGCCGCTTGTATATAGCCACTTTGATAATTGTTGGCGTCAGTGAGGGACGCTTCGCGTCCATGTAGGACATAGCTCTCGCAAAGCATCGCATTGAATTTGCTTGTCACCGGACAGAATCGCTTCATAATCGCGTTCGCTGTGGACCGCCTACCTATGACGTAGGGTACCAAACGGTGCCGCTTGTATATAGCGACTTTGATATTCTTATTGATCGACATGTTACTATTGGTGTTTAATTATAATTGTTGGCGGCAGTGCGGGACGATTTCCGGGCATGTAGGACATAGCCGCTGCATCGCAACGTATTTTTGACTGAATTTAATCTTTCTTTCAAGCCTCCACGTGTTGACACATGTCCGACGTGTGACTCTTTCAAAGTCGAAATTGATAGTGCCCCAACTGAAGAACTAAAAACCCTTGCTAAGCAAAGATTGGATATATTCATCACAAGCAAGCTGACATGGCCAGGGACAAAATGAGTAAAGATGGAATAAAATCCAGGAGCCACGATTCAGACATTCGCGTGGTACAATTTGATCTCCAGCAACAGATGTACCTTCCAACATTAACCCACACACAGATGTACTATAGTCGTCAGCTTGCCTGCATCAATATGGGAATTCATTTGGAAGATAAAGTAAAGGGCATCGTGTTTCTCTGGAATGAAACTGTCGGGCAAAAAGGATCCCACGAAATAGCGTCTTGTCTCTACAAATTTTTCACAAATAGTGAAATAGGACGCACTACAAGTAAACAAAATCAAATCCTATGGTCAGATAATTGTGGTGGGCAAAACCAGAACCAGGCTGAACTTGTTATGTTCCTCGTTTTGATTGCGAAAGGGTTCTTTACGAAAGTTACTCATAAATTTCTCGTACATACCTTTCTCGCGTGTGATCTTGGTTTTGCTATTATAGAAAAATCAAAAAGGCGTGCAATGCCACAGATTTCTAAAGACCTCATTGAGCTTGTTGCGAATGTTGCAAAGAAAAATCCATTCTTAGTAGTGGAAACTAAAACTTTTTTTTAATTGGATGGATCTTGCTAGAACGATGATTAACACTAAAGATCTGCAGATATCTTCGGCTACTATGATTCGAGTAACATCTGAAAACTTTGGCGTAATTTATACAAAGAAAAGTTACGGCGAATACGCTCCATGGACCGCTACTTCTGTACTTAAACCTGGAATCACTATGGCGAGTTTTGTGGGCTTGGAAATCGAGATGAAGGAAACACCAGTGCCTTTACCTGCCGAGAAAAAGAAAGACATTAGTGCCATGTTGCCGTATTTAGCAGGAGAAAAAATAATGTTTTATGAAAACCTTATTAAATAAGTAATCTAAAAAGTTTCAAGTTAAGTTTAGTAAAATACGCTTTCAACGTTATGACTTGCATAAATAGTGGCACTTAAAACGTTTTGTATTTTAATTTTTTTTTTTAAATAAAAAAATCTTATTTCTGTGTTTCGGAAGATTACAAATTCATATGGTAATTACGTGTATTGAATGCCAGTTTATTAATAAAACTTGTAATAATTAATTCGTTTTTTATTTAACAACTTCAACAGTTTTTATGTGTATTGAAAAAATATTTATTTGACACTTGTAACGTTATTGTTTGGCACCCCTTTACTCTAGAATCGTTGAATTTTTTAGACACCCATACACACAGCAATAGGTTCTTCTGCGATAATCACCCATTTTGAATTTATTTATGTATGCCCTTAAGCCGTGACATGCGAACTTTGTGCGGTGCCAGCCTCGACTGGCGGCAGTAAGACACGGGTCGAGGTTTGTTTGAGTGTGCGTGCGGCGACGGAAAGATAGTATGACGCACACATAGAAGCCGTGCGCGGTGCGTTTATATGAAGATATGCGACTTGTCTTTTTAACTATGGTAATTTTCCATCGGATTTTTACTCAAGAGCACAACATATCATTTTTTAAACCAAAAAAAGATATGTGTGACGTATGCGACGACGTAAGGACGCTTATGAAAAACATCATGAAGAGAAGAAGCTATCACGATTAGAAAAAGAAAAAAACAAGAAAAAACGAAGAACTGATAGTATGCGTCTATGATTTGCAAGCAGTATTTCAGTATTGGATAGGCGAGATGTCCGTGTTTTAAACAAGTACCTAAAAGATACACAGCACTTTTACCAAGTAGAAAGATGTCTATACTTTTGGATACACAATCTTTCAGATACTGTGTGATAAAAAGATACAAACTTCTATCGGGCACACACATGGCGCCGAAGGTGTTAAGTAGCTAATCCTCGCCATAACCACCAGCACACGAGGGAGGAGTACCTTCGCACAATGCCCTGGAAAGTTTGGAGGGTCAAAGGCGGAGGTTGAGGCGTTTTTGGATGCAGTAACGGTGTTCAAGAAGGTGGAAAAAGGAGAAGGGGACTTCTGGGCCCAGCAGTTAACTAGTGTGTATTAAAAAAACCGTTATATTTTTCTAACGGAAATCACAAAATATGGTACCATGTTTTTACCCAGGAAGCGAGCAATATACATATAATGTAATTAGAGAGTGGATTCTGCCACAAACGGTAAGTTATTTCAGTAATATATCCATTGAGATATAAGTACTAACGTACCAGAGAAGACACCGTAAATTACTACTTTGTCTCGTTCAACTGCGGCGATCGCGCCGCACCTCACTCAGAATAAATACACTTCCGCAAGCAAATCTAGCGCTGTGGTAAATTCGTTACGGTTTAGACGAATTATTATTTTAGCGCTGCAGCGAACTAGAGATTCAAATTACGAAGAATAGGACAGTTTAGTTATTTGACGTAGCTTCTCTAGTACGTAGTAAAATAAGATATATTCATTGAGATATAAGTACTAACTTATATCTCAATGAATATATCTTATTTTACTCAAGATAGGTACATTAAATAAAATTAAAAGCCTAAACTAAAAATTAATCCAAAGTATTAAATGGAATATGTAGTTAAAAAAATAATTTGACTGGCTTGTTGGTCTAGTGGTTAGTGGCCCTGACTGCTATGCCGGAGGTCGTGGGTTCGATTCCCACCCAGGACAAATGTTTATGTGATGAGCATGATCATTTGTTCTGTGTCTGGGTGTAATTTATCTATAACATGTATGTATTTAGAAATATATAAGTATGTTTATCAGTTGTCTAGTACCCATAACACAAGCTCTGCTTAGCTTGGGACTAGACGGCGTTGTGTGATAGTTGTGGAATATTATTATTAATTATAGATAATTTTACCATTATTTTTATTATTGCAAATACATTTGATTTCACATTATTATTATAATAAATATAATGATTTTCACTATAATATATTTATTATATTAATGTATGAGATCAAATCTCCCTATTGTTCCAACGTTTCCTATTAGAACACTCAGTTCTGAGTTAAGCTTGCAGTGGCATGAAATTCCAATGTCAATGTTGTTATTATTAGTGTATTGTGCATTATAGAATATGAATAAACAAAAAGTATTTTTTTTTTATCTGATTAGTACATACAATATTACTGTATTATAGTATAAATATAGATTTAATTTTACTTTTTTTTCCAGTTTATTTAAACCAATACAATAAAAAAACAATTATCAATTTATCATCCGAACTTTTTTTACAGGTGAGTGAGGCGGATCGTATATGCCACTCCTGTTGGATATTAGCAGACAGAGCTGCTGTTCATATGAGAACAGGTCCCTCAACTTCCTCTCAGAGTAACCCACCGCCAGCCCAATCGTCAGTTGGTGTATCTGTTGAACAATTGGATGGAGAACATGACAACAGTCTACATGAACCTGAGAATGTTTCCGTTCAACCGGAAGGAAACCAAGGTAATGCTGATGTACATGAAGCTTCAGGGGAACTGCATTCACCAAGTGCCCCAATTGTGGAACCAGGACAGCAGCACCCTGAACCAACAATTGTATTGCCAGATTACATGCGGGCAGTTGAATCAGAGCGACGGTGCTTCATAGAAGGTTGCCAGAGAACTGAACGATATAGAGTTCCTCTAGCAACAAGAAAAATGTTACTTAATGAGCATAAATATTATGTGCCACAAAATAATCGACTTTGTGATGTACATTTGGTCATTGAGGTATGGGATTTCCTCGATAGTTTAAGGAGTAATTATTTACAAACATTTACTGCGAGGCATATCCAAGATATGTTGACATTAAAAGAGTCGCCTAAAGAAAGCTTTTTGAATTTTGGAAATATTGATAGTATGGAAGACCATGTTGTGCATATCTGGGTTGGATTGACTAAAGCCCAGTTCCGGCAAATATTTGATGAGGTACCGCAATTGATAGAAATTCGCAACAGTTCTTCAGTTTTAGCAGCCTATCTTAATAAATTAAGAATTGGGGACTCAAATGAAAGTTTAGCAACATTATTTAAAACATCAAAGAAACTCTAACCAAGTGGTTGTGTCAAGTCCGTGAGATATTAACAGAACATTTTGTGTCTAGGCACTTAGGTTTAGAACACATCACTAGGGAACTAATAAAGGAAAGAAACTTAGCCAAACGAGTACCTAGTGCTTTATTTGAAGGAGATTCTAGGCCCATCGCTATATTTGATGGAACATACTGTTACATTGAAAAAAGTTCTAATTATTTATATAAAAAAAAAACATACAGTTTGCATAAATACAAAAACCTAACCAAACCTTTTTTAATGGTGTGCACAGATGGCCATATCATACTCGTAGATGTATTGGGCCCCTATCCAGCCACCACGTCAGACTCGGATATAATGAGACATGATTTTTTAAGTGGAAACCCTCTCCGGGAATTTTTCCAAGATGGTGATGTATTTATACTGGATAGGGGTTTCCGAGATTCATTACCGTTATTAAACCAATGTGGATATAGGACATTCGTGCCTGCTACCTTGGCGCAGGGTGAAACACAGCTGTCAACACTTGACGCGAACAAATCGAGAGCAGTCACCATTTGCCGTTGGGTCGTAGAGGTTGTAAATGGTAGGTTTAAAAGAGATTTTAAATTATTTAGGCAATGTTATTTTAATACAGCATCAACAATCAATACAATAGACGTAGGGCTGATTTTGAAGCAATAACTGTTCAAAATGATAATATAAATGATTTTGCCCAGTTGTCATATGATGAATTAATTCTTGTATCCTTAGGTACTTATCAATTAAAGCAGGCACGGTCCTATTTTGGTGAACATATGCGGGGAAATGATGGTTTTATAATAGAAGTGTGCAGGGAGGTAAGCAGCAGCCTTCTTCGACAGCTGTCAGCTTCAAATACTTCTTGGCTATTGCGAGGTCGTATACAATCCCGCCATGTAAGTCGCAAAACATATTTTGTTTATATTTTAGTTGACAGCTGTCGAAGAGGACGAGATTCAATATTATCATATTATTGTAATTGTATTGTAGGTAGAAGGACTGTAGGCTGCTGTGCCCATGTAATGTGCATTATATGGTATCTCAGTTGGGCAAGATACCAAGAAAATATCGTACCTCCTGCACAGTTTTTGGATGATATTCTTATAATCATTGAAGATGAATAAAACATGTTTTATACATATATCGCACCTCCGCTCAAATAGTGTCAACTCAAAAAATAAACAATTCAATTTTATTGCACTATTGGAATCAGAAAACTTCGAAATCTTATCTCAAATAATGTCATGCAAATAGTTCAACTATTTATCCATAGATGGCGCTTATGACATTATATCCTAAAGTGAAAGAATCGTCTTACCAAACATAAACAGTGTCACGTCACTGCTTGCGCGAAAAATGATATAAGGGCTCATATAAAAGGAATACCAAGAATTTAAAGCCATTATTTGAGGGCACAAACTACCCGCGAATACATTGATGGAGGAAAGTCTATTTCTGACTTACATAGGGACTACGTAGATCAGTGTAAAAAGGCTGGAGAAAATTATGGAAACTATGTGATGTATAGTCGCATTTTTAATGGTGAATTTAATTTAGGTTTCTTTATACCAAAGAAAGATAGATGTGAGTTATGTGTGGCTTATGAAAATTCAAACCAAGAAGATAAGGAAAAACTTAAGATATAAAATATGATGAACACTTAGGGCGGATTCGACCAAACGAGAGTAAATTTTATTCTTAGAATAAATAGCTATTTACTCGAGAGTAAGCTCAATTTGCATTCTACCAAACATTAACCCGTGGCTAAAGTCACTATACGAGAGTAAATTATTATACGGTCGATTTTGGTGGAGTAAAGTCTTAAACTGGGAATAACGAAACGAAATGTCAAAATGTTAGGTTATGTACATTTACCTTGTCAAAAATCATCCGTCCGTGTTGATATTCTTTGTTTTTGTGTGGTTTTCAATCAAAACCTCGCCATAATGGAACGTTTGAGAAATATGATCGAAGAATCCGATAGCGACGATGATTACGTGCCAAGGCGTCCAAGGTGGATAAAAGACAGAACTAATTACTTCGAAGATTATGATGACAAAGATTTCGCTGTTAGATTTCGTCTATCCAAGGAAGCCACTCTTTGTTTGTTAGCTAAACTTGAGCATAAGTTGGAATATTCGTCAAACCGGTGAGTACATTGTATGATACTTATAAATAATCTATCTATTTGGTACAGTATCTGTCCATTTACTTGTTTACAATACCTAATCATTATATCAATGCGCAAAATGTTAATTTAATTTATTTATTTTACAGGAATTTCTCCATATCGCCAATAAATCAGCTGTTAGCAACTTTGAGGTTCTATGCAACCAATTCTACGCAGATGAGTATTGGTGACTATGGCGGTATGAGTACCCCCACTGCAAATAAAGTTATACATCAAGTGACTGCTGCAATAGCCTCCTTACACAAAGACTTTATCAAATTTCCTGAAACAAGTACTGAAATAAGAAAAGTGCAAGAAGACTTTTATCAGATAGCCTGCTTTCCAAGAGTAATTGGTGCAATGGATTGCACACATATTCGCATCGCCTCTGTTCCATTACGGTTACAAGTGGGTGGTGAACAAGCTGAATTATTCCGTAATAGAAAAGGATATTTCTCTATAAACGTGCAGACAATCTGCAATGCTAATCTTGAGATTATAGACATAGTAGCTAGATGGCCTGGATCATCTCATGATAGCAACATATTTAACAATAGTTACAGGAAAGCACAATTTGAATCTGGTACATATGGTAATGCACTATTGGTAGTAGATGGGGGCTACGCATCAACCCAATACATGATGCCACCATTAGAGAACCCCAGTGGACCAGTGGAACAGCTCTACAATGAATCACAAATCAGGACACGAAATCCTGTGGAACGCAGCTATGGACTATGGAAGAGGCGCTTTCCTGTGCTAGCATTTGGAATGCGTATTAAATTGGAAAGAATTCTGAATGTGATCATTGCTACAGCTGTTTTGCACAACATTTTGAGACGTCGAGGAGAAGAAGTACCCCCAGATGATCCAGAAATTATCCTCCCTGCCCCCTGGAATGAAATTATAAATGATGGACATATACCTTTTGCTGCGGATGCAGGATCTGCCCGAGAATATAGGGCACGAGATGCACTAATAGCAGATTATTTTCAACATTTAATGTGAAAAGATATTTTTTTTGTTACTAACAAAGTATGTAAGTTTATCGTTACTAACATTAGGGATGCAAATCTGAAAATAAATGTTATTTTAATAAATAACAACTAATCATAGCATGTTGTATATTTTATTAAATTATGTACATTCCTATATGGTTTAAGGCGACAAAATACAACACACACAACAGAGTCATCAAAATTTATCTATACTTATAATAAAACTGTAAAAAAGACTTCATTCTGAATTTCATTCAACTTCATCTTCTGAATTATTGTTCTTTTCTGGATATTCCTTCTGTTTTTGTCTGAGCTCCAACAATAACAGCTTAGTTTTTATTTTTTCCTGTTTTAAAATTTCATTTTTAATGTCCAGGTCTATTTGCGCAGTAAGTTTTTTTTGGTATGCCTCTTCCGCAGCAAAGTTTTTTTGCAAATTTATTGCTTCAATTTTGTTCTTGTGGAGCATTTCTAGCGATGTTGTTGTGGAATTGTGTTCAGGTCTTCTCCTTGACATTCCACTTTTTTTGTCGCTTGCTGTTTTCAGTGAGGCAGACACAGGAGTCCTTAGTAACTGAGGGCTATAATCACCCCAATCCTGAAATGAAGTGAATGGTTAAAATTGTTATGTGGTTATCATAATCGGCTTATATGCTCCTATCAAGGGATGCTTAAGAATAGAATAGAATAGAATATTATTACAATATAATAATAATATAATAATATATTAATATTATTATATGTTTATTTCCTACCTATTGAAAATCCCTGGTTGGTCAGATCAATCAGTCAATCAGCCACCATAAAGGATGGAGACAAGGTAGTGTACAAATAAGCTACCTTTTTAACTGCTTGGATGTTATTCTCTTCTGGTATCTTCAGCGGTACTGACAATGGAGTCCATGGGTCCTAAAAGGAAATGGGTAAAATTTTTAATCATCATCACACACTTACATCATAATAGCCTATAATACTACTGTTTTCATAATTGGTGGGCAATGCTTGAGTGTACTTATTAAACTCATTACCTTAAGTGTTTGCATTTCACATCCCGACATGGTCTCATCATCCATTGGAAGCACTGAGTTATCTGTAAGTATAGATAATATAAATTGCGTTAAAATGTAATTTGCCAACCATTCATGAGAAAAGGTCAGAATAACCAGAATATTATGGAAATAACATGTGTTCAAAATCAGTTAATATGTATGTCACCGTAAAATTGTCAAATTCGTTATATTGTAATATCTCTAGCGATATTGTAAAATCTCGAAATATTGTCAAATGAACATACTGCTTACAACAAAACGCATTATTTTTCGTGAAATGCATGCGATGGTAGTCAACTCACGCGGTGTGGAGGGAAGGAGGGGTCCCCCTTGTCCAGTGGTACAACTCTGATGAAAAGATATTGTACCATTCCTGAGAAATACCGATTAATATAACCTAACCTTAAAACACTTTATATTCCCCTAAAAAGCGTAGTTGACGGAGCCCCGCTTCGCGGGGCCCCTATTTCCGAGTGCAGGGTTTAAAGGAACCTAACTAACCTAACGGGGGGGTGCCCCAAGTCCCGATTATGGGGGCAAGAGATACTTCCGTATGTTTAGTTGACAATAATTCGAGATATTACAATATCGCTAGAGAGAAACACGTTATATTGTAATATAACGTTTTTGACAATTTTACGGTGACATGTATAAGGAAACTGCAGAAGTGCTATGATTGTGTCTTACAATATATTATTCTTGTATAATGTAAATACATCATGTTTTCCACTAACCTTCAATAATTATTAGGGGAGATTGTGGCATATTAATATCCACATATTGCGCAGGAGTAATTATTGCTTCTTGGCTACCCTGCTCTTCTTGGGTGGGAACGGCCGGAAGAATTGCGTCACTATCGTTCGGATTAAATAAGCCTACTGCACTTGTGGATATGAGGCTCAATATCCGCTTAGTACAGGGATCCTCCTTTTTAGGTAAAGCTGGTCCACCACCTAAAATAAATAAGTATACTTTTATGATTAGCCAGATTGGATGAAGTCATATGATTGAAGCGGTTAGCCACAATATAGGTGCCACTTTACAGGTCGCAGTGGCTGTTGGGCTGTCTAAGACCAACCCCTATTCACCAAATAATAATAATTTTATGTTGAAGTAGGTAATAAAAAACAATTTGAATACTATACTTAAATACTTCATAATTTTAAATTGAACCTTACCTGTCTTTAGGATAGCCATTCTTGAATCTGCTGCTTCTTTTTTTGCAGCTTTTTTCATTGCTTCCCATTGTGCTTTTAAATTTTCAGCCAGTCGATGTACCAGGGCAGTTTGCGAGTTATATTCTTGCGCAATTATCTTCCACTCTTCGGATTTTTGCCGTAAAGTTGTGCCATCGGTTTTTTTATTTTCTACTATAGCGAAATGTTTCGCTACCAAGTCAACCAACAGGCTCTTCTCCGATGCCATCCAGTTTGCGCTTCTCTTTCTTTTCGGTGCGGACATCGTGAACAGTCACCAATTTCGCCAAATAAGTAAATCAATTCTATTTAAAAATCGCAACCAAGAAAATACCACACAATCGACCAAGGAGCATATTTACTCTGCCAGTGACAGTAATGAGTAAAGAAAGTGACGTTTAAATCTACCAAATATAATAGTACATTCCTCAAGTATAATAAGTACAGATGCAATGACCTTTCGTTTAGTAGCATTATGTATTAGGTCATTTCATTCGTTCAATCCCATTCAATGCCAAAGACAGCCAAAGAGTAACTATACGAGAATAATTTTAATCTAGGTATAGTGTGGTAGAACGTAAATCAAATTACTCCTCGAGTAAGTATTGAGAGTAAAATAATCCTGGTATAGTTACTCGCGTGTAATTTCGAATTTGGTCGAATCCACCCTTAGTAGAAAAGAATTTACGTAGAGAAGAAAAAAAGAAAGACAAGGAAGCTCTTAAGATGAACCAAAACCTGACCGTGTCTGTATACGACTTACAGGCTGTTCTGCAGTTACCGCGTGGTAATGTCTGTTTTTTATTATAAGAGTCAACTGAACAACACGACTGAACAATTTCACGATAAGCAAATTGAAAGCAGAAAACATAGGACAAAAAATAAGACACCACTAAGAAGTAACAATAATGATAGTGAATCCAGTGTTAATCAAAGTATTACTGAATGCTATTTTTGGCATGAGGGTGAAGGCTATCGTGGTGCAGACGAAATCGGTAGCTGCTTGCTTAAATTTATAGAAAAAGAATTGCATAGTCGTACTGGTAATGATCTCATTGATTTAATTTTTTTATTCTGACAATTGCTGTGGGCAAAATAAAAACAAATATATTGTCGGGCTGTACATGTATGCGGTAATGAAATACAATAAACTAAATTCGATTACTCATAAGTTCTTAATAGCCGGCCACACGCAGAACGAAGGCGACTCGGTACATTCCGTGATTGAAACACAAATAAAGCGATCGTTGAAGTCAGGTCCAATATACGTTCCTAGTCAATACGTACAGATAATTAAGGAAGCTAAGAAAACTGGGGAGCCATTGAGAGTAAATGAGCTGTCACACAGTGATTTTATTTCACTTAAAAGCTTAATTAGTGACATGGGTATTACTTTAAATAATAAGATAAAGATCTCAGACGTAAAAATGATGACTATTGCCAAAGACAGACCAAATATTTTTAAGTACAAAACGTCTTACACAGACACCGAATGGTCAGAAGGTAATTTACTCTCACGAAAAAAGAGACTTACCATTCCTGATACAAAACTAGCGTATACTACTAAGATACCGATTAAAGACAACAAAAAAAACTGATTAATAACTTTGCTACGAAATAATCATATTCCAAGTTTTTATGCAGATTTTTTCAACAATTGGTGAAGTAGGTTTAGTTTTAAGATTTGTTATTATTTAACGAATTTCCTATTTTATTTTTGTATGTTGATTATTTCTAACAATATAATATTTTTTGTTGATTGTGTTTTAAGTAAGAAAAACAAGTATTATGTTTGAGTTCTAATTTA
The DNA here is from genome assembly GCA_916618015.1 of Xestia c-nigrum. NCBI lineage: Eukaryota > Metazoa > Arthropoda > Insecta > Lepidoptera > Noctuidae > Xestia > Xestia c-nigrum. The sequence goes on from OU745244.1 coordinate 2,625,679, forward strand.
CCTGTGATTAAAAAAGTATGTTTATGTTATGTATAAGACATTGTTTAGTTAGTGAGAGTCACAAGACTATATTTTCACTGTATTTCGTAATAAGTTTTTTTTTTGGAACGCTTTAAATAAACAATATTTCGTAAATTATTCGATTTTTCACCTTAAAGTGTCACAACTCAATTTTTTTTTTATATATATATTCCAAAAACCTATTACACCATTTTGTTGAGCGTCTAAAATCATTAAAACTTACTTAAAATCATGTTGCGGTTACTTTGACAATTTTTGAGTAATGAGCCGAAAAGTGAAAAATAAAGTTAGCCTTAATTTCAAACGCGTTTTACTCGAAAGTTAGGTTTTTTGACTTATGACACTATTTGAGCGGAGGTGCGATATGTTGGTGATTTATGTTACTTCCTCTTCCCCCTTTTTTTAGTTTTTAAAAGGTTGGTGCCTACTGCTTCTAGGTTACAAGATATGTATGAAGAAACTTGTCTTCGACTGTAGCGACTGTCCAGGGCGCGTGAGAGCCAAACGTATCAGCTCTTTGCGACTTCACACGTTCCATGAATAAAACCATTAGACAACCATTCAAAAGTATTTCGTACCAGCCTTTTAATTTTCCCACTGCTGGAACTCAGCCCTCTCTGGGAAAGGGAATGGGCTGTAATCCACCTCGAGGGCTTACTGCGGGTTGGTGAATATCACATGTCTTCAAATTTTAGACACGCCGGTTTCCTCACGATGTTTTCCTTCACCGTTTTATGAGCAATGGTGATGAAATAAATTACACAAAGTAATGCGTCTGGCTGGGTTTGAACTCAAGACCTACAACTCGTAAGTCAGCGCCGTTACTACTCGGCCACCACTGCTTCAATATTAAGTATTTCGTAAATAACATAAAAAACTACAATGCTATAATATAACCTCACTTTTACTATATTTCATATAACTTGGTTCCTGGATAGCCAAATTTCACAAAATTTTCAGTGAGGTCTTGTTTTTATATCCTCTTACAAATAAGGCAAGTTTGATTCAGTTAACACCTGGGCCCAGGAATCTATGGAGTCATTCCCTTCTCCTTTCCGCACTTTAAGCCTTACTACCATTGGTCCTGGTCAGTGATGCAGCTAATTGGTGGCAAGATATGAAAAGCAGTGTGACGTCATGGCCACTCTTTAAGGAACGTCTGCGCCACACCTTTGCCCCAAAGAAACTCGATTACGTCGTAAGTAGTTGGTGTTAAGCGAGATGACCAGACCCCGATATAAATTTTCATAGCCAAGACACGGGCGCTTCTTGCTGAGATGACAGAACCATATACAGAACAGCAAGATATCAACCACATTTTTGGCCAAATCAGATTCGCCGTGAGGGAAAGAATTTGTACGGAGTCGATAAAAACGTTTGACGAACTACTACAAAGGGCAAGAGACATTGTGAAAACATTAGTGGAGACAAACAATGAAAAGGGAAAATCAGAGCACGCAAGTAAGATACGGTGCGGTTACTGTCGTCTTCCCGGTCATGCAGCCGAGGTATGAAAAAAGAAGGCACGAGAGGAAGCAGACAAAGAAAATGTTGTTAAGGCGGAAACCACCTCAAGTACTCAAAATGAGGACAAACCGAAGTTTGCCTGTTATGGTTGTTAATCAAGTGTAATACGCGACGCAATCGCTGCCCAAAATGTAAAAGCAAGCAGTCTCTAACGGCTGTCAATTTTTGTTTCTGTTCAGCAAACATGACAGCGACCACGTCCCACGGTACCTATTACCATCGAAGGAATGAGAGGGACGGCGTATATTGATACATGCGCAAAATCAAATTCAGAACCTGGCCATGGAAATGAGATAGATAGGTAGATTGTGTACACAGCGTTATTGAACGAAACTTAAGACACGAGGAAATTTATAGCCCTCTAGGATTAATGCGTTAATTTTTTAAAATACATTCGAAAATTAAGCTTAATTTTCTGCAAGTGCTAGACACAGACTTTTACTCTTTTCATGATGAGGCTGTAAAACTTGGATTTGGTCAAATACCTTATAAAAATAAAATACAACAAACCAAATTGGACAGTTTCACGACCACTGCCATAACAGCCAAAAAAAAACTAAATATAATCATTTGAAATGAAATCTATATAAATAAAAATGAATTGTTGTTCGTTAGTCTGATTAAAACTCGAGAACGGCTGGGCCGATTGAGCTGATTTTGGTTTTAAAATGTTTGTCGTAGTCCAGGGAAGGTTTATACGGTGAGAAGTAGACAGGTAGGTAGGTAGGTAGGAAAAAATGCATTGCAACGCATGCCGGGTACAGCTAGTAGTGAATAAAAAACCAAAAAACTGTTTAGTTTAAAAATTCAAGATTTTATAATTGTAAATTGTGTTTATTATAAACTGACCTATCAGGTCAGTTTACAAATACATGCGTCTAGAAGACAAAAAGTACATGGAAACGTTGATAAAAAAGGTTGAAGCCCATAAAGATGCCGAAGATATACCAACCACGAGCAAAAATATAAATACTGGAAAACCGGAAAAACAAGAAATCACTATTTGGTTTACACTTTAACCTACAAATTACATTGTAAACTGTAAACCAAATAGCTTGTTCGACGGTACCATTTCAAACAAAGTCACAATGATATACCATTTTTGAAATCCTCATGATGAGCCCTGTAATTTGATACCCATAATGCAGTAAACTAGAAGAATAATATAGTATTTCTTTAATGGGTAGGCACCAGCTTTTCATAAACATGTAGTAAATAAAACATTTTATTATTACTACATAGTATTTTTATTTGATTATCTAAAGCAGGGCTGTCCAAACAAAGGCCTTCTCCATGCGGCCCGCGACACACATTTTAATCTCAAAATAGTTTTGGACACAAATAGTTTGGATAAATTCGTTGTCAAAACATGTACTCAATACTTGGTATAATTTATTAGTCTTGCAACAGTCCATTCGCATGATCACTTAAAAGTGAAGCAACTTTTACTATTATTGGGGGAAAGTATTTTGTTTTTGTCGAGTGAGGATTTGTTGTTGACCGTATTAGTTAAGTTTGTGCTTCCACTAAGTTCGTATCGGAACTTCTTACTTACACCGCTTTGAATTTTACACATTATAATAAGTAATTAGCAGCAGTTTGGAAAAAAATACTTAAATAACTGCATTATGTCTACGAAGAAGCGAAAATTAAGTGATGAACATCGAGTAATTAATGAGAGGTGGGAACTTGACTATTTTATATGCAACAACAATAATAAATTTCAGTGTATGATTTGTATGCAAGTTTTATCTGTGAGTAAAGAATACAATGTTAAACGTCATTATACTACTTTACACGAAGAAAAATATAAAGGACATGTCGGTGAAGCAAGGAAAATTATTGTGGCTGAGCATAAGAAAAAACTAATGCAACAGACAAGTTTTTTTCAAAAGTAAATACAGACAATGAACAAAGATTGGCTGCTTCTTATGAAGTTTGTTTGCAATTAATGGGAGTACTTCCAAAAGTGTATGCCGCTGATAAGTCATATGGTGAATTGAGATTATTAGATAAATTGACTGAAGAACATGTTAAAATAATAAAAAAAAGCCTTTTATTTCTTACATGCACTTTTACAATATTCGATCTTTATAAGGTGGTTAGTTTTACATTTTGCTTATCCTAGTGTTAGTTTTTATTATTATTATGTATATTATGCAAGAACCCCGTCTTCACAGGTGAAGGCTTCCTCCAAAGTTAGCCAATTGTCTCGGTCTTGGGCTACTCCTGTCCAATGTGGACCGGCGATTTTTTTGATTTCGTCGTCCTTTTGCCAAGCGGTCCCTTCCATGACGTCACTCTTCTGGCCCAACGTTTATCTGCGAGTCGTGCTACATGGCCGGCCCACTTCCATTTAATTTTTTTCGCATATTGTAAGCATCTGTGGATTTTGTTATTTTTCTTATTTTTGTATGCTTAATTTTCTGTATTTTTCTTATGTTAAGCATGCTCCGCTCCATCCCTCGTTGGCAGATTCTAATTTTTTCCTCTATGCTATTCGTAAACTTCCATGTTTGGCAGCCGTATGTCAAGCATGGTAATAGGCAAGAGTTCATGACTTTGGTTTTTAAGGAAATCGGCAGAGTACTCTTAAATATTTCTCGCAGTTTCCAATATTTGTTCCAGGTACTGTGTGTCCGTCTTTCGATTTCTTTCTCATTGTTTTTCTTATTGAAACTTACGGTTAGTCCCGCTATGGTATGGTCCCGGTATGGCACCCTCTTAAAATACCTATCAAAAAGTCCCGCTATGGTACCCTTCAGTTTTTGGTACTGTTGTAAAGAAAAGTTATACAATGCGTTAAGAAAAAAATAGTATTAATAAAAAATATCTTTTCTTAACTATTATAGTTAAGCAAGATAATATTTATTAATACTATTTTTTAAACAAATCACGCTCGGTAATTGTCGTTTCACTTCAGGTAGTTACCTGACCAACCGGTTTTTTCGTAAAACAATAGAGACGAGCCCTTCCTCGAATTCGTATCTAGCTCTTCCCTTTTGTTTTTATGAAAATAGAGAGAGACAGTATTATTCCGGGTTTAGTTTGCTATTTGCAGCTGTACTTTTGCGATATGAGTAATTAGGATAGCTTGTTAGTTTATCTATTGCAATGTCTGGGTCAAGTAGTTCACGTGGTGTAAATTTAATAATTATTGACAGTCGACGCGGTGGAAAAACTGTATTACGTGCCGGACATAAATATATTAAACGCAGAGAAAATAAAAATTCAAGTACTTGGCATTGTGTAAATAGGAGAAATAGTATTAAATGTAGTGGATATATAACTATTGAGAATACCAATAATACAATAATTAAAGATTATAAACACAGTGATCAGTGCGTGCCACATTTTGAAGACAATGAAGTTCAAATGGCTATAAGTGAGTGCAAAAAAGAAGTAAATTCAAATTACGGATCAGTACAGAAAATTTTCGAAAAACACATGGGTAACTTAAAAGACAAAGGGTTACACCTTACAGGAAATGTTCCTGACTATAAAAAATTAAAAACAGTATTATACAGACACCGAAATAAGTCGTTGAACGTACCAAAAACACAATTTAAGAATGTGGAAGAAATTATAATACCAGAAGAATTTAATAAGTATGTATTGGCTGATTATTGTAATGAAGACTGTAATCGAATAATTATATTTTCCTCGACAGAAGTAAAGGAATATATAAAATGTGTAACGCATTACTTTGATGATGGCACTTTCGACGGCTGCCCAAACCCATTCGAACAAGTTTATGTCATTCATGGAGACACGGGAAGCACTGAGTTATCCACGAATGTAGCACCATTATTTTATATTCTGTTAAAAAACAAAGAAGGGAAAACTTATGAAAAAGTTTTCGAATTGTTTAAACAAACTTTGCCTGAATGGCGTCCATCGAAATTTACCTTCGATTATGAAATAGGAGTAATAAATGCAGCAGCGAAGATTTTTCCTGATATCAAAATAAATGGATGTAACGTACATTTTCAAAAGAACGTTATCAAAAAAGCGAAATCTTTAAATCTCATGGAACACGAAGAGTCCTCGAACCATGTTAAGCAATGCATAGGCTTGGCGTTTTTGCCAAAACAAGATATTGAAGACGGCTGGCTGCATATAATGGAAAATAGGTATAATATCTTGGTTACTTTCCAAAATGATGTTTGAGTACTTAACTCGAATTATATGGCAAAAAAGTAAAGAACAACAATATCAGTAAGGACCTGTTAATTTCATTGCTTTACAAGTACGAACGTTTAATAAGTATTTTTTTCAGTTTCGACGATGAAGCTATGACCAAATTCAATGACTATTTTGTCACTCAGTGGCTTGAATATCCAGACCTCATTTGGTGTTGCCATAATGAACGCCATAGAACAACTAACTTGGCGGAATCATGGAATGGCAGATTCAACAAAATTATTGGAAAAAATCCCAGTTTATTATTGTTTCTGCAAACAATTGGCAACGACACATGTCACTTTGATATAAAACAAGCCAAGTAAGTTGTATTTTTTAGACAATATTTTTAAGCAGATATAATATTTTTAAAAGCAGATATATATTTTTTTACATAATACGAGTACATAGAAGAATTTGAAAATGGATTTGATTTTATTTATTTTGGTAGATATTATTGGTTGTCGCCTTCTATTACAGACGGTTACTGAAAAAAATATAGCTTAACTTAAATAACTGATGATTTTTGTTATAGCTTTCGACTAAAAAGATCACCTATAAATTCAAGAAAAAGAACAAGTATAGAAATCGACCGCCAGATTCAAAAGCTAACAAAAAGTTACGAAAATAAAGCTATCTCCATTGGTGATTTTCTGATTAACATATCAAAGTCAATATTTCGATCAGAACATTTAAAAAAATAGTTTATTTTAATTTTGTTTTTAGCCTATTAAAATGTTTAATACTTTTTCTCGATGTTGATTATTTTTTGTAGTTTATGTTTACAATTTGCGCCTTTTTCTCCATGTTGATTATTTGTAATTAATATATTTGTCTAGTTGGTTGTTGATTATTTTTGTAGTTTATATAAATTTACAATTACTGCCTTTTCTCAATGTTGATTATTTGTAACTAATATTTATGTCTGGATGTATTTTTATTTGTAGTTTATAATATTTACAGTAATACTTTTCTGAGATGTGGATTTTTTATATTTTTTTTATTGTTGATTATTGGTAATTAATATTGTTGATTATTTTAAAAATTACATTGCAATTAATATTTCGTTTTACTGTTTGATATTTTTTTATAAATATTTTGAATTAATAAAAGACTGATTTAATATCGCAAACAGACGTTTTATTGATACACTCCTAAAAGTATTTATTTATAGATACACTTTTCTTTTCAGTTGTACCTTCTATTGTCTAACGTAGATCTAAAAGATGGGTACCATAGCGGGACTTTTTGATAGGTATTTTAAGAGGGTGCCATACCGGGACCATACCATAGCGGGACTAACCCGAAACTTATTTGCTTGCCTAAGTATATATATTGATCAGGAGGCCTACCATGATCTAATTAAAAACGTTCCGTTTAAGTTCCTAAACTGCATCGCTCAAACTCGTACCATGACGTCCAATACGCTCAGCGGCATTTGGATCATTGAAAGTGAATGAAAGATCGCAATTTGTGGCTGAACCGCGTTTGAAACGTTTTTGGTGAGAAAGAGACAACGCTATTAGTATCACGTTATCAAATAACCTTGTTTCACACACATTTTAGTGTCAGACACGCTCAGAAGCAAGTAACGTTTTATTTATTTTTAATTCAGTAACGAAACTTACGTGTAAAAAGATACTCAACAATTTTTTTTTTAAGATTTCGCTTCAATACGTTAACCATTGATAAAATAATTCTTAGTCAAAGTAGATATTAATGGGTGCTAATTAAACAGGCTTCTTTTTATTATCATTATTTGCCTCCAAAAATGTATGTTGCCTTCTAAATTACTAAGTCAGCCACAATTAACGAGCGTCTAAATAATACTATCTTAGCCACTAGTTATCTTCTATGTAAACCACTCTAAATACAACTCAGCATGATGGTTATTTTTTAGCATCTAAATTTGTAACATGCATTCTAACAGTTAACTTCTAAAATACTATTAAATGACATCAAAACTTATATTTATTTAGCTTCTATTTTTGTAACTCAGTACGTTTAAATGTAACTCATCCCATATTAATTGATCGTCAATAGTTTGCTAAAAATGTCATCAAATAGTATTTATATTGGCCACTTTATTTATATGTCACCGTAAAATTGTCATATCGATTAATATAACCTAACCTTAAAACACTTTATATTCCCCTAAAAAGCATAGTCGACGGAGCCCCGCTTCGTGGGGCCCCTATTTCCGAGTGCAGGGTTTAAAGGAACCTAACTAACCTAACGGGGGGGTGCCCCAAGTCCCGATTATGGGGGCAGAGATACTTCTGTATATTTAGTTGACAATAATTCGAGAGTTTACAATATCGCTAGGGAGAAACACGTTATATTGTAATATAACGCACAAACTACAATAAACAATTACACGTGATCAACTCAACTCGTCGTTACATGAATCGAATGGCGCTCTCTGATTGGCGCAAATGACCGGTCGCTGTCATCTCGCGTACTCACGCCAAATCCTTTTTTTTTTTTAAGGATGGGAAATCATCAAATGACCCCCCCCACTCTGGGCGGAGCGGAACAGGCCCGCAACCCCGGCTCACGCCAAATCCTGCAGTGGCTATTTTGACTATAAAAGAATATGATGTATTATTTTACATGCTAAGTTATAATAAATGATGCTTTCTGTGGAAGCTTGAAATATATTTTTTGAGGACATTGCGTTAACGTAAAATGGTAACGAGATGTAAAATCCGTGGCCGAATTAGTAAATTAAGTGGCCATGTATAAATAAGAAGGACAAGTCACAATAATTGATGATTTTACTTGACGCTTTCCATAGAATATTTAGTTGGCGTTGTAAAAAAGACGAATTAGTTTATTAGAGGCTATGTCATTTTCGCGTTGCTTAGTTATAAAATCAGAAGTTTAATTCACGTGTCCAATACATAATTTTGTGGCTAGACTTATTATTTCCCGATATTAATTAACCTTTTGTTATTTATTATACGAAAAGAATATTTTCATTTCGTAGTACTAAACGTAAAACAAATTATGTTTATTTTTCGAACGTACTAGAGTACAAAAAGTTGTGCGAGTTGTGATGTCACATGTCACTGTAAGTGTCAGTTTGACTTAGACAAGTTTTTTTTTAACAACTATTAATGACCATGGATACATGTCCTTTAGTCGTGGACTAGAAAAGTTGCTAACTTAGTAGATTTTCCAATAAAACTGAGGATTTCGACCGGGCTTTTAGCGGCGAAATATTCCTTTTTGCGGCTAGTGGATTTTTGTAGAGGCAAACACTGTTTAAGCTTTCACGGTTTAAAACTAATCTTATATTGTCACTTACGGAATATCTTCCGTGATTATTAGTTATTTTGAGCTGCCGATATTTCGACGCTGTTACAAGCGTCATGATCGCGGGTTGAAGATATCCCGTAAGTGACATTAAGTCTGGTGGAGTTAGTTTAGCTGTTGGCAACACTAGCTTGGTAGTCTGTGGACCGTGGAGTCATAGTGTATTATTACGATCAACGGTGGGAAAATTAAAATGAAGTGTAGTTTTAAATTCGCTATAAAAGCAAAACATTATTTCAAAGAATGTCGTAAGTATTAAACATTTGTATAAGTACTGAAACGAAATCATTCCTTCGTCTTTAAACAAACCTGAAAGTGAATAAATGTACAACTTGCTTCGAAAATCCACATGAATTTGCGACAAGAATTTCAAGTGCTTTTTTTTGTTGCATTCTAGTCGAAAAAGGAGAGTAACCTTTAGCCAGCTCGAGACTTTGTGGGAGATTTTAATTGAAAACAGGGCTCTTGCAACTGGCTACAACAAATCTTCCCAAGCCCGAGAGTATTCGAAAAGAATGTGGCAAAGCGCGGCAGAGACATTGAACTCCCAGGGTGATGGTGCAGAAAAGGATTGGAAGGGCTGGTGTAAGGTGAATAAATTTAACATTACATATCTCAATTTGCTTCACATTATTGTTAAATACATTTACAAAGTTTTGCAATTATTTCAGTACTGGAGTGACTATAAAAGTAAGCTTAAAGCTAAAGCCGCCAGTGCACGAGCATCTCTGCACCGAACTGGAGGTGGGCCATCCAATGAAGCAAGATTGTCGGATCTAGAATTGAAATTTCTTCAAATAGTGGGTACGGATTTTGGGGCGGGTCTTCCTGGAGTCAGAGTGGAACCATCATTTAATATTGTAAGTGTGTTTACTAAACTTTATAGGGATTTGCTTGATTTTGATGTTTATCTTTTCAACATATATATATAACGCATTTGTGGCCTTTATACACTTACCTATCTGATAGACATCTTTCAATTGTTTTTACAGCCAATAGAAGCACAAACTGAGGCAGGGAGCGCTCCACTATTATCAGCTCATAGTGAGCTATCTGAGAGCATACCGGCTCATCACTGGAACGTAGAGCCAGTATTAGATGTACTAGTGATTCCTCCTGAGCTGACAGCGGCGGCATCTACACATCCCGCGCCTGCGCTAGCAACGACCCCGTCCCCACCGCCAGCCCCAACCCCGCCCCCTTCATCAGCCCCAGCAGTGGCGCCACGCGTTTGTCTACCCTGCGACGTACCCCGCGTCGGCGGCAGCGGCAGCGCCGAGTGGTACCTATGTCTGCAGGTACAGCAAGGCAGGCACTAGTCAATATGTCAGAGGAGAGAGTTAGACTAGAAGAGCAAAGAAATCAAGTTTTAGAAAACATGGCTCTTGAACTCAGACAAATAAAAGGCATATTAAATACTAGGTAAGAACATAAGTTTATATTTCAAAATACAGTCAAAAAACAAATTACCCAACCCTCTACAATATATAAAAAATGAAACAACAGCTAAACTACAATATAAAAACTCTATTTTTCAGGCTTCCCGGGCTGCCCACAGCCGAAGAACAAGCCTAGCTCTTGTGGACGTGCCTTGCTGTAGATTATGTTGGCTTCCATCCCCAACATTAACATCGGTATTTTGCATTTGGGCTTCTTGGTATACCTCTGCATCTGTTAGTTCTGGAACCGGAAGTTTAGCCCGATTGCAAACGTTGTGTAAAATAACACAGGCATTTACAATAGAGGCTGCAACTTCTGGCTTGTAATGTAATACTCTGTGCACTAATAGACAGCGGAAACGTGCTTTAAGAAGCCCAATTGTCCTCTCAACAATGTTTCTGGCCCGGATATGCATATCTGTATAATGTCTCTCAGGTGTATCTGGCGCAGCATCTAAGATCGGTGTCATGATATATGGTCGTAGTGGATAGCCAGAGTCGCCTGTAAAGAAATATTTCACTTATTATCCTGACTCAAAAAGAAATCAAATATGATATTGGAATGTAAAAATTTACATGTAAAAACCTATAGGTAATGTAGGTAATATGTCTTACCAAGAAGCCAAGTTGGCTCATCAAGTGCCTCTAAATATGCCTTAATTGGATGTTGATTCCAGATAAAAGAGTCATGCGAAGCTCCACCATAGCTGGCATCATCACTTGTGATGTACATATTAGCATCACATATCTATAAAAAGAAGTACAAATTAATGAAGTAAAGATAAGTACCAAAGTTTTAACTTGGATTCGCACAGTCATAGTATTGATCCTTATTTAATAGTAGTTCCATAGTTTAAAATGTTAATTTATCGTTAAAGTTTAATGTAAATACTGTTTAAAGTTTCATTACCAGTTGAACATTTAAAGAATGATAGTGTTTTCTACAAAAATATCTTTCTTCATGCTCATTGGGTCTTATGATGGCAATTTGCGTGCAGTCTGTGCAACCCAAAACTCCTGGGATTCTAAATTGTTGATAAAACCTAGAATAATTGGTAATTTTATTAAACAATCACGAAAATTGTTGATTGACTAGTTATAAAATAGGATATGAATACTACAACACCAGAGATAAAATCAAGAGATGCATGCAAGAAAAAGATATGAATTGCTATCTGCTATCTAAATCTTAATATTGACAGCAACAGGTACTTATTTTATCTTTATTTTAGAATTAAAGTTACCTAATTGCACTCTTTCTTTTTACTTTTGGTGATACTAATATTTATGTAAGAATTTAAATGATTAGTAAGTATTAACAACCAAAGATGATTGTTAACCTAAACTTTGTATTAAATCAAAATCAAAATCAAAATCAAATCATTTATTTCAAGTAGGCCAATAACAGGCACTTTTGAATTGTCGAAACAAAGATGAAAATTAAATGTAGCTACAGTCCCAGTCACAAGACATAAAAACTGTGAAAGTACTGTAGTTGCCCATTCCCTAACGTAGATCTCTATGGAGAAGAACGGGCAAGAAACTCCATGGACACTCTTTTAAATCCAATTATTGTTACAAAATCTTGGTTACATCATTCATGTTGAGATGGTAAATTATGTGAGAACAATGTAGCAAGATGTGCACGTTAAAAGTGTCCATAGTAAAAACAAAATAATTCTTTCAAATAAGCCATGGCAACTAAGAGATGACCAGTCACAACTGACAGCGCCCGTTCACGAACATGACGCATGGATCAGCACCATTCAGCTCAACCCTTTTGAAGGGAGCTAAATGGTCCGACACACACGCCACCATCAGCGAGACATTTGAGTGAGCATGACATACTCTCAACCGCCAGGGCACATTCAAGTCAAAAACTAAAGTAGGTTTCCAGTGAATGAAAGCTTTCTAGTACATAGTACTCACACAATATGGGCTATGCGATTATATAATACTAACATTGAATCTATACAATGCAAAGATAGTTGTACAATCTTCAGCAGCTCCAACAATACCATTTAATGCTATCAATTTTTGCGCCCCTGTCCTTGTGGAGCAGAACCAGCATTGAGCCAAGCATTTTTATCAGCGATATAATCGCTCAACTTGTAATATGCTTGCTTACATAGTGTGCGTTTAATGCATGTTTTAAATTTCGTCTCATTTAGTTCAAGAATACTTTGTGGAATTTTATTATAGCATCTCAAACAGTACCCCATGAAAGATGAGTCTACTTTAGCGAGTCTAAAGCCTGGCTGAACTAGTTGGTCCCTATTTCTAGTACTGTAATTGTGTCTGTCGCCTCTTTTACCGAAAAGATGCAGATTTTTTCTAACGTACATTATGTTTTCGTAGATGTATTGGCCATGTACCGTCATGATGCCAATATCCTTAAATAGTTCCTTTAGAGAATCGCGCCTACGAAGATTGTATATGGCTCTGATGGCTCTTTTCTGCAGAATAAATATAGACTCAATATCAGCAGCCCGTCCCCATAGCAAAATACCGTAAGACATTATACTATGGAAGTAACTAAAATATACCAGTCTAGCGGTATCCACATCAGTGAACTGACGGATTTTTCTAACGGCATATGCTGCTGAACTTAAGCGCCCCGCAAGAGATGTTAAATGAGAACCCCATTGTAGCCTTGAATCAAGCGTAAGCCCCAGGAAAACCGTTTTATCTACGAATTCGAGTTTCTCTTTATTCAATATTATCTCACAATCACTACTTTTAACATTCGGTAATGAAAATCTTATGCATTTAGTTTTTTTTTCATTTAATACCAAATTGTTTGCTGTGAACCAATTTTGGACCTGAAGTAGGGCATCATTCACGTCATCTAGATTGTTGGCCCGTCTATTTATCTTAAAAATTAGAGAAGTGTCATCAGCAAACAACACCATATTTTGAGATTGGTGTTTCAACAAATAGGGTAGATCATTTATATAGACTAGAAAAAGGAAAGGACCCAATATTGAGCCTTGCGGAACCCCCATTTTTACATTCATACCCTGTGAATTAACACCATTTATTTGAACATGTTGTTTTCTATCGCTCAAATAAGATTTTAGTAGGTTAAGTGCAAGTTTACCCAGTCCGTAATGCTCCAGTTTCAAAAGTAATGTGTCGTGATTTACGCAATCAAAAGCTTTAGAGAGGTCACAGAAAATTCCTATTGCGTCTTGGGACTCTTCCCACGCAGCAAATATGTGCTTTAATAGGGTTACACCGGCGTCAGTTGTACAACGTCCCTTGGTGAAACCATACTGTTGATCATGGAAGATTCTGTTGGTGTTAAAATGATAGAGCATTTGATTAAGCATTACCTTTTCAAAAACCTTGCTAAAAACTGGTAACACGGATACAGGTCTATAATTATTGGCATCTTTACTATCCCCGGATTTGAAAAGAGGTATGACTTTACTGTATTTCATTAAATCAGGGAAAACTCCTTGGTCTACACATAAATTAAAAATTAAAGCTAAGTACGGAGCTATGGTCTCAAGTATAGATGTACAAACTTTGATAGACATTCCCCATAAATCTTCAGTCAGTTTGATTTTAATCTGCCGGAAAGCTTTAATAACTGTCATGGGGTTAATGTGTTTAAATTTAAATTCAGCCAGGCAGCCAGACACATTCGCCTTTAATAAGCCAATTGAGGCTTCCGGTGAGGAATTAAGAGCCTCCGTAGTTTTGATTGGTATATCGGTAAAAAAATTAACAAATTCTTGAGCTACTTCCTGATTAGAGTTTTTAGGACCACATGCTGTATCTAATGTAAAAGTATTATTACGTATTTTCTTTCTGTTAGTCTCGTTATTTATAACTTTCCAAACGGTCTTTATTTTATTTTCTGCTGTTTTGATCTTGTTGCTAATGTGAAGGGATTTAGCAACCTTGCAAGTATTTCTAAAAATCTTTGAATACGTAGCAACATACTTGCTAAAAGTTTCAGTGTTTATAAAAGGCTTAAGGCTATAAAGCTCAAATAGCCTTTCCCTACTTTTTCTGATACCTCTAGTTGCCCAATCACTAAATATAAATTTAGGGCAAATACTCTTTGTCTTCTTTTCAAAAGTTTTGTTGAATTCCGTGTGAACTAATGAAAAGAAACGATCATACAATTGGTTTATATTAATATCCTCTTGGCTCATTACACTTAACTTGTTCTGTAGGGAAATATTATACCTCTTTAATTTGCAAGAAGTTATAGGTCTAAATTTAATCTGAACTTTTTGTATTGGAGTTTTACATCTAAAAGTTACTGCTTGTCCGCTATGGTCAGACGGCAAACAATTTATTATGGCTTTATCTAAGTAATCACAATCACAGAAAACATTATCTATACAAGTAGCAGAAGAAGTTGTGATTCTAGTGGGTTCAATAAAAACGTTAGTCAAGTCAAATGACTTAAAAAGATTTAATAACCGACTGCTATTTGAATTTTCTTCTAAAATATTGATATTGAAATCACCACAAATTATTGTAGATTTATCACTGGCTGCAAGTTTTGCCAGGACCTCTTCCATTATTGATTCAAATATGGAAAAGTTTTGATAGTTTGGGGGTCTGTACACACACACAATTATATGCTTATCTAGCTCAACACAGGACAGTTCGACACAATGTTCAACCGAGAGACCTACTATGTCATTACGTTGCTTATATTTAAAACTATTTTTTATTAATATTAGGGAACCTCCACGAAGCATCGTTTTACGGTTAAAGCAGCTACCCACCATATAGTTCTCATAATTTATAAGCATTTGGTAATCCTTAAGCCAATGTTCAGTAAAACAAATAATGTCAAACTTACTATTTTCTAAAAACAATTCAATTTCTAATAATTTGGAAGAAATGCCTTGGATATTTTGGTGGAATAATTTTAAGGTGTTCTGCTGAGGCCCTTTTTTACTAACTAATTGAGTGCAAGAAGATACCTTGCTGTTGGTAGGATTAACAAAAATATTGTTAATGGTACCTTCTGTTGTCTCACTTTCTAGTTTAAATTCATATTAAAATTTGGAGTGAGGCCGGAGACACCCATGCCATCCTCAGACAACAAGACCCTATCACTAATAAACCCTAATTGAGAATTTTCCATGGTGACAGATGGATCCTCCCCAGTAAAATGTGAGTAAATATTTATAGCACTAGTGCTATATACATTTGTGCCAGTCACCTGTACATTAGTAGAATTACTAATGGTCGCAGTGTTAATAATATAACTAAACTTAGACATACTATTTATGTCTGTGTGAATACTATAAGCTAATAGCCGAGCTATTTGGTGTCTACATCCAATGGGTAGATACACCTTACCCCGTGATGACTTAAGATTACCAACTATAGTGTTGATATCCAGATATATAAGCCTGTCACTATAGTGACCTACTAAAAAATGTACATGTTTATTCAACATATGTATATAATCGTTTTTCCTACTACTTAAATTTTCAAAATATGGAAAAGCACACAATATGATTTTATTACAATTTAACTTTAGCAACTCAGAAACACAGTCGGTGATATCTTCCTTTTTTAGATTAGAACTATTACCAACACATATAGTAATGGTAGTGTTAAGATAACAATCATTTTTTATTACTGATGCCATTACTTGTTTGTAGCTTGACCCTGGCATGCAATAATTTTGGGTACAGTAACTCAGGTTATTACTGATCAATTTACCTAGCCCTCTACCCATACTATCAGAATACATAACTGAATGATGAAAATCATTACAATCAGGTGATACAAAATGACTAATCTCAGGCTGTACTACTTGTGAATCAAGGTTTTGATGGATGATGAAGTTCTGAGCACTCACAGCTTGGGACGGGTCCTCCGTTGCCTCAGGCTGGAGGGCATCAAGACTGGGTTCACTCCGACAAGTACAATGAGTGTTGCTGAGAGTCAGCAAGTCTACTTTGTCAACCAACTCATTTGTGACAAGAATATGCTCCTTAATTTGTTTTTTAGAGCTTTCATATTTATTATATAAAGATTTTAGTGACTCATTCAGTCCCTCAATTTCAGATTGTAAGCGCTGAGTGTCTATTTCATAAATACTTGTACTGTCTTCTAACTTAATTTGATAGTTATTTAATCTATTAACAAGAGAAACACGTTCTTTCCTTAATTGAATATTTTTGGAATAGTGCTTTTGTTGTTTCTTATGTTTATTAATTTTTTTAATGATTTTATTCAATCTTGCATATTTCTTAATTTTATTTTTACTTACTTTATGGTATGAATTTTGTTTCAGTAAGGAGTCCTCTGTAAGGTCTATTGTTATGAGGGAATGAGGGTTACAATTTGTATTTACTAGTTCGTTGTACAAATGATCAGTTTCCATAACCTGAGTACGATCCTGTTCCTTTTTTAAATTTAAAAGTTTAACATTAGCATGGACTAATTCCTCCTCTAGGTCTCTCTAGCCTCTCTAGGCAAATGAGCCATAACAGTGCATCGTTTAACATGTTTTCTGGCTAATTTTGATTTTGTGATATTTAACTCATCGGCTTTTCGCCACAAGCTTTGCGCAAAATGAAAATAGCAGCCATTGATTTTAGTCTTAGGGAAAACATGTTTAATAGCAGACATAGCTGCTTGTTCAAAGTCAAGTATAAATAATTGGGGTGAAAATTGGGGAATTTGACTTTTTATTAATTTAAACATAGTTATGTACGTATTTTTGTTTTTGTTCGGCAGTAAGGCATAAATAATTGGTATAATATTATTGTATGTGTCATTACTACCTAAATCTACATGTAAACTATATAATTGATTAAATGGTTTTAAACAAAATTTGAACGTCCCATCACATAAAATTGTTAAATTTGGATTAGTTAATATTTTTTTACAATCTCGATTAGCGAAAATTATAATTCTACTGGGTCCATTACTGTAATCAGCAAATAAAAAATGTTGATATCTTTCGGGCACAATTATTTCTTTGATAGAATTAAAACATATTTTTTGTACACCAAGTGATTTATTTCTTTTACGATGGAGCTTATGCTTAATATTTTCCAATGTAGGTATTTTTTTAATGAAATCAATGCCACTATCCACGAGTCCCGCAACAGTTTCCCGATAAGCTCTTGGAATTGAAATAGTATAATCAGACTTGATTTGTTCACAGCACTTGTTAAATTGTATTTCTAATTCGTTTGAAGCAAAATCCGGCTCGCAGTCATGTTTGTCATCCCGTGTAATGGTATTATTATTGGCAATAATTAATTTAGCTTTACATTTTTTTCTTTTAGTGCAATTCCAAACACAGGAACCATCTTTATTTCGCCTTTTCTCATGGTATCTATGGCCTGCACGAAGAAGCACTCGTTTGCCTCGTTGCGATGTTACTATTTGCCACTGGATACAATTTTGTGAATTTGATGGCCCTGGTTCACCTGTAAATATTTTCATGGCATCTATATATATATGCATCAGCGGCGGCAGCCTAATTACACATTACGCTACTAATATGAACCCATTTCTAATAAAAGCCTTTGAGTTTTGCTGGATGATTAAAATAATTCTAGTAATTTGAAATCTAAATTGCTAGTAATCTTAAAATATGTGCATACTATAGCGCATACTATGTGCAACAAAACTTTTATATTAAAAGTAATGTTAAGCAAAGCAGAAGTATATTCTTCATCAAAAAGGTCGTATTGTAGAGTATTGCACAAATCAAAAATATGTTATCGCAATTATTGTATAAATCTAGTTATCCAAAAAAAAAGAAACAGTAAATTTAGAGTAATCAATTAAGCGCTATAAGTTAAGCATATATTTTTAAGGTTTAAGGGGCCGGCGGAGCTCGGTTTTTCATACAAACGAAATACCAAAATAATATGAAAATAGAACATATTATTTAGGTAGTGTGTTTATATTTCGATTGTGTTATAGAATATCTATGTTCCCAAACAAATATTTTGAAAGGATAATGCTATAAAGGCGAGATACGAGGAATTTAAAATTTCTATAGAAAATTTATTTTTCTCATAACTCTTGTTTAAATCACTATCCATTCAAAATATTGATTTGGGAACCTTTATATTCTGTAATACAATCGAAATAAATACACACTACCTTAAGAATATGTTTGATTTACAAATTATTTTGGTATTACGTTTGTATGAAATATACGCATGCTCCGCCGGCCTCTTAAGAACAACTTTATTTCTCATAAAGAATACATAAATTCACTTACTGAGAAACAATTTAGAAACTAAAATTAACAATTGGAGTGCACAGAGGTACTTATATTAGCACGAACAAAAATATAAAAATAAAAACGAAAATGTGGGTAAACCGATAACAAACTCAAACGTAAGTTTTTAACCAAGCATAACACATAAGCACAAATAATGTAAAATATACTTGGATAGTAAAACTGTGAAATTACTAAAATTATAACCGTAAAACATTCTTAGTAATTCTTAAAAATGTAATGACAATGTAATAACGACGCCACAAAATGGCGGCCGCCAATAAGAGCAGATATAGCTTCTTATTGAAATTTCTTTAACGTAATGAATGAAGTTTGTGATATTTTTTTATGCTAAGAATATGTAATTATATAAATCTTACCTCCACTATGTTCCATTATTTACACTCTCCACGTTGAATAGCATCAATGATATATAAAATTATCAAAAACACATTCACGCCACAGGAACATGAACCAGACTGCCGGCAAAGGGCAGCGCAGGCGCGCGCGTCCCATGATACAATAGTAGAAAGAGACAAATATATCGGGACCTTGTTGCCGTCTTACTTCTTTCATTGTAATCTGAGAGTCTTGTAGTAGCTTTGTTTATTTTCAAAGAAAGCGCACTCTACTTTCGTAACGGCTGTAGATACTGTATTTAAGTAAAAACAAAATGGTACCTACAAGGTAAATATTTATTCTATTTGAAATTACTGAAACAATCTGTATCTGACTGTACTGTATACTTTCGGCCCACTTAACCACAGCAAATTAAATAATAAAATCACGTCCGCAAGATCAAAGCGCGTTCGGCCCAGTTGGCCACAAAAATAGTAGGCATAATTAATTATGTACAACTGGTCCACGTGGCCCAGTTTATTGCCGCCCAGTTGATCACTGAGTCCATTTGACAGCCAGAGGCGACCTACCAAACGATTGTAAACAATTAATAGAATGTACTTTGTTGTTGGACAACTTATTTAATTCGTTAAATGTAAACAGTTTTTGTATTCCTAATAGAAAAAAAATAAAGGTCCCATTAAAAGCCACTCGCCTCATCATGAGTTATGGAGGCAAGCTTAATTAATTTTAAAAACTTTTAAATTTCGATTCAGTTAAATTATTGGATACAAAACTCGATTAATCGAAACACACAATCCATCTGTTACTAATTTAATTAAAACTATTGAAGGTCTGGAAGCTATTATTTGGCATATTGTTTCCCAAAGATATGGTTTTGATAGCCTTTTAACAAGAAATTTTGATCAGGACTTAGTAGAAAACTTTTTAGGGAACATAAGTAGAAACAATTCTCAAAACACAAAAGCATTTGAAGGGGCATACAAAGCATTATTATTAAATAACTATAACTCGCCCCACTCAGGGAGAGCAAACTGTGGAGAAGACTCAAACTAGTGTCTTTAAACTCTTGAGTTCTTCTTCTTGAGAAACTTACGACACAATTAAACTTAATGAAGACATTTTAAAAACGCCGGAAATGCTCCATGAAGTTCCACCGGCTGTCCAGGACGAGTCCTAGGTACTTCAACGTCGACTCGACGCCGATGGATACCCCTCCCAGTCAGTGTGGATCCCGACGGTGCAGCGAGCGGCCAGGACCCCGCACTATTTAGGCTTTGTAAAAGCTTTTGTTTATTTTTCAAAAATAATTTCGTTTAGATACAATTAAACCGTTTTGAACTTTAGACTTGTGGTGCGCGGAGGGCGACTATGAGGGTGGCGCCGAAGCTGCACCTGCTGCAGGCGCCGCGTCTGGTGCAGACCCTGGTCCAAGTGCCACGGACTAGCTTTGGAGCTTATTAGGTTTTCAGTGGAGAGAGTTTTCGAGCCCCCCGATTCCACCTGAATCGAGGAGGGAATCGTTTTCCCAAATTAATGTAGGTCCGACAACTCCGAATGTGGATCAGCATTTCACAGGGTACATTGTCTTGGAGACCAATAGATATATATGGTCACTGGTCAGCAGTTGGCAGCAGTGGGATGACCACGACCTCCATCCCAGAAGCCGCATCTCGCGGTGGTGTAGTGGCTATCATCTCTACGTACCATAGCAACGGTGTCCAAGAGGATCCACCAAGCCCATCTTGATACACGATTATAATATCATGATAAGTGGGTTGGATAAAAAAGACCAGATACGAACTGGCCATGAATCCGATCGAGCGGAAACGGACAAAGGTCTGGTACAAAAAACTCTTTGGGAGACACCAAGTATTTCGTGTACGTGCTTGGTATCAGAAAACAAATATATTGAAAAAAAAAAAAAAAAAATTATCAAGCATTTCTAGTTTTACACAAAAAAACAACTATTTAGCAATACATTTTTATGTGCACTGTACGCCGGGCGGCGCCGCACTATGGAAAATGGTAGAACAAGCGCATATCAAAAATGCTTTTTACGAATATCATAATTTGGATAATATGGCTATTTTATTAGGTTCTCTAATATGTAGTTAAATTATAATATTCATTAGGATTTTTTCACTTAATACGCGAATTTTTTTTTTTTTTTTCATAGATATAAATACATAGAAGACAGAAGTGTCAAACTCACGTCTTTGCGTATACATGATTCAACACCATATTGGGAAAAAATACTTGGTACAGATATGCAGTATTTTACAGTTTTAGAAAGGTTATTTTATGCTTTTTGCGATACAGCTTAATGATTTTAAAAGTAAAGAAAAATATTTCAGTAATTACTTAAAAAGTGTCATACCTAATTTTTCACTTATATTTGTTTTCGTCGAAGGTTTTCAATGTTACCCACGTTTGCCCAACCGCTACTTTTTGTGTTGACTAGTAGTCTAACTATTCATAAATAGAATGCAAAAAAAATCAGCTGCGGATATTTGCGGTATTAGAAGATATGAGAAAAAAACTGATAAAACTCAGTATCCGAAAATTGGTATCTTTAGCGGTTCACCACTGACACCATTCACATGAACATTAGGAAACTTTTTGGATATTTTCTTCATTATTTCGTGATAATAAAGGGACCTTATCAAATTTGCACTCGGTTTGCGTGGGAAATTACAAGATAATGATAATGTAGGTGCCAATTCGATATTGTATAACGAGTAAAAAAAGGGAAGCAAAAACTATTCGAACCATCTATATCAGTGTAACTTCAAGTGAAGCAAATCTCATCTACGCCTATTATTTCTGCAGATTGTGAAGTGTTAAAATGTCTTCCTTCAGCTGTACCAAATGAGACTTCATAATCCCCTATTTCGAGGGTGGCAAGACCATGGAATCATTATACAAAGTTTTAGTAGAAAAGCTCAGTGTTTCTGAAAACAATTTTACTTGGTTGGACTCAACGTATTCGTTAAATTTACCGGATTCTGAACAATATTCTACGCCATCAACATCTGGCCAACGAGGAAGAGCATGCGTGGCTTATGGAGACTCCTCAGAATCTACCAAGAAGAGGAAAAACACTCTTCTACTCCAAGAATATGGCTTCGAGCATATAAAAACCGCCTATGTGCAGGGACTACGGGCTTTACGTGAGTACACAGAAGCTCATCTTGTCGAAGAATTAAGAACCGCTGACACTCAAAAGAAATTAGATATCTCAAGTAAGTGGATCGACTTAGAGCAGATGAAGATTCTTTCCGATACGGAAGCATTGAGTGCTTTTATAGATTTGGATCTAACAAAAGCACAATATATGTACCTGAGAAACTTAACCAACGAACGAAAGTAATGTATATTCCCGCCTTACTACAAAATACAAGAAATAAAAAGATCCTGTTATCCACCATCTTCAACAATCAAAATCACGAATACTTATGCTAAAGTGATTAATATCCAAGATTTATTGGATCATACTGCTGCTAGAATTTTAAAAATCGATTCTGTTTTCCAAGAACAATATAGAACATTGATCCTTTATTGTAAATGGGGATGTGATGGTTCATCTGGTCAAAGCCAGTACAAGCAAATACTTGCAGAAGAGTCGGAAACAATTTCAGATGCCAATTTGTTCTTCACTTCATTAGTCCCCATCAGATTAGTTGATGTGCGATCGGGATCCGTTGTTTGGCAAAATCCGGTACCTTCATCTGTCCGTTTTTGCAGACCCATTTCTATTGAGTTTTGTAAGGAAACTCCTAAAAAAACCAAGGCAGTTGTCGATGATATTAAAAATCAAATTAGGGCTGCACAAGCATCACTTATAAACAAAGATGGTATTGCAGTAAATGTGAAGCATGAACTATTTCTAACGATGATCGATGGAAAGGTGGCTCAGGTCCTTACAGATACTCCATTTCGTTCCACATGCACGATATGTGGGGAGTAGCCCCACATATCGTGCATGTGGAACGAAATGGACGGCTAATGAATGACCTATCGAAAGTAACTGCCAGACCTGAAAACGAAAATGCCTACCAATACGGATTGTCCACCTTACACGCCTGGATTCGCGGCATGGAAATGATATTGCATATTTCCTATAATCTTTCGTTTAAGACTTGGGCTGCTTCAACTGAGGAAAATAAGAGATTAAAAAAAGAAAAGAAAGAACTTGTTCAAAAACGTTTCAGGGAGGAGTTGGGATTAATCGGCGACAAACCTCGGCAAGTAAGCGGGAATACGAACGATGGCAATACCGCACGAAGATTCTTCTATAATAGCACTTGCTCATCGGAAATAACACACAACAAAACGGCGTCGTTTGGAATATTGTCCACACAATACACACACATACATACATTTGTACATTGTTCGATCGCAATCTGCACGATTGGAAAACATATAAAGGACGAATCACGCAGTGGTTCATCGCTAATGAGATCGACGTCAAAAGTGACGCGGCAGGCACAAGAAGGCGAGCGATTCTGCTCAGCGCACTCCATGACGGAACCTACAAACTGGCAGCGGAGATGTGCATGGACGAAATAAGTATAAAAGGTATATTGATACAGGCATTGATGTATCAGATGATAGTCTACCGCTTGCGACACAAGCCTTAGTAATGTTAGTAACTGGAATAAACGCTTTATGGGAGAGTGACACATGGCATATTTGTTCATGACTGGTTAAAATAGTAGTAGAAATGCTTTACAACATCAACATTTTCGTTCGTGGTTTATTTGATGGGCTGCTAGTAATATTAGCATGACAACTAGTTTAGGGTTTGCTTTAAATTTAATGTCGTTAAAGTCATATCTTACACCAAATAAAACGAGAATTAATTAATTTAATAATCATATGACTAAGCTTGTGAGAAATACTAGGTGATTTAATTGAAAAAGCTGGTTATACATTAGTTTTAAATATATTGATTAGCTTTAAATATTTACAATTATTACATGAAATCCATTTGCGAAAGTGTTTACATCTTGCTACCAAAATTAAAGAAGCTCATATTTGCTACAGCAAACAAAAAATGAAGGTAAAGGTAGCCACACGGTTGCTGCGTAGATCTGTCGCGGATGCACTTCAATTTTGCTAAGAGAATTTAACATAATATAAAAATAATGCTCTGCTACTATTAAATTTATAAGAATGATTAATGGCGCGTTTAATATTTTAAACAGCCGATGTACGCATGTACCAGCATCTGAAAAAGCTCCATGTGCTGCTAATATTCAAAGATGTATTGTATTCTCTAAAGAATTAAAAGAATACTTTTGTAATTTAAAACTGCCAAATGGCCATTTAGTAGTACAGTTTGGTCGCAACTGGATTTATTATTGATCTTCGAAGTGCACTTAACATATGTAATGATTCGATGACAAAAGAAAAATTTAGATTTTCGCCTCTATACAGGGTGTTAGTGTGAACACCGTGGGTAGTTGACATAAATAAAAAAATATAGGACCTATACTATAAATTTTAATTCGATTCCAGATTTGACATTAGCTAGTGTCATTTTGTGAAATAATGATACCACATATAATAGTGTAGTGATGAACACAAAAATCGATAAACAATCAGTGTGTGTGCCATCAGTGTGCCAATTAAAGACTAGATTATTGATTTTTATTTAAATAATTATTATGAATAATTATGTAAATTATTCATAATAATTATTTATTAATTAGTAATCGCTGCTCTATTTTATAAAAAGATATAATTTTTGTTTTGATATTAAAAACAAAACTTATAATAAAAGAGCCTAGATAGTTTTCAGTATTGGCAACTCGTGCGCGCTCGTGCAGCTATCGCCATTTTGTTTATCGTGTCATTCGGCTTCGTTCTCCCAGTCTGACTGCACGAATATCTTATTTCATTGCGAATCGATATTTTGTTGGGTTTTTGTTAAAGTGTTGTTACGTTGTGTTTGTTGTTATGTTTATAGTTTTTTGTGAACTTTGAGTGAATCTATTTGTTTTGGTTTTCCATCAAAATGGATCCTCAGCAGTACATCATAAAAGACGTGGTTTTCTTGTCCCCAAGAAAAAAACGTCCACGAAAAGCTTTCACTGTTACTGAAAAAGTAATGATCCGCAACGCCTACAAAACCAAAAACGCCTGAAAACCAGCGCTGAGTGTCACACCCAGCATATGCTGAGTTGGCTACCCTTTCGTTATGGGCATGCTCAGCGCAGTTGGGCTGTTTTAATTAATTGTTAAGCTGTTTGTTGTTATAATCGATATGTATGTGCTGCTCTTTTGTGTTGTGCTGTCCATTAGCGAATAAATGATTATTCTATTCTATTCTATTCTACAAATACGTGAAAAATTAAATTTCTGCGCAATTGGAGGCCTTTGAAGTTGTGGAAGAAAATGAATGTATGAGCAAAGTTGCTGACATATTGGGAATAACCTCACGCTCTGTTTGTAACGTTTTGAAGGAAGTAAATAAAAGTGCGCCGCCAACTCCTCCTAAAAAAACTGGACCGAAGCGAAGTTTCAAAGATAAAATTGATGAATTTACATTCTCTGCAATACGAAGAATTGTTCATCAGTTCTTTTACCGAAATGAACCTCCAACCATTGCAAAGGTTAGTCAATCAGTCAGACAGTATTATTTTATACCTACATCTTTTATATCTAAGTAATGATTCCAAGCTATTATAAAATTTACTATTTTAGATTTTACAAGTGATGAACGATGATTCAGAAATGCCCATGATTTCCAAAGACACCCTCAGAAAAATTTTGAAGCATCTTAATTTTAAATTTGTTGCACGGTCACGCAAGAGCACACTTATTGATCGAAATGATATAATAACATAGCGCCAGCGTTACTTGCGATCTATATGTCAGTTTCGACGAGAAGGGAGACATATATGTATATTATCAAGATAAACTTGGGTTAACGCAGGTAAGGCTAACATTTATACACAAAATGAATTTATATACATTTTACATTAAATTTAATAGTAATATTGAATGTTCATGTACTATATTAATTTTAAGGTCATACTGTAAAAAAAACTTGGGTGGACAAGAAAGTCACATCATCTCGACAAGCGTTTTTGGAGGGACTGACCACTGGATTAAAAAATCCATTTGGAAAAGGCAAACGTCTCATAATTAGCCATATAGGTAGTGAAGAAGGCTTCCTGGAAGACGGGCTCATGATTTTTGAAGCAAAGAAAAATTGTGAAGATTACCATGATGAGATGAATGCAGTTTGTTTTGAGGAGTGGTTCGCTGGAGTCTTACCATAATTAAGACCAAACTCAATTGTGGTGATGTATAATGCACCTTACCACTTCCGAAAATTGGAAACGGCACCAAAAATGAGCTGGAAAAGAGCTGCCATTCAAGATTGGCTTTTAAATAAAAATATTCATTACGAACCAGATATGGTTAAAGCTACGCTTTTAGAACTGATTCCACATAACGAGTCTTTTAATAAGTACGCTGTAGACGAAATGGCAGCACAACATGGGATCACGGTTTTAAGACTGCCCCTTACCATTGCGAGCTAAACCCTATCGAATTGATATGGGCGCAGGTAAAGGGGCATGTAGCTCAAAATAATAAAACCTTCAAATTGACAGACGTGAGAAATTTATTTCAGGAAGGCATTCAAAAAATTACGGCTACCGAATGGTCTAAATGCGTATCCCATGTTGTCAAAGAAGAGGAAAAAATGAGTAGGCTAGATATGTTAGAATCTCCAGTACATGTTCACATACCAGATGACGCGCAAACATTTTACAATAGTTTTTCCGTTGAGTGAAAGTAATTTTAGCCAAATGTTAAGATATGTATATTATTATGTAAGATGTTAAACAATAATTTGTCAATATTATAATGTTTCAAATATATTTATATTGCATCGCTTCATTCGAAGATATAATATTCACAACGTAGTTCCTCTAACCTACAAGGCAACTTCGCACCTTTTTTTAAAATACCCCGTTTTTTTTTTTTTTTTTTTGCTTTTGACGGTCAGTCTGTCATTGCTCATTCTTTTTCCGTGCGAGGCAACGATCACAATTCCCGTTTTGAAAACTTTGAATATTTAATTATTTGTTTGACCATAATAAATAGAAATAATGCCTAAGCGCAGTGCTAAAGATAAAATTGAACATTACAATAAAAAGATTCGTAAACTCGAGCAAAAGGAAAGACAAAATCGACGTCGTGTGGTGCGAGTTTTAGAATCTTCGGACTCTGATGCAAGCGTGGATAACGACACCGGTAACCGTAAGTACCTACTTATATTAATTTTTCCTTTCATTAATCCTAATTATCATCACCAACAGCGCATAATAATTAACTGTTATGGTAAATTATACTTGCCTTACAGTAATCTTTTAATGCATTGAAAATGGCTTCGCACGTTTCTGGAATGATCTTTCCCAAACACTGTGGTGAAATCAACGTGGTAAATTTTAAATCTTCGTAAGTCCTTCTAGTAGCCAGGAAACGCAGTGTTGCAGTTAGACGTTCGTGAGGAGTAATAGATTGCCTCATTTTGGTATCATTTTTTATTATTCTGGAAGATACCTTATGCAAAAGCTCTAAGTATGTTTCCTCTGACATCCTAAGGTAGTTATGCCAATCTTTGGGATGAAAACGTAATTCCTCAAGAAGATTGATGTGAGAATATTGAAGTCTTTTCAGAAGCCATCTCTTAGTCCATTCTCTCCTAGTCTTCCTTTTATTTATTGTAGTAAGTCTTTTTTTATATAAAATGAGCGCCAATGCGCTTAAACAAAGTAGTTGCGACTTCATCGCTCACCCACGGACGTGCTACACGTTTTCACTCCGCACAGAGACTGAGAATCGTACGATCACATCGTTCGTGTGTGACGGACGGGAATCGAAAGATAAATAGAACGATTTTCTTGACGATCGATCGAAACGACAAATTGTCCTTAATGTGAGTTGTTAATCTGCAGATTTTCTCATTGTGTCTGTTAAAGTGGAAACAATCTTATTTTAGTTAGTTAGTTAGTTTAACAGGTTTACGTTACTGTTAGGTTTGAGTTAGGTGGCACTTAGTCTGATCAACAATCTACCAGTACACTCATAATTGATTAGATCGTCTGTCCAAGAGCGAGCAAAGCCAGCTCGGAATTTTGGGGCACCCACCAATACAGACCCCGCCACCACCTTCGTGGTTATTTTTTTTTAAACCACCCAGAAGTAGAGCTATCTTGGAAGTAGTGTTTAGGGCACCCCGACATGGATAGGTTGGCCTTTGTGGTTATTTTTTAATAACAACCCAGAAGTAATTCCTTATTTAAATCTTTTTTTTATTTGTTTCAGATCTATGTGGAACTGGAGAAAGATTTTCTCCAAACTTGGAAGCAAGGATCAGTGCATTCAGTTAGCAGAGGATCACTTTGCACTCATCCCTAGTGTAAAACTATGTTCTTACCACAAATCACCGATGTCTTTGTCAAAGGAATCTGGGCAAGTTGGCAAGTTTCGATGCCGAAAAAGCAACTGCCGGTCAAGGCAAGTCTCCCGTGCAGCTGGAACATGGTTTGAGAACGCACGGTTGTCCCTCACGTTAATATTCCAAATGATGTATGCCTTTAGTGAGGGACAGACATGTCATCAAACTAGAAAAGAGTTGGCATGTGATGATGGTCCAGTAGTCTCATCAAGAACTGTAGCGGACTGGTTCAGTTATTGCCGGAAGACTGTCACAATTTATGAACTGGAAAATCAAAGGGCCCAAGGAAAGATAGGTAGCCCCACTAAAATTGTACAAATTGATGAATCTAAATTTGGAAAAAGAAAATATAATCGTGGTCGACATATCGAGGGCCATTGGGTAATTGGCATGATTGAAGACGGCTGTGATGATTTTCGGCTGGAGGTGTGTCCCGATAATGATAGGTCTGCAGAAATGTTGGTGCCACTGATAAAAAAACATGTTGAGGAAGGTTCCATCATTCATACAGAATATTGGAGAGCATATCTGAGCCTTCCTCAGCATGGCTATATTCATAAAGTTTGTGGCACCAGATGGGACACACACTCAACGTATAGAGAGCCAGTGGAGGGGACTAAAACAAAAATTTCGACAACAGCAAAATAAACAAAACTTTACCCAATGGTTGTGCGAATACAAATGGAGGAGGAGAAATATGGTGGAACACTTGGATCCTCTTGAAGAATTGATTAATGCAATTAAACATGAGTATAAATGCATTTTTTTTCCGAAAAATACCCTAACCTAACCTTAAAATGTTAACCACGGATATCTCCGTATCCATGATGTTTCGCGGGGTGG
The DNA here is from genome assembly GCA_916618015.1 of Xestia c-nigrum. NCBI lineage: Eukaryota > Metazoa > Arthropoda > Insecta > Lepidoptera > Noctuidae > Xestia > Xestia c-nigrum. Next base: position 2,655,083 of record OU745244.1, read on the forward strand.
GGTTGGTACAGGGGGATAGGCACCTCCCACCCTCGTCCTCCCCGCCCCATAAATCTATGGAAATTAGAGTTAAAATTAATGGAAATTAATGTTTAGACCTAACATAACCTCAAAACTTTAACCATGGATATCTCCATAACCATGGGGCTCCGCGGTGTGAGAGTTGACCCACTGTTCTGGTTTTACTATGCTCAATAACTCAATAAACACACTGTATATTTATACAGTACAATCATGTACATACTTATAAGTAGCGGCACGAAACTTTAGCGCTGACCGTTAATGCGCAGAAGTAAAAATTAAGGTACTCGAGGGGGGCTAGCGGGATGAAGGGCGAGCGTGCGTAGCGCCGATTGGCTCTTCAGTCGCATTCGGTTTCCCGAGCCAATACGACGCTCCGCGCACATCCGGTGTACAGTCGCGTCATAAACTTAATTTTTGTTGTTGTTTTTTGTTTGTTGAAATTGTTTGTTAAAGTTTGAATTTGTTTTTTAAAGGAGAACGGCAGCTGACGTACACCTCTTAAAATGTTTTGTTTTGGGTTCATATTTTAACAATTTAATAAACAACTAAAATGGGTATTTTTTCAATAATCTATATATTTTTAGAAGTTGGGAATAGTGAAAAAACCTTAATTAATGCAAGATATAACAAAACGAAAAAAAAATGATAACTAAACGCAGCTGGAATGGATGTAATGCATGCATTAAATCGAATAATAAATCGTTAAACATTTCAACCGAATAACTGACGTCTTTTTACAGTTATAAAATATCAGAATAGATAAATTAATTATTAATCAGCACTTATGAAAGATTTATAATTAACTGATTCTTGTAAAATAATACAATGTCATATTTTTGGATATTTAATCGATTGCCACTCATCAATCGATTTAAACGAATACAATATTTAAAAAAAAATACTTTGACAGGTGACAGATTGTCACGTTATCTTGTCAACAAATGGTTTTACTTACTTTTAATGGCGTTCGTGCTGTTGATTGTGTGGTCGTGTTATGCTGTGTTTCATGTGCATTGTGCTTCGAAACATTAGCTACCATAACTTTTATATACGTCGAGTTGAGCCGTCTGCTCCTCCGTATTCGAAAGTGATTGTTTCGCGAAAGGACGCTTTTTTTTATTGTTGCGACAAAGACGCTTAGTGTTAAGGACACTGTTTTGCTCAGGCGCAGAGTTGTTTGTGAAGTGTCTTATCATTTTGTGACAACAATGCCGAATGTTCAATGCATTAATTGTTACGTTGTTTGAGTCGCATCAGGCGGCACGCTCTGACAGATGAGAATGATGTTCTAGTGAACACTATTCGGCTATGGACATATCCTAGAGAGGTATAAATACTATTATAATATTTCCAATACTGTGTAACATGTGAATATGTGCCTTAATGACTTCTTGCTCTTCTTATTGGTTATAGGCCACAGTGTTTAAAACTGTAAAGTAACTACATGAAATATCAAATGTTCAGTTAAAATAAGAACACCAAACATGATACATATAGGTAATAATTACCTTGATATATATATGTATTCAATACAACTTCAATACAAGTAACTCAATTTGTAAAACTGAATAAAATTGCACGAACTTTATTTATAACTATTAACAGTATGTCAATAATTCCATAAACGTTCATGTCTATCAGTAGAATATATTATAAATGTCATGGACATAATTATGTTTAACAAAAGTACAATCTCAATACAACAACATCCCTACACATGAAATATGTTGTAGATAAGATAAATAACTTAACTGGGCTTATTTTAATTGTCTTTTTCTAGTTGACGCCATCAGACCGTATTTGCCATGATTGCTGGCAAATAGCAACACACAGCTCAACATCCTCTGATAATATACCCAGAAGACAAGTTGGTCATCAACATGTCTGTATTATATGTGGACGATCTATATTAAGGATTAATAGACGAAGAATTTTAGTTGATGGAGCAAATGAAGAAGAACATAGAATATCTAATGTTTTATCTCAATGGATCCAACCACGTCAGGTAGCGTATACTTTTATCTTTTCTATTTGTAAAAATATTTTTAACGGCCTGCAGTATGGATAAAGAAAGTCAATGTCACCATACTAACTACATGTTATTGTAAATAGTCTCAGGCTGCCATTAATTGTCATGATGTCATCTGATTTTAGCTCACCCAAAATGATGAGGCTTGTGTACCATGTTGGCTTCGAGCATCAAGAACTAGAGATGTACCACCTGTGCCACCACCGGCAGACAACCAATCTACAAATCCAATTGTGCAAAGTGAACCTGATCCAATCGCAACCTGCTGTCTATGTGGAAATATTTTGCATGCTACTACGAGACAAACATCTGCCACAGAAGAACAGAGGATAATGGAAACGATTTCCAATTTGATGGAAAACCAGCAGGTAAAGTAATAATAATAAAAAGTTTATTTCGGAACAATAACACAAGACAAGATAAACAGATAAAACGATGGAAGCTGCAAAAGTATAAACTGTGGCACAGCCACCAACACCCTTCTCCAGGTTATAGTGGAAAGATGTTCCATACAAAAAGTGCTTACAGTTAATTTAAGTTTACTTAATTTATAACAAAGTGATATGTTTATCTTTTTTATGTTAACATTAGATGGATTTTAAAGTAAATATCATTAAGTATGTACTAATGTGTTTAGGTATAACATCACATACCTGTTGAGTTTCAGACAATTTTTTTTTACAGATGCCACCTCTAAGTGAACTCTGTCGTGCATGCTGGGGACGCGCACAAGAAATTGAGTATCCTCAAATAAATGCAAATGAGAATGATGTTGTTCAGCTACCTCAATTTATTTCATTGCCTAATATGAGACGAGCAGCTGAAAGACCAAGGCATTGCATTTTTCAAGAATGCAGCGGGCTAGAGCGGCATTCTATACCAGAAGACACTCGACGCCGTGTATTGCTACATTTTAATTATTTTATACCAAGAGGTGCACGTATCTGCAGACAACATTTAGAAAATGAGCAATATGAGAGTTTGTACTCGGCAGAATATAGCCTAGATACATTTAAAGCCAACTACATTGAAGAAATTGTATTTATTTTAATGGAAGGCTTAAATAATGTGAATTATGAAAATATTCAAAACTACCCAGAACATCAAGTACAGTATTTTATAGGTTTCACGAAGAGGCAACACCAACAGATTTTGGATGAAACGCCCAATCTTAAAAATATGCATCGGGGTAGTTTTGCATTGACAGTGCTTTTGTGCAAATTAAGAACAGGAGACTCTGGAGACAGGTTAAGCTGTCTTTTTCAAGTTCCCCGAAGAACTTTGGAAACATTAATGTCTGTGGCCAGAAAAATTATATTACGGGACTATGTGCCCCGAAATATAGGATTTGGCCACATGACAAGGGAGCAAGTAGCAGCAAAGAATTCTATTGTTGCTGATGGTATTTTTTGTAACCCTAATGTCCCACCACAGCAAAAACCAGCTATCACTATTGCAGATGCAACTTATCTATATACTCAAAAAAGTTCCAACTATTTATTTCAAAAGGATACGTATTCCCTCCACAAATACAGGAATTTGGTCAAACCATTCATTTTGTGCTGTTGTAATGGGTACATCATTGATGTTCGAGGACCATTTAGTGCCACAACAAATGATGCGACAATAATGCGCCAATTGTTAGATGATCCGGATTTTAACAACTTTTATAATGAAAATGATATTTTCGTCTTAGATCGTGGGTTTCGGGATTGCATGAATGCATTGCACGATAAAGGCTATATAGGCCATATGCCAGAAACAAAAGAAGACGGTCATTCACAGTTGACCACCCTTGAAGCAAACAGGTCACGCTGTGTGACTATAAACAGATGGGTGGTTGAAGCTGTGAATGGCCGTTTCAAAAGAGACTTTAAAATATTCCGTCACGAATATTTTAATCGCGCCTGTACACATCTAATGGACGCTACTTAACGCATTTGCGACACAATTCACCGACTCTCCCAACGCAGAGGCGTTTGTGAATATTATAAATGCACGTATGTTCCTCCAAAACACGATTGCTGATTTAGTTTCAGAACTTAACTTAAACAGACGCAGTGCAATGTTTAGACCTATTGATGGCACAACCATGTCATTCCCAAGACTATCTATGGACGAATTAATTCTTTTTGCTTGTGGCACATATCAGATTAGACAGGCGCGCTCATATGTAGGTGAGCACTTTAGATTTCATGGCTTATACACCTTGGAAGTGGGTCGAGATCAAATACCTGGATTGGAGGGAACAAATCCTTTGTTGCTTCGAGCAAAAATAAAATCTCGCCATTCATCAGGAAAGACGTACTTTGTTTTTATTGTAGTAGAAAGATATATGAATGGGCGGGAAGCAATAACAAGTTATTGTTGCAACTGCATTGTGGGGCTTAGAACTGTAGGGTGCTGCTCACATGTAATGAGTATTGTCTGGTACCTAGGGTATGCTCGCCATGAGGGTATGACGCGACCAGCTCCCTTCCTAGATGAGGTCATTATAAGAATGTAGTAGGTAGACCTGCTGAATAAAATAAATTCATCATATGATATGAGAATTATTGTTTAATTTACTCCGAGAACCTACCCTACCTACCTATACCTATCCTACCTATTACCTACTCAAATAGTGAAGTCAGGCTTGTGCCAAATTCCTTAATAATATAATAAATCTGAGAGTAATCCGTCTTACGTTTTCATACATAAACCGCTGTACGATTTTTTTTATTTTGGTGACGATTTCAGTCAGATTTCATAAAAAAGTTAGGTTAATAAGGTCAAGTCAACCAAAAACTCAACTGTCAATCTACCTCTACAAACCACTATCAAGTCACTAAAGACTTATTTTATTCTAATGGTCATAGTTACTGCATCCGGCATTGTGTGCGAGATAAAATAAAACATAACCTAACTTCTTAAAAATATCAATAACTTATGAACCCCAACTTTATAAAATCTACGAATAAAAGCCTCAATTATGTAATATTTTTACCTATTAAATGTAAATGTTTAGTTGCTAAACACGAGTTTTTTTAGGTGTACAAAACCTTCATACACTCTTGCCGTTCTCCTTTAGTTGTTTATGTTTGTTTCTGTTGTGGTGTGACTTAAAAAGTTAAAAGTGAATAAAGATACCTAATCCTGTTTTGAAAAGACAGGCAAGAAAATGGTTTACGACGTAAATTGTTTTCTAAAAAGGGAATCTATCGAAATAATTGATTCTTTGAAACAAATTAAAACTGAAATTAACGAAGCCGCAAATACTTTACTCAGTCTTTCGGACAGCAGTACTGTAAATTTGAGCCAAATTAAACAAACCACCGAAATTATTAAGGCGGGAAACATTAAACTAAATGGTCTTATCAGCGATTAAGGGAAAATCCAAAAAAGGACAGCAGACATCTCTAATCAAGGCAATAGTTCTGATTTGATCACAGTGTTCAGAACGCCTGGCAAAAAACGGTCCAGAATAAAACCGGTTACAAACATTGATAACTTCGACCAAGGAGTAATAAAGAGGTGTATTCATAACTTTCACAACACAAATAATGAACTTCCTACCGTCGGAAAGCTTAAAAGGAAGCTAGAGGAAGACATTAATTTCAAAGGCTCAGAACGAAGTCTTCGCGAATAATTAAGAGTTTGGGATTTCGGTGGAAAAACACCGAAAACAACCGGAAAGTGCTGATTGAGACTTCAAATATACGTTTGAAACGTATCGAATATTTACAAGAAATAAAACGATATCGTCAAGAGGGAAGGCCTATTGTTTATACAGACGAATCTTACGTAGATTCATCGCACTCTTCTTCAAAAGTCTGGACCGATGGTACTACTAAGGGCCTAAAAAAACCTGTCTCGAAGGGACAGCGAGTTGTCATAGTCCACGCCGGGTCTGAAACTGGGTTTATACCCAATGCGTTGCTGACTTTTAAAGCTGGTACCAAATCAGGCGACTACCACGACAACATGAATTTCGAAAACTATGAGAAGTGGCTTCGAACACAGTTAATGCCAAACTTACCACCCAATTCCGTCGTGGTAGTCGATAACGCGTCGTATCACAATAAACAGTGGGATCGGGCACCAGCCTCTACTTCCAAAAAAGTTGACATGCAGGCTTGGCTAACTGAAAAAGGCATACAGTACGAGGAAACACTTTTGAAACCTCAGTTGTACAATTTAATAAGGGCTAACAAGGACAAATTTAAAACATTTTCGATTGATCGAATCCTAGCTGGACAAGGCCATCAAGTGCTCAGACTACCACCATACCACCCAGATCTAAATCCCATCGAAATGGCATGGTCCGATATTAAACAGTATATAGGCAGCAAAAATGTTAAATGGAGTGTTGCTAAATGTATTGACCTCATACAAGAAAAAGTTTTACTGATGGGTGCATGGGAGTGCCAAATTCAGACCCACCGAGGAGAGAGAAGCCGAAAACCCAACTTCCAAAGACCCAAGAACAGGGGGGCGATCGCGCTATTTTGTAAAATGAACAAATGTCTAAAGATCGGTTTTGGTTCAACTCTGACTGTAATTCAGTTATAACGAAATTTGGTATCGCGCTAAAGTTTATGTGATGACCAAAGTCGAACTGAAAGTGAACCATTCTCATAATCAAAACATTAGAGGTGTATCCTAGTATTAACAATGTAACCTAGTATTGATAGCATAATCGACCGTCGACTCAGCGTTTAAATTGTAGTACCTCTAGTTTTGACAGCACTTGTCTATGAGTTATGTTGCTTTGGTTGGAGTTTAGGTGGGAATTTCGAAGAATTTGAAGTGGTGACTGAAAAAATGTCGAGATATGATTTCAAGTGGTTACCTATTTAGCTTAGAAAGTTACTTGTATCCTTTCAACATCTCGGGAGTGAATACGTGTTTTAAATATATCAAAAAATCTGTGAAATATTTTGTATTGGTAAGTATTTTAATTCTCTTGAAATAATAGCATTTATTTTATTAATTATAAATACACAAAGATACTTTTAGTAATTCTGTAAAATAATTGATTTATGAATAAGATGACCCACTGAACAATTTTAGATAAATAATTAGTTAATTAATGCACAATTACTATTTATTTACTGATTTCGAATACGGAGTCGATGTCAACTATGCGCCACTAGCGGCCTCCTCAGTTTAAGTCTGTTACTGATAATGTATTTATATTATTTCTGAGTTTATTCATCGAATTTTATAGAAAATGGAGCAACAGCGTCGCAGGTCCACGACTGTTCGCCAACTGGAGATGATGTTGGAGTTTTTAGATGGCCTTTTAGAAGACCTTGCTTTAGGTAGAATAAAATCTAAAGAATTTCGTGCGACAGCAGACCGTCTGTGGAGGGAGTGCGCCGAGATTCTAAATCCTTTTGGAGCAGTTAGGACGGCAAAGGAATGGGCCAAGGTTTGTAGTTCTCTTTATCTTTAAACTTTCTTACTTATAGAAATAATACTTTCATTTGGTGCTGCATAAAGTTTAAGTAAGTAAGTATAACAATACCAACTAACTTGTTTTAGGTGTGGAATGATCAAAAGTGCAAAGTAAGGGCTAAATTGGTTGCCATCAATTCTGGCCAACGGGCTACTGGTGGTGGGCCTAGTAAAGATTTGAGCCTGCTGGAGAATGAAGTGGCCTGTATTATAGGCATGGATGTTGGCCCTCTACCTGATGTAATGCAAGACCAATTATTACCTTCAAGAGCTGTAAGTATTATTTATTGAAATAAGTTAAATATAGCTAACATATACCTAACATACAGTGCAAACATTCTCACCTTGTCATTGTCTGTTTCCTAAGGTTGTACTTATGCACATTTTCCAATAATATTATTCTCTCATGCACTGCACTTAATCCTATCCTATTTATAGCTTTTCATGCTTTAATTATTATTTCTATTCATTATAGGATGATGGTTTAGACTTAGAAATTATTGAGGAACACATCATAGAAGAAAATGAGGTTGAGGCAGGAAATATTTCACCACAAAACATAGTGTAAGTGGCATTGGCTGTTCAAGCACTAAATATTTTATTTTAATGCCTGTATTTATCAGGCTCAGACTAATAACGATTTATTATTTATTTTCAGCTTTGAAATTCCATTTGGTGAGACAGTAAATGCTGCTGCTTCAAACTCTCAAGTAGCAATAGAAACATCAGCCCACCAAGCTGCTGTTGATATGACAAACTCTATAGATACGCCAAGGGCATCTACAACAGGTTAGTACATAGTTTAATACTGTTTGTGATTGTTTTTAACATCATGCGAAAACCATAGAAATAGTGCGTAGTACATATATATATGTACTACGCACTATTTATATTAAGTTTTAATGAAAGTAATTAATTGTATTTTATTAACAGACAGAGTTGTCTTTCGGGCGCGTGGCCGTCGTAGGGCTGAGAGCCGAAGGACACACACTTCAACTTCAGCACAGGAACAAGCTCCACACCAAGCACAATGTAATAATGCTTTGTAGTTAATGTGCCTAATATCAAATACATATTTTTTATTTTCACTATAAAACAACAACATTTTTATTTATTTCAGCCAGCAGAAGCATGTTGGATCAGTCAAGGGAAATGGTGCTGAAAATTGAGCAGCTGAGAGCAGAGGCTGCTCTGAATAACTCCCAAGCTGCTCTACAAAATGCTAATGCTTTAAGAACTGTAGCCGAAGCATTTAAATTAATCCCAGGGTATGTTCTACCGACACGCAAAACTATAAGTAACAGCATGCTTCCAGAACTGTACCACAATTGTAAAATGAACATTCACAATAAAGTAGCTGCAGAAGCCGAAACTATCTGTATTACTACCGATTTGTGGACATCCACTTCCACGGATAGTTATATAGCTGTTACAGGGCATTATATTAATAATGACCACAAATTACAAAATGTGTTGCTGGACTGCTGCAAATTCTTTGGAAACCACACTTCCGAGAATATTGCTGCTGAGATAAAGCGTATATGTGATGAATGGGGCATTTTTAGAAAAAATAACTTTTCTGTCACGGATAACGCGTCGGCCATGCTTAAGGCAATGAAAGAAATCCTGCAGTTAAAGCACTATGGATGTTACGCGCATCCATTAAACCTTATAGTGCAAGATGGTCTGAAATCGCTGGACTCATCTATTGCTAAGGTCAAGGTGATAGTGCGTTATTTTAAGCAGAGCACCACCGCTGCGGATAAATTAACAAAATATTATTGACTTTATTGATTGAAAATATTATTGTCTCTAAATATATATTGACCACCTAAGCCTACAATGTGGATTTGGTAACAGAAGAATTTATCATTAACGTTAACGGAGACAGTTCAGACGATAGCATTAGTGAGTTTGATGAAGATGATGCTGCTAGTGCTGACGAACGAAGCAGTCCTGAGCCCGGGCCGTCAACACGTAAAAGGCTCTATCAAGACACCATGGAAGGCGTGACACCATTGTCAGATTCAGATTAATGTAAAATAAAAATTAATAAATTGTCAAATAATGTTTTTATTTTCTACTCCCCACAAAACTTGCTGAAACTATATGTTAGGTACTTACTATAAACTGTAAACATTTCGTTTAGCACCAGACTTATTGTTTGGCATTGCATAAAAATAATGTCATAAACATTATTTTGCTAATAAATGTATTGCGTGCGCGACAGTACACATGCGCAGCAATCCCATCCACGTATCGCTCAGCGCTAGACTTACGTGCCGCTACTTGTACACAGCAAGCATTTCATTTGGTGGTACACACAGCCTTAATTTTGTATCTTGTTTCTTGATCCACGCGCTGAAACGGTATAGGAAAAAATCATAAGTTCTTGTAGACATCCGATAGTAAATTCTTTCGTCCTGTCTCAATTTATTGTGGTTTACGTAAAATGACCCTGTCAGGTACCTTTCACTTAGAAGCGGATGAACCCAGAATTCTTTTTGTCTTCTAGGCCTTCGCACGTGGAGTAATGAAGCAAGCAACTGCCGACGTTCCAAGAAACTCATTGTTCAGAGTAATTTCGCGTGGGTGGCGTGTAGTTTCAAAGACAGAGCTACTCTAAATTGAGGCGTATCATCCGAGTAATGACGGACAAGTGCACAAGCCAATCATCCGTTTTTTTCATGCCACTTCTGACCGTAAAAAATCGGATGTTCGGACGGTAAAGTTTGTAGTGCACAATCGCCCTATGCGTCCTTCGTCACCTCAGGCGATCCCAGTGCCATCATGGTGGCGGCATCGCCGCGCCGAGAGGTGAAATAAAAGTAAATTTACAAAAATATGATTTTTATTTACTAAATTTAAGCCCATATTGTTCTGAATATCTGATGTTAAGTTTATTTTATTTTGCCCACAGGTTTTGGGAGATACTCAAATGCAAAAATCCAAGCAGACGTTGATTTTAGATCCAGTAACAGTTGTGAGTATATTTTTTATTCACAAATGTTATAAATCCAAAAGTTTGTGAGTCTGGATGTTTGTTACACTTTCACGCAAAAACTGCTTAACGGATGTGGGTGAAATTTTGCACACAGATAGTTTATACCTAGATTAAAACACAAGATACTTTCTATCTTGGTAGTAAGATCTCATGGGATCCCATCTAACTTGTCAAAAAATTGGAACTTTGACCCGCAGTATCTCCGTAACCAGCAGGCCCATATTATGCATTGAGTTTTTCTGATTCGATTGTGATGTAGAGAATGTGGGGCTTTGGATTTTGTGTTTTGATGTTTCATGGTCAAATAAGCAATAAATAATGAAGTCATGTGAAAAAGAGTTATAATGGTATTCTAAAATTGACTGGTACAATACTGTATGTATTTGTACGATCGTTGTAATTGCAGGCTATGCAGGATATACACTCTGAAGAAGAGCCACCGAAAACAGCGGCAATGGCGGACGCGTGGACACCGACGGCGAGTCACGATGGGGCGACCGTTAACAGTTCAATGGCGCCGGTAGACGCGCAGATGATGCTAGTGGCAAATAGCGATCGGGCGACGGGCGGTTGCAGTCGTGAACAGACCGTGACTTCAACCCCCGATCCGTGACTCAGGCAGCGTGGTGCGCAACACTCCACGCTAAATGTCACTAAATGAGGGAGAACACCAATTAACAAATATTCAAGCAAGTAAAAGTCGATTAGTAACTTTATGTCGATGGGTTGTCGAAGTAGTTAACGGGCGTTTTAAAAGGGATTTCAAATTATTTCGCCAGGAGTTTTTTAATAGTGCTCACGCGCATTTAATGAATGATTTTAAAATTGCAGCTGCACTATTTAATTGGTTTCATCCTACAATCCAAGATCGGCCAGATGCTTCTCTCATAATAGAAAGGGGAGGTATCAACATACTCCGAATTATTTGGCAGAATTTGTAAAAAATTATAATTTAAATAGGCGTTCTGTCATTTTTAGACACATCGATGGGAGCTTTCCTCAATTAAATATATTTCCCGTATTTAGTTACTCTGATTTAATACTTTTCGCTTTGGGCCCATATCAGGTCAAACAAGCACGATCGTATTATGGCGAGCATGTTCGACAAAATGGTTTATATGCAATAGAAGTATGTCCCGAACTGGAACACTCTGAAGAAATGGTTGCGGCCGTTGCAGGAAATAGACCTTACTTATTAAGGGGTCGAATTCAGTCGCGCCATGTTGGTCGCCGTAAACATTGTTACATCGGACCTACTAGAACATTCGAGAATGCAAGTGATTACAGTGTGTGTACGTTAGAAGTTCGAGAGCATTCTATTATTATTAGTTTTAAAGCTAAAGGTAGGTACAAACTCGCGACCTATTACAAAGACATTAGAATTTCGACCGTACGCCTAGGGCATACGGTTCATATTTCTTTGTATAAGTAGCTAGTAATAATAATTACCTAGTTAGTGTTTTTTATGACCCTCTAGAATATTCGTGGTTATTCTGGTGTGTCTGTTGGCAAGTATAAATACACCGCTCAGGCCCGCGACCGTCAGTCTTGTTTTAGCTACACAACGAAGCGAATCGAAGTGAACTTGAAGAGCTATATCTAAGCGAATAGTGAACAGTAGTGTATTGTAGTGTACTTGTGATTAAGTTTAAATTGTTTTATGATTAATAAAGTTATTGTGTTGTTTAATTGGTAGTAATTTATTTATCTCATACCCAGCTCGTAACAATATTTTACATATATTTTGATTGATTCACAACCATCTAATAATAATTGCTTAGATATAATATTAGGTTACTGTTGTAACTGTCTCGTAGGTAACAGAACAGTGGGATGCTGCTGCCACGTCATGGCCATAATATGGTATTTGGGTTGGGCTAGACATCAGACGAATATATCGAGACCAGCATCATATTTAGATAATATATTACTTGTGATTGAATTGTGATTGATACTTCTTTTTTATTTTCTTCTACTAAGCAACAAAACTACACAATCAGAGAAAAGGTTCCGAGCAGAGGAAAAGGAAAAGGTCTGTGACCAAGGACAGTTCGGAATCAGAATTACCTTTGACTAAGGTAGCAAACTCTAATAATGAAAGTTGGAATAAAAACTTAAAAAATGGTTGTTATTTAATTATTAAGTACGAAGAGTAATACTTTCCAGGTAAAATTGAGAAAAAAGAAGGTGGACTGTATGAAATCAGTACTATGGTACTATCTACCGGGAATACTTTTAGATGGCCGGAAAGGCCAGATAATTTTTTTTACACAATACGTGATACAACAGGGGCTTTTTCGAAATTGCGGACATGGAGAAATTTTTGCCCGACTTTTATAATATACGAGTATATCCTTGTAGTTTATCGTAGTTTTAATAAAATTATTCGTGAAGTTTCAGGAATGACACCTACCACTGCTTGTCTCTGCATCACCTAAAGGTTGACTGGTAGAGAATGCCATTGGCATTAATTCCGCCTCTTTACTTTGTGCTTGAAGTGTTAAATAAATAAATGAAATCCCCCAATTTCACCTGAACTGAGGAAGGAAAAGTTTTCCCAAACAAATGTAGGTCCGACAACTCCACGGGATGACCCGTATGCCACATTTGGGATCATCCAATTATGGATTACATAGCCTGCGAGACCAACAAGTACGTTCAGCGGGTAGCAGACGAGGCAATCAGTGGCGACCGCAACCACCACATCCATCCCAATAGCCGCTTAAATCGTTGGCGCGAGGATACGAGATAAACAAACTGACAGTTCATGCGAGATAAACAAAATTCATTATGCTATTATTTTTCATGGAGCTACTTGGGAAGAGACTGTGTCTGTGGCTGAAAGGGGGATGAGCATTATAACGACATGGCTGGGAAAAAACCTCCTAACACTAAATTTAACAAAAACGAATTTCTTGACCTTTCATGTCAATCGACGTACTAGGCCGAGTATTGATTCAATAAAAGTGCATAACGACAAGTGCAGTGTCTCAACAGCAGCATCCGTCTCTACCTCCGTGTGTAAATGCAACGCCATTGTCAGAGTGGAAAACACAAAATACCTGGGCGTCATAATTGACCAGAACCTGAATTTCAAAGCACATATTCGAACACTCGCTAAAAAAACTCGTAAATTCATTTACATAGCTAAACTCTTGCGAGCCAGTGCTCCAAAGAACATATGTATTCAGGTCTACATCTCTCTGTGCCAGTCTGTCCTCCAATACTGTGTTCAGGTCTGGGGTAGCGCTGAAAAATCGTGCATGCTGGAGCTGGAACGCGCTCAACGAGCCGTTCTCAAGGTGCTCTTGGGAAAGCCACGTCGTTTCTCTACGGACCAACTGTACAGGGAGTCCGGGGTTCTTCGCGTACGCCAATTATATATCCTTGGGGCAGTTCTAAAAATCGCAAAAAACAACAAAATCGACCGCTCTAGTTGCAGTAGAGGTGGCAGGAAAATAGCGGAAAGAATCCCCCTTCCAAAAGTAAAGACCCTCTTCGCGGCCCGGCATTCGTCATACTTGCCCATAAGAGTGTTTAACGCTGTAAGTAAAAGTCTCAGTATACCCAACAATTACGTAGAAGCCAAATCCAAACTTATGGAATGGTTGTTGAGCCAAACTTACGAGGAAACAGAGGGCCTACTCTGTGGCTCATGTTAACATAATTCTTTTGTTGCAATACCATCACTCACTAACACACACCCCCACATAACTCACACTACACTCCCACAAGAACTCACCTTAACTGTTGTTTTTGCAACCATGTGTATTCCTATTTTTAATTTTTCTTTTCTTTTGTCAGTTTTTTGTCATTTTGTTTGTAATTTGTAACTAATATTTATCATTTTGTTGTTTTTCATTCTAATTATTCCTAAACCAATTAATTTGTTTGTTTATTTAAAGTTCATTTGTAGCGCTAGCAGAACACTGTATAATAATAACCGCGGGTAATGCATTGTATTTGGGTCACCAAGATACAGGCTGTGCCTAGTTTGGGACCCGCCGTTAAACCTATTTCAAATTTGTACGACATGTAAATAAATAAATAAAATAAATAAATTATTTACAGATTAGTCACGAGTCGACGAAGCGGTCCGCCATCTTGTTCAAATTATTGCAAAGGTTTTATCGTCCGATCCGAATACGGATTTTTGTAAATGTTTTTGTTGAATGTTTTAATTTAACTTTAGATTATATTTTATAAACATAGAATATATTTTAGATTTTTTTTGAGGTTTTGTTTGTTTGTTTTTTTGTTCGAACTCATTCACGTTAAATCGGCTGTACGGATTTTGATGCAATGGTAATTTTATTCTTCCGAATGTGATCCGATCCGAATCCGGGATGTTTTTTTTCTATTCGAACGCATTCACGTTAAATCGGCTGAACGAATTTTGATGAAATTGTCAGGACTGTTCCGGAAAATTCATTGAAGCGAGAAAATGTAACAATATATACGTGGACAGAGGATGAACATCGCAAAGGAAGCAACGAAATTGCAGCAGCAGTTTTCGACTCTTCAAAACACAACTTTCAATGAAAATATAACGACTGTAAGACTGGTAGCCGATGGATGTGGGGCTCAAAATAAAAATACCACTATGGTTGGAATGTGTTCTACCTAGTTGAATCGTTATGCACCACAACACATCACTTCAGTTGAACTGGTATTCCCTGTACCTGGTCATTCTTTTCTACCAGCAGACCGAGTATTTGGTTTCATTGAGAAAGAAATAAAAAAGATGGAGATCATTCTAACCCCAGATCAGTACATTGAAGTATTTGAGAGGTATGGTAAAGTTAAACGTTTTGATGACGTATTTGACTGGAAATCGGAATTAGACAAAGTTGTTCGAAACCCTGGAAACTGGCATTTCCAATTCCAGCAAACGAAACGATTTATTTAAAAAGAAAACCAAATAGTATTTTGGTAAGAGGGGAAGTTCATTATACTGCTGACGAGGGGCTGAGTAGAAATGTAACATCCTGGAACTCCCTACACTATTTATAATGTCGCTAAATGCTTTGGCACTGCTTTTCCATTAGCTTTTACGCCATCCAACATTCAAAATGGATTTAAAGTGCAGGAATATGGTCATTTAATGATAATATTTTTGGCGAAGATGAGTTCCTGAGCTCATATGTTACTGATAGGCCTTATGTAGATGCTGACACCATTGCGCACACCAGATTAGATAGGGCTGATACACACCCAAATATTGCTCTGCCTAGAACATCACAACCTACCAATATTGAACAAAATCTGACAGATTGGATATGGCTGATTCACAACCAAATACTCGTATTGCTATACCTGGACCATCACAACCTGCCAATATTGAACAACAAACTTACAGTAACCAAGTAGGTATAGAATGTCCAGCACCATCTACATCCACTGGTACTACACTAGAAATAGACAAAAATATCCTAATGTCACCTGAAGTCATTCATCCTTTCCCAAAGGCCTCACCACGTAAGAATAATACTACCAGAAATAGAAAAGGTAAAACAGGAGACTTAACCGATACTCCTTAAAAACAGGAATTAGAGCTTTTAGCCGCTAAAAAAAGAAAGAAAGAAGTAAATAAAAAAACTAACTCTGTCAAAAAGCTAGTTTTCAAGAAAAAAGTTGAGAGAGAACAAGACAGTAGTAGTTCTGAGGATGAAACTGATGTTATCTTAGAGAGTGACGATTCATGTGATGACGTTCTAGAGAAAGATAATTGTGTGGGCTGCGGTGAAAATTATTTCACTACTTCAAGCACAGAATACTGGATTCGGTGTACCATCTGTGGATTTTGACCTTGCACCTCTTTTGAAAATTACTGTCAGAAATGCGGTATCAAGTCTAAAGAAAACTAGTAGCCATGTTTGTGATGATGTTTTGTTTTCCTGATTATCTAAAAATTTATTGAAAGTAAGCTTTGTAATGAATGTTTTTTTTTTTAATAAAAAATTAAGATTATTTTTGGTTTTCAATGCTTTAAATACCATAAACAAAAACTTAAGCTGTCCATTTACCAATATTTCCGGAATTAAACATTTAGATATGTGAACTGATAGAGATAATACTCATCTAGCGGCAGTTTAGGTTAACAAAAATGTGTCCCAAGGTACAAATATTGGTGTCCCGAGGTATGATTGCACCTTCTTGGGACAAACATCCTAAAGTAGTAACTCGTAATTGTCATTTTCTCATTGACAAAACAGTAGGTCAGGTGTTGCATCATAATATTGTGATGTTATTGGCTACTTAATAGAAATTACAACATTCAAGGCCATAGATCAATTATTTGAACTTAAATTTTGGAGGTTTAAAGAAAAGTGTCCCAAGGTGCAAGGATCTTCCAACGAAAACATGTTATCAGTGTTCGCTCCTATAAACGAGCGCGAAGCCAAAGCAATGGAAAATAATTATGAAGTAATTCAATGGTCCAGTAATGGTCGACGTTCACCTAATTTTTAAACAATAGAAACAATTGATTGGATGGTTGTTTTTTACTTGCAGCCAGCAAGCAGGTACTGCGAAAACATGTTATCAGTGTTCGCTCCTATAAACGAGCGCGAAGCCGAAGCAATGGAGAATCATTATGAAGAAATTCAATAGTCCAGTAATGGTCGCCGCTCAACCTATTTTTACACACTAAAACAGTTGATTGGATGTTTGTTTTTTACTTGCAGCCAGCAAGCAGGTACTACGAAAACATGTTGTCAGTGTTCGCTCCTATAAACGAGCGCGAAGCCGAAGCAATAGAAAATCATTATAAAAAAATTCAATGGTCAAGTAATGGACGCCGCTTACCTTATCTTAAAACATAAGAAACAGTTCATTGGATATTTGTTTTTTACTACGAAAACATGTTGTCGGTGTTCGCTCCTATAAACGAGCGCGAAGCCGAAGCAATGGAGAATCATTACGAAGAAATTCAATAGTCCAGTAATGGTCGCCGCTCAACCTATTTTTACACACTAAAACAGTTGATTGGATGTTTGTTTTTTACTTGCAGCCAGCAAGCAGGTACTACGAAAACATGTTGTCAGTGTTCGCTCCTATAAACGAGCGCGAAGCCGAAGCAATAGAAAATCATTATAAAAAAATTCAATGGTCAAGTAATGGACGCCGCTTACCTTATCTTTAAACATAAGAAACAGTTCATTGGATATTTGTTTTTCACTACGAAAACATGTTGTCAGTGTTCGCGCCTATAAACGAGCGCGAAGCCGAAGCAATGGAAAATCATTATGAAGAAATTCAATGGTCAAGTAATGGACGTCGCTCACCTTATCTTTAAACATTAGAAACAGTTCATTGGATGTTTGTGTTTTACTTGCAGCCAGCAAGCAGGTACTACGAAAACATGTTGTCAGTGTTCGCTCCTATAAACGAGCGCGAAGCCGAAGCAATGGCAAATCATTATGAAGAAATTAAATGGTCCAGTAATGGTCGACGCTCACCTAATTTTTAAACAATAAAAACCGTTGATTGAATATTTGCTTTTTACTTGCAGTCAGCAAGCAGGTACTACGAAAACATGTTATCAGTGTTCGCTCCTATAAACGAGCGCGAAGCCGAAGCAATGGAAAATCATTATGAAGAAATTCAATGGTCAAGTAAAGGTCGCCGCTCAACCTATTTTTACACATTAAAACAGTTGATTGGATGTTTGTTTTTTACTTGCAGCCAGCAAGCAGGTACTACGAAAATATGTTGTCAGTGTTCGCTCCTATAAACGAGCGCGAAGCCGAAGCAATGGCGAATCATTATGAAGAAATTAAATGGTCCAGTAATGGTCGACGCTCACCTAATTTTTAAACAATAGAAACAATTGATTGGATGGTTGTTTTTTGCTACGAAAACATGTTGTCAGTGTTCGCTCCTAAACGAACGCGAAGCCGAAGCAATGGCAAATCATTATGAAGAAATTCAATGGTCAAGTAATGGTCGCCGCTCACCTTATTTTTAAACATTAGAAACAGTTCATTGGATGATTGTTTTTTACTACGAAAACATGTTGTCAGTGTTTGCTCCTATAAACGAGCGCGAAGCCGAAGCTATGGAAAATAATTACTTATGAAGAAATTCAATGGACAAGTAATGGTCGTCGCTCACCTATTATTATACAATAGAAACAATTGATTGGATGTTTGTTTTTTACTTGCAGCCAGCAAGCAGGTACTACGAAAACATGTTGTCAGTGTTCGCTCCTATAATCGAGCGCGAAGCCGAAGCAATGGAAAATAATTATGAAGAAATTCAATGGTCCAGTAATGGTCGTCGCTCATCTAATTTTTAAACAATAGAAACAATAGATTGGATGGATGTTTTTTAACTTGCAGCCAACAAGCAGGTACTACGAAAACATGTTATCAGTGTTCGCTCCTATAAACGAGCGCGAAGCCGAAGCAATGGAAAATAATTAAGGTAAGGGCTCCGGTGTTGAACAACCGCCCAGTAATGGACTTAGGCTCCTTTCATTCTGCAGCGTGTCGCCGGTCGCGTGCGCACGCGACCGGTCCAATTTGTTTGAAACCTATGGTGGGTTTCACTGTGACGCGTGCAGCCGGTCGCGTTTTTCGACATGTCCGACTGGCGCAAATGCTTGACCGGTGCCCGCGCGCCCCGCGTGTGCCGGTCGGCGCGCGGGCCAGTGCAGCTATATGAGCTTTCACTGTTAGACGTGCGCGCGTGCGTTTTGAGTACAATCATGGCGGCTATTGATACGGAACAATTGATAAGAGAAGTTCAGAAAAGGCGTGCTATTTGGGACTTACGATACCCGTTGTATAAAGACAGGGATGTGAAACAGAGTTGTTGGGTGGAAATAATGAAAGAGTTATTTGAAAATGTTGACGACTGGACGCAGAGAGAAAAAGAAAAAACACGTAAATACAAAACATAGTTATTTATTTCGCAGCCTATGTAATACAATAGTCCTGCCTATGAACTTTACCTTCTTCTGAAATAAAATAATGTGCATAGTGATCACGAACTTCATTTCCAATTGAGTTGTTCACTATTGAATTATTTGAGTCTGCAAGCCCTTGGATTACCAAAGTATCTTGATGTTGGTAACCATCTTTTATTCGAATGATATTGTGTAATACACAACAACATTTTACGATGTCGATTGCGAGGTCTGTGTTCACATTGAGAGGTCTATGAAAAATTCGGAACTTATTAGTTAATATTCCAAAAGTGGATTCAATCATCCGTCTAGCACGACAGCGACGATAGTTAAAGATTTTCTTCTTATAATTAAGATTTTTTCTTGCATAAGGCCTCAAAATATTACGTGTAATTCCAAATGCTTCATCACCGAGTATCACATATGGAACCGAAGTTCTCATTCCAGGAAGCGCTTTAGGTGAAGGTAGATTGATAGTACCATTCTCAATGTTTTTCATAAGTGACGATTCTCTAAATATCCCTGCATCAGATTTTTTTCCCGGTGCTCCCACATTTATATATTGGAATTTATAGTTTGCATCACACATTGCTAGTAAAACAATTGAAAAATACCCCTTGAAATTAAAATTGAGTGAAGCAGTGTGTTGTGGCATTATCATGCGTATGTGTTTGCCATCCAGGGCTCCAACGCATTGCGGAAAATTTGTATTCTTCTCAAATTCTGTAGCAACTTCAATCCATTCGTTAGGTTCATTCGGAAGCTTTAAGACTTCGTTTTTTAAAGAAACCCAAATAGCTTGACATACTTCTTTCACTATTCCACTGATTGTAGAAATCCCCATACGATAAGAGTAATGTAGATGTGTTTCCAGATGCAAGGTACCTGTAACAGAATAAATTTAATTGTTTCAGTAAAGAGTTTACATCAGAGGTGGAAAAGTGCGAGAGATCAATACGTACGTTACAAAACGGCAGCAAAATTTAAGAAATCGGGTTCTGGAGCTATCCCTAAAAGAAAATATGTTTTTGCTGACTGTATGTCATTTTTAGACCCTGTAACCGATTTAAGCGATGTTCACGAATCCGAGTCTGTTGAAAATGCACAAACTTCTGATAATCCATTGACACAAAATGATTCCCGGGACCCAGAAAACGATTTGCCGAACGTCCGTAATAAAAAGAAAAAGACACAGGAAATGACTACGTTTGAGAAACAGTTAGTTGAGATGTGGAATTCTACTAACAGTCTTGCTTTTGATGAAGACGTGACATTCTTCAATTCAATCCTCCCTGCAGTTAGAAGACTAGGCTTTGAAAAAAAATATTTTTTTCGGAGTCAGGTTCTACAATTACTCGTTGGAATAAACCAACATACATGTACCAGTTTAGTCCCGTGTCAATCTACAAATATGGGGCCATCTACAAGCATTGGTCTATCTACAAGTGCTGGTCCAGCCATGCCTAGTACTTCGAAAGTATCTCCTGTGAGTGCTTCATCATGCTCCACCGACAACTATGATACAGAAGACTCGTTTAATTTTGATTTCACTACACTTTAACTGTTTTTTTTTAAATGAATGATGACTTTTTGATTAAATGATGATGTAAAATATGACTAATTCATTATTTAAATTGAAGTAGATAACAAAAGTTTGCCAAACATACCTTATTGTGACTGCCAAGCGTTCCGTAGGTGTTATAGCTATTCGGAGTAAACTAGTATGAGCTATTTCGTTTTCAATTTTAAAAATCAGTTCGTCAAATGTGCTCATTGACATCCTAAAATAATTGAAAAATTTATTTTCATCTTCTCGCAGTTGCGAATACAGCGATACGAATGCACCACTCAACAAACGCTCCGAAGTTATAGGGTGCATAAACAATGTTTCGTCCCGCGCGGACTATGGAACGCGCTTGACTGTCATGGCGGCCGTCACTTTTTTGCTTGACGTGACCTGTCATCTAGTTGTCATTGAACTCTCATCACTTGTCTTGAAATTGCTTGGGGAACACGCCGGTTATTGTTTGTTGGGCGTAGTAATAATAATATAATTGATAAATCCCTTTGAATCCATTGTGTTTACAAGATTTTGGTTGGGATCCAGTTTTTATTGGACTAAACACACGTTGTGGAGAAAACTCACGGGTATATTTTGTGCATTGAACCATCACGCGTTGAGGTTAGGTTTAGTGACCGCGTGCCTTGTAGAACAATTGAACAGACTTTTATTGTGTTGTTGTGACCTGCTAACGCGCCTTGGAACCAGCGCTAGTTGATAGCCGGACAGGTTTGAGACCAACCAAACATCATAACACTATTCACGTACACACACCTACAGACACCCATCAAACCTGGACCTGAATCATGGCCTCGGAGCAGGACTTCACCAGCGCCTAGGTGAGTTGGCATATTTATTATTAAAGGGCATCTTGAATTGAATTGTCTCCGCGGATCGCGGACTTCTCGCCCCAAACTGGCCCTGGTTTGGGATCGAACAAACAATTTTCCTTTTCGGTTAGCACGACGTTTTTTGTTGTAATAATATAGCACAGAAATCAAAATAAGTTTTTTTTTATTGATTGTATCCATGACTGTACACGTCCAGTCCGGTCGAGTGCACACGCAAAACTGTGAAATGCTCTACTCGACCGGCAGCGCTGCACGCGACCGGCGACACGCTGCAGAATGAAAGGAGCCTTAAAGTGTAATCTTTAAAAATAAGAAAATGAATGGTATTATTTGCAATGGCATGAATGCTAACGTAAATGTCAGTATGTTAATGTGTCAAATATGATGACATTGACTGATTCGACCATTTTGTTCATAATGGCGATGTCGAAGTGTTTACCGTGGTGTTGATATTTTTGTTTCATGTAGATTTACTAAGAAAACCAATAAGGAAGTAAGCACAGACTTTTGGTATTGATTTAGGCATTGATTGTTGTACATAAAATTAACTATATTTCGTGAAATGGATGATTATTGAAAAAGCTAATTTTAAAGGTTAAGTTTCAACTGTTCAGATATTTTGGAAATTATTTTTAAAGTCATGACATTGACCGATTCGACCATTTAGTTCAAAATGGCAATGTCGAAGTGTTTACCGTGGTGTTGATATTTTTGTTTCATGCAGATTTACTAAACCACTAAGGAAGTTTTAGGCATTGATTGTTGTACATAAAATTAACTATATTTCGTGAAATGAATGATTATTGAGAAAGCTAATTTTAAAGGTTGTTTCAATTGTTCAGATATTTTGGAAATTATTTTTAAAGTCCATCACTGGACAAGTGTCGATACTTATTTTTTTTTTCATCTTAATAACAAATTAACTAATTAAATTGATATTTATTTACTGAGTAATATGATTGCATTAAAAACTCATTCCAGTAATGGCTGCCAATAATGTACAAGGGAGTCCATTACTGGAAAAATCATACAATCCTATGTTGGACATCTTGATTTTTTCAATATTCCAATTTTTCTCTTTCCCTACAGGAATGGCGCCAAGAAAAGACTACACACACCTTTGCAGATGTCCCAGGCTATACAAGCTGTTAAAAATGGGTCTAAAGTTGCAGCTGCGGCTAAACAATACGGTGTACCGAGAATAACTCTGCACAACAAAATTTCAGGCATAAGGCTGACCCCACATTTGGCGTGCGCGATCCTCGGGCGTGCGAGTAGCGCGAGCGCCGCGCGCGCGCCGCGCGCGCGCTGCGTGAGCGTCGGGTGTTGCCGCCGTGTGACGTGCATGCAGCGTGCGCGCAACGCGCGCGCGGCGCGCTCGCGACGCTCGAGTCGCGTTCTTACCCCTTCGCCCGCTATCCCCGCCGCCCGCTACTGTTTCGGTCAGTCGCATGGTGGACAGTGTTGTGTTGACACGCGTTTAAAATGGAGGCACCGAGTGAAATTAATATCGAAAGCTTTATCCTAGAAATACAGAATCGTCCTGCTATATGGGACATGACGACACGGGAGTATAGTGATCGTATTGCAAAAAAAAAGGCGTGGGAAGAAATCAGCACTTTATTTATAAAAGGTTTTGAAACGAAAACTGCAAAGCAAAAAAATGAAGAGGGTAAGTTTTAAATTTTATTATCTTGCCATGACAATGAACCTTGCTCTGAGACGAAGTAATCAGCAAACTTATTTCTTTCAGTCATACCTCGTGAAAATTGTATACCTTCTGTTTCTTCACAGTCATTGTTTTGATTGCCATCGAGTCCAGAAATTATTGGTATGTTAATTTCCGCTGCGCAAATCTTCCTCGATCTAACAAAGTTGTGCAATCTGCAACAAGTTTTAATAATTTGTTCACTAAATTCAAGTCCAACATTTAACGGTCTGTGTAAAATCCTCCATTTTCCTGTCATAATTCCAAAAGTGCATTCTATATATCTTCTTGCACGACTAAGTCTGTAGTTATACACTCTTTGTTTGTGTGTCAAATTGTTACCAGCATAAGGTCGTTGCACATAACTTGACAAGGGAAAAGCTTCGTCGCCTACTAGTACAAAGGGAAAAGGTGCACCGTTGTTTGTTATTGGAGCTGGTGCGGGAATGTCTAACACATTTTCTTGTATTTCGTTATAAAAACTGCTATTACGGAAAATTGTTGAGTCAGAACTTTTTCCATAAGAGCCAACATCTACATATATGTATTCATAATTTGAATTACACACTGCCAATATGTTAATTGAAAAATATTTTTTATAATTGTAGTAAAGGGAACCGCTATCGCATGGCCTTATCATTCTAATATGTTTGCCGTCAATGGCACCTATGCAGTTAGGAAAATTTGCTATCAAATTAAAGTTATTTGCAATTGTTTTCCAGTCTGATGCTTTTCTGGGTGGCATGCAAATATGAAATAAGTTTTTAATAATAGCTTGACAAGTCGTTCGCACTATCTTTTCTATTGTTGAAAATCCTCTTCTGAAGGAAAATTGTAAATCTTTGAATGAAGCTCCAGTAGCTAAATACCTGAAAGAAACAAATATTAATCAGATTTATAATTTTTGTTTCAGCTGCGAAATTACAAAAAAAATGGAAAGGAATAAGAGATAGTCACACAAGACATAACAGTAAAAAAACGAAAAGTGGGTCAGAAGCAAACACGGGCAGAGGCTATATTTATGCGCCTTATTGTTCCTTTCTTAACCCATTATCGAACACTCGACCGAAGGCAAAATTACAAAAAGAAAGCCAGGATTCTAGTCCGTATTCTAGAAGAGAAAGTGTCGAAGACGACAAGTCTGAGAAACTTATCAAAATATTAACTGCAAGAATGAATAAAAAGGAAGAAAAATATCCAGATTACAATTTTTTTATGTCATTACTAGATGATTTTAGTGGTATAAACTCAGATTTAAAAATGGACGCAAAAATGGAAATAATGGGCGTTATTAAAAAGTACGTGCAGATGTCCAAATATAAGGGCCAAAATAGTAATTATGGTAGTACTGGTTATTTTACGTCTATGGATTCGTCTTCTAATTCATCACATACATTAGCATTAGCAACATCTCAAAATTTGAACACTTCATCGCCTGCGCATTCACATCTCAGTGATTCAACACAAGAATCAATTTATGACAATATATTTGGCGATGATTACGGGGATAATTAGAAAAAATATTACATGTCGTATTATAATATTACTTGGCGTTAATGTAACGACGACGTTCATAAGTGTTACTTTTTTGAACTACATGAATAGACACGTTTTAATTTTCAAACAATACAAGGATAATTTTGCATGATAAAGTTTGTCAATTATTGAATATAGTGTATTTTGATAAATTTCGTCTAGTGTTTCATTCTACATTTCCATACATTCTTACCTTATTGTTATAACCAGCTTTTCTTCAGGTGTCACAGGAAGTCTAAATTTTGAATTTTGGCACTGAATATCACTTTCAATGATGTCTAAAAGTTCACTGAATGTTGCCCTCGGCATTCGTAAATAATCATAAAAATGCTTTTCACTATTCTTTATATGTCTACAATACAAAATATAGTAATCACTTTCTTGTGAACAAGAAGACCATAATGTATCTTGCCAGAGGCGTTTAGTCTTTTTATTACGTGTGTTATTTCTTTTTAGTAGCAAAGCTAACAGTAGTGTTTCCTCGTCTGAGTCCATTTTGTTAGTGATAGAATAGTAACGCAACGACGTGTGCTAACACGGCACTGGCCAAATTGTGACTGACTTGTCTGAAGGGGGTTAAACGCCAAAGCGAGCGCCGCGCGCGCGTTGCGCGCACGCTGCATGCACGTCACACGGCGGTAACACCCGACGCTCGCGCTGCGTCCGTGCAGCTCGCACGCCCGAGGATCGCGCACGCCAAATGTGGGGTCAGCCTTAGTCCACAAGTACGTACCATGGGCCCTAGGACTTAAGTGACTCAAAAAGAGGAGAACGTCTGAAACAAGTGGATTCTTGATATGGCCGACAAGCACATTCCTGTGACAAAAGAAGAACTCTTAGATACTCGTAGTGTGCAAAAACACGTTGTAGATAAAAATATCATATGTAATGATTTATTTCGGTATTTATTAGGTAGCTAGTTTTGTGATTTAAGTTAGGTTTGTAAGTTTTTTAGTTTAATTATGCCTCAAATAAGATACACAGCTGCCGAGTACACCGACATGGTACTTGCGTACGGAGAATGTCACCGAAATGCGGCTTTAGCATTGCGTACATATCGGGAGAGATATGGTAACACAAGAACGTGCCCTACCAACAGCCGTGTTTTTACCCTGGCCGTTCAGAGGTTACGAGAGAATCGGCCTTTGGTTCCCCAAGGAAAGGGCGTGTCTTCAAATTCAAGTATCGAGAACCGGATATTACAACATTTTGAAAATAACCCGACTTGTAGCCTCCGGAACGCAGCGCGGCGGTTTCAAGTGAGTCACAGAACTGTCCATCGAATTTTGAAACGGCATGCACGGCGACCTTACAAGTTCAGAAAAGCTCAACAACTGTTATCCAGAGATACTCGTATGCCAGTCAGTGTTATTTTGCCAATGGCTTCTCGACAAAATATCAGACGACCCCGACTTCATATCTAATATTATGTGGACAGATGAGAGCACTTTTACAAGAAATGGAGTTTGGAATAGACAGCCTAAGATATTGGAGTAACGAAAACCCACGCTTATGTCGAGAGTCTTCATTCCAGTACCGGTTTTCACTAAATGTCTGGGCTGGAATTCATAGGAACAAAATAATAGGTCCAGTGTTTATTGATGGGACGTTAAATGCAGAGAAATTCTTAGAACTTCTTAGTGGCCCAGTGTCAGACTATACGGACGATTTACCTTTGGACATGTATGGACGACTATCAATTGGGCAGTGCGCCCGCCGATTCCGTAGTGCCTGCTAGACATCGACTAACGGATATGTTTGAAAGTCAGTGGATTGGCCGATTTGGACCTATTCGATGGCCGGTACGGTCCCCGGACCTGACACCACTGGCCGTAAAAAACGAGGTGTATGCACGAGAAGTGAACACTTTGGACGAATTAAAAATTAAAATAATTAATGCCTTCGACAAACTTAAAAGAATGGCAGATAGGGACTTGTTAAGACGAGTCCGTGAAAATTTAATAAGACAATGTCGCTTGTGCATAATAAACAATGGAAGACACTTTGAAAATTTAAAAAATTGACTATTGATGATTTAAATTCTGATTGTGATGTGATATTATGTGATTAATTATTCAATCAGTGATCTTTTATTAATTAACTACTCGAAACTTAGTAAGTTTATTGTTCTCCGTCTAAAGTACCTACGCCCAGCACTGCCGCCACCGCCCGCTGCACCCCGCACCACGCCGCGCAATAGGTCAGTGACTTTTCGTAGATAAAGCGTGTTTACTTTTTATAATAATAGTTCATTTAATTCAGATCACAAAAATCCATAGAAAAAAAAATGATGAAATGATTTTATGCTGTTGATTCTGTTATTTGTTTTGTTTGAAAATTTCAATTTTCCATTAACTACTAATCTTCGTGTTTTAAAATGTTTATATGGACTAGTGTACCGTGCTCGTTTTAATTTAATGTCATAACTCCAGATCCACATTGTATACCGTCACCATTTAAGAGAATTCTTTTTTTGGCTGATGAAATAGAGTCAAAAAAGGGAGGAAAAGAAAATTAAAAGAAAAGATACCGTGTGCAATTACAGGTACTGCTTGGAAGCAGTACAGTGAAAACAAACTATCTGAAAAACAAAATAAATTGCGAGAAACGCCGCTCAACCTATTTTTAAACATTAAAAACAGTTGATTGGATGTTTGTTTTTTACTTGCAGCCAGCAAGCAGGTACTACGAAAACATGTTATCAGTGTTCGCTCCTATAAACGAGCGCGAAGCCGAAGCAATGAAGAATAATTATCGCTCACCTAATTTTTAAACAATAGCAACAATTGATTGGAATTTGTTTTTTACATGCAGCCAGCAAGCAGGTACTTCGAAAACATGTTGTCAGTGTTCGCTCCTATAAACGAGCGCGAAGCCGAAGCAATGGAAAATAATTATGAAGTAATTCAATAGTCCAGTAATGGTCGTCGCTCACCTAATTTTTAAACAATAGAAACAATTGATTGGATGTTGATGCAGGTTTTTAAGGTGGCAGCAGCATTCATAAATAAGTTTCACTCGGTTCTAGAAGACAGAGAGGATGTTACAGTAATTATCTTCATAATGCAGGAAAGAATGTTTACCACTAATACATTGGCTGATTTTGTAGAACGAAACTATTTAAATAGAAGACGGGCCCAGTTCGAAAGTATTACGGTCAATAGTGAAATTTTTCTAGATTTTCCACAAATGGATATAAATGTCATGATTTTAATACCATTAGGTGATTATCAAATTAAACAAACCTGTTCATACTACGGTGAACATGTGAGACGGGATGGTTCCTATGTTATTGAGGTGTGCAGGGAGGTCGATCAGGATTTGATAAATGTATTTGAAATAATTACCTCCGAAACCATATGGTTATTAAGAGGCAAAATTCACAGCCGTCATATCAGCAACAAAGCATATTTTGTTTATATTGTAATACTCGTAGATTCATCACAAATAGGTCGACAAGCAATTGTTCAATATTACTGTAATTGTATCGTTGTCATGTGATGATTGGTACTTGAGCTATGCAAGACATCAAAATAATATCGACCCTCCTGGACTATTTTTAGACAATATTTTAATTGCCAATTTAGAAGATGAACAATAAACATGAAATTAAAATCTGTGTTTTATTTCCAATTCAAACACAATAACTTCATGGTATGATATTATGATATTATAATTGGTAAAGCTGGTGACATAGTAAAGCGTTTAATAGCCCCGGCCAGACGCACAGGCTTGCAAATGCAGTAATAGGTGCGTTTTATAATCATGTTAAAAACGTCAAATTAAAATCTGTTTTATTTCCAATTCAAACACAATAAGTTCTGACTACGAGTACCTATAATTGGTAAAGCTGGTGACATAGCCACCACTTACAATTAGTTATCTTTTTTTTTACGTGAATATGCCGTGAATGTCATACAATGTATTGTAATATTATTGTAATGTAAGGTTCAGTCAATTTTGATTTGTTGGAAACGTTTCTGTTTTATTAAACCTTTTAAGCTATATAATATTTCTCTTTGAAATATTAAGTATAGATTTACTCAATATATCAGCAGTTCTTTAATCCTTTTTTTTCACGTTGATTCATGGTCACCCCATTCGTTGTAATGTATGATATTTTCGATCCAATTTATCTTCTATAGTACTAATACAGCAGTATCGCAATTTATTTGGAACGAATGAACTTCTTCAACACCATGAATGACGAGTCTTCTGCAGCTTCCACAATAACTTAACTGGGAATCAATTAGTTTGCTCCTATGGTTGTGGAGCTGGACCGGCATTGAAATTGAATTCCCGGAGGAGTACATTTACAATTTTTCGTGGGACAACGACGAGGCTATCTTCCAAAGCCAACCAGAACCGTTCACCGGCACACCAGGCCCGACTTTTGACATGACTGACCAGACATTGATACTCGACGTCTTCCATAGAATGGTCAGGGAACATACCGTAATATTGTGAAATGCATGCGACGGAAGTATCTCTGCCCCCATAAACGGGAATAAAGCACCCCGACGCGCACGCCTTGCTAACCTAACCTTAGGTTAGGTTAGGTTGATAAGGTTCCTTTAAACCCTGAAGACATAAATAGACTACTATTTTTTGCGAAAACAAAAATGTTTTTCTCAGACGTGTGTTTCTTAGTTGTAATATACAACATTAGTTTTTGTTTATGCGAAACCCGAAACACGTGTCTAGTATTTTTATGTAAATAATCCATGTACAAAATTTCAAAACTGTATCTTGAAAAATCACAAAGTTATAAGCTTTTTAAGTTACATGGTTGTCCATTCAAAAGTATGCTCACCGAGTCACCGCGCGGCGCGGCGCATGTCGGCGCGGCCGTCCGCCCAAGCTTCGACAGTCACACGTTCATCCAAACTAATATTATAAATGCGAAAGTAACTCTGTCTGTCTGTCTGTCTGTCTGTCTGTCTTTGCTTCACGCCTAAACTACTGAACCGATTTGTGTGAAATTTGGTACAGACATAGTTTGGAACTTGAGAAAGGACATAGGATAGTTTTTATTACAAAAAAAAGATAATAAAAAAAATTAAAAAAATCTGCCGGAAGTCACTATTCCAGGCGAACGAAGTCGCGGGCAAAAGCTAGTTGATAATAATTTGGTACTAAGTACCTACCTACTAAGTACCTACCTACTAAGTACCTACCTACTAAGTACCTACCTACTAAGTACCTACCTACTAAGTACCTACCTACTAGTACCTAACCGTACGGCAAATTTATTGTAATTAACTGGTGATAACATTTTCCATCACACTTGCAAGCTTTGGACTGTCGTAATGGTTAGGTTTTATCTACCTAAGATATTGGTTACTGTTACTTTATTCTTAAATGCAGCTGTTTCGTACCATGCGTGTATTCGAACGCACACGTCTTGACATTTCGAGCATCTGACAGCTTTTTTTGACGTTTTGTTCTCTTGTCGTGATCCATTACGAGTTCACATTGATTTTGTTGATTGATTGAGATAATTACCGAATCTAAGAAAATCTCCTTTGTTTGCAAGATTTTTGGTTGTGAGTAATCGTTGATTAGACGAAACGCCCCTAATTGTGTATTAAACCGGGCTTATTTGTTAATTGTCCGCGCCGAATTTGAGGTTAGCTTAGCCCGCGTGTGAAATTGAATAAAACATTAAAATTGTGAAAGTTGACGTGCATTGTGCAGTTGAACTATTATTGTGCTTCGTCCAGACGTGTTATACGCTGCTGGGGCAGCGTCTGTTGAAACATAGTCGGATCTGGTGAACCTCTCGACCACACATCACTTTACACATACCCACACAGACATACAGTACCAGAGCCGGCTTGATCAAGGACTAGTCATCCCCTTCAGCCCACCGGCACCAGGTAAGTTACCTTCATAAGGGCGATTTGATTTGTCTCCGCGAATCGCGGAAGGTTCGGTCATACCTTGCCCTGGGTTTGGACCGAACAGCAGCCGTAAGGGATAATATGATTGTAGTCAATGTGATTTGTTGCAACTTACGACAACCACTTAAAGTTTAAAGTGGATGAAAAACATCGCATTACTCGACCACTTTGCAGGCTCTAGGTACAAATAATAACTTTCTACAATTAACTATCTTAGCGTGTTTAAAAATGTTAATCATCACTATTTACAATCATTGACTGAATCACTATTTAAATTGTCTTTGAATCTCTATTTACAATGGCTTTGAATCACTCAGACGTACCTATCTTAATAATTGTTTCAAATGTACCCCTCTTTGCCTTATGCACAGACGAGCGGTGGTGGTAGCGTGGTAAGAATGCGTGTCACTCCTCTATCAACGGCTGTCGGAGGCCGAAAGGTATGGTATGGTATGGTAATACCTAGTCCCTTGATCGTTGAGTGGCGGAAAGCATAATGTTCCACGACACTCTGATGCCGAATTGTTCCTGGTATCGCCGCACTGCCAGGGATACTCGTACGTTATCACAAGAGACTGCTAGTGTGCGCACCATTTCGGTGTACTGGACGTTTGAGTAGGAAAACGACATTTTCACGATCACTTAACAGATACACACTAAAAACTATTTCGCGTATCGTGTTGTGTCGCTAAGCGCAAGCGTGACGCGGGCGCATGCGGCTGTTGCAAACGGACGACTGAAGGGAAGGGTTAGGGGTTGCGTTCCCCGCCCCGTTGTGGGCCCCGCCATAGTATGGCCCCGCTGCCTGTGCGCCGCGTGCGCTCAGCTGATCGCTATGACCTGCCGTAACCTTTGTTGTGCTCGTATGTTCGCGGATAGGTGTCCAACTCTCAACCTTTTTTAAATCATTTTGGGACAAAATATAACATGGTGTAAAAATTATTGGAATCGATTTAGTTACTGATTCTGAACAAACTATATTCAGGTTTCGGATATACTAAAAATAATGTTGTATACTCGCGAGCAAGTTTTAACATGTTTTAAAATTTCCATCTAGTTCAGACCTGGCGTGGGACCAACCCGCGGAGCCAGCGGTGCCACCTTCTCCGTCATTGATGAAGGTGCCCTCGCCAGCTTTCTAAGTATAGAACTATTACAACACTGGATTTGTTCCAGGTTCGTGGTGTGTGAAACCACAACTGCACCACCGTCTCCACTACTTCCACCACCACCAGCAGCTCGTCATTATCGTCGGTACCTAGAGGATGCAGACGTAATGGAAATTCTCCATTATGGTAAGTACCTGCTGATTTTAGTTTGATTTGGGGCTGTGGCTTCTGGTTTCCACCCGATTTTAAACCAATCTATCATTTGTTACAGGAAGCGACTTAGGTTCCGCATATGGACCAGGACGCTGCAAAGCCTAATGGAAACTCCTTTGGACAAAGACTATGGAGACGATGGTGGTGGCGACGCTGCCGCCGCCGAGCTTGGAGTTCCTGCTGCCGCCAAGCCTGGAGTGCCTGCAGAAGATGTCCCTCCTACGGCGACGGACCAGCCTAGGGGGTGGATCAGGTGGCGACTCCAACGGTGTTAACCAGGACGCTGTTAAGCGCGATGGAAACACCGGTGACGATATGCCTGCCGCTGAGCCCGGAGCGGCTGCCGCTTAAGGTGTCCCTCCAACGGCGACGAACCAGCCTAGGAGGTGGTTTGATTTTGAGTGGAAAGGCTTTCCGAATCCTCCGATTCGACCTGAATTGAGGAAGGAAACGTTTTCCCAAAGTAATGTAGGTCCGACAACTCCACGGGACGACCCATGTGACGTTTTCATTGACATTTGGGATCGTCCAATTATGGTGTACATAGCTTCGGAGACTAACAATATATGCTCAGCGGATTGCCGATGAAGCGGACAACTTCCATCCCAGTAGCCGCATGTGACGCTGGCAGCCAACAAATCCCGAAGAACTTAATACGTTCTTTTGGTGACAAAAAACTAAACCAATCAAACAAAGGTCACCGACTTCTGAAGCTAAAGTTGTTTCATTTTTTTTTTGTGTTTTTAGAAGTCGGTTTTATTTTTTTATTTTATTTTTCCTAGTGCTGTATAAACAAGTCATGGAATTACAAAAACTTTGTGTTTCTTAACGCAATCTTAGCCAACTTCTCGTAGAATCTAAAACTCTCTCTTAGCAGCATAAAAAGCCAAATAAATATTTTGTATCTCTACATTTGAATGTTTTAAATATCAATAGTTAAGCGTCACTGGTTGATAGTCATATGCCAATGTTTTACGTGAATATTGTTCTAGTTTTCGAAGGGTCCATACAAATAAGTTATTTTAATAGTCTTATGCCCGGTTTCTAAAGTCCCCCAGATAACTACTCACTAACTATTGATTCACAGTGACGGATTAAGAGTACTTGATGCCCTAAGCAATCCACGCTTGTGGGGCCCCCTATCCGAATGTCAACTAGAATCGCCAAAAGGTACTAGTAGTCTAGGTCAGACTCTATGTCAACTTAAACGCGCGAATTTTCAGTTAGTCCCATAGTAACTTGTTTTTGGTGTAGTTTTTGGCGACGTGAGAGTGAGACGTGATGCCCTTTTTTTTCGTATGGAATCATCAAATGACTTCTCCCACTCTGTGCGGAGCGGGAGGGAGTGTCAGAATCTTACTGACTAAAACCCATCCATGTTCCTCGCCCTTTATGTTCCGGGGCCGCGGTATCTCTTTCGAACAGGCCGCAACCCCGGCAGGCTTCGGCCCTTGCGGGCCCCTCCCCTTATGCTGACATCTCTTTGAGGCGCGCGTGGAACACGAACGCCCCGTCGACACGGCCTGTCATCGTCGTTAGGCGGACGGACGGCTAGCTAGCCCATAGCCAACCGTCCACAGGCCCGCATCTACGGTGGCCGGTAGCCACCACGTGGCCCCCGACGCTCGGTGCGTCTCCCGTGGCGGCCGGGAAGAGAGGATCTCTCCCTCTCTCGTTCCGCCACCTCCTTCGCTAGCATGACTGCTTCGCAAAAGGAGGTGACGGCTTCCCATTCCGTCTCGCTCCGGACCATGGATTGAACCAGGGCCGGACGCGAGAGGTCGCCGCCGCCGATCGCCGCTACGAGGACACGGCGATGCTCCGCCCACGCAGGGCAGACTTCCACCGTGTCCTCCGGTCGATCCTCGCAGTGGACCGGCCTCCGCGCGCCATTCGTGTAGGCGCGCGAGGACTATCGCCTCCAGATCCCATGGCGGCAATCCGGCAAGCAGGCCCGCCGCCTCGCGGCTGATCGTGCGGTACCCACGGTACTTCACGGTTACCTCCTTTTGGGGCGCGTTCAGATAATGGGCGGCTCGCCGCCTCAAGGAACGCGATAAATGTGGAATGCTTTATGATTTTGCGTGTCATCTTTGCGCAGGGGACGGGGTCATGCTAATCTTCTCTGTATGAGACGTGATGCCCTAGGGACGAATATTTTTCTGTGCTTCTTCTGGTGCCCCCCCAGGCGTGATGCCCTAGGCAATTGCTTAATTTGATTAAGGGTTAATCCGTCACTGTTGATTCATCAAAGTTAAACGTAAGATAAACGTCGGTTAACAACCCATTTAATAACTATCTAACTAATAACTAGTTTCTTATTTGCCGCTAGATGGCTCTGTTTAAAAAATCTTGTCTAAAATTGATTTTATTAGTTTAATTCGTCTTTAATCCTAGTTTTATTTACCAAAATGTTTTTTTCGAGAATAAATAAACGACTCAGCATTGGTTTAGTTAAAAAGATATGATACTTAAAATATTTATGAATGACATCATTGTCGACGTTGTCTGTGTGTCTATGGGTCTTTGTTACCTGAAATAAATGGCTTATTATTATTATTGACAATGTCAATCGTATTCCAAACGAAACGTCTTTATGCTCGTTCTCATTTCACTTCATTGTTTTTTTTTTGCCGTGTGATTTTAGGAGTTATATCGTATTTGCTGTAAGTATCCATTCTTTTAATGATAATGGAATCTGAAAAAAAACAGTAAAAAATTAATGAAGCAGGGTTAATAGTATCACTTGGGTGTTTCACTTATCAAAGCGATATCTCATTTTACATTTTTCATCCGTAAATATTTCGAAAGGATTTCTCCTGCGTCTTAATTTTCTGGGTGCTGATATAATATAATATTCTTCCACATCAGACTCTGATGAGCTGCTCGTATTCATTATAATAACCATTGATTTATAAAAAGGCGGATGCTTACACCGGTTATTTTTTCCTTTGAATATTTTAACCAACTTTTAATATTTAGCTTTTACTGGAAATTTAATACAATAACATCTATACGTTACAAGCACATATAACCTTAAAGTTGACATGGTTTAAGAAATGAAATGTCAAATCACAGTTAAGGAACCAATAAACGCCGCAACTTGTTCAGTTAAGTTGACGTCAGTTTAAGCGGAGTTTAACTTATATCGCGGTGTTCGGAAACGCACTTTCACAAGGTACCGAACCAATAGCGCTAATGAATAGATAAACCACCGTTAAAAGTCCCTCAGAAACCGGGCCATTAGTCAACTTCGTAACCGCTGAAGTGTTGGGGATTAATTCCTATATCAAGGGAAGCGGCATAAAAAGCGAAATAATCATATTATTGTATTTCTATATTTGAATGTTTTAAATATCAATAGCTAAGCGCCACTGGTTGATAGTCATATGTCATATGTTTTACGTTGATATTGTTATAGTTTTGGATGAGCTTCTACAAAAAGGTATTTTTAAAGAAGCGACATAAAAAGCTAAATAATCATATTATTATTGTATGTCTATATTTGAATGTTTTAAATATCAATAGCTAAGCGCCACTGGGTGATATACAT
Organism: Xestia c-nigrum; assembly: GCA_916618015.1. Lineage (NCBI taxonomy): Eukaryota > Metazoa > Arthropoda > Insecta > Lepidoptera > Noctuidae > Xestia > Xestia c-nigrum. The sequence goes on from OU745244.1 coordinate 2,690,924, forward strand.
ATGTCATATGTTTTACGTGGATATTGTTATAGTTTTGGATGAGCTTCTACAAAAAAAGTATTTTAAAGAAGCGACATAAAAAGCTAAATAATCATATTATTGTATATCTATATTTGAATGTTTTAAATATCAATAGCTAAGCGCCACTGGTTGATAGTCATATGTCATATGTTTTACGTGGATATTGTTATAGTTTTGGATGAGCTTCTACAAAAAAAGTATTTTAAAGAAGCGGCATAAAAAGCGAAATAATCATATTATTGTATATCTATATTTGAATGTTTTAAATATCAATAGCTAAGCGCCACTGGTTGATAGTCATAAGCCATATGTTTTACGTGGATATTGTTATAGTTTTGGATGAGCTTCTACAAAAAAGGTATTTTAAAGAAGCGACATAAAAAGCTAAATAATCATATTATTGTAATCTATATTTGAATGTTTTAAATATCAATAGCTAAGCGCCACTGGTTGATAGTCATATGTCATATGTTTTACGTGGATATTGTTATAGTTTTGGATGAGCTTCTACAAAAAAGGTATTTTAAAGTATACTCTTTGCATTAGCTTTATGCCTTTAATAACGACACTAAATTTTGTCGTTGATACTTTGGTTAGTTTAAATTCGAACTGGTATGGAGCTCAACCTAGTAGAATATATATTATTTTAATCGTTAAGTTTTCGTTCTAATTTTAAATTCACTAAGACGCAACACGCGCTCACATACTAGTAAAAGCAAATGGCGACGCTTGTACATAGCCACTTTGATATTTTTATTGGGCGCCGTGTTATTCTTGGTGTTTCAAATTATAATACGAGTAGTAATAAATTACACAAAATAGAAACCCCCGTGGTGTAATTTTTGATTATGTAGTAATATTATTTTATAACTTAAACACACTAGTATTGAACGTGTTTTGGTTATTGTAAAGAGAAATAGCGGTATGATTTCTATGTAAAAAAATTAAATCAAAGGTCAGCAATTTAATAAATCTTCTGACGGCCTGAATCGACTGGCCATTCGTATGTGGTGACTTGTTAAAACATCGCGATATCTAAGGTAAAAATATGATTATCGTCCCAAATTACCAGTTTCCCTTAATTCTAACTTTTGAAAAGTGACAACACATATGTTCGATCGAGTGGATTGTTTTTTTTTTGACGTCACTACTCTAGAAGCGAACGCTCGCACCCGCCTGTTGCCACTCAACTTTTCTGTAGTACACACTTTTTTTGCATTTTAGTAGATTTAATTTAAGGGAATGGTTATGATTGAATGAATTGACGACAGGTATATGGTATGAATTTTATGTAAATAAATTAAATCAAAGGTCAGGTAATTGTATATTTTAATAAAATCTTCTCATGCTGCTGATTGGACCGGCGACTCTTATGCGGTCTCGAGTGCGAATTGTACTGATGAAGCGACTTATTACAACATCACCTACAAACTATAAGGCCTGCTAACCCATATACTGCAGAATGGGATTATCAATACTCGAGCAAAAACCTCTAAACACCGTACTCAAATGCGTTATCATTTGATACGCCACACATTGGTTCAAGGGCGGAAAAAAGTCCTTTGTTTCAACCTTGTTTAAAATGTCTACAATTTGGTACACACATACTAGAATGTTAGTAGAAACAAGTCCTAAAATTAATACGGATAAATAATTATACAGTATTTAATTATATGATGCCAAAGTAGGGTGATCGAGAATTTACAAATTTCGTGCAAAAAATATTGTTATTTCAAGTATGAATAGAACCAAAATACTATAATTATCAACTTTCATTTTTAGTTTAGTCATAAGTTTATTGTGTGTATTAATAAAATAGTAAACATAATGTTATAATATAATGAATAATTACTTGCTATTACAGTTTTAGTGAAGAAGGTCATTTGGAACCTTTTGTTTTCAATCATGAGATCATAACTAATCTCCGTTATCGACCGATACGTAATAATATACTTTCGGAGATTAATTAGACCCTATAGATTAAGAATACATTAGTTTTGGCTGCGATAACCTGCGATCTTGGAAATACCAGGTCCTTAACTAATGACGCTCTGTAATTAAGAAAAAGTGCATTATATTAATAAGTGTTTCTAATGAGGGTAATTAACATTTTATCATATCGTGTAAGTATAAATAGCATTGAATGGTAGTTTTAACTTCACTTAAGCAGGCCATACACGCTAGGGTGTACCTGACAGGTTTGCCTGTACATTTTAACTGTACAGGCAAACCGGAGCGTGTATGTCACACAATTGTGCAGGTTTCCACGCCTGTACAGGCAAGTAAGAAAATATGATTTTTCATATTTTTTTCCTGTGGGTATACCTGTACAGTTTAACTGTGCAAGTAAAACTGAACGTGTGTGGCGGTCGCCGGCGCAGGCGTCAGTTGTTCGGTGATTGCTAGAGGGGAAGGACACGCGGCGCTCTACTGTATAGGTACATTATGGCGTTTCGTAAGCGGAACTCGGTCATGCAGGAGTTTATAGAAACATATAAATCAGAGTATTGTCTTTGGCGTGTAAAATCTAAAGAGTATCACGATAAAAATAAGAAAGCAGCAGCCTATGAAAAACTGACAGAAAAATTAAAGGAATTGGAGCCCCATGCCACAAAGGACGATGTAATAAAAAAAATTAACAGTCTGCGGAGTAATGTGAGAAAAGAAAAGAAAAAATGTAATGAGTCCACAAAGTCAGGAGCATCTGCAGACGAAGTTTATAAACCAACATTGTGGTATTTTGATCTTTTTAATTTTCTCGGAGATCAGGATACTCCTCGCGAATCAAGGTCTAATATGGATGAACATGATGAAGTAAGTAAATAAAACATTTTAATTTTTTTAACGCACATATATTTTAGCGTTATTTAGTAATATTTAAAAGTGAAAAGTGATAGAATATGTAGACAGAAGTGAACATTTCCCTAAATAAAATAATCTTGCCACGACACTTTGCCTTCATTAATGAAGTAATTTGCGAATTCAAGCCTCACATTTTTTGCATCACTCATAATATTTCCTTGAGCTCGTCGCTGTAAATTTTCCATGTTTGTATTTGTAGTATCATACCCCGTGGTAATAATAGTGCCGCTCTCAGAATTTTCTTGATAAAAGCAATTCCGAGGAGCATAAGAACTTGGTGTGTGCTCTATCAAAAAATTATGTAGAACGCACGTAGCCATAACAATTTTCTCTATGTTCTCTGGCTCTACATTTATCGCCGTGTGGTATATTCGAAATCTTGAAGACAAAATGCCAAATGCGTTCTCAACGATACGTCTCGCTCGAGACAATCGATAGTTAAATATTTTGCGATCCCGTGAATCCAAATCTGCTTGTCGAAATGGTTTTAACATATCAACTCGTAAAGGGAATGCGTCATCAGCGACAAATACATATGGTAGGCACCTACATCTATTTTTGAGAGGTTCGCTCGTTGGAAGTTTTAATGAGTTATTCTGCAATTTTTCAAAAAACTTAGTATTCTGTAGGACACCTCCATCTGAAATCCTTCCATTGGTACCAAAATCAGCTAGTAAAAATCTGTATTTTGCATCTACTATCGCCATTAGAACCATGCTGTGTTTCTTTTTGTAATTGTAATAAAAAGATCCACTATCACTAGGTGGCACTATGTCAATATGTTTTCCGTCAATCGCACCTACGCAATGAGGAAAGTTCCATCTATCTTCAAATAGATCCGCCACCTCCTTCCATTTTTCAGTTGAATTAGGAAACTGTAACAATATTTTTTTTTTTCAGATTAACTCTGTAGGCATGAGTACAGAAAATAATAATACTGAAAATGATGACATAGAAAATAATTTAAATTCTACCAACGTCCCTACAAACGAATCAACACTTGATGAACAGCAGTTGCCAGCCAAAAATAGTCAAACACGTGGTTCTAGACCTCCAAAAAAGATCAATGAAGATAAATTAACCAACGAAGTATTAGTTTCCGTGAACGAACATTTTAAACGTCCTGCGCCACTAGAAGACCGCTATGATTTGATGGGAAAAACCATAGCAATAAAATTAAGGGCCCTAGAGAAAACGCAGCGACTCATAGCTGAGAAAATAATAAATGACACGTTGTTTAAAGCTGAAATGGGACATTTAAATCATGACAGTTATGGAGGCAAAAATAAGCCTCATCAGTATCGCACGGGCCGATATATATCTACGCCTAGTCCAACATACATTTCTTCACCACTAGCCAGCCCCATCACTTGCTCAAGAACACAGAACTCTAGTTCGTCACTGATGCAACAAGCTCAAACCATGCATACACAATCTTATCAATATAACCAACTTCACTCAGACTCATCGCAAAATTCGTATCTCGTGCAATCACCACCTGTGTTGTCAATTCCAGAAAATACAATGTCAGCGTCGTCCTATTACTCTAATGTTAACTTTGACAATTTGTGAATCCTGCCATTTTTAGTAAACGACTAAGTCTAATCTAACCTACTAATGTTTAGTAAATACACGTCTAAAAAGCTTAAATAACAGTCTATTAGGTATTTTATCTACACCCATGCTATAAATCCTCCATAAAAGTATCTGAAACAATTAGCTTATTGCCAACATTAAAACAGCCAGTGTCATAATATCCATTATATCATCCAAAAGAGTGTTATAATGTTGTACTAAATTTTATTATGCAACTCCTTTCAAAAAAAGAACAGTGTGATGCACGCGTTTTTCCGCGTAATTTAAAAAAAGAACATAGGTTTTATTCGAATTCACGACGCGCGTCGTATCCCGCCATTTTTGTTCGATATTATTAATGATGTTTAGAAAAATGAGTGATACAAGTTTTGACAATACATCACCAGAAATTTCTAATGCCGCAAAGGACATTTCTAACAATTTATTACCGGAAAAGTCGAAAAAACAATACGAAAAGGCGTACCAAGACTTTATAAATTGGAAAATATCAAAGAGTAGTACATCATTTTCTGAAGATGTGCTATTCAAGTGCATTTTAATAATTGTATAATACATACGATACAAAATGAAAATAATTATTACAATAAATAATTATAATTACGTATACATTGTTTGTATTAAATAGGTACTCAGCAATTAAACTTTCCATGAATTTAGTAAATTCAATTTACATAGACTTCTTACAACACTGCAACTCCCAATGGTTTCAGAAACTTTTATGGAGGATTCATATCATGGATGTAGATAAAGTCTTGTATGCAACTGTACATAATTAGGTATTAAAACACTCATGTGATAAACCCACACTCGTGTTTTAATACCCCTTATTATACAACAGTAATTGCATAAATAACTATTATAAAACTTAGTTCGAATTATTTGCAAACATTTTTTATTTTTTCTTTTAATTAAGTCATGCGCGTATGTTAGCGACTGTTTTGCTAAAGATATCCAACATTTTTTAAAATTTTCAAAAAAAACGAAAAAAAAAGTTTTGTTATAATATAGTAAAGTAATATTAAAGTGATTGTTATAATATAAAAAAAGACTGATTATACGTACTTATGTGATTGTTATAATATAAGAAGTGACTGATTATACGTACTTATGTGATTGTTATAATATAAGGAGTGACTGATTATACATTACTTATTATTACGTACCTATATGTGATGATTACCTACGTTTTGTAACAACAATAAAAATCTAAATTATTTAAACTTGATTTTATTTTACATACCTTCAGATAATCATTTTTTAAAACCCGATAAATGGCATCACAGGTTTCAGGTATGATTCTGCCAAGAGCTTGAGGTGATATTATAGCAGAATATTTGAGACATTCGTATGTTCTCCCTGTTGCAAGGTATCTTAACGTCACTGTTAGTCTTTCATGAGGTGATATAGCGTTTCTCATTATTGTATCCTGCTTCTCAATTAAGGGAGTCACCGCTGATAACAGTTTCAGATACGTCTTTTCATCCATTCGTAGATAATTGCGGTAATCTTGCGGCTCAAATTTCAATTGTTTCAATAAGTTGACATGAGAGAACTGTTTTCTTTGCAGTAACCATGCTTTGCACCATTGTTCACGGTGTTTTCGTTTATATTTCCTTTTCTTTAATAAAACAAACAATAAGCCTAGTAACGCTATTGTGTCGAGATCAAGCGCCGCTGGCGGGGCCATGGTTTCAACTGAGTTTTTGTACAGGTTTACCGCTACGTGTATGGTCTCTACCCAGCTCAAGTTTACCTGTACGGTTGAACTGTACAGGCAAACCTGTCAGGTACACCCTAGCGTGTATGGCCTGCTTTAGGGGCAACGCAAATAGAAGACGGCGAGACGAAGGTACGGTACAGACACGGCGCAGATACGGTGCAGGCGCGATATCTGCGCAAACAGACGCGGGGACGGTACGGCACAGAGTATTATTATACAAGGTGCTATTTAGTGGAAATAACATTTAATACACCTCCTTTCGGTTTTTTTTCGAATACTAATTCCCTCCTTTTGTATCATTATAATTCCTATGTACAGTCGAGAGCACATCAAGTGTAACATTGCGCTACGAAAGCCGCCACTATTACAAGTGCAATAAAGGCGTGCTCAAGGTCAAACTGTATAGCTTGATGTGCTGTCGACTGTACTTATGTTTGCAATATGTAACCGCTATGTTTGCTATTTAACTACTTTAAAATACGAATAACATCGAAATACATAAATCAAATCATAATAAGTTAAATTACATCGGATTTTCATTAAAATCATGGATTAAGGCTGATTTACATTGATACAGTAGCTGGCGCCAGCTACTGTATCAATGTAAATCAGCCTTTAAATATCCATATGGACGAAAATTTGAACAGTTTAAAATATATCGCTACGTATCTTTGTTCATACTGTATATAATGCGAGACGCCGCTTGCGCCTACATCTGCTGGCGACGTGGCGGGGGGCGAGGAGCGGCGTGCCTGCGCCGTCCGCTTGCCGCCTTCAGTCACGAACAAAAGATAACGCAAGACGCACGTCGCTTCGTATACAGGATGCGTGACGATATTGAGTTTAATATTGAGTTTTGCGAGTTAATTGAGCCATACCCGAATATCTATGACTACACTAAGACAGGGTACAGTAACAGAAATGTGCAAGACAAAATATGGCAAGAAATAGCAATAAAAGTCGGTGCAACAGGTATGTATTTTATTTAAATTTTAAACATTATGTCTAGTCTGAAACGGAATCGGAGATCGTTGTGTTAGATATGTTGTAAGATATTCCCTGATATGGTAGGGATTTTCTCCCATTAATCGCATGTTAATGTTTGCTCCTATCAAATTATTTCTAAACCGTGGATTTGATTTTTTACCATCACATGTGCGAATTACGTTATGCAACACACACATTGCTTTTATAATATTATCAACATATTCTGGTTTGCAGCAAATAGGCGTGTAAAGTCCACCAAACTTTGACGCTAACATACCATAGGCACATTCTACTGACTTACGTGCCCTTGACAACCTGTTATTATAAGCTCTTCTCTCATTAGTCAATTGATTTCGACCATATGGTCTCATAATATTTCTTTTTAGTGGAAAAGCTTCATCTGCCACAAAATAAAAGGGCACATTCTGTGTTTCTCCAGGCAAAGGTGTAGGGTTCGGTAAATCGAGATCGCCTAGATCCATAGCTTGTCCAAAAGAGCTAACTTGTAATACTCGCCCATCACTATTTCGGCCGTATTCACCAACATCTATAGTTAAAAAGAAACCATCTGCATCTACAACTGCTAACAATACAATAGAGAAATATCCCTTATAATTTATGAAAGTCGAACCCGAGTTGATGGGCGCTGTAATTCTAATATGCTTTCCATCTAAACTCCCAACACAATTCGGTAAATTCCAGAGAGTGTAAAACCGTTCAGCAACTTCTACCCATTTTTGTCGTGTAGGTACAGGCATATATTCCGGCTGTAGGCATTCCCACAAAACGCTAGAGGTTTCATGCACAATTTGCCGGACGGTACTGCCTCCTCTCAATACATATCCAGAAAGTGATGTAAACGAACAGCCATCTGAGTAGTATCTGTAACAAAAATAAAATAGCAATAAGTATGTAACATTTGTGTGTTTAGATTGAGGTGCCACTTTTCGCATCGTAAAGTGGCTAATGGAGTTATTTAGTAGTAGTTTAGAAAATTTTGTAGAACGGATATTGGATTTTGTATTAGAATACTTCAAAAGTTAAATGAATATAAAGGTGGCACCTCAATCTAACTGTTTGCATTGAGGTGCCACTCAGAACTGGGAAAATTATGGATGAAATTTTATCAAAATTTTGTATTATTTTGTAGTACTCCAGAATTCTGGAGTACTACGAAATTTTGATGAAAACTCATCCATAATATTCCCAGTTCTGAGTGGTACCTCAATCCAAATAGATTGAGGTGCCACCTTTATATTCATTTAACTTTTGAAGTATTCTAATACAAAATCCAATATCCGTTCTACAAAATTTTCTAAACTACTACTAAATAACTCCATTAGCCACTTTACGATGCGAAAAGTGGCACCTCAATCTAAACACACATTGTAACTAATCTCCTTAAATATTTTTCAGCCCAAGAATGTAAAGAACGGTGGAAGAATATTCGATGTAGTTACAGCAAAAACAAGAAAAGGCTAGATTTGCCATCTGGATCAGGTGCAAAGACGATTAAAGAGTACTACCTTTCACCACATCTACATTTTTTAGACAATTACTTGAAGTCCCGACCAACCAAAAGCAATCTAAGCAAATATGATTGCACAGACGGTAATGATAGTGAAGAAGTCGATGAGACACTGTTTACTGGTCAACTAGCTTCTGAAAACACAAATTCGGATTCCATCTCCAACCAATCCACGCCAACACCGCCACTGCTACCACTATTAAATAAATCTAGGGCAATCTCTTTAAAAGATGTTAATAAATCAGCACATGAATATTTCAGTCAAAGAGCATTACAAATGAAGACCATACATAGAGCTGAGCCTGAAACAGACAGCGATCTAGCTTTTTTTCAAAGCATGCTTCCAGATATGAAATCAATGACACCAGCCCAAAAACGAAGATTTAAAATGGGCGTTCTCAATTTATCAGAGCAAATTTTAAATGACCCAGTACCTAGTTATCCTAGGACACAGCCGTATTATCCACGAACACCTTCTCGAGAGACAGATTATGATCCTAATGAAGGTGCAACCCAGCAGACTCTTACATCCAGAGCTAATACAAGTCCAGCACCTTCGTTTACCTCGACTCAGCAGACAGCTAAACATACTGCAGCAGCTAACAAAAATCCGGAAACTCAGCTGACTTTGATATCCGGAGAGTATATAAATCCAGCACCACCGGCGGCAGTGGCTGTAATTGAACAAATAGCTGGGCCTTCAAGACACCGAACTTATGATGAGAAAGCTTATTATCAACTCAGCATTTCAGAATATCAGCAAACGCGGACACCGGGAGCTTATGAAAGAGCACAATCCTTAGCACCTCCGGCAACTCCAACTACATTATGTTTGCCAATATTTTCACCAATAACTCCAGCTACACCTCACCCGAATCCAGAGACATCTATCCAATCTCATGAAGACGAAATAAGTGATTTTAATGAGAACTATCCAATGCCTTGAACTTTATTTATAAATGGCTCTTAGTGCGACAGCTAGCTTGAGTAGTCATGTGCTGTCCCTGTCCGCATGCGCTGATTCTGTATTGTGAGATAAGGACAGCACATGATGACAGCTTGACAGATACTCAAATTAGCTGTAACACTGAGAGCAATTTATAAATACTAATTGTAGCAAAGATGCTAAACCAAAAACATTTTCAATGAATATTATCTTTTGATTTGTCAATAAAAGTTTGATCTGTAAAAAATAGTTTCACTTACCTTAAAGTTATCAGTAGTCTTTCTTCAGGGCTGATTGGTTTTCTCCAATTTGTAACTTGCTTCCGAAGTCCTTCTCTTACTTTTGACAATACGATATGGTAACATTCCAGTGACATTTTATAAACTGTGCGAAAACGATCAGGATATTCATATAATGTTTCCATTATTTTATAGTACCTGTGCTCTTCTGCATTTCTCCACACTGGATGTATCCAATACCTTCTTGGTCTTTGCTGTAAATTAATAATCTGTAGCAAAGCCAGTGCATCTTCATCTTCGTCTGAAGAGGAATACATGTCTTATCCCGTCAATATCACTCTCTATACTGACTTAACTTGCCGTATCGTCCCCGCGTCTGTTTGCGCAGATATCGCGCCTGCACCGTATCTGCGCCGTGTCTGTGCCGTACCTTCGTCTCGCCGTCTTCTATTTGCGTTGCCCCTTACAATTATTTTCTCTTACGATAACAGTGTTATTATAGTGATGGATAGCTTTACTATTGTCTATGCCGATTTAGTGGAAATCATAATATCAAGTAATCGTGAGATACATAAATGCCTCGAAAATTTAAAACTTATGTATCCACAGCTTACAGAAAGTGTTTGGAATCAAGTTTATGAAAAGTTAAGCCGTAATTTTCTACCCGTATTTACAAAAAAGTGGCAAACTGCAGCGAGAAATAAAAATGGTTTTATGGCAAAAAATGAACAGTGGCTGAAAAATATTTTTACCGTTGAGACATCTTCGGTGCAGACTGATGTGGTGAATTGTGACAGTAATGTTCCAGGGCCATCAAAACGCTCTCATAGAGGACGACCAGAAAAATCATTTGATGAATGTTGCGATCGAACAAAGCGATATAAAGTTAAAAGATTGTGTGAAAGCGTTCCTGAAGAAATGTCTGAAGACGACCTTACACAGATTAGTGTAAATTCAACGTTTTTACACAAGTGGGGATGTGACGGATCATCAGGTCATGCTGAGTACAAACAGTCATTTATCGACGAAAATGTGTCAGATTCATATATGTTTTTGACATCATTAGTTCCACTGCGTCTGTATGAAAAGGAAAATAAATCTGTTGTGTATTGGACAAATGCAACTCCTTCTTCTACAAGGTGTTGTCGCCCGGTACAATTCCAATTTCAAAAAGAAACTACAGAATCTACGAAAAATGAAATTGCTAGAATGGAGTCTGAAATAGCAAACTTAAATGAAACTGTTATTAGTTTAAAGGAAAAGACTTACAAAGTCTACCATAAACTTGTGTTCACAATGATAGATGGCAAAATAGCGCAGACAGTTACGGACACATCATCATGTGCAGTGTGTTTTATATGCAAGTCAAAGCCATCAGAAATGAATAACCTTGACCAAGTGCGAAATAAAACTGTGGATACGGAGGCTCTCAAGGTCGGTTTATCCCCGCTTCACGCACGGATTAAATTTATGGAATGCATATTACATATTGCGTACAATATGTCATTTACCAGTTGGAGAACGAACGCAACTACCAAACAACAAAAAGATGAAGAGAAGAAAAGAATCCAAAGTGAGCTGTTTCAACGTTTAGGTCTAAAAGTGGATTTTGTAAAGCAAGGAATGGGAACATCTAACGATGGAAATACGTCTAGAAGATTTTTCAATAATGCAGACATTGTAGCTGAAGTCACAAGAGTCGATAAAGAACTTATTCATCGGTTTGGTATAATATTGCAAACAATTAATTCTAGTGCTATAGTTGATTCGGATAAGTTTGGTAGTTATTGTTACGAGACTGCTGAACTATACGTAAGCCTGTACAGCTGGTATAATATGCCAAATACTGTGCATAAAATCTTGCTGCATGGCAAAGAAATAATAAGTGTTGCTGCCTTACCTATTGGGATGTTATCTGAGGAAGCTCAAGAAGCGCGAAATAAAGATTACCGCAATTATAGGTTAGGTCATTCAAGAGAAAATGTTCTCGTCTATCATGTAATGAAGATGTTATGAATATGCTCTTAGCTTCCTCAGATCCCCTTATCAACAGTTTACGTGCAGTACCGAATAAAAAATACTATCCTCTTCACGATGATGCCAAAGCTTTATTAGTGGATAGCACCCATCTCTCAATCAATGTCTTCTCTATTTAATATTTAGTTTATTAATATATATTTATTTAAAAATGCTGATTTAATTATATGAAATTCATGTGAAAAAATTTGATGAATATTTTCATGTTAATAAAAAAAAAAACGTGTTATATCTTTCTCTTTGTAAACTGGTACATCCATTATATCATTTTAATAAAGTATTATGAAGAAACGCAACGTCTTTTCATTTAAAAAAAATATTTTCCGCATGCCCGTACTACCTGCACCACTGTGCGCCATTATGTCAAAAGACGTAAAATAGGTTGAAATTCTTTTATTTCATGAAACCTCTAATGAATAGCGCTAATACACGTTTTATAGTTGGTTATTACCTAACGCGTTAAATTGTTAAAAAGGCTGTGTATTAATTACCCAATGAGCCATAATTGTTAACTACTTGACTCAGTAAGCGTTGAAAACATGACGCTACCGTCAGTGAGAAAAAAAAAGGAACGCTAAACATTGTTTATGTTAAAAACAGACACATCGGTTTGTTTGTTTACCAGTTCGAGTATCTCGCATTTGTAATTTAAAAAAAAAATAGGAAGCATATTTTTACTCTTACAGAGGAAAAGTACATTTAAGAGATTTAAAAAATATAAGGCATTAGTGGAGAATAAGGAAAGCGATGGTATGTCTCTACGCAGTAAAAAATGGTTGCCTGTAAAGTCGGTTTTACGGGCGAAGATTTTACGTGACAACGTCATAGTTGAGTGGGAGAGAGACGCAAGGCATTCGGCGGGCCTCTCTCTCGTTCGGTGACTCATCGTAACGTTACCGGGCGTTACACTTTTTCATAAGTGACTCCCAGCCGCAACCTAATTTAAGACGTTGTCACGTCAAAAATGAGACGTGGGACAAAACAGCTGCAGAATACAATTCTAGTCCGCACGCATTTACCCAGGCAAATAATTACATTATTTATTCCATAACATTGTGTCATCAACAAACGTAATGTAAGACCGATTTAACAATTTCAACAACATGTTCTTTAGCGATGAGGCACATTTTCGTTTGGACGTCAATCGTCAAAATTGGCGTTTTTGGGGAGAAACTTATCCACAGACATTACATAAACGGCCGTTGCATAGCCCCAAAGTGACCGTGTGGGTCGCTTGAGGCAAGTGGGTTTCGTGGCAGGTTAGGGAATGAAACCATAGATCACTTTACACGTATATTAATATTGCTAGGTTAAAACAAGAGGCTCGAAATATATCAGGGTATGAGTTCTTAGGAAGTCTTAAGGTCTCTAAGCACTGTCACTGGTCACTTGGTAGAAAGAAGGAACGTTACTGCCCTGGGCTTAGGCCACGCCGTAGCACGTGGGCCGGCGTGAGGTCGCAGGGCAGGCAGCGGAGCGAAGAGGCGACCCAAGAGGTCACCGGTACGCGGGCAGACCACGTAGGGAAGAAAAGACCGCGCGTCAGTCGCGTTCGCTGGCAGGTAGGCAGGCTATGCCTTCGGCTTGGCCCCGGGCCAGCAGAAGCCAGAAAAGTCATCGAAAATTAGTGCTCCAGAATCCAGATTAGAATACGTGCGAGCCAGCCGTGGCGGTCATATGTCAGAAGTCATATTTAAATTATAATGCCTGAAGATTATCTTTAGAATAAAGTAAATTTCACAACAATTAAAAAAAAAGCATCTTTGTTTTATTCCAAAGTTCTACACCTCTAAAAAACACCCGTTAGCAGTCGTAGCGTCACTATGGGCCAGAACCGTGCGTAGCGTCTCAAAAATAAGTTTTCGTAATGTTCTATATTGAATATTTTGATAATGCACATGTCTAACTGAATGTCCAATGGATATTATATAGCAGTTAAAATACACTATTTCTCATTTTTACTATTAGACTAAGGCTTGCAAGTTGACGCTCAAAATTATGTCAATTATGTAGAACACAATTCCACCAGTTTACATGGCCATATTTTCATTATTTTCACAGCAAATTTGTAAGTGTGATATATGGTTAGAATGGTTATGAAGTACTCTATTTAAAAATAATTTAAGTGGACCATTATGTGAAAACTGGGGAGGTATAGAATTTTTATTTCAGGACCTAATATTCTATCCTTATTAGAAACTTCACATAGACTTTTGACAGTTTGCAGTGTCTGCCCATGTCGTAATTTTGATAGCATCACATAGAGCAGCTAATATAAAAAACTGGCAATCAAAAAAAAATGCCCGAATCTGCCCCCCTTGAAATGAAACGAAAAATGCCTGATGGGGGGAAAATACAAAATATGTATATCAAAAATTATTTTAGTTGTGATTGATGAGATTTTTGGATATTTAGACTAGTTTTGACCTTTTTTTCTTAAATAATATTATCTATTTAGTTAATCTTTAGGTAAGGTGGGAGTATTGGGTAGTGTATTTTTTTTTTTTTTATCGTTCGGTCATATCCCAAGCAGCAAAATGTGGTCTAGTAATTGTTCTGGAACCACCATTTCATTAGGATTATAGTGGAATAGTAAGCAATTATAACCACGGAAAAGGGCCCAATTTATAAGCGTATTTTAACTAATTAAATATTTATAGTAGACTTGGTGAACACCACTTTGACCAATAACGACCTTATAGTTAGACTATGTAAAACTATTTGCTCCCGCAAAGCCAACTACCAGCGCATAATGGAACCAAACAGGACAATAACGACCTTATAGTTGGACTACGTAGAACTATTTGTTCCTGCGAAGCCAACTACCAGCGCTTAATGGATCCAAACACGACAATAACGTACACGGTGAATCTCTTACAAGCTCATACAAAGTGTTGTGAATTGGTGAATGTTGCTGCGCACATTTGTAAGGATTCATATTGATAAAAGAGAAAAATGTCTTACTATAAATATTATCTAGAATATCAATTATGAGTAGAGTGTTAGTAACAATAAGTCGAGATGTATAGTTTGAATGTGCATGGCGCACGTATATTTTCGGTGAAGTATAATAAGATTTTTATCAAAATTTTTACACGCCCCTTGAAATCAGCGTTTCCATTAAGTTGAATTTTAAAATAATGTTGGTTTTAGTAAGACATACAACGATAAGTCGCCATTTTGACAAAGTTGGCTTTCCCAAATACATTAACAAACCATTATAGGCGTACTTTGTTTTAAAATGGTAAATATCAGAACCATTGCTTGGCCATATTGTTTGGAATTAGAGTTCCGCAAATATTTCTATAACTGGACGGTTATTTTATATTGCTATTAGGAACCTATGTTTTATTTTTTATGTTTTTGTTTAGGTGTCAGCATTGAAAATGGTCATATTTCTGGACGTCGATCGCTTTTTGACTAAAAGGAATTTTCGAACTTTAAAAACCTTAATGTGGCCTTGGACCGAACACACTTTTTGTTGTCTCACAAATGTCGTGGTTGTAACCATAAAGTTTCAAAAAATCTTGCAAGACGGCCACGACACTTCGTTCTGAATAATGAACACATAAGATCATTGTTAAAAGAAGATAATTTCTGGTGTGAAAAATGCTGCTCAGTTTATGACCACTTCACCAGTGACGAATGTAAACTTGGTAACTTACTCAATAGTCCCTAATTTCTGTCAGTTAATATTTAATTTCTCTGGCTTCTCTGTACCTATACTTACAAGTTATTGATTTCTAGGGTATATTAAAATGAAATAGGTACTTATAGATTTCAAAATATTTATTATGTACAATATACACTTGAGGAAAATGTCGTGAAAAATGTTTTGAGTATGAATGTGGATGGGTATTTGAGTAGAGGAAGACCAAAGAAACGATGGATGGACTTTCTTTATTAGTGTCAAGAAGTGTGCGGGCATCCTTAGGCAGGACATTTTCAATCTTCTTATTCAAAATTTCTAATAATGAATTTAATGCCACATGTCGTATATTGTATTCTAAAGCCCATTTTCTAAGATCACTATGTAGTTGAAAATTGGAATAGTCTTCAATGTCGCTTTCATCTTCGTGCACAGGTTCCTCACTAATACAATCTTCTAAGTCTCATCGCTTTTTATCGATAAAATGTCGTTTTGTGCAGAATGATTAATATAATCATTCTGTCTAAAATTTTCAGAGTAACTATTTTGTACGGAACCTTCTCCAATTTCTACGATTCGTTCTTCGCCAGATACAAAGCTAGAACCCGACACCTGAATTATTTGTTTATAAGTTTTCTGAACTTTTCGTTTGTAATAACCACTTCTTTTTAGCCGTTTCCATTTATTTAGATCCATTTTTGAAAGAAAAGTAAATAGAACACTACGTCGGCAACGAATACGACACAACAAAATCAAAATGTCCGTACTGTTATAGTCTAACAGCATTTGCAAGACCATTATAAACCAATGTATTCTTGTACAGGACACCACGGATATAGTTTTGGATACTAAGAGATACTAATATTAAACCTTTATAATCGTGTTAAGATTATAACAATATTGGTTTATACCACTATAAAACCGCTCCATTTTACTTATAATTGTTCTGTAAAGTGAATTTATAAACACTTATAAAACCAAGTAATAAATGCAAATAGTTTCCAGTATGTTTGGTTCTGTTTATCACTCTTATTGTCGTACTTTACTTAAAGTAGTTCTATAATGCTTCTTGTTAGCAGTTATAAGTATAGCTTACTAGTTTATCTACTCTTGAGTGCATTTACACCCTGGTGACACTTTTATAGGTCACCCAAGCTTATATTGCACCCTTAGTTTCGACCTATAAGTAATTATAAGTTAATGTATAAGATCAGATATACTATAAGGCCCAACTAACTCCATGCATACAATTATAAGCGTGGCAGCGAATTCTAGAACCGTTAAGAGAACATTATAAGTGCTGGAGGCCTATAACATCTGCACTCTAGGATAATTTTGCTGCTTGGGATGTGGTTAATGTTTTGTTATCACTGTGTGAATTACATGTTTCTCACGTAGTTAATGTATTTCTCTATCGCGGTGAAAGAAAAGGGAGGAAATGGTAGTTAAAGTTGTGATTGTACATTATATCAGTGCTACTAATCACCTTCATAGAAAGTGGTTAGGAACGAAAATTATACTAGATAATAATATTTTTTCACACGAAATTCCAGTATAAAAGTTACTGATTTACGTTGTCATTTACCAGTACTTAAGTGTGCTTTGACATAATATAGTCTTCACCAACCTCGGTAAAAAAAGTAGTAGTTAGAACTAAAAACAAAATGATTAAATTTGTTGTGCCTCGACGAGTATTATGCGAATTTTTCATAGATCATGGAACAAAATCGGAAGATGTTCAAAAATACTTAGAAGAACACCACCATTTGTCGTCTGAAAAAAGTGAATTAGTTGTGAAACGTATTCAAAAATGGCTTCTAACAGCGTTTAACGATCGATGGACCAAATCTAACCGAACTAAAGAACGTTTCTTTAGTAAAAATACATCGTGGTTAGACGGAGAATTTAAGGTACAATTCGAAAAAGCACCGATGGATATTACGCCTACAACATCTGGAGAACGTGGACGTCCGCCAAAGTCCTATGAAGATCTATCAGAAAAATCGAAAAAAAGGAAGAATATGGAGTTGGTACAAAAGAATATGGACTAGAGTATATCCATAATGCATACGTTCAAGGATTGCGGTCTGAAGGAGAATTCGTAGAAGCGACTGTTGTTTCAATGATGCGGAATTTTGATAGAAATGAAAAAAGGATCATGAAGGAAAAAATATTGCATGAAAGTCGCAATGCAACAGATTTTACGGTGGACGTATGCAGATTTAGATCTTTCGAAATCACAATACGGATTACTTCGAGCAAGTCTGATTAACAAAAACTTGGACATATTGCCATCATATAATATATTGACGAACGCCAAAAAACTGTGTTTTTGCATGGAGGATCCATCATCCAGCATTCAAAGAACCGATATAAGTGCTCAAGTAAATCTACAAGATTTGCTGGATCACACTTCTGCTCGCATCTTAAAGATTGAAAATGTTTACAACCCAACAAGAAAATCTCTTAAATTGTTTACCAAGTGGGGATGTGATGGTTCATCGGGGTAAAGTGAATACAAACAAGTTTTAACAGATGTGAGTGACTTAGTTTCAGATGCAAACTTATTTATAGCTTCTTTGGTACCAATAAAGCTGACTGACACAGAAACAAATGAGGTAATTTGGCAAAATCCGGCTTGTTCTTCTATTCGTTATTGCCGACCAATCCTGATGGAACTTGCAAAAGAAACGGCCGAGAAAACCCGATGTTGAATGAATAGGCCCTTTGAAATATTTGTATTTCGTTTGAGTGTATGATTTCAATGATTTGTTTCATTTATAGAATGTGAACATTGAGAATTTTTAGCTTATTAGACGTGTCTGTTTTTGAGTTTTATTTTTTTTGAGGTGTTGTGCCTTGAATTTCTAACCGGCTCGGCACAGACTCTCGGACTATACACGGCCTAAGGAGAGATGCCCCCACTATGCCCTTATTTTTTTTGAGTCAAAATAATTGTAATAACAAAAATCTTTCATTTCATAGGCTGAGCCCGTCACGCGCTCTGCGGCCGCCTACGCCTACCCTTGCGGAAGATGAGGCTGATGCCTTTGATGTGTAAGTCATTATTTTTTGTGTGCTGAACTTTTTTATGTGTTTTATTTGTATAAGAATGATGTCTACCCAAATATTTATACCCATACGTAAAAGTAATAAATAGAGTTTTTCATTCCTTGCATACTCCCTATTGAGTATATATAAACTACATGAGGTATCTATGTTTTGTTTGTAACAGAATTATGTTTCTTCTATTTTTTTTTATTATTATATGAAAATATTCATTTTTATTTAATTATTACGTGAATAACATGCACAGGATGATAAATAAAACACGTAGATCCAAATTGTATGTTATTTTCTTTACTGACCTTATTTTTGATAGGTACACATATTATCGATAATGTAGTGGTGTGTTCCCCACCCTACAGCATGTTTGTTATCAGAACAAATTTTACGACCACTTGAAACATAGATATTTCTTATTTTTTCCATGACAGGACGGCACAGTGTGTGTACAGAAATAGATAAAGCACCTTGTCCTTGTTTGCTTCCAAATAAGATTCTAGTTAGAAAACCTAAATTATCGAGTGGAAATAGGATAAATCCTTCTTTGTTTTTTTCGTATTCAATCATATTCGTAGTATATTTTTTCGATTCATGATGAGAAATCAGTTGAAGAAGGTATAGGTAGTATCCTAAAAACATTTTATATTGATATCTGTTCATAATAACACGGATGATCGTTTACAAAGTCATGCGTTGAACGGCATAATTCCAAAATGACAGTTAAACTTATTAGAACTTTGAATTGGAATCTTGTAAGAATTATGTATGTAAGACTCCTAAAAAAACACTGTCATTATATTACGTGTATATTCGTTATATTAGTTCTAAAGTTTCGTGTAAATTGATTCAGTAGTTTTACCAAAACAAAATAAAATACGACAACAGATCTAATTGCGACTAGTTCTCTCATTCTTTATGCTATTTTTAATCCTAAAGTAAGCCATAATGGAGGCCACTTTGTAGCTGCCGCAAAAGAAATAGGAGCGTTCTTAAAAGATCACCACGAGCCTCTGTCTGATTTTGCAAGTCAGCAATCAATTACGTTCAAATTTATTCCGGCTTACACTCCTCATTTCGGTGGCATATGGGAAGCCGGGGTCAAGTCGGCAAAGTACTTTTTAAAACGTGTTATTGGCGATAGCCACTTCACTTTTGAAGAACTTTCAACTTTGTTTACCCAAGTGGAAGCGATTCTCAATAGTCGTCCCTTGTGGCCACTCTCATCCAGTCCTAACGACCTCCTTCCCCTCTCTCCAGGGCATTTCATCATTGGGAGGCCGTTGACCGCTCTGCCAGCACCCAACCTTGTGGAAGTCAAAGAAAGTCAGCTGCGTCGCTATCAGCGTCTGGAAAGGACACAGCAGCACTTCTGGAAAAGGTGGCAAAAGGAATATCTGTCCGAACTGCAACAGAGGACAAAATGGCGTACAGATACGTCAAGGCTGGATGTTGGAGATATGGTGCTCTTAGCAGATGACAATGCTCCCCCTCTTGCATGGAAACTGGGACGCGTTCTTCGCCTTATATCGGGATCTGATGGGATATCCAGAGTGGCAGACATCCACACCAACAAGGGCTGCGTGCGACGGTCGCTGGTGCGGCTCTGCAGACTTCCCACAGCAGAGGAGCTCAACTATTGAAAGAAATCTTTCAATGGCCGGGAATATGTTCAGGCCTTAACGCCTTCAGAAATGTTGGCTGCAATCGCACGATGCGTCCTTATCATAACTCTGGGGTTCTGGAAGGCGCATCTTTCATCTGTCAAAAATCGAATTCAAATGTCTTCGTTCACTTGCCTTATAACCTCACCCATGTCACAATCTTTTTCACCAAATATATGTAATTATCGATTCTTGGACTTTTAATTGGCACCATTATATCCTCCAAATATATAACAGTTATGAAATAACTGTTTATATTGTAACACAAGGCCTCGTTATTCGAGAACAGGAAACTGTTTACAGTTTGAGATAAGAGTTAGTAGAACTCGAGCTATAAGCATTATTGTCGGCGCGGCCACTTGACGCGCGCGATGACGTAACTGAGGGGCCGAGTGGGGGAGGTGTCATTATTGTGACGGTAAAGAAGAGGTTAATTAAACAAGTTTAGCTAGAACTACAGTTAAAATTAAGATAGCTAATATTTTATAACTATTGAGATTTTACCAATTTGTCATAGCTCGTTCGTGGACTACGGTTTCATTGATTGTATGGCAACACTCCACATGTGGTGGATGTCGCCATACAAACGCGCTAAGTACAATTTTAATGGTCAATAAGTCAATTTATAATTTTAAACTATAACTAAATCAGTTTTACTGAAACTAGCTACAAACCAAAAAAGTAACAAGATTATTTACAAAGCAATCTATTAGTGGAAGACTTATTCTTTGTATTAATTTGACCTGGCTTCCGTTTTGTCGGAAATGGTTTAATAACAAGTGTAAAAAGGAATTGAGCTAGTAATTAAGCTTAAACTTAATAACACCTTTGCATTTGTGAATAGTAGTATTGTTTAATTATTAGAATAATTAAGTGTGAAGTATTCTGATATTTTTTGTAAGTTTTAATGACCTCACAATGTAATGAATTAGTGTACTGAGTGAGTGAGTAACTTCCGGTCACTCTTAAAGACGCAGTGTCTCGTTGAGTAAAACAATTGAATTAAGAAAAGAATAATGGCTTTTAAAGTGAACATTACAAGCTTGTGTAAATGAGAAATGTAATATTGGTTGAAAAGAGTGTAAGGAGTTTCTTTGTCCGTTCTTCTCCTTATTAACAATACTAATATTTTAAATGCGAAAGTTTGTGAGGATGGATGTAACATACATCCATCCTCACGCATTTATAATAATGTTACTCTTTCACGAAAAAACTACTGAACGGATTTGGATGAAATTTTGCACACAGATGGTTTACAACCTGGATTAACACATAGGATACTTTTTATCCCGGTAGTAAGATCCCATGGGACAATTTTGAAACTTCACGCGGGCGAAGCCGCTGGCAGAAGCTAGTTAACAATATTGGCGAACATGCGAATATGCTTGACTCAGAATGTTTATTGTGCCTGTACCTAAATGGTTTCTTAGAAATAAACGTTTGGTGTTTGAGTAAAATGTGGTGAGTGATTTCAATTACCCATCTACCTATCTACCAACAATGGAGAATCACATCGCACGGCGATGTGATGGTTATAGACTGCAAAACATTAAGTATGGCGGCGAATGGCGCCAATATTCGAGGACTGCTCCTCTCCAGAGTTTCCCTGACGTGATATACAGGGTGATTGGAAGATGGGTGCAAAGCTTTAAGGTGAAGATAGTATAGACAATTTAGGACCATTTAAGCCATGGTTGTCTTAGACGAAGTCTTACCAAATTTTTTTAAACAAATTTTTAAGTTTTTTTTCGGAAATTCTCAAAATTTAATGTAAACTGCATAATTATGGCCAAATTGAATGATAAATGAATTCATTTTTTATTTATTTAATTAAAGTAATGTGTAAGCAACCAAGCAAAACATGTTTTAGGCTTCTGTGTCATTAGACATTTTTTTTTTACAGATATTTAAAGCTCAAAAAAATAAAAAAATTGTACAATACGTCTTTTAAACCTTATTTAAAAAAAAACGGAGGGTGCTTTTTTTGTTCAAACCTTTTTGAAGACATGCTTGATAATCGCTCTTTCTTTTGAGGTATAATTTATGCGGATATCTTACAAATTATTGAAATTAGGACCTATAAACCAAATCGAGGGAGAAATTTTAAATTTTAGGCAGTCTAACAAAACACAAAATTTTTGCTTAAAAGAATACTTTATGTGCTCGAAATGATAACATTGTTCAATTCTAAGAATTTTTGGCACATGCAGGAACCAATTGAGGGGAACCCATTGAGGGGATTCTCTAAACAATGGCCACCGAGCGCGGTGCGACGGCATTTCCAGGTAGAACGCCCAATGAATAGCAAAAAGCGATAAAGAGTTGGTTTTTACAGCAAAATGGTCTTAGTTACTGAGGCAACAAAGTCGTTTTTCTTTAGTCAGGGTCAGTCGGTCTGTGATGAAGCCGTTACATCTTTTACTTATTAGTCAAACTACTGCCCTTGTGAGTGGACGTTGTCGTGTTGATTCACAATTTACCGTGTTCAGTTGTAGCCCTTTGCGTTCCTGCACGTGTTGTTTGCGTTAGTTTTGAACTTTTTTGTTTCACCGTGTCCAGTCGTAGCCTCGCGCTCCTGCACGTGTTGATTTTTGACTTAATTGTGTTGAGTTGACGTTTAGTGCGCTCCTACGCCGTTTTTCTTAATTGTTAAGTGACTATGGCTACTTTTTCCAATCAAGAATATGCGGATATCGTATTTATGTACGGTAGAGCAGACGGCAATGGATCTTTGGCGCGACGGATGTATCAAGAGCGCTATCCGAATCGCAGGATACCGAATGTCCGAGTGTTTTACAACACGTTTCGTCGTCTTGCCCAAGATGGGTTTAACCGCGTGGAACCTGGAGTCAACCCGGGCAGACACGAAACTGCCGTCGACGAAGACATTTTAGCAGCATTTCAAGCGGATCCTACTACCAGTACTAGAGCAGTAGCTCGAAATTTAAACATTTCTCAATGGAAGGTGTGGCATACAATGCACCAAAATGATAAGTATCCGTTCCATGGCAGGAGTGTGCAAGGTCTAGTAGAGCAAGATCCTCAAAGAAGAATTCAGTTCTGCCGTTTCCTCCTCAACAGAGACATCGAAGATGCGTGGTTTCTGAAATCAATCTTGTGGACGGATGAAAGTAAATTTTCAAGGGAAGGTATTACAAACTTTCACAACATCCATGAATGGGCCGACGTAGACAACAATCCACATTTTAAGAAGCAGGTGTCATTTCAGATGAAATTCTCTGTGAATGTATGGGCTGGAATAATTGGCAGAACATTGATTGGGCCCCACTTTTTGCCTGATCCATTGAATGGCGAAAATTATTTGCAATTTCTGCAAATTGATTTACCACTGCTGGTAGAGGAATCAGGTGTCCCGATCTTCGAAAGAGACCGAACAGTCATCTTTCAGCAAGACGGCTGTCCAGCGCATTGGACTTTAAATGTAAGGGAACACCTCAACAATTGCTTTCCTGATAGCTGGATCGGCAGGGATGGACCCATCCCTTGGCCCGCTCGCTCCCCAGATCTGACCCCGTTGGACTTTTTCGTGTGGGGCCGGGCCAAGGAACTGGTGTATAACAACAAAGAAATTAACACTAGAGAAGAATTGATACAAAGAATAAATTCAGCGTTTGAGACAATGAAGCAGGAGATGATGTTGAAAATAACGACTACAGAAGTTAGAAGACGGGGCCGTGCTTGTATTAGGAATCACGGCCGTCATTTTGAACATGAAAAATAAATAATTTTAATTCAAATGTTGTTTTAATTAGTCTGCCTAAAATAAAAAACATTCTCCCTCAAATTGGTTTGTAGGCCCTAATTTCAATAATTTGTAAGATATCCGCATAAATGATACCTCAAAAGAAAGAGCGATTATCAAGCATGTCTTCAAAAAGGTTTGAACAAAAAAAGCACCCTCCGTTTTTTTTTTGAATAAGGTTTAAAAGACGTATTGTACAATTTTTTTATTTTTTCTGATCTTTAAATGTCTGTAAAAAAAATGTCTAATGACACAGAAGCCTAAAACATGTTTTGCTTGATTGCTTACACATTACTTTAATTAAATAAATAAAAAATGAATTCATTTATCATTCAATTTGGCCATAATTATGCAGTTTACATTAAATTTTGAGAATTTCCGAAAAAAAACTTAAAAATTTGGTTAAAAATATTTGGTAAGACTTCGTCTAAGACAACCATGGCTTAAATGGTTCTAAATTGTCTGTACTATCTTCGCCTTAAAGCTTTGCACCCATCTTCCAATCACCCTGTATATAAATAGAAGTAATTACGTACATTAATTGTAAAATATATTTTTATCTACCCAAATATCATAAACCCTCTCTAATGCGTTCAAAAACCATAGGCAATGACCAGCATTACAAACCAGCAGAAATAAACAGAACTGTAATGAACTCATAACCTACTGAAAACAGTAGGTTATGAGTTTCCACGGAACAGGTCAAATTCAAGTGTGTGTGCTATTCTAGTACCTATCTACATTAAGTCAGATATCGATACGAAACCCCAATTCAGTATGATTTTATTTATAAATCGCACGACATTTTGATCTCGAGTGACACAAGAATAGTGACTTTGTTCGTTTGCCTATGATTTAAAAAAAAATGACAGATTTCCGAAACGCCGCCATTTCGAGCTGTCATTTGTTCGTTAGCTTTTTATTTCCAGTTACGAGTAGACAAATTTTCTGATAAGTTCTTTATTTCTGTCGAAAATGAGTGATAGTGACTCAGAAATCGACATGAACACTCCGCCAGATATCGTAAATGCAGCGACGAATGCAACACTAATAACCTGTTGCCACAAAAATCAAGGGCCAAGTAACAATGCTGGTCATTTCCCTATGGTTCCTGAACCCATCATAGAGCCCTTATGATATTTGGGTAGATAAAGAAGTGTATGCAACTATACATAATTAGGCATTAAAACACTCGTGTGATGCTATTAAGAAACTCGCCTTCGGCTCGTTTCTTAAACCCACACTTGTGTTGTAATGCCCTTCATTATGCACAGTCACATAAACTACTATTGGAGTGGATTATTATATCATATTTGTCATTTATTTAAATGTAAGATTTATATGTAATATAAAATAACATAAAATAGGTTAATATCATAAAACTGTAAAATTATAATTCAATAAGTTAAACAAACTGTGGTTTAATAAAAAAAAAAAAACATTTTAACTTTTATCTGATTTTTTAAATATTATAAATTAAACATTTGACAATAAATGTGTCATTATTGGATTGTATATACTCTGGAGGTACTACGTGCCAAATTTCAGCTATTTACTTCAATCAACAAAAAAGTTACAGATTTTTGAGACGGTACACACGGTTCTGTCCCATAGTGTAGTTTAGTGTTCATCAGTTGACAGAGTTTATTATTTCTAAGTTATCAATCTACTTGGATTTAGCCAAAGCATTTGACACAGTTTCTATTCCCATTTTGATAAACAAACTAGAGCACTTGGGTGTTAGGGGTTAAACACTGGATTTGTTTGCAAATTACTTAAAGGGGAGGTCACAGGTAGTTAAAGTGAATGGATGGGTAAGTGATGAACTACCTATTGAGTATGGTGTCCCTCAAGGCAATATCCTCGGCCCAACCTTATTTTTAGTGTACATAAATGATCTATGTAACACAGACCTATCAAATGGGAAAGTAATTACATTTGCCGATGATACTGCATTGCTTTTCTATGGTGACAATTAGGAAGAAGTTTATAAGCACGCCCAAAATGGATTAAATATAGTTTCTAAATGGCTCAATGACAACATGCTCACAGTAAATGTAGATAAAACAAAGTTCATTACCTACACAATCAGGAAACAAGACGAAACCAAACCTGGCAATTATCTTACACAATTGTAACCTTCCATTCAACAGCACTTGTGAATGCCCACGTTTGTCAAAAACTACCGCTATTATTGCGCGTATTGCCAAACTATGTACACTTGCGCCCTATGGGTCGGCTATACAAAAAGCTCGTACAATGCTCTGCGAGTCCAATATAATAACGCCTTCAGAGTTTTGTTGGGACTACCGCGCTTCTGCAGTGCATCAAGGATGTTTGCGGAATACGGCGTGCCTGATTTTTACGCTCTTATGCGATCACGAATAGCCTCACTGATGCGGCGAGTGCGCGGTAGTTCTAACAGCTTGGTGGCTATCATGGCTGACAGAATGGACAGTCCAATGTTGTGGCACTGGATGACTACTCATCGTGCGTTATTTAGATATTTAAAATGAAATTCTCATTATAATGTATGTGTGTATCTTTTCATTTTATGTACCTATGTTTTTGTGTTCTTTCATGTGTGTGTTTTATGTATGAACGATAAAAATTGTAATGTTTTAAATATGGACTCCATGGTCTGAAATAAATTTTATTATTATTATTATAAGATTCGCAAGCTAATTTTTTTATTTATTTACATTGCTGACACCTCTATAAGCAAATCAGTATATCTCGCCTTGTGTCAATCTCTACTGTCCTATTGTATAACGTCTTGGGGTGGGGCTGCAAGGACGCTCTTGTTAAAACTGGAGAGAGCTCAGAGAGCCATATTAAAAGCCATGTTCATTTCTTCCCATGCGCTATCCTACAGCGGACTTGTATAAACGCTGTAAGGTACTGACTGTTCGGCAACTCTTTATTTTAGTAACTATTACAAAAAAGCATGCCGAACTTCCGGACGACCCAAAAACACTATCAGGGAAAAGGAGACATACAGCAGTCTGTGCGACAACGCAATATAGGACGTCTGGCACATAATTTTTATGGTTTTCTGGGTTCGTATTTGTATAACAATATGAACAAAACGTTGATCATCTATCCTCATTCCAGGATAGAGTGCAAAAGGAGGGTGATTTCGTGGCTTCAAGGTATTGATTATAATGCAACAGAACGTTTGTTGAAACCCCTGAACTAATACATGGAACGATTTACTTTACGCACACATGAGTTATTCTTCACATTATTTGATTATTATGTGAAGAGTAATTTCTCTCTCACTCTCACTGACACACACACGCACACACACCTACACACACTCTCCAACCGTATGAAAGATAACCCATTCTTGTCATCTCAAATTTTAATTTTATTAATTACTTTTAATTGTACTTCTACTTTTATTTTTTGTTATTTTGATAAAATCTATAAGTACTTTAATGTTTTAATTAATTAATTGATTATCTAAAATTGTTAATTTATTTGCTAATTTTAATTTAATTTATTTAATTTTGCTAAATTCATCATGCATGATTTAATGCAGTTAATATTTTGTCATGAGATAAATGTCCGATGGAGAGTCAGCCTAGTGATCTGTAATACAGGTTTTACCTAAAACAGAC
Organism: Xestia c-nigrum; assembly: GCA_916618015.1. Lineage (NCBI taxonomy): Eukaryota > Metazoa > Arthropoda > Insecta > Lepidoptera > Noctuidae > Xestia > Xestia c-nigrum. Next base: position 2,718,622 of record OU745244.1, read on the forward strand.
ACCAGTCTCTTTGTAGTGAAAATTGACTTTGTACTGTTTATGAAGATCAGAGAAAATAAATGAATTATTATTATTATTATTTCCTTTATTCATTTTTAAACAAAGTCTTTACATTTTTAAATATTAATGTAAAAAACATTTAAAAATATAAAAAATTGTAGCCCACCGGTATCGGGAACAGGGTTCAAGCTACCGGCGCACAGTATGTCGACTAGAACATGCTAGCTGGACAGAAATCGTTATCAAACACTCGAAAACAAAGTGTCGTTTAACGTAAACAACACCATAGAGGCGCTAATTCTAGGAATTGTTTTCGTTTAACACTGTGGATTTGTTTTGTTTGAAATGTGTAAGTACCCTTTATTGTGTAAATCACAAATGCACATTTATTCAGTTGCAATTTAGCACTACGTTGGTTAACATCTCCAAAGAAATTTTGTGATTGAATCTATTTTACTAATGATGGATTATATACTAGAAGGTATGTATATTTTTATTATACAGGGTGAAATTGAATAGATGCGACAAATTTAAATATATAATAATACGTGTTGTCAAGAAAATGTATAAAATATCAAATGTAAAATTAAATCATAATTGATCAGTGTTACGAAAACCGTTAAATAATAAAAGTATCAAAAAATCTCGTCCGACTCATCGCAGTGCTCAATATAGCGGTCATTTACCTAATTTTGCCTTAATTTTTCTTATTTATTTTGCATATTACTGGAATACCGTTAATTACTACTTAAATAAAAATAATAACATCAATGGACCTTTTGAAAACGATAATCGCGTTATTTTTTTTAACGATTTAGATTGTAGAAAAAACAGTTTATAATTACTATGTTACTGTAACTGAAGCTCCAATTTCATTTTGTCGCATTAATTAAAATTCACCCTGTATATACATGATAAAGTAATTTTAACTGTGTAAATTTATAAAAGAAACCTACCCTCATACGTCTTTCAAGGCGTAATTTTTCTAACTTTCAAAGGTTTGTTGGAGGGTAACTAAAAACCCCCAGTCTACCCCAGTTTACTTTTTTTTTCTAAAGGTAGCTACATATTTAAGCTTTTAAATAATGTATATTTTTTTACCCCGAACACAGTCCAACATGGTTTTATTTTTATTTTTCAGAAGTTACATACAAACTTACTCGTATGGAATTTTTTCAAGAGTGGGTCAAATTAGATAAAAAGGATAAAAATAATTTAATGCTAAGGTATATAAAGCAGAAATGGAGCTTGGAGGATGTTGTAGATACATCAGAAAAAGAAATTAAATTACAAATATCAAGATTTTCGGCAAAATTGACTGAAAAATGGAATTCTTGTCGATTCGATAAAAAAAAGGATGTTGGAGAAAAATAAGACGTGGCTGGAAGGTGCAGACTTAGAGTTTAAGGTTGCTTTTCACAGACCACAGGCTTCCACATCGGCATCGCTTAACCCGTATCATCCCAGTGTTCCATTTTTTGAACGGTTACTTTTTTAATTTTTTAATATAATTTAATAACGCATTTTTAAATTAATGTTTTATTTTGGTATTACTAACATTTCTAGCTGCCAGTTTAATAAATTGTCATTTCACTTCACGCGATTTTTCCTATCTACAAAAAATATTTGATTTCGAAGTTTTTAGTGAAAATTATGGCGAACAGAAAAACGTAAGTAATTATGATGTTTTATATTATACTTTTGACAATTTAGGGTTTATTTACATGTAATAATATTGTTCTACCAAACCATTATATGTTTTTAGAAAAAAACATTACTAATTTATGGGTAAGTGTTAGTTTTATGTACTGTTCCATTATTGGAGCAGTAGGAACATACACACATGTAATTTTTATACATAAGAATTTTTATTTTATCAGTAGTGACACGTAATAATGATATTATTTTATTGTAGATTGAATGTAAATCAGATGATCTCGCACTTGGAAGAAGATGATGACGTGTTCGCAGCTGATATTTTCATCACACCTCCTGATAACTGGCAAAATAGTGAAGAAGACAGTGGTGACGAAGAGTTTGCAAGTATAAATAATTTGTCAAGAGATCAGTTACTTGCAGAAACTGAACTTCGGGTCACCAGGTCGTCTCAACCGGAGTCTAGGAGAGAAAATGAGCACTCAGTACCTTCCACATCGTCAGTGTCGCAGCCTCCACAGCCCATCTCCTCGTCGACGGTGACACAACCACCGCCAAAAAGAAGACGGGTTCACAAAAAAGTGGAGGTTTGTATATATTCCAGAAAAGGGTGAGAAGGAGTTCTGTGAACCGGATTTCCTGGAAAATCTTGAAAACCCTGTCCAGTTGTTTGAACTATTTTTAGATGAAGAAGTGTTCAAATTACTGCGCTCAGAAACAAAAAAAAATGCGTTTCAGAAGTGTAAACATGCTTTTCGGATTACTACGACGGATAGAAAACATTTTATTGCCATTTTATTATTGTCGGGATAAACAATGTATCCAGAATGTATTGGGAACAATGAGTTGATTGCAGTTTTCCAACAGTGGCAGCTCTTATGTCGAGAAATCGAAGATTTGTTGCGTTATTTCCATGTTGCCGACAATAATAATCTTGACCCCAATGATAAGTTCGCTAAAGTGCGCCCTCTATGGAAACTGCTCAATGCAAGATGGGTAAAGTATTATCCTGGAGATTTAGATTTGATGTTAAAGGACATCTGATTGACAAACAAAATAAACAAACTCGATGTGGTTTATGCCACAAAAATATGACTATGAAGTGTATCAAATGTAATGTTGCCTTACATAACAAATATTCTATTATTTTTCACACTGAATAACATACCTAATAATATGTTTTTTTTGGAATAATTATAAGATTTAATAAATATGTTAATTTATCTAAGATTTAATAAATAAAAATGGTGAATACAATAGTTTTATTTCCAAACGGAATCCATAGTCACTAGCAGTATCTTACATGCATGTATAATCCTAGTGTTCCATTATTGGAACGGTTACGAAACTAAAAATCTAAATGAGATATATATTTTTTTTATATGTAGGTCTCATTATACACCTATAAACGTGCCCTGATCCGATTTTCATAAAAAATGGATTTGTTTTACTATGGTTGGGATGATACGAGTTAAGCTACATCCTGGAAGACCGCCAATAGATTTCGAAAATGCTTCTGAGAAAACTAAAAAACGCCGCGTAGAATAACTCGTTAGTGAGCGTAGCACAAGTGAGCTAACGTTAGCTGCTGAGATAGCTCATAGAAAGGCAGGATACAGGAATGTAGCAAAAGCTATTAGAAGTAGCAACAGCCCAGCCAAGGGCAACCAATCCACGTCGGAATCTTGTTTTGGTGGCAGACAATTAAGTAGTGATGACGCTTTAGCGTATTATATAGACTCTAAGTGCACCACTCACTCTTACAAGCAGACAAGGAAGTGGTCTATGAAGGCGGGACATCGAGTGTTTCCATCATATTATAGCTTATGTAAGTCAAAATTATCTTGTTATCCACTACAGGAACACATTTCTACAGGGTGAATTTTAATTAATGCGACAAAATGAAATTGGAGCTTTAGTTACAGTAACATAGTAATTATAAACTGTTTTTTCTACAATCTAAATCGTGAAAAAAAATTACGCGATTATCGTTTTCAAAAGGTCCATTGATGTTATTATCTTTATTTAAGTACGAATTATCGGTATTCCAGTAATAGGCAAAATAAATAAGAAAAATTACAGCAAAATTAGGTAAATGACTGCTATATTGAACACTGCGATGAGTCGGACGAGATTTTTTGATACTTTTATTATTTTAACGGTTTTCATAACACTGATCAATTATTTTTTAATTTTACATTTGATATTTTATACATTTTTTTGACAACACGTATTATTGTATATTTAAATTTGTCGCATCTATTCAATTTCACCCTGTATAACAGAATCACGCGCGGACATTAGGCTTCAAGCTATTTTAGATTTAACCACCAATCGATTAGTAAAAGTTCAGAATGAAGTTATTAGAAGTGTGCTCTCAAAATCGTCGTCGTTCACATTAGTCAGTAAATGGGGTTGTGATGGAAGTTCTGGCCACAGTACTTATAAACAGAAATTTGAAAACGTGGAAGCTACAGATGAGTTTCTGTTTGTTTTTTCTTTTGTTCCTTTACAATTATATGACGGTGATACCATCATTTGGCAAAATCCTCGCCCGTCATCGACCACCTACTGCCGACCAATAAAGTTTATTTTTGCTAAGGAAACAAAAGAACTGACAACTACAGAAACACAAATAGTTTTGGATGAAGTTTCTCAACTGCTTCCAACATTGTGTAACGTTGCAGGTTCTCAAATTTCTGTAAATCATAAGTTTCTTTTAACCATGACGGACGGGAAAATTTGTAACGCGTTGACGGATACACTATCCGCTCAAAAATGTTATATCTGTGGCGCCACACCCCTAATGATGAACAACGAAAGCAAGGATTTTCCTGGCAAACAAGATAATTTAAGTTTTGGTTTGTCTACACTACACGCATGGATCCGTTCCTTTGAGTGTCTCTTACACATAAGTTATCGCTTAGATTTTAAGAAATGGCAAGCAAGGTCAAAAGCTGATAAGGATCATTTAAAATTCCTTTCGGAAATTATTAAAGATAAGTTTAAGAAAGAGTTAGGTTTAATTGTAGACAAGCCAAAACCGGGATATGGAAATTCAAATGACGGAAACACTGCCCGTAGGTTTTTTTTCAAACGCAGCTCTAAGTGCTGAAATTACGGGATTAGACGTAGATTTAATTAAAAAACTCAGTATTTTGTTAACAACTTTGTCTTCTGGTTATGATATTGATTTAAATAAACTCGCGAAATATTGTTCAGATATAAAAACGCTTTATTTAAGTCTGTATTCGTGGTACTACATGCCAGTTACTTTACACAAAATACTTGTGCATAGCACTGAAGTAGTCAAATCTTCACTTCTTCCCATAGGACAACTATCGGAAGAAGCGCAAGAGGCTCGCAATAAAGATTGTCGTCGTTTCCGCGAGCACCACACTAGGAAAAGGTCACGTATTGCCACGAACACAGACTTGTTGCATATGCTTCTATTAACGTCTGATCCTTTGATTAATTCCCTTAGAGAAGTCCCTGTTAAAAGGTTGAATAAATTACCCGCAGAAGTTTTAGACATGATTATCCCGCCTTCACAGCCACCATTACAGGTACCAAGTAACCTTGATCATACTGATGAAAATTATTTGATACCTGATTCATCTGAATCTGAATGTGAGAGTGATTAATTATAAATTGGTATTAGGACTTACTATAATTATATTTAATATTTATTTATATAATACTTACAAAAATCTTATTCGGTTTAAATGTTTTTTTAGATATAATCAGGTTGTAAATAGAAATTTCTAGTACTTGTACATAATATTAACATAAGTTTCTTAGTGCTATTTGCATTTCATTTGAATTTATTTCTGCATTTTCATAAAAAAAACAATTTAGATGACTTTTTTGACGTATCTAATGAGATTGTAAGTAGTAATTTTGAGCCTTTTACATAATGTAACGTTTTGTTTTTGTAGTTATTTTTTGCATAAATTCATTTTAATTTAGTGTGTATCATTAATTATATAATTAAACCGGTCATTAATATATTTATATTTTGTAATTCATACCAATAACACCAGAACTCAGGAAAAATAATATTTTTGGCTTATTTTCATTAATCATAAGTGTATTTCTGTCCAGCTAGCATGTTCTAGGCGACACACTGTGCGGCGGTCAGGGCTCCAGAGAGAGGAACCTCCTAACAATACGAGCCGTGTCAAGGAGTACCGCTTTCTGAATCAAGCCCTTGATCCAGCTGCCTAACGAGAGCGTCCTCAGGTATTGGTCGAGGCTCTTGGCAATTAAGCCATGGGCCGACACGACTATCGGCACAATGATCGCCCAGTCCACTTCCCACATGTCGACAACCTCGCGAGCCAAGTCAAGATTATTATGTATTATTATAGTGCGCCGTGCCCAATCTCTTGGAAGACGTGCAGACGTGTCAGGCGTGCTAAAAGAAATTGTGATGTCGGCGCTCAAAAACCAAAATAAAAAGCCTAAAGGTCGCCGTTGGACTACCAAAAATAAAATATCAGCCCTGGCTATATTTAAGAGGTCTCCAAAAGCCTATAGATATTTACAGCAGCTTATGCCATTGCCAAGTATAAAAAGCTTATACAATGTTTTGAAAAAAATCCCAGTTTCCACTGGTATTAATAAAGCAGTGATAGACCATTTAAAAAAAATTGCTGTAAAAAAAGATGTGAAAGACAAATAGTGTAGCTTGATATTTGACGAAATAGCATTAAAACGACGTCTTTTTTTTATGTTAGCACTGACAAAGTTGAGGGCTACGAAGATTTTGGCTTAGAAGCAAGACGTGGGACTCAACTTGCTGACCATGCATTAGTATTTATGTTGCAAGGTATAAGAGCAAAATACAAACAACCAATAGCTTTTTATTTTGTTAAGGGAACAGTGTCGTCCCAAAAACTAGCATCTTTTATAAAAAAAAATATCATGGTTGTTTCATATAATAACCACTATTTGTGATCAGGGCCCTACAAACATGGGAGCCCTGAAATTATTAAAATCGTTGTCCCCTCCACATAATACAAATGATAATTATTTTACTGACAGTAATGGCAAAAAAATATATATTATTTATGACTAGCTTCTGCCAGCGGCTTCGCCCGCGTGAAGTTTGAAATTATCCCACGGGATCTTATTACCGGGATAAAAAGTATCCTATGTGTTAATCCAGGTAATAAACTATCTGTGTGCTAAATTTGATCCAAATCCGTTCAGTAGTTTTTGCGTGAAAGAGTAACACACATACATCCTCACAAACTTTCGCATTTATAATATTAGTAGGATGTACCCCATCTATTCAAATCAATAAGGAATAATTTTCATAATTATGGGGAAATGACTATGTGTGGAATGAAGGCCAAATGGGAGCATTTGGTACAAGCAGAAGAAAAAAATAGAAACCTCTTATACCATAGCAAAATAACACAAATGCATGTGGAGCCAAAATATAGGGCCAAAATGAAAGTGAAGTATGCTGCTCAAATTTTGACAGCAGTTGTAAAGTTGATGGCACAGTCACAAAACGATACTTTAAAGTCAGAAGAGATGATGCAGACTGGCACAATTATCAAGGACCTCGACCGCCTTTTTGATAAAACCAATGGTCCATCATGCCCAGATGATGTCAAAAGAGGGCGCCGGGAAAACTTATCTCGTAAGATAGACCATGTGGACGCTTGCGTTGAATACCGGGCTAAATTACAAACCGTAGTTTTCAAAAACTCCATGGGGATTAGAGCAAAAAATGTACGCTGCATTGAGGGTTACATAACCACACTAAAATCATTGCGCGATATTTGGACGGAACTGAGCGCTTGCGGTTTCCAATATTTAAATTTAAGGCAGTTAAATCAAGATGCTCTCGAAAATTTATTCGGAGTAATAAGGCAGCACAGCCCTACAAACAGAAACCCGACTTGCTATGCTTTTATAGCAGCCCTTAAAACGACAATAATTTCTGGAATGACAGCTCCTCACGGTCCAACTGTGAGAAAGATTTTAAAAATCTATTAACAGATTTTTACAATGAAGTGTTTCAAGACCCAAAAAATAAAGAGGAGCTTTCAGGAAAAAGTACTTGTGAGGCAACAATCTTGAAGCAAGTCGGGTTGGGTGAACCTTTTGTTGCAAGCGCCAGTCCGTACATTCCTGTTCTAAACATCCCAGAGGAGTTTGAAACAATTGAAACAAATTTAGCAAAAATAGAGCAACAACCCATTGTCTATGTGAGTGGACATCTAAGTTCAAAATTGTGTCCTGGGGCAAATGGGACTATCGAATCTCAAGACGAAAGCGGATGCAGAGTACGATGGCGAAACGGACGAGTCAGAAAATATTCCAACGGAGGAGGAAGTCGAGACCGATATGAGCACGACGATGGCAGCCTGGGAGAAATATGTCCAGTCGGTACGTGTACAACAGGCCCTGAAAACCAACTTGCAAAACTTTATGAAGGACCTTATAAGCTCATCGCTCACCATCAAGGAACAAGACGATCCCATTGGCATGTCATATACTATTCTGTCAATAAACAGTGGGGATTTAACTCACGACTGGGACGAACTATTCGAAGCGGAGCCTACAAGAATAAATCAGTTGACTGCCTGTCTTGTCTTCGCGAGTATCTTTATTCCGGCAATGGTCGTCAAGTCGTACAGGACATTCTCCGTAAGGAACATCTTGAAACTTGTGAGTGCGCCGAACATCACTGTGGAATGGAGCGCCCGAGTAAATGGAAAATTACGGCATACGAAATTATATTATATATGATACTGTGCCGAAAGGGGAGATTCAGTATATGGATCAGAAAGCGAGTCATTTAAAAAAGGGTTCTATGGAATGGTGGATGCAATTATTCAAGCCGATGACTGTGAAAATGGAAGTTCCGGATATCAAGTTCCAAGCAAAACAAGGAAAGTTCTGACCCCGTATTCACAAACGTTCGACTCGTTTCCGATTCGACAACTCGTATATCTGTCTTCTTCTGGCATTACGAAAACGACCGAGATAGACATACGACTTCCCGGCTCGGAAGCGAATCGAAGCGTTGTGAATACGGCGGCTGGTCGAACAACAAAACGATCCAAACGCAGTCGCCAGATGCGATAGCGAAAACAATGGAAACGCAGATGTTATCGTACTTTTATGCAAAAACGGTGCTTTCACAGAAGCAGAAGCTATGGGATTGTTTGCAAAATCAAGTCAAGGGATCGACTTTATTTGCACCAAGCAGTATGCAGACAAAATACGGACTTACATCCACATCGCCCGAGTTTTGGTATTTTCGGAATCGGTAAAGCAGCGATTTGAACGAGCAAAAGCAAAATTCGAAAAAGAATACCCACTATGTATAGATGAAACGATGCAAGAAAAAATAAATTTAAGTTTAAAGAAATATTAAATATCTCTTTCACTTGACGTGTTCGACAAATACGGGTGAAACCAGGAGTCAACTTTTAAAAGAGTAACGATGACCGAGGCAGTGGGCTTCAAAACACAACATATTACAAACGTTTTAAACAAGCACGGTGGAAGGACAGGTGGCAATATTTGAAGTGACAAGAGCGGTCTTTGTTTTTAATGTCTGGTATCACGACACGGCCAGAGATGCTCTGCGTCAGTATGCAACAAAGATAACTGCGGCCAAGCGCATCACCGCCTGCTAAACCACGAGGTGCAGGATACACGATAGGTGGCCAGCCGGAACCGAAATCGTCATGGCCTACAACGGATGGACTGCCTCTTAGACTGGTGCGTACACGGTAGAGTACGCTTGTCGAAGAGCAAGGCCCAGGCAGTCGCTGTTAACTAATTATATTTGAGACATTTTACAAGGAACATAATTAATTATACTCGTATTTGATGAATCGACCATAACAAACGTCCCATACCATGAGTTCTTTACATATAATGGCATGTATTCGACAAGTGCGGATGTAAACAGAAGATAATTTTTAGCAGAGTAACGCTGATCACGTCAGTGGCCTTCAAAACCAATATCACAATTTTTTTTTTTAAATAATGGCATGTATTCGACCATCCATCTCTCAATCCAAATCTCAATTTACTATGATACAGTGCGACATAAAAGAGTAGAAATTAAATATTTGGGAACTAAAATGTTTTCATTTTCTGGCAACATCTAAAACGAGTACTTGAGCTGTCAATTCTTCTTGATCGGTATCGTTTTTCGTTAGAATTTTTCTTTTTGAGTGTTATTCCAGAGTGTGGACAGGAAAACAGTGATATATCATGAATAAGGTAATTCGTGGAGGTGCCCGTGAAATAATTTATAAAGTTTTCAATCGGTGTTTGGCCGAATTTCAAGCTGGGAAGCTACTTTCCAACTTAGAAGATATTTACCATCGTACAGCAGATTTTACTGGTAAGTAGCTATTGAAAGTTGCACTTAACGTTAATTACAAACGATTCATATATTCAGGGAGCAAAATTTACGAACGAAATATTATTTACAAATTAGTTGTCAACCATTTTTGAGGTTATGTTATGATAAACAAATACCGTTGTAGTTATAGCGTGACTTAACAACATTGATACTTAATAGTAAGGCAAAAACAATTATTGTTATCAATTGAGTATGACGAAATACGTTTTTGCTTTATGTACCATAAGTATAAGTATAAGCTATAAGTACCATGCTTTGTTTGTTTTAGGTGTTTCTGTAAGCACAGTGCGCAGAATCGTGCAAAACGGCATCGAAACCGGTGGGAAATTCTCGACACCAGCTAAACACAGAAAGGGTCGTCCCTCAAAGGTATTGGACGACTTTGACACCTGTGCAATTCGGCAGAAGATTCATTTTTTTTTTATACTGTGAAGAAAGAGGTACCAACAATTGGTAAATTATTAGTTCAACAAAGGGAAGATATCGGCTATGATGGAAGTCGGGAGCATTTGCGGAAACTTCTTAAAAAAGATTGGATTACGATATAAAAAATGTAAAACTAACAGACAAGCTTTGATAGAAAAACCTATTATTGCACACAAACGAGAAAAATATTTAAGACTAATTATGGAAAACAGAAACTTGCCTGAAGACCTTCAAAGGGATATAATATATTTGGATGAAAGCTACATCCACTCTAGCTACAAGCTTAAAAAATGCTGGCAGTCGATTGAAACTGAAGGATTGACCACAGACATCTCAAAGGGAAAGCGATGGATTATAGTTCATGCCGGAAATGAAAAAGGCTTTGTGCCTAATCCTCTATTACTCTTTAGCGGTGTGAATAAACAAGAAGATTATCATTCCGAAATGAACTGTCATAATTTCACAAAATGGGTAACAGAGAAACTTATGCCCAACATCACAGAACCCTCAATTATCGTGATGGATAATGCACCCTATCACTCTGTCATAAAAAATAAAGCTCCGACATCGGCTAACAAGGTTCATGAAATAAAAATGTGGTTAGAACAAAATAACGTGCCTTTCGACTCAGATTTGAGAAAACCCTCGCTTCTGGCACTGGTAAAGAGACATAAGCCTGAACCAGAATATGAAATTGACGAGATTATAGGACAACACGGTCATACAGTGGTAAGGCTGCCACCTTAAACCACTGTGACCTTAACCCTATTGAGTTAATTTGGGCACTGGCAAAGCGAAAGGTTGCTGATCAGAATGTTGATGCAAAAAATATTAAGGAGCTTACCGAAGAAGCATTCAATTTGATAACAGCTCAGGATTGGAAGAACTGCTGTGAGCATGTTAAGAAAATTGAGAAGGAATATTATGATCGTGGAATAACATTGTACCATGACATAGACCGTTTGGTTATTCGGGTTGGTGCAGATAGCAGTGATGAATCTATGATGGACGACACAAACGCTCATTTAGAGCCGATGGAAGGTGTAGAATATTTAGATTTTAATTTATTAGATTAATATACTTTATTTGAGTGAACTAGTAGTTTTATTACTATTGTCTGTCTATCTACGCGGAACTTATTGAAAACAATAGATTAATAAACATACTTATTTAAAATATTTACTCAATATTATTTTTTGCTAATAAATAAATAATACTATTCAAGTATCAAGATCAGCTGAGCTGGGTTGCCACCTGAGCGATGGTGGCGCCCTCATTTATTTTCTACTCTTTTATGTCGCACTATACCAAGATTTACTGACGCCGTATACCAGCACGAAGGTATGACGCCTTCTGTTTTTAAGATTTTGAAAACTTGTACCATGGTGCCTATCACCATGAAGAAAATTATTGATGCCGTTGGAGTTTTAACTCACGATGATAAGGTCTATTTTCCAGTAGTGGCTAAAGTGGAAAACGCTGATGGGATAATCCCAAGACCAGAAACATAATGCTAACCTTTATAATGGTATGTATTCGACAAGTGCGGATGAAAACAAGAGCCAACTTTTAGGAGTAACGCTGACCGTGGCAGTGGGCTCCAAAACCAATATCACGAGTTCTTTACAATATAATGGCATGTATTCGACAAGTGCGGATGAAAACAGGAGTCAATTTTTTGTAGAGTAACGCTGACCAAATGGGCTTCAAAATCAATATCACGAGTTTTTTTTTTAATAATGGCATGTATTCGACCATTCTTTTCAATAAAATGGCAAGTATTCGACAAGTGCGGTTTTTTTTTAAATAATGGCATGTATTCGACCATTCTTTTCAATACAATGGCATGTATTCGACAAGTGCGGATGAAAACAGGAGCCATTTTTTAGTAGTAACGCTGACCGCGGCAGTGGGCTTCAAAACCAATTTCACGAGTTCTTTACAATATAACGGCATGCATTCGACCATTCTTTTCAATAAAATGGCATGTATTCGACAAGTGCGGATGAAAACAGGAGCCATTTTTTAGTAGTAACGCTGACCGCAGCAGTGGGCTTCAAAACCAATTTCACGAGTTCTTTACAATATAATGGCATGTATTCGACAAGTACGGATGAAAACGGGAGTCAATTTTTAGTAGAGTAACGCTGACCACGGCAATGGGCTTCAAAATCAATATCACGAGTTTTTTTTTAAATAATGGCATGTATTCGACCATTCTTTTCAATACAATGGCATGTATTCGACAAGTGCGGATGAAAACAGGAGCCATTTTTTAGTAGTAACGCTGACCACGGCAGTGGGCTTCAAAACCAATTTCACGAGTTCTTTACAATATAACGGCATGTATTCGACCATTCTTTACAATACAATGGCATGTATTCGACAAGTGCGGATGAAAACAGGAGCCAACTATTAGGAGTAACGCTGACCGGGGCAGTGGGCTTCAAAACCAATTAATTACACGAGTTCTTTACAATATAATGGCATGTATTCGACAAGTGCGGATGAAAACGAGAGTCAATTTTTAGTAGAGTAACGCTGACCACGGCAATGGGCTTCAAAATCAATATCACGAGTTTTTTTTTTAAATAATGGCATGTATTCGACCATTCTTTTCAATACAATGGCATGTATTCGACAAGTGCGGATGAAAACAGGAGCCATTTATTAGTAGTAACGCTGACCGCGGCAGTGGTCTTCAAAACCAATTTCACGAGTTCTTTACAATATAACGGCATGTATTCGACCATTCTTTACAATACAATGGCATGTATTCGACAAGTGCGGATGAAAACAGGAGCCAACTATTAGGAGTAACGCTGACCGGGGCAGTGGGCTTCAAAACCAATTACACGAGTTCTTTACAATATAATGGCATGTATTCGACAAGTGCGGATGAAAACGGGAGTCAATTTTTAGTAGAATAACGCTGACCGCCGCAGTGGGCTTTAAAAAACCACTGTCAAGGGTTTCCAACCATGTCTCTTTACGAAGTCAGCAGGAACAGTGTCTTTGTTTTTTTTTTTAACAAACTTTTTTTGAAATCAACATTTTGTGACATAAACCAAAAGCTGAACTGGCAAACTCAAAAAAGAAACAATGCTTTGGAACAGAGCTTGAAGCACTAGGCACAAGAAAACTAACCAGGAATTTTTATCATATAGTTTCTACTTATATTATAAATGCGAAAGTTTGTGAGTATTGATTTTTGTTACACTTACACGCAAAAAAATGGATTTGGATGAAAATTTTTACACTTTAGACTTTTTATCCCGGTAGTAAGATCCTGTAAGTAAGATGGCACAATTATCAAAGTTCACGCGGGCGAAGCCGTTAGCAGAAGCTAGTTTACAATACTCGCATGTGTTCAACAATTACAGGTCCACGCAGGAGCTTTTTTTTTCATAGAGAACCAGACCAAGCCCTGGTTAGTTCTACACCCTATTCAAAGCAGTTTTCCAATGTAGTATTTTTATTGTTGTTCTACAATGCATTAATTTTGTGGCTGGCTGCAGTGCACCATCCATGCTGCCTATTACTTACATTTTCTTCTAAAGTACGAACTCATTTAATTAATTTACTCAATAACCATTTATTTATTATTTATATTAAGTTTGAAACTGTTTTCTGTCTGTCACTAACCCACTCAAGGTTCATTGGAAGACCAGCGTCAGACAGCATCACTTGTCTGGCATGAATGCTGAAATGGACCTTTTTGGCGCAGCCGTGAGGCACACAGCACAAACTATGTATTTAATATTAAAAAAAAGTTACAAAGAGGACACTCTTTGTAACTTTTTTTTAATATTATTGTGTGTGTGCTTAATGTACTGACGTCAAATAAACATTTTTTCTTTCTTTCTTTCAATCATTTTACTGTAGCTTCTGTTAATAGACTTATATCGAAGAGCCCTCACTGTAACCTTTTAAAGGCTCTCATTTCAATGCTGGGTCAAGGACTAGAACCAACTCTTATCAAGAACAGTATAAGTCTTAACAATTGAATCCTTGCAACAAATCAATGTTCAAAATGCAGAAACATCACATTTTCAAGATTACAATTTTCAACACTTTCCTAAACACCAAGTTTTAAACCAATGAAATGAACTATCTGAGGAGCATCTTATGGCACCGCTGGATCGAGTACTAATATAAACAGTATAAGTCTGGACCATCGAATCTTTACAACAAATTAATGTTCAGCAATGCAGAAAATGAGCAGAGCATGCCCAGCGGTGGCCCAGTGGTGGCAGCCCCGACTTACGAACAGTAAGTCGTAGGTTCGAACCCAGACAGGCATTACTTTGTGTAATTTATTTCATCACCGCTGCTCTCAAAACGGTGAAGGAAAACATCGTGAGGAAACCGGCATGTCCTAGAACCAAAAATTCGAAGACATGTGACATCTACCAATCTGCATTAAGCCCATGTGGTAGTTTATAGCCCAGTCCCTCTCATTGAGAAGAGGCCGTGTCCCAGCAGTGGGAACATTATAGGCTGATGATGATGTTTATGAATGCAGAAACAACAAATATCCAAGACTTTTAAAAATTTTCAACACTACCTAAATACCAACAGTTTTTCGAATCAACTGAAGTAGGCCAGACAATGTAACTGTTGTTCACTCTTATCAGCTCTTGCGAGTCACAACACATTCTATTTGCATATTATTGCCTAATTACGTTCTATTTGCATATTATTGCATCATTCTGTGACGTCATCAGGAAGGCAAAACAAGGAAAACTAAAACATGACCATTGAAATCCAGTTTTAGACAGGCTGCAGCATTTACCTTATTGAAATAAAATACAATATAGAAACTTTCATGTGACCAAATGAATATTTCTAAGACCTACAAAGGCCCAGTTTTGATTTATCAGAACACTTGTCATTTTCTTTTCCCAACCAGTTCTACCAGATACAGTTTCATAACAGTACTTGAAGGAGTCTATCTGACTTCTACATGTCATTCTACTTGGTAGCATAATATTGTATGGACAACAAACAACAACCAACAATGGTTTTTTAAGGACAACTAACAAGAGCTTTTTAAGGACAATGAAGCTTTAGGCAACCTATGAAGACTGCCAACTAACTGTATGACATAACAGCTTCACTTGCTTTGACAGAACAATATTTTCCAATTCTAAATTTGATTCGCCCTTCAACGTAGGATCATCTTGCTGCCATTCATTTAACAGACTCATAATATCATGACAGGCACTGACGGCATCTATGCTTCTCATAGAATTCAGTCTTTCTGTCACATGCTTCCCGAAAAACCAGTAGTTTTGCTCTGGCAACATGTCAGCAACCAATGGGTTCATAGCTAGCAAAAGATCATCTATGACCTGTTTGCACTTCGTTTTTTTTATGGATTTTGGTGCTGATTTTGTTTTTCGACGAGGACGATCCGTACGTCGGCTTCGCTGACGGATGTTTATTACTAAATCATTTTCAAGCTCAGATTGTTGTTCTTCTTTGACATTTAGACCACTTGAAAGCTCTTTGTAGTCATCAGGGCTTGATTCATAGTTCTGAAAAGAAGTAAAACAGAGGTTAGATTTGCAAATATTTTGTCTCACAATGCATACCTAAATCAAGTGCTGGGATTGATTGAACTTGGGATTTATCTACAGTACACAAAATTTGTGAAAGAAACTTGCATTACTGAGAAATTATTTTATCAAATACGGTCCCACTTTAATTCCGACTTTCAAGCAATCCTGAGTATACCCCAGCCTTCAAACTTGCGCAACAACAATAGTAATATTTAATTACAGGAAAATATCTCACCTCATAATCTTCTTTCTTGCAAACATCTTTTATTAAAAACTGTAAAGGTTTCCATAGTGGCCAGCAAGGAACATAAATATCTGCTGGAGTTTTTGCTTTAAGCTTGGACCGTTCTACTCTCCGATGGTTGTGGTTGAAAGTGCTCCTGATGTTCACCCAACGATCTCTCACGGATCGTGCTGAGAACAAAACATTACATCATTAATATTAATTTTCCTCGAATTGTTAAATCGAAATCTTTTATAAAACTTTTAAAAGAAACTCCATGGTTGGCGTGGTCTTATCTCCAAGGAAGAGTGTCTTGTAGAAAAACTTACCAGTAAACCCTCGGCCCAGTCTTGCTGCAAATTCTGCGTAAGCCTTGTATTTTTGTTGAATTTGGTGATTCGTATTCCCGGCAGGCCGCCATATGTATTCTCGCTGGCGAACGAATGCAACTAAATCTAGTTCTAGTTTTCGGGTCCAGTAACACGGTTTGCGAGGCATTGAAAACACTTTTCTTATTTTCTATATATTTTCATTTCAATAGACTGACGGACGCATGACGGCGTACGAATGCGAGAAAATGTCAAGAAACGCTGATCGATCTAATGTCCAAAATACTCCAAAACTTGCCAGAACAAGGCAAACGCACAGGAAAAAATCGCTCGAATGTCCATAGACTATATAAAAACGATGACGAAGCCACTGAGTCACTGACGTTATAGTAAGATTTACACGTCAGTGGGCGAAACTAAATTGTCTATGACTACAACAAAATGTTTGTTTATTTTATGTAGAACTCGATGAAAGTAATTTTAAAACTAAATGTTTTAACAACGTATTGTATCACTTTATTACTATAATACACAGGCTGGATTTTTTCAATGCCACCAAGACGACCCACTGACCGAAAGTGCTCAAAATACTGAAAGGAAACATAACCTTATTTTTAAAAAGATATAAATCTGGATTCACCGATTTTCAAAATTTTCAAATTGCCGGACTCGGGAATCGAACAACTAAAGGTAAAAAAATAACACACCATGTCGATTGATTTCAAAAAAGTACCCTGTGTACTTTTTTGACATCAATCGATATGGTGTAAAAAAAAAGCTCTCTAACCAACATAATAAATAAAATGAAAGGAAAACCATGAAATCGAAGGAACATTTACAAATTCAATGGGATAAATTCAACAAGATGGAGAACTTTTATTCATAGTTTCTCTTTCATTTAATTTGTCATGTTTTTAGAGAGATTTGATCCTATAACATTGATTCTATCTATTGACGTGAAAAGGTACAGAATGTTATTTTGTCTAACAGTGATCCATTCCGAGTTCAATGCCCGAGTGCAGCAAAATAATTTTCGAAAAACTATGAATGCAGATTTGTTATTAAAAAAATTGGTTGTCTGTAAAGTCGGTTTACGGACGATAGATTTACGTGATAACGTCATAATCATTATTTTATGTAATACAAACAGGTGGAACGTTACTATTTTTCATGAGTGTTGCTGGTATTATCAATTTATAAGACGTTATCACGTCAAAAACTAAAAAAAAAATATCCACACTCATTCTGATTCAAATCACATTTTTTATGTCTTTATTTGTCAATCATAGTAAATAGAAGCTTCCTCGTCGAAGTTTTGATTGTTTTCGGCATTCTTTCAAACAAAACCAATATAAATATGATACACGTAAACACAAGATCAAAATGATTCAAATATAATTTGTGGACACCTTTCGTTGGCCAAGCTCTACCCATAGTTCTTGCACGCTGGAACGTGCAAAAAGGGCAGGCAAATGACAATGAATGATAATGACACATCTAGATAATAAAATCCATGGATTAGTAAGTCTCATGATGGTTCTGTGCAGTGTTTGACATTGTACGGGAAGTAAAAATTCCAAACACGAAAACTCAATTACTGAAGTGTTAGGCCCCGTTTCCACTACATCGTGACAACAGATAACCGTGTACCTAGTTTTAAGTGTCGTGGCTTGCGTTTTTAAATGGAGGTGTTCACATATAGGGCGATTTCTTATTACACTTCCCTTTCCGTGCAGGCAGGGCCCGATAAGGCTGACCCCACATTTGGCGTGCGCGATCCTCGGGCGTGCGAGTAGCGCGAGCGCCGCGCGCGCGCTGCGTGAGCGTCGGGTGTTGCCGCCGTGTGACGTGCATGCAGCGTGCGCGCAACGCGCGCGCGGCGCGCTCGCGACGCTCGAGTCGCGTTCTTACCCCTTCGCCCGCTATCCCCGCCGCCGTCTGTCTGAAGGGGGTTAAACGCCAAGGCGAGCGCCGCGCGCGCGGCGTTGCGCGCACGCTGCATGCACGTCACACGGCGGCAACACCCGACGCTCACGCAGCGCGCGCGCGGCGCTCGCGCTACTCGCACGCCCGAGGATCGCGCACGCCAAATGTGGGGTCAGCCTTAATCGTGTAATGTAATAAGCGCTTTTTGCCAACTAAAAACCAACGATAAATCAATCGTCACAACATAGTGGGAACAGGGCTATTGGACTGCAAGGAACATAGGTACACCTACACATGATGCTCTGTTGTAATGTGATGTCACTACAGACCCAGACTGACGTAATATCTATGGTCATGCCATTATATGTGTCAATGTGTCTTCTTTAATCTAGCTTCAAAATATTTAAGCTAATTTCTTTTAAGTAGAATAAAGCCTTAATTTCGAAAGGCTTTTTTTTTTTTTTTTTTTTTTTAAGGATGGGAAATCATCAAATGACCCCCCCCACTCTGGGCGGAGCGGGAGGGAGTGTCAGACTCTTACTGTCTAAAAACCATCCATGTTCCTTCCTCGCCTTTTACGTTCCGGGGCCGCGGTATCTCTTTCGAACAGGCCCGCAACCCCGGCAGGCTTCGGCCCTTGCGGGCCCCTCTCTTTTTGCTGACATCTCTTTGAGGCGCGCGTGGAACACGAACGCGCCGTCGACACGGCCTGTCGTCGTCGTTAGACGGCCGGACGGCTAGCTAGCCCATAGCCAGCCGTCCACAGGCCCGCATCTACGGTGGCCGGTAGCCACCACGTGGCCCCCGACGCCCGTTGCGTCTCCCGCGGCGGCCGGGAAGAGAGGATCTCTCCCTCTCTCATTCCGCCACCTCCTTCGCTAGCATGACTGCTTCGCAGAAGGAGGCGACGGCTTCCCATTCCGTCTCGCTCCGGACCATGGATTGAACCAGGGCCGGACGCAAGAGGTCGCCGCCGCCGATCGCCGCCACGAGGACACGGCGGAGCTCCGCCCACGCAGGGTAGACTTCCACCGTGTGCTCCACCGTGTCCTCCGGTCGATCCTCGCAGTGGAGACACCCGGGCGATTCCTCCCGCCCGATTCGGTGCAGGTACCTCCCGAAACATCCGTGTCCGGTGAGGACCTGCGTCAGGCGGAAGGTGAGGACGCCGTGGCGCCTCTCCAGCCACTCCTCAAAGAGGGGACTTACCGCCACTATCGTGGCGTGCCCTGCACGGGGTTGCGACAGTCGCTCTCTCCATGTCGCCATGAGATCGCGCCGGAGGTCAGTCCGCTGAGCGGCAATTTGCCGCGGCAGCGGAGTTTCCCCCCGGATTTCGAAAGGCTTTGCGTTTTCTTTACTTATATCAATTTATTCTACTTAAAAATAATATAATGTAAACGCTATTCAAGTTATTCAATAACAATTATTTTCGCTGATGTCTGACGGAAAAAAAACATCTGACATACTGGAAAAGAATCAAGACTCAAAATTTACAATGGCTGTTCGTCCAACGAAATATTTAAATCCAGATAAGTTTGGTGCTGATCCGAGTGATTCTGGCGCAGAGCTCAATTGGAGTCACTGGTATAGTACGTTCAAAAATTTTATTTCCGAAGAGGTACCAGATTCTTCGTCAGAGTTGAAACTAAAGCTACTGGTTAATTACTTAGCGCCAACAGTTTTCGCACTAATAAAGCATTGTACAGATTACGAACAGGCTATTAAGACATTAACGGAAATCTATGACAAACAGAAAAAACCGTATCTTGGCACGTCATACTTTATCTACGAGAATTCAAAAACCCGATGAATCCATATCCGATTACATTCGTGCTTTAAAGCTGCTAGCCCAAGAATGTGATTTTCGTGCCGTATCCGCTGAAGAATATAAAAACGAATTTATATGTAACGCATTCATATCGGGCTTATCTTCTCAAAACATCCGCCAAAGCAGACTTTTGGAGAATATGACATTGACATTCGATGAAGCTATAAATCAAACATTGACGCTTGAGAGCGCTGAAAAGAGTTCACTATCTTTTTCAAATCCAAACTCATTACTGAATGCAATCACTTCTCAAAGGAGTATTAATGTCAGTGAACCACAAGTAGAACAACAAAAAGAGATCCAAAATCATTTGGCTGCTTCTACTCCCCGTTTTTATGGACAAAGGAAACGACGTTGCTTCTTTTGTGGCGGGAACATCCATCAACGGATAAAATGCCCTGCATTCCATGCGACGTGTCAACTTTGCTCAAGAAAAGGTCACTTTGCTAACGTACAGTGCCGACCAAAAGTCGATAAGCAATCTCACAAAGCAATAGCTTGACGTTTAGTTTGACTTACGACCTTCTACTTTCAACAAAATAGATATTGTCAGCAACTAGTTGTAGTTCATAATTTCAATGCCAATATCTAAGACATGATGGCCTAGCGGTTGGGCCCGTCCAGAATTAAGAGCGAATCAGTAAGCTGTGAGTTCAAATCCCGCACAGTTACTTTTAGTCTTTTTGTAAGTTTTTACTCGACAGAAATATTATATTATTTAACTTGTTTGCTTTGTTCACACATTTCGTAAAGTTAGGGAGGTAGATAGAAAAATAAGTCAAGAATTTTGTTAGATTTCTGTGAGGTAGACATGAGTTTTATGAATATTTTAACTTGATCGGAATGAACTTTGTCGTTTGGTTGTAGTCATACAGAATACACTATATAATGTGGTATTTGATGGTCAGTGACGTGTGGTTTAATAGATAGCGGTATTGTTGTTGGTGTGATTCTTAAAATGCGGGCAAATATTAATATTAAGGCGAGGGCGACTATTATCGCGAATTATCCGCGCTTCATAAAAGTGGCCTTAATAGGACTAAATGTGAGTATTATAATTATTTATGAATTGTAACTTAAACATTAAAAATTTAAAAACGAATGGGTATTATAAATTGTTCATTTATTTGGTGACCTGTAGTTTACTTAATTCGTTATTTTTTTTTTCAATCTATCATGCAAGATAAATAATTAGTGTTTATTATTGGATTTATAAATGCAGAGTGAATGAAGTCACTTTAGTATTTATTACAGCTGCCTAACATCATTTTTTTTGTTTAGAGAAATGCAGTAAGTCTCTGGATCAAAAGGTATGAGGAAGAAGGGAGCCTTGCAAGTAGACAGCGAAGTGGAAGGTCGTCGCTTATTAGTGAAGCGCAGCGACAACATATCGTGGGCGAGTATGAAACCAATGGTTTCACACCTACGACACACTCGGAGTCACCGCAAACTGTTCGCCGTGCCCTCCACGCTGAAGGCTTGCATCACAGAAGATCAGCTAAAATGTCCTTCTTGACAGAAAGACATAAAGAAGAACGATTACATTTCGCACGGGAATATTTAGACTTTCACTGGATTACTTCCATTTTGTTCCGGTTCGCGGTCGCCACTCCAGAACTTTTCGACCCCATCGGCCATCCGTTCTGCGAGCAATGTGCCCTGCCCACTGCCACTTAAGTTTAGCAATTCTTCGGGCTACGTCGGTGACCTTGGTTCTCTTGCGGATGTCTTCATTTCTGATGCGATCACGCAAGTAAACTCCGAGCATAGCCCTCTCCATTGCCCTTTGGGTGACTTTAAGCCGCATACGCCTACTTGACTGCATTGAAAATAATGGGGGTTATACAAAATATTAATCCCTAATGTTCTAGTTTTAATTAGACGTGTTACAAAATATTTAGCGATAATAATAATTCCTAAATTGAGGTTTAGTTTCAATCTTCTTTTCTTCAGGAAAATGAACACTTAAACTATAACCTCAATATGAGTTACATTTATTGTGACGTCACATAAAAAACATATTCACGAAGTATAAAATTATGTGTTAGTTTTCAGTAAGCTCTGTTGAATACCGATAGATAGAAGTGGGTATCAACAATTATATTTGTGTTATTAGAATTTCCTTGTTATGTTAATAAAAAATGACTTAAAAGTGGGTACACAAAAAAATCATATGAACGGTTACAAGAGAACTTCTTATATCTAGGTAGGAATGTGACGTTACAAATCTTATTAAAGTTGTTAATTATATGAATAAATGAAACGAATAAAACAATTTTTGTTATCTGTCAGCACGACTTTTTTTGTCCACCTTCCAACACCAAAAAAATATTACACAATCTCATAAATAGTTATGATGGGTTATTAACTTATATTAAAATCTTTATAAAAAATAAATAATGAGCATGAACCCATTTCAAAATAAATACCTAAGTAAATAGTTTTTGTATAAAATACAAATATAAATTAAAGTGGTTACAAAAAAAAACCCGTATGTAAACGGGATTTGAACTCAAGACACGTTGATCGTGAATCCACTGCTTAACCTAAACAGCTATCAACACCTGGTAGATATGGTCGAAGTTTACCTATCCAATGCAAATACGATCATGCGTTTGCTGCGTGTATAACAAAAGAGACGGTAATATATATCTTTTTGTTTCGTGGAGAGCGACGCGACAACTTGCGACAGTAGGCGACTCTGTGGCTGTGGTGTGCGTAGGTACTGTATTGAGACAGCTTACACATACAGCCGCACGGACGCTCGGCCGTGCGTTCACAGCAAAATGATCCTTCGTGTGCCTGTGCGCTTATGAACGCTTACTGTATGTCGTAGCAGTAGCGCTGGTGGTTCGACGGCAAATGCGATTTCTGAAGAGACATCATTAAACACTGCAACCATAATCGCAGCTTCTCCGGGAAGCCTAAAAAAGACCACTGTCCCTATTTTAATTAATAACTACACTGCAGACGCTCTTGTGGATACTGGCAGCTCGGTGAGCTTTATTAATAAAAGCTTAGCAGAGACATTGGGTCTAAAGAAAAAACATTGCAACCAGACCGTCACATTAGCGTCGCTGAGTTGTACTTCTATTGTAGAAGGTTCGTGCGTTGCAACTTTAAAAGTGAATAAACACGTCTACAAACAGAAGACTTTGTTGATCGTGAATAATTTATGCGCCGATATTATCATCGGTCACGATATTTTAAAAACACATTCATCAGTTGTCCTGAATTTTGGTGGTAAAGACGAACCTTTGAACATAATATGTAACGTCATGGAAGCTGCTGTGCCCCCTGCTTCGATATTTACAAATCTTTCACCCCTTATAAAGCCCATTGCAGTTAAATCTCGAAGATATAATGAGGAAGATGAATTATTCGTAAAACAAGAAATAACAAAGCTACTAGAGGATGGTGTCATCAAACCGAGCACTTCGCCATGGAGGGCTCAGACTTTAGTCGCAGGAGGGGGCCATCATCGAAAACGCTTAGTGATCGATTATTCGAGGACGATCAATGGATTTACTGAGCTCGATGCTTACCCATTACCTAAAATTGAATTTATCATTTCGAAGGTATCAAAGTATAAATACTTTAGTCAAATCGATCTAAAAAGTGCGTATCATCAGGTCCCTATATTAAAAAAAGAACAAAAGTACACCGCTTTTGAAGCTTGTGGTAAGCTATACGAATTCACACGTATTCCGTTTGGCGTCACTAACGGGGTAGCCGCATTTCAGCGTACTTTAGAATTCATTATTGAAAATGAAAATTTAAAAGGGACCTACGCGTACCTTGATGACGTCACTGTTTGTGGAGTTACAAAAGAAGAACACGATAGAAACTTGCGTGATTTCTTACAGGCGGCGGAGAAATATAAACTTACCTTAAATAAGGATAAATGTACTTTCTGCGCAGAGACTATCAATCTCTTAGGCCACACAATAAGCGACCAGACTATCAGACCAGACAAAACAAGGGTTCAACCTTTATTAGGTTTACCTGTTCCAAAAGATGCCAAGTCCCTCAGAAAAGTTTTAGGGTTATTTGCTCACTATAGTCCTTGGGTTAAGAATTTCTCACATAAAATAAGGCCTTTGATTGACGCAAACAACTTTCCACTGACTAAGGAAACAATTTTTCATTTCAACGCTCTTAAAACTGAATTAGCAGAGTCAAGTCTTAACACGATTGATTATAATGCTACATTTACGGTCGAAACAGACGCCTCAGAATTTGCAATCGGGGCTATTTTATCACAAAATGAACGACCTGTAGCCTATTTTTCACGATCATTAACTGCACCTGAAAGACGTCATTCATCAATTGAAAAAGAAGCTTGCGCCATCGTAGAAGCGCTCCGCAAATGGCAACATCTACTTTCTGGAAAGCATTTCATCTCAATAACTGATCAACAGTCTGTTGCTTTTATGCTCACTCATCACACAAGTAAAATAAAAAATGAAAAAATAGAAAGATGGAGACTCGAACTTTCTTGTTTTAAATATGACGTCGTATACAGGCCCGGAAAACTGAATTTGGCGGCGGACGCTCTATCTCGTGTTTGTGCTCACATAAATACAAATAATTTAGCTAATCTGCATAACGCTCTTGGGCATCCTGGTATCACGAGAATGACACACTGGGTTAGAACCAAAAATTTACCATATTCCGTCAATGATATTAAAGCCGTAACGTCATCATGTAAAATATGTGCTGAAATTAAGCCACGATTTAATAAAAATCAAGGAAGTCTTATAAAAGCAACGGTCCCTTTTGAACGACTGAGTATTGATTTCAAGGGACCAATACCAACAAATACGAAGAACAAATATATCTTAACTATAATAATTGATGAATATCCAAGATTTCCGTTTGCCTACCCCTGTCCAGACGTGTCAACAGAGTCTGTGATAAACAGTCTTAAGGATCTTTTCTTTATGTTTGGAACTCCACTTTTTATTCATTCCGATAGAGGATCCGCGTTTATGTCAGAACGTGTTAAACAATTCTTGCTGTCTCTGGGAATTGCTTGCAGCCGGACTACTCCCTACAACCCGCAAGGAAACGGACAGGTGGAGCGCCTGAATGGCACTTTATGGAGGACTGTACAACTCTTTCTAAAATCAAAAAAACTTGGACGTAGCTCACTGGGAGTCGGTCCTTCATGAGTCACTCCATGCAATTCGTTCATTGTTGTGCACATCAACGAACACCACTCCTCATGAACGGTTATTCTATCATCCACGACGATCAATGAATGGCCAATCAATTCCATCATGGCTTTCAACCTCTAGTACCTGTTGAGGTTGCATACCACTAGACAAAAAGTCTATGGGTAATTCTGTCAACTGAAGAAAAAATTAGAGAGTGTCATGTGTCAAGTGTGGTTTTTTCAATGTCGTTCATAAAATAACTAAATGTGTATATAAAAATATTTCAACAATATAACTATCCATTGTGTTGTGTAACGAACTACTTCTGATTCCACTGCTGCTGTTTTCACTAGGTTAGTGATATTCTAATAGGTTCTGGGTCCCACCGGAAGGAGAAGAAATGGATTTTTCGACAAAGATTGAACTCGGCAAATTAGCGGGCAAGGAAAATTGGGCAACCTGGAAATATAAAATTTCTATAATGCTGGAAGGCACAGAAGGTGCCACGGAAGCAGTTGAGGGGAAACTCAAAAAGCCGGTCCTTGCTGAAGGAGCAGGTGACGCTGACATCAGCACCTATAACACTGCAATGGCAAAGTATAGGCGGACTGAGAGTGGCGCTCTACTCATGCTAACTACTAACATGACCGAGGAGACACTAAAGAAAGTTATGCGATACAGAACGGCACACGAGGTTTGGCAAGAGCTGCATAGGCTATTTGACGGACAAACAGACGACAGAGCGTATAATTTATGCTTGGAGTTCTTCGGGTTTCGCAAAAGAAAGGAAGATGACATTCCTACTCACATGTCGCACCTGAAGAATCTATGGAATGAATTGAAGGCGGAGATTGCTAAAATCGACGCTACCGCTAAGCTCCCTGAATTATTCCTGATATGTAAGGTCTTAGATACACTTGACGATCGGTATTTCAACTTTAAGTCAAGTTGGCTAATGCTCAAACAGTCTGAAAGGACTATCGACAGTTTAACGACGCATCTTTGTACGTTCGAAAGAGAGCTAGGTAGTCAAGAGAACTCACGGCAGGAGGCGCTAGTGACTACACCTACTGAACGTCAAAACAAGAAGAATTCGGACGAGCAGCTGATTTGTAACTACTGTTCTGTAAAAGGACACAGAGTTCGCAAATGTAAGAAGTGGATTAAGGATGGGAGGCCACCTAAGCCAACTTCGGGCACATCATCGGCGTCTAGCTCAAAGTTAAAGCAGGTACAGCAGATTTCTCTTATGGTAAATGCGTGCTCTATGAATCAAGTCCAGGATCGCGAGAACTGGTACGTGGATAACGGAGCAACGGTTCATATCGCAGTAAGGAGGAATTTTTTCACCGAGTTTCATGAATTTGACTCAGATCACACAGTGACTACGGCAGACGGAACCATCATATCCGCCTCTGGTATGGGCTCCGTAGTAGTAGAGTCAAATGTCAATGGGCAAAAGGAGAAAATTACTCTGAACGATGTGTGGCTGGTACCGTCTTTAACGAAAAACTTGTTTTCGATGCTTGCGGCGCAAGATAAGATGCAGAACAGCATCTTCACTTCCACAACTAGAGAGTGCAAGTTGGATATCGAGGGCACAACTAGAGTTGTTGGAAGTAGGGTCCATCAAGGTGGACTATATAAGTTGGATTTAAAGACTCTAATTCCAAGAGAGCATACGAAAATTGAGGTCAATGCTTTAACTGGCTTAAACATGCTACAGCTATATCACGAGCGGCTAGTGCACCAGGATAAAAGACACGTCATTCGCGTAGTAAAACGTGAGTTAGGCATCCAGCTTAGTCCAGATAAAGTGACATGTGAAGGCTGCGTTTACGGAAAGTCACATCGAAAGCCGTTCGGCACCAGAGAAAGAGCTAAAGCAGTTGGAGAGCTAATACACACAGATGTTTGTGGTCCCTTCGCAAAAAGCATCTCGAAGTACGAGTACTATGTACTATTTAAGGACGACTATTCAAGTTATCGCATGGTTTACTTCATGAGACATAAGTCAGAAGTAAAGGATAAACTTCTACAAATGCTTCAAGAAGTGAAGACCGTAGGCCATACTGTCAAAACTCTACTGAGTGATAACGGCGGCGAATTCGATAATGAGGAAGTTCGTAAAATATTACAAAGACATGGTATTCAGCAACGGCTAACTATGCCTTACACGCCTGAACAAAATGGCTGTAGTGAGCGGGAGAACCGTACTTTAGTAGAAGCTGCAAGGTCAATTATGCATGCGAGAGGAGAGATGCCACAAATACTATGGGCTGAATTGATTAATACAGTTGCATATGTACTGAATAGGACAGGTCCCACAAGAGTGGATAGTAAAGTACCATATGAACTGTGGCATGGGAAAAAGCCGAAGATATCCCATCTAAAAATAATTGGTAGCACATGTTATGCACATGTTCCAAAACCAAAACGGAAAAAAATGAGCAAGAAGGCTATAAAAGGCATTTTAATAGGCTACGAGAATGATGACGGCTATCGAATTTGGGATGGAGTCAAGACGTTGAAGTCGAGGGACATAACGTTTGAGTCTGATGTGGAATTCAAGACATCCATCAACATTCCTATTGCTGCAGAGGAAGTGACAAATAAAGGAAATAGCGAACATATTCCCGAGCTAGAGCCGGCCAATAGAGACGATCTTGATCATGTTCTAGAGGAAGATAGAACGAATATCGGAAAAGACCAAGATCAAGAAGACGAAAACGATGACGTAGGAGCTATGATTGACAGTCCACGCAGACATGAATCGAAAGAAAGCTCCGATATTGATGGTGATGAAGTTTTTGTTGACGCAGATCAAGAGCCACTGGAAATTGTTGAACCTCTAGTAGAAGTAGAGTCTGCGGTTTTGGGTGAGCTCGTGGTTGAAGCGGAGCCACGTTATAGTCTGAGAGACAGAACAACCATCAAACGTCCTAAGAAGTTCGATGACTATGTGTATTTCATAGGTACGGAAAGATTCCCTGAAACCTATTCAGAAGCTCTCTCTAGAAAAGACAAAGCTGAGTGGCAGAAGGCCATGGAAAATGAGCTGAAGTCTCTAGAAGAAAACCAAGTTTGGACGTTGTGTGATTTGCCGCCAAACAGAAAAGCGCTTCCGTGTAAATGGGTTTTCACAATCAAACGCCTACCAGATGGCACTATTGACAAATATAAAGCGAGGCTTGTAGCAAAAGGATTCAGGCAACAAAAGGGGATTGACTATGAACAGACCTTTAGTCCAGTGGCCCGGATGGCTACAATAAGAGCTTTGTTGAGTGTCAGTGCCAAAGAAAAGTTACATCTGATGCAATTTGATGTGTCGACCGCATTCCTGAATGGCAAGATCGAGGAAGAGATCTATATGAAGCAGCCTGACGGATTCAACGATGGGACTTCAAAAGTCTGTCGATTAAGGAGAAGCTTGTACGGACTAAAACAGGCACCACGTTGCTGGAATTCCTGCTTTGAGGAGATTCTTTTAGCGAAAGGTTTCGTACAGAGTACTGCTGACAGCTGCCTGTTCTCGAAGAATGTGATGGACAAGAAAATCCTGATAACACTTTATGTGGATGACGGGCTTGTGGCGTCTACAGATGAAGCTTTAGCACACCAAT
This sequence comes from Xestia c-nigrum, assembly GCA_916618015.1. Lineage (NCBI taxonomy): Eukaryota > Metazoa > Arthropoda > Insecta > Lepidoptera > Noctuidae > Xestia > Xestia c-nigrum. The sequence goes on from OU745244.1 coordinate 2,747,763, forward strand.
TCCTAGAGGAATTAGGTAGAACAATTAAAATCACGATGAAACCGGCATCGTACTACCTAGGTATGGAAATCCAGAGAGCTAAAGATGGTTCTATAGGTATTAAGCAAGAAGCTTACACCAGGAAAATCTTAGACCGCTTTGGAATGTCCGAATGCAATCCAGTGTCGACACCTATAGAGAAAACTGCGACTACTGAAACAGGGAAAGTTACAAACGGGAACTCTGGGAAGAAATTTCCTTACCGAGAGGCGGTAGGTGCACTAGCGTACCTGATGACAGGCACACGTCCTGACATAGCATACGCTGTAGGGTTCGTATCTAGAAAGTTAGAAAACCCCACCGAAGATGACTGGCTGAAGGTCAAAAGGATATTTAGATACCTGAGAGGCACAATATCCTACGGTATTAGGTACAACGCAAACTGTACCAAAGCTATTATTGAAGGCTATAGTGACGCGGATCACGCTGGTGATGACCTGACTGGACGCTCTACGACAGGAGTCACTTGTCTTTTTGCTGAAGGAGTTGTTTCTTGGCTAAGCCAACGTCAACCATCAGTCGCGATCTCAACAACTGAAGCAGAGATTGTGGCAGCAAGCGAAGGCGCACGCGAGCTAGTCTGGCTCCAAAGAATCTATTGTCAGCTTACGAGTTTGGAAGGCATACCAATGTTACGAGTGGACAATGAAGCAGCTATACGCCTTGCCAATAATCCTGAATTTCATAAACGGACAAAGCACATTCGAGTACGACACTTTTTCGTTCGTGAAACCGTGCAAGAGGGTCTTGTTGATGTCAGGAAGACAAGTTCTGTTGAACAGTTAGCCGACATACTTACCAAGGCAGTCCCGAAGCCCAGGCTAGTCAAGATTAGAGCTGACTTGGGACTACAAAACTTTTCTTGCTAGTGAGGGAAAGTGTTGAGGTTGCATACCACTAGACAAAAAGTCTATGGGTAATTCTGTCAACTGAAGAAAAAATTAGAGAGTGTCATGTGTCAAGTGTGGTTTTTTCAATGTCGTTCATAAAATAACTAAATGTGTATATAAAAATATTTCAACAATATAACTATCCATTGTGTTGTGTAACGAACTACTTCTGATTCCACTGCTGCTGTTTTCACTAGGTTAGTGATATTCTAATAGTACCGTCCTCTTGAGGAAGAATGTACGACAGTCAAAATATGACCCTCTTGTAGAAGAAGTCGAGCTTTTACAAGCTAATCCTGCATATTCATTTATAAGATATTCTGACGGTAGGGAGTCTACCGTATCAAATAATCAATTAGCTCCTTTACCTAATGACAAAGACAGCATCTGTGATGAAGCACCTATAGGCATAGAAGCTACCCAGCGCGAGTCTGAAACTCCTCAAGAATCTGAGGTTGCTCAAACCCAACAAGAGGTGGTCCGGGAAGAACCTGACATAGACGAGAGGCGCCACTCAAGTAGGCCCCGGAAACCGCCAGGCTACTTGAGAGACTATATTTGCGAGATATAAAAACCCTGCTGGGAAGAATGACGTAATATCTATGGTTATGCCATTATATGTGTCAATGTGTCTTCTTTAATCTAGCTTCAAAATATTTAAGCTAATTTCTTTTAAGTAGAATAAAGCCTTAATTTCGAAAGGCTTTGCGTTTTCTTTACTTATATCACAGACCCAGACCACATACATACAACACCCACCGTGTTTTCCGAGATACGACATAATCACTCACAGCGCTCATAGCAATATTTTGCGTTCCGTTTTAAGTATTACGATTATGACAGCTAAGATCTGTCATTAGGTCATTTGACAGCGTTCACGGTGATATTTCTTCTTTGGGGCATGGTCGGTGTAATCGCAAGATGGCGCGTGTCATGACGTCATCTATGACGACTCAAGGAACATCGATTTCGCGCTTATGATCGCGCTCACGGTTACTCGGAACGGGTTTATGGACGCTCATTCATTAGCGTTTACAGTCTATCTCGGAACGCACTGTCAATAAACGCAGTGATTATATACTCTGTGACCTACAAACAATATGGCCTGTCTTTGCAAACATCAACAATCCCTTGCGTCAATCAAACTAGTGGGCGGGCGTACAGCGGAAACAAAATATTAATCACGTAAATTTTTTTTTTAGAATGGACTTTATAGTTATGAATGTAAAGTCCATTTTAAGAATTTCAAATTTTTAACGTGATTCATATTATGTTCAGCCAAAGCGGCCATTTTAGACCCCCAGATGCTACGTGCGGGCGCAATTTGAAAATTAAACCTTTTGTTTGATTTGAAACAATTATTTTGTGAGAGTTAGATTGTTTTGAATGCAAAGTATGTGCAAACTTATTTATCTAGATCAATATTAATTTGATCTTTGTTAAACTAAGTATTCAAATGTGTGTTATATTTTGTAGGAATGCAGAGGCGTCCAGCTAGAGTGTCTGAGTCTCAATGGAGCATTTTGCTCGACTTCTTGGAGCGTAACCCCTTCCTGACTAGGCCTCGAGGTTATAATAATTCTGCCCGGGCCCGAGCAGAATCTTCTCGCAAGTGGGCTGAGCTAGCTAGAGTGCTCAATGCCGAGAGAAGTGGCACTGCTAAAACGCCAAAAGATTGGTCTGTTGTAAGTATTTGAATATTCATCACTTGTTTTTTTTTCTTTCACAGTGTGTCACCACAACTTCCTTAGGTAACCTACCCTAAAAGAATTCCTTGCACTTGGCCGATTTATAAAGATGCTAATTAAAGTAACAGTTTTTTTTTTCAGTACGTCAGTAATTATAAGTCCAAATTAAGAAAAACTTTAGCTGACTTAAATGCCAATAGTTCGGCAACAGGCAGAGGGCCTCCCAGTGGAGATCACTTCTCAGACACGGAGCTCAGATTCCTTTCATTACTGGGACCGGGTTTTAGCCAGAATGTTCCTGGGGTAGCGGCGGATGCTCTACAGAATATGGTAACAATTTGAAATTACTATAAAGTTTTGCAATAACAATAGGCTTACATATAAACCATTAAAAATACATACTATCATTATCTTTAGAACCATCAGTCAACTGCAGCTATGAATAATCAGACACCAAACACGGGTGCAGGACACATAAAAATGTGAGTATCAATTTGTAATCATTTCTTAGTACCCCACAACCATGTGTGACTTAAATAATAAAATGGTTTTCTAATTTGCTATGTGTATAGGGAGGTGTTTGAGGCTCCAGAGCTGAACAACGATGATAGCAGCTCCGTCAGCGATGAGCCCCATGCAGCCCCAGCTTCTACCCAGAATGTTTTGACAACGAACCCTATGAGATCTGGCGTTAAATCAGTGCCCCTGCGTCGTCGAACTCTTAAACCAAGATACCGCAGTGCGTTAAATTTTCTAACCCTAGAGCAGCTATTCATATAGCGGTTCATGCATGAGTTGACTTTTATTATTAACAGCTGCTCGGGTCCATGCTTAGGTTAAGCCGTGCTTGCCTAGGTTGGTTTGTGGATGGGTGACCACCCATTATATACCACGTTTCGTCCGTGCTTCAGAAATCATGTTAAGCCATTGGTCCTGGCTATCATGTGAAGATCTTTGACAGTTGTTAGGTAGTCAGTGGCCCAAAAAGTCTTGACAAACAGTCTTACCTTGATAAGATTGGTAAGACTGTTTCATCAGGGCATTATATTACCCGGGAATAACTGGGTTGTGGAGGTCAGATAGGCAGTCGCTCCAAGTAAAAAATGGTATTCAGCTGCATCTGGTAAGACTGGAAACCGACCCCAACGTAGTTGGGAAAAGTAACGTAGTTGATGATGCATGAGTTGGCTATTAAATATAAATATAATAAATAAATAAATAAATAAATATCGCTGGACATTAACACACAGCGCCACCCAGTGCCACACTAAGCAAAGCTTGTGTCGGGGACACTAGATAGTTGATATACTACATTATATATACTTTTTTGTTTGTAAATACATACTTATTATACATATAAACATCCATGACTCGGAAACAAATGTCCATGCTCATCACACAAACATTTGCACCTACCGGGATTTGAACCCAGGACCCTAAGAACGTAAGGCAGCGTCACTACCACTACGCCATTTGAGTCGTCAAATAAATAAATATCGCTGGACACTAACACACAGCGCCATCTAGTGCCACACTGAGCAAGGCTTGTGTCGTGGACACCAGATAGTTGATATACTACATATATACTTTTTGTTTGTAAATACATACTTATTATACATATAACCTCCTAAGACCTAGACAAAAAATTAAATCGTAGTGATTAAGTCCCACTGTACAAAATTATGCACAAATTAAATATTGGCCTTCAGTCCCAGACATTGATTTTGATCTATATTTTTTTACATTAGAAATTTTGATTATTTAATGCTTTTTATATATTTTAGATGTCTCTTGAAATGGAATGGCTAAGGTTTTAAGCAGCCATCTTTTGTTCAAAAAATTGCACATTCGGTTTCAATCCATCATTGAACTTTAAGCGCAATAAATAATAAACTCAACATTTAAAAAATATATTTATTCGAATATGAACTTTAACAACTAAAACTTCTAGAAACAGTCGATGAACCAGGTGGTGAAAAATCTTTTTCCTCCCATTCGCGTTGACTGTCGGTCGAGGATGACGACGCGCTATTACTTCTATTGGACGAACTTCTTCCTGGTGGGGGGAACCCACGTGCTCGGGAACCTTTTCTTGATGAACTCCGTCCTCTGTTGCTTTGCACCCTACCACGACTTGGTCGATTAGGAAGCCTTGGTGGTGCTAATTCTTCAAGTACGGTCTCTTCGTCCGAGGATTCGGAAGAACTAGAAAAATTGCTTTGAAAAGCAACGGGATCTATAGAATATTCATCTTCGCTGTCATCTTCGAATTCCGATTCGTTTAGATAATTTATTACGTCTTTATCACGGAGATCTGTAAAGCATGAACAAAAAAAAGCATTAGCCATCAGCACCAACCGCCAATTAGATATACCAGAGTAAAGACCGAAAGTGCAAATATTTGAACAAATTCAAATAGTGCTATCTATGAACTAAGACCTGGAGTGCAAAAATTTGTACATAATAATATATGATAAGTTATTTTTTTATTACGAAGCTTCCCATGAAATAACAAGTTAAACTTAATTAGTTGGATATAATAAAAAGCAAAATTAATAAATATCTTAGCAAAACAATCACGATTGCTTAGATTAATCTTGATTGAAACTTACTTCTTCGCTGTCCATGCGCCATCTTCGAACGACAACCACAAATGATTTTGACAGCTTTGTTTTTTTTGTGTTGGTTGCATTGCGAAACGAAACGTCAAACCTGTCCATAGACGCATAGCTGTAAAATTTTGTCCACTGATAAAAAATAAAAAAGTGCGGGTCAATTTAAAAATATGTACAAAATTTTGTACGCTGGGACTACACCATTATGGAGGTTGCAATATTTCCGGGACTGAATGACGACATTCATTTTGTGCAAAAAATTGTACAAGGGGTCTTAGGAGGATAAACATCCATGACTCGTAAACAAATGTCCATGCTCATCACACAAACATTTGCTCCTACCCGGATTCGAACCCAAGACCCTATGAACGCAAGGCAGCTTCACTACCACTACGCCATTCGAGTCGTCAAATGAATTGATTCCAAATGAATAATTGATAATATTTATTACAATTTTAGGTCGCCCCTTTACTCCCTTGGATGATGATCAAAGAGTCTGGGCGCAGTCCCGGGCGGCACAGCAGCAGGCTGCAGCTGATATGGCTACTGCTCAAGCAAACAACTTAATAGCGCAGAACCTTGGGAGGCTTGCTGATGCAGTCGAGAGATATTTATCTCATATAGGAGTTCCTTAAAGGTAATCTATACTAATGTTATAAAGCTGGAAAGTTCATTTGTTTGGTTGAACTCACTAATCATGAGTTTACTGGTTGGAATTGAAAAATGATTTTCCTTAAATAAATATCGTAAATAAATATCGCTGCGCTGACAATAACACACAGCGCTACCTAGTGCCACAGTAAGCATAGCTTGTGTCGTGGACAATAGATAGTTGATATACTACATATATATACTTTTTGTTTGTTACATACTTATTATACATATAAACATCCATGATTCGGAAACAAATGTCCATGCTCATCACACAAACATTTGCTCCTACCGGGATTCGAACCCAGGACCCTAGGAACGTAAGGCAGCGTCACTACGCCAATCGGGTCGTCAAATAGTCCATTTATAGAGGAAGCTATACAGTTACAGGCTGTAAACACCTCATTTTCAGTAACCAATCCTGAAACCAAGCAAGGCTACTGATCTGGATATGCAGCTAAAGCTAGTAGACCTACATCAGCAATACTTGGACGTTTTTTAATGAACGGGATCAACTAAAGGTGGTCACGGATGGTTTCAAAAATGGTAATATCTTGTATGAGGAGGCATTGTTTAAAATTAGGGACCTGGAAAATGACTTAATTCATGCCAACAATTGAATATATAAGTTACAGAAATAAAAAGAAAGTACTCAGGTTAAAGAAAAAAACTTATTTAATGAATTATTAAATAGTAATTGTAACCCGCTCCTTCCTTAATAACTTTGGTCTGACTGAAGATTCCTTACTTAAACAGAATTTTGTAGTTAGCAATAGGAAGAAAAAAATATATAAAATATTAAACAGAATTATTAAAAAAAAAACAATTTAGGAAACAACATAAAAGCTTTTCCATATAATATATATTCCACTGAGAAAAGAGTGTGTTAATTTAGTTAATAAGTTAAATAATTACCAAATAAAATTAGAGGGCAGTATAAAAATTTATGAAATTGATACTCAGCATTTGCAGTCTGAAATTCAGGTACTTCAGGAATCACTAAGATCCCTTTTTAGTAGGTAAGTATAAGATTTCTCAAAACCAAATTAGGGAACATACTCGTATTTATGCGGCAAATGAGTTAGTAATGGGTCAATGTAGTTGCCAGACAGTTACCAACCATGATATTATCCAGCCTCAGGTAATGGAGGACCCATACCAGGTTGAGAATTTGACTCAGGACTACACACTGAATCAACATGCAATTGTAGGATGACCCTGGCATACAATTGTTTTGGGTACAATAACTCAGGTTGTTACTAATTAATTTACCTAGCCCTTTACCTATACTATCAGAGAACATAACTACACAACTGAACATAACTGTGTTATATTATACACAAGATTATTCACATGTGGTACAGCCTGAGTTAGATGATAGTTTACCTGTATTTGGTAATTTTGTCTCTCAGAGCCATATACAATCTTCGTAGGCGCGATTCTATAGGGGAACTGTTTAAGGTAATTAATATCATGACTGTACATTGTCAATACATCTATGAAAACATATTGTATGGGAGAAAAAATCTACATCTTTTTAGTAAAACAGGTGACGGACACAATTCCAGTATTAGAAATAGGGACTAATTAATTCAGCCAGGCTTCAGACTCGCTAAGGTAGAGTCATCTTTCAGTGGGTACTGTTTGAGATGCTATAATAAAATCCCACAAAGCATTCTTGAACTATATGAAACTAAATTTAAAACATGCATTAAACACGCAAAGTAAGCATGTATTACAAGTTGAGCGATTATATCGCTGATAAAAATGCTTGGCTCAATGCCGGTCCTGCTCCACAAGGACAGGGGCGCATAAATGGATAGCACTATTTTTGTATTGTATAAATTCAATATCTTTAGTATTATATAACCTCATATCCCATATTGTGTAAGTGCTATGTACCGGAATGCTATAATTTGCTGGAAACCTACGTCTTTTCGTGACTTGAATATGCCCTGGTGGTTAAGGGTATATCATGGTCACTCGAATGTCTCGCTGATGGTGGCGCGTGTGGCGGGTCATTTAGTTCCCTTCAATGGTTGAGCTGAATGGTGCTGATACTTGCGTCATGTTTGTGAACGGGCGCTGGACTGGTCAGCTCTTGGTTGCCACGGCTTTTTAAATTAATTATTATATTTTTGAATTGTTTTTTTTTACTATGGACACTTGTACACATCTTGCTACATTGTTCTCACATAATGTACCATCTCAACATGAATGATGTAACCAAGATTTTGTAACAACAGTATGATTTAAAAGAGTGTCCATGGAGTTTCTTGCCCATTCTTCTCCATAGAGATCTACGCTAGGGAATGGGCAACTACAGTACTTTCACAGTTTTTATGTCATGTGACTGGGACTGTAGCTTGATTTAATTTTCATCTTTGTTTCGACAGTTCACAAGTGTCTGTAACTGGCTTACTTGAAATTAATGCTTTGATTTTGATTTTGATCATCACAAAGCAGTCAACCAAGCATTCTGTACATTAAACTAAGTAACTTTACACAAAAATTATTGCAAGGAAACAACTTTTTTTTTGCACTTAAAACATTGTACTGATGGATGAATTGAATAGTATTGCGTTCGTAGAGGTGTTAAAAGTAAAATTCTAACAATAAAAACATGTATTAAAAAAAAACTGTCAAAAAGTTTAAAAAATGTCAGCTAGTTTTTGGTATAATGTAATGAACAAATCAAGTTTATCATTACCATTCATGTAAAATTGTTGTAAATAACAGCAAGGAGAAATAACCTATAATAATAATTATCGCTGGTCATTAACACACAGCTCCATTTAGTGCCTCACTAAGCAAAGTTTGTGTTGTGGACACTAGACAGTTGATATACTACATATATACTTTTTTATTTGTAAAAACATACTTATTATACATATAAACATCCATGACTCGGAAACAAATGTCCATGCTCATCACACAAACATTTGCTCCTACTGGGATTCGAACCCAGGACAATATTTTTTATTCTTATGAAGACAATGATTTGATTAAAATGACACTGTAACCACAATGTCATTTTAATTAACAGTTGTTTTATTTATTGACTAATGATTTTACTTAACTAAAAACAACAAATAATTATTTTCAGCTTATTGGAGCTGATCCTCACGGCTGTCATCCGAATGCCTGCGCAGAGTCCTAGAATACTTCGGTCGCATTGCGAGGAAAGATAATGTTAGCCTGAAAAAGCTAATCGTGAGCGGCAAGGTGGTTGGGAAAAGACTTTGTGTGACTTCGTGACCCAATACCATTGTTTTGGGCTGCGTCCATAAGGTCTTTGGACCTCTGACCGCATCACCCTTAACTCCAAAGTATACAGTGCCCTTTATACAGTAGGAAAGAGATGGGGAAAGATTGTTCGAGAGGTGGAAGGAGGTGGAGGGCGAAGGGTGGTCACGACCTTCAACATTGAGGAATACGACGCATGGAGGGTAGAGCTTACCTAATGAGGGATTTTCTTTTTCAACTCTTCCCTAGATCCTGGTTAGATGGCGCTGATCTCAGTGTGTTACTGCAAGGAACAGAATGTCATATAATTTCTCTTGCACCTAATGGTTATTTAATTATTCGGAAGCTTATGCAAACGAAAGTGTCTGTCAAGTGTTTTGGCTTTGGCACCTAGTAACGTAGAGTGAAGTCAGTTCAACGCCATCTACCGAGTTCTTGGAAAGTATTTTTTTTTAATTCTCGTAAAGAAAATCTCTCATTGGGAATTCGGTGGACGGTGATTCCATATGATAAAGCAGTCATAGTTTGCCCCTCCATGTTTCTTTTACCTAGGTTGGATATTGCAAGATTTTTAAGTTAGTAATTAAGTACTTATTTAAATTAGTTTGTGAAGACAAAAAAGACTGATTAATTTTATTGTTTGCTAGTTTCATTTTTTGGTAGTTACCTCATTGACCTTTAAGGACTGTATTACAGAATGTTACCCAAACTGCCAGCAGCTACGCGCGCTGGCGTGATGTTTGATAATTGTCTCATGGGAGGTATATTTTTGTATTTATGTCAACTACCCGTGGTTTGAGTGACAACGGTGTTCACACTAACACCCTGTAAGTAGAAAAAATTCATCCGCAATTTCAATTGCGAAAAAAAAACAAACAATAGACATCCATACTCTTGAACTTTTGCATTCATAATATTAGTAGGATGTAATGTATAGTCTGAATACGTATTGTTAGGGCGCTTTAAATTTAGACGTTTCGTGTCGCACCGCTGCAACAGTGCGGCATCGATATGCGCTGCAGTACCGACGGCGCACGGTTGCGTCACCGCGCACTTTGTTTGAAAACAAACGAACGTCTCCGTACGCTAGGCGACAAACGCACCGCTTCGGCACCGCAGCGGTGCAACACGAACTGTCTAAATTATTGTAAGACACACGCGCTATTATGATCGCGGAGGCTCGCACAGATTGCTCCCACTCTACCATGCGGAAGAAAGCCGCTTACTTACCCTACCAGCAGCTGCATGGTAGTAACAACAGCATTTGAAGATGACTGCTGCTAAACCGAACTGCCCCTTCCAGAGAAACTGGGTGGAGACAGTTATAAATAAATAATTTAGCTCTAGGCTATGGCAATCGCACACGCAGGATTGACTCGTGATTAATTTTGCGGGGAGTTCTGGGTTTGTTATCTGGTAAAGTACCAATTTACAATTTTATTGCTATCAAAGTCCTCTAAGGGGCGCTTTCAATTTAGACGTTTCGTGTCGCGCCGTTGCGGCGCCGAAGCGATACGTTTAGTCGTACTGCATACGGACGTTCGCTTGTTTCCATAATATTATAAAGCTAGCGGTACGGCAACAGCGCGGCGTCAAAATACGCTGCGGTACCGGTGCCGTGTAACAGTACTAATCCTATTTACTGAAGCACCGTTGTTACTAACTCTAAAATACAAACAAATGTAGTCTGAAAATAAAGTTTTATTTAATTTCGGAACAGTAGGTATTAAAGATGTAGAAGAAGATCTTTAGATGAGCAATTCTCCTCATGCTGCCATCTATGGGGAATTAAAAAAACTACTACAGATGTTTGTACCTACCGACTACAAACACCTGTACGCTAGGGGATCAAATAGTTCAGCTTGCACTGTAAAGATGGCATTATCAAAAAATAACACCGCTTATTCTTTTTAGTGGAAAACGCCTGGCTAGGCCACAAAATTCGATTTAATTTAAGTTCTTTTTACAAGTTTGTCGCACTACTCTCAAGGTCAGAAAGTATGTAAATAAATAAATATCGTTGGACACAGCGCCATCTAGTGCCGCACTAAGAAACGAGGCTTTATCGTAGGACACCAGGGCCCTATCCAATAAAGCTGACAATCCGACAAGTCCGACATATGTCAAAAAGTGACAACTCGACAATTTTTCTGTTTAATAAAACTTACAGGCGACAAAATTGTCATGGTGGAAAATTCACAAATATGTCGGACTCTTTTTTTTCTTGACATTTTTCTGTTTTATAAAACTTTATATGCGACAGCTGACAGGTGACAATTTGTCGTGAAAAACTTGTCAAATCTGCTTTATTAAACAGAAAATTGTCGTGACATGTTGACATATTTGTAGAATTGTCCGACAATTCTGACAGGCGCGTTACCCTCTGTCGCGAAATCATATTTTGAATTTTGAAGGTGTAAAAAAGTGTATTGAAAAAGTTTATTACAAAAAAATGGTACTTACATCGAGCAGTGAGAGTAGTGATGATGAATACTTGGAACAAATACAAACGAGGAGGCAACGACGATCATTTAAAAGCAGAATCAATTTCTCCTTCTCAATTACAGATTTCTGCTTTAAAGAAAAATTTCGGGTATGTAAATCTACCGTCGAATATTAAACAAAATTCGTTGCAAATATATTATGTCAAAAGTCGACATAATTGTCACGACAATCCGACAATATTGTCACCGACAATTGTCAGAAATATTATGACTGTGGTTTTTTGATATGTCGAGTTTTATTAAACGTGTTTTTACATTAAAAATATGTCAAGATTTCACCTGTCGATTTTTGACATATTTGTCACGTTTATTAAACAGCTTAAGCGCGACAATTCTACAATTTTGTCATTTTTTGACATATATGTCGGATTGTCAGCTTTATTGGATAGGGCCCAGATAGTGGTATAAGTGAAGTGGTGTGGTTTTCGACATAACATCACGCCTTATAATCCCCGGTTAGGTAGAGGTGTCCTAACAAGTACAGTCACGTCTAATAATATGTATATGTCACCGTAAAATTGTCAAATACGTTATATTGTAATATCTCTAGCGATATTGCAGTCTCGAATTATTTTCAAATGACCATACTGCTTACAACAAAACGTATTATTTTTCGTGAAATGCATGCGATGGTAGTCAACTTACGCGGTGTGGAGGGAAGGAGGGGTCCCCCTTGCCCAATGGCACAACTCTCATGAAAAGATAAAGGGGATCCAGTCCAGACCCCGTATTCACAAACGTTCGACTCGTTTCCGATTCGACAACTCGTATAAGTCTTCTTCTGGCATTACGAAAACGACCGAGATAGACATACGACTTTCCGAATCGGAAGCGAGTCGAATGGTTGTGAATAAGGGGCCAGGACCTCATACTCAGCAGTCGAGATTGTGACTAGATCAGCGAGGCAGCCAAAATGTACTGGGTCACCTATGAACAATCTTAAATGGAGCTGTCAGAGGTAGGAGGGTCCTGGGAGGGAAAAGAACCTCCACAGAATCAGTCGTCAAGTTCTTCTACGGTACAACTCTGCTTAACCCGTCAGGATGCAAACGTGTGATGTTTTGCATCGCCATAAAATCCAGCATGATAACGCGTGTTGCCAGCATTAAAATTTGCATAGTTGTAAAGTGGCATTAACAGCGCATGACATTAGAGCTTATCGAACGCAGCCGGATGGTTTATAACTTCCGTTTCCGTGCAAAATGGCGGCTTCACGTCCCTGTGGTATGGACACTGGATTTTTGGAGTATTAACTCTTTTTCGGGGAAATATTTTTAGCATTTCGCAATAGAAGTTTAAACACTTTACATCTTTACAATTAAATAAATTGAAATATACGTGTTTATAATTTAATAATAATAGCTTTTTACTGCATGCGTATAAAAGTATTACGGCTGTGATTACGGTACTTAAACATAACATTTTTTTTTTAATTTCCCTGTCTGTCGGTTTGTTCCAGCCAATCTATATTACTAAACTCTATGGTTCCAGCTAATCTTCTTAAAAATGGAACGATTTTCACTGGCAGATGGAGTAATTTAGGCTCCTTTTATTTTAGAAAAAGGATTAGAATTCCGTGCAAAAGAATAACAAATTGCGATTCAGTAGCATTTTTAAGTAACATTGAAATGACATTTTTATGAGATAAATAAGGAGAAACCTAGGTATTTAAAGCATACGCTTATTTTAAGATACATTTAATTAATAATTAATATTTCCTTAATTATAACAAGACTGCTTTGTAAAATTTTACTTTTAGCGAATTAAGTTAGATTAAAATTGCTTATTAGCCTTCTTAGGCTAAATTGTAATATAAAAATAAAATAAACTTTGTAAAATAGATCGTTAATTGATTCAAGTGGTGGCACCACCTCCGCGAGAGCCATCTGTCGACGAGTGACATTAGTTACGAATTGTATTGAAAGTTGAGTAAACATTTCTTTCTACCTCAAAACCAACGAGTTGTGATTTATTACACCTATGAACAGTTTTCATAATAAACGCGACGAGGGTCGCGGGCAAAGTAGTCTATAATTACTTATGTTGTTTTCATGGCACATCATTCTAAAAAGCGAGTGAATTAAATAAACGGCCTAGTGCGAGAAATGCAATGAAATAAAAACGGACCCCTAAAAGCCAGAGCTAGTGAATAGTTAAACTATCCATTTTTTGGGTCGGGTCAATGTGTCGAATGACTGGTCATATTTTCTGCTGCGTTGATAGAGGCGTCGGCAAGTTTACTTGGTCAATTACTAACATGCCCAAACTTAGAGTATATATTACAGTGTAATTATATACTCTAAGTGCCCAAAGTTGGGACATGATGTAGAAATGGAAATTAAAACGATTTCCCAGGCAAATATCAAAACAACCTGGATTTGAATTTGTCAAAACTAGTAAAAATGAAATAAAAAGGTGAAAAAAACATTGTCGCTGGGACATGACGTGTGTTTTAAAAAATTACATAAAAAACAATACCTAAACAGGTCGGAACAAAAAAGGTAGCTAACCAGCTTGCATGCAGCTTGCTTGCTTGCTCATAGTTGACTTATAAGCTCTAAATATACAATAGGCATTACGACAATATCAAAAAATAACAAATATATTTAGTCCGTCAGTTAGAGTACCGACATACAGTCATAATCATAAAAATCCCCTAAAATAGGTTTCAAACACTCATTAGTTTAAATGCTCATTAGATGGCTCTAATGAGCATTTCATAAACCTATGATACAATTCTGTATTCATTAACGTTCAATAAACCCGTCATAGCTATGTTGCCGTTATAAGACATTTTAACGTGATTGTCGTTCTGTTGAATCCATATATTAAATGCCAAAACAACTAGTGTCCACCATTGGTGTCCACGGCCAAAATACGTATTCAAAAAAAGTTCTACAATGTCACTTGTGACATTTGGGCTGCATTCCGAATGACAAAATAATCGGTCACAGCGCTCACATCTATATTTTGCATTCCGATTTTTTTTGATCACGATTATGACAGCTAATGTCAGCTAAGAGCTGTCATCAATTTGGACGCTCGTGAACGCGTTCACAGTAAACAAAACCCTAAATCAAAAACCTTTCACAAGACCTATTTTCGAAAATGAAAGTTATGTTGGTTAAGTTCGTCGGCTATACTTGAATACTCATGGTTAAATACCACGATAGAATAGTTAAATGCGACTTAATAAGTTCATAACAAAACAATACAACAATAACCTGTGAACACAACTGTCATTTTTGACAGCGCTCACGGTGATATTTATTTGTGGCATGATCGGTGTAATCGCAAAATGGCGCCTTGTCATGTCGTCATGTAAGTCGATTCAAGGGGCATCGATATCGCGCTCACGGTAATTCGGAACGGGTTATGGACGTTCAAATCGATTACAGCGTAATTCGGAATGCAGCCTTGGAGAGCTTCCTTGAAAATCAAAATCAGGTATTATTTATTACATTATAATCAGCTGTTGCGCATTTGTCAGCCATTTTTCTGTTTATTAAAGGTTTTTACGTATGTAACTTAAACCCCCCCCCGTTTTAAGTTATGAAACCGCTATTGAATGCTTACAAAGCTCAGCTGTTCAGCGTTATTGAACGTTTATGAATAATGCTTTTTGGGATCCTCAGCTAATAAACCTATTTTAACTTTTTATGAATAAGATTATAAAGATTTTTAAATGTGACGTCACGAAATTTAGGACCCCCCACCCCTTTGTGACACAATGTCACACTTCGTCGACCCCCTCCTTCCCCCCTTAACGTGTGACATAATTTAAGGTTGGCCCCAGCGCTGGTCACACGTGAAAAATCGATCTATTATCGACTTGATATATTTTTCCTGTGGTGACTGTGGTAAGGACTGCTGTTATTCGTCAAAAAGGTTGCTGCTGTTTTTTATAGCAAATTCCTAATCCTCACTAGTAGTCGCGTTTGATGCTATTTGACCACCGAGGATGTGACCGAGTTAATGTTTTCAATCTTTGTCCAAGCGCTTATACAACGTGTAACAGAAAGGGTATAGTCATACGAAAGGATGAGCTACAGACCACCAAACTGAACAACTTTCTCCATGTAACCACCATCGAAATCGCGAAAAATATTTCAACGGTCCCATACTAAATTCCAATAGGTACCTACTCGACCAAATGTATGAAACAGCTGGTTAATTTTTACGATTTCGATGGTGGTCTCATAGATAAACTTGTTCAGTTTGATTTTCTTAAGCACACCCTTTCATATGACTATACGCTTTTTGTTACACGTTGTATGTGTGCTCGATAAGTCGTGATGTACCTAATGGTGCTCCTTCACTGCAAGCATTCGCCTGTAATATCACAGTTAAGATTCACTTGTTTCCGTACAAAATCGAATCTTACCCCCGAATACTGCTGAAACGTCACTCGAAATTTAAAGGCTGCTAAACTTTGAATGTCCTAACGTCAGTCTTGAGTATTACTTAGACACCAGTTATGTTCAAGCCACATGTGATAGGGAGCAAGACTATTGGCATCAATCGAGCTCAAATTCAGACTCCGTAGCAGCTGTACCTAACTGAGAAATTCCGGATAAAATCAAAATCTAAATATTTTATTTCACATAGGCCTGGATGGGCACTTATAAAACGTCGAAAAAGGTGCACGGTTCGCGTTGGTCGATTCCATGGAGAAGAACCGGCAAGAAACTCCATGGTTACTCTTTTCAAATCATTTGGTATTACAATATTATTATGTTTCGTTACAGCATTAGTACTAAAGTATGAGGGGACAGCGTAGGCCCGACAATAGGTCGTTGCTTGCTATACAAAAAATGTAAAACAAAAGGAATATAATTTAACAATTGTTAAACTAAAAGAATAACACTACCCAACGTGGGAATCGACCCGAAGATCTCAGGCTCAGTTTCGTTTGCAACTAACTACAGCAGTGGTCGAAATAACAGCAAAATAATTGTACAATTTTATAAAAAAAAACTGATTTAAAAGAGTGTCCATGAAGTTTCTTGCCGGTTCTTCGCTAGGGAATGGGCAACTACAGTACTTTCACAGTTTTTATGTCGTGTAACTGGGACTGTAGCTACGTTTAATTTTTATCTTTGTTTCGACGGTTCAAAAGTGCCGGTGACTGACCTACTTGAAATAAATGCTTTGATTTTGGTGTCGATTTTGATGTAGGTAATTTGTCGCAAAACAACTGTTTTGATATTTTTGCATCAATGTGGTACCTGGTTAAATTGGCCGCGATATAATTTTTATTTTGTGTTGGATAACACGTAGGTTCAAGTTCAAAACCTCAGTTAATTAGTAGAGTAAAATAAACTGGGAATTATTAAACCTTCTGGTTGCACAAGCGTTTCTCAAAACCAACCAGTTTGCACCTCCAGTTATCGGGGTCAATATTATTGTAAATAAGGTGCAGTATTCTCACCTCATGGTGACATCTACCAATCCGCGCTGGGCCCGCGTCGTAGATTATAGCCCATTCCCTCTCAGAGGAGGCCGTGTCCCAGCAGTGGGAACATTATAGGCTGATGATGAAGATTCTCAACTCGGTGACCTCAAGATCGATTTCCTAGTGTAGCAATCCGAAAACGCACAAATGTTTTCTTTATTGAAATCGCGTGGCGGAACTTAAATACAGTTGGGCAGGACACCTAGCAAGGAGCAGTGATGACAGGTGGACAAGGTTGTCCCTGAATGGCGTCCAAGAAATGGCAAAAGGAACGTGGGGAGGCGAGATAGCCAGACGACATAGTTGCTGTCGGGAATAACCTGGATGAGGCTGGCACGGGCACGTGGAGATTGGCATGGAGTGGATGAGTTCAGGCTATGGGTGATGATGACCTCAAGCAATGCGACTTGCGACACGAGTTGTGTCGCGTCTTGTGGTCCGATTTGCGACTCCATTTTCGACACGACTTACGATGACCTTATTTAAGAAAACAGGTTTATTTATTAACATGAATCTACTCAACTTTTGCAGTATATAAGCACCCGTTGAGCACGGTTAGAGGTAGGAATTACAACATTCACTCTTGAAAGGCAAGTATTACACGTAAAGTTCCTTCCATCCAACAATGTCAAGTCCAAATCATTATGCTGTGTATGTTAACACCAGTCTAGCTGCAAAGAGTTAGTATACCGAATATTATTACCTATTTTTGAATTTACCATTTATTTTTTTATCACGAATAGCGCCATCTACTTTGACTTTAACAATTGAAGTTCGAAAGTTAAATAACAGATGACGCTAGTAGTGTCGAAAATACGTTGCTCAGTCACATTTTGAACCGCTCTGCGCTGCAGCGGTGTACTAATAACGTTGTACAAATGAAGCTAATCAAATACGGTGCTGATGAATGGATTGAATAGTACGGGGGTCGTGGAGATGTTTAAAGCAAAAAAAATACACAAACCTTAAGACGCCTGCGGAGCATGCGTCGTTCATACAAACGTAATACCAAAATAATTTGTAAATTAAACATATTCTTAAGGTAGTGTCTATTTATTTCGATTGGATCACAGAATATCTAGGTTCCCAAATATACATTTTGAATGAACACTGATTTAAACAAGAGTTATGAGAAAAATAAGTTATTTATAGACATTTTATTCCTCATAATTATCTAGTCGTTATCATTGTCTTTTCAAAGTATACAACCCAAACCACTTTTTCTATGGGACAACCTTGAAATCGCGAAAAAAAAAATCAGCTGTTCCCTACATTTTGACGAGTTATGCGAACATAAATGTAGGGAACAGCTGATTTTTTTTTCGCGATTTCAAGGTTCGTCCCATGGAATAAGTTGTTCAAAATGATGAGTACAATGACCCCTTTTCGGGTTTAGTGTAAACAAAAAATAATGTTGTATATTCTATAATCCAATCAAAATAAATAATATTTTGGTATTACGTTTGTATGAAAGACGCATGCTCCGCCGGCCCCTTAAAACCTTGCCACATACAAAAAAGTAGATGAAATACGTTCCCAAAACTCTTATCGGTCGCGTTCAAAATATATTAATGTCGGTATTCGCATCTAGTCGTCATCATCGCATTACCAGTGCTATCGCGCGCTCAGCGCACTTTATGTCTTCCGTTTCCGTTGCTGCGTCCCCACATATCCACATACCCAGCTTAAATACCTTTTTAAAATCATTTTTGGCCTAAATCAACTGTTATCCGAGGCTTTTTGGCTTGACTGGGTTAATAATGTGCCATCATTTAATCTAAGTAGGTAACATAATTTTGTTCTAAATTTTTAACCCATTATACGCCGCAACATAAGCGAATGGTTCTTATGTTTTTAACTAGTACATACAAGGTGTAAACAACCTCGTCACGAAGTCGTCAACCAAGCATTCTGTACATCAAACTACAACGACTTTTGTTTTTGGGGTGAAAAAATGATGTTTTGTGGTAGAACTGTGGTAGAACGCACTCAAACATTGATGGATGGATTGAATAATGCGAGAGTCGTGAAGGTGTAAAAATCTAACAATTTGACCTTGTATTTAAAAAATTAACTTGCCAATAAGATGGAACTGTGATCCCCAATATGGCATCACCTTCACTTTGAGCCCTATCAGAATACCAGCGCTGTGACGTTTTTTTAAATGTTACAGCACCATGCTGAGATAGGAGCCTTTTGGCCTCGTACAGGACGAGTTTCATTCTTTTAATTTTTTAATAAACATTAGTTTTTTTTTTCTGTGTAATTTTTATAAGTACTGTTAATTTTGATGTGATTTTTTGAGTTAGTTTAGTTTGAGTTTCTTGCCCGTTCTTCTCCATAGAGATCTACGTTAGGGAATGGGCAACTACAGTACTTTCACAGTTTTTATGTCTTGTGACTGGGACTGTAGCTACTTTAATTGTTCATTTTTGTTTCGACAATTCAAAAGTGCCTGTAACTGGCCTATTTGAAATAAATGCTTTGATTTTGATTTTGATTTTGTGTTTGTCCTGTGTAATAAATGCTTTTTCTTTCTTTCTTTCTTTCAATATCTCCGCAGCTAGAAAGTACCCAGGTATGGTCAAGCTAGAACAAATAAATGATCGCAATGACGGGGAGAACAATTTGTTTTCAGCTTCGTTAAGGGGTTTTTTTCAAGTCGACTTGAGACATCTTCTTCCTCACCTTTCCCATGTTTTCCTTATTAGATTTCCGTATCCAATGGGACCCTATTACTAAGCCTCCGCTGTCCATCCATCCATCCATCCATCCATCCGTCCGTCCGTCTGTCTGTCAGCGGGCTGTATCTCATGGTCCGGTAATAGGCAGACAGTTGAAAATTTCACTGAATGTGTATTTCTGATGCCAACAACAAATAATGAAAAATACATTTTGAAATTAAAGTGGGCTCCCTGCTACGACAATACGGAACCCCGTGCGAGTCCGGCTCGCACTGGGTCGGTTTTTTATGTTTGGGGCGGCTTCCAGGCCTCCAGTCCATATGCAGCTCCTGTATATTACATGGAGCGACTACCTATCTGACCTCCACAACACTTGGCAAGTCTGATTGTCAGACTTCCGGATATCTGACTTCTCGTAACGACTGCCAGAGATCCACAAATAAATGATAGTCAAGCTTGACAGTTTCAAATTCATTCCAAAGCTCAGAATCGGCATGTAATGTATGGTGATCCATCCACGGACCGATTTAGATAAGAAATAAATAAATATCGCTGGACATTACACACAGCGCCATCTAGTGCCACACTAAGCAATGCTTTTGTCGTGGTCACCAGACAGTTGATCGAAGCGTTAGGTTGTTATAATATAGGCACGAGCTGCTCCGAGATTCTGGAACCGATTAATTGTAGTGAAATCAAGCGGATTCCATATCGAATGTGTGAACTAGGTTGACTCAGGGCCTCTCACTAATTTCGAATGGCGATGCCCAAATGAGTTTGTATAACTGGTTGGCATCTATTACGTCTTAAGATGGCAATAGAGATTGTTGGCCGAAGCCAGTTATGGCTGCCGATACAACCTTTGGCAGCTGCAGATTTAATAATCCTGAGAAATTTAGTTCAAGATGGGGTAAAAGAGAAGAATATAATGACACTTTTTAACTTTTAAAGTACCTTATAATGATACGGGTCGATCTTAAGTGCTTTGCTAGGTAAGTTCTTGGAGGGATTCATTACATACCGAGTTTTCTCCGTGCCCCGGGAAGCATGTTAACCTTTTGACCACCACGCTTTAAACGCTCGCGCGTGCCCAAGCCACAATTTCATCTACTATTTTGTTACATATTTGTGTCGTTTGGCGTACAGGGCACGCGCTTGCTTGTCACGTATATGTGACAAGGCGTCCAAAAGGTTAAGCCGTTACGGTCCCGGTTGGCAATTGTAGATCTTTGACAGTCATTAAGTAGTCAGTGGCCCGAATGTCTGACAACCAGTCGTACTAACGTTACCCAGTGCCCATTGGGTTGTTCGCTCCACGTAAAAATACTGGAATTCCGCTGCATGGGGTTAGACTGGAAGTAGTGATTGCAATCCGGCGTCATTTTCAGTCCGGCCGGATACGACCGGATTCCCATCAATCCGGCCGGATCCGAAGACCGTATCCGGTTTTAGCGGTTTGTTGGAAAATAATATAACTGTTGCATGAGTTTACTATGCCAAAGAAAAAATTCATACGAAAAGAAATGACAAAAATCTTAGAAAGAGTTATTCAAGAAGTTACATCTGAAGAAAACATAGAAGAAATAGTAGAAGAGAACTTGCGAGATTCACCATCACTAAAGAAAGATTTGACATTACAGGAAGAATTACAATTACAAATCCAGCAAGAAGCCACGTGTTATAGCGTACATACTAAAAACCGGTACCGGATCCGGTAACCATTAAATGATGCCGGACCCGCCGGATTACCGGATCCGTTTTTCCGGATTGCAATCCCTAACTGGAAGCCGACCCTAACTAAGTTGGGAAAAGGCTAGGCAGATGATAAGTTGATCAGCTTGTCTAAGCTCAAAAAGTCTCTAAAAGTTCAACAGTGGTCAGTGTGTGGTGTGTGTGTGTGTGTGTGTGTGGTGTGTGTAGTTTATTTTGTTTTCACTTACTTTGTTTTTTATTTGTTGTGCGCGCTTATGGCATGCGCCGAATAAATATGTTTTCTTTCTTTTCTTTCCATAGCCTAGATGACACTGCTCTTGAACGCAGTTTTCTGCTCTGATGGCGTACAGTTTCTTTAGAAAAAATTGGCCTTAGTTACGTAATTGAAGCACTTAATTTGAATCGACGCCAACGTACAAGATTCCTGAAGTTTGTTCATTAAACGGGCCATGCTGACCTGTAGTCAAATGTGAAAAGTTTAATTGTAGCAAGTGTTCTTGACTGTATTATTATGTATATTATCAAAATGGCGGCCTACAAAGGGTGTAAAAAGACTCTCAACTAAACAGAAAGGCATTTGTTCTCCCCATCATAGCGATATTTTTTTGCTTTAGACCCTAGGTTCTCAAACATTTTTTCCTGGTAGACCACTTTGAATTTGTTTTGGTGTCAGTGGACCCCCTGTAGCATTTTCTTTCAAGCCCGTGAACTAAAAAAGAAAAGCAAGACATTTGCAATTTATATCTATTTATTTTCTTCGCACTATCTGTTAGGATTGCATGAGGATCGTTGTTCCCAAGATATTATTTTGGCAAAAATCCGAAAATTGGAATCTTCTGGCTTCGAAATGTTTTTTTTTATGACTTAACACGACCATTTTCACCGAAATACAACCTGTCATCACCGGAACATTTGATCTTCATTACTCTTTCTAGTACCTAATATCTGGCTACATTGATCAAGCTAAGCCAACATTTTTGTTCTTTGGCATCGAACCCAGGTAAAATTTCGTGGACCTCCACTTACAGCTTGTGAACCCCCACATTTTCTTCAAGCCAATGTAGACCCCCGATGGGTCTCCCGTAGACCCTTGGGGGTCCACCTGGACCACTTTGGGAATCACTGCTTTAGACCATACCTGGGAACTTTCTAGTTACGGAGATATTGGGGGTCACAGTTACAACTTTGGCTGATAACAATAATAATAATATTTTTACCGTTAGTTTTTTTTCGGATGGCAAATAATAATAAGCGGCCAAGTGCGAGTCGGACTCGCACATGAAGGGTTCCGCAGCAGCGAGTAACATAATGTAAAAGATGACGTATTATTAAAAAAAAACTACTCACTAGATCTCGTTCAAACCAATTTTCGGTGGGAGTTGATATGGTAATTATATACATCATATATTTTTTTAATTTTATCATTCTCTTATTTTAGAAGTTACAGGGGAGACACACATTTTTATTTATTTATTTTAACACTTTAAGCACAAAGTACAGAGACGGACTTAATGCCAATGACATTCTCTACCAGTCCACTTTGGAAGGGTCTCTTGCTCAAATTATTCAGAAAATAATGATGTTAGAAACCTCATAATCATTTTTAAAGACCTATCCATAGATACCCCACACGTATGGGATTGATGGGAAAAAAAAATTTGAGTTGTAGTTCTAAGTATGGGGACCCCCAAATTTTATTGTTTTTTTTTTTTCTATTCTTGTGTGAAAATCTTAATGCGGTTCACAGAATACATCTACTTACCAAGTTTCAACAGCCTAGTTCCCATAGTTTCGGAAAAAAGTAGCTATGACATACGGACGGACAGACAGACAGACATGACGAATCTATAAGGGTTCCGTTTTTTGCCATTTGGCAACGGAACCCTGAAAACCATCCATGTTCCTGCCTCGCCCTTTACGTTCCGGGGCCGCGGTATACCTCCATGACCCCTGCACTATTCAATCCATTCAGCAGTACAATGTTTTGAGTGCGTCAGATTGAGTTTTACCGCAAAACGTGATTTTCACCCTAATAGAAAAAAAAAACATAGGTATCTCAACATAATTTTTGCGTAGGGTTAGTTTGATGGACTGAATGCTTGGTTTATGTCTTCGTGAAGCCAACTCAGAGGCCCATGGGGGCATTAAAACTCTGACACCAGCCCGCCTAGCATGACCACATGAGAAACGAGAGAGCCTCGACAAATATTTCATTCATCTGTCATTGAATCGACAAATTGACAGATGAACAAAAGATTTGTCAACTCTCTGTTGTGTCTACGGTGGTCACGCTACGCGGGCAGGTTAGGCACTAACCACACGATAAAGAAAGAAGGCTTCCTGAAGAGTCTGTTTACACTTTGTACTGAAATTGTTTTGTGTTCACTGAAGGAAAAATTGTTGGAGTTTTACATGGTGATAGGGTCATCGGAACGTACACTCTTTATCTGCCTAGCCTTTTCCCAAATTAACTGATGTCGGGTTCCAGTCTCACCAGATGCAGCTGAATACCAGTATTGTAGATACTGTAATGTTTGTGTTTTTGTACTTACTTTTTTAACTATTGTAATCCAAAATATTATCACATGCCATTTCCGAATAACTTCATAGCTTTTATGCGGAGGCTTAGCATGCCTTTTTCGCCTTTTAATTAGTATTATTTAAAGCATTTCTGTACATTTTGGTGTTTCCAAATCTTTGTTTACTTTTGTGATGTCAGATAATGACAATGACAAGCCTAGTTTTCTTTTTAATTTATTCCTGTAACTAGTAATTGTAGGTTGTATACGTTTGATGCTAGACCTCTTTTGTAACCATTTTATTCTTCTATGTTCTAGAACACTATAAAAGTTCATATCTGCATGATGACAGGAAGCCGAGCCTGAATGGTCAGTCTATCCTTGGTCTTCGAGCGAGTAAGAAGCTTGACGGAGCTCTGAGCTATTTGATGTGATCGCTAAGTCCGCAAAGTCTAACTCTAATATCCTTGAAAAGCTGCTGCTACTACACTGCTACACTACTACGGAGAGCTTGGACGCTGTCGGCCTTGAAAAGGCATCTACTACAATTTCTAAGAACCTGGACATTGACAGCGGGTGAGCCTCGACCTTCGAACCCTCGCAAGATTGGCGTCTGCGAGTGAGACTATCACTGCGGCGAGGCGTTTCTACCTACTGCGAGCTTCGGACCTGGACTCTTATCCTCACGTTACCTCGGCTTCCTTAGTATAATTAAATCATCTTGCTATTATTTACTCTTGCCATTTTTCTTATTTTATATAACGCAACCTTACGTTTTCCTATCCAGGAAACCGTAACGAATGTAATGTTTGTGTTTTTGTACTTACTTTTTTAACTATTGTAATCCAAAATATTATCACATGTCTTTTTCGAATAACTTCAAAGCTTTTATGCGGAGGCTTAGCATGCCTTTTTCGCCTTTTAATTAGTATTATTTAAAGCATTTCTGTACATTTTTGTGTTTCCAAATCTTTGTTTACTTTTGTGATGTCAGACAATGACAATGTCAATGACAAGCCTAGTTTTCTTTTAATTTATTCCTGTAACTAGTAATTGTAGGTTGTATACGTTTGATGCTAGACCTCTTTTGTAACCATTTTATTCTTTCATGTTCTAGAACACTCTATAAAAAATTATAACTGCATGATGACAGGAAGCCGAGCTTGAATGGTCAGTCTGCGTGTGGTCCTTGATCCAGCAACAAGCTGGACATTACTCTGAAGATTTGATGTGATCGCTAAGTTTGCAAAGTCTATTCCTTGGTCTTCGAGCGAGTAAGAAGCTCGACGGCGCTCTGAACAATATTTGATGTGATCGCTAAGTTCACAAAATCCAGCCCTAAACCTTGAAAGGCTGCTGCTACACCACTACGGAGAACCTGGACGTTGACAGCGGGTGAGCCTCGACCTTCGAACCCTCGCAAGAATGGCGTCTGCAAGCGAGTCTAACGCTGCGGCGAGCCGCTCCTGCCTACTGCGAGCTTCAAGCCTGGACCCCTCCACGTTACCTCGGCTTCCTTAGTCTATATTAAATCATTTTGCTACTATTTACCCTTGTCATTTTTATCTTATTTTACACAATGCAACCTTACGTTTTCCTATCCGGGAAACCGTAACGTTACAGTTTCTTGCTCTTTCATACACCTTTCATCAAACTACCCCCCTGCAACCTTCCTCAATCATACATCACCAGCAGACTTAGGGGATATGGTTCACATTCCATGACGCATACTCCTCAAGGAATTATTATTGGGTTTACGAAGGCTTATTTTTTTTAATTAGGTGTCGTAACCCGCACCTTTTTAATAACCCACTTAAGATTAAAATTAATATTTACAGATTTTCCTGCTTTAAGAAAAAAAAAGTCAAGGCCTAGAGCATGAACTGCTAAAGAGAAGCCTTTAAGTCCAAGTCTGTGGGGATGCAGTGTCGTGGTGTTTTTGTAGGGAGTAAAGTATTAAGAGTTAGACTACAGGATATTGTCCTATAGCCGTCGTATAGTGACCGATCTCCAACCTTGGCAGTGCCCACAAGTGGGTTAACACCACCAAGAGGCCGAAAGGGTGCCGATTATCTTTCGATAATGGAGTGTCTGTGGGGGTGTAGAGTTGAGTGATGTAGAGTAGAATGGAAGGTTGCAGGGGGGTAGTTTGATGAAAGGTGTATGAAAGAGCAAGGGCAAACGTTTACAGGATACTCTCCTGTATCGGTCGTGAAGTACCCCAACAACCAACTTGGGAGTGTCCACGAATGGATTAACACACCACAGCGAATACCCACTGGTATTCTGCTACACCACTACGGAGAACCTGGACGTTGACAGCGGGTGAGCCTCTACCTTCGAACTCTCGCAAGAATGGCGTCTGCAAGCGAGTCTAACGCTGCGGCGAGCCGCTCCTGCCTACTGCGAGCTTCAAGCCTGGACCCCTCCACGTTACCTCGGCTTCCTTAGTCTATATTAAATCATTTTGCTACTATTTACCCTTGTCATTTTTATCTTATTTTACACAATGCAACCTTACGTTTTCCTATCCGGGAAACCGTAACGTTACAGTTTTTTATAGAGTGTTCTAGAACATAGAAGAATAAAATGGTTACAAAAGAGGTCTAGCATCAAACGTATACAACCTACAATTACTAGTTACATGAATAAATTAAAAAGAAAACTAGGCATGTCATTGTCATTATCTGACATCACAAAAGTAAACAAAGATTTGGAAACACCAAAATGTACAGAAATGCTTTAAATAATACTAATTAAAAGGCGAAAAAGGCATGCTAAGCCTCCGCATAAAAGCTATGAAGTTATTCGGAAATGGCATGTGATAATATTTTGGATTACAATAGTTAAAAAAGTAAGTACAAAAACACAAACATTACATTAAAAACTGTAACGCTACGTTTTCCTGGATAGGAAAACGTTAGGTTGCATTGTATAAAATAAGAGAAAGATGACAAGAGTAAATAATAGCAAGATGATTTAATTATACTAAAGAAGCCGAGGTAACGTGAGGATAAGAGTCCAGGTCCGAAGCTCGCAGTAGATAGAAATGCCTCGCCGCAGTGATAGTCTCGCTCGCAGACGCCAATCTTGCGAGGGTTCGAAGGTCGAGGCTCACTCGCTGTCAATGTCCAGGTTCTTAGAAATTGTAGTAGATGCCTTTTCAAGGCCGACAGCGTCCAAGCTCTCCGTAGTAGTGTAGAAGTGTAGTAGTAGCAGCTTTTCAAGGATATTAGAGTTAGACTTTGCGGACTTAGCGATCACATCAAATAGCTCAGAGCTCCGTCAAGCTTCTTACTCGCTCGAAGACCAAGGATAGACTTTCCAAACTTAGCGATCACATCAAATCTTCAGAGTAATGTCCAGCTTGTTGCTGGCTCAAGGACC
This sequence comes from Xestia c-nigrum, assembly GCA_916618015.1. Classification (NCBI taxonomy): domain Eukaryota; kingdom Metazoa; phylum Arthropoda; class Insecta; order Lepidoptera; family Noctuidae; genus Xestia; species Xestia c-nigrum. The sequence continues at coordinate 2,775,154 of OU745244.1, forward strand.
ACACGCAGACTCACCATTCAAGCTCGGCTTCCTGTCATCATGCAGTTATAATTTTTTATAGAGTGTTCTAGAACATAGAAGAATAAAATGGTTACAAAAGAGGTCTAGCATCAAACGTATACAACCTACAATTACTAGTTACATGAATAAATTAAAAAGAAAACTAGGCATGTCATTGTCATTATCTGACATCACAAAAGTAAACAAAGATTTGGAAACACCAAAATGTACAGAAATGCTTTAAATAATACTAATTAAAAGGCGAAAAAGGCATGCTAAGCCTCCGCATAAAAGCTATGAAGTTATTCGGAAATGGCATGTGATAATATTTTGGATTACAATAGTTAAAAAAGTAAGTACAAAAACACAAACATTACATTACCCCGAAAACCCCGGAAAATTTTTGAATACCATGAAAAAATTTTCTTTATCAATAAGAGCATTAAAAGCAACATAAATTACTACTTAAATGAGTATTTACAGTGTTATAAAAAGATTAAAAATTAAGACTAAGATTCCCCATAACCCCTGAAAATTAACTAGAAAAATTTTGTGGTTTTAAATAAGACCTTGCTCTTTCATACACCTTTCATCAAACTACCCCCCTGCAACCTTCCTCAATCATACATCACCAGCATACTTAGGGGATATGGTTCACATTCCATGACGCATACTCCTCAAGGAATTATTATTGGGTTTACGAAGGCTTATTTTTTTTAATTAGGTGTCGTAACCCGCACCTTTTTAATAACCCACTTAAGATTAAAATTAATATTTACAGATTTTCCTACTTTCAGAAAAACAGTCAAGGCCTAGGATGAACAGCTAAAGAGAAGCCTTTAAGTCCAAGTTCAAGTTTCAAGGATACAAAAATACAATCTAAGTTATTATCTAAGTTAGGAGACCACTCCATAACAAAAAGAAAACAAAATCAAGAAATAAAGTAGTGGATAAACAAGCCAAAAGTCCAAAAGTTTTTGAAGGTAATATTATGAAACTTAAATCTAAATGGTTTTTACAAGAATTAAAAAAAATATATACATAAAACTGCCATTTTCTTTTTACCATTAAAAAAAAAATATTAAGTAAAATTAAATATTAGCAAAAAAAAAAAACAATATTTAAAAGTCTGCAGAGGACTCCCAAATGAGTGAGTGAGAGAGTGAACGAGAGGACTCCCAAATGAGTGAGTGTAAAAGAGGTTCAAGTCAAGAGAGGGCTCAAGTCGAAAGAGGGCTCAAGTCGAGGGAGTGCTCAAGTCGAGGGAGTGCTCAAGTCGAGGGAGTGCTCAAGTCGAGGGAGTGCTCAAGTCGAGGGAGTGCTCAAGTCGAAGGAGTGCTCAAGTCGAGGGAGTGCTCAAGTCGAGAGAGGGCTCAAGTCAAGGGAGGGCTCGAGTCAAGGGAGGGCTCGAATCGAGGGAGGGCTCTCAAGTCAAGGGAGGGCTCTCAAGTCAAGGGAGGGCTCTCAAGTCAAGGGAGGGCTCTCAAGTCAAGGGAGGGCTCTCAAGTCAAGGGAGGGCTCTCAAGTCAAGGGAGGGCTCTCAAATCAAGGGAGGGCTCTCAAGTCAAGGGAGAGCTCTCAAGTCAAGGGAGGACGAGCACTCAAGAGTAAGACGTTTTAAATAATGATCTACGTTTAAGATTAAAAAAAAAAACATTCACCACGAAAACCCTTAAAAGAAAATCGCAAAAATAGGTAAAATCGGAACTAACCTTAGTTAGTACCTATTTTTGCCATGCCAGTAGGCTAGTACAAAGATTATAAAACTCTATGGCCTATTACTTAGCAACCATGTTAGCAACTATGCTTATTAGTAACAAGATCAAAAACATACTGTCAAAAATGAAAATTTACGTAGTAAATTTTCTTTAAAATGAGGACTTTCGAGTTATGATTTCAGGTTGGAGTTGATCAAGGTGAAGTATTTGAAATGAGTGTTATGTAAATTTAAAGGTTTGTGCAAACGTTTACAGGATACTCTCCTGTATCGGTCGTGAAGTACCCCAACAACCAACTTGGGAGTGTCCACGAATGGATTAACACATCAAGCGGCCATTGGGTACGAATACCAGTGGGTATTCGCTGTGATGTGCAAGTCTGTGGGGATGCAGTGTCGTGGTGTTTTTGTAGGAAGTAAAGTATTAAGTGTCAAACGACTACAGGATATTGTCCTATAGCCGTCGTATAGTGACCGATCTCCTACCTTGGCAGTGCCCACAAGTGGGTTAACACCACCAAGAGGCCGAAAGGGTGCCAATTATCTTTCGATAATGGAGTGTCTGTGGGGGTGTAGAATTGAGTGACGGTAGAGTAGAATAGAGTGGTGATAGATGAAAAATAAGTTGCCAAATAGAATAGATTACTTGTGGAAGTTTATTTTGGAATTTTGGGAAAGATGGAATATTAAAGAACACAGGGCGGGGTTTTAAAAGATGGGCGCCAAACTGTAACGCTACGTTTTCCTGGATAGGAAAACGTTAGGTTGCATTGTATAAAATAAGAGAAAGATGACAAGAGTAAATAATAGCAAGATGATTTAATTATACTAAAGAAGCCGAGGTAACGTGAGGATAAGAGTCCAGGTCCGAAGCTCGCAGTAGATAGAAATGCCTCGCCGCAGTGATAGTCTCGCTCGCAGACGCCAATCTTGCGAGGGTTCGAAGGTCGAGGCTCACTCGCTGTCAATGTCCAGGTTCTTAGAAATTGTAGTAGATGCCTTTTCAAGGCCGACAGCGTCCAAGCTCTCCGTAGTAGTGTAGAAGTGTAGTAGTAGCAGCTTTTCAAGGATATTAGAGTTAGACTTTGCGGACTTAGCGATCACATCAAATAGCTCAGAGCTCCGTCAAGCTTCTTACTCGCTCGAAGACCAAGGATAGACTTTCCAAACTTAGCGATCACATCAAATCTTCAGAGTAATGTCCAGCTTGTTGCTGGCTCAAGGACCACACGCAGACTCACCATTCAAGCTCGGCTTCCTGTCATCATGCAGTTATAATTTTTTATAGAGTGTTCTAGAACATAGAAGAATAAAATGGTTACAAAAGAGGTCTAGCATCAAACGTATACAACCTACAATTACTAGTTACATGAATAAATTAAAAAGAAAACTAGGCATGTCATTGTCATTATCTGACATCACAAAAGTAAACAAAGATTTGGAAACACCAAAATGTACAGAAATGCTTTAAATAATACTAATTAAAAGGCGAAAAAGGCATGCTAAGCCTCCGCATAAAAGCTATGAAGTTATTCGGAAATGGCATGTGATAATATTTTGGATTACAATAGTTAAAAAAGTAAGTACAAAAACACAAACATTACATCGAAAAATTTTGTGGTTTTAAATAAGACCTTGCTCTTTCATACACCTTTCATCAAACTACCCCCCTGCAACCTTCCTCAATCATACATCACCAGCATACTTAGGGGATATGGTTCACATTCCATGACGCATACTCCTCAAGGAATTATTATTGGGTTTACGAAGGCTTATTTTTTTTAATTAGGTGTCGTAACCCGCACCTTTTTAATAACCCACTTAAGATTAAAATTAATATTTACAGATTTTCCTGCTTTCAGAAAAACAGTCAAGGCCTAGGATGAACAGCTAAAGAGAAGCCTTTAAGTCCAAGTTCAAGTTTCAAGGATACAAAAATACAATCTAAGTTATTATCTAAGTTAGGAGACCACTCCATAACAAAAAGAAAACAAAATCAAGAAATAAAGTAGTGGATAAACAAGCCAAAAGTCCAAAAGTTTTTGAAGGTAATATTATGAAACTTAAATCTAAATGGTTTTTACAAGAATTAAAAAAAAATATATACATAAAACTGCCATTTTCTTTTTACCATTAAAAAAAAATTAAGTAAAATTAAATATTAGCAAAAAAAAAACAATATTTAAAAGTATGCAGAGGACTCCCAAATGAGTGAGTGAGAGAGTCCTCTCGTTCACTCTAAACTGTAACGTTACGGTTTCCCGGATAGGAAAACGTAAGGTTGCATTGTGTAAAATAAGATAAAAATGACAAGGGTAAATAGTAGCAAAATGATTTAATATAGACTAAGGAAGCCGAGGTAACGTGGAGGGGTCCAGGCTTGAAGCTCGCAGTAGGCAGGAGCGGCTCGCCGCAGCGTTAGACTCGCTTGCAGACGCCATTCTTGCGAGAGTTCGAAGGTAGAGGCTCACCCGCTGTCAACGTCCAGGTTCTCCGTAGTGGTGTAGCAGCAGCCTTTCAAGGTTTAGGGCTGGATTTTGTGAACTTAGCGATCACATCAAATATTGTTCAGAGCGCCGTCGAGCTTCTTACTCGCTCGAAGACCAAGGAATAGACTTTGCAAACTTAGCGATCACATCAAATCTTCAGAGTAATGTCCAGCTTGTTGCTGGCTCAAGGACCACACGCAGACTGACCATTCAAGCTCGGCTTCCTGTCATCATGCAGTTATAATTTTTTATAGAGTGTTCTAGAACATAAAAGAATAAAATGGTACAAAAGAGGTCTAACATCAAACGTATACAACCTACAATTCTTAGTTACAGGAATAAATTAAAAAGAAAACTAGGCTTGTCATTGTCATTGTCATTATCTGACATCGCAAAAGTAAACAAAGATTTGGAAACACCAAAATGTACAGAAATGCTTTAAATAATACTAATTAAAAGGCGAAAAAGGCATGCTAAGCCTCCGCATAAAAGCTATGAAGTTATTCGGAAATGGCATGTGATAATATTTTGGATTACAATAGTTAAAAAAGTAAGTACAAAAACACAAACATTACATTACCCGGTAATGTAATGTTTGTGCTTTTAATTAGTATTATTTAAAGCATTTCTGTACATTTTGGTGTTTCCAAATCTTTGTTTACTTTTGTGATGTCAGATAATGACAATGACAAGCCTAGTTTTCTTTTTAATTTATTCCTGTAACTAGTAATTGTAGGTTGTATACGTTTGATGCTAGACCTCTTTTGTAACCATTTTATTCTTCTATGTTCTAGAACACTATAAAAGTTCATATCTGCATGATGACAGGAAGCCGAGCCTGAATGGTCAGTCTATCCTTGGTCTTCGAGCGAGTAAGAAGCTTGACGGAGCTCTGAGCTATTTGATGTGATCGCTAAGTCCGCAAAGTCTAACTCTAATATCCTTGAAAAGCTGCTGCTACTACACTGCTACACTACTACGGAGAGCTTGGACGCTGTCGGCCTTGAAAAGGCATCTACTACAATTTCTAAGAACCTGGACATTGACAGCGGGTGAGCCTCGACCTTCGAACCCTCGCAAGATTGGCGTCTGCGAGTGAGACTATCACTGCGGCGAGGCGTTTCTACCTACTGCGAGCTTCGGACCTGGACTCTTATCCTCACGTTACCTCGGCTTCCTTAGTATAATTAAATCATCTTGCTATTATTTACTCTTGCCATTTTTCTTATTTTATATAACGCAACCTTACGTTTTCCTATCCAGGAAACCGTAACGTTACAATACATGGAGCGGCTGCTTATTTGATATCCACAACCCACTTAGTACTGGGTAATACGGTGAATACCGTATGACAACCAGTCTTGCCAAGGGGCCTTGGCAAGACTGGTTTTTTGGGCCACGCCCGCCACGCTATTCCCAAATTACTGTAACTCCTGAAAGCCAGAATCAACAGTGGCGGCCACCAGGAAAGCGACGAGACAATGAAGCTCGACGAAGTCCTAGAGACTGAATTTAACTGTCTTGGATCCCGCAACGAAATTAATCAGAAGGGATAGCGGAGGAGTAGGATCAATGCCCTCCATATCAGCAGGAGACAGAACCGATGAAGGATGACTGTGTGAGGTTCATCCTTCACACAGTCCATCCATCGTTTCTTCAGTCTTCCTCATATACACATCCACATTTATCTCATACTTCCCTTCCCTTCCCTTCGCTTCAAAACTTTCTTCACAACATTTTCCTCATTCCTCCGCATAAGCAATGTGCCATAAGCTGTGAAATTATCATCATCAGTTGTCGTGAAAAGTATGTACAATAGGTACGCACGATCAACACTATTCCTTACATTTTGACCACTTAAGACCATCACACACATCTCTCTCACACATTCACACACACTCACATTCACATCTCTTCTGTGTGAAGTTCGCTATAGTTAGGACAAGGCCGGACCGTGGCAAACGCAGCTTGATCTCTTTTAACAATCATACAGCTTTCATTTATTTAGCGCCGAGACCTATTACTTATATCGGAACAATGTAGCAGTAAACGTTTTCCAAATTAAATTTATTTCGATTGTAACTGAAGAGTTTCAGCCGGCGAACTCTGGAGGGGAAAACAAATTAAAAATATCATTGGGAACTGTGCGTTATATCGATGTTGTACGGTTCTCAATTAAAAATATTTATGTACAACCGCGTCTGTCCCCGGTACTCATGATATATATTTGTCGTTGGATACGTATATTAAATGCATATGTCAGACAGCTGTGACATAAGTTTGTAGACCATTAAAGTAAAGAACGTTATCTATGGGACCAGCATCGTGATTACCCCTTGGCCACAAACAATACGCGTATGGCGCGACATCGACTTTGAGGCAAACGTTACTAACCTATGTTGCACTTCCACTCGTCTCTCTATGTGGTTCTCTCGGCCAATACCTCTACGACGACGTCAGTTTTCTAAAAACAAATTAAAGAAATAGCTCAGAGGGCGACTCGAGTCATCGCGTCGCGACTACCAAATCGAAGAAAACTACGGTTCTTTCACCATTATTTACCTACGTCCTTGCATCGTTGTTAAATCATAGTGGTCTCTGTGCACGAAGCAATAAAGTTGTTATGTTGCTGCCAATTAGAAGTCTGTTGAAAATATTGTCATCTTGATTTTCTTATGGTCGCTTTTGAACTAGAGCTGTCAGAAGTATAATAACTGTGGAAAGACTGTACTACCGCGAGCGTGTTAGTTGACGGATGTCATACTCACCCAAGTCGGATTGTCAGAGGTCGTGGGCATAACCGTAAAAGGATGAAAACTCTGACTTTTGTGGTAGGTAAGTAATATTTTTCCAAAACATTATACACGGTTTCCTTTTATAATTCATATTTTTCTTGCAAACACATTAAGGAGTTGTAAGCGTTTCAAAAGTTACGGGGTTAGGCTCTCCCGCGTTCGGAACAGAGGAATTTTTAATTTCTCCACCGTCGCTCTTTGAAATATGGGGAGGCAAGGTACTTTTTTGTTGCGTTAGAATTTTCTTTCAATATTTTTTACTGGTTTCTTAAACGTTTACGTTTTGCGTATGTCATCATCATTTACCTAAACTTCTAGTCTTACCGCATGGAGCTGAGTATTTTACACTAGCTGACCCACGCAACTTCGTCTGCGTCACATAAGAGAGAAAAACGAAAGTAAAAACCGTCCCCGTTTTTGCAACATTTTTCATTCCTGCTCCGCTCCTAATGATTGTAGCGTGATGTTATATAGCGTATAAAGCCTTCCTCGATAAATGGACTAAACAATACAAAAATGTTTTTTCTGATACACCCTTAATTAAACCAGACCACATACTCTTCTCAATAAAATATCAATCATCAAAATCTGTCTTCAGTTGCCGAAGATATAGTAGTGACTAGCTGACCCACGCAACTTCGTCTGCTGCGTTACATAAAAGAGAAAAAGCAATAAATATTCCCCGTCTTTGTAACAATTTTCATGTATGCTCCGCTCCTAAAGGTTGCAGCGTGATAACCTTCCTCGATAAATGGACTATTCAACACAAAAAGTTTTTTTTAATTTCTATCAGTAGTTCCCGAGATAAGCGCGTTCAAACAAACAAACTGTTCAGCTTTACTATATTATTATATAAGTAAAGATAGATAACAATAAATATAACAATAATAAAAGTATTTATATCAAAAAAACTTAGCACGTTGCCGTGTATATGTCACCGTAAAATTGTCAAATACGTTATATTGTAATATCTCTAGCGATATTGTAAAGTCTCGAATTATTGTCAAATGAACATACTGCTTACAACAAAACGCATTATTTTTCGTGAAATGCATGCGATGGTAGTCCACTTACGAGGTGTGGAGGGAAGGAGGGGTCCCCCTTGCCCAGTGGCACAACTCTCATGAAAAGATAATGAACCATTCCTGAGAAATACCGATTAATATAACATAACCTTAAAACACTTTATATTCCCCCTAAAAAGCGTAGACGACGGAGCCCCGCTTCGCGGGGCCCCTATTTCCGAGTGCAGGGTTTAAAGGAACCTAACTAAGCTAACGAGGGGGTGCCCCAAGTCCCGATTATGGGGGCAGAGATACTTCCGAATATTCAGTTGACACTAATTCGAGATATTACAATATCGCTAGAGAGAAAAATATAACGTGTTTGACAATTTTACGGTGACATATATTATACATTGTTTGAAAATAATATTTACATTATGATGCAATAGTAGACTCTATCTCTTAAACTAGGACTAACTATCTTAAAAGATAGGGTTCAGCCAAATGGATTCTGTTAATATTCACAACCAGAACAAATGAAGACAGTGTAGTAGAAAACCTTCTTCTCTTTAAATTGGTTAAAAACCTCCCCTACTGCGCTGACATAAACAAGCAATCAAACATCTCTGCTACATACTAAACGGCAGACAGGCGTGAAGTTATACATTACCCATTAATTAGTATTCACGATCATAATACGAGTATATCTAGCAGTCCACTATTTACTTATGCAGGCATATTTCGCGACGCTACAACAGACCTAGGTATAGTAAAGTACATACAGCTTATTCAGTTGCTCGCTGACAGAGGGTAGGGGTGGACGCGTCCCTCCTCCCAACGTTTTACGTAAAATTAAACTCGTTAAATAAAACAAAACTTGTAATAGTGTTGTGCGTGTTACTAATAATTTTAAATTGATTTTTAAACGAATTGGATCGTGTGTTTATTAGTTTTATTTTTTTGAAGAATTGTGTTAACTTTTTTTCGGGTGTTTGTTTAGTGAGTGAGTGAAATACTCAGTGATTTGAAGGTTTTAGTGTTAGTGTGGTTAAAATAGTGCTTTTTGGAATTAAGGTGAGTGTTATAAATTTAATTTTGAATTAGGTGTTAAAGTGAATTAGCATTTGATCACCGATGGTCATTTAATATGCTCATAATGATAATAAATAGATAAAAAAAAACAATACTTTGAAAAACGTCCTGACTTTGTTTAGCTAGGTTTTTGAGAAAAAAAATATTATTTTATAAAAGTAGTTAATGCACATAGACACAGTTCCAAATGACAGAAACACAATAGCATAATAATATAGCTTTTTGTGCACAGAAAAAAATACAAAACTAAGTCTACAAAAAAAATTTTGCATACCAAAATAATGAACTCTAACTAGGAGACTTGTGTCTTAACAGAAAATGGGGTTAGTGTGTTTACTTCCGTTAAGTTAAAAAAACAGGATAAAATGGATTCAAGGACACTAAATTCGAAACATAGAACTGAGACTTGGAAATTGTAAACCTTAATCAAATAGCCCTAGTTTGGGTGCAGATGATAAGAAATTTGTGAATCCTAAAATAATATCAAGAATAAAAAAAAAACTTATAGTAACCAACAATCGTCTAAAAATGGTATCAAAAATTCTTCAACGTTGTCAACCATGAAATATATATAGAGATATAGATAGAGGTTAAATTCGGATGTGTTGAAAAAATTAACGTCACTTTCAGTAAGAAAATGTGTTGTTAAAAAAAACCTGAAGCACACCACCTTACCAAACGAAACAGTTACAATCTATTATTTCTAGTTTTTATTGCCATAGTTTTTGATGTTGTTGAAAATTCGACCAAGTTGATATCAGTAATGTCAAATTGAAAATAGCTTGCAGAAAAAGAAATAGTCCTAAAATTAAAAGATAAATTCAAGCTTGCCATGAGGCGATTTGAGATGGCGCAAAAAAAGATTACTTGAAAGTCTTTTGCCCAGGAGTGGGACAGTAACGGCTAATAACAAAATAACTTAATCTAGATCTGGGTTAGTGCAGAACTGAACTATTTTTCAAATATTAATTTTATAACATAACTCTTGAAATATAGGTGTACTATTAGATACAATGCTGCCCAACCCTTCCAGAATTACAAGCGTGATGTTATGTTATGAATGTATAATTTGATCTCTCAATATCAATGACCATTACTGACCTATCGGTGTAAAAAAACCTCTTATCGAAGCCGAAAGGCACTTGTTCTTCCCGTCATTGCAATCACTTTTTTGCTGTTACCCTGGGAACCTTCCAGTTACGGAGATATTGGGGGTCAAAGTTCCAAATTTTTGACAAAAAATAAGTACAAGTTTTTGATGTATGATTTTTACTTTAAACACCTCCACGACCCCCGTACTATTCAATCCATGATTTGAGTGCGTAACAATGAGTTTAATCACAAAACATGATTTTACACCTTAAAAAAAAAGTCGTTTCCCAGCAATAATTTTTGCGTAAAGTTACTTAGTTTGATGTGGAGAATGCTTGGTTGACGGCTTCGTGATTAGGTTGTTTGCACCCTGTATAATCAACAACTAAATAACAGCATTTGGTGATCACCAATAACAAATCTATTTGCAAAGTTGATTACTTAGAAAATATCTCATTAACTGCCTAGTCTATTCCCAACTATGTCGGGGTCGGCTTCTACAAATCTGAAAACAGATGAATACCAGTATTTTACATGAAGTGACTGCCAATCTTTTTTATAATCGTTAATTTAGTCAGAATCAGAATCAGAATTATTTATTTGTTAAACATAGGTATACATTAAAGATCTTATAAATGATCTATGCTCTTGCTATGTTTTGTCGTTCTGACATACAAATTTGAATAGAGAAAAAAAACAATTAAAATTACAAATAAAATGTCAACCGAAATAAAAGATTACAATTATAAAACGTCAATTAAAATAAAATAAAAATCACAAACACTAAAAGTCAATAATATAAATAATAAAAATCTAGTGACCATATCTTGCTATATATAACCATTGTTGTTGATGGTGTTGACAACTAAAGAAAGAAAGAAAAAACATTTAATAACCCGCACAGGACAAAACACATCAAAATTAACAGCATTTAAAACTAATAAACATTAAACATACATAAAAAATAAAAAAAATAAAAAAAGTATGTATTAAATAACACATTAATCTTATATATAAAATTCTCGTGTCACAGTTTTCGTTAGATAGTTTTTTTTGGGCCCACCTGGTCGTTGCATTTATTATTCATAATAACACCAAAAAAAGTAACCATTTTACTATGGTTTTAAAGGAAATATTACGTAGAAATGAAAACGGAATTTTAAAATCATAATAAATAAGCTATGTTATGATATTTTTTTGCGAGTCAAATCATTCCTGTTGTGGTCACTGTCATTTGACAGCAAATACTTACGTGAATAGGGGCGTTTTTCTGTTTACTAAAAAAAGTACGGTACCTATCCGTTGGAAATCATATGTGCTATATAATTATTATAGAATCAGAAAGAATATAAAAATAAATATTATTAAACTATGAGCATTTTTAATGCCATTTTTATAGGTTTACACTAAAATCGCATAGGTGGTTTAAACAATCAACGTGGCATGAAACGTTATAAACCCACTTTTTTTGTGATTGACAGACAACTTCATTATTTTGACATTTACTTTTCTGTTTATTTTGGTTTTCGTAAGTGTTTTTGCAGATTTTTCGCATTTATTCCGGTTAGACAATGCTAAGCTAATTAAACCACTGGAATCTAGAGGTTATAAGGAAGAAATCAATGTAAGTTTCATTATTATTATGCTAGAATTTATGTGGGAAACTAATCCTCGAACAAAAAAAATTTTCTCCTTTTGTGAGCATATTGAGTAGGTCTGAGAATCGGCCAATATCTATTTTTCATCCCCCTAAATGTTAAGGGTAGTCCACCCCTAAATTTTATTTTTTTAATTTTTAGACAAAATTTTTAGTTTTTTTTTTATGATACAACATACAAAAATACATACAATCCTAATAGCCATTTTTTTCCGTTCGGTTTTCTCTCTTATGTGACGCAGAGGAAATTGCGTGGGTCAGCTAGTAACATACAGGGTGTATTTCACCTCATCACAAAGCCGTTAACCAAGCATTCTGTATATCAAACTAAGTAACTTTACGCAAAAAATATTGCTGGGAAACAACTTTTTTTTTTGAGGTTATAAATCATGTTTTGTGGTATAACTCAATGTAACACACTCAAAACATTGTGCAGATGGATGGATTGAATAGTACGGGGGTCGTAGAGATATTTAAAGTAAAAATCATGCGATAAAAAGCGGTACTTAAAAAAAACCTTGTCAAAATCTTGCAACTTTGACCCCCAATATCTCCGTAACTAGAATGTTCCCAGGTATAGTGTAGAACAAAAAAATGATCAGAATGACGAGTAGAACAAGTGCCTTTCGTATTCGTTAAGAGGTGTTTTACACCCTTTATAATAAATGAACACATTATAAAACATATGAAAACGGATACAGCTGGTGCAATCCGGTCGAAACGTCGGGCTTACATTAAGGGTAAATTCGCGATTGATTCCCGTTTTCATATGTTTTATAATGTGAAACTAGTCCTGTACGAGGCTCCTATCTCAACAAACTAAACTTAAAATGTCACTTGCGGGATATTATGGCGCTTGCAACAGCGTCGAAATGTCGGGACCACAATGAAAATGACAATTACGAAACCCGTATCCCGTAAGTAAAGTTTATTTGTGAACCGTGATAGCTTCAAGCAGTGTTTGGTGTTGACAATTCGGCCAAGTTGGTATCAGTTATATATACTTCGCGTTAAAAGTATTAATCAGTGAAAACCACTCTGGGCCCGGCAGTCTCGACACAGATAGCGACAAAATCGCTGATTCCTAACGAGTAAAGTCGGTTGCAATAATGATGCTTGCGAATAATGAAAGTGTCTACATCCTAGGCGCGTTTCCCGCAAGCACAATTATTAACACTAAATTAATTCGTTTGTAATTAGCAATCGAAAGTTAGCGATTTTGTCGCTATCTGTGTCGAGACTGCCGGCCCTGGAGTCTTTGTAATTGATAATTTCAAAAACGAATTCCAAAATAAAAACGTGGCTGAAATGTTTTGAAATATTAGCATAGAGTTCTCATTAGAACAGTTTTACTTAACGCTAGTTCAAAGTGTAAATTGTCGTGTCGGCCCTTAGTTCAATGACCTACTTCTTAAGTACTAACTCGCGGCCAGTTTAATAGGTTATAACTGCGTAAATCTTAGACGCAGCTCACTAACGCTAAGGGAATACTTGTCGCGAGGTTACAATGGTCATTGTTTCCTTAATACGAAGAAAATGGCTCAAAAATGTGAAATAAATAAAATATAAATTGAATTAGGGGTTATCATCATGAGCCTATTAATGTTCCCTCTGCTGGGACACAGGTCTTCTCTCAATGAAAGGGAATGGGCTATAATCAACCAAAAACCTAATTGCGGGTGTATTCTACTAATCCTATTAACATTATACTTAATTAACAAAGTTTGTGTGTAAGAATGGACTGATGTTTGTAGTTACTCTTTTACGCAAAAACTACTGACCGAATATGGATGAAATGTTTCACACAGATAGTTCAGACCTGGATTAACACATAGGATACTTTTTATCGCGGTTGTATGATTCCGTGGGGAAATAATCAAAGGCCACGTGGGCAAAGCCGGGGCACAAGTTAGTAGATAAATAAATGTAGGTGTGGAATTGAAACTTAGAGTCCAGATTATATCCAGTAATCTATAAGGGACCTACATTCTGCCTAACCCCTCTGCTGACAAAGTTTTCAGCGCCAACCAATACTACGCAGCAGTAAAAGGGTTATCAAAATATAAAACACAAAATAAAATAAAGGACATAAATAAATTATTTATCAACTTAAAACGATTGCCATGCTAGTAAATAACTGGGGAAGTGTGATTCGCACTCAGCACTGTGGGTTCTGTACCACGAAAATTATTACAGTTTGTTTTTATTTTGTGACGTCACATTAGCACCTGGCTTGTGAAAAGTCCAATTATTTATCACGATATTATTATAACGAAGCGGAGACGTGAGCTTAACAAATTATAGGGTAAAAGATGTCTCTGCGTCAGATGAATTAACAAAGAAAAAATTACTGTGGTCCCTGAACTCAGTGAGAGATGATTTTATATCTAAATGATAAATGTCAAGATTGAAAAGTTATAATTGTACCAGAGACAACCAGTTGGATAATTAACAAGGGGTTAGCATGTATCAAATATCTTATGAACTTACTCAAAACTACAATAAAATATAACCGCTTAAACCCTCGTTACGCTCTTACGAGGCGACGGCTATAAGCAATCACTGGACGGGTATGTCTTTGCTCGTGACAAACAGACGGGCGTTCAAACGGCGTAGCCTTAGCAAAAGGATAGGGCAACCCATATAGGTGCTTCCACACCAGGAGCATTCGTCAACAGTTCGGATTCTAGGATTATATCACTGAGCGAGAATAACCAACCGTTTAGGGCATTACATGAGCAAAACGCGAGTTTTATAATTACCAAAAGTATATGGTTCAACCAAAAAAAACATACTAATTTACATGCGATCATTCTAATTTTTTGGCAAATAATTCTACAAGCAATATATTAGCACGATAGTGTTTTAGTTTTTGAATCTAATCAATAGTTTTTTTGTAAATCGATCGAAACCACTCATTTCGCGCTATTTGGCCCACAGCTCAGTGACTGACGTAACAACTACTTTGTAGTGCAAGCTGATTAGAATTTTATTTTAACAGCATTTCTTTGAGTTGCTAATTTAGCTCGTCTAAGTGTGAAACCTGTTAAGAACCAATAGTTAGTGTCACTTATGGATCGTAATATCGGTCATTGCCCTTTCCTTCATATCTCTTTGCACGAACCAAAACAAATGAACCATGTATGTTTTTCATTAGAAAAAATGTTGAAGATCAGGATAGATGACGATTCAAGACATGAACAGGTTATTTTTGGACTTCAAAGTTAAGTACTTACTTTAATCAATGTAGGTGAGTTAATTGGACAAGATCACAAAAGCGGCCATTATCGCGGGATTATTTTTTATGGTATCTATAGATGACACCATCAAAATGTCATCTATAGGAGGGGTCCCCCTTTTTCAATGGTACCACTCTCATGAAAAGGTAATGTACCATTCCTGAGAAATACCGATTAATATAACCTAACCTCAAAACACTTTATATTCCCCTCAAAAGCGTAGTCGACGGAGCCCCGCTTCGCGGAGCCCCTAGTATTTCCGAGTGCAGGGTTTAAAGGAACCTAACTAACCTAACGTGGGGGTGCCCCCAATTCCCGATTATGGGGGTAGGGATACTTCCGTTGCAATCCATTTCACAATATTACGGTTTCACTTCGAGAGACTACAATCTACCGAAAAATAATTCGTTATATTGTAAGCAGTATGTTCAGTTGACAATATTTTGAGATTTTACAACCTCGCTAGAGAGATTACAATCTAACGTGTTGGATATTTTTACGGTGACATAGTATACCTATGTAACGTATGTTTGATTTTTACGTATGCTCTACTGTAGCGAATTAACTATTCATTCGATTTTGATGAGTAAGGTGTCAATCGATTCATTATCATGGCCCAGGTAACAAATCACATTCTGTTTTTGACGACCCGAATGGCGCAGCGGTAGTGAGGCTGCCTTACGTTCTTAGGGTCCCGGGTTCGAATCCCGGTAGGAGCAAATGTTTGTGTGATGAGCATGGACAATTGTTTCCGAGTCTTTGATATTTAAATGTAAAATAAGTATATATTTACAAACAAAAAGTATAAAAGTAGTACATCAACTACTGGTGCTCACGACACAAACCTTCCTTAGGTGGCATTAGATGGCGCTGTGTGTAATGTCCAGCGCTATTTATTTATTATTATTTATTTATTCAGTAGTTGGGGTTTTTAGTTGTAGTATACTACACAAATTCTTGTTACATTACAGGCTGGTGAGGGTCATTTACGTACGGAACTCTAAAAAAACATTGGCTGGCATAACGTTATTTTTGTAACAGTTGCGTGACCGCACGACAATATGGTAATTAGCATGCAACGCTACAGTATGCAGATATACCCAGCAATCATTATTATTTTACCTTTGAATTCTTTTGCCGCTAAAGTGAGTGAGAATGTTATAACGTTTGTATTAAGCTGACCAGCCGGTCGATTCTGTAAAATTATAACAACAACTTGCATCTAACATCGCTATTCACTTTTACTTCGCATAAGGTTCAAAATGGATGTGTCACACTTTTACTGACTAAAATCCATCCATGTTCCCTCCTCGCCCTTAATGTTTCGGGGCCGCGGTATCTACCGAACAGTACCGCAGCCCCGACAGGCTTTATTTATTTATTCTTTTATTTATTACCTATTTATTTGAAAAATTCTTTCAGCAATGGATATCTAGGTTATCAGCGAGTAACATAGGCTATATATTATCTTCGTACTTCCCAACAATAACGGGAACTACACGAGTGAAACCGCATGACGTCCGCTAGTATCCAAGTCGTGGTAGTGGACGACCCGATTGGCGTAGTGGTAGTGACGCTGCCTTACGTTCTTAGGGTCCTGGGTTCGAATCCCGGTAGGAGCAAATGTTTGTGTGATGAGCACGGACATTTGTTTCCGAGTCATGGATGTTTATATGTATAATAAGTATGTATTTACATTAGAGAGCAGAGGTGGCCCAGTGGTGGCGGCCCCGACTTACGAACAGTAAGTCGTGGGTTCGAACCCAGACAGGCGCATTACTTTGTGTAATTTATTTCATCACACATCAAACACATCAAAAAGGTGAAGGAAAACATCGTGAGGAAACCGGCATGTCCTAGAACCAAAAATTCGAAGACATGTGACATCTACTAATCCGCACTGGGCCCGCGTGGTAGATTATAGCCCATTCCCTCTCATTGAGAGGAGGCCGTGTCCCAGCTGTGGGAACATTATAGGCTGATGATGATGATGATGATTTACAAACAAAAAAGTATATATGTAGTATATCAACTATAGCTATACTATCTAGTGTCCACGACACAAGCTTTGCTTAGTGTGGCACTAGGTGGCGCTGTGTGTTAATGTCCAGCGATATTTATTTATTATTTATTTACCGCTCGGCTGTGCCGACCCGAACATTTGTGTAGCAGCTCTTAGTTCGTACTAGTCCGTGTCTCGACTTAATCAAAAGTAAGTTAGTATCTGCAAGTTTGTTTACCTTATTACAGGCACTTATCTTGCTACGAATAGTTCGGACAGGTCAACGTAGTCTTCACAATCTTTGTTGATCTTAGACTTATCAACTAACTAGTTTTCGCCCCGGGTCCGCCCGCATAAAATGTGTTATTTATCCAAAATAATCACGTGTATGTTTGTACACACTAAGCTCTAAAACCGCTAAACCGATTTCAATAAAACTTTGTGGATGTGTATGGTTGGTTACAGCTTGATAGATAGGACAGTTCTGGACCCGATAAGTACCCGTGAGACCCAGTAGTATGTTTTTACCTACAGATTTAAATGCACACAAGTTAAATGACATTAGATGTTTATTTCTGTAAGTAAATCTTCTAGAAGAAATTAAGTTGGAAGGCCTCCCACTAGGTGGATGGATAACCTGGTAAGGTTGCGGGAATCCGCTGGACGCGAGTCGCAAGAGACCGGTCAATGTGGCGACACTTAGGGGAGGCCTATGTCCAGCAGTGGACATCTTTCGGCTGAAATGATGAAGATGTTGTTTTGTTTTTTTTAGTCACAGAATTGGTTCAAATAAACCAGTTCCGGAAACAACTTTTTTTTTTGAGGTTATAAATCATGATTTGTGCTAGAACTCAATGAAACGCTCTTAAAAGATTGTGCTGATGGGTGGATTGAATAGTACGGGGGTTGTGGAGATGTTAAAAGTCAAAATCTTACAAAAACTTGTATTAAAAAAAAACTTGTCAAAAAGTTGTAACTTTGACCCCCCATCTCCGTAACTAGAAGGTTCCCTTGTAGAACAAAAACATGATCGCAATGATGGGGAGAACCAGTGCCTTTTGGCTTCGTGAAGAGGTGTTTTACACCCTTTATAAGTGCACCAAATAAATTCAAAAATAAAGTGAAGAACAAATAATATAAAAATTGTAATCTGCACAGTAAAAACTAAAAACTAGACAATTGTGTGTCTCACGGCTGCGCTAAATAGGCCCAGTTCAGCAAACTGCCGAACAACTAGTGCCCGACGCTGGTTTTCAACTGGACCTGAGATGACTGGACCTGGGGCCTAATTCTGCTATTTTAGTAAATTCGTCACTCCAACACGATTCCATTCCCATCCAAGAGTAATTTTGCTTAAAGTTCGTAATCTGCTAAATACACTATGGTCGATCATTGGTCGGTCAATGGTGTCGTATTGAAGTTGTGTTTTAATTGCATTTTTGTATTGCCATTATTATAAAACCATAAGTACAAATGGTTTTCGAAATCTACTACTAAATGCGTACATTTGTTCATGCCGGATTTCATGTACGAGATTAATATTCTATGACATTACTTTCAATGGAGTATCAGTGGTTGTTCATTGAGAAGTCATAATGACGCCATTATATAAGTAGATTACCAAATTTGTCAAAACTTGACAGAACTTGATCATTGTGACTTCAATGATCGCCTATTCTGACAATATTGTAATAGCAGAATTGAGGCCCTGGGATGTTACGGACGTAAAATAGTTATGTACCTGGTGTTACCGTTACTAATCAAACCGTATGTCACCGTAAAATTGTCAAACACCTTAGATTGTAATCTCTCTAGCGATATTGTAAACTCTCGAAATATTGTCAACTGAACATACGTAAGTATTTCTACCCCATAATCGGGACTAGGGGTAACCCCCCGTTAGGTTAGTTAGGTTCCTTTAAACCCTGCACTCGGAAATGGGGGCCCCGCGAACCGGGGCTCCGTCGACTACGCTTTTTAGGGGAATATAAAGTGTTTTAAGGTTATGTTATATTAATTGGTATTTCTCAGGAATGCTTTTCATGAGCGGGGTACCATTCGTCAAGGGGGACCCCTCTTTCCCTCCACACCGCGTGACTACCATCGACTACATTTCACGAAAAATAATGCGTTTTATTGGATTTTTGGTTCGTTTCACAATATTTCGAGAGTTTACAATCTCTCTAGTTATTTTACAATCTAACGTGTTTGACAATTTTACGGTGATATATGTATTTATAGATACTTAAATGTAATAAATTGGTGTGTAAAACAATAACAAATAAAACTACTAATAAAAAGTTCAAGACGATACAAAAAAAACCAAGGGTACTTAAATACATTATAATGTAATAATAATGTCTATTATTAACAATTTCTGACACAATGATATTGTCTCTATTATTAATCTTACACGTGTGTTGCGAACAGAGCTGCAATTATCTTTAATATGAACATAACACACGAACATTACCGTGATTCGTAATCAGTGATGCGTGATTCGATTAAAACTATTAGCTAGTCAGCACTATTCCAGTATGTTTAGGCGATTAATGCAAAACGGCGCAAAATACTGATTATTCGAAATTATAAATACACTAGCTATGCCCAAGGCTTCAAGCGCGTGGAGTTAGATAATTGTCCCAACGGGTTTCATACTACCGGGGTAAAAAATATCCAGCTTGTGTGTACAATGTGTGTGCCAAATTTTATCCAAATCCGTTCAGCAGATTCATGTGCGTATTCAATAATTATCACTTGCTACGGTGACGGAAAATATTGTGAAGAAAGCAGGGGCACAATTCTGCTATTTTTAAAAATTTGTCACTCCAACACGATTCCATTCCCATCCCATTGTCATTTTGCTTAAAGTTCGTAATCTGCTTAATTCACAATGGTCGATCATTGGTCGGTCAATAGTCTTGTAATTAAATTGTGTTTTAATGACATTGTCGTATTACCATTATTCTGAAATCCTTAGTACAAATGGTTTTCGAAATATACTACTAAAAACGAACAAATTCATGCCAAATTTCATTTATAATATATTTTTACACATTTGTTAATATGTAACAGATTACCATTATGTGACATTTCTTTCAATGGAGTATTGACCATGGGAAAGTCACAATGACGCCATTATATTAGTAGAATACCAAACTTGTGAAAACTTGACAGAACTTGATCATTAAGAAATCAATGATCGACTATACTGACACTATTGTAATAGCAGACTTGAGGGTGCATGCCTGAGAGATATTTCTTGACGGCGTGCAAAGCCAAGTCAGAGGCCCTTGTAGCATAAAAACTAGACACCAGGTTAGATACTAACCACACGATTAAGAAAAAAAGTCCTTTTTCGTGCTGCGGCAGTATTTCTTAACTCACAAAATTTCACCAATAACAAAGAAATTCTTAAAATAATTAGCTAATCATAACTTCTTTCAACAAAAAAAAAAAATAACAATAGCTTCAGGCAAGCAACCCAACAAAGAATAGATAGTAAAATATTCGTTTCCATTGGCCCCGAACACACAAGGCGAAAAGTTTCCGAACTTCGTGAATAAATCCGTTAGAATAATCGTCACGCGATTCAAGCATTACCAACCAATGTTATTGGCAACATACGAAAATGTTTTGTATATCTAAAACTTTAGCAACTTCCGAAATTTAACACCTCGTGTGTATCGACTCGATATTGTGCTGTTAATGATCGAGTTTAGAGTTTCGTATTCGATTTTTTTTGTCGAATAATGAAATAAGTTTTAATTGGTTTGGATTACGTTTTTACGTGAAGCTATGTGTTCGATCTTTAGGTATTTTGATTAAATACTGCCTTGACTGAATTCTCTATGTATTTGATCTCTTCGTCTGCTAAAATAGTGATAGCTCGGTAATATAGGTCATATTAATATGTTGTATGTTTTTTTGCCATATTTTATACCACCTACGAATAATGTAGCTTTCTGCCAGTGAAACAATTGTCAGAATTGGACTATTCGTTTCGAAGTAATCACCTCTTACATACAAACTAACAAACAAATTTGATTTACCTAATAATATTATTTTTGAAAAACCTACACGGTCTAGATGTATGTAACAGCTAAAATTTTATTTTGATGATTTTTTTCTATCATGGCCTATTCGTGAGTTTACTTGGGGAAGCAAATAAAATAAAGATCTCTTGATTCATACAGGAGGCTTCAGTCCCAGCAGTGGGAACATTATCGGCTGATTATGTAAGGGGTGAGGTTTCTTAAGCGAAAGCTTCATTTCACACAAAGAAGAAAAAGTTTTACAATGACATAAGGCACTATAACTTATTAATAGGAAACGTGGCACCCAATGGAAATTTACAAGAAAGTATAATATTACATTCGAGAAAATAGATGCGAATAACATAAAATAGTTTCGAATACTCCTTCAAAGTAAGAATACTCGACCTTTGACATTCGGATAAGATACATAATCGGGATAGTTGGGCGTCATTACCCAAAAAGATAGTTCCGGGAAAAAAAACCGTTCGGCTTTGTTCGAAATGTATTGAGCCGGCCCGAACATGATTGAAGCTGTGTGAAAGCCAAATATTCTACTCATCATCATCATGATCTGCCTAGCCTTTTCTAACTATGTTGGGGTCGGCTTCCAGTCTTACCGGATGCAGCTGAATACCAGTATTTTACATGGAGCGACTGCCTATCTGACCTCTACAACCTAGTTAATACTGGGAAATACGATACCACTTGGTAAGACTGGTATCGTATTTCCCAGTTGTCAGACTTTTTGGCCCACTGACTATCTGTGACGACTGCCAACGATGGACAAATGATAGTCGGGACCAACAGCTTAACGTACTTTCCGAGGCACGGAGGAAACTCGATATGTAAGGGTGGTCACCCATCCACAGACCAACTGAGGATAGCACGGCTTAACCTAAAGATCGACCCGAGCGGCTATTATATTTTAGCTTATCTTACTAATAATATTATAAATGTGAAAGTTTGTGAGGATGTATGGATGTTTGGAACTCTTACACGCAAAAACTGCTGCCCAGATGTGTATGAAATTTGGCACACAGATAGTTAAATAACCTGCATTAATAAAAAAAAACACTCCATACGCAAATACGCGCTTTGACGCGGAGTTGCGGATACCAGCCTGTTGTACAGTACAATGCAACCTGCTTTAATACATAGTGTTACATCGGACCTACTAGAACATTCGAGAAAGCACGTGATTACAGTGTGTGTACGTTAGAAGTTCGAGTGCATTCCGTTATTATTACTTTTAAAGTTCGCGACCTATTTATAAAAAGACATTAGAATTTTGACCGTACGCCTAGGGCATACGGTTTATATTTGTTTGTTGTGTACAAGTAGTTTATATCTACTACTTTATACCTACTACTACTTTAATTACCTACCTACTATTCTTTTGTTTTTTATGACCCTCTAGAATATTCGTGGTTAATCTGGTGTGTCTGTTGGCGAGTATAAATACACCGCTCAGGCCTGCGACCGTCAGTCTTGCTTTGGCTGTAGCCAAAACGAAGCGAATCGAAGTGAACTTGAAGTGCGATATCTAAGCGAATAGTGAACAGTAGTGTACTGATTAAGTTTAAATTGTTTTGTGATTCATAAAGTTACCACGGACTCCTGAATTGCGCCCGGTTGATGGCAATAGGCCCGGCCCAATGACCTTGAAAACTCGACCTGTATGAACCTGGATTTCGCAGGTTACCCTCGAGTTTTCACCTTAAACATAACTGGCAAAATGTGCGAATCAAATCTGCCGAACCGAACATTCACAACCGTTCGGTTCATCCGTTGACAGAGTCGCCGCCCATCGGTAATGTCTTAATTCCCGAGACACAAAGTTTGGCAGCATTTTTCATACGGGCGAGTTGGCATGACAGTCGAGTGGACACGACCTTAAGGTCGCCTTGGGACTGTTTTGACGGTAAACGAGGCATCAGAGGACAAAGGGAAAACCTTTTTTCTTTTAACTTTTTTTTGACAGTAAGTAGTGAAATAGTGGGGAATTGACTTGTTGCAGAGTACTGATGTTGTTAAGATAAGACAAGATATACATTTGTAGTAACATAGGGTATATGTATTAGGCACGCAGGCTGTTCAGTAACTAAAAGATTCATCATGTTCAGCATTTGCGGCATAGAAAAGTCATTCAAACATTTACAAATTTTAGGTAAATTGTCCTTTTATCTAATTATTAAATATAAATGCTACTACATATTTGTTAAATTCGTAATGTTACACGTTGTTAATAAAACACATGCAAACTGACTTTCCCAATTAGATATAATTTTAAGTCCTTTTTTTTGTATGTGCGCTTAGTCACCTCCCTCCCTCCCTTTGGAAGTTTATTACAATGTTGATACCACATTGCTAGCTGTTTTATTAAAAGCATATGAGATTTGATACTAGGCATTGAAAGCCTAAAAATTTTTTCGCTGTTGGAATTTTGACTTCAAAGCTTAGCGTAGCCTTAAAAATGAGGGCGTTGACTCATTATCATCAGCCTATTAATGTTCCCACTGCTGGGACAAAGGCCTCCTCCCTATGAGAGGAATTGAGCTATAATCCACCACGCGGGCCCAGTGCTGATTGGTATATGTCACATGTCTTGGTTCTAGGATTTGCCAGTTTCCTCACGATGATTTGCCTTCACCATTTTGAGAGCAGAGGTAATGAAAATAATTACACAAAGTAATGCGCTTATCTGGGTTTGTACCACGTCTTACTCCGCCACTATTGGGCCACTGTTGGCTAGTGTTGGTAAAACAAAAATAATGTAAGTTTATATTAATTTAAAACACAAATAAATAATTTAACAATTTCAAAATTTATATAATTATGCTCCATCCATATTTAACGTAAAGGATTGCAAATATTCATTTCATTTTGTTTAAATTGTTCTCGTGAATTGTAATTAAAATCATTCAGAATTAATTGTAAGGTTACATTATTGACTGGATTCATGAATAGTACAAATATGTATACTTGTATATTGATGAATCAACTGATCCTGAGGTTGTGAGTTCGATTCCGAGGTCAGACAAAGTGTTATAGGGTTTTTCTGTCAGAAATTTCTCAGTAGTAGCTACGGAGTCTGGATTTGTGCCTGTTTGACGGCAAAAGGCTCACCCCTAATTACACGGGACTCAAGTCCGACTCGCACTTGGCCGCTTTTTTTGTTCTTCACCATACCTGGGACGGACGTCAGCCTGTACGAGATTAGGATGGCTCTGAAACAACTCAAAAACAACAAGGCACCGGGGGATGACGGAATTACTGCCGAACTCCTGAAGGCGGGTGGAAAACCGGTACTTAAGGCCCTTCAGAAGCTGTTCAATTCCGTCATACTCGAGGGCAAAACGCCACAGGCATGGTGCAGGGGTGTGGTGGTGCTCTTCTTCAAGAAGGGTGACAATGCCCGGTTGAAGAATTACAGGCCCATCTCACTTCTAAGCCATGTTTACAAGTTGTTTTCAAGAGTCATCACGAATCGTCTCGCGCGCAGGTTTGACGATTTCCAGCCACCCGAACAAGCCGGTTTCCGAAAAGGTTTTAGCACCGTGGACCACATACATACGCTTCGGCAGGTTATACAGAAGACCGAAGAGTATAACTTGCCTCTCTGCTTAGCGTTTGTGGACTACGAAAAAGCCTTTGATTCGATCGAAACCTGGGCTGTACTGCAGTCTCTCCAACGGTGCCAAATTGACTATCGGTACATCGAGGTGTTGAAGTGTTTGTACAAAAACGCCACCATGTCAGTCCGACTTCAGGACCAAGCCTCGGAACCTATCCTTCTGCAGCGAGGTGTAAGACAGGGAGACGTCATATCTCCAAAACTGTTCACCGCTGCACTGGAGGATGTCTTCAAGGTTCTGGACTGGAGAGGGCTAGGCATCAACGTCAATGGCGAGTACATCACTCACCTTCGGTTTGCCGACGATATTGTGGTCATGGCTGAGACCATGGAGGACCTCAGTACAATGCTCGATGACCTCAGTAGAGCCTCCAAAAGAGTGGGTCTAAAAATGAACATGGACAAGACGAAGGTCATGTTGAATGCCCATGTCACACCCATTCCTATCAAGATCGGAGACTCTACACTCGAAATTGTAGACGATTATGTATACCTAGGACAAACGGTCCAGTTAGGTAGGTCTAACTTCGAGAAAGAGGTCAATCGTCGAATCCGACTCGGCTGGGCAGCGTTCGGGATGCTGCGCGGTATCTTCTCGTCCAACTTACCGCAGTGTCTCAAGACGAAAGTCTATGACCAGTGTGTGTTGCCAGTGGTTACATACGGGACCGAAACGTGGTCGCTCACAATGGGCCTTATCAAAAGGCTTAAAGTCACCCAAAGGGCAATGGAGAGGGCTATGCTCGGAGTTTCCTTGCGTGATCGAATCAGAAATGAAGACATCCGCAAGAGAACCAAGGTCACCGACGTAGCCCGAAGAATTGCTAAACTTAAGTGGCAGTGGGCAGGGCACATTGCTCGCAGAACGGATGGCCGATGGGGCCGAAAAGTTCTGGAGTGGCGACCGCGAACCGGAAGACGATGCGTTGGAAGACCTCCCACTAGGTGGACCGATGACCTGGTGAAGGTTGCGGGAATCCGGTGGATGCGAGTAGCAAGGGACCGGTCAATGTGGCGACACTTGGGGGAGGCCTATGTCCAGCAGTGGACGTCTTTCGGCTGAGATGATGATGATGATGATGATGATACCTGGGACCTTTCTAGTTACAACTTTTTGACAAGTTTTTTTTTTAAATACAATTTTTTATTGTAAGATGTTTTAATTAAACGACCTCTACGACCCTCGTACTATTCTATCCATCCATCAGCACAATGTTATGAGTGCGTTACATTGAGTTCTACCACAAAACGTGATTATTCACCAAAAAAAAAAGTTGTTTCCCAGCAATAATATTTGCGTAAAGTTACTTAGGTCCGTGTTCACCGAAAAGATAACGGTCTGATTATCTAAAAACAGCTGTCACTGTGATACGTTCCCGTATAAAAATGTGTTTTAAACAGCTGTTTGAATTAGAATGCTTGGTTAATGGCGTCGTGATGAGGTGGTTTACACTTAGTATGTGTGTTCATTAGGTACACCTCTGCCGAATGCTCCAAGCATTACAGGCGTGATGTTATGCACAGTTATAAGAGAATAAATAAATAGAAATAAATAAATATCGCTGGAGAATAACACACAGCGCTATCTAGTGCCACTGTAAGCAAGGCTTGTGTCTTGGATACCAGATAGTTGATATACTACATATATACTTTTTTGTTTGTAAATACATACTTATTATACATATAAAACATCCATGACTCGGAAACGACTGTCCATGCCCATCACACAAACATTTGCTTCTACCGGGATTCGAACCCAGGACCCTAAGAACGTAAGGCAGCTTCACTACCACTACGCCATTCAGGTCGTTAGAATAGAATTCTAGAAAAATCGCTGACTGACTTAACTACCTACTCATACTAGGGATGTAGGGAATGATTCATGTAGGTTAGTGGGGCTGTTCTATAAATACATTTCAAGGCTAGTTAGTAGGCTCACCGCACAATAGACGCGTATCGTGTGTCCTACAGTAGATACAATTACAAGCAGAAAGAAAAAATAACCACAAACATATGGCTAATCAATTCAAAGTTGTGCTGATAGTGACGTCTTTTAATAAATTCTAACTTTAATCTATACTAATATTATAAAGATGAAGGGTTTGTTTGTTACGTTGAACGCGATAATATCAGGAATTACTTCTTTTTGTGTTGGATAGTCCATTTATCGGCGAACATTACAAGCTGTAAACATCACGCTACAATCAATAGGAGCGGAGCACAATTTTTTTTTTGTGCTTTTTTAGTAAGAACAAAAATTCTTAATAATTAATTACGATCTAGCCTAAAAGACTAATAAGCAATTTAACTCTAACTTAATATGTTACGTGATAGAGCATGAATGAAAAATGTTTTAAAAACGGGGAAATATTCCATTTGTGAGCTTTTTCTCTCACATGTGACGTAGACGAAGTTGCGTGGGTCAGCTAGTAGCTTATGTCTCGGAATAATCTTCCTAGAGCAAGATTTTGTTTGTTTTAATAACTATTGAGATTTGTTTTAAAAATCGTCTGTGTGGCTGCTAGTTTTAAAATAAAATAGCGGAAATTAGGCAATTGAATAAACACCCCCCCTCCCGCTACCGTTGCAATACCTTTGTTTGATGTTTAAACATTTTATTATTTTGTAGGAACGTGCTGTGTATTTAGTCTAATAAACACACTTGTTTATCAGACTAAACATAAATGTATGTTTGTTCCTTTGTAGTATTGTAGAGACCAAGCGCGTGAGACGACTTGGATGAGTTTTAAGTCAACTGATTATTGCTTTTCAGTCGGTTTTTTTTCGTTTTTAGGATTCCGTAACCAAAGGGTAAAACGGGACCCTATTACTAAGACTCCACTGTCCGTCTGTCTGTCACCAGGCTGTATCTCATGAACCGTGATAGCTAGACAGTTGACACAAAAAACATTTTTTTTAAATTTTCGTAAAAAAAAATATTTTGTCCCATACAACGAGCGTGTTTTTTTTTAATAATGGCACTTGGCTTTTTATAATTACCAAATTTTATTTAGTAAGGATATTTCAAAACGAAAACGGGTCTGTACAACGTTATTTTTTAGTCGTTTTAATCCCTTTAAGGGCGGATAGTACACATGAAAATGAACAACTTTTACTATGGGACCAACTATGAAATCTCGAAAAAAAAATCAGCTGCTTCATACATTATTGGTCGCCTAACTCGGAAAAATGTAGGCAACAGCTGATATTTTTTTCGAGATTTTATAGTTGGTCCCATAGTAAAAGTTGTTCATTTTCATGAGTGCTATCCGCCTTTAAAGGGATTAAAACGACTAAAAAATAACGTTGTATTTGCTCTAGTTTCATTTGAACAAAACTGATCGTTTCGAAGTTTCGAACGAGATGAAACGGAGTAAAAATGAGGCAGTCCTCAGCTAGTGAAGTAAAAAATTGGTCGAACGTGACATTCATGCTAAGCTGTAACAGGAACTACAATATTACTTTACTTACGACTACCCTCCGAAAATATTGTGTTTGACAACACCCTGGAGGCGCACCCGAAAAAAAGAAGTGAAAACAAACTTTTCCGATTCGCTATAAAAACCGGTAAACCGTGCCGATCTCTATCGAAACTATACCGGGATTTTTATTTATCGTTTCCCGTTTTAGCCGCGAGCCGTGTTAGTACTGTTGTTCTGTATTAAAAAAAAAACGCAAAAGTTTTTTTGTTCTTTTCTTGTTTAGCTGTTTTTTTTTCATTGAAAATTTGTGATGTTTCATCAATGGAGACGGCTTTATCTGCTTTTGAAGGGTTTGCAATTTAAAACAGTGAAAGAAAAATGTTTTACTATCGATATGAAAGCGGTTTTCGTTTAAATTTTTAGCTCGATTTGTATTTGGAACGACTGACATAAATCAATTTGAAAAATAATGTTTTTGCAATTGTAGTGGCTGATGAGTGAGTTTTTGATGGCTTGTCAAATTACGTGAATGCGTATTTTTATAAAGACTAAGTAAAATAGAAAAAAAAGTAAAAAGAGTAGAATGTAAAATGTAACCTTTACAACAAATGTGCCCACGGCTTTGCCCACATCATAAATAAATTAAATATAAGAGAATTTGTCCTTCGTACATGTTCATTGATTCGTAATCTATTAATGTTTTCAAACAAAGTGATTGAACAAAATACTTATATGTTGTTCATACATAATTTACGTATACATGGTAACAAGTAAGTACCTACGCGGTATCGCTTAAATCATGTAGATTTACTCACAAGACTAGTCTTCAATGCTAAATTAATAATAAAATTAGCTAAATGTACTAATTAAAATGTAATTTAATGAAACATCTGCTTATCAATGTGTTAATTAAAATTGAGTTAGAATCTTAATTAAATCTTGACAATGAACTTTTAAGTTTAATACTTAATTAATATTCAGTAGTAAAATTATAAGTATTCAAGTCTTTTTATATATAACCATTGAAATATTTAAATAGGAAGGGACACCGACGCTAGACTAGTAATCACGAAAGAACACGGGCGAGACAATTGTTGATGAAATTACTAAGCGTCTACGTATGTCACCGTGATAGATGCCTACGAAATAATTTACTAAGATTAATGATATTAATGATATTTAATGTGATAAGTAGGTATTTTTAGATTTATTTTTCGAATAGTCTGTTTTTAACAAGATATAACCTCTAAAACTTCAAACTGGAATATCTTTAATTCCTGACTTCCTAGAAAAATATGACGTAAACTCTTCAGGAATTCAAACACTATACGTTTACATAATTTTCATGGGCAGACACTAAAACAAAATTTCAACAAAAATTTGTTCGCGCTTTGACCGGTGTTCTTTATCATTCATAATTTAAAAAAATGACACAGAAATAGTAAACACGAAAATTTTCGTAGGTGATTCAGCAGAAGATAAGCATGCAGAAGATAATTCAGCAGCTCTATACATTTGACAGTGAATGACTGTAGAAAACCGCTTTTTTTTTTAAATCACCGACGAAAAATGTAATTCATCGGTTTTTAAATTTTATTACGTGGTTACTACGTAGCGTCGGTGTTTCTTGTACCCTGTGTGTTTCCTCCGTTTACTTATTAAAATTCTCTAGTACTGCTATGATCCTTAAGTTTGTGCTGGTATAACTTACGTAGTACAAGAAACACAAAAAGCATTCTTTGAAAAAACAGTGACTTCCATTCCATGTATCAACATTATTTTATGAAAAATAATTCGCAATGAAATTTGACTCGTCTACTAAAGAAATATCATCATCACAAGATGTCATCCCAAAATTACGTCACGATTTTATAAGGAAACGAAGCCTCGTCTAATTTTAACGAAAACAGTATGGCCGCTGCGATAAGGGCTTGAATTTTATAAGCCATAATATTATAAGTAATCAGTCACTGCTTCCATCCCCTTATCTTAGGAACCAAACTACGTATTAAATTAACTTTCTTTACAAAAGGGAGGAGGCGATTGTCAATCAGGACGCCCAAGAATTTAGTCGATTCAATTTTAGATGAATCTGTAATCGACTTTCGTGATTCCGGTTTTAGAATGTCTACCAGAATTTGAGTGGGTTTCGGGTTTCGTACAAATTCTAAAAGAAATCCGAAAATGCCAAAACCTAATAACCTGTTACGTCATAGTGAAACATACTTAATTGGCGAAATGTGAGACTACAATTAGGTACACCCTAACCCTTCGGGGATTAGCATTATCGGTCTATAATGTTCCCACTGCTGGGACTCAGGCCTCCTCTCTAGGAGAGGGAATGGACTATTATAATCTACCACGCGGGCCCATGCGGGCTAGTAGATGTCACGTGTCTGGGAATGTCTAGTTCTAGAACATGTCGGTTTCATCACGATGTTTTCCTTCACCGTTTTGAGAGCAGTGGTGATGAAATAATTGACACAAAGTAATGCGCCTACCTGGGTTCGAACCTACGACTACTGGTCGGGGCCGCTACCACTGGGCCACCGCTGTTCTCGGGAGTTACGTAGTCGAGATATTTTGTGAAATCTAAAAATCATTATTATAGGCAAAGGTTTTCGATTAAAAATTACTTCAAACCAATTAACTCCTCCAACTTTGGAATGAAGTTCCAAACGATTTTTTCTCTCAATGGATTCTTTATACTAAAATCCGTTTAGTAAATGGCTCGTCTAATCGGCGCGTCTCAAACAGGACCCAATAAACTCCTTAGAAAATCAATCTTCGTTTAATTAACTACTTTGAGACGGAAACTCGTAAATCGATCCGACGAAACTGTCTTCCAATTTAATTTGACGAACCCGAGGTAAGTAGGCAATTGTTTTCTTTTATCAAGATAAAAAGTTCGTACAGAATTTTGTTCGCAGTTTAGCAATAAAACCTCTTTATTTGACGTTGTTTTTAATAACGTTGGTTTGACATTTTTTTTATCGTTGGTAAGTAGGCATTACTTTTTTGAAGATTACGTTGTGTTTTTTTTTTCATATTCTGTTTAACGTAATGGGGAAGACCGTTAAAAGCTAATTGTAGATGGCGCCACCATAGCTGGTCTCAATCTGACCAATGAGGACAAGGTATTTTAAATATGAAATGACATTCCTTGATTTTCAACCAATGATGATGCTTGGAACCAACTATGCTAGCGCCATTAGCTACACAGTGTTCACCCCCATTGGCGTTGATTGATTTCGTTTCGGGTAGTCAGAAGCCCGCAAAGTCAGACAACTTACGTTCTTAGGGTCCTGGGTTCGAATCCCGGTACGAGCAAATGTTTGTGTGATGAGCATGGACATTTGTTTTCGAGTCATGGATGTTTAAAAAGTATATTTGTAGTATTTCAACTATCTAGTGTCCACGACAGAAGCTTTGCTTAGTGTGGCACTAGGTGGCGTTGTGTGTTAATGTCCAGCAATATTATTATTATAAACTAGTCTTGCCAGTCTTGCTAAGAGGTATCGTGGTACTTAGCAACTGGATTCTGGAGACAATAGGCAGTTGCTTCTAAAGGGTGTAAAAAAACCTCTTAACGAAGCCGAAAGGCACTTGTTCTCCCTTTCATTGCGATCATATTTTTTGTTATACATCATATCTGGGAACGAAGTTACGGAGATATTGGGATCAAAATTCCATCAGCACAATGTTTTGAGTGCGTTACATTGAGTTGTACTACGAAACATGATTTTTCACCCAAAAAAAAAAGTGGTTTCCCAGCAATATTTTTTGCGTAAAATTACTCAGTTTGATGTACAGAATGGTTGGCTTCTTGATGAGTCTGTTTACACCCTGGGTCTAGTTAAAATGTAAGTAAATGATGATGAACTTATGATTTTGCTAACGTCAATATTAACTGTTCGACACAAGGTCACATCATATAGTGTGAGAAATAAGAATCAAATGAAACTCAACTCTCAATAAAGATAAAAAGCGAAAATTCGTGAAAAACTAGTTCCGTACCTACCTACACCCCATATCCAATCGACTACCCTCAAATAGCCCCAATCGTTACATCAAACACAATAAGTATACTCATATCTGTCGTCGAAAGAAGAAATAAGCAATAACCCCTCTCCCCTCCCCAAACTACCCGCGTCTAGACTGGACAAAGGGGGTGAAAGGGGGCGAAATTTTGTCCGATATTTCAAACGGACAAAAGATAATAATTTGGGGTGGACTATTATAGAAAAAGCCTTTGGACACGTCCGTTAGATCAAGGGGCAATTGCTTGGACGATTGTCAGGGGTGTTTTTTCATGTTATTGGGTGGCATATAAACTTACCTGACCGTCACCGCCGCCTAAGGACATCGACATTACTGATTATATGTTAGGTTCGTTGCTATCGGAAGAACGAACCTGTAAGAATAAGGTACGTTTTTCTCATTTGGTTAGGATTTCCTGGGTTCAGAGTTTTTACGTCCATGAGCTTCTGACTTGGCTTAACATGCCGTCTAGAAATATCGCTCAAGCATGTTTGGTTTCCTCAGGATGTTTTCCATCACTAAAGCTAGTGATAATTGTGCAATACGCATATGAATCCGAAAAATCAATGATCAATCAAATAATGGGGTTAGATAGAAACTACAGAAGGCACCTGCTACGATCCTGACACACTCACACGTAATATCCATACAACATAGGTATGTACATAACAAAATGAGTGATTCAAGTAAATCCAAAAAAACCGACCCTTTTATACCTGCGGGTAAGGGGTGCAAGTAGTGACAATGCTAACGGGTGAATTTGGCTAATTTGGTGTGTTTGAATTTTGTGTGTTTTTTAAAGCTAAGCTTGTATTCTTTAATTTTGCCTAGTGATTTGTACTGAATATCTTTAGATTTAAGAAAAAAATAATTAATAAACCAAATTACAAGGGGTGTGCGATTTTATTGCTCTCAAGTGTAGGTATGATGACCATTCTTTTCCAGAAGTTTCCTTGTTTGAACACCGGCTAAAGTACCGGCAAAAAACGATGTATTGTATAGAAGTATTCATGTTTCATTCTATTTAGATGTCCGATCCACCGCTTCGTGTTGAATTAATTATAAATGTACTTTCATATTGTGTATTAAGAAATGTAAAGAGCCGACCGTGGGATGTTATTCGTAAAAGATTTACGATACATATTCTTGGAATAGAAATGCGACGGATTTACGAGAGTATGTAAGTACCTGTCCTAATTGAGTAATACAAGATGTAAACGAATTATAATGTTTGAACGACACGCTTCATTTTGACAATATAAGGTACTTATATTACTACGAGTATAATATATACTAACTTACTATAATATATTCCACTACGTACAAAACTACAACTCTAAATAATAATAAAAATATGTACAAGTTTCAAAACGATTACAGACCTTCAAAAAATTCGTGCACATCGCTGTCAACAGAAAAAGTGCCCAGTGCCACGTTGGATGGCAATGCTGATTCTTTGGCCAAAAAATAGACCCAATTTTGACAATTGATTACTATACAAACTGCGTTGACCTACTTTAACCGGAGACCAGCTATAGGTCAAACAAATATTTGTTCCGTGCGGGAATCGAACAGCAGCCGATCACTCAGCTACTGCGCCAACCATGCCGTCTAAAATGTCACAGAGATCTTAAAATTTTTGATTCGAAGACATTCCGATTTTCTCACAATGTATTCCTTTAAGGTTTCTTCAAGAATTCATATAGGGAAGAGCCACAAAGATAAGCACCGGGAAAATTGCTGTAAACATTCAAAACGCATGCGGGTAAACGACTTCCAAAAATCGATGTGTGATGGGTTTGCGTGAGATGCCTGTTAACTGAAGGGTTTTCATAAAATATAACGATCTCGGTCCTTTTTCGGGACAAGAGTTGAATGCGGGCTTTGTACACACGGTGACACATTTACCTATACATATCCAGTATAACCTGATCTTGCTTTGTATGAGCTTCCCGCACCATGAGAGATCAGCATAATATGTTTTGTATAGCTTGATTGGTGGTCGTGCGTTACATGTTGTATCCTACAGCGTATCTCATGTCAATGTCATCACATCACAACAAGATGGCAGAAAAAAACCTCTAAAAAGCAACAAGACGACTAAATTTGGAAAAAAAAAATGTTGAAGAAGATGACGAAGTCTGAAGTACTATTACGAGTTTTTTTTTTTTTTTTTTTTGTTTTAATATCACTGGACTTTACACACAGCGCCGTCTAGTGCCACACTAAGCAAGGCGCTTATTATGTCTCTATTTACGCTTCTGCATAGCCTGCCGAGGATCGCAGGTTAAATATTGGTAAATAATTGTTCAAAAGTAACAGCTTGTGTCGTAACAAGAATTCCACAAAATAAAGTGATACTATGAGTGTCTGTTGTGTAGAGTTTCAAGTTTTTTTGTTTTTTTTTTTATTACGTAATGGGCCAGCTCTCGAAAGAGATGGATGAGGTCTTTAATGGAACGAGCGTGCTCACAAGATTCCTGTGCACTCTTGCTTTGAAGGCAGGCGGGTTCGATGTGGGTGGGAACACAGATGCAGGCAGAGAGTTCCATACTTTGACAGTGCGCATAAAAAAAGTGGAGGAGAAGCGCTTAGTACGACTCGTCGGATATTTACGCAGCGCGTCTGCTAGTCCGGTGGTAAAAGGGTGATGGCGAGATCTGGGGCCATATTTTTGAATCACTCGAAGTGAATCTTAAATTCATGCACGAAAGCAAAACGTATACGAAATTAATTTCGATTGCTCCAAATTTTACGTATTTTTTAAGTAATAGAAATGAGTGTTGCCCTAAAACTGGAATCTTATAACATTTTTAATTTCACGCAGAAAAATAAAAACCGGAAAGCCATAACTCGTTGATTTTAAAAACCGGTAATGAGTTACGGTGGAACGGAACGTTAATTAAAAAGTTATAATGTCATTGTCTGACGTCTGTCATTGGGATTTCGATATTTTTTTCTTTAGTTTTCACATATTTTTTCCGGTTGTTATTTGTGTTGGATTAGTTTTTGAATTGTTAAAGAAAATACGTAGATAATGGAAAACAACAAAAAAAGAATCAGTCAACAAATCTTCACTTGTCAGTGTCATTCTCACTCTCATTTCTACTGGTAGAATATCGGAAACGGGTGGGTCGGACCATTCGTTGCAAAATTCACGGGTATGAATATTCAAAAATAGCGATTTTAGGGATTTGGATTTGGAATTCTATTGATTCAAAAATACGGCCCCTGGTCGTGGAGCTCCTGCGCACACTCTCCGAAGTGTGAAGCGCGCGTAGCAAAACACTAAGACGGAAGGTAGACCGATTTGTCTGCACCTAACAATTTCTTTACCACCCACCCACATTCATCAGTCATCCCGCGTTCACGGCGCTTGCAACAGCGTCGAAATATAGTGTTTTACAATCTTTTAACATCCACAAGAGAACCAAGGTTACCAACGTAGCCCGATGAATTGCCAAACTTAAGTCAGGGCAATTGCTCGTTCCCTCTCACCGTACTGGTTTTATGTCCTCTTCTTATGCTGTCTCCACTATTAAGCTCTGGAACGCGTTACCCCTTGGCATTAAAAAAACCGAAAGCAAATTGGCTTTCAAAAGAGCAATTCGGAAGTTTTATTTAAAGGCTGTCTAAATTGTTTACCAACTAGCCTATATTAGAGTCGTAATAATTATCATAAGATTTCTCGTGTTTCGGACTATTTGTATGTATTTTAGTATATATTAGTTTATTTTATATGCTTATCTTTCTTAATATATATAAATCTCGTGTCACAATGTTTGTCCTCAATGGACTCCTAAACCACTTAACCGATTATAATAAAATTCGCACACCATGTGCAGTTCGATCCAACTTGAGAGATAGGATAGTTTAAATCTCAAATTATGAGACGCAGACGAAGTTGCGCGAGTCAGCTAGTTTATGTATAAGTATGTAGGTACCCATTTATGTGTTTGATTTTATTCTTGCAAAATGGCATGTTTATTTTTATTTTTATTGTACTTGATCACAATGCTGTCTTATTTGACCCAATGGTTGACTGGTAGAGAATGCCTTGTGGCATTAAGTCCGCCTATGTATCACTACATGAAGTTTAAATAAATAAATAAATAAATAATAGATGGCCGATAGGGCCGAAAAGTTCTGGACCGCAAACCGGAAGACGTTGCGTTGCAGGACCTTCCACTAGGTGGATCGATGACCTGGTGAAGGCTTCGGGAATCCGTTGGATGCAAGTCGCACGGGACCGGTCAATGTGGCGACACTTGGGGGAGGCCAATGTTCAGCAATGGACGTCTTTCTGCTGAAATGATGATGATGATGAAGAATCTTCTAGCTTGTATGTTTTCTACATCTACATGGATAAGAACATAATCTACTGATGTTCTATTGTACGTAATTCATATTTTACTTTATAAATTAGAATGGAAACAGTGATTAATGGGAAGGTCAATGTACGGTCGAACAAGCTATTTGGTTAACAGTTTAACCGACAAATTACATTGTAAAGTGTAAACCAAATAGCTTGTTCGACTGTTCAGTATTGATGACGTCATAACACAATATAAAGGTAGGGCGGAGGTGTAATTAGCGGCCATGGTTCGCCGAACTACGGTTATAGTTCAAATCAAATATTGGAGTCAAATATTTTTTCACCCAAAGGAGAATGACCAAAGTGGACCAAAATTTGAAAAAAAAAAGAAAAGTTTTGCCCCCAGATTTACTACATAGCTCATTTGAAAGACTGGTTAAAATGCTTAATTTTCTTCTATGGAACTGAAAAAATCTGACCCACGGAATCATAGATATTAGCTGAAACGTGAACTTGAAAAAAAGTAGCACATTCACTTGCACATTCAAAATTGTTGAATTAGTCTGTAACTGTGGGTTAGAATTTGATGCACATTGGCACACATAGTAAGTCCAACATTATAAGTTAACCCACAATGGAGTCAACCCTGGGGGCAGCAGTTTTTTTTTTTGGACCAGAGCCCATACATTTTTGGTAATTCTCCTTTGTTTAAAAATAGAATGTAGTTGACTAGGTTATACCTGCGGCTTTGCCAGCTAAAAGTTTGATAAATAGGGTTGACAACAAAAAAATCTGTCAGATTATCAAAAAATATTTGACCCGTATTTTTCATTTTGTTACACAAACCAAAATAGAACCAAAGATACGATGCTTTTAAAATTCTCTATACGTCACGCCTAGGTATAATTTTTAGAGCGTATTGACGTCATGACACCCTCTCCCGAATTTTGATGCGGTTTATCTTTGTCAATATTCATTGATTTACAAAAGAAACAAATACGTGTCCATTATTAAAATTTTCCAACACTTTAACTAGATTTGTATTTTTTTATGTACCTACTGATTGAAATTTTAATTTTGTAATGGTTAATTTATATTGAATTATGTTTGATTATGATCCTAAAGGGATAAATAATAAATAAATGATTTTGATTTTTTGTTTTTTTGATTTTTATACTGTCGTCATGCCTATTGTCCCATGGGAAATTAGGGACTAGTGGGATACAAAGTATCCTATGTGTTAATCCAGGTTGTAAACTATCTGTGTGTGTTGTTTAAAACATACAGAACTAGTATTTACTTCACCAACTTAAGAGTCCCGCGGAGTGTGCGGCGTTCAAACAAACGTAATACCAAAATAATTTTTAAGTCAGACATGTTCATAAGGTTGTGTGTATTTATTTCGATTGGATTACAGATAATCTAGGTTCTCAAATAAATATTTTGAATGGGCACTGATTTAGACAAGAGTTACGAGAAAAATAAGTTTTCTATAGGACTGTTTAGACTTTCACGGTTTTCTTACGGGATTATATCCGTGATCTTCCTTAGGTTTTCCGAGACAGATTTGTCTGCTCATAATTAATCATTTTCGTCCGACCCGCATACCTCTTCAGTATTCCCGCGATCAATGGTTTTGTGGGGCAATGTATTTAGTTTTAAGTTTTATTATGTAAATAAATCATTCATTCTTTCATTCATTCATCATGATGCTTGCAACAGCGTCGAAATATCGGGTGCTCGAAAAACCTAAGGAAAATCACGGATATAATCCCGTAAGTACTTTAAGTGTTTTCTATAGGAATTTTAAATTCCTCATATCTCATTTATAAATCACTGTCCATTCAAAATATATATTTGGGAACCTAGATATTCTGTAATCCAATCGAAATAAATACACACTACATTAAGAATAAGTTTGATTTACAAATTATTATGGTATTACGTTTATATAAGTATGTATTTACAAACAAAAAGTATATATGTAGTACCTATATCAACTGTCTGGTGACCACGACATAAGCCTTGCTTAGTGTGGCACTAGATGGTGCTGTGTGTAATGTCTAGCGATATTTATTTATTTATTTATTATATTAACGACGCATGTTCCGCCGGCCTCTTAAGCGCAAAACGGTTATTTTTCATGTCGGCTCCATGATATCTATTTCTAACGGTTATACGTTCGTCCTTCATGGTTTATTTGAACTATTGAGGCCCTCCCTTTTTTCCTATGGAATTTTCCCTTCAAATAAGAAAAGAAATTCGTTGAATGAAAGTGGATATACTTTTACACGTGGTAGAACCTTTCGATGGGTTTCTTATATTTACAAATAGCTTTTTGATAGTTCGTGTTAATATTAAACACACTTGTACCTTGTACCTTGTACCTTGACGAAGTTGTTCCCTTTATATTTTTGACATTAAATTTTTACATTACACCGTTTTTTTTTGACATTAAATTTGAAAGTGTACCGCTATTTGTTTATTGTGATTTATTTTTGTTAGAAATATTGTTTTTTTTTTGTTACACAAATGTAGCTCTATTCTTAGATTATCTGAATACAAAGAACTGTAGAACTCTGTACAAAGGTCTATATTTTTTTGCCTATTATAGTGTTTGATTTCATGTGTATCCAGTAAACTATTAATCCAGGGTTTGGTTCGAGATATTCCCTGAACGGTGTTTTTCTAATGCTACTTTAACTAAGTGGGTATTCAAATTCCTTACATCTCTTTTGACAGCTCTCTTGACCTGTTTATCTATTGCTCTGTGCTGCTCTGATCCTATACTATGTATGTTTCTTTGTTCTAGCAAGTAGCGTGTACTTGCTGTTAGCTTTGTATTTTTTTTTGCGTTTTTATGCAACTGCTGCTTTTTTTTATGCCTGTAACTAACCTGTCATATTCCTGTTCTACATCTGGGACATCTACGCCTAAACTTTTAAAGTGATTTGATAGCTCAAGATTGAATGATTCGTAATTATTAATGAGGGTTTCTTTACTTAGTCTTTTAATCGGTGTTTTGAAGGACTTTGCACGGTGGATTTTTAAATTAAAATTGATTTTTGCGCGTAATGGTCTGTGGTCACAGCTGTATTTGACGCTTACGTATATAAATAACCCCCCTCTAATTGAGAGGAGGCCGTGTCCCAGCAGTGGGAACATTATAGGCTGATGATGATGACGATGATGATATATATAAATACGCACATAAATCCGAAAAATCAGAGGCCTTGGGTTCAAACTCGAGACCTTGACCTGACTTGGTAGTCCCACGGTCACATCACTATTTCAGCAGTAACTTCCTTTCTAGCCATATTATCCTTCACACAGTCCATCTTATGTCACTTTGGCATTTTCCTGCTGCTATAGCATCACATCCATACTCAAAATTTTCCTCACTACATTTTCCTCATGCCTCCGTATCACATAATCCATACCATGATAACCAATTACCTATTATTTTTAACGGAAAAATCTCAACTAAAAACTTTGAATCCATTTTTTGTACAAACCCTGTAGTTTCGAAAACTATTTAAACTAAGGACATATACCTCTGCTTTTGACCGACCGTATAATGAATTAGGGCACGCCGCTTTGTAAAAGTTTGGGCCAAACAGCTAAACTTTCATGGGCTCTCACCTCCGGTGTCGGCTGTTGTAAATTGGGACAACCTCAAAAACTACCGCGTTCCCTTACGTTAGGCGTGTTTTAAAGGTTCTTTATTCAATTATAGTGAAACTATACTTCAATTGTCGATAGTAGGAGACGGAATTTGTGGCCGGTTGCTGGCAATAGGGTCGCTCCTGGCGAAATGTGGGAATTTTATAGGTAGGTTGGAGTTGCAATATGTTTACATTCAGCAGCTTTTAATAATACATATTAGTAATGTGGTTGATTCAGTTTTTTAGTAACGTATTTGAGCTGTTTGGGGTTTAAACATTAGGGCCATGGATGGGATCACAACATACCTAGTCTTTCGGGACATCACCATGCTTATTTTTGACCAAAAAATCAACATTGCAATCCAACGTGGCAATGCTATCAGCCTCCTGGTTGCCATTCAAAATTTTGACGCTGTTTCATTATTTAATCTTTATGTACGTATTTTTATGATTATTTTAAGTTTGTAAATAATAGACCGACAGGGCTAGGTTTTGAGGTTTCAAAAATATTTTTGTTTTTGCTTTTCGCGTATCTATAGTTTTCGGAACATTTGCTACTATATTTATTTTTGTCAATTTAGGTACTTGCAGTGGGAGATTTGGCTGTTTGTCTTTTCGACCACTATTAGACGAAAAGAAAATTATAGTTGAAAATTTTACTTTACATTATAATAACGAAAGTAGTAACTGATATACATAGGCATGTTGTGTCATCTCTGTCCATGGGAATCCACCTTAACTAGTTCCTAATACGTCGCCCAACTAGCTCTAAAATAATGTTACAATTTTTACAATTGGTGAAATAGGTCTTACGCGTTGTAGAGTACAATCAGGAATTCATCCACGATATTTATACAGGGTGTAAACCACCTCATCACAAAGCCTTTAACCAAGCATTCTGTACATCAAACTAAGTAACTTTAAGCGAAAATTATTGTTGGGAAACAACTTTTTTTTTGAGGTTATAAATCATGTTTTGTGGTAGAACTCAATGTACCGCACTTAAAACATTGTGCTGATAGATAGATTGAATGGTACGGGGGTCGTGGAGGTGTCAAAACTCAAAATCTTACAAAAAAAAATGGTATTTAAAAATGTTTTTCGAGTTCACGTTTTGTGTGGTTTTTATCCACGCAATCTTATTATTTGAAAAATAAAAAATACTAATTTCTTGCTGACCCTACTGTCAGTTTGCACTGGCCGAAAATGACACAAACTGGGTTTGCAGGCTGTTCTAGATAAGAGATCATAATTATTTTGAAATTTAAATCAGTTTTGCCAATTTTGATTTGAATAAAATTATCAACCACAAATCATCGAATTACGGAAAATGCAATATTCAGATGTGACACAAAACGCAATAATAAGCTTCATAGGTACGACTGTATCCACAGGCAAGAAATAAGCAACTTTAGAATTTTTGAAACTTATGGCATCAAAATACTGTAATATTATACTTAAACTACTACTCCACACTACTCTACTCTACTTATTATACTACTGTAATGTTATACTTTTCAGTATAACATTATTATCTTGCATGCAATGTATCATGTACACCATGTTTAAACAAATAAATTTTTACTTTACTTTACTTAAATAGCCCAGCGCTATCTACTAGTATACTAGTATAGCTACGAGTAAATTCATAATAACTTTTAAAAGGGATTTTCTCCTACTGATATTCATGTTTGTTACTTATACCTTATCTTATTGGTGCTCGTGTACACTTCTGCGGATTCCATACGTGGTGGTATCTATGTATATTAATTAAAACCGAAACATGTACATAAAATAAAATGCTCTTTTAAGAATAATCCAGTGCAGATGGATTACTGATCTCACTAACTCTTTATTTAAGAAGTAAGTAGAACAGTACTTTCTTCAGCAGTTGTCTATTGAAATTTCAAAGATTATACTGTAGAACTTTTATTAGTAGCAGCTACTGAGCTTGGGTTAGTGCCCATTTGATGGCAATAGGATCATCCCTAATTTATGGGACTTAAACATAACTGACTGAATTGTGGGAACTTTTAGATACACCTCTACTTATCTCTTTGTGGATCGGTGTGATGTTATGTATTTTTATTAAAACACAAAGAATAAATAATGTACGACAAAAGTATCTTGCATAATAAAATGTATAACTAAGTTAACAGAATTATAGTAGCATTTAAATAAAACCTTGCGGCAAAAGAAATCAAGGGATTGGTCAAAACTTTCAAAGTAATCCCTCATTTACCTGAAACGTCACCCACATAAAAAATAGTGTCCATTGGAAAAATAAGAAAAAAAAACTCTGCAACTTTTAGTTGCTCTTA
The DNA here is from genome assembly GCA_916618015.1 of Xestia c-nigrum. Classification (NCBI taxonomy): domain Eukaryota; kingdom Metazoa; phylum Arthropoda; class Insecta; order Lepidoptera; family Noctuidae; genus Xestia; species Xestia c-nigrum. The sequence goes on from OU745244.1 coordinate 2,817,676, forward strand.
CCCACTTTGAAAACACTGACACACACTGCTCATTAAAAGTTTCCAAAGCCTTTTCTACCTCCACTGAAACTAGTATACATTCAGGTGAACTCAAGTTTTTTTTCACGATCATTTAGTAGTCACAGTGCAGAAAAAGTTTGAAAAAAAGACTCTGCGACGACGTGCCGTCATTTTTTTCTCATTACATGTGTTGCTTGCTCTACTGATGTCTATTACACTGTGACTGTCGTGCTAAATGAGAATGGGAAAATTTTCATAAGGCGACTACAGGAGCCAAACGCGTGTGTTATAATGTCCGAAAGTATATGATTCACTGCGATAAATAAAACCAGAAAAATATATGGTATTCTTCAGGATATTATGCTAGTATGATAGAAATTTGAAATCATAATACAATTAAATTTACTCGATAAAAATCACGAACTTACTCTAAAACTATCTTTGAACGAGTAATAACCATACTAAAATGCGATCATTCTTTTTTTTTGGCAAATAATTCTACAAACAATATATTAGCATCATAACGTTTTATTTTTTGTCCAATCAATAGATTTTTTGTAAATCGATCGAAACCACTAATTTCTATTTTTCTTTTCACTATTCGGCCCGCAGAGACTGACGTAACAACCATTTTGTAGTGCAAGCTGATTAGAACTAGGGCACGCCACGATAGTGGCGGTAAGTCCCCTCTTTGAGGAGTGGCTAGAGAGGCGCCACGGCGTCCTCACCTTCCGCCTGACGCAGGTCCTCACCGGACACGGATGTTTCGGGAGGTACCTGCACCGAATCGGGCGGGAGGAATCGCCCGGGTGTCTCCACTGCGAGGATCGACCGGAGGACACGGTGGAGCACACGGTGGAAGTCTGCCCTGCGTGGGCGGAGCTCCGCCGTGTCCTCGTGGCGGCGATCGGCGGCGGCGACCTCTCGCGTCCGGCCCTGGTTCAATCCATGGTCCGGAGCGAGACGGAATGGGAAGCCGTCGCCTCCTTCTGCGAAGCAGTCATGCTAGCGAAGGAGGTGGCGGAACGAGAGAGGGAGAGATCCTCTCTTCCCGGCCGCCGCGGGAGACGCAACGGGCGTCGGGGGCCACGTGGTGGCTACCGGCCACCGTAGATGCGGGCCTGTGGACGACTGGCTATGGGCTAGCTAGCCGTCCGGCCGTCTAACGACGACGACAGGCCGTGTCGACGGCGCGTTCGTGTTCCACGCGCGCCTCAAAGAGTGTCAGCAAAAAGAGAGGGGCCCGCAAGGGCCGAAGCCTGCCGGGGTTGCGGGCCTGTTCGAAAGAGATACCGCGGCCCCGGAACGTAAAAGGCGAGGAAGGAACATGGATGGTTTTTAGTCAGTAAGAGTCTGACACTCCCTCCCGCTCCGCCCAGAGTGGGGGGGGTCATTTGATGATTTCCCATCCTTAAAAAAAAAAAAAAAAAAAAAAAGCTGATTAGAACTTTATTCTAACAGTATTTCAAACGAAGTTTGAACAAATAGAGTTACTAGTTCCTCAGTCTTCTAGCTCCTGGCAGTAGGAAAGCGAAAAATGGATTGAAGGTATTATGTGTATAATTAATAGATGATGATTGTCTCGTTGGTGTAGTGGTTGCAAGCGCGACTGCTGTGCATGAGGTCCTGAATTCGATTCCCAGGTCGGACAAAATGTTATTGGGATTTTCATCAGGATTTTTCCAGTAGCAGTCACGAGGATTTGACCCCAAATCCTTGGATGATGGCAAAAGGCTCGTGCCTTATTACAAGGGACTGAAACATAACTGGCGAAATGTTGCTGGACAATTAGGCACACCTCTGCCTAACCCTTCGGGGATTACAGGTTTTATTGTTTTTGGAAAGTAACATTTTGTAAACATTTATTTAAAATGTTGTTAACATTTTGTTAATATTTTGTAAACATTTAGTTAACATTTAGTTTTAAACTATGTTTCAGAGGTACATTGAAGTTTAGCATTTATTGTGTGAATTTAAACTCAATTTAGATCTCTCCATCGTATCCTATACTAGTGTCATTATTTATTCGTTAAATATAAACTTAACTTCATGTATTTTGGTATGCCAGACAGTTTCAAAAGGCACATTATCGTCTGCATGCAGTACAATGAATAAAATGGACATTACGTGACCTTCCGCTCAACCAGAAGAATCATAAGGGGGTACATTTTGAATAGTTTTCTTGGAAACTGGCTGCGAGCCAGGCTTTAGCCGCGTCGCATGACGTAACATTGTATCTTGTTTGCTCACTCAGCCAAGTGCGTCCGATTATGTAGAAAAACAGGAAGGCAACTGCAAAATAACAAATACTCGAGTTCAAAAACAGACGCCGATATTATTAAGGTCATCGTTAAAAATAATGTTATGAAAAATTGGCAGGTACTCCGTTATTTATGGAGGCAGAACTGACTGTATTTAATCGTCTATTTTCCGTTCTAAGACAGGTAGATTTAAGGTAGCAAGTCCGTCTTTGTCTCTCTTTGTGCGGTAGAAAGAGATAGCAATACTTGCTTCAGGTTTCCGTCGATTTTTATATTCACTGAGTCAGTTTATATTAGTTCATATTAGGCTTGGCGCTCTTGTATTTCCTCTGACATACAGGTAGGGCTGTCTATCTGATTATGAGGTCCATTGTCCACGATGCATATGACAACTATTAACAAACTAGTAAATAACGCATTGGTGATTGGCGTCGTATCCGGACTGAGGCCCAGCGGAGAGGGGAGGAGATATTTTGTAATAGAGTAGACGACAAAAAAATAATAATTAGTCCATCATCAAAGAGCGATGGAACGTAGCATTCTAAATATTGGACTCTCCGATCGAATGCGTAACACCTTAATACGGTCAAAGACAGGTATCGCCGATGTTGGCAGTAAGTCTGCGAAGCTGAAATGGGACTGGGCGGGTCACGTCTCTAGGATGGGGCCGGACAGATGGGCGAAGATAGTCACACTGTGGGTGCCTGAAGGCGGCCGTCGTAACCGAGGCAGGCCCAAAAACCGCTGGCGTGACGATCTGGACTCGTTCTTGACGGATTGGTCAGAAAGGACATATTGCAAACAGGATTGGAGAGCCATGGAGGAGGCCTGGAGGCCTGGAGCCATGCGCAGTTCATACTAACGTAATACCAAAATAATTTGTAAATCAAACATATTGTTAAGGTAGGGTGTATTTATTTCGATTGGATTACAGAATATCTGTTCCCAAATATATATTTTGAAAGGACACAATGATATGACGAATTAAAAATTTCTATAGGAATCTTATTTTTCTCATATCCCTTGTTAAAATCAATTTCTATTCAAAATATACATTTGGGAACCCAAATATTCTGTAATCCAATCAAAATAAATACGCACTACTTTAAGAATATGTTTGATTTACAAATTATTTTGGTATTACTTTTGTTTGAACTACGCTTTCTCCGCAGGCCTCTTAAAGCCTGGTGCCTGAAGCCTCCATTTGTTCGTACCGCAACCTAGTTATCACAAAGCTGGTTTTTAATCCTGTACATAAAAAAATAAATTTAAAATATAACATTAATTAAATTTTGCTCAAACAGCTATAAACATATTTATTAACTGTTTGCGGTTTTGTGCTGAATATCTATGAAAAGCGGAACGTTTTACATTAAGCGCTTCAGCTTAAACGATTAAGCCGCTTTAAGCTTGAAGCGATCAAAAAAGTGTTGTTGATACTTGGAGAGTTTTAATGTATTTTAAATAAGTACGCATTTATAGCACATTACGAGGAGAAGTAATCTGGAGAAATATAGTTGGTATTACAGTTCAAAGAATAAGCAAGTGTTGACTTCAGCGGTGGCCCAGCTTTTTCCCCCTAAGGGGGATTATCAGGGGGGAATTGTAGACTTTTCTTTTTAGATTCCACTTTTCCCCCTTTTTTTTTTTTTTTAAGGATGGGAAATCATCAAATGACCCCCCCCCACTCTGGGCGGAGCGGGAGTTTTTGCGTGAGAGAGTAACAAACATCCATGCGTCCATACATACTCACAAACTTTCGCATTTACAATATTAGTAGGATAAGATGGCAATGAACTAGCAATACTAACTGTAGAATCGATGACCGTTAGGGTAGATGTATTCGACTTCTGAATCAGCAAGAGTAAGATGGGTGGGACGCTCTTAGGCTTGATGGAGCGATGATTTCAACATGGCAACTGGAAGACAGTTTTATTTTTTATTTTTATTTTTATTCAAATGGAACAACAAACAGCTGCAATATAAAACATAGAAATAAGAAATATATACATAACTTAAAAACAACATTGCAGCCCACAACGCTGTTCACAGATTAACTCTAGGATACATAATATTAAAAATAATCGTTAGGGTTAGTTAAACATACTTATAAGAATGTAAAAAAAAAGAAAACAATAAATGGTGTATAAATATTTAACAAAACTCCTTTAGTATGAGTTTTTTAAACTTACAGTGAGAACATGCAAAAATGTCAATATGCTCGAAAGTTCTATTGTAGGGATCGACCATTCTGTGGACAGGCGAACGCAGGCCAGAGTTGGACTTGCAAGTGCCAGCTGAAAATAATCTGCCAGCGCGCACTTTTCGCATGTGGACATGTGGACAGTTGCCGAGAACAGAGTGACCTGTAATTTTAGAGGCTCATGTCCAGCAGTAGACTGCTGTAGGCTGATCATGTGGGAATAGTGCGCTGTTCTGTTGGAAAAGTAGAATTCCACTGCTGCCATTTGGTCACGAGCTTTATGTTGTAGAACACGTGACTACGAAGAACAAAACAAAGTTGCTTAGAGCATATTCTAAGTCACTGCGACGTGTCTTGTGGAGTGTTGAAAGGAACAAGGTAAGGCACGCGCGTGCCTCTTCAGGAACTCAATATAGTTGGAAAAAGGCAGGGCAGATGATGTTTGGCGCACAGAAAATATCTATAAATGTGATATTTTTTGAAGAATGCAATAAAATTTTGTGAAATTGTATTTTACCCATAACTTTGTGCTCTTTGATTTTGTAGACACAAACGAATACTTGTATAGTTATTGAAAATAATTTTGACGAAAGTTGACATTAAATTGGTATTGTGTTTGTTCTTCACCATACCTGGGAACATTATAGTTATGGAGATATTGGGGGTCAAAGTTCATACTTATTGGCATTTTTGATATTAAGATTTTTACTTTAAATACCTTCACGACCCCCGTACTTTTCAACCCATCCATCAGCAAAATGATGCAAGTGTCTTACATTGAGTTCTACCACAAAACATGAATTTTCATCCCAAAAAAGAAAGTCGTTTCCCAACAATAATTTTTGCGTAAAATTACTTAGTTTGATGTACAGAATGTGCATGGTTGATAGCTTCGTGACGAGGTTGTTTACACCCCGTACATGTTTTAAAATGGAGATTTTGGTCAGAAAGGTCAAATGCGTAGTACTTGCAACGAGCATGTGTAAGAACGTGGAAAGTAAAGGGAATAAATAAGGATCGTAGCAACGTTGTAATTCTCACGATTAAGGCGATTACATAAGCTAAACGCGAGTTTTATAATTACTAAAAGTATATGATTCACTGCTATAAACAAGACCAGAAAAATATATGATATTCTTGAGGATATATGCTACTGTTTTGTAAACATAATACACTAAATTTGGCTCAATAAAATGAAATCACGAACTTATCTCTAAAAATATATTTCAAACAATAAAAACATACTAATATACATGCGATCATTCTGATTGTTTGGCAAACAATTCTACAAGCAATATATTAGCATGATACTGTTTTAGTTTTTTAATCCAATCAATAGTTTTTTTGTTAATCGATCGAAACCACTCATTTCGCGCTATTTGGCCGCAGTGGCTGACGTAACAACCACTTTGTAGTTCAAGCTAATTAGAACTTTATCCTAACAGCATTTCAAACGAAGTTTGAACCACCACAAATAGAGTTGCTAATTTTGCTCGTCTAAGCGCCTTAATAATATAAAAAAAAAAAAAAAAAAATATTTTTATTTTACCAAAAGCCATCACATTGCAATATTTATAGACAACGAGCATATTAAGGCTGCTTTAAACAATAAGCAAATGGTGTATAAGAAAACAAGAAGGATATATTTTAAGTGAATGAAACACAACATGAGAAACGTTTAATTGTGTGGTGAAGTGAATAAATAGTGTAGTAAATAACTAGTCTCCACCACGAGAAATTTATAATTTTTGTGAACATTCGGGTTTGCTACCTTTGGATCAAATAAAATAATGATTGCGCCATATCGTCAGCGTGAACTTACTTCAAAATAGCGACCCAAATGTTTACGTTCCATGTGTGATGCGTTCCAATACCACAAAACAGCGCTACAGCATAACCCAACCAAGTGAAATTGTTCGTTAGTTTTGTATTACACGTTTCATAATTTGAGTTGATTGAATTTGGGATTATTTGTTCTTAACTTATATTGTCACGCCCGTACGTGATTATTTCTTATTTTGAGCTCCCGATGTTTCCACACTGTTGCAAGCGCCATGATCACGAAAAAAACACGAAAACAAAAACACGAAATCACGATTACGGAAGATATTCCGTAAGTGACAATATAAGTTTAGTTTAAAACCGTGAAAGCCTAAAACAGTGTTTACTTTTTCTTGATTGATTTGTCGCTACGTAAATTGGGAGAAATTCTTTATTCACAAAAAAATATAACTCCTCGTGGCACGGACCATAGATCAACGTACTAAATCTAAGGTCCATGTATTAGTATTATTAATTAACTAAATAAATCTATCAATTCAATATCTTATTAATTATTCTATTGTTGTTATTTTGAATGTTATTATTGCTTTATTTACATGCCGACATATAGATGAATTGTAAACTGATTACTTTTAGATTTCTGATTTGTTGTTTGAATTTAGGGAAATCAAATTTAATTTATTTTGTTTAATTGTGCCTAATTGTCTTACTGTATACTTGTGTTATTTTTGTGTTTAAATTCAGATACAATTATTTGTTAATGAATAAATGACTATGACTATGACCAAAAAGATGACGGTCTGATTATCTAAAAACAGTTGTTTAAAACAGTTACAGCTATTTTTAGATATTCCGACCGTTATCTTATTGGTGAACATAGACCTTAGTCTTTAGCTATTTAAACAAAAATAACATAAAACACAAAAGAAAACGATTGTTTTTCTTTTAATTTGAAAGCCTTGTACCTACCGATAAGTCTCAGCATCCATTTCACGTCCAGCGCAATACTTATTTTTCTACTTCACTTTCAATTGCTATTTTTCTAAATAAATATTTTCTCAGACAATGCCGGAGAGCAATACAAGTATATAATAGGGAATTATTTGCCTACAACCGGACGCATGCCGCGCTGAAGATTTACCGCCTACGTGCACGCTACGGCGTAGCTCGTAGCACTCCTGTGGCTACGCCGTAGCTCGTAGCACTCTAGTGTCTACGCCGTAGCTTTCGAGTGCCACTGATGTATTTTTATTTCACTTTTCTATATTTTTAAACTATGTAGGATTTAGAGTACTGGAAAAATTCTAGTGTTTATTTTGTTTTAACATTTTCTTCGGACAAAATGTATGTTTAGTGTACGATATAAACTATACGTTCGGCAATACACCTCTATTTAGTTCCCCAGAGACTAGAGACGCGGTAGTAACATACATAATATATGTTACGTACTTCCTACGGTAGAATTTTCAAACAAACATTTGCAGGGAAAAACTTCCATGTTTTATTTTCAAATGTTGGCAAGAGGGCTATACAATAAATTTTCGCCGCCCCATCTGCAATCGTCGAGCGCATTTTGATAACGAGAGGGGGAGCTGAAGGGGGAGGGGTGGTACAAGAGCGAGCTTCTCAACTTCACCTGCATTCACAGCATTTACAGGTGACTGACGAGGCGCTGACGAGTAGCTTCTATTGGAAAAACTTTGCGAGTAGGTTTCTAGTTTTGCACTGAAACGTTTCAGCTATTTTGAATCTGTATTATCGTGCTTAAAGTCATTATTATCTTGGCAATCTTGTGTAGGAATGGGATAATCATGCGTCTTTAATAGACACTCCATCATCATAAGTCTATTATGTTCCCACTGCTGGGACACGGCCTCCTCTTAATGGGAGGGAGTGGGCTATAATCCACCACGCGGGCCCAGTGCGGGTTTGTAGATGTCACATGTCTTCGAATTTTTTGTTTTAGGACATGTCGGACATCGACTCTTGGTTCTCTTTGGTCTTGTGATTGGAAACGCTACTGCTGCGCTTGAAATCCTGTGTTCGTTACCAAGGTCGGGCAAAGTGACAATGAATTTTTATCTTTTTTCACAAACAAGCCTAAGTTGATATTTATGTCCACCCCTATTATACTGGACTTCAAAATAACTCTTTAAACAATAAGCAAGTTTTCACCATCAATATAAATAAATATCTATCTAATGAAACTACTAAACAAGGATAATATTTAACTTTATTATAAACTGCCCTATATGCCTTACATATGACGTCCCGAATGGCGTAGTGGTAGTGACGCTGCCTTACGTTCTTAGGGTCCTGGGTTCGAATCCCAGTAGGAGCAAATGATTGTGTGATAAGCATGGACATTTGTTTCCGAGACATGGATGTTTATATGTATAATAAGTATGTATTTACAAACAAAAAGTATAATATATGTATTATATCAACTATCTAGTGTCCACGACACAAGCTTTGCTTAGTGTGGCACTAGGTGGCGCTGTGTGTTAATGTCTAGCGATATTATTATTATTATATTTATGTACTCTCCCGCTAAAGAACATAGGCATAATGATAATGATTTATAGTACGTTTAACACGAAAACAGAAAGGGTTTCATCCCAAGATTAAGGCCTTCTAAATCCTTCACAATAAAAGCACCCAGAAATGGATAAAAATTCCCTTTGTCGTATAACGCGGTGTAATTATCCAGATGTCACCCCAAAACAATGGTATCACACAAAAGGATTAACGTCCAAACCTTTAGATTGTGTACAATCATGACCATCAATATGTATTTCTTCTAATTTTTCTTCGTTTACTTGGTCGACAGTATAAAAAAATATAAATCTGTTTAGTTCGTCAGTTAGGGTATTGTAAAATAATGGACACGTATTTTTTGTTTTTGTAAATCAATGAATATTGACAAAGATAAAACGCATCGAAACTCGGGAGTGAGGGCTCATGACGTCAGAACTCGCTAAAAATTATACCAAGACGTGACGTATTGAGAATTTTAAAAGCGTCGTATCTTCGTCAATTTTAGTTTAGGTAACAAAAGAAAAAATACGGATCAAATATTGGTTGATTATCTAACTGAAGGACGAATTATAGTTTTTGTCGTCTACGCTATTTCAACGCATTGAGTGCCAATCGAGCAATGCAAGGCACGAGCGGCGTCGCAACACAATGACGATGCTACTACGTCGCAGTGTTAAAGTAACCAGCGATTTCGTAAATAAAGCTCAACGCATCGCAGCACCCCACCGCGTTTCGGCTCGGTGGCCTCTTGTCGGACACGTGCGTGCGTATTGTACCACCGTCCACCGCCCGCACCGGGCTAGGCCTATTAAAGCCTAGGGCTAGACTAGCAAATACTATGTTTGTACAACATCATCATCATCATCATCATCTCAGCCGAAAGACGTCCACTGCTGGACATAGGTGTCGCCACATTGACCGGTCCCTTGCTACTCGCATCCACCGGATTCCCGCAACCTTCACCAGGTCATCGGTCCACCTAGTGGGAGGTCTTCCAACGCATCGTCTTCCGGTTCGCGGTCGCCACTCCAGAACTTTTCGGCCCCATCGGCCATCCGTTCTGCGAGCAATGTGCCCTGCCCACTGCCACTTAAGTTTAGCAATTCTCCGGGGTACGTCGGTGACCTTGGTTCTCTTGCGGATGTCTTCATTTCTGATTCGATCACGCAAGGAAACTCCGAGCATAGCCCTCTACATTGCCCTTTGGGTGAATTTGAGCCTTTTGATAAGGCCTGTTGTGAGCGACCACGTTTGTACAGCAATAAACTGCAATCACTACAGTAGAGAATAATTACTTACTTTAATGAATTGCTTGAATACATATTGATGCTTGCGACTGTACAACCAGAATTCTCATTGGAGTAATCCCCAAACGGTTTGAAGACTCATCTCGCGCTGTTTGGCGGATTACAATGACTTAGTTATGTGACAACCACTGTTTAACTGATCTTCTTTGTTTTTTACCGCTCTTCTGGCTAATATTTAACCGACTTCTAAAGATAGAGATTGTGTATTATTGAATATCGTTACAGGTGGCGTAAAGCTAGCTATATATTAATTTAAACCTATTACAACCATAAAATGACGACGCGATTGGCGTAATGGTGGTGAGGCTTCCTTACGTTCTTAGGGTCCTGGGTTCGAATCCCGGTAGGAGCAAATGTTTGTGTGATGAGCATGGACATTTGTTACCGAGTCATGGATGTTTATATGTATAATAAGTATGTATTTACAAACAAAAAAGTATATTATGTAGTATATCAACTATCTGGTGTCCACGACACAAGCTTTGCTTAGTGTGGCACTAGGTGGCGCTGTGTGTTAATGTCAAGCGATATTTATTAATTTTATTTATTAATCGAGATTAGAAGTGCTGGTGGCTAAATTAATTCGTGAATGAGTGATTTTACATACTTAGCAACCACCGCCGTGCCTCGGATGTCGTGCGTCTCGGCTGTCATTTGTAGATCTTTGTCTTGTGGCTTTAACTTTCAACCTGATTACCTGTAATTACTTGTAGGTAATGTGTGGCTTGAAAACTAACTCTGGGTTGTGTAGGTCATATAAGCAGTCGCTCCATGTAAAATACTCACATTCAGCTGCACCCGGTTTGACTAGAAGCCGACCCCTACATAGTTGATCATAAGTCATAAGCCATAAGTCATAAGTCATAAGTCATAAGTCATAAGTCATAAGTCATAAGTCATAAGTCATAAGTCATAAGTCATAAGTCATAAGTCATAAGTCATAAGTCATAAGTCATAAGTCATAAGTCATAAGTCATAAGTCATAAGTCATAAGTCATAAGTCATAAGTCATAAGTCATAAGTCATAAGTCATAAGTCATAAGTCATAAGTCATAAGTCATAAGTCATAAGTCATAAGTCATAAGTCATAAGTCATAAGTCATAAGTCATAAGTCATAAGTCATAAGTCATAAGTCATAAGTCATAAGTCATAAGTCATTTATTTCTTAACAAAAAAGATTGAGTAGAAAAACTTAAAATTATATTACAATACTAAGGTTTCGTCAGTAGTAACAAAACAAACATAAAAAAAAGATTTTTGAAGAAAATTTACAATAGCTCCTTTTTACAAAAAAATAATTAATAGTCGAATAAATTAAAAACATAAAAATAATAAGATTGTCAAAAGATAAAAATAACAATTTAATAGCTACTTTTACAATAATAAAATTAATGGTCATAAAAAAAATATAAAAAAGTAAATAAAAAAAAATAAAAAATGTCAAAACTCTAACAATCTAACAACAAAAAAAAAACAAATATTTAGGTACTGGTTTAGCATGAGATTTAACAGAAAAACTAATTAAAGAGCTGTTTAGTAATGTCATTAACGACACCGAAGGGTTCGTAAAGGTCTTCGTTTTTTGGTAAACCCCACACAAAATGTTAACCTTTCATTCACATGGTATTCAGCCACTATCTGAGTGAAGCGACGCTCGTTAGGGTCCTACAGACGAGCGTCACATATCATCGTTCTCTGCTGATGACAGTACCGATAATATCTGTCGCTCTATTCAGAGATAGAACCACACTAGGTAAATGGTATCAGTCAGACATCTTCCACTCTGAACTGAGTTATGAAATGATTTATAATTATATTAAAAGAAGATTGTTTTTGACGTGATAACGTCTTATAAATTGATAATACCAGCAACACTCATGAAAAATAGTAACGTTCCATGCCATAGTAACGTTCCATGCCATAGTAACGTTCCACCCCGTGGCCCACGTGACATAAGGGGGACAACGGTAAGGAATTATTTGACGTCCTGTTATCCCCGTGACGGGGACACAGATTACGGGGACAACGGGAATACATCTAACGTTCCACCTCCTTTTTTTTTAAACACAAATGATAAATGATAAATGATAAATGATAAATGATAAATGATAAATGATAAATGATAAATGATAAATGATAAATGATAAATGATAAATGATAAATGATAAATGATAAATGATAAATGATAAATGATAAATGATAAATGATAAATGATAAATGATAAATGATAAATGATAAATGATAAATGATAAATGATAAATGATAAATGATAAATGATAAATGATAAATGATAAATGATAAATGATAAATGATAAATGATAAATGATAAATGATAAATGATATTTATTCAGCAAGTAGGTTTTCTCAAACACTTTTACACGTCATTTTGACGTGATAACGTCTTATAAATTGATAATACCAGCAACACTCATGAAAAATAGTAACGTTCCATAGTAACGTTCCATAGTAACGTTCCACCCCCTTTTTTGTATTACATAAAATAATGATTATGACGTTATCACGTAAATCTATCGTCCGTAAACCGACTTTACAGACAACCAATTTTTTTTTTTTTTTGTTTTTACTACGGACACTTTTAACGTACACATCTTGCTATATTGTCCTCACATAATCTACCATGTCAATATGAATGATGTAACCAAGGGATTGTAACAGTAAAAGAGTGTCCATGGCGTTTCTTGCCCGTTCTTTTCTAGAGAAATCTACGTTAGGGAATGGGCATGGTTTTCGTGTCTTGTTGATGGGAGTGTAGCTACATTTAATGTTCATATTTGTTTCGACTATTTAAAAGTGTCTGTAACTAGCCTGCTTGAAATAAATGCTTTGATTTTGAAAATGTAGTGACAAAAATTTGAAAAGATTATCATCATCATCATCATCATCAATAGTCTATAATGTTCCCACTGCTGGGACACGGCCAAAAGAAAAGATTATGCTTGGATGGTATGGTATAGTCGTTCTGAGAGGATGAGTGAAAAGCGACTAACAAAAGGTTTACGAGGCAGAAGAGAGTGAGAACGCCGAGAGGGCTACGAAGGATACATTGGTGAGTAAGTAATACTTGTAATAATAATAATATTTTTTTATTTATTACCATAAAGTTCAAGTACATTGCAGTTTACAGATTAAGTCCTTAATTTAGCATTATAAAATAAGTACAATAGGTTCAACCCTGTCCCCTAAACTAGGTTAGGCCTGTATCTTAGGGGGCAGTGTCCGACTATGGGATATGCTAGCATATAAATATATTGTGGCAGACGTCAGTGGACTGTGTGAAGTGGGCACTTAGGTATATGATCTTGTGGTAAAATTTCACATGAGAGTGAGAAAGTGAACAGTGAATGATGTAAATGCAAGTGTTGAATGAGAGTGTTTGGGGAGTTTTGTGCTTGTCGTGGGTAGAGTGCATGAAGTGAGTGTATGTTTTTAGTGTGTTTTGAATATGGGAGAGTATACCGTTTATGCTCATAAACGGCACAAATATGTGAATGTGTCTGTCTATAGGCTTGTGTACTGAAAATACCCGTATTTTTTATTTGTTACGTAACCCAACATTGCCGAAGCAACGACGCTTTTAAAAATCTCAATACGTCACGACGTGGTATAATTTATAGCACATTCTGACGTCACACAAGCCCCCAGCTCAGAGTTTCGGTGCGTTTTATCTTTGTCAATACCTACTATTCATTGATTTACAAATAAAAAAAAAATACGTGTCTATTATTTTGCAGTACTCTAAGTGACGGACTACATAGATTTGCAATTTATTTATGGTGGCTACTATTCTATTCTAAATCTTATTTTTAAGTAAACAAAGACTTATTGATACCCAGGCGACACAACGGGTGAGATTTTCTGACAAAATCTGGGTGTACCTGTTTTGGTACGAAACAGGTACTGATAGACATAATCATCAGTTTATGTAACCCTGTGGAGGGTCCAGGTCAGAAACACTTACAGGGTGTAAACCACCTCATCACGAAGCAGTCAATCAAACATTCTGTTCATTAAACTAAGTAACTTTACGCAAAAAATATTGCTGGGAAACGACTTTTTTTTTGGAGTGAGAAATCATGTTTTGTGGTAAAACCAAATGTAACGCACTTAAAACATTGTGCTGATGGATGGATTGAATAGTACAGGGATCGTGGAGGAGTTCCAAGTTAAAATCTTACAGTAAAAACTTGTATATGTCACCGTAAAATTGTCAAACACGTTATATTACAATATAACGTGTGTCTCTCTAGCGATATTGTAATATCTCGAATTATTGTCAACTGAACATATGGAAGTATTTCTGCCCCCATAATCGGGACTTGGGGCACGCCCCCGTTAGGTTAGTTAGGTTCCTTTAAACCCTGCACTCGGAAATAAGCACCTCGGAAGCGGGGTTCCGTCGACTACGCTTTTTAGGGGTTTGTAAAGTGTTTTAAGGTTAGGTCATAATAATCGGTATTTATCAGGAATGGTACAATATCTTTTCATGAGAGTTTTTTCCAGTGGTAACTGGGCAAGGGGACCCCTCCTTCCTTCCAGACCGCATAAGTTGACTACCATCGCATGCATATCACGAAAAATAATGCGTTTTGTTGTAAGCAGTATGTTCATTTGACAATATTTCGAGATTTTACAATATCGCTAGAGATATTACAATACAACGTATTTGACAACTTTACGGTGACATATATAAAAAATAACTTGTCAAAAAGTTGTAACTTTGACCCCCAATATCCTCGTAACTAAAAGGTTCCCAAGTATGTTGTAGAACAAAATAAATATCGCAATGACAGGGAGAACAAGTGATTTTAGGCTTCGTCAAGAGGTAGTAGGTATATAAACTATTTGGTGTCCACGACACAAGCCTCGTTGCTTAGTGTGGCACTAGATAGCGCTATGCGTAATGTCCAGTGATATTTATTTATATTTTCCTTATTTCGGTCAATCCAAATCCGGAAACGTTAAACTATGTGAGAGTTATTTCAGCTAATTGTTTTTTCTATCGCAAAATTCGTAGCCAAATTCTGTTTCGACTTAATTTAAATTGGCAGAGTCGAAAAGTAATGGAAGGTATCAATTTTTGTTAACCCACTTATGTAACCAAAATAACTGTTTACATTTACCTTGTCAATACCAAAGTATACTTCAAAATAAGGTTACAGATCCATATCAAGTAACTAACGAACGTGTACCGAATAGGGTCACATTTAGACCTTGCTTTACCTACAATATAAGTTTGGCACGCGACTCTTTTTCCAAGATTATTATAATTAGCTCCACAAACATGGCAGCCTTGACCACACAGTGATTACGATACTGTAAATGCTTTTTTATTTGGGTAAGAGACGGTTTTACAAAAAAAACTCAAAGAGAAAACCTCTTTGTTTTTTTTTGGTAAGAAGATCGAATTTAAACGAGCTGATATTGAAATAACTTCATACTTCTAAAGGATGATTTCCACTAAACGGTTTGCACCGCATGGGATCGGAAAAGATGCGAACAGATGCGGCGTCAGCCGATCGCCTCCGACAGGATGTCGACGAAGACGATCGGCTCCGTACTATCACTTGTGAATGTACGAGTATCGGTTTCTGCCCCTAGTTAAATAGTTTCAATTCTTCCCGAAAGGATCCGATCCGATACGACTACAGGCGATCGGAGCCAATCGCGCGTCGCAGTATACTTTCGGCTACGATCGCGTGTCGCGGAAGACTCCCGCGGTCATGCTGATGTGCGGGGTTTGGTACTACAGACTTTAAATACTGTGTAAACGATTTATTATTGCTTAAAGACTGTAGTATCCGTTTCGATATGATTCGACGCGAACCGTTTACTGGAAATCTATTAAGAGGTTCTCATCATGATTGTCAATGTTTAATATGTGAAAAATTCTGATAAAGAATTTGTGAAAACAAATCAGATGCTAAAGAACAAGAAATAAAAATTGTTAATTCTGCACAACTCCAACACACGCTCATTGATTATAAATAAAAATAAAAAAAGCTAACTCATTCATTCCTGCACTACATACATCATGTATGTTCTATTTCTACACATAATGTATGTCGTATAATTACATAGGAACTGTATTTTTTCTCGCTCCCGTGTTGCTAGGCTGTAATCTGTGTTTATTATTTATTTTCAATTCTAATTTGTGAAAGGTTCTTCTTTTGCTCACGGCTTCATCCACCTTTAACAGGCATAATTATAATCCAATATCACAGCAATTATAAAGGGTGTAAAAAACCTCTTCACGAAGCCGAAAGGCACTTGTTCTCCCCATCATTGCGATATTTCTTTTGTTCTACACCATACCTGGGAACTTTCTAGTTACGGAGATATTGTTTAGTTATTGTTCTAATTTTAATATTTTATTTTACTTAAAACACCTCCACGACCCCCTTACCATTCAATCCATCCATCAGCACCATGTCTTGAGTGTGTTACATTGAGTTCTACCTTTGTGGTGTATATGATTTTTCACCCCAAAAAGAAGTCTCCCAGCAATAATTTTTGCATAAACTTAGTTTGATGTACAGAATGATTAGTTGACGGCTTCGTGATGAGGTTGTTTACACTCTGTGTGAGGCGGTTAATGAGAGGGCACGCCACGATAGTGGCGGTAAGTCCCCTCTTTGAGGAGTGGCTGGAGAGGCGCCACGGCGTCCTCACCTTCCGTCTGACGCAGGTCCTCACCGGACACGGATGTTTCGGGAGGTACCTGCACCGAATCGGGCGGGAGGAAACGCCCGGGTGTCTCCACTGCGAGGATCGACCGGAGGACACGGTGGAGCACACGGTGGAAGTCTGCCCTGCGTGGGCGGAGCTCCGCCGTGTCCTCGTGGCGGCGATCGGCGGCGGCGACCTCTTGCGTCCGGCCCTGGTTCAATCCATGGTCCGGAGCGAGACGGAATGGGAAGCCGTCGCCTCCTTCTGCGAAGCAGTCATGCTAGCGAAGGAGGTGGCGGAACGAGAGAGGGAGAGATCCTCTCTTCCCGGCCGCCGCGGGAGACGCAACGGGCGTCGGGGGCCACGTGGTGGCTACCGGCCACCGTAGATGCGGGCCTGTGGACGGCTGGCTATGGGCTAGCTAGCCGTCCGGCCGTCTAACGACGACGACAGGCCGTGTTGACGGCGCGTTCGTGTTCTACGCGCGCCTCAAAGAGATGTCAGCAAAAGGAGAGGGGCCCGCAAGGGCCGAAGCCTGCCGGGGTTGCGGGCCTGTTCGAAAGAGATACCGCGGCCCCGGAACGTAAAAGGCGAGGAAGGAACATGGATGGTTTTTAGTCAGTAAGAGTCTGACACTCCCTCCCGCTCCGCCCAGGAGTGGGGGGGGTCATTTGATGATTTCCCATCATTAAAAAAAAAAAGGCGGTTAATGAGGAATTCCTTATAGTAACACCCAATAACACTGCCCAACCCAGGAATTGAACCTGGGACCTCATGGTCACCTGCATTCGCGCTTGCGTCCACCAGACCATTGAGGTAGTTATCTAACACAGCCTCATTAAAACTACTACCTTTACCTACTACCTGTTATTGCCAAAAATAACATACAACTCATAGATATGCATATTCAAAGTCTAAAATACCTTAACTTGACCTTTAGGGATCTCCCTTTTTTCGTCCCCTGCTGACCCATGTTAAACGTCACGCACAATACGTAACAACTTGCCCCCGGCTCCGCCTGCCATTCATCATATTTTCGAATGGATGTCAATAAGGATCAATTTTGTATAGAAAAATTGGGATGGGAATTTAAGGATTGCTGATGTACTGTGGAGTTATCTTAAGCGTTAGGTGAAAATAAAAGATGTTTTAGCAAAAGAAAAGAATTAAAACTGATGTTAGAAATGCCCATAAAATACGTAGCGAGCCTATTGTCATTAAACGGGCTAAATCTATGCTCAGTGGCTGCTACTGAAAACTTTGATAAAAAACCCAATAACAATTTTATCCCGGTTCACGTTTTGTTCGGATAATAAACCAACATCAATACGAGCAAGGCCACGCGCATAAGATAGCAAGTTTAATTTGAGAACATAAAAAATGGTGCTTACAGACCATCATCTGAAAAAGCAAAAAAAAAAACATAAATCATAAATGTAACGTACATCGAAAAGTTAACGAACTGCTGATTTTATTAAACTACAGATAAATTCATTCGGCTTAGGGCCCTTGCCCACCGCGACTGTAGCGATGCAAACGCCCGGCCGCGATATCATCGCGATGTTGTGGCTGTTTAAGTTCCTTCGCCCACGTGGCCACGATTATGTACCGCTACTATCGCAATGCTATTGGATTGAATCGCGATTAAGCATCGATACAGACATACAGTGCCGACCTAAAGTCGATAGGCAATCTCACAAAGCAATAGCTTGACGTTTAGTTTGACTTACGACCTTCTACTTTCAACAAAATAGATATTGTCAGCAACTAGTTGTAGTTCATAATTTCAATGCCAATATCTAAGACATGATGGCCTAGCGGTTGGGCCCGTCCAGAATTAAGAGTGAATCAGTAAGCCGTGAGTTCAAATCCCGCACAGTTACTTTTAGACTTTTTGTAAGTTTTTACTCTACAGAAATATTATATTCTTTAACTTGTTTGCTTTGTTCACACATTTCGTAAAGTTAGGGAGGTAGATAGAAAAATAAGTCAAGAATTTTGTTAGATTTCTGTGAGGTAGACATGAATTTTATGAATATTTTAACTTGATCGGAATGAACTTTGTCGTTTGGTTGTAGTCATACAAAATACACAATATAATGTGGTAGTTGATGGTCAGTGACGTGTGGTTTAATAGATAGCGATATTGTTGTTGGTGTGATTCTTAAAATGCGGGCAAATATTAATATTAAGGCGAGGGCGACTATTATCGCGAATTATCCGCGCTTCATAAAAGTGGCCTTAATAGAACTGAATGTGAGTATTATAATTATTTATGAATTGTAACTTAAACATTGAAAATTAAAAACGAATGGGTATTATAAATTGTTCATTTATTTGGTGACCTGTGGTTTACTTAATTCGTTATTTTTTTTTTCAAACTATCATGCAAGATAAATAATTAGTGTTTATTATTGGATTTATAAATGCAGAGTGAATGAAGTCACTTGAGTATTTATTACAGCTGCCTAACATCATTTTTTTTTGTTTAGAGAAATGCAGTAAGTCTCTGGATCAAAAGGTATGAGGAAGAAGGGAGCCTTGCAGTAGACAGCGAAGTGGAAGGTCGTCGCTTATTAGCGAAGCGCAGCGACAACATATCGTAGGCGAGTATGAAACCAATGGTTTCACACCTACGACACACTCGGAGTCACCGCAAACTGTTCGCCGTGCCGTCCACGCTGAAGGCTTGCATCACAGAAGATCAGCTAAAATGCCCTTCTTGACAGAAAGACATAAAGAAGAACGATTACGTTTCGCACGGGAATATTTAGACTTTGACTGGATTACTTCCATTTTGTTCCGGTTCGCGGTCGCCACTCCAGAACATTTCGACCCCATCGGCCATCCGTTCTGCGAGCAATGTGCCCTGCCCACTGCCAGTTAAGTTTAGCAATTCTTCGGGCTACGTCGGTGACCTTGGTTTTCTTGCGGATGTCTTCATTTCTGATGCGATCACGCAAGTAAACTCCGAGCATAGCCCTCTCCATTGCCCTTTGGGTGGCTTTAAGCCGCATACGTCTACTTGACTGCATTTAAAATAATGGGAGTTATACAAAATATTAATCCCTAATGTTCTAGTTTTAATTAGACGTGTTACAAAATGTTTAGCGATATTAATAATTCCTAAATTGAGGTTTAGTTTCAATCTTCTTTTCTTCAGGAAAATGAACACTTAAACTATAACCTCAATATGAGTTACATTTATTGTGACGTCACATAAAAAACATATATTCACGAAGTATAAATTATGTATTAGTTTTCAGTAAGCAAGCTCTGTTGAATACCGATAGATAGAAGTGGGTATCAACAATTATATTTGTGTGATTAGAATATCCTTGTTATGTTAATAAAAAATGACTTCAAAGTGGGTATACAGATACACAAAAAAATCTTATGAACGGTTACAAGAGAACTTCTTATATCTAGGTAGGAATGTGACGTTACAAATCTTATTAAAGTTGTTAATTATATGAATAAATGAAACGAATAAAACAATTTTTGTTATCTGTCAGCACGACTTTTTTTCCACCTTCCAACACCGAAAAAATATTACACAATCACATAAATAGTTATGATGGGTTATTAACTTATATTTAAATCTTTATAAAAATAAATAATGAGCATGGACCCATTTCAAAATAAATACCTAAGTAAATAGTTTTTGCATAAAATACAAATATTAATAAAAGTGGTTACAAAAAAAAAAACCCATATTATGTAAACAGGATTTGAACTCAAGACACGTTGATCGTGAACCCACTGCTTAACCTAAACAGCTATCAACACCTGGTTGATATGGTCGAATTTTAGCTATCCAATGCAAATACGATCATGCGTTTGCTGCGTGTATAACAAAAGAGACGGTAATATATATCTTTTTGTTTCGTGGAGAGCGACGCGACAGCTTGCGACAGTAGGCGACTCTGTAGCTGTGGTGTGCGTAGGTACTGTATTGAGACAGCTTACACATACAGCTGCACGGACGCTCGCCCGTGCGTTCACAGCAATATGATCCTTCGCGTGCCTGTGAACTTATGAACGCTTACTGTACATAGCTAAGATCGCTATAGTTATAAGATGGACTGCGTCGGGCCAACATTCGCGCATTTGCATCGCATAAGTCACGAGTAGCTTGAGTGGTGACACACTAGCGTTTTTTTACACGTATAAATTCGTCACGCTTCCACACGCGTCACATTTTGCGTTTTATGTAGTAAAAGACGCGCTTACACGTGCCTACATGCGCTTCCAAAAAAGGGCATATACGTGACGGAAAATCGTTCATATGAAACCGCCCGAACGTGCGATATCATCAATGCAGAAGTAGGTTTACGTAACGCGCGTAATCTGTACAAAAAGTCACCGTGGGCGTAGGCGCTTTAATGATCGAACGTTTTCATAAAAAGAAGTCGTTGGCTAGTTCATCTAATTTTAGAAGTCACATTTATTAAACTCCGTCCCGATATTGGTATTTTTTTTCCTTCCAGTCCGACATTAATACGTTGCCGTAAAAAATGTGGCATTCGCTAGAAAAAACGAGAAAGTTTGACACCAATGGCGATAATACCTACTAGGGATGGGGTTATTTCTGTTTAGGAAAATATCCACAAACTCACACCTTTTTCACACGACTAAGCAGAAACGACGTCTCTCTAAACTTCTTAAACGTTTTATGATAAAACAGTTTAGGATTGAGTTAGTTATTGAGGAGCTAGTGGCTAAATAATATCAGCCGCTCGGGCCTATTTTTAGGTTAAGCCGTGCTTGCCTAGGTTGGTCTGTGGATGGATGACCACCCTTACATACCGAGTTTCCTCCGTGCCTCGGAAAGCACATTAAGCTGTTGGTCTAGGCAGTCATTTGTCCATCTTTGGCAGTCGTTACGGGTAGTCAGTGGCCCAAATAGTCTAACAACCAGTCTTACCAAGGGGTATCGTATTTCCCAGTATTAACTGGGTTGTGGAAGTCAGACAGGCAGTCGTTCCATGTAAATTACTGGCATTCAGCTGCATCTGGTTAGACTGGAAGCCCCAACATAGTTGGGAAAAGGTTAGGTAGTTTTAGTGCTCAAAAACTGGATTGTTACACAATTTCCTGCTATTTTAATTAAACAAAGCATTGTCATCCATACATATGACACATCTGACCTAAATCTTTCTTTGACACAAATCGTAGTCGACTATTTTCAAAGAAACAAATCGACTATCCGGCTTACGCTGGCCATCCTTAGAGCGAAACTCGAATGAGCGCAAACTAATCTGACGAAAAAAACTACCGCCGGCAATACCGTAGGGTTCTCACAAATATACGTGGTTATAAAATAAAGCTACGCCTCGATGCTTTACGGCAAATAGAAGGTACTTCTGTTGCTTGGTAAATGTTTATTGGCTGTCAAATTGTAAATAAGAAATGAGTAAAAGAGATTTTTTTACGTTAAAACATTGGTTTCTGGTATTTGTAGATATTTGAAAAACTTTGGTTTAGTTTATTATTTAAACCATAATTACAAGTGAGGTCTTAAAAGAACACACACACATTTAGCAGGTTGTCAATCGCCTAAAACGTTTGACAGCCAGTCTTACCAAGGGGTTATTACCCAGTACTATCTGGATTGTGGCGGTCAGATAGACAGTCGTTCCATGGTACATACTAGTAGTCAGCTGCATTCAGTTAGATTGGAAGCCGACCCCAACATAGTTGGGAACAAGTTGGGCAGATAATGATGAGGATTAATTTAAACAGTCAATTCACAAATATTATACCTCTGTCTTTGCATAATTGTAAAAAGTCATGATCTTTATGTGAGTGAAAATAAGGTTGATAGTCCGTTGCTGCCACTGACAGGTCCGTCAAAATGGGAATGATCTTTATTTCTATCACTACAATGTTACTTTTGGTGGGTGTGTGTTGTCAAAGGTAAAATGAGAGTGAGAAGATTGTAGGTGATTTTGTCAGGGGCTTTACCCCAAACATGTCGGGAGATGTTCAAATAGGTATTACCATAATATAATATAACATCACGCCAGTTACCCCTGAAGAGGTAAGAAGAGGTGTATCTAATAGATAGTACAGTCAGCAACACAGTTAGGTTTACAGGATAGCAATCTTCTTATTGCTATTATATGGTGTTTCAAAAGCGAAAGGGAAAAACAAAGGTCTGTTAAATTAAACAGACGCGTGGTTCAAAAGATGAATAAAACTAGGAGTAGTATTCACCTGAAAAATGGACTGTATTGTAGTTTAAAAATGCGAAGTTATTTTTTAAAGATGGCGTCTAAATATTATATGGAGATAATGGGCTAGCTGACTGCTGAATGGATATTTTCGTACTTATTTCGATCAGTGACTAACAGGAAAAGGGTTAGGGCGGTAAAGGGATTGCAGAACACTTACGCTTGTCCAGCTCTCACCGTTATTTTGAGTTTCTTGTTTTGATGGCGGATCTTCTTCCGCGTGCACGCGGTCACAAATAACAAAATATAGTCCTTGAGGGTTGCTTGAGTGTCCACCACAGTAATTCCACTTCACCGATATTACGACAATAGCGAGATCACTAGTTAAGAGTTAGATTTGGCCAACAAATTATTTAAAATCGATTTTTTCTTCTAATGCGCGCGCGCCATTGCGACCGGACGTAAGGTTGCAAAAAAGTGAAGTGAGGTACGGGGGAAGGATTAGGGATGGGACATGTCACTGACTAATGAAGTACGATGAAAATAGTAAGGTGTATCAAACAATATCGAACATCCCCCCCGCCTTGAAGGAACCCCTTCAATAGAGATAGAACAATAGAGTATTAAACTACAAAGTAAAGCTAAAGTTAATGAGGCAAAATTAAGACAAACGATTACTACAAACTAGGTAAGCTTTATGTATGCTGGCTGAACGATTATTGATTTGGTAATGGACACAGCTTTACGATCGGTCTTTTAAGTACACCGCTCTTGATCCTAACTTCAACGACGCGAGTTACTCCATCCCTTCCAGGGAACAACTTAGTGACGACACCAAGAGGCCACTGAAGAGGAGGTGCATTCTCCATGTTTAGTAACACTACTGTGCCGACCAAAACTGGATTAGCTGAAGTATTCCATTTCTCGCGACATTGGAGATTGTGGAGATACTCAGACTTGAAACGATTCCAGAATGACTGGACAAGAGAGTCTAACAGCGAAAATCGAGTAAGCAAATTAGCTCGTTCATTGTTGAGGTCAGCCGCAGGTAATAAAGAAAGTGGTGCGAGCGAAAGAAAGTGCGCGGGCGTAAGAGCACTTGGTTCAGAAGGGTCGGAACTTAGCTGATAGAGAGGACGACTATTAAGAATCGCCTCAATTTGAATAAGGATTGTGTTCAATTCCTCATAAGTCAGAATCTGAGTCCCGATGACTTTAAATAAATGCGATTTGACGCATTTAATATTGGACTCCCAAATGCCCCCAAAGTGAGGCGCACTGGGTGGATTAAGTTTCCAAGCTATACGATTGTTTGTTAACTCGTGAGTAAAAGTCTTAAAGTATTCCTCAGAACGAAGAAATGTATTAAGCTCGCTAAGATAAGCCTTAGATGCAACAAAGTTAGTACCGTTGTCGCTGTAAATACATTGACAAGGACCACGACGAGATAGAAACCTTTTGAAGGCATCCAAAAATGATGCCGAACTAAGCGAAGAAGCAAGTTCTAGATGAACTGCCTTGGTTACTAGGCAAATAAAAAGGCACAGGTACGCCTTTTGGCTGCGTACGCCGCGCTTACGAGAAAAAGTTACATTAAATGGCCCAGCAAAGTCTACACCAGTGTGTGAGAAGGCTTTGCTTTGCTCGACACGACATTCTGGAAGATCAGACATAACTGGAAATGTAGGTTTTGGATTGAGTCGAAAGCAAATATTACAACGATGAGTACGCATACGTACGATGCGACGAGCCGATAAAATCCAAAACCTTTGTCTAAGTATCGATAATAACAAATTGGGACCTGTGTGAAAGTGTTTAACATGGTAAGCGTCAATAATAAGTTCGATAATATGGCCATTTCGAGGCAAAAGAATTGGATGTTTTTGCGAGTAATCCAACGACGAATTAGCGAGGCGACCCCCTACACGCAATATCCCTTGATCTAAGAAGGGGGAAAGTTTGCGTAACGCATGAGAACATAATTTAGAATTTTTAAGTTTGTCTATATCTTCGTAAAAATACGTGTGTTGTACAGCCTTTACAATAGTCAATTCTGCGAAGTCCAAGTCTGACGCTGTTATGCAATTATTGCGTGGGAGCTTTTTTATGAACCGAAGCATGTAAACTACACATCTAAGAAATTTATCCCAGTTCGAGAACTTTAAACTTAGCGTTATAAGGATATGTTCAGGTTTATTTTTCAAAGCGAATACGGCTGACTTCTCCTCAGGCATTGGAGTAGAAGTAAGAGAAAATTCCGAAACAGGCCAATCATCGATTGGAAGCGATGCCCACGGCGGACCAGTTAACCAAAGTTCATGTTGAACTAATTGTGAAGGTAATAGTCCACGCGACAGACAATCCGCGGGATTTTGAGAACCCGGGATGAAACGAAAATAGTGTGACGAGAAATATGTTTGGCACTGGGCTATTCTGTTAGCTACGAATGTGTTAAACCGATGAGGAGAAGAATGTACCCAGCACAGAGCAACTTGTGAATCCGAAAAAGCATACACATCCTCGATAGGATGTCGTTTTGAAATAGTGTCATAAGCTACCCTTAGTAATTTAGCCATTAAAAGAATTCCACAAAGTTCAAGCCGAGCAAGTGTTACAGTTTTAACAGGAGCGACTTTAGATTTCGAACATAACAGCCGAACAATGGGTTTCTGATTATTATTCAAAACATAGGTATAGACAACGCATCCATATGCCTTTTCGGATGCATCGGAAAACGCCAAGAGATAAAGTCGAGAATGCGAATCAACGCCCAAATGGCGGGAAAACGAAAGACTAGAGATTAATGGTAATTCCGAAATAAACTGATTCCACAAACGGAGAACAGCTTCTGGAGGTTGGTCATCCCAATCGAGTTTGAGAAGCCAAAGTTCCTTGATAAGCAATTTTGAATATAGAATAACAGGACCAACAAGACCAAGAATGTCATACAAGCGAGCTGTGACAGACAAAATCGCACGTTTAGTACCTTCGGGATTAGGTGGCGTGACAGTGAATTTAAACGAATCAGAAGATGGCAACCACTGAAGGCCGAGAATTTTGAACGAGGTGTCCGTGTCGAAAGAGACTGATTCCGATTGGCGGTGAGTATCAGGAATAGTACCGAGCAAGTCAAGAGAATTACTCGTCCATTTCACTAGCTCGAAACCACCACGTTTCAGAAGCTGGATTAGATCGGATGCCATTCCGACCGCTTCCTTCAGGCTAGAAGCGGAGGAAGCTAGATCGTCCATGTACATGTCACTTTCTAACACGCTGCAAGCGTGAGGAAAATTATCACGCTCGTCATGAGCGAGTTGTCGCATAGTACGCAATGCTAAAAACGGCGAAGAACGAAGACCGAAAGTAACGCGATTAAATTGATAAGTCTCGATTGGAGCGTCATCCGAGAAACGATATAAGATTCTTTGATAAGAACGATGCGAAGGATGGACCTCGATGCAGAGGTACATTTGACGAACGTCAGCGAAAAAAGCGAATTCAAATACACGAACCTTTAAAAGTATCTGAAAAATATCATTTTGCAAATTGCAGCCTGTATGCAAAACGTCATTAAGCGACAAACCGGAGTCTGTTTTAGCACTAGCGTCGAGTACGATACGAAGTTTTGTCGTTGATTTATCCTGACGTATAACGGGATGGTGAGGCAAATAAAATCCTGACTCGAGACAATTCTCCGGCGGGACGAGCGACAAATATTTTTTATTGAGATATTCCGTGATAACGGCATTGTACTCCTCACGTAATCCAGGAGACCGCGCGAATTTACGTTCGAGAAACAAATATCTACGCTTTGCAGTTATAAAAGAATTGCCAAGCTGATCGACATTTTCCTTAAAAGGCAGATTAACAATATAACTTCCATCGATATTTCGAGTAGTAGTAGATGTATAAATATCTTCGCAAACCTGTTCTTCAGGGCTTATAAAGATTGTAGAAGGCACTTCTTCTAATTGCCAAAATCTCTGAAGCGAATCATTAATTTGCTCATGTGTTAAAGCGCAGAATGAAAGAGTTGACTGAGGTGAAATTATGGTGGGTGCATTTCCCATTAAAATATATCCCAAACTAGTTTCGATTGCTGTAGGCAAATTATTACCAGGATTTATTTTATTAAATAACAAAATGTTGCAATATGAATTGACACCCAAAAGCATGTCAATTTGTCCGGGTGAATGATATTCATCATCGGCAAGCGGTAAATTATCTAAGTAATGAAGTGCGTTCACATCAATAAAAGCGTCTGGTAGCTGTGACGTAATCTTGTCGACTACAAATGACTGCGAGCTATACTGTGTCTTAGCGTCAAAACGAGATGTAAACAGAACCTTGGTCAAGCCCAATATACGTTGAGATGCACCACCGATGCCTTGAACTTCAACAAACCGATTTTTATTCGAAACAAATAACGATAGACGTTTACAACACGAAGCTGTGATATAATCACTCTGCGATCCGGAATCAATTAAACATCGTACGAAATGCACACGATTATGTTTATCGAAAACCTTTATTTTTGCGGTACTCAACAAAGTAGTTAAACATCTATTATCAAAAAAGTCACGAGCAACACCACAAACAGATGTACTATTGTCATTCGATGGCGAACTAGATTCCACTCCGCTTACGCTTAAGGTGCGGTCAACCTGTTGAGAGGTCGCGGGAGCGGAGGCGACAGCGGGCAAATTTGATGCATTATTTTGCGAACCAGATGAACCAAAATGCAAGATTGAATGATGTTTGGACTTACAATGACGACAAACACTTTTTGAAGGACATGACAAAACCTTGTGCCCGTGATTTAAACAATTAATGCACAACGAATTAGATTTCACAAAATTAAATCTTTCCTGAGGGGTCATCTTTGTAAAATCAGAACAAAAGTATAGTTTATCATGTTTGTCTGACTTACACATAATACAATTATCGGCTTTCTGAGCGACAAAAGCTTTTGTGGATTTCGGTTTTGAATTAGATATATTTTTAGTTTGGCCATCTTGTTGAGGCTTGGAAATTATAGGACTAGAGCGTACTATTTTATCTTGTTCTTTAACGAATTCAACTAAATCATCATAACAAGGCATGGCTTTCTTGCGATTGCTCATTTCGAACAACTTAACTGTCTCGGAATCCAATCTTTGCAATGCGAGATGTAACAAAATAAAGTCCGTAAGATTTCCCAAATCGACCTGCTTGAGCGCCCTAACTGCGGTATCAAATGTGTTTATAAATGACTCTAAACCGGTTGTAGATTTAGCAGATATAGGTTTAAATTCTAATAGTTGATTTAAATATGACGCGGCAAGAAAACGCGGATCATCATACTTATCTACGAGCGAGTTCCATAATATTTTATAATTCTCTGGTGTAGGTGGTATCCCTGCACACAAAGACGCGGCGCTGCCAGTCAGCTTACTAACAAGAAAATGAATGCGTTCCGAGTCAGACAGTTGCGTGTTATCATGAACTACGCGCTTAAACTGATTATAAAATAACGACCAATTACGAATATCGCCATCAAAGGAAACTAAATCGATACGAGGTAATTTTGGGAAATTATTTTTGTGAGTTTCTTTTATTTCAGATTTTTCTATTTTAAGTAAATTTACAACACGTTGAACCCGACAGTATAATTCCTCAAACGAAATCCATGATTGGTAACTTATAGTAGCATTAGGATCCACTTTAATAGAACACGTATTGAAGGCGTCTAGTACGCTTTGAAATTCATTACGTAAACTTTGAAGATTTGCGACATTATTTAAAAATGACTCCCTACAAGTTTCATCATTCATATCCTGCTTTGATAACTCGAATATATTCTGCATACGTTCGAAATGTGCATTTCGTTTAGCTTGTAATAAGGCTAATTTATTTTTATTGTCGTCGTTCGACATGATTATAAACAATATGTAAAAAAATGCGAATGTGTAAACTAAAAAGGTGACGTAAGTATAGAAATACGTTATAATTGTGTCTTGCCGTATAAGTTAATGAAATGAGTAAACAATTTACCTATTTCCAACGCGAGAGTAACCAAAGTAAACGACAACGATAAGTATGCGACAACAACGAATGGGCCTTTCACATAACCTTAGGTAGGTATGTATGCAAACCACCAATAAGTAGGTATTAGGCTTACTCAATTACAAACAACGAGATGCTCCCGAATAGAGCTCCTGAATACAACCTTAACGACTTATAGGTATGTACTAGGACGAATAATATTATGTATGAGTAAACACTAATGTAAGTACTTACTTAATAGTATTACGAATGAACGAACGAAATGAAATTAAACGACGCGGCGACGTTCAAGACACAATTAGCTAATAATATGTATGCAAACGAAAGATATAGATAATTATCGAATATACGAATAGCGGCACAGAAGCCACAGCTACGTTTATACCTACGAATATCGGCGCGCGCTTTCGACTACGAACAACGAACGAACTAAGTAGATAAATTATTATGAGTAGGTAGTTGACCAATAAGTGTACTTAGAACACCGACTAAATAGATTTTTCTAATAGATGTGTGTAATATTACGATATTGAACACGAAAATATGTAATAATCGGTTACGAATATAGGCTCAGCCAGCACAACAATGAATACCTAGTAGTAATAGAATTCAACAGAATATTTGAATGAGTACCATTTGAGTACGCATTTTTTCGGGATTGTTCGAAATTCGAATTTTAAAATATGAACTAGTATTATCCGGTTCGATTGGACCAAAAAATATGGTGTTTCAAAAGCGAAAGGGAAAAACAAAGGTCTGTTAAATTAAACAGACGCGTGGTTCAAAAGATGAATAAAACTAGGAGTAGTATTCACCTGAAAAATGGACTGTATTGTAGTTTAAAAATGCGAAGTTATTTTTTAAAGATGGCGTCTAAATATTTTATGGAGATAATGGGCTAGCTGACTGCTG
This sequence comes from Xestia c-nigrum, assembly GCA_916618015.1. Classification (NCBI taxonomy): domain Eukaryota; kingdom Metazoa; phylum Arthropoda; class Insecta; order Lepidoptera; family Noctuidae; genus Xestia; species Xestia c-nigrum. Next base: position 2,847,588 of record OU745244.1, read on the forward strand.
AATGGATATTTTCGTACTTATTTCGATCAGTGACTAACAGGAAAAGGGTTAGGGCGGTAAAGGGATTGCAGAACACTTACGCTTGTCCAGCTCTCACCGTTATTTTGAGTTTCTTGTTTTGATGGCGGATCTTCTTCCGCGTGCACGCGGTCACAAATAACAAAATATAGTCCTTGAGGGTTGCTTGAGTGTCCACCACAGTAATTCCACTTCACCGATATTACGACAATAGCGAGATCACTAGTTAAGAGTTAGATTTGGCCAACAAATTATTTAAAATCGATTTTTTCTTCTAATGCGCGCGCGCCATTGCGACCGGACGTAAGGTTGCAAAAAAGTGAAGTGAGGTACGGGGGAAGGATTAGGGATGGGACATGTCACTGACTAATGAAGTACGATGAAAATAGTAAGGTGTATCAAACAATATCGAACATTATAAATAGAAAAATAAAACCGACTTCAAAAAAATAACAAAAAAGTATAAAATAACTTTAGCTTCTGAAGTCGGTGACCTTTTTTTGATTGCTTTCGTTTTTTTGTCACCGACTTCAGAAGCTAAAGTTATTTTATACTTTTTTGTTTTTTTTTGAAGTCGGTTTTATTTTTTGCAAAAAAGTTTTTATTTTATCACTTTTTAGTGGTTCACATGTGCTTGATACATGGAAAGTGCATACCGTTACAATTACAACAAGCCCAAACACGACTATGGTACATTGTCTCATTATGGAGTTCCGTGACTCTTGGCTTCATCATCAGATCGGATGGTAGAATGGTTCTTATCAAACGCAAATGCTTCACTTGTTGTAGAAAATACCAAATTCGCAACACGTTTTCATATAAAATTTGAAGAGTTTCCTCGATTTCGCCTAGATTCCATCATTAGATCCCGACTTGGTGGCTATGGGACCATTTGGAAAGAATACCCTTTCCAACAAGAAAGGAATTTTCCAAATCGGTTGGCAAGCGACGGAGTTATGCCCGAACAAACATAAAAAAAAAAAAAAAAAATAGAAACATCCGAATTGAGAACCTCCTCCTTTTTTAGAAGTCGGTTAAAAAGGGTTATAATCAATCTGTTTCAATTTCATCCAAATCCTTTTAGTAGTTTCTGCGTGAAAGAATAACAACAACCGATCTTTACAGACTTTTACATTTATAATAGTCGTAAGAAGATTGCTAGCCTGCATACCTAACTCTTTTGCTGACTGTACATAGTATGTTTTTTCTTTCTTTTCTTCTTTTTCTTTCACATTTCGCTAGGACTTAAACATAAGTCCCGGCTGTCATTTGTAGATCTTTGAAAGTCGTTACAGGTAGTCAGTGGCCCAAGAAGTCTGACAAATAGTGTCACCAAAGACTATCGTATATCGTACTAACTGAGTTGTGGAGGTAAGATAGGCAGTCGCTCCATACAATACCGGCCATTCAGCTGCATCCGGTTAGACTGGAAGTCGACCCCAACATAGGAAAAGGCTAGGCAGATGATGATGATGTTTTAGTCCCATGTAATAAGGGGAGAGGCTATTACAATCAGCCGGGCACAAATTCAGATTCCATGGCTGCTACTGACAGATTTATTTCTCACTGCTCAACGGAAGTTTTTTTTCCCGCTTGCTACATTTCTTATTGCTGCTCCGCTCCTTTTGGTCATAGCGTGATGTTACATAACCTATAGCCTTTCTCGATAAATGGACTATCCAACACAAAAATAATTTTTGAATTCGAGCCAGTAGTTCCTGAGATTAGCGCGTTCAACCAAACAAACAAACAAACTCTTCTGCTTTGAATATTAGTATAGATTACAGACGAAATAGAAGCAAACCAGGAAGTTATTCGGAAACTACAATTTTGCTCGGTTTTACTCAGACTCCGGCGAAATCAATGATTGTATCCCTAGGGTACGGGATTCAATTCCCGCGCCAGAGTATTGAGGGTTCGGGTAACATTCATTTTTTACCATTCGTTCATTCAACCGGTCATTCAATCAGGTTACTTCATGGTCTTTTAGTGGGGTAACTGAACTGTGTGGAACTGTGAATAAAGAGGTAAAGTTAATTTATTTTATTACTAGGTTTTGCCCTTGTCTGTGCTCGAGTTGTGGTTGGGTAATAATGAAATTAACGTATACAGGGTGTATACAACCTCATCATGAAGCCGTCAACCAAGCATTTCATAAGTCTAACAGCTAAACTCGATGTTACGCACTTAAAACATTGTGCTGATGAATGGATTGAATAGTCCACGGGTCGTGAAGGTGTATTAAGTCTTACAAATCTTACAATTAGAACGTCTATTAAAAAAAAAAAGTTGTCGAAAGTTGGTACAGTTAGCAAAACAGTTAGGTATGCAGGCTAGCAATCTTCTTCCTACTATTATAAGTGGAAAAAGGTTATAATCAATCTGTTTGCAATTTCATCCAAATCGTTTTTCAGTAGTTTGGGGGCGTCCATAAATTACGTGAGACATTTAAGGGGGGGAGGGGGTCGAGTCAAATCTCATGTAATCTTACGTTGCAGGGAGGGGGGGTCTCGACAAATATCACGCAATTTTTTTTCTGATTGAAACAAAAAAATATTATACTATTTTGGTCCATTAGAATGTACATTGTACATGCTTAAGATTTAATCTTAAGCGTATATCGTAATACGATTAAGATCATTCACTAATTCGTTCAAAAGAAAATAATTTCATTCATACTTCGACGATATACATCAAACCACCATATTTACTAATTTAAAACGAGCTATCAAGATTTTTATAACGCATACGTCAAAAAATACGTCTATAAGAGGAAGAACTCACATTTTGAAAAATCTCACGTGAGATTGGGGGATGGGGGAGGGGGTTGAATAAAATCTCACGACATCTCACCAGGGGGGGAGGGAGGGACAGAAAATTTAAAGAAACACCTCACGTAATTTATGGACGCCCCCTTTCTGCGTGAAAGAATAACAAAAATCGATCTTCACAGACTTTTACATTTATAATAGTCGTAAGAAGATTGCTAGCCTGCATACCTAACTGTTTTGCTGACTGTACCTTGACCCCCAAAATCTCCGTAATGACGGAGAGAACACCAGACCAGAAGGTTTTTACACCCTTTATAAGAGGAAGTTTGAAAGTTGCATCAGTTATAGAAAAGTTGAAACGGAATCGACTGTCATGGTATGGGCATGTAATGAGGAGGTAAGAATCGCATTTGACTAAAAGAGTAATCTATATATGTATAAAAACATGAAACCCGTTTTCCGTAGTCACGACATAGCATAAAAACGGCTTGACCGATTTGGATGATTCTTTTTTTGTTATGTTTGTTATTGTCAGGAGAAGGTTCTTATGAAAAAAAAATGTAGTAGTAGGTAGGTAGGTAGTAGTAGTAGGTAGGTAGTAGTAGGTAGGTAGGTAGTAGTAGGTAGGTAGTAGTAGGTAGGTAGGTAGTAGTGGGTAGGTAGTAGTAGTAGGTAGGTAGTAGTAGGTAGGTAGGTAGTAGAAGGTAGATAGTAGTAGGTAGGGAGTAGTAGGAAGACTAAGGAAGCGATGGATGGATTGTGTGAGAAATGATATGGAGGAAAAAGTTGTAAATGTTAGCGTGACGGTTGAGAATTGAAGAAGAAAAAAAGACGTGTGGCACACGCGGACTGCCGCGTTAAAGCTATTGCATTTGTTTTTTACGGGGGGTGTTAGGTAATTTTCGTCACGGAATTTCTGGATTCGGTCTCCACGCTCAAGGCCCGCGATAGAAACTATGCAATAGCTTAAAAATATTGCACCGACTTCTGACACCTACCTACTAACGACCACCGTGGGCAGATGGCACTGAAATTAGTACAATCCTCCACCATTAGAGGTAGACTCGACGATCAAGAAGCCTTCTAACACTACCAAGTATTTCAAATAACAAATAGCAAGAATTCATGATGTTACCCGAAAGGCGCAGCGGTAGTGAGGCTGCCTTACGTTCTTAGGGTCCCGGGTTCGAATACCGGTAGGAGCTAATGTTTGTGTGATGAACATGGACATTGTTTCCGAGTCATGGATGTTTAAATAAATAATAAGTATGTATTTACAAACAAAAAGTATTTATGTAGTATATCAACTGTCTGGTGACCACGACACAAGCCTTGCTTAGTGTGGCACTAGATGGCGATGTGTGTAATGTCCAGCGATATTTATTTATTTTTTAGTTGCGATAAGTTTTCATCATCCTGTACCAGCAGATTGATAGTGGCTTGTCATACTTAAATATCCACTTACCATGGCTTTTGTCATTTTAAGCGGCTAAAGGATTAAATAAAATTCTGAATTTCCATCAGGAGTTTCCTTGTAGAAGTCGGCGTGTCGTCTAAATTTGAGCCCAGTTGATGGCTGTGACATCAATCAATCAATCATTTTATTTTCAGACAACTTTAGGCCCATATATAAAACACACAAAATTACATTACAACATAAAAATACACTAATACATTCAAAACTATGACACACGAAGTGGCGGCGTCGTGTTACGCTGCGTGGTGTCACGTAGCCTGCCACGAAAACGTCGGTAGACTAAACCCTTCGGCCAAAACTCTTCCTTTAAAAACTTGTCGAGATATGTCGACAAACGACTTGAACGACTTGATATCTTCATCTGTAATACTTAAGGTTGTACAAGCCAGTCATTCTTCCATACAAACGTTCTTTGGTGATTACTCCTTAAATTAAAAACAGCCTAACCTTTTCCCAACTATGTTGTGGTCAGCTTCCAGTCTAACCGGATGCAGTTGAATATCTGAATTTTTCATGTAGCGACTGCCTATCTGACCTCCACAACCCAGTTATTAGGGTTATACGATATCACTTGGTAAGACTGATTGTCAGACTTTTTGGGCCACTGACTACCTGTAACGACTGTCAAAGATAGACAAATGACAGCCGGCACTAATAGCTTAAGTAGCTGTTATTATTATTATTATTATTTTTGTTAATAAATATCGCTGGACATTAACACACAGCGCCATCTGGTGCCACACTAAGCAAAGCTTGTGTCGTGGACACCAGATAGTTGGTATACTACAAGTATACTTTTTTTTGTTTGTAAATACATATTTAAACATCCATGACTCGGAAAAAATGTCCATGGTCATCACACAAACATTTGCTCCTACCGGGATTCGAACCCAGAACCCTAAGAATGAAAGGCAGCCTCACTACCGCTACGCTATTCGGGTGTTATTATTTAGCCATGAGATATAGATAGGTAGTACCTAGTCAAAACCGTAGCAGGTCGCTTTTCAACCGACTTCCAAAAAGAGGAGGTTATCAATTCGTCTGTATGTTTTTTTTTTTTTTTTTTGTTTGTTACCTCAGAGCTTTCGACTGGGTGAACCGATTTTGATGATTCTTTTTTTATTTGAAAGCTGGTGCTTGTCGTTTGGTCCCATTTTAATTTGCTGAAGATCTGATGCTGATCTTCCGAGATATACAATGGAACTCTTCAAAAATAGACGGTAAATCTGCAGTAATTGCTACAATCGCTTGTAGGTTCATTGTTCATACTACATCATGACGTAACATCACGCCTGTATGCTCTGAGGGGGTACGCAGATGTGTACAATACCCCCAGATTTCGACAATGTTTGTTGCCTCTGAACTTTCGACTGGGTGAACCGATTTTGATGATTCTTTTTTTATTTGAAAGCTGGTACTTTCCGTGTGGTCCCATCTCAATTTGGTTAAGATCTGATGCTGATCTTTGGTGATATAAATGGAACTCTTCAAAAATACACGGCAAAGATGCAGTAATTGCTGAAATCGCTTGGTTGTTTATTGTTTATGTAACATTGTGACGAAACATCACGCCTGTATGCTCTGAGGAAGTACACAGAAGTGTACAATACACCCAGATTTCAACAGTTAGATGTGTTAAGTTCCATTTAATGGGATCCTGGAGAAATAGAGGGACTTCCTTAAATTTTATAGGCACACCAGAAGCGATTTGGGTAGTTTTAGGAAGAGTACGTTCTTGGCGTGATCCCATTCCAATTTGGTAAAGATCTGATGAAGAACTTCGGAAGATAGGCGACGGGAGCTCCTTAATAAATGATAGCAAATATACTGGGATCGCTGAAATCTCATGTCTCTCTATTGTTTACACCAGTTCATAACAAAAAATCACGCCGTTACGCTGTGAAAGGGTAAGCACATATGAACCACTAAAAAGTGAAAAATAAAAACTTTTTTGCAAAAAATATAACCGACTTCACACAAAAAAGTGAAAAATAACTTTAGCTTCAGAAGTCGGTGATAAAAAAACTAAATCAATCAAACAAAGGTCACCGACTTCTGAAGCTAAAGTTATTTTTCACTTTTTTGTGTGAAGTCGGTTATATTTTTTGCAAAAAAGTTTTTATTGTAGTTTCTACTAACCCTCATGAGGATATTCCCAACTACCTTCGTTTGAAAAGGTAGGAACCACTTTTCAATGGCAAACAAAACAGCCTGTATACAACAAAATCGCACATACAACAATAGCTCTGCCGAAAATCGAACTGAACAATTCTGAATCGCATTTAAGTTTTCGTCCGCCCAAGGAATTTTATTTATCTCCATACAATTTTTATAATGCACATCCCTACAGCCTTAACGTCCAAGCAACAACGTCGATTTTGGTTCACCTCAGGAGTTATTGACGTGGTATACGGAACTTGCATGAAGAGAAAAATCCTGTATTGTCTGTATACACAAGATGGGCTCGTATCCGACTGTAGAAATGAAAAGTTATGTTTCTGTATTATTGAAAAATGCTTTGTAGATAGGAAATAACTTATTATTTCTTGCGGAGTACGTAAAACTAGCTGAACTATTGCTAAATCCATAATTAAAAAAAAAAAGAAAAAGAAAACATATGTAACAATTTTCGAATACAAAAAATATTCAAAAAGGTTATAAATCAATTCCTAATCCAATGAAAACTGTACTCTAATCTCTGAAGCAAAGGTCATTTTTTGCATACACAGAAGAGTCACACCGAAATGTTTAATAAAAAAAATGTAGCTAATTTTAGAATACCACAAACATTCAAAAAAGTTTTAAATCAATTCCTAATCCAATGCAAACTGTACTCTAATCCCTGAAGTAAAGGTTATTAATCGTTAATTTTTGCAGTAACAAGTATATCACCGAATTGTTTTTACTCTCTGGCAAAAAACCTGCATTTCTGCCTACACATCAAAGGGTTCTTAAAGCGTGACTTGTAGTCCCTGTGACCTTATTTGCAACCACATGTTCGGTGTCCGAATGTTGTCCTTGGGCCGCCCGCAATGCGGCAGGCCACTTTAATATTTTAGTTATTCGTGACACATTGTCTCTAGGATCTTCGAGCGTATCCTTGTTGGTTGTAGGAAAGATTATGGTAGACTAAAAGGATGTACATAATAAAAATGATATACTTCGTTGTGTTGGGTTATGAACTGGTGCCAAAATGGTTGTTGGTGCTCGAGAAATTATTCATATTATATTACTTTTTGTAGAAATATCTGAGACTAGATTTTGACTTCAGCTTCGCCTCCGTGTCATTTGGGAATTATTACACAGAATCGTTTTAATAAAATAAATAAAAAAATGACCTTCTAGCCACGGAGATATTGGGGGTCAAATTTACAATTTTTTTACAAGATTTTTTAAATACAATTTTTGAATGTTTTACTTTAACTTTGACATATACACAAAACATGTTTTTTTCACCCCAAAACTAAAGTCCTTTCTCCTTTCTTTTGCGGCTTCGTGATGAGTTTGTTTACATTTCTGAAATAAAACCGGCCAAGTTGGAGCTGGACTCGACACCGAGGATTCCGCATAAAGTTGGTATTTTTTATTTGACTTCATATTTACAGTTTTCTCATTTTTTACTTTACATTTGCGAGACATTGCGTCTTGCCAGAGGGGTTGGGCTTAAAGATGCTTTATTTATTCAAAAGAATATACATTGTTCTCTTATTGAATAAATACATAGCTAGAGTTAAGTGTAGTTAGTTTTGCTTAGGTCGACATTTATTATTGCACTGTTTTAAACTTTCACGGAGTTTCACTACACTAAAGTATTTTCGGGATTATATCCGTGATTTTCATTTATTTCTGTGAGCTCCTGATATTTCGACGCTGTTGCAAGCATCATGCTCGCGGGAATACTGAAGAGGTATGCGGGTGGGACGAAAATTATTCATTATGAGCAGACAAATCTGTCTACCCTCTTTCTTAGAAATATCGGGTGCTCACAGAAATAAATGAAAATCACGAATATAATCCCGTTAGTACTTTAAGTGACATTTTTTATTGTCTGAAATTTCATGATTGGTTCAGCAACGTTTTTGCCAACTGACTTCAAAAATATTTGAGAAGTCCTCCTAAGCTTACCTTTTCACCTTAAAAACTGTCAGTTTTTCACACCCGTGTGTATCAAGACGCTACCGTTAAAAGTGCGAAGTGGATTGAATCGTGATTACGCACACTAATCCTGCTAACTAGTTCCTAACTTAGTTACCGATGCGTGCTCATTAACGGATTTCCTTATTTAACTTAGGGAATTCCTATTTCATTGCTAGGAGGTTGTAAGGGCGGTGAACTTCTGCCGGGGTCGCGGGCCTGTTCGAAAGAGATACCGAGGCCCCGGAACATAAAGGGCGAGGAAGGAACATGGATGGGTTTTAGTCAGTAAGAGTCTGACACTCCCTCCCGCTCCGCCCAGTGGGAGAATTCATTTGTAGATTTCCAATCCTAAAAAAAAAAAAAGGGCGGTGAACTTCCGTGTTTTGAACATTGAATCACTTACAAACGCAATCTATGGTAAACTTACAAGTTTTTCAAATTACCGTGACTTGTTACTAAAAGAAGAATAAGAAAAGAAAATAATATGATAACAAATAAATATCGCTGGACATTACACACAGCGCCATCTAGTGCCACACTAAGCAACGAGGCTTGTGTTGTGGACACTAGATAGTTGAAATCATCATCATCAGCCTATAATGTTCCCACTGCTGGGACACGTCCTCCTCTCAATGAGAGGGAATGTGCTATAATCTACCACGCGGGCCCAGTGCGGATTGGTAAATGTCACATGTCTTCGAATTTTTGATTCTAGGACATGCCGGTTTTCTCACGATGTTTTCCTTCACCGTTTTGAGAGTAGTGGTGATGAAATAAATTACACAAAGTAATGCGCTTGTCTGGGTTTGAGTTTGACTTACTGTTCGAAAGTCGGGGCCGCCAAAACTGGGCCACCGCTGCTGTTGAAATACTACATAGATACTTTTTGTTTGTAAACACATACTTATTATACATATTAACTCGGAAACAAATACCCATGTTCATCACACAACCATTTGCTCCTACCGGGATTCGAACCTAAGAACCTAGAAACCTTAAGAACGTAAGGCAGTCCCCCAAATCATCACAATACTAGTACAATACCGGTTTTACAGCGAAAGATAATTTGATTCTTCCATACAGGTAACTAGCTGACCCACGCAACTTCGTCTGCGTCACATATATGAGAGAAAAAGCTCACAAAGGAATAAATTTTCCCCGTGTTTGCAACATTTTTCATTTATGTTCCGCTCCTATTGGTCATAGCGTGATGATATATAACCTATAACCTTCCTCGATAAATGGACTATCCAACACAAAAAGATTTTTTCAATTCCAACCAGTAGTTCCTGAGATTAGCGCGTTCAAACAAACAAACAAACAAACTCTTCAGCTTTATAATATTAGTATAGATAGATAAGTCTGGCGGACAGATGCGGGAGGGGTTGACCACTCATTACCTACATACCGAGTTTCCTTCGTGGCTCGGAAAGCACTTGGTCCCGGCTGTCATTTGTAGATCTTTGACAGTCGTTACAAGTAGTCAGTGGCTCGAATGTGTGACAACCAGTCTTACCAAGGGTTATCCAGGCTTGTGCAGGTCAGATAGGCAGTCGCTCCATGTAAAATACTAGTATTATGCTGCATCCGGGTAGACTGGAAGCAGATCCGGAAATGGTTGGGAAATGGCCATCTGCCGGCTCTAGCCGGCAGATGGCAGATAATGGTTTTTAATTCTTTACATACCAAGTGCCTAAATAAAGGGTGTAAAACAACGTCTTCACGAAGCCGAAAAGCACTGGTTCTCCCCATCATTGCTATCATTTTTTTGTTCCAAACCATAGCTGGGAATCTTCTAGTTTCGGCGATATGGGGGGTCAAAGTTACAACTCTTTTTTTAAACACAAGTTTTTTTTTTGTAAGACTTTTACCACCTCTACGACCCCCGTACTATTTAATCCATCCATCAGCACAATGTTTTAAATGCGTTACATTGAGTTCTACCACAAAATATGATTTATAACCTCAAAAAAAAAAAGTTGTTTCCCAGCAATAATTTTTGCGTAATGTTACTTAGTTTGATGTATAGAATGCTTGGTTAACGGCTTTGTGATGAGGTGGTTTACACCCTGTATCCATGGTGTAATGTGAATGCACGGTTGTATACCACTGTCTCCGCAGATGATGCTGATCACAAGTTCACTCACTCGGCGCATGCCCTATCCCTAGCGTACCTGCCAAACGGGCCAAACATATTTTGAACCTTTTGTCGTTAATAACCCAAGAAGCGTATCGATGGATCGTGTGATCTCGGGAAGTTGGTGAACGCTTCAGTCTGACCTAGACGTTGACCTCTAGGTACTTTTACGACAAGCACGTGTGGAGAGACCTTGTATTCTTTGCCACAAAAGTACACAAAAAACCTTTTCATTCGCAAATAAAACTAATACATCAATGTTGCTATTTAGGTGTGTATAAGGGGTGCTACACACATGTTCCGGCCGGCACGATCTATCATAGCCGATCGGTAAAATCATGTCCCTAAGCTCATGTAGCTGTAGTACGTAGTAGTACCCAGTACTTACTGATGGTCAGATAGGCAGTTACTCTATGTAAAATACTGGGATTCAGCTGCATCCCGTGACAAGACACCTACATAGTTGAGAAAAGGCTAGACAGAGGCAGAAATACATTCAGGAGAAATCACAGACATCTTCACGACAATGATTTGTCGATGGTAGAAGCCGATCGGTGCTAGCTGAATGGACACCGAATATTTGTAACTAACATTTGCTTGGTTGATGGGGCCGAAAAATTTTGGAGTGGCGACCATTTACCGAAAGACATTGCGTTGGAAGGCATCCCACTAGTTGAACCGATGACCTAGTGAAGGTTGCGGGGATCCCCTGGATGCAAGTCGCCCGGGACCAGTAAATGTAGACACACTTGGGGAGGCCTATGTCCAGCTGTGAACGACTTTCCGCTGAAAATGATGATGATAATGAAAAATGGCTTCTGGTCGGTTTCGTTATTCAACAAATACTACCAAGCACTTTTTACCGACCCGAACCTGGTGTGTTACACCCCTTATGATTGTAAATATCAATACAAAAGCCGTAAACTATCGCTCACTGCTCTACTCAACATAAAAGGTAAGGAATACTTGTCAACACGGTCTAAAAAAACAACCCGAGGTAAAGGCCAGGCGTTCCAACGCAGTATTTCCCAGCCATGGACCATTTAGCAGCAGGTAGGGTAGGCTTAAATGGCGTAGACGTAGGGCTGCCAAATCGAATTCTGGTAATGGACAAAATATTGTAATTTGGAAGGACAGAGTTATTGGAGCGAATTATAATTTTATTACGGAGGTTTGCGGAAATGGAAGTTTTTTGGTGTTTTTTCGTTCGGCTGCTGGTTAAGTTTTCTCTAGGTGTTTGCTTGTGGGTTTTGTGTAATCCGATCATGGGCTTATAGGATAGGTTTAACGGTATCCTTGTCCGATTCTACGTCATGCCCGCCATTTTGGAATAAAGTCCGTCCAGTGTGAAGAAATTTCGTGGTAGATGTTTCAATTACAGTGTTATATAGTTTTTTAAATATAGTATTGCATTTTTTTAAAAGATTATAAGTATTGTTTTTTGTATTATGGTGTTTCTTAACAATTCATCTCCAGCCGAGACTTTGGGAACGGACAACAAGAATCAATTTCATTTATTATTTTATATTCAATTAAGAACTCCTTTTAAAATAAAATAAATGATGATCAAGTCGAGTCCATTACTTTATCGTGCTGTCAATCCCCTTTGTATACATTCGGCATATATTAGGCATGTCTATATTAGGCACCTTCAATCTATGCAACAATAACTCATCTCAAAATGAGCCAGGAAGAAAGGTTGATAACCCAACCAGGCTATCATCATCATCAGCCGAAAGACCTCTACTCCTGGACATAGGCCTCCCCCAAGTATCCCCACATTGACCGGTCCCGTGCGACTCGCATCCAGCGGATTCCCGCAACCTTCACCAGGTCATCATAAGACATCAAAAGAAATTCATCACACCTGTAAACCCCGAGAAGTTTATAAGTAGTAGTAACTCACCGAAATTTCGCCAGTTAAGTTGAAGACATTAAAAACGCTCTTAAAGACACAACATTTACTTGGTAACCCTACAAACGTATCCCATTAAGTGGAATGAACGAATTTTATATATGCAGGCACCTTGAGGTGAGCAATCAATATTAAAGGGTCCTTTTGAGCAGTAGTGTGCCGACACGGAATTGTGTTTGGGAGAATTGAACTTTGAAAAATGGTCTTTAGCTTCGAGCCACCTGCTGAAATGTACTTTATGCTATTCATCGTGATGAAATACAGCACGTACTTGTTTAAAGGTGTTTTTTTACAAGTTTGCCTATGGCCTAGATATGTTTTTTTTTTATGTAGTCTCAGGGTAAGAATGAGCATTGAACAGTACGCTAGATAACTGTTTGGTGGCCATCAGTGCCGCATTCAATTTCGCCTGTTACGTTTAAAAACCAAGATACCGATATCTTGGTTCACTCATGCAAAGCGATGTCAAAATAGATCGTAGTGTAAAGCACAGAATTAACGCGGAATGGATGAAATGGCGGCAGGTCACGGCAACGATCTGCGACTCCCGCATTCCCCAAAAACTTACGGGGGAAGATTTATAAAACAATGGTTAGACCTGCTGTGTTGTATGCATCAGAATGTTGGGTCACAAAAAAGATGAATGAAAGGCATCTGCATGTTGCGGAGATGAGAATGTTAAAGGGGATGTGTGGTGTTACGCGATTGGATAAAGTAAGAAATGAGTATATTAGAGGAAGTCTGAAAGTAGCGCCGGTGACTAAGAAGTTTTGTGGTAATCGGTTGTCGTGGTATGGGCATGTGATGTGGAGGAATGAGGAAAATGTCGTGAAAAAAGTTTTGAGCATGAATGTGGATGGGTATTGTAGTTTACAAGTTGTTACAAAGTATATATGTTTCATACATGAACCCTGCTAGGGCACAGCAATATAAATAGTTTAAAGTGTCACAACAATAAAACAAAACGACCAAACAAAATACTAATTTTAACATGTCTAAGAGGTGTTCAACATTTGTAATTTAAATAAGTAGCTGTCATAATATAATAAATAGTAGAAGAACAATGTCATCATTTACATTCACAAATTATAAATTAAAATAAAAATAAAAATTCAAACAAAGCAAAATAGCGATAATAATAATCATTAAATAACATAACATAAGCAGGTCAAATTTGTAGGTAATGTGAGTATTGTGTATAGGTAGGTACGAATTTCAATGTCAAAATTTACTTATCGTCAAAGAATTCCTTTAGAGTGTAATACGATTTTAATATAAGGTATTTTTGGAGACTGTTTTTAAATTTATTTTCGTATTCTATGTCCTTAATTGAATTTGGAAGTTTGTTATAAATTTTCACACACATGGCTAAAGGTCCTGAATGGAACATAGTTAATTTTGAGCTTGGTAAAGCTAATTCATGCTTGTTATGGCGTCTAACACTGCGATGTTGTGGGCGAAGGTCCTTAGTAAGTGGGAACAGTGACTGGTGTTTTCTTACGAATTTACTTACTTCGAAAATGTAGATACCAGTTAGTGTAAGGACTTTGTATTTAACAAAAAATGGCTTGCAGCTTTCTGTGCTATCTATATTGGCAAGAATTCGCATACATTTCTTTTGTAGAATGAAAAGCCTATCTTTGTCTACACCATTTCCCCACACCACAATTCCATAACTTAGCCACGAGTATGCGTAGGCATAGTATGCTGTTAGAGCGGTCTTAAAATCGGTAGTTCTTTTAAGCTCCCCCAAGGCATAAATAAAGCTGGCTAGTTTGTTTGCCAAAGTATCTATATGGGCTTTCCAGTTTATATTGGTATCTATCGTCAAACCTAACAGTTTAAACTCATTTATGCATTGCAGCTTTATGTTGTTGTATGAGTAGTTTATGTCCAATTTGCGTTTCTGATATGGTCTATATTGCATTAGCTTTGTTTTGTCAAAATTTAATTCTAAGTTATGATCTTTTAACCATGCTGTTATTTTGGAGAGCTTATCGTCTAGACTTAAGTTTAGGTTTTCTTTGTCGGTGTATGGAAAAATGATAGAAATATCGTCATCAAACAAAATACTTTGAGCGTCAATTTCTTTAGGGAGGTCATTAATATAAATTAGAAATAATAAGCATCCCAAAACACTGCCTTGTGGTATTGACATCGTTATTTTTGCTTTATTAGATCTTACGCGTGTTATTTGGCCAGTGTGCAGGTCGCTGTGTTCTATCTCTACGAATTGTTCCCTATTTTCTAGATACGAGCGGAACCACTTGTGTGCTGTACCTCTAACACCTATTGCGTATAATTTATTAAGCAAAATTTCGTATGAAACTCTGTCGTAGGCTTTGCTCATATCCAGTAAGATCCCTACTGCGTAGTTTTTATTATTGATTATATTTAAAGCTTCCTGAATAAACTTAAATATTGCTAATGTCGTGGATCTGTTTTTCCTAAACCCGTTCTGGCTATCATTAAATATTTTATATCTTCCGCAATAAGAATAAAGTCGTTTTGACATCGCAGTCTCCAATATTTTTGAGAAGATCGGTAGCAATGCTATTGGCCGATAATTACTAGTGTCAGTCTGGTCTCCCTTTTTATGAATCGGTTTTACTATCGATACTTTCAGTAGGTCAGGGACTGAACCTTCATCTAAAGACTGATTTACTAGAGAAGTTAGCGGTAACGTTAATTCCGTAGCGCATGCTTTTATAAGTATAGACGGTAGCTCGTCGTGCCCATAGCTTCTCTTATTTTTTAATCTTTTTATAATAAACTTTATTTCACTAGGGTCTACAGGTCTTATGTAAATAGAGTTTTCGTTTTGGGAGGAGGTAGGGCGGCCAGTTGGACAAACGTTCCCATTTGCAGTATCCATTTTCCCTACTGATACAAAATAATCATTGAAAGCGTTGGCAATTATAGTCGCGTTTTCTGTGACAGTATCCTGGACACGCAATTTTATGTTATTTATTAACTTTTTATTATTCTTATTTGTACGCTCTTTAATTATTTGCCACATAGTCTTAGTTTTATTTTCAGATTTACTCATTAATTTTATGTAGTATTTGAGTAGAGGAAGACCAAAGAAACGATGGATGGACTGTGTGAAGAAGGATATGGTAAGAAAAGAAGTGTCTGATGAGATGACCACAAAATAGAGGAGTATGGAAGAAGAAGACATGCTGCGCCGACCCCAAATAAATTGGGATAAGGGCAAGAGAATGATGATGATGTTTTAAGTCCCATGTATTATAGTGTATTTCAACGAGACAGCCCTCGGCTAAACCCAGTTTAGTTTCCACAAAACAAACGCAACGATTGTAATTAATTTAATACGCAAACAAATTAACCCCAATAACAATCTAAACTGCCTTCAAATTGAAACCAACAATAACTTAATAAGATAGACTACGCCAATTGAATTTCGTTACAATTACAGAAAACAATATTACATGATTTCCATATAATAATATAAACAAGGGTAGTAATGGCTTGTTTATCGTGACCTGAAGCTATTAGAGAGCTCGAGCTTCCCTTATAGCGCGACCTACCACCTACCTACCTACTTACAAAGCGATAATGAGTTTTACCTAATGCAAAAGGTAAATTTTCGTTGTGGTATCTTAATGGAAAAGGGCGGAAATGGTATTTTAGGTAATCATTTATTAGAAAGAGTTTGTACAGAGAAATATATATACTTACTAGCATGTGCCCGCGGCTACTCCCGTTAACTGTCCCACTGGATTATATTACCGAGATAAAAGTCTCATATAAGTTCACCCAGGTTATAAACTATCTGTGTGCTAAATTTCATCCAAATCTGTTCAGCCGTTTGGGCGTGAAAGAGTAACAAACATACGAACTTTCGCTTTTATATTGTTAGAGTGACTGTCCACTTACTCGTAAATATATAAATATCGCTAGACTTTACACACAGCGCTATCTAGTGTCACACTAAGCGAGGCTTGTGTCGTGGTCACCAGATTGTTGATATACTACTTATAAATATAAAAAAAGAAAAATAAAAAAATATATATATATATATGATGAATAAAAATGATGCAGCCATTATCGGATTCAATCAACTCGTCTTCTCGGTTGTTAGCTTTTATTTAAATACTTACCAAAATATTACCTATACCTACCTATATTGTGTTAGGTTTTATTAAAATATTTATCTGATTATTATCTATACCTAATTTTATTGTAATTAAATGTATGTGTTCGCATGTCATACGGGTGGTGTATTGACTTGTATGTCATTCGATCCTACCGTGCACTTCGCCATTCGTTCCGACATTCACCTACAAGCGTTGACAATGCGAACACAGGCATTCGAGTTTGAAGCATCGTGCAGACAAGACGTGTATTGTACAAGTGTGTTAGAATAAAGTGATTATTTGAAGAAGGACTGGATTCTTATTTCTGACCTTTTAAAAGGTCAGAAGTGGGATCACACCGGAACGATAACGGTTTTGGTGGAATACTTAACGCCCATATTTAAAGCTAGGCAAGTAATATGCCAAAGCAACGGTCTCGAAAGCGGGTACGACATTCTGAGGACTCCAGCAGTGAGTCAGAATTATCCTCGGAGCGCAGTCGCAGATCACGGCATAAGCATTCACGACGAAAGCGTTCTCGGCGTATGGAGAAGTCGAGGCAGCGCCGTACCCAGACGCCAGATACGCCGCTGCCACCGGAGGAACCAGCAGCACGACTGAGTGCTGGGACCAGCAACAGTGCATCATCACCGTTGACAAGTAAGCAATCTACTGTTTTTGACTCTCAAAATTTTGTTAGTGTGTTCCAAGAACTTGTTAAGTCTTTACGTACAGACGGCAATGCCGAACGTTACCCTGTTTTGAACGTTGTGCCTGAATTCGATCCAACAAAGCGAAATCAAAGTATAGACGTTTGGATTACAAAAGTAAACGAATGTGCAAAGATTTATAATTGGACAGAACGACAGATAGTTCATTATGCTTTGCCTAAGTTAGTAGGGTTGGCCCAGAAATGGTACCAGGGTCTACCCACTTTGTTGTTTACATGGACGGAGTGGCAACAGAAATTGAAGTCGGCTTTTCCCAGTGACGATAACTATGGTCGGTTGCTGACGGAGATGCTCGCCTGTAGGGCACGTTTTGGGGATAGTTTAGAAGATTATTATTACGAAAAGATAGTTCTTCTTAATAGATGTAATATTTCAGGTAAAAACGCTATCGATTGTATATTATTCGGTATTGAAGATAGATCGGTCAGAACCAGTGCTGAGGCCGTGCAATTTAGCGAACCTGATAAGTTATTAGTTTTCCTTCGCAATGTTAAAGTAACTAAAAAGAATGACAAGCCAAACGTGACTGTGCAGCCGAGCGTTTCCGACAGCAAGCGTTTTAAAACTTCTAAAGACAATGCATCCGCATCTGCGAATACTAGGTCATCAAAATGTTATAATTGTGGAGAGGAAGGGCACCCTTTTTACAAATGTAAACATCCGATTAAAAGATGCGATCACTGTCATAAAGTAGGCCATTTGATTGGCGATTGTCCCAATAAACGTGAGCATGAAAGTAATAAGACTGTTTTGAACATTTCAAAGGAGCAGGATAATGACGCGAAATATTTTAAGGTCGCGATAGTTAACGGTCAGACTATAAATTGTTTTATTGACTTCGGTAGTCAAATTACTATGCTCCGAGAATCGGATGCAAAAGTGTTAAATCAAACTTTGACTTACGGTGACCTGCCAATTTTAAGAGGGTTTGGAAATTCAATCGTTCACTGTTTAGGGAAATGCGATACCGAAATTGAAATAGACTCGGTTAAAGCCCGTGTTGAAGTACTCATAGTCCCTGATCATTACTTAAAGGTATCATTACTTGTAGGCCAAACGTTTACGGAACAAAGCCATGTCATAGTTCTCAAAACAAGAGACAAATTGATTATTAAGAGTAAAACTATAAACGTATCTGAAAGTGTTAAACTCTATGTTAGTAACTCTATTAAAGTAATGGGCCGCACCGAAGTGGCTGTAGAATCTAATCCACCATACGATGGTGAGGTGGTCGTGGAACCTAGTCTATGCTCTCTACCTCAAATGACGTACAGTATAATGCCTTGTATTTTAGAGCTAGTTTCTGGCAAATCCACACTTCAATTGGACGGTTGGGTAAAATCGGGATTCGATTTAAATAAAGGTACCCTTCTGTCCCGGGCTCTGCCGCTAGCAAAAATTAACTGTCAAAGCGTGAATAAAATTGATAAAGGCGCGGATAACTCTTCTAAAATTATTATTGATCCTAAAATGTTGTCTGTGAGTGACCAAATCAGTGAAAACAATCTCTTGGAGTTGACTAATTTATTAAATGAATACAGGGATTGTTTCGCTTTTTCTACTAGAGAGTTAGGCCGTATTTCCAACACTGAAATGAACATAAGGCTCAGTGATAATACACCAGTAGTTTACCGGCCGTATCGCATGCCTTTTACAGAGCGACAAGTAGTTCGTAATATGGTACAAGAATTTGAGGACTCTGGTATAGTTAAACCATCGACTTCAAGTTATGCGTCACCAGTTCTCCTTGTCAAAAAGAAATCAGGAGATTACAGATTATGCATTGATTATAGGGCTCTCAATAAAAAAACGATTAAAGAGCATTATCCCCTCCCTAGGATTGACGATCAATTAGATAACTTGGCAGGCTATAAATATTACACATCGTTAGACTTGATGTCAGGTTATTATCAATTATGTATGTCTGAAACCTCTAAACATTTAACTGCTTTCATAACACCTGATGGGCATTATGAGTTCAATCGGATGCCCTTTGGACTTGTCAATGCGCCGTCTAATTTCCAACGTGCAATTAACAATATATTGGGTAATGCACGATTTAAAGAAGCGTTTGCTTATATGGACGATGTTATAATACCGTCTAGAACTATTGAAGAAGGGTTCAGTAAACTCAAATCAACATTGGATTTATTTCGTACCGCCGGGTTAACTTTAAAATTATCCAAGTGTAACTTTTTAATGGAATCTATAGATTATCTTGGATTTGAAGTGTGTGCCGAGGGAATAAGACCAGGGAAAACTAAAATCAATGCTGTTGACGTATTCCCTCGCCCTACCGATCAACATAGGATTAGGCAGTTTTTAGGACTTGCTAGTTTCTTTCGTAGGTTTATAAGGGGGTTCTCTTCAATAGCTCGTCCACTTACTCAACTTTTAAAGAAAGATTCAAAATGGCAGTGGTCCGACTGTGAAGAGAATGCTTTTGTAACCTTAAAAACAGAGTTAACCAAACGACCAATTCTTGCATTCTATAATCCTGCGTTTGAAACTCAACTCCATACAGACGCTTCTAAAATTGGTATTGCCGGTATCCTTTTACAAAGATCAAGTAAAGAAGCACCTTTAAATGCTGTAGCGTATTATAGTAGACAGACGTCCCCAGAGGAGTCTCGTTTCACTTCCTACGATTTAGAAACTCTGGCGGTGGCAAGCTCACTACAACGATTTAGGACGTACCTATTAGGCATACCGTTTACCATAGTTACAGACTGTAACTCTTTGAGGGCCACATTTGAGAAAAGAGACGTTTTGCCTAGAGTAGCCAGATGGTGGAATATCATGCAAGAATATGATTTTAAAATTGTCTATAAGGCAGGCTCTACTATGTCCCACGTAGATGCATTAAGTCGAAACCCGGTAGAAGTAAATTCTGTCGAAGTAAGATGTATCGAAACTAATTGGATAGCAACGGTACAACAGAGCGATCCCGAGCTTCAACGGATTATTTCTATTTTAAAGGATCAGGATACAGATAACATAATAGAAATTAAAAATAATTTTATAACCAAAAGAGGTCTATTATATAGAAAAACCGAGGCAGGGGATCGCTGGGTTGTACCAAAAGGTGTTAGATGGCAGGTACTAAAAGCCCATCATGACGATATTGGTCACTATAGTTTTGACAAAACTTTTGATAAAATTAAAAGTAGTTTCTGGTTTGCCAAAATGAGACGATTCGTGAAAAAGTATGTCGATTCGTGCCTAGAATGCGCTCATTCGAAAGTCCCTGCTGGTAAGAAGGCAGGTGAACTTCATCCGATTCCCAAGGTTGACCGCCCCTTTCATACGTTGCACATAGACCATCTGGGTCCTTTTGTGAGAAGCAAAAAGAAAAACGCGTACCTACTCTTAATAATTGATGCTTTTACAAAATATGTTATGTTGGTTCCTGTCAAGAGTACGAAATCGTTACACTCTATATCCGCTTTAAAAAGCTACTTCCATACTTTTGGTGTTCCTAAACGAGTCATTTCCGATCGAGGCACCTCTTTCACGTCCAAGCGCTTTCAAGAATATTTAAGTACGCTAGGCATTAAACACGTTATGAACGCGGTAGCGACACCACGTGCCAATGGACAAGTGGAACGCTACAACCGCACTGTTTTAGCCGCCCTAACTGCAACAAACCTAAATAAACCCGAACATAAATGGGATGAATGTATTTCTGAAATACAATGGGGTTTAAATAATACCCTTAATAAAGGAATCGGAAAGACACCAGCACAGGCATTATTTGGCATTGACTTGGTTGGTACGACTAACTCCCTACTAACCCTTAATACTATAGACGATACAGAGGACATAGGGAACAATGTAGAAAATATTAGAGAGGAAATATCACAACACATAGAAAAGAATCAAGTAGAACAGAAGAAACGTTTTGATAAATCTAGAAAGAGAGTTACATTCAAAATTGGGGATTTAGTCAGGGTAGAACGAGAAATTTCTTCGACAGGGAAAAGTAGGAAATTAATTCCAAAGCTTCGTGGTCCTTACCGTATTGTAGAAGTCTTTGACAATGACCGATATAAAATAGAAGATACCCCGTTGTCACGCAAGGGTAATAGAAACTTCACTGGAGTTTTTCCCGTGGATAAAATACATCCGTGGTTGGTTTTTAAACGAAATAGTGTTAGTGACAGTGATACGCAGTCCGGAAATGTTACTGATGAATGATTGGCATTACTTTTGATTGGATGGTATAAATAATTAAGATAAAACATGTAAAAGTATTAACAGCAGAATTTTGTCCATGTTACAATCATATACAATTTAATTTGAAGAATTGAGTAAATTTACTTTGTTTTGTTATTAATATTATACAGTTTTGTACATTACTTATTTATTATTATTAGTTGTTTTATATTGTACAGTATTTATACTATTATTATGATGAATTTATTTTTACACTAACATTATTAGAGTCCACTGTAGACATGCAGAGGCTACAGTGTCAGATATATGGTTATTATGGATATGAAGAGGCCATAATAACTTGTCAAGTTGGCGTGTTGTGGACATGCAGGGGCCACAGCATGCCGGAATTGCCGTAGATATGTAGAGGCTACGGTAGTTCCACTAATGTTATCGTTGTACTCGTAGTTGTGGCATTGTCGCTAGTGTGTTGTGGACATGAAGGGGCCACAGCATGCTTGAGTTGTTGTGGATATGTAGAGGCCACCGCAACTCCTTCAATGCCACCGCGAGTGTGAATTATTTTCAATAATGCTGATATGTAGAGGCTACGATAGTTCTACCAATGTTATGGTTGTACTCGTAGTTGTGGCATTGTCGCTAGTGTGTTGTGGACATGAAGGGGCCACAGCATGCTTGAGTTGTTGTGGATATGTAGAGGCCACCGCAACTCCTTCAATGCCACCGCGAGTGTGAATTATTTTCAATAATGCTGATATGTAGAGGCTACGATAGTTCTACCAATGTTATGGTTGTACTCGTAGTTGTGATATTGTAGCTAGTGTGTTGTGGACATGAAGGGGTCACAACATGCTTGAGTTGTTGTGGATATGTAGAGGCCACCGCAACTCCTTCAATGCTGCTGAATGTAATTATAATCTGAGTCATGCTTGTTATTGTGTCGAAATTATCGTCAAGTTATATTTAATTAGTGTGATGTAATAGAAAGAGATCAATATGGCACTATGTAGCAATAATTGTGTCATGAGTTGTTGTGTTTCGTTATTTATAATAATTTATTAGGTTTATTTTTTTACCTTGCATAATCTTTCCACGGGACGTGTAAACGTCAGGAAAGGCCGACTGTTAGCTTTTATTTAAATACTTACCAAAATATTACCTATACCTACCTATATTGTGTTAGGTTTTATTAAAATATTTATCTGATTATTATCTATACCTAATTTTATTGTAATTAAATGTATGTGTTCGCATGTCATACGGGTGGTGTATTGACTTGTATGTCATTCGATCCTACCGTGCACTTCGCCATTCGTTCCGACATTCACCTACAAGCGTTGACAATGCGAACACAGGCATTCGAGTTTGAAGCATCGTGCAGACAAGACGTGTATTGTACAAGTGTGTTAGAATAAAGTGATTATTTGAAGAAGGACTGGATTCTTATTTCTGACCTTTTAAAACGGTCTTTAGCCGATCCTTATTTCCGGGCACTGTGGCTTATCGTTTGTTGTTCTTGTCTGAACCGGTATCATTATCATTATCATCAATGTTCCCACTGCTGGGACACGGCCTCCTCTCAATGGGAGGGAATGGGCTATAATCCACCACGCGGGCCCAGTGCGGATTGGTAGATGTTACATGTCTTCGAATATTTTGGTTCTAACATATTTTTCTTTTTATAACATAGTTTCCTCACGATGTTTTCCTTCACCGTTTTAGAGCAGTGGTGATGAAATAAATTACACAAAGTAATGCGCCTGTCTGGGTTCGAATCCACGGTTAATAGTTCCTAAGTCGGGGCTACCACCACTGGGCCACCGCTGTTCAGGTACACAGGTATGGCTGAAATTATAAGAAAATGTCATTTATTTTTTTAATTTATTGGATGAAAATAAACTTTGCCTAAGTAACCTCAGAAGTTTCGGCATTGGATAGCATAACACCTAGACAAACTGACATTCTAACAGCATATCGATAACGGAAATGTTTAGAATTACTTAAGTCACTTATATCACTTCTATCAAAAGTTTTTACAAAAAATGAAAAGCGCTTGTCAAGCGCGCATATGCATTAGGCATACTTGAGCCGATTATTCTGGGACGTAATCATAAAATATTCCGCAACTTTTATTCGTACTGACTTATCGGCCCTAAACCCGTGAACTGTTTTAGACTTTCACGGGTTTTCCCTACACTCGGGATAATATCTGTGATTTTTCGTGAGCTCATATAAACAAAAGAAAATCATGAATATTATTCCGTCAGTACTTAAAGTGTGCGACTTAATATCGGCCGTCTGAAAACCGTCATGTCTCTCCAAACTCTGGTCGCTGTTGAACTCATACTCAAACCCCATTGTCCCCACACTTTGTAATAGTGTGTGTGTAAAAACAATATACCCCACATTAGCAATTTATTCAAGCGGAAGTTATAAAAGGCGGTTAATAGCGTAACGTTGTTGATGTAGCGTTCGCAAGCGTGCGAACGGGTAATAACATGAACGACGATATTTGGATTTTAAACTATATATGAGAAAATTGTGGCTTACTGGAATAGCAATGAGCCTTTTCACAAATATGTAACCCGGAAGCAAGTATTACAGCGGCATCTGTATAGATGCCGCTGCACTCTAATTTGATGTACATAATGCTTCGAGAAGAGTCCGATTAGACCGTATGGTCTAAACGGTCTCGAAGCATTATGTACATCAAACTAGAGTATTTTTTGAATAACCCGAACTAAGTAAAGCTTGGTGAAGGAAAACATCGTGAGGAAACCGGCATGTCTAAGAACCAAAAGTTCGAAGACATGTGACATCTACCAATCCGCATTGGGTCCGCGTGGTGGCTGCCCATTGCCTCATAAAGAGGAGACCTGTGCTAGCAGTGGGAACATTAACAGGCTGATGATTTATTTATTTATTTATATATTGGATCTCCAACAGAAACAACACAATTACATTATAGTATAGAGATAATAGGGGAAGTACAAGTGTGCGCTTCCAATTATAGGAGACCACATCATTCGCGCGTTTATTTTAATAATTGTCGTTACGACTTTCTATTTAAATTAACTGTTCATGAACGATTATTCAGTATTTTATATGACATGTTTTCTTGGATTTTATGGATTAAATTACTTTTATTATTTGATTTAGTTTTAGGTGTCATTTTAAAATATTTAATGTTTTCCTATTTATTACTATGTTGAAATTGTATATTTTTATTAATTAAAGATCAAGTGATGGTATATTTTATATTTATTATAAGTCGAGTAGTGTTTTGTTTTTTTTTCTGTTTATTAAACTAATCTAAACTTTTTTATGTAACGCATTCAGACACAATTGTTATTGAATAAATAAAAAAATAAAAAAATGAACACGTCACCTGATTTTGCCGAACAGCAACATCATGAGCCGTTTTAGTTTTTAATCAAAATTTTGTGTTTTGAAAACTTGTGATAATAATTTGATGTCGTAAATCACTACATATTATAAAACAAAGTCTCCCGTCAAGTCTGTCTGTCCCTATGTATGCTTAGATCTGTAAAACTACGCAACGGATTTTGATGCGGGTTTTTTTAATAGATAGAGTGATTCAAGAGGAAGGTTTTAGTATATAATTATACGCGGGTGAAGCCGCGGGCATTGGCTAGTAATTAATAATGTTAATAAAATTGTTTTGATGGTATCTTAACGGAATCTTCATAGTATTATGATGAATTAGCATCATCACATTTTTAAAGTCCGATAAGACCAAGAAAAATGTAATTTAAAGTTTTGCTGATATGCCTTTTTTCTGCCTTACTATAAACGATTAAACACACATAACACCAGTCATTCCCGGATTAGATAAGAAGAAGAAGAAGAAGAAGAAGAAGAAGAATAATTTATTTAAAAAAGAAGGTATTACAAAAGTATACATTTCAGTGCAGTAGAGTCATCTTTAACAATTGTATAATTAGTGCTTATAATTAAACTACAATTACAATTAGTTGCTGGTAACGAAATTGTCAAATACAAATGTTAGGTAGCGACATACCTGATCTAGGTTTATTTAAACCTGTGTTTCAGGCCATCGCTTTACATTGCAAAATTTAATTAGGACAGTATAAGTTTTCAAAATAAAATCAATCTAATAACAATTACAACAAAAATCAAAGTAGGGACTAGGGACTAGGTAGAGGTTCCGGGGCTGCGGGATTGTTCGAATGATATACCGCAGCCTAAGAACACAAAGGGCTGAAGGAACATGGATGGGTTTTAGTCAGTACAAATCTGACATTCTCTTCCGCCCAGATAAAGCCCAGAGTGGGAGGAGTACCCGAATGGCGTAGTGGTAGTGAGGCTGCCTTACGTTCTTAGGGTCCTGGGTTCGAATCCCGGTAGGAGTAAATGTTTGTGTGATGACCATGGACATTTTGTTTCCGAGTCATGGATGTTTATATGTATAATAAGTATGTATTTACAAACAAAAAAGTATATTTGCAATATATCAACTATGTAGTGTCCACGACACAAGCTTAGCTTAGTGTGGCACTAGGTGGCACTGTGTGTTAATGTCCATCGATATTTATTTATTATTATTATTATTTAATGACATACCATCCATAATAGAAGTAAGTACGGTCGACCAAGCTATTTGGTATACATTTTAAAATGTAAACCAAATAAATTGGTCGACCGTACACTTACACTTCTCCGGTTGTGTTATAGACCCTATAAACGATACTGCCTAACCTTGAACATCGATAAATCTATACATAACTTATATAACCTTCCTACCCTTGAAACCAGTTCGCAAACTAACCTAGATACATTATAATACATAACTAGTGCTTTAAACAATAATCGTTACAACTTCTAACAATTTATTGAACCAAGAAGACAAAGGTTTACCTACAAAAGCGTTGCGTGTGAAGAAAAATCAACTATAAATTAACATTTAATCATTTTCCCTTAGCATAAACAAAACAATTTTCCTTACAAATAACTGCTATACTTGTTATATTTGTTTTTAGGGTTCTACAGCCAAATGGAAAAAACGGAACCCTTATGGATTCGTCATGTCTTCCTGTGTGTCTGTCCCCATACTTAGAACTGTAACTTAATTTTTTTTTAATCAAACCCATAAGTGTGGGGTACCTATCTCTTCAAAAATGAGATTGTGGTTTCGTAAATAATTCTTTTCTAAACTGAATAGTTTGCGCTAGAGAGAAGCTAACTGGCCGCCGTCGGGTAAAGTCGTGTGTGTTGGGGTCCGCTTGCCCATCTGGTACAAAAAAAATTGGTTGTCTGTAAAGTCGGTTTACTTACCGCCCTTTTGTGTTGATACTGGTTTGCTAGTATTTTATATACTTACCTACTATTAATACTAGTCGTGCTGAAATTTATAATCGCGAGTGTTTACAAACAGTGGGATCTCTGAACCAAAAAGTGCAGTGGCGTATCGTGAACCTAAATAAGATTACCAAGATAATGGCTGAAACGTTTGCGCATCCAAGAACAGTGTCACAGTGCAGTGCTAGGTACCCTGTCCACGACACCTAAAATACCACCGCGAGCAGTGGTCAGAGATTGGCAGTGATGCAGAGGTTGCAGCGTGAGCATCTGTAGCGGTGCAGCAGAAACTCGGTGAACTCGTTTAATTTATTGATCTTGAATGAACGCAGATTATTTTTCAGCCAATCAGCAGTCAATTGTGTACAATTTTGAGGTTTCCCAGCTTACCTAGCTAGGAATACCATTTATTTAAAGGCTGTTGTGCATGATACATACCTCTATTCATAAAACCAGGCTCCCACATAATCGATTCGCCTACCTACTATTAAAAGCGCGTGTTACCTATTTCTTTGTTAAGAATCATAATAGTAATACTTTGTAGAAAGTACACTTGATCCTTTTTAAATATAAACATGATAAGTGGCTAGCTTCAACATTACTGGAATTGTAGCCAAAATTGCGCACGTCTTTGCTAACACACGAAAATTATCATATTGTGTAAATTAACACAAAATCGGATTTCTATTATATAATAGGTTCACTGAGAATAGCTCCAAAGACTTCGGTCTGCGCACTTGCCTGCGCCTACATCTGGTGCCCATAAAACTCTCAAGCAAAAAAGACGGAAGCCAAACTCTTAAAATGAATAGGACAGAAAAAAAATTCGTTACGCTTAAAACAAAAGAATAGTCTGCTAAATTATTTTTATCTGCCTCATTCTGTGTCCCAACGAACACATGTCCCTAAACTTGAAAGCGTTAACAAAAAAACAAACCCTGTACAAATAACAGAACAATATAGCCCAACAGAAAAACACCTTGCTCTCTCCTATTACCTACGAAACAAAAAAAAATACGTAACCAGACCATTAACGAACTAACAAAGCGGCGTCTTAACACACAAAACAATGCGAGATTAATACAAATTTTTGCTAAAGTGTCATTAGCCAATAAGCTCTTTTTACAGGTACGATAATAACATTTTCCGCAGGTTAAACCACCAAAAGGGTACCCACATTGTAAAGAATCGCAAAAAAGCAAAAATAGCAACACATATCAAGTCCTACTGAAGCCACAACAACGATAACAAGAATGGAGCAGCACAAGCAGGCAAACAGGATCCATTATCACCAAATTTAAATATGGAAATAGTCCATATGATCGGCGACGGGAATTGCTTCTTAAGAGCCATAGCGCATCAAGTAAACGTCATATTTTTCCTGACGTTCGACCACCACATGATAAGAAGATCTGGCCGACCATAGAACAAGCACTCTCGAGAAACTTGCCTACTACCGCGAACCAAAGAACAACAATACAAAGATGGCGTCTGGGGTGCTGAAGATATCATCATTGCAGCAGCCGAGTACTACCACATCAATGTAATAGTACACCAAGCCGGGCTTAGCGCTTCCATTACATACCGACCCAGATATCCACAACACGCCGTGGCCACGATTAACTTATTGTATCAGAACAACCACTATGACAGCCTTCTTAGCCTAATAATTAACTCTCAAGACTCTGCAACAGAATTGCACACTACGCCACACGACTGGTCTAGGCTGAGCCCACCGGATATGCAATACTTGAGCCTCCACCCTGCCATAAAACTATAACAGATATTAGTAGTATCAAAATAGCAATCTGTAATGTCAGAGGCACCGCCACACATTCAAAGAAAAATAACATTGACAAAACCTTAAAGATAAAGGGATACACATAGGATACCCACAGGAAACAAACATGAGTACCGGATTATTTACCTCAAACCACTACAACAGGCACCTTAGTGGCTCTACCAAACGCCACGGCCTCGCGTTCCAGATCCAGAGAACATAGAATCGGGCTCCCAAAAAGCCAAGTTCATCAAAAATTGTTACCCCAGAGAAGTACTTGCAATCAAACAACTAAGCGTAGCAAGACACAATCTGCAAAACACAAGAAACAAAGAAGAAGCGAAAAATGCGAAGTACTCTTTAGAAGTCCAAGCAGAACACATCCATCACAATGAATGAGAATCACATACGATTTTTACAGGAGACATAAAATGAACACGAAGCGCAACAACAAACAACGTTTTATACCCATGTCAAGGTGGGAAGAAGAGATAAATTCAGCAGGCCCACGCATAGAACTCCTACCGAAAGAGAACCCATCTGACGTAAAAGAAGAACTATAAGAAGAGGAAATAAGTGACATCATTAAAAACATGAGCAACGGCAAAACACCAGGTACCGACAAGGTGGTGTCAGAGCTGTTCAAAGCCTTGCCAACAAAAATGCTATCGGGAATTATAAAGCACAAGCAGGCATCATGGGTAAGGAATGATTTACCAATGTCTTGGAACAAAACGATCCAATTTCCAGTGCGTTAAAAAGCAAAGCCAGACAGAATTAATGACTACAGAAAGCTATATATGTGTAACGTGGGATATAGGAAATGTGCAAACTGGATGCTTCAATAGAAGAACCAAGAAACTACCAAGCAGCTTTTCTTCGCAATAGGTCAACAAACGACCATATGTACACACTTAAGAGAATTCTGGACGAGGAATGGAGAGTATTCTGGCGTTAGATATCGAAAAAACTTGATACGGTGGACCTAAACCTAAAGAGACATTTGAGTTACCAGAACTAACTAATTTCTAATAAATAGAATCATTAAGGCATGCATGAACGAATCCACCTGCATAAAATGGTTTGGGCAGCAAACTGAAAGGATGCACAAAGACAAAGGAGTCAAACAGGGATGCCAGCTAGCCCCACGATTATTCACCATAGTAATGGACGATGCTCTCAGAACACTAGAAGAAGAAACAGAGTCAAACACTGTTTTACGGAAGATATCCCGTAAGTGACAACATAAGTGAAGAAACAGAATGCCTTCATCTAGAGTCTAGATCAATCTCATGGTCATGGTCTAGATTCTAGACCATGACCATGAGATTCAACCTCCTATTATATTGTCATTTGCAGATGACGTGATAATAGCAACAAATAATCTCTGTGAACTGGACGAAATAGTTACCAAAATCAAACCGTTACTGGAATCAGTCGGACTCCACATTGACGAAACGAAAACAAAACTAGTAACCAGAGACGCACACAGAACCGATACCCGAAGTCTAATCAGAATTGGAGGAACCATTATTCAACCGGTAGACGAAATCAAGTACCTACGCACGTAAATAACATCGACACTTAACAGAAACCACACAGTCAACGCTAGATGCAAACAAGCAATGCGTAACTCCAAGGCCTTAACATCCTTCATGAACAACCCAAAAATGAAGTGAAAAACCATTTTATAGATTAGCCACGCTTACGGTCTCAAGGCAGCGACACTCACAAAGGCAAACCGATCGTAACTCAGAAGATACGAAAGACTCATTCTTAAAGATATGACAAAGAGTACGCGAAACCCTTCGTACAAAGAAACGCGAAATTCTTATGGGAAAAACAATAAACAAAAAAAAAAAACTGCCTACGGTTATGCTACTTCAGGCACATCCTCCGGCGACCAAAGCCGCACTAAATAATGCTGCTATCAGATACAAGGCAAAACAACTAAAACTTGGAAGACCAACATTATATATATAAATGTACATGGAACGAGTCACTCCAACGAGACATGGAATATTTCAATATACACAAAGAAGAATGGATTCAGCTAGCAGCAAATAGAGAAAAAATCAGATCAGGCACCCAGGAAATCTACTAGCTTAGCGAAACACATACGACTGACGATGAAACATATACGCGAACATAATATTTCATCGCAATCACCAGAAGCCAACAGGCCTCTCCAATGCCAGAAGAGAACAATCAAACGAAGATTAAATCACCAATGCTCATTCCTATGGATTGTACCTGTCTTTACCACTATTCCTATATTGGCTCTAGGCTGCATAGTCGGTCGATTGTGCCCGACTGGCTGCGGTTGGTCGGGCTTCCTCTCCCATCCCAGAGCATGTCTTTCCTTACAAAATCGTGCCCCCTGGTGTATCCGGCTTGTCCGGGTCAGGCTTGCTCCTGGCTGGGTGTGGTGCTCAATCATCAATCATCATCATCAAACTGAATAGTTTGCGCTAGAGAAACTTCCGAAGTGGTAAAATGTGTCCCCCCCTGTAACTTTTAAAATAAGAGAATGATAAATCAAAAAAAAAATATGATGTACATTACCATGTAAACTTCCACTAAAAATTGGTTTGAATCGTCGTCGGCATCATAAATCGTAAACCGCACTTTACCTTTCATTCAATCAACTCAAATTTCATCAAAACATCGATCAAAGTTACGACGAACTACAAGAACTTTTTTCTTATGTTACTTGCTGCTACAGAACCCTTCAAGGGCGAGTCCGACTCGCACTTGGCCGCTTTTTTTCAAAAGTAGGTAATCGTATTCGTACGGGCCACGCTATTCACATAAAATAGAACGTTTTTTTTTCTGTTCGTAATCATGGAATAATTTCTTTATTATTGAGTTAGTTGTGTCGATTCTGTTGTGCACAAACTAAACTTAATTTAGGCTAAAATATAGTGATCTTTTTCTCACTAATAAAACGAGAAAGAGACGGACATAATTTAGAGCTGTCAAATTTAATTCGAACTAATATTTCCATACAAATGAAGGGTGCACGTAAAAACATGTCGACTAAAAACACGGTGAAGCGCAAGGCATAAACTAGTTTGACATCTCTAACTTAGTGCATAGCTATAGTCGTCCTTTTCTCGCACTGCCTTTTAGTAAAAGATAGCAATAGTCTAAATTAAGTTTAGTTTGTGCACAACAGAATCGACACCAATGGCGTTTTTTGGGATCAGAGATTCATTTAAGTTTTTTTTTTCCATAATTGGGAAAATTAATGGGTGAACAGCAGTTATTGTGTGGAATGATCTATCAAAGGATATTGATTTTCCATTGAATATTTATCATCGCTAAATAATAAAATCAAAATCTTAATTTTTTTTCGTGTATCCGGTTCTAAGCGGAAAACTTCCAACGACATTCCAGATTGTTTTCAAGTAAGTACTAGTTCAAAAAATCCTTTTCAACAACATTACAGTCGACTTTGATCTTTCTGAAACAAGTGTGATGTCGGCAAAAAGGCGCATAACAATGGATTTCTTTAAAGCATACATTTCTTCAGACTTTATTTTTATTATTACTCTATTTTTATTTTTTCTTAATTGTATTTTAACATCTTGGTTCCCATGATATAAAATAGCATGTAGCGAATTATTATTATTATGTTTCATATTTTGGGTGATGATCTATTTGCATGTTATTATTTTATTTTATTTTTTGGTATTATTGAGTAGTGTGTATATTTTGTTCCACAGTAATGTTTATACCAGACAACCTCTAGACGTGAAGACTTGTAATTGGACCTGTTCGTAAGAGATACCGCGGCCCCGGAACATAAAGGGCGAGGAAGGAACATGGATGGATTTTAGTCAGTAAGAGTCTGATACTCCCTCCCGCTCCGCCCAGAGTGGGAGAAGTCAATTGATGATTTCCCATCCTAAAAAAAAAGACTTGTAATTGGCTGTCTGATTATCATTCTGTTACTTATCACTATTGTATTTAGCTGTAAGTCTTCCAAAGTCTTTAAATAAATAAATAAATAACGAAAACAATAAAGAATCAAAACATAAAAAACTTAACTCTATACAAAAAAATCTGTTAAACAATACAGTCAAACTAAAAAGCCTAATTGCCTAAAAGTTGCGGCATTATTACCTAATTTCCTTCGTAATAACCTACTATTAAACAAAAAAATCTAGTCTCTGGTCGATGTAATATTCAGGAATGCTGAAACTAGTATTTAGGTAATTGCCCGAACGCGTGTTTCGACTGAACACCGAAAATAATCCTTTCATTCGAATCAGTCTATTTCGTTTTTTGTTGTTATTGTTTTAGCATTGTCCTGTATCAATCCATTAATTGTAATACTAGTTTATGACTCCAGCTTCGCCCGAGTAGAGTAACTGTACAACGCGATAGTACTCATCATCATCATCATCATCATCATCATCATCATCATCATCATCTCAGCCGAAAGACTGCTGGACATAGGCCTCAACCAAGTGTCACCACATTGACCAGTCCTGTGCGACTCGCATGCATCGGACTCCGCAAACTTCACCAAGTCATCGGTCCGACTAGTGGGAGGTCTTCCAACGCAACGTCTTCCGGTTCGCGGTCGCCACTCCAGAACTTTTCAGCCACATCGAACATACATTGTGCGAGCAATGTGCCCTGCCTACTGTCCCTTAAGCGTATGTTACGGGATAGTACTACAGAGACAAAAAGTACGTTCTCCTTATTGTGTGTGCAATTTTATTTTATATTCGAAACAGCGGCCATGCATAAAACTTGTATAAGTCAATAACTGGTACGTCCCATACAAACTGTTTGTTTGGGACAGAATCTTCTAAACCGTCACGGTCGTGATAAAAGCTAATTTTAATCAATGTTTTTTGACGACTCGAATGGCGTAGTGGTAGTGACGCTGCCTTACGTTCATAGGGTCCTGGGTTCGGATCCCGGTAGGAGCAAAAATATTTGTGTGATGAGCATGGACATTTGTGTCCGAGTCATGGATGTTTATATGTATAATAAGTATGTATTTACAAACAAAAAAGTATATATGTAATATATCAACTATCTGGTGTCCACGACACAAGCTTTGCTTAGTGTGGCACTAGATGGCGCTGTGTGTTAATGTCCAGCGATATTTATTTATTATTTATTTAATGTTTTAGTGTAGCACAGAGCAATATTTCATACTTCCATTTAATATATTAATTAATTAATCAAAACAGAAAAAATGGGGTTGAATCACTAGGACCATGGGATTCGAGTGCCCCACCTTATATTTCGGGATATCGTCGAGCAGGTGGTCGACTCTTTAAGTGGCCAGAGGGCTGGCCTTTTATGACCAAATAATCAGCATTGCCATCCAACGTTGACAGTGATGTGGAAAAAGACGCCCTTTCTCGCTATGATACTTGTACATATTTTCATTATTATTTTTAATCTATTCTTGGATTGGTTTTCATTGTTAATAACGTTCATTCATAAAATGTATAAATAATAATAATAAGTAATAAATATCGCTGGACATTAACACACAGCGCCACCTAGTGCCACACTAAGCAAAGCTTGTATCGTGGACACCAGATAGTTGATATACTACATATATACTTTTTTATTATGAATATTATCATTATCATTTATTTATGAATGAACATTATTAAATTTATTTAATAAACAGCAAAATGTAATACAGCTACCTATTTGCGATGTAGCCAGAGGATCATTGGCTATGGCTATATCCCAAATACAGGATTAGGCATTATCTTGGAAAACCTAAAGATAATGAAAATGTTAAATCTACCCCCATTCAAACAACAAAGAGATAACGATAATCCGTAATCGATTCTTCTATCAAAGACTAATGGAGCAATAAAATTCACATTTCAATTTTCATACATAATATGATTTATAACACGAAATAGATCTTTGAAAAACCTCGAGGCTTTCATGAATCGTGTAACACTTCATTTGTCAAAAAGCAGGCATAAGACAGATGTCATACAGACGGCGATTAGCGACAAGCGTGAGCGAGCTAATACAAAGGAGTTGGCGAGCAGCGAGCGAGTGCAGTGGCAACTTACTAGAAACTTTACCGACTTACGAGCTTCGATCCCAAGCGCGTAATCCGCTTGTGTAATTTATTTCATCACCACTGCTCTCAAAACAATGAAGGTAAACATCGTGAGGAAAACGGTATGTCCTATAGAACCAATAATCGAACATGTGACATGTCACATGTTCGATTATTGATAGTAGTCATAGTCATGACTATGTGACCCGCACCCGCGTGGTGGATACTGTCCACTCCCTCTCATAAAGTCAGAAATACCTTGTAGTTAGTTATCTAATTTATCAATTGCTGGTATGCGTATGGGGCAATTGAGTACACGCCTCGCTAAGAGAGTTTTTTTGTTGAACACCTCTTGTCAGTGCGACAGCCTACTAAAGAAATATATCGCCACCAGTGTGATAAATGATATTCATTCAGCAAGTAGGTTTTCTCAAACACTTTTAGCCAGACAGTCGTGGGAAAAAGAACAACAAAATGTGACCCACAAGGTCCTCACTATTACAATAATTAAATTTAAAAAAATATTAATTTACACACACACATAGAATAAACCAAAATAAAGTAAAAAAAATAATAAAATACTGAACTAAGTATTCATGTCAAATCATTAAAAGTAAATGTGAACAGTCAACTATTGATATGTCTCTCTTTTCCTTACACGAGATCTACTTCTATGACACGTTTCAAATGTTGATAACAGGCGCTTACTCGCTTGTAGTGGGACAGAAGCCTTAAGAGAAAGTAATAATGTATCAAATGTATTGAATAAACGGTATACAACGTGTCAGCCATTTTGAATAACGATTTTTTCCCTATTATTTGACTGAACAACGTATTAGCTGTGAATTTGTGTCAAAGGTTAAACTTCTGTCGTGAACTTGAATATAAATTAAGGTTATGTAATAAAAGAATATCAAACAGTCGATAAAATTCCACTGTTTTTTATAGAAGTTACTTACGTAACGTAGCATAATGACTATTCACGACCGTTTCCCGACGGTTTGGGCAGAAGTGTACTTGTAAAACTAACATTATTTTTTCTTTAGCATAAGGAGGCGAGTCTAAAGTTATCAATGATTGCCCAAATTTAGTCTCCGGGATGAAAAACTCATTCACAAATTGCCCGACTCGGAAATCGAACTCAGAACCTTATGCTCAGCAGTCACGGTCACTAGCCCAATGAAGCAGTGGTTTTTATTTTAAGAACCTCATAAATTACAAAAGTTAGTTAACAATGCCGTAAATTACGAAGTTTTATGATCGAAAACTTTAACTATACCTAATTAATTTGTGTCATTACAATATTGTAGTATAATGATATTCTGTCATAATAATGTATAATAGTGTATGTTAGTTTGTTGTATTGATAATAATAATAGTTTTATTTCTGTCATGTATCGTCAAATTATATAATATGTCACCGTAACATTGTAAAAACCGTTAGATTGTAATCTTTCTAGCGACATTTCGGCAGTTTACAATCTCGCTAGATACACTACAATCTAATGTGACGCTGACATACAGTGTGGTTGGTACTTGGGTGCAGGCCTTGAAATTGGGAATACTTGACCTTATTTGCAACAATTTTGACCCGATAACTTCGGGTCCAAACTGAGTGATTTAAAACCGAACTTTTAAAGTTTTTCTTGAAATGTTCCACCGTCACATAATAAAGTGCCGATTGTGTGAAATCTACGTCATTCAGGATATTAAAATACTTTTACGATACCTCATGAACGAATGTGTCCTCCTAAAACCAATTTATCAAAACAGTACATTTGCCTGAGGAAAATAGGCGCCACAAAGTTTTCTTGTTTTTCGAGGCCGGTTTCTTAAAATAAATGTATGACACTTGTCGTGCAAATTACAGAACCGACTATGTTGTCTCATTAGATTTCCCAAATTGTACCACGATACTCTCTTTTAGTATGTGAATGACCAGAAAACCACGATTGTTTATGAGAAGGTAGTATTTTAACAGAACTGGGTACTACAGGTTTACCAATCATCCTGTATACATAATAGGCTAGTTTCCACCATCAATAAATTGCAAATCGACTAAAGTCTGTCAGTTACGAGTATAAGAAAATAATGGACACGGTTTTTTTGTTCTTGTAAATCAGTGAATATTGACAAAGAGAAAACGTATCAAAACTGCCCGTGACTTCAGAACGCACTAAAAATTATATCACAGCATGACGTTTTTAAAATTTTTAAAAGAGTCGTATCTTTACCAATTTAGGTTTACAAACAAAAGAAAAAATACGGATCAAATAAATATGTTTTGATAATCTAACTGACGGACAAATTAGATTTTATTAATTGATAAGCCTCTATTATTATAATATAATTCAATTATGTTTGACTAGCTGACCCACGCAACTTCGTCTGCGTCACATAAGAGAGAAAAACGAAAGGAAAAAAAAATCTCCGTTTCTGCAACTTTTTTTATTTCTGCTCCGCTCCTAATGATCGTAGCGTGATGTTATATAGCCTAAAGCCTTCCTCGATAAATGGACTATCCAACACAAAACCAAGAATTTTTCAATTATTATTCGAGCCGGGAGTTCCTGAGATAAGCGCGTTCAACCAAACAAACAAACTCTTCTGCTTTATAATATTACGAGTAGTATAGATTATAGTAAGATGCGGCATAAAAAACCTTGCAACTTTTTTCACGCTAATCTCTTTCAATTATTTTAATGAACCCTGAATCATAGAATTAACGGCCATGTTTAATAACTTACTTACACTTACAGGTATCGGTAGGTAGCTTTCTCAAGATATTATGCCTTGTGACTGTGACTGTAGCTTTGATTTTATCTGTGTTTTTGACATTCAAAAGTGCCGTAATGGTCTAGTTAAAATCAATGCTTTTAGTGTGAGTTTGTTTGAGATTTAGCTTACGGACTTCTTTTTGATTTTTCTATGAATCAAGTGACAGGTAGGTGAAGCAGATAGAATATATCAACCTAACACTGTTTATAGAAACACCGATACCACCGTACCAACGATTATAGGTAAGTAAGTTATAGAAAACACCTGTAAATGCTTCACTCACTTTCCTTATCAGTTTTATTCAGGAAAAAAATAGCTTCCCCCGTAACACAATATCACCTCTTCAGCAGAGACATTCACAAAAAAAACGCATAAATAATAAATGAAATAGCTCTTTCAGTTCTCGATACATTATTATTTAATGTTTCATGTCAAGAGCAAATATCCTTTAAAAGGGTACTTTAGGCTTCATAAGAACAGTGTTGGGACAAGATACGGGTCCCTAAGGGTATCGATTGTGGAGCTGTCGACCTTCGTCGTTTGCCGAGATGAGAGACCAACATTTTGTGAGGGTTTTTATAGCGTGTCAAAGGGCTTAAGGGATTTTTTTTACTGTTATAGGAAGCCAGGATAATATGTGGTGTAATATCAATAGATAGAATATGAAATGACTGAGAGGTTGGTCTTGAAGTGACACCCAGTGTCTGGAAAGATGAGTCGTATATCAGTAGTCATGGTGGAGGAATGAGGGATTTGTAATGAGGAATAAATAATAAAATAAATAAATAAATATCTCTGGACATTAACACACAGCGCCACCTAGTACCACACTAAGCAAAGCTTGTGTCGTGGACACTATATACATATAAACATCCAGGACTCGGAAACAAATGTCCGTGGTCATCACACAAACATTTGGACCTACCGGGATTCGAACCCAGGACCCAACAACGTAAGGCAGCGTCACTACCACTACGCCAATCGGATCGTCGAATGTATGAATGATGGCTGTAAGATTAGGGAAATACCAAAGAAACGATGCTGTGCTGATGGATCACCGTAAAATTGTAAAACCCGTTAGATTGTAATCTATCTAGCGAGATTGTGAACTCTCGAAAGATTGTCATACAATGTTCGTTTATAGGTACTGCTAACGCATTATTTGCATTAAAGTGTTTTGAGGTTAGGTTACATTAATCGATTTTTCTCAGGAATGCTGCACTTTCCTTTCATGAGAGTGTTACTATGGAGCAAGGCGGATCCCCCCTCTACCCTTCCACACCACGTGAGTTGATTTCCGTCGCATACATTTTACAACATTACGGTTTCACTTCGACAGATTATAATCTACAGATAGAAATAATCGATGAAAACAAAAAGAGAGAAATAATCCGTCATATTGTAAGCAGTATGTTCGCTTGACAATCTTTCGAGAGTTTACAATCTCGCTAGTCATATTACAATCTATCGGTTATTAAAACGCTGACAGATACATAGATTGGTACGGGGGTCATGGAGGCACCTATTTAAAGTAAAGTTGTAAAACTAGAACCATGTGATTTTTTTTATATTGTGAAATAGTTGGAACTGTGACCCCACTATTTTTGTTACTTGAAAATACCCACGTATGGTTTTGGTAAACAGAAAAAAAAAATAACACTAATTTGGTCCTGTACTAGGCCAAAAGGCCAAGGCCCCGGATCATAGCATGACAATATAAAAATTAAGACAAAACAAATTACTAAATTAAATTAAAATATTTCTGAAAAAAATATCGCAATGACAAGGGGAACAAAAGTCTCTTTTTTAAAGACGTTATTATTGAGAGAGCGATATCATGATTGTACTTTTGGAAATAACTTCTCTTCAAATTTAAAATTACTTCCAACATCAAATAAACTCGAACGAATTGCGCAAAATACAATAACAGCAACAGAAAATCTTTCGCTCCGAACAATTTTCTACCTCTCTCAGTAAATATAAAAGATCTATTGAACTCCATCGTTTCGTAATGTGAACTTGATCCAATAATAGATCTATTGTTTTAAAAGTGTCTGTTCAATTAAGGGAATCATTTCCTAAAGAACTTTAACCGTTAATTGGTGGTTTAATAAAATTAATAGCTAAACCCATTGTGTTTGTCTAAGGTTACGTTTGAGGAATGGAACCTTTAATTTGAATGATTTTCGATTTAAAGTGAAATGTTCTCTGAATATCAATGCTGGAGTTTTATTCTTGACTAGCTTCTGCCTGCGACTTCGTTCGCGTGAAGTTTTTATATCACAACGCATCGCCTGCTCAACGGAAGCTTTTTTCCTGCTTGCAACATTTCTTATTGCTGCTCCGCTCCTATTGGTCGTAGCGTGATGTTATAAAGCCAATAGCCCCTTTCGATAAATGGACTATCTTACGCAATAAGAACTTTTTAATTCAAGCCGGTAGTTCCTGAGATAAGCGCGTTCAACCAAACAAACAAACACACAAACAAACTCTTCTGCTTTATAATATAAGTATCATCATCATCTTCATCATCAGTCTATAATGTTCCCACTGCTGGGACACGGCCTCCTCACAATGAGAGGGAATAATAATATAAGTATAGATTTGTTCATCATCATCATCATCATCTCAGCCGAAAGACGTCCACTGCTGGACATAGGCCTCCCCCAAGTGTCGCCACATTGACCGGTCCCTTGCTACTCGCATCCACCGGATTCCCGCAACCTTCACCAGGTCATCGGTCCACCTAGTGGGAGGTCTTCCAACGCATCGTCTTCCGGTTCGCGGTCGCCACTCCAGAACTTTTCGGCCCCATCGGCCATCCGTTCTGCGAGCAATGTGCCCTGCCCACTGCCACTTAAGTTTAGCAATTCTTCGGGCTACGTCGGTGACCTTGGTTCTCTTGCGGATAGATTTGTTCAATTAGCTAGGATTTACAATTTTATATTTATCGTTTTACGTGATAACATCATCATCATTTTCCAGCCCCAGTCCTATTCTATTTGGGGTCGCCACAACACGTTTTCTTCTACCATTCTCCTTTGCCGAATGTCATGGCATAATCTAACAGAAATTTCTCGATAATATTGTATGGCAAAGATAACACAATGCGGGCTCAGTGCGGGTTGGTAGATATCATATGTCTTCGAACCTTTGGTTCTAAGGAAGGCTTATTCGTCATCTGGCGACTGAGAAACACGCGAGTGCTCGCGAGTTGGCATCTTCCAATTTTTTTTGTCGTTGGCTCGCGCAACTTTGTAAATCTGACGTCAGATGTACAGTCAGCTAAACTTCTTATAAAATGTATAATTTAATAATAGTTTAATTTTATTATCTTTAAACTTTTTTTTTGTTTGTGTTTTAATCTTTTTTTATTTGACTGTACTTTATATCATACGTGGAAGGTGTGAACTCGCTGAATTCAGTGGACAGACCTCTTCTTTAAGGAGTGGCTTGAGAGGCGTCACGGCGTCCTCACCTTCCGCCTGACGCAGGTCCTCACCGGACACAGATGTTTCGGGAAGTACCTGCACCGAATCGGGCGGGAGGAAACGCCCGGGTGTTTCCACTGCCGGGATCAACCGAAGAACACGGTGAAGCACACAGTGGAGGTCTGGCCTGCGTGAGCGGAGCACCGCCGTGTCCTCGTAGCGACGACCTCTCGCGTCCGGCCCTGGTTCAATCCATGGTTCGGAGCGAGACGGAATGGGAAGCCGTCACCTCCTTTTGCGAAGCAGTCATGCTAGCGAAGGAGGTGGCGGAACGTGAGAGGGAGGGGCCACGTAGTGGCTACCGGCCACCGTAGACGCGGGCCTGTGAACGGTTAGCTATGGGCTAGCTAGCCGTCCGTCCGTCTAATGACGACAGGCCGTGTCGACGGCGCGTTCGTGTTCCACGCGCGCCTCAAAGAGATGTCAGCATAAGGGGAGGGGCCCGTAAGTGCCGAAGCCTGCCGGGGTTGCGGGCCTGTTCGAAAGAGATACCGCGGCCCCGGAACATAAAGGGCGAGGAAGGAACATGGATGAGTTTTTGTCAGTGAAAGTCTGACACTCCCTCCCGCTCCGCCCAGAGTGGGAGAAGTCATTTATTGATTTCCCATCCGAAAAAAAAGGTGTCAACTCACGAGTTTCACAATCGCCAATTGACGAGTAAGCCCTAAGGAATGTCAGTTTCCTCACGATGTTTTCCTTCATCGTTTTGAGAGCAGTGGTGATGGAGAAGATTACACAGTAAAATTAACTCCCCTGCCTGGGTTTGTACACGAGAACTGCCACCTCTGTTCTCATTAGACATCAGTTAATCAAACTGATGAAACATAGGCCGGTGTGGCTACATTTCTGGGGATACCGATCTTTTGTATATTTTTAATGATTTGCTTTCGTATCTCTTTTGTAGCGTTACTTGTGTACTTTAACTACAAAAGCAACACGACTCAGTGGACTTTCAATCTGCTGTGTAATTTTAGCTGCAGAAATTACAGTGCCGTATTCAGACAGTTGTTTGTTATTTCAACGCTTAACATCTGGTTTGTAATCACCGACGTTAAGTAGAGGCGACCCTATGCTGTATTTCTTTAGTTTAATTTAATTGGATGAGCCCATTTCCATCAACTGAGCACACATGATCAAGCTATTGAGAAATTCCTGATGGAAAAGCCCATTAATACTTTTAGAATCTATATCTATACTGTTATTATAAAGCAGAAGAGTTTGTTTGTTTATTTGTTTGTTTGGTTGAACGCGCTTATCTCAGGATCGACTGGTTCGAATTGAAAAAATCTTTTTGTGTTAGATAGTCCATTTATCGAGGAAGGCTATAGGCTATATATAACATCACGCTACGACCATTAGGAGCGGCACAGGAATGAAAAATGTTGCAAAAACGGGGATTCTTTTTCCTTTCGTTTATCTCTCTTATGTGAAGCAGACGAAGTTGCGTGGGTCAGCTAGTTAGGTTATATAATGTTAGGAAGAAATGAGGTTTTGCGTAGTAATTTGAAGAAATGAGGTTGTACGTAGCACAGGTCATTTCTATGGAAAGGAGTGACAGACAGTCTTGCATTAGTCTATGGTCACGAGAGACTCGTGGTGAATATTGCTCAAAGGGCTGTCAGATTTATATTTTCCTACTTTGTGTACTTACTCGCTATTTTTCTAATCAATTACGTGTTTATTGAATTCGTTATGATTTGTGGCGGTTATGGATAGTTTCAGCAATTTATATTTTGTTCAAACTTAGAATAAACGGCTGTATTCAGTACTTTATGTACCTCGTTGTCCTATTTTAAACATCTTTACTTCTGGATGCTAAATATACATATTCATTCTCTGCAACGTTACAGTACATGCAATAAGTAGTAAGTATAAACCAAGATATTTATAATAATCTATACTTAAAAATAATATACTCGTATCGAGTATAGGTTGGGGTTGCATGTTGCGTTAATTATTGCACCTTCTGCATATGCAATTAATCTATACTAATATTATAAAGCAGAAGAGTTTTTTTGTTTTTTTCTTTGTTTGGTTGAACGCGCTCATCTCAGGAACTACTGGTTCAAATTAAAAAAAAATCTTTTTGTGTTGGATAGTCCATTTATCGAGAAAGGCTTTAGGCTATATAACATCACGCTATGGTCATTAGGAGCGGAGCAGGAATGAAAAATGTCGCAAAAACGGGGATT
Organism: Xestia c-nigrum; assembly: GCA_916618015.1. NCBI lineage: Eukaryota > Metazoa > Arthropoda > Insecta > Lepidoptera > Noctuidae > Xestia > Xestia c-nigrum. The sequence continues at coordinate 2,890,689 of OU745244.1, forward strand.
TTTTTTACCTTCGTTTTTCTCTCATTTGTGACGCAGACGAAGTTGCGTGGGTCAGCTAGTTAAGTATATTTTGAGCATGATGTATTCTACAGATTCGAGCATTACATAAGTGAGCGGGGAGAGATGATTTTGATTTTGATTTTAGACCAAACATTACAGTGCATGTTCTGAACTATAGTACTCGGAATTAGTTACAATCATTTGTTTCTGTTGAATTTGAGCATTATACTATAAAAATATTTACAACAAACAGACATCGAATTCTCAAAATCGAATCTTGTATTTGTAACAGTAAGGTAGGTCCTTTTAATTTTTTTATTAAAAACGTTTGTTCGTACTGTAATATCAAAATTATAATTATTTCACGGACCCGGATTCGTTTCCCGGGAGTAAATAGTGATTACACAGCGCAAAGCTGGCTAAATTGCGCTACGTTGCTCCGGACTACTAATCACAAGCCAGTGAAAATACGCGCTGAAATGATGCGTATTTTAAATACTGCAGTTTGAAAATAACTAGCTTTAGACCGTGGCTTCACTCGCTTACAGATCGGAAATTATCTTATTGGATCGTAATTACTACTGGGATAAAAAGTATCCTTCGTCCGGTCCCGTCACATGTGCCAAATTTCATACATACTGAAGAGTTCTTGGGTTGGAGCACTCGAAATACAGGAATAAATAATAGACGTAGTCACGGTTAGATGCAACGTATAATGACTGGCAAAATCCTTGACAAGTGAAACCAAGTACCCACTATAATTTATATTAAAACAATATCAACCTACCCACTATTACTTATGACTACTACATACATCACACCTCCCTTCTTATTCTTTAAATGGTAACTAAGCTAGAATATTACATTAAACTATAACTATACTTATTTTCTATATTAATCTATTTCAAACCGGACAACCGGTCTGCGTACGCGTTTGGGACCCTCCACTGGTGGCGTTACTGTCGGCTCCGTATCACACCTAGGTGGGTCAATGGACGGAGGTATCGTAGGCACAATATTGCCTTGGGGATCATCAATACCTCTGTCCATCACACCTTCCCCTTCTGCATTACGAAGTCGCTCTTTAATAAAATCTCTAGAATCCGATGCGTCTACCTGGCCCTCAGCCTGTGACGGCACAGCAGTCTCACCTCGGCCGTCATGTTCTAGGTTCCCTTCATCTCCTTGATAAGGAACATCTGACAGACGAGAACGGCGCCTGATTTGATCAATGTGTCTTTTGAGAAGTCGACCGTCACCGCTATCCACTACATATCTACGAGTACCTTCTATATCTCTTACAGTTCCTTTAACCCATTTATCTGACGCACCGTACTGTCTTGCCCACACTGTATCACCTTCGCCCAGAGTTCGTGGCTGAGGCCCCTCACCCTGTGCCTTGCGTCCCTGTACCTGTCGTACCCTATCTTCTAATGCCCGTTGCCCCTGTAGCAAGTCGAGTCGAGAACGGAGTGAGCGCCTCTGTAGCATTGACGCAGGTGTCTCACCTGTAGTGCTGTGTACTGAGTTACGGTAAGCTAACAGGAATGTCTGTAAAGCCGTATCCACATCAACATTGTCCCTATACGCTTTTTTTATGGCCCGCTTACAAAGTTTGACCGCGTTTTCAGCCGCGCCGTTCGATGCCGGGTGGTAGGCAGGTGAGAAGCTTTGTCGAATGCCATTTTTTTTTAGAAATGAACTAAACTCTTCACTTGTGAACGGAGGCCCTTGATCCGAAACTAACTCTTCGGGTAGACCGAATCTAGCAAATGTAGCTCTTAAAATCTTAATGACACTCAAAGCATTTGTGTTTTTCATTTCAAATATTTCTATCCACTTTGAACTAGAATCAACTAACACCAAAAATTTTGAACCCCGATATGGGCCTAAAAAATCTATATGCAATCTTGTCCACGGTTGCGCGGTATAGGGCCACGGTTGCGGCGGCGCCCGTGGCGGTGCGTCAGCCTCTGCGGCGCACGTCTCACATTGCTTACACATAGCTTCTATGTCCGCGTCTACATTAGGCCACCAGACATAACTTCGTGCTAGTCCTTTCATCTTCACGATACCCATGTGACCAATGTGTAGCTGTCTTAAAATCAGACTTCTTAATTTAGTAGGTATTACCATTCTATACCCCCACATAAGGCACCCGAATTCCGAATATAATTCGCGACGTCTATTGTAATAGGGTTGTATTTCCGCCTTAGCTGAACATTCGTCCGGCCAGCCAGACCGTACGTATGACATTATTCTGCCTAACTCAACATTTTTTTGCGTCGCCTCTTTGACATCATTATGAGTGATGGGTAAAAAATCTTCTACAAAATGTACATACGTACTGTCTGTCCTATCCGAACGCATATCTGTTTTATGAGGCAGACGTGACAATGCATCCGCACAATTTTTTTTAGATGCGACATATTCTATGGTATAATTATAAGCGGATAACAGTACTGCCCATCTCTGTAAACGAGATGCGGCCATAATTGGTATTCCTACCTTATTTCCTAAAATATACGTTAAGGGTTTATGGTCGGTTCGCAGCACAAACTTCCGACCGTACAAGTATTGGTGATACTTCCTGATACCGAAAACTATTGACAGTGCTTCCCGATCAATCTGTGAATATGATCGCTCCGCTACACTAAGAGACCGCGAGGCATAGGCTATCGGTCGCTCACCGCTTGGTGTGATGTGGGACAGCACGGCGCCGACCCCCACGCTACTCGCGTCAGTAGTCAACACGAGTGGCAGCTCGACCGAGTAGTGTGTTAGCACCCCACTACTGGCTAGCATCGTTTTAACCTTATCAAAAGCATTTTTACATTCTTCACACCAAACATATTTTACTCCTGATCTTAATAAGTTGTACATTGGGGCTAAAATTGTACTAACGTTTTTTATGAACTTAGCATAATACATAACCATACCTATAAAGGCCCTCAACTCCGATATATTCGTCGGTGCCGGCGTTTTTATAATCGCTTCGACCTTATCTGTACAAGTATGTACACCGTCTGCACTGATAACATGCCCCAAGTAAACTACTGATTTAGTAAAGAATGAACACTTGTCTTTCCGCACTCGTAACCCATACTGCTCTAATCGATCAAAAACTTTGCATAAATTAGTCATGTGCTCAGACACCGTGCGCCCCGTTACGATGACGTCATCCAAAAATACACCTACTTGCGGCAAATCCGCAAACATCTGTTCCAAACGTCTCTGAAATATGGCCGGGCTCGACGCAAGACCGTACACTAATCTGTTATAGCGAAACAACCCCTTGTGTGTGTTAATAACGGTGTATTTGCGTGACTCATCTAGCTCAAATTGGGCATAAGCTTGGGAAAGATCCAGCTTGCTGTAATGTTCCCCACCGTTCAACCGAACTAGTAAGTCTTCAACCCTAGGTAGTGGATAGCGGTCGACTTCTATTACCTTATTCAACGTGAGCTTATAATCGGCGCATATTCTTATGCTGCCGTCCTTTTTAACGACGGGCACGATAGGCGTCGCCCAGTCGGAACGCTCGACCGGAGTGAGAATGCCGTCCCGCACGTACTGATCCAGCGCGCGCTCCACCGGCTCGCGCAGCGCATACGCCAGCGGGCGCGCGCGCATGAACACCGGTCGCGCGCCGGGCCGCAAGTGAATGCCGACCTTACCACCAGTGAACCGCCCCAAACCGTCCGCGAACACTTTACAGTATCTGGAACTAAACATATCTATATCAAACTTTGATCCATTACAGATGCTATTGTTATTTACATAAGTACGATAATCCAATACTGGCAGCTGTATTGCTAATGATGCTAACCACTGCCTACCTAACAAAGTTGTTTTGCCATTTTTTTATCACATACAAGTCTAACTGTTTACATTTATCTTTGTATTTGACTAGAGGTTTAATTACTCCCAGTGGTTTAGTGGTTTCTCCTGTATAATACCTCAAAATAATATTACTCTCCACAATTTTTAAGTCACTAAAGAACTTATTATAGGTGTGTTCATTTATACACGAGATAGCACTACCTGTATCGCACTCAAACTTCATTATTTTTCCCTGAACCTCTAATGACACAACAATAGGCCTGCACTGTGAAACTGTCAATTCATTAAGTTCAATTATTATTACCTCGTCACTATCGTCGCTGTTCACTACATCCTTTTTGCACTCGGCCTCGACGGTATAATGCTGTGTCAACCGCGGACACATACGCCGCAAATGGCCCTGTTGGTTGCACACCCGACATACATAGCGCCTGAACTTGCAAACGACCTCCTCATGCGGGCCGCCACAAGCTCGACACTCCCGCTGTCGCCGCTCCCGCTCCACCGGGCCGCCCGCAAGCGCCGGCGCCGGCGCCGCTGATGCGACGCGGCCTGCCTGCGGCCGCTTACGTTGTGTGTACTCGCCTTCCCGCGAGTGGCCACCCACGCGGCCTGTTACCGCTCCGCCGCTGCCGCCACCGCCCTGCCGCTTATTGATCATCAGCTGACAATCCACCGCCGCCTTGTGCTCACTGACCGTCTGCTCCACGACCACTGCTGCATCTTTCTCTGCCGCCTCCATGCTTACGGCCAGATTATATGCTTTCATGAAGTCTAATTTATCCTCTGCAAACAGTCTTTGTCTAATCGTTTCACTTTTTATCCCGGCAACCAGCTGGTCTCTCAAACTTTCTTCCAACCATGCTCCGAACTCACAAGTTTTTGACATTTTCTTTAGAACCGCCACGTAGTCTGATATCTGTTCACCGATAAGTTGTTTGCGATTACGGAATTTATAACGTTCCGCTAATTCACTCGGTTTCGGTTGAAGATGTTTCCCCATAATAACCGTTATTTGTTCAAAAGTTTTTGTGTTTGGTTTCGCCGGTGTACATAAATTCACTAACAGCTCGTAGCTGGCTGCACCCATTACAGTTATTAACGTCGGCACTTGTAACTCACTTGTTATTTTATTAACTAAAAAGTACTGCTCCAGACGATCTACATATAACCTCCAATCGTCCTTGTGGATGTCGAACTCAGTAATCCTACCGATCGACATTTTTGTTTTTTTTTTTTTTGTTTTTGGTTAATCACCACTAACACCTTTCACCATTAATAGTTTATCCTCGTCGCCACTGAGAGTTCTTGGGTTGGAGCACTCGAAATACAGGAATAAATAATAGACGTAGTCACGGTTAGATGCAACGTATAATGACTGGCAAAATCCTTGACAAGTGAAACCAAGTACCCACTATAATTTATATTAAAACAATATCAACCTACCCACTATTACTTATGACTACTACATACATCACACATACCATTTGGTAAGACTGGTTGTCAGACTTTTTGGGCCACTGACTATCTGTAACGACTGCCAAAGATGGACAAATGACAGCCGGGACCAACACCTTAACGTGCTTTCCGAGGCACGGAGGAAATTCGATTTACAAGGGTGGTCACCTATCCACATACCAACCTAGGCAAGCACGGCTTAACCTAAAGATGCCCGAGTGGCAATTACTATTTAGCCACGAGGTCCTTATTATCATCATGGATAGCGACCCAATTTACTGGTGTATTTGGTACAAAATCGCTTGCATACGGAGCTATAAATAATCTGTTATTGCATTATTATTCACAGAATTCTGGCATTAATGAAGCTAATTAACCAGTCAAATTAATTTCTATTCAGTTCACGTTCAAAAGGCGTTTGATGTTAAACAGCTCGATTTTATTTTATTTTTCATTGTATAGCGTTCGTTGTGCTGGAAGAGCTCATGGCTAAATAATAACAGCCGAACGGGTCGATCGTTAGGTTAAGCCGTGCTTGCCTAGGTTGGTCTGTGGATGGGTGACCAGACCACCCTTGCATATCGAGTTTCCTCCGTGCCTCGGAAAGCACGTTAAGCTGTTGGTCCCGGCTGTCATTTGTAGATCTTTGGCAGTCGTTACGGGTAGTCAGTGGCCCAAAAAGTCTGACATCCAGTCTTCCAAAGGGGTATCGTACCTCCACAACCCAGTTCTGACTGGGTCAGTGTAATACTGGTATTGCATCCGGTTAGAGGCCAGCCCCAACATGGTTGGGAAAAAGCTAGGCAGATGATGATGATATTTCAAAGACTTGAACTGCTGGACGTAAGGCCTCCCTTAAAGGTGTCTGCACACAGCCGGCGTGGCGTGGCGGGGCGCGGCGTGGCGGGGCGGCGACGCTGCGCTGGCGCGGCGGCATCGGTCACACTGCGGGCGCGATCACGTCCCGTCCCGCCGCGCCTATTCACGCCGACCGTATAGATTCTCTTCCTACAGATTCCCAAAGTTAATTTTTAAGAACAGTGTTTTTATACTGCCTATGGCCCAAATCGTACAAACAAATCGTGAGCAAATTTTTCGACTTCCATTTTTGTAAAACGATACAAAATCACATTCAAGCTCCGTACCGTCCGACGCGACGTGCTCACGCCCCGCCGGCAGTGTGACTACTACATACGTAAACCAAACAACACAAAGCGTCGGCGTCCTGAGGGCGCTGCGCTCGCGTCCCGCCGCGCCCGTCCCCGCCGCTTCTGACTTGTATTCCCGCTCGGCGCGGCGGCGGCGTGGCGCGACGGTTACCGTCGCGTCGAGCGGGACGGCTCTGTGTGGCGTCATCCGTAATATCTAGTACATTACAACTGCTCAGTGTCGCGTCGCCGTCCCGTCCTGCCGCGCCGCGCCCGCTGTGTGCAGAGGCCTTTAGTGTTGCCACATTGACCGGGTCCGTGCGACTCGCATCCAGCAACCTGCACAAAGTCATCGGTCCATCTAGTGTGAGGCCTTCCAACGCAATGTCTCTCGGTTTGCGGTCGCCACTCCAGAACTTGCGGCCTCTTCTTACTTATACAGTTTGTAAAAAGATACATCATCACTTACGTGTAACATCTGTGGATTTTTACCGCCCTAGTGTGTTGACTGTTTAGTTTTACACATTACTACTATACCCATATATATTAAATAAAATGTCGCAAAATCCAAAATCATCACCTCCACGTGTTGCGTCAGAGCCGAACATACAAGTCATGGCTGAAAGTGTCGAAAAGAGTAATATCACCTGCAGGTACAAACGCAAACATGGAGAGACTAAAGAGATTCTCATGGAGGAAATGAAGGAACTCTTCAGTAACTTTACTGCAAAACAGGATGCAAAACTCCAATCACTGCTAGATTCCATAAACGGCATTATTAAACAAAATAATGAATTTCGCGAGTCGTTTGCTATGATATCGGAACAGTATGAACAAATGAAATTAAAGCTCGAAAAGGTACAGGAAGAGCGAAAGGAAGAGCTGTCTTACATACAACAATTAGAAGAAAAAATAGAAAGTTTAGAAAAGAGTAAGAAAAGCACCAGTATAGAGATAAGAAATATACCTGCCAAAAAAGGGGAAACAAAAGTAGACCTGCTGCAGGTTGTCTGTGCAGTTGGCAAAGGTTTAAACTGCCAAATTCTAAATTCCGAAATTCGTGACATTTACCGTACGAATACCAAATCCTCAGCTGTCAAACCCATTATTGTTGACTTTGTTAGTGTCCTGCAGAAGGACAATTTGTTGAGTTCTTACAAAAATTTCAACAAAGTAAACAAAGGGAACAGGCTAAGCACTAATCATCTAGGTCTTCAGTGCCCGCAAATTCCCATTTTTATTGCTGAAAACCTGACATTTAAAACAAAGCGGTTGTTCTATCTTGCCCGAGAATTTGCAAAAGTGAATGAATTTTCCTTCTGCTGGACAGCCCATGGCAAAATCTACCTTCGGAAAAAAGAGGGAATGCAGTCGCTACATGTAAAGGCTGAAAGTGATCTGAGGACAATAAATCGCAACCAATGACTAGCAATACAATGTAGAAATTCCTCTTTGTTGTCTCCGAATTTTCAACAAGCATGTATTTTAAATTGTTTTTTGTCTGCAAATTCGTTTTGTCTTCTCTCTGAAAAACTCTTAACAGCTACTTATATTAAACTACTACACACCACGTACTATATATTATACTCACACACTCACAAAGTACTCGTAAACTTAAAAAGTCCGCGTCCTAACATTTATCTTTCTCGATCATCCTGGCCACTTTTGTTCCCAAATAATTATGCAATTAAAATTCACTGCAAATGACATAACCGAGATATCGAATGATCTGGAATCAATTAGTGTTTCTAAGTCCTTCATCTGTTCCCCCTACGATTGCACCAAGTACGTTAACAAGTCCGATAAAAAACTTAACATATTTCATACGAACATTCGCAGCATAAACTCAAATTTTAACGAACTTACTATTCTCTTGGATTCTATTAATTTACGTTGTGACATAATTGTCCTGACAGAGTGCTGGCTTAGTAAGGTTGTTAATGCACCCACTTTGAATGGCTTTACAAACTACCAATCATCCTTCTGCAATCAGAACGATGGTGTAATTATTTATGTTAAATCACATTTGAAGCACAAAATGAACCAACCAATGTTCCTAGATGCCAATTGCCTGGTATGCACTATCGATGAAGTTGCTATTGTGGCAATATATCGCTCGCCGGCAAAAAAGAACCTTGACAACTTCCTTGTAAACCTTAACGATGTGTTGGCTTCATTAAGTGGTTTTAAAACCTTAGTTGTCACTGGGGATTTAAACATAGACATTATGCCAGATAACTTAAGTAACCAATCGGACGAATACCTCAATATTATTGCCGCACATGGTATGTTACCTACACACGTCTTCCCCACAAGGGGGCAGGCGTGCCTTGATCATGTCATGTTAAAGACGCAAAAAAGTGCAACGACACTAGTGCTGGACGTATTGATCACGGATCATAACCCAACTGTATTGAGTGTCGGCACGACAAATTCGTCACCCAAACCTAATTATTACATTAGGCGTACTGATCAGCAAGCTGTGCTAAATGACTTGAGGGAAGCAAACCTGTCATACTTGTTTGATATCAACGATGCTAATGAAGCCGCTGAATCTTTTGTTAATAAAATTTCATCTACAATTGAATCGCATACTAAAGAAGTTCTAATTCCGCACAACAAAAGGATCGTAAAACCCTGGGTTACCCCGGGACTTCTGAGATGTATAAAAAACAAAGACTCAATGCACCTTAAATCTCAAAAAGATCCCAATAACATGACGCTTAGCATCACCTACAGACGCTATCGTAATTCTCTCAACAACTTGTTGAAAAAACTTAGAATTACTCATGATCGAAGCTTACTTCAGGAGGCCAAGGGTAACTCCAAGGCAACTTGGGATGCCATTAAAAATATTACGGACACAAAGCAACAAAAAACAGTACCAAACGATCTACTGAGTTTAAGTAAAGACCCTAAAGACTCAGTTGATGTAGTTAATAAGTACTTTACAAGCATAGGAAAAACATTAGCAGACCAAATCCCAAGTTCCGGGACTCCTACGTCACAAAACGTGAACTTTCCTTGCTACTCAATGGGTATTTTTGAGGTGTCTGAACAGGAGATAGAAACTGTTATCCTTGGCCTGAAAAACAATTGTGCTGTCGGCTGGGATGGCATATCTGCATCCATACTAAAATCGGCCCGTCTCTCCCTAATACCAGCTATAAAACATATATTTAACCTTGCGATTGCTACTGGCTCTTTCCCTAAAGTTTTTAAGAAGGCCATTGTTCACCCAATTTTTAAGAGTGGCGATAGAGACTGTGTCGCGAATTATAGACCAATCTCGGTACTCACCACTATTTCTAAGGTTTTCGAAAAACTTTTAAATAAACAACTAACCAATTATCTCACTAAACATAATATAATTTCTCAGAACCAATACGGGTTTATTAAGGGTAAGTCAACTGAAGACGCTGTAATAGATTTGACAACAACCGTGATTCAGTCTTTAGATAATAAATTAAAAACTGTAGCAGTATTTTTGGACCTGTCGAAAGCTTTCGACACGGTTTCAGTTCCCATCCTTCTAAACAAGTTGGAAGCAGTAGGCGTAAGGGGCATGGTTTTAGAAATATTTCGTAGTTACCTCACTGAACGTAGTCAGTCTGTCAGGATCGGAAATTACACAAGCAATGAAGAATTTCTCACGTATGGAGTCCCACAAGGCAGTGTGCTTGGTCCCACCTTATTCCTGGTGTACATTAACGACCTGTGTCAACTGTCAATTAACAACTGCAGAATTGTTACATATGCAGATGACACGGCGTTGATTGTGCATGCCGGGAACTGGCAGCTAGCCTATAACGAGACCGAAAAAGCACTGTTGTCCGTAATAACCTGGCTAAACGACAACTTATTAACCCTTAACGCAGTTAAAACAAAATTTATTGCCTTTTCTGGTAACTCCGCATCTCAACCATCAGACTCCCTAAAAATTATTGCTCACACTTGTCGTCACCCTAGTTCCAATTGTAACTGCATCCCTCTCACACGCACAACCGACATAAGGTATCTAGGAGTACAGATTGACTCACATTTTAGCTGGGACAAACATATAGGAAATGTAGTTTCCCGCACAAGAAAACTCCTCTACATTTTCAAAAAATTAAGATCTTCTGCTGACCTAGACACATTAAAATTAGTGTATTCTTCCCTGGCACAATCAATACTAACGTATTGTATACCAGCGTGGGGAGGCACATTTGCTGCTAGTATGCTGCGAGTGGAGAGAGCGCAAAGAGCGGTCCTAAAGGTGCTTTTAAAGAAGCCTATCAAGTATCCGACCGTAACCTTGTACCAACAATGCTCTGTACTCACAGTAAGACAGCTCTATGTGCTTCAGACCGTCTTGCGAAAGCATGCTTTAATTCCCTATAAGCCGAATAACAAGCGCAGGAAGGACATAGTGTGCGAAATTCACACGCATAGAACTGCTCTCGCCAGTAGAAATTTTTATGTAAACAGTTCTCGTCTCTACAACCGTATTAATAAAATAGAATACATACATAAGTTAACAAAAAGTAAATGTAAAAAAGAACTTCAAATCCTCTTACTAAAATTAAACTACCAGGAAACTGAAGATCTTCTCAAACCAATCCAATAGTTGAACCTATTTCAAAACGGACATTCATACATTCACACATACACTCACACTTACACTCACTCATACACTCACACATACAAATACACTCACCTGTGCATTCTCGTGAACGCACAAGCACAAACGATTAACATAAACAAGTAGCTTAATTTCAATTTAATTTTGATATACTTTTAATTTATTCAAATTTTTAGTTTTTATAACCTATTACTTGTTTTTATTTTTATTTTTAAATTACTTTTATTTTATTTTTAAATTTCTTTTACTTTATTTTTTAATCATTTTATTACCATATATCTTTATTACTAGATTAGTTCACTTTGTACCACGTTCGTTCTTCTTTTTATGTACATAACCTATTCTGGAAGGCGCTGGTGTCTGTGATACAATGATTTTAATCATTAGTACAGGCACCAACGATTCACTTATCTGAAATGTTCACTGTTATTTGAAAATAGTTTTTTGTAAAACTTCAATGTGTCTTTTCTGAAAATAAATTATTATTATTATATTATTATTATTACATCACGAAATCGTCAACCAAACATTCTGTACATCATACTTAGTAACTTTATGCAAAATTTATTGCTGTGAAACAACATTTTTAGGGGTACAAAATCCAAATTTATGGTAAAACTGGCGGTGGATGGATTGAATATTTACCTTAGGTTTTGTAAAACCCACCTACTCGGTAATACAGTTGTGAAAAGTAACTCATTATAGAACTAGCTTTGCTGAAAAGTTTCATAAAAGTTATGTTTTATTTATTTATTTAACACTTCAAGCACAAAGTACAGAGGCGGACTTAAAGGTATTCCCTACCTTAAAAGAGTGATGCAGAGATAAGCAGTACTAGGTGTATTTCTAAAAATAATTTTAATTTAAATTTAAATAAACATTACATACACTTTTTTAAGTATTATTTATGTTGTTGAATAATAGTAAGCTTTATTTAATAGTTTATATTTTGAAATATAAAGAATAAGTCGTTAAAATGAATATAGGGGATAATAATAAAAATTATTTCAGACCAAGTCCATGTTTAAAAACATTATAATTGTATGAAGGTGACCCTACATAAAATTATAATGTATGCACGTACTTAAAACAAACACATGAAAGAACACAAAAATATGGATTAGTGTTATTACAGAGGAAAAACGCAGTATCTATATTTGTACATCTTTTATTTCACTATTTGTGTCAGCGTGGTTACGTTTTTTTTCTTGATTACGCGACAGATATTGATGTGGTTTTCTTCATAATTATAGTGTGACATAGTGTTTATGAGAATTTATTCTGAAAAATCTGAATGTTTTATTACTTTTTGACGACCCGATTGGTGCAGCGGTAGTGAGACTTCGTTCTTAGGGCCCCGGGTTCGAATCCCGTTAAGAGCAAATGTTTGTGTGATGAGCATGGACATTTGTTTCCGAGTCATGGATGTTTATATGTATAATAAGTATGTATTTACAAACTAAAAGTATATATGTAGTATATCAACTGTCTGGTGACCACGATACAAGCCTTGTTTGGTGTGGCACTAGATGGCGCTGTGTGTAATGTCCAGCGATATTAGATATTAGATACTTACTTTGAGCCTGATGTTTTTTTCTGTCTGGCTATTTGGGCCCAATCATTTTGGTAAGGGCTTAGGGTCAAATATCTTCAACATCAACCTTCTTCTTGAGCTAGGCCCGAATTGCTTGTTATAATCTGAGTCAGGAAGAATTGAAATTATTGTATGCCGGGTGTATTTTTAAACGACGTTTTTTAATATTTTATGAAAATTATCAATGGATGACATTTGCTCATTTTGCATGAAAATAACGAATTTTGACGAAAACATATAAAACATATAACGCTTGTCCTATTAACTTTTTATGCCAGAAATAATTGTCAGTAATTGTTAGTTGACATGTTTTACCTAATTACATTTTAATTTCTTTTTAAAACAAGTTACATTACGGCGATAGCTCAATCGCAAGTGGTCGTTGGTCTGAAGATCACAAAAATGTAGGTTATTTTAAACAAGCTTATCCCCGCGGCTTCGCTCGGATGGAGTTCGATAATTGCCCCGCAGCATCTTACTACCAAGTTAAAACGTAACCTATGTGTTAGCTCAGGTTATAGACCATCTGTGTGCTACATTTCACTCAAATATGTTCAGTCGTTTTTGCGCGTAAGGGTAACAATCATCCATTCATCTTCAAATACTTTCGCATTTATAATATTTAAATAATACCTCATCACAAACCCGTCAACGAAGCATTCTGTACATCAAACTAAGTAACTTTAAGCACAAAATTTTGGTGCGAAACTACTTTTTTGGGGTGAAAAATCATGTTTTGTGGTATAACTCAATGTAATGCACTCAAAACATTTTGCTTATGGATGGACTGAATAGTACGCGCGGGGGCCGTGGAGCTATTTAAAGTAAAATCTTTCGAAAAAAAAAATTGTCAAAAAGTTGTAACTTTGTCCCCCAATATCTCCGTAACTAGATGGTTCCCAGGTATGGTGTAGAACATGGTGATTGCAATGACGGGGAAAACAAGTACCTTTCGGCTTCGTTAAGGGTTTGTTACACCCTTTATAGAAGGGTCAGATGTAGGTGTTTTCACTGTTATGCCAATTTGTTAGATACTTACCTGAAATCTCTGATTTTTCGATTTCATGTGCGTATTGTTTAATTATCACTTGCTTTGCTGAAGGAAAATACCATCGTGAGAATACCAACATGTCTGAGAGATATTTCTCGACGGCATGTTAAGGCGCTTAGACGAGCTAAATTACCAACTCTATTTGTGGTGGTTCAAACTTCGTTTGAAATGCTGTTAGAATAAAGTTCTAATCAGCTTGCACTACAAAGTGGTTGTTACGTCAGCCACTGTGGGCCAAAAAGCGCGAAATGAGTGGTTTCGATCGATTTACAAAAAAACTATTGATTGGATCCAAAAACTGAAACAGTATCATGCTAATATATTACTTGTAGAATTATTTGTCAAAAAAACAGAATGATCGCATGCATATTAGTATGTTTTTTATAGAGATAAGTTCGTAATTTATTTTTATTGAGCCAAATTAATTGTATTCTTTTTTCAAAACAGTATCATGCTAGCATATATCCTGAAGAATATCATACGAGTATATTTCTGGTCTTATTTAGAGCAGTGAATCATATACTTTTGGTAATTTTAAAACTAGCGTTTAGCTCATGTAATCGCCTTAAGCCAAGTCAGAGGCCCATGGGCGGCTTAGGAACTCTGACACCAAGTTAGGCAACTAACCACACGATAAAGAAAGAAGAAGATACTTACCAAATACTCAACATATCGGTGTGGGTTGAAAATAAATCTATTTGTAACTCTTGAACTTTATACCTACGCGGTTTATTAAAATGAGGCCTCCGCTATTTTTCTTTGGGATTCTTTTAAATGGAAATTTACAATTAGCTACCTTTAAGTGGGTGGTAAGTATCGAAGTGGTATCGTTTTACCCAGTACTAACTGGGTTGTGGAGGTCAGATAGGCAGTTGCTCCATGTAAAAGGTGTTCAGCTGCATCTGGTTACACTGTTAGTCGACCCCAACATAATTGGGAAAAGACTAGACAGGTGATGAAGTGGGTAGTATCGCCTTAGAAGCATTTGTGAAAGATTGGCTGGAAAAACCCGCACAGAGAAGAAGAGTTAGAAGGAGACCTTAATAAAATAAATAAATAATAAATATCACGGGACATTAACACACAGCGCCACCTAGTACCACACTAAGCAAAGCTTGTGTCGTGGACACTAGGTAGTTGATATACTACATATATACTTTTTGTTTGTAAATACATACTTATTATACATATAAACATCCAGGACTCGGAAACGAATGTCCAAAGAACGTAAGGCAGCCTCACTACCACTAAGCCATTCGAGTCGTTGTTTTTGTCTGTTATGTGACGCAGATGAAATTGAAGACCTTGGCTCAGTAATGGGGCAATATAGGTTAAAAAGGGTGTGTCTGGAGGGGCGAAACAAGCTTTCTGAATATCTCATCATAACTCTAAACAAGACATTGTATCCGTATAGTTCTATCATTCAGTTCTACTAGTAGCACTAAACGGAGAAAAAAGCCGTTCATTTCTACTAGTAGGACAGAACGGATAGTCTGTCCTACAAGTAGGGATTAACGGAGAAAAAAAAACATTAAGTTCGCGTAGTTCTACGACGAGTTCTACTGATAAGACTGAACAGATAGCAAAAAAATTCAAAAGTTTTCAAAACACTTCCTCGAAAACTGGTTCTTTTCGCACTACGATTAGGTTCAAAATGCAGTGTATATTGGCGTAATCTTTCCAGTAACCTATGTCAACCCAATACATATCTGACTGTTCTATCATAACTGTCGCTGACAAAACCCACTTTGCCTAAATCCTTTGGGCCTGTGACCAATATGCTGTTTGCAGAACTGTCCCAACCGGTGATGAATAGTGCGAAGTCAGCAAATTGGACCGTGCGTAGTGCGGTTGAGTTCAATCTCGTGTCACGAGTCAGGCTGGCTTGTCAGATTGCATTTGCAGCACTAGTGCGGATTTCGAGTAGAGATTAACGCATATTCAAACACAAAGATAAAAAACTGGTTGTCTGTAAATTTGGTTTACTGACGATAGTTGAACGTGACAACGTCTTAAGAAAATACTGATGGAATGGTAGCATTTTTTGACACCACATTCACTTTTCACTGCACTTGATACTCGATCAAAACATGAAAATGTACTGTAGTATAGCAGCTGTCCACGCAGACGCATCGCTCACTCAAGTAGGAGAGAGACGGATGTCGTACGCTGCCGAACGCAAAGGCCGATTGTGCTTCTTTGTCACTCGTTCCGCGCTCTCGCTTGCACTTCAAGCCTTACATGGAACGCCTCAGAGCGATCAGCGAGGTAACGCCGCATGAGGTAACGCCGCTTGAGTCATGTTTTTTCGTGCGTGCAGCCGGCTCTATCGAATTATAAGACGTTGTCACGTCAAAAGGCATTTATTTGAATTTATACCGGCATTATGAAATGACATGCAGTCGGTCAGATACTCATAAAGATGATGATGCTCGTTTTTGAAAAAAATCTCTGAATTAGGGATGTTATTATGAAACTGTACACTGTACATGTACACTGTTTTCATTAACAATTACAATTAGGGTCAGCTCACACAGAGACGCGAAGCGACTAGCCACTGCGCGCACATTTTAATAGGGTGTTTAAAAAAAAAAAACAACTTTGTTTACCACACAAAAAGATACACATTCCATTGTGAGTTTTTCTAAAGCTGTGCAAAACCTAATTAAGCTAATCTCTCACTTTACGGAAAACTCGTACGAAGCAAGGTCAGATTATACTGGATTTGTATAGATTGATGTCGCCATGTGAACGTTACAGGATGATCGTCAGACTATTAGCGTTAGAGGCCCTACTCCCTAACGCTTCGTCCGTTTATTCGGATCAATCCGTCTCTATCGCGCACATCTGCAGATGAGTGCGAGTAAGAGAGACGGATGTATCTGAATATGCTCTGCCTCTGACGCGACGCGACGGTACTGGAAGTGATTTCGCACTGCGCCGCGCGGTGACTTGAGACGCATCGCAATAAAATGAGTATCTTTTCGTGTAATAAATAAAGTTACATTATCAGTCGCTCTGTTAAAATGTGAGCACAGCGTCGCGTCGCGTCGCATCTCGGTTTGAATTACCCTTAGGCCCTTAACTTAACAATTGTAATGGCCTTTTGCACTGACGTCATATGAGTAACCTCCTAACTGTGAAATGCTTTTAAGTTGATCTAGGGCATTTGCACGAAGCGGGCGGATTACTAACGAATTTTACAAAAAATTGGAATTTAATAAGTACAGTCCATTGTAAAAGCACCTGATGAAAGTGTCAACAAACCTTGTTTAGGTATGTCTTTACAACATAATCGTTCACTAAAAGGAATAGGCATGTTGTCAGTATCAACAATTAAAATTCTATTTAGTCCGTCAGTTATATTATTGAAAAATAATGGACACGCATTTTTTGATTTGATAAATCAATGAATATTGAACAAGATAAAACACATCGGGAGTGAAGAGGCGTGACGCGTTGAGAATTTTAGAGAAAAAGCGTCGTATCTTTGTCAATTTTGATTTACGTAACAAAAGAAGAATATTTTTTAATAATCTAACTGACGGACTATTTAGATTTGTTTATCGTTTACCCTATTCTAAACATAATAGCTTATCCTCACGGCTTCGCCCGCATCGAACTAGATTATTATCCCACTACCGTTAATAATAATATAAAGGGTGTAAAACACCTCTTAACGAATACGAAAGGCACTTGTTCTCCTCGTCATTCTGATCATTTTTTTGTTCTACACCATACCTGGGAACCTTCTAGTTACGGAGATATAGGGGGTCAAAGTTGCAAGAATTTTACAAGTTTTTTTTTAATACCACTTTTTGTCGCTTGATTTGTACTTTAAATATTTCTACGACCCCCGTAGTATTCAATCCATCCATTCGCACAATGTTTTGAGTGCGTTACATTGAGTTATACCACAAAACATGATTAATAACCTCAAAAAAAAAGTGGTTTCCCAGCAATATTTTTTGCGGAAAGTTACTTAGTTTGATATACAGAATGCTTGGTTAACGGTTTTGTGATGAGGTGAAATACACCCTGTATAATAATGGTATATTCATTTCGGAGAAACTCCATATAAGTAACATTGTTAATATCACAAAACATACACATAAACATAAAATGTTACTGTGTTAGTAACACAAAAATGTACCTAGAAATATGTCGGTATTGTTAGTACCTATATCTAACTTATGCCTATGGCTGTCCTTACCCACTGATTCTAGAAAGGACAGTCAAAACGGGCAGCAATCGCATTTAGATAAAACCTAAACTATTTGTGTGTTAAAGGAGATAGTGTGTTTTGGGCTCAGCTGGTCGTTGCATTTATTATTCATAATAACACCAAAAAAAAGTTACCATTTTACTATGGTATTAAACGAAATATTACGTAGAAATCAAAACGGAATCTTAAAATCGTAATAAATACTCGTAAGCTATGTTATGATATTTTTTTGCGAGTCAAATCATTCCTGTTGTGGTCAATGTCATTTGACAGCAAATACTTACGTGAATAGGGGCGATTCTTTTTTCTGTTTACTAAAAAAAGTACGGTACCTACCCGTTGGTAATCCTATCTGCTATAATTATTATAGAATCAGAAAGAATATAAAAATATTATTATACTGTGAGCATTTAAAATGATATTTTTAAAGGTTTACACTAAAATCGCATAGATGGTTAAAACAATCAACGTGGCACGAAACTTTATAAACCCACTTTTCTAGTGATTGACAGACAACTTCATTATTTTGACATTTATTTTTTCTGTTTATTGTGGTTTTCGTAAGTGTTTTTGCAGATTTTTCGCACTTATTCCGTTTAGACAATGCATAGCTAATTTAATCACTGGAATCTAGAGGTTATAAGGAAGAAATCAATGTAAGATTCATTATTAAATGCTACAATTTATGTGGGTGGCCTAATCCCCGAACAAAAAAAATTGTCTCCTTTCATCCAAATTATTTGTGCGAAAGATAACCAAACATCCATCTATACAAACTCTCTCATTTATAATATCAGTTAGGAAGGATTCTGGGATGTAAGCTTAAGTTGAGTGTTTTTTTCTGTGTCGCAAAATTTAGTTGTCGTGTTGTAGTACTTGAATGACATTAGTATCGATTCTGTTGTGCACAAACTAAACTTAATTTAGACTATTGCTATCTTTTACTAAAAGGCAATGCGATTAAACCACTGCTATAGCTATGAACTAAGTTAGAGATGTCAAACTAGTTTATGCCTTGCGCTTCATCCTGTTTTTAGTCGACATGTTTTACGTGCACCCTACATTTGTACGGAAATATTAGTTACAACTAAATTTGGCAGCTTTAAATTACTTCCGTCTCTTTCCCCTTTTATTGGACAGAAACAGATTGTAATAGCCTAAATTAAGTTTAGTTTGTGCACAACAGAATCGACACCAATGTCTCTGTGTCCTAAATACGGCCCTGGCAAAAATTCACGGTCAATGGAATACTTTATACGTTCAAGTACTTTTATTTTATTGTTATTTATAGCTTTATTATATTATTTTCTTTTGTTTTCTCGTATTTGGAATAGTTATCTAGAGTTCTAGACCGTTAGCTCTATTTTTGTACTTTTATTTAAGGGATTATCGAGTTAATAGTTGTCTGGCTTTTTGACATTTAAATGTTGATGATTAATTATAACATGGTATTTTCTGTATAAAAAAATGTTGAGCAGTTGTGACCCAGTCG
Organism: Xestia c-nigrum; assembly: GCA_916618015.1. Taxonomy (NCBI): domain Eukaryota; kingdom Metazoa; phylum Arthropoda; class Insecta; order Lepidoptera; family Noctuidae; genus Xestia; species Xestia c-nigrum. The sequence goes on from OU745244.1 coordinate 2,910,124, forward strand.
TAGGATACGAGTTGTAGGCTGTCAGTTCGAACCCACAAATTCAAAAGGACAGATCCGTTTTTGTCAGTATTCGAAAACGGATTATATGTCATGTCCTTTAGAATTCGAAATCTATACTAATATTATCAGCAGTATATATTAGCAGTACCTTTGTGCTCTTCTATGTTAATATATTGTCCTTTTATGTATTTTGTGTGTACATAAATATCGCTGGACATTGCACACAGCGCCATCTAATGCCATCTTTTTCCCTTTCGTTTTTCTCTCTTATGTGACGCAGATGAAGTTGCGTGGGTCTTCTAGTAAGAATATATAGGGTGACGCCCAAATACAAACGGGCGCATCGAAACGCCGCTTTGAAAGTGAGCGAAGCAAGCTCGGTACTTAGGGCACCGTACGTTAGGTTATGTTAGGTTACTTTAAACCCTGCAGACAGAAATAGCAGCCCTGCAGACAGACATAGGAGCCCCACGTAACGTGACTGCACCTACAACGCCTTATTTCGGAATTTTTAGAATTTCATTCGGTCGTTTTACAATCTGGCTAGCCATTATGTAATACGGCGTGTGCTACGATTTGGCTGCGACATTTACATGATTTACTGGATAACCTAAGTTATTAAGGAATTTTAGGGATTTTGGGATTTTGGGCCACTTTCTCTCACCGAGAGGACGCTTAGTAGTGGATAGTGAACCGCTGTAAAGCGCTGATAATGTTAAACATTTTAGATTGTAACCTGTTTATTCTGTACTAGCGGACGTCACGCGGTTTCACACGCGTAATTCCCGTTCCCGTGGGAGTACGGGGATAAAATATATCCTATGTTACTCGTGGATAATGTAGCTTTCGAATGGTGGAAGAATTTTTAAAAACGGTCCAGTAGTTTTTAAGCCTATTCATTACAACCAAACAAACAAACAAACAAAGTTTTCCTCTTTATAATATTATTGTAGATGTAGATGACAAAGCAACGGGATATTAGTATAAAGAGTATAAGGGTGTAACGAAGCCGAAAGGCACTTGTTCTCTCGGCTAATTACGATTTTTTTTTCTAGACCATATCTGGGTAATTTCTAGTTACGGAGATATTGGGGGTCAAAAGTTCCAAGTTTTCCACAAGTTATTTTTTAAATATAAATGTATTTTAATGAGGTTTTTTTATTAATTTTACACCTTTAAGACTCCCGTACTATGCAATCCATCCAACGGAATACGATTTTTTTTGGGGTGAAAAATCACGTTTTGTAACAAACCACACCATAAACACTTGATTTTTCACCCCAAAAAAAAGTCGTTTCCCAGCAATAATGTTTGCCTAAAGTTACTTAGTTTGATGTACAGAATGCTTGGTTCGTGACAAGTTGTTTACACCTTTTATGTAGTAGACGTGTCTCGTGGGTTCTGTTGCGCAAATGAAATTAGAATAAACAATCATTTACGTCTTTAAAACGATTTGCATTAATTCAAATGCACATTCCGTGTTTTTCTTTCATCAGATCAGCGAGTTTACGAGAAACATGAGCAACGCAATCCCATTAACTGGTTACGTAATTCAGTGCAGTGTTTCTATTCTAATTAAACGCATATTCCCGTTTGTACGAGCGACGAATGTAAACCCCATTTAGTATTAATGCGGCTGTTTCGTCGCGCCTTAATTACAAGCAAACTTGCTGGAAATTATTCAGTTTTTAATTATAATACTGGATCAAGGAAGTGACCGGGCGTGTTTTGGTGGCTGTGTCGTGTTTTGGTGACTGTGTCGTGTTTTGGTGTCTTTGTCGTGTTGTAGCTTTATTTTGGGTGGATGGATGTTTATTTTTCTATTTCATAATATAAATCAAAAGAGTTTCTTAGGATGGATTGGGAATAGATAAAATAAAATTAGAAATATCACGGGACATTACACACAGCGCCATCTAATGCCACACTAAGGAAGGCTTGTGTCGTGAACTGCCGCACTGACACTGAGATGGATGCTTTTACTCTTTCACGTAAAAACTCTTTAACGGATTTCGATGAAATTTTACTAACAGATAGCTTATAACCAAGATTATCACATGGGGTACTTTTATCTGTGTAGTTTTCCGTGGGACAATTATTGCACTCCACGCGGTTGAAGCCGTTTTAAATTGAAGCTGTTTTAAATTGAATAAACGTAGTTGAATACCAACAAATCATATCGTATCGTTTTGAAATGAAGTGGTGTTTAAATGCATATCCATCATCATAATTTTCACAGCTTGACTTCTCCCACTGCTGGGTATAGGTAGTGGTATAGGCCTCACTTTGCTTTTGCCAACCTCCACGTTCTTGTGCCAAGCTCCACGTTCTCGTGCCAAGCTCCACGTTCTTGTGCCAAGCTCCACGTTCTCGTGCCAAGCTCCACGTTCTTGTGCCAAGCTCCACGTTCTCGTGCCAAGCTCCACGTTCTTGTGTCAAGCTCCACGTTCTCGTGCCAAGCTCCACGTTCTTGTGCCAAGCTCCACGTTCTCGTGCCAAGCTCCACGTTCTTGTGCCAAGCTCCACGTTCTCGTGCCAAGCTCCACGTTCTTGTGTCAAGCTCCACGTTCTTGTGTCAAGCTCCACGTTCTCGTGCCAAGCTCCACGTTCTTGTGTCAAGCTCCACGTTCTTGTGTCAAGCTCCACGTTCTTGTGCCAAGCTCCACGTTCTCGTGCCAAGCTCCACGTTCTTGTGTCAAGCTCCACGTTCTTGTGCCAACCTCCACGTTCTTGTGCCAAGCTCCACGTTCTTGTGCCAAGCTCCACGTTCTTGTGCCAAGCTCCACGTCCTCGTGCCAAGCTCCACGTTCTTGTGCCAAGCTCCACGTTCTCGTGCCAAGCTCCACGTTCTTGTGTCAAGCTCCACGTTCTTGTGTCAAGCTCCACGTTCTCGTGCCAAGCTCCACGTTCTTGTGTCAAGCTCCACGTTCTTGTGTCAAGCTCCACGTTCTTGTGTCAAGCTCCACGTTCTCGTGCCAAGCTCCACGTTCTTGTGTCAAGCTCCACGTTCTTGTGCCAAGCTCCACACTCTTGTGCCAGACTAATCCACGATATTCCCGTGATGTCAATAACGTCGACTACCCGCCTCGCCACCAGAAGTCACTCGATCACAGCTTTACGAAGACGAAGACGTTGCTGGATATTAAAATGCATTTTATCTAATATGCATTTTATTACCAGTACCTAGGATATAAATCTGTTTAATGATACTAAGGGGTGAGGGTAACTAAGATGACGTCATCATTAGCCAAGTCAAGGACTGCCTCGTTGGTCTAGTGGTCGCAAGCGCTACTGATGGGCATTTATAGGTTCTGGGTTCGATTCATCTGCTAGTTTGATGGCAAAAGGCTCGTCCTCTTTTACATAGGACTAAAAACAATTGGCGAAATGTGGATTAAAATTGCAATTAGCTCAGGAACTACGATTCATGCTTGCATGTCTTCGGTCAATACAACAGTTTTGGTGAAATTTTTCAGATAAGTGGTTTTAATGCCTTCAAAATTTAAAGTAATTTATCCGGAAAATAATGCTAGCGCGTTAAGCCGTTAGCAGAGTCAGCGGAGTGTAATCTCTTTAGTAAAAACTAACCAAACAACATAAAATGACGAACACAAACTTACTAACTACGTTTTCCAGCAGTTACTGGGTCAGTGCTAAAATTCTGTTGGCTCATAAAGAATTCTATTCACTTTGTACGAGAAAATTTTACCAGTATACATACCTAGAGCGGCACGAAAAATCTGGAATGTGCTTTCAGGGTGCATAGGATTTATAATTTAAATCTAGATTCCCGAAATGGTAGTTCTACTGCTTCAGGCTATGAGATTAGCGTGGAAAATTTTTCAATGGATTTTTAAACAGATATATTTTTCGTTTTAAAAATAATTAAAGCTTTTTAAACGTTATTTTTTGAGTTTCGTGAAATAATGATATTTATGTTTGTAAACAAGCTATTTGGTTTACATTTAACCCACAAATTACATTGTAAAATGTAAACCAAATAGCTTGTTCGACCAAAGATCACGATGGAACAAAGCTTTGACCGAGTGATGGCCAAAGTTAGGTCAAAGTTCAAACCAGGGCCGTCCTATAGCTCGTTGGCTTGACGACATCGTCAAAGACGCGGGCAACACCTGGATAAGGAACGCAAAGAACCGAGAAGGGTAGTAGAAGAAAGGCGAAGGCCTACCTTATACCCTGCCGTGGATGATTCCGGGCTGATATAACGATGAAGTAATTATAAAGATGAAGGAACAGTGGTTTAATAGCACAATGAGCAGAGAGCAGCGGTGGCCCAGGTGGCAGCCCCGACTTATGCACAGTAAGTCGTGGGTTCGAACCCAGACAGGCGCATTACTTTGTGTAATTTATTTCATCACCACTGCTCTCCAAACGGTGAAGGAAAACATCGTGAGGAAACCGGCATGTCCTAGAACTAAAAATTCAAAGACATGTGACATCTACCAACCCGCACTGGGCCCGCGTGGTGGATTATAGCCCAACGCAAAATACGCGCTTTGACGTGGAGTTGTGGACACCAGCCCGTTGTACAATAATAATAATATTAGCACAATGTAAACGACCTGTTTGGGTTCAAACCCACAATCTTGTAACATCATTTCAATGTTGAAAAGTGATGTCTAATGAGCTACACTAGTAGGAATGCTCCTTTGCAGCATCAGTAAGTCGTGGACAGCATTAAACCACTTGTCAGGTTAGATTTGAGCGTCTGAGCTTAAGGTCCACAAACACATAGTTGTGGTGTACGGTAGGGTTTTAAAACCTCTTGATTTCATCATAAAATGGTGTAGGGATTTTATCAATACTGCTGCTGTTAAGTTTTAACCCAACTATGCCAAAGCCAAAATTACGGGTTATGATTTACTAGCTGACCCACGCAACTTCGTCTGCGTCACATAAGAGAGCAAAAGCTCACAAAAGGAATAAAAAATGTTCCCCGTTTTTGCAACATTTTTCATTTATGCTCCGCTCCTTTTCGCCTATAACTTTTCTCGATAAATGGACTATCCAACACTAAAAAAAATGTTTTAATTCTAACCAGTCGTTCTTGAGATTAGCGCGTTCAACCAAACAAACTATTCAGCTTTATAAAATTAGTATAGTATAGATGATTTTAGTAGTTTAATTATTTATGTTTGTATTTACGTATGTTTCTCTTTAGCGCCTAAACTATTCATCCGATTTTGATGAATAAGGTGTCAATCAGTTCGTTATTATGGCCTTGGAAACATAGGCAACATTTTAACCGACTTCAACAATTTTACCTTGTAAGCCCCGATTTACTAATCAGTTTTTTTAGTTGTTTTACAACACACAAATCCTTGTAAATAATGCACATGTGAGAAGTCATTAAGAAATAAGTGTATTCATTTGGAATCCACATCAAAAAAACATACAGTCTCTTAAGTCGCACCACTACTGGGGCGCCACTCCTCCATAGGGTCGTATTTCAGCATTATACTGAAAACAAACTAAAATCTCAAAGAACATCGCACATATCAAAGACTTGTGTGTCATATCGTAGTGACGTACGGACGTCAAACAGTTGGAAGCATATTTATATATCTCTGCTTTTAAAATAAAACAAGTGTTCCTTTGGAAGTATCTATTTGCCTAAATTATACGTATACATGCAATAGTCAAGATACATTGTTATCCAGTGGCAAAGTGCTTTATTTGGACAGAAAAGTGCAATAAAACTAACTTTAAAACTAAAGTGAAAAAAAAAAGTACCTGCTAATATAAAAAAGTGTAAGTTACGAAAACTGCTTACAAATATACAGAAAATTCAGTTGTTTAAGTGCGTCCGGTGTGTGTCTTGTTGCTAGAGAAGTGCAGTGTTCTATGGTGTAACACCATAAGATTCTAAACGCTTTTCGTACACACAAATATTTGGTACAGCGCCATCTATTGACGCCCCGGGGTACTCAGCAGAATCGATCGTAAAAACCAGCGCTGCTAATTTATCCAACGCAATGCCGGCAAAGTGTGGCGGTTGTGCTAAATTTATTTCGCCACTAGAGGCCGCTAGGTGTTGTACTTGCAACGCCCTTTATCATCGGGCTTGTGGGTTCCTGCCACTGACGGGTTTCATTGCTCCCACCTGGACTTGCTCGAATTGCAAGACTACATCGTTGAGGGTCAAGGTGGACGATACAACAGCGGAAGCATATGGGACTGAGGAGTCGATGGACACCAGCGGTTTAAGCTGCAGCACACTGGCTGATGCTCAGGAGGTTGGTCCTGGCTTGTCAGCAATCCTGCGCACGTTTAAGGAAGAGTTGCAAACTGAGTTGCGCCGAATGTTCAGGGAGGAGTTGCAGGCCATGCAGAATCAGTTCCTTAGCGAGTTTCAGGGTCTTCGTACGGACCTAGCGGAGCTGCAGGCAGACAGAGACCACATGAAGGGAGCATTCAAGGAAATGGAAAACCGAATGGTCACTCTCGAACAGAAGCTGGCTACGGTGAATGATTCGGCAGCGGTAGAGGAAATAGCTCAACTGAAGCGGGAACTGAATGACCGGGACCAACAGCTATTCTCAGGTGATCTGGAGATTTCAAACTTACCGGAGTTAGCTTCAGAAAATTTATCACATACAGTGAAGCTAATAGCAACAAAGCTGGGCGTAAATATTGAGGATCGCGACATAGTGAGCGTGGACCGTATGGGCGGTAGACAGGTTAACGCTACGAGCGCCGCGGGCCCAGTGGAGACCCGCCCGCGTACCGTGGTCGTACGCCTTGTGCGCCGCGACCTGCGCGACCAGCTGCTGCGCGCCGCGAGAGTACGGCGAGGTGCTAACACCGCGGATCTCGAAATGACCGGTCCACCAAGTAGGTACTACCTAAACGAACGCCTAACAAAGTTTAACCGGCATTTATTTCGCCGGGCACGGGAAGCAGGCCAACGCCTCGGCTGGCAATTTGTATGGACGAAGCATGGTCGTATACTTGCCCGCCGTAAGCCAGGGGATAAAGCGAAACTCGTGCGCACTGAGACGGATCTACGGGAAGTCTTCGGGTCGGACGCAGATAATATTCCGCAGAAGTAGATATGTAAACATTTTATTCGGTCTCGTTATTGTACTGGGTTCTGTAATGTTTGTAAAATGGTCGAGTCGGTATTTCTTTTTTTTGTATTGTTGTGCAATGTTTGGCACTGCGTGCTATGACTGTGAGGCAAACAGGTGTGCAACTGTTATCAATATAACGTACGGAAATAATCAACATTATCTCATAAAAAATTTAATTCTGTATTGTTTTACTTTGATGTTCCCTTCGCTTATTAATATTTTTATTTTTTTAGTGTTAAATATGTACTTTTATTGCTCAAATGATTGGTATCCACCCGATTTGTCTCGCTCAACCCTTTTTCTTTATGTGTTTAACCATACTTTTATCATGAACAATGTTGCGAAATAGACACATTAAATTTGGGCTTCTCAACGCAGGTTCATTGTCGACAAATCATGATGAGTTTATTATTGCTATGAACCATCACTCAGTCGACGTGATGGCAATTAATGAGACGTGGTTGCGCGAGGGGGAGGAAGGCCGGGCGCCAGTGGTTCCTGGGTATCAGTTGCGTCATAGACCTCGCCCGGAGTCAATCCGTGCGGGGCGCGGGGGAGGGGTCGCGTTTTATGTCAAAGCCGGAACCACCGCCCGAATCAGAGCTCATCCGCATCATCCACAGGTGGAACAAGTGTGGCTGAATATTACCGCCAATAAGAAAAAGTTACTGATAGGAACTGCATACCGCCCCCCTTGGTTAGATTTAAATATATTTCTAGACGCGATTACAGACAGTATCTGTGCACTGGCCCCATACGACAACATTATTTTACTAGGCGATCTCAATGTAAATATGCTTGACATCAATAATTCCAAAACAAAAAAGCTCACCGAGTTTTTAAATTATTGTGACATGGAACAAATAGTACTTACGCCTACGCACTTTGTAGGAGAAAGCGCTACCCTGATCGATGTGATATGTACGGATGCGCGGTATCGTAACGTTGCTGTGAACCATATAGCGGAGCTAGGTCATCACTCGTTTGTTTCATGCGTGATTCTATTTAAAAAAGAGAAACCTTTACGTAAAAAGGTGACATATCGTGCGCTTAGAGACATATCGGCTGACGATTTCAAGAGAGATCTCGAGGCCATCCCATGGGACTCAATCTGCGAGCTGCAGGATGTTGATGACATGGTGCATTCCTTTAACGCACACCTAATTCAACTTTTTGATGCCCATGCACCTATAAAAACCAAGGTTTTCAAAACGCAACCAACACCGTGGATAACTGACATTGTAAAGTTAATGTTTAAATTAAGAAATGAAGCCCGCGATCGATACCGTCAAACCAAGCTGGAAGCACACAAACGTTACTACCTAGACCTCAAACACCAAGCAATAGTTGGTTTACTAAATGAGAAAAAAGCATTTTTTACAAAATATATTAATGAAAATATAGGCGACTCAAAATCATTATGGCATAATTTAAAAAAACATGTACTTCCAGTGAGTAAGAACGATGATGTGCTCTTAGAACCATTTGACGACCCGAACGGTATAAATTCAGCTTTTCTAGATGTCCCAGGTGACCCCAATGTTAACACCACTCAAGAAAACTTTTTTAAATCTAACCGTTTTGGGTCCGCAAATTTGTCGATAATGCCAACTGACTCGAAAACAGTTCTAAATATAATTAAAAATATATCAACTAACGCACAAGGTATTGACGGTATATCGAGAGACATGTTATACCTTACACTACCGCAATCACTTACTACAATTACAGAGATTATAAACAGATCCATAACCTCAAGTAAATTTCCTGTTTTGTGGCGAAATGCAATTGTTCGGCCTCTTCCAAAGAATAATAACCCTCAAAGCTACAAAGACCTTCGCCCTATAAGTATTTTGCCATGTTTGTCCAAGGTGTTGGAGAGGGTGGTGTATTTACAGGTCACCGATTTTCTCGAGGCGCATGGTATGCTGCCTGAACTTCAATCGGGGTTTAGGAAAGGGCGCGGAACCGCAACTGCCCTGGCAGATGTGCTGGGTAACATTCTTGAAGCTCGGGACCGTGGTGAGGGATCTATACTGGTATTGCTTGATTATTCACGTGCGTTCGACTCAATTAATATTCCCTTATTACTGTCCAAATTGTCGTACTATGGTTTTGATAGGCAGGCAACGGGTTGGTTTGAAAGCTACTTGACCGGCAGGTCACAACGGGTGGAGTTGCGCAAGAAGGACGGTTCCACGTTATCTTCCTCACCACAAACAATAACAAGGGGAGTTCCCCAGGGATCCCTGCTCGGTCCGCTTCTCTATATACTATATAGTGCTGACATAACGACATGTATAAAGAAATGCAATTATCATGTATACGCGGATGATACTCAGCTATATGTTTCATTTAACGCCAGTAACACAGCAGCCGCCGTGCGTACCCTCAATGAGGAGCTTGATAAAATTGCTTTGTGGTCTAAGGACAACTCTCTAGTACTGAACCCTCAAAAATCAAAGTTCATGGTCATGGGGAGCAGAAATCAAATCAAATCAATCCTTTCTGCTAAACCTGATGTCAAAATTATGGGGGAAAGTATTCAAAAGGTAGAAATCGCTTGTAATCTTGGGCTAATTACTGATCCGGAACTACGATTTGAAGAACATATAAATGGCGTAGTAAAAAACTGTTTTTACAGACTGAAAGTTCTGTACAGAGTGAGGGATTTCCTTAGTGTCGCGATAAGAAAGAGATTGGTGGATAGCCTAGTACTGTCCAAACTGAATTATTGCGACACTGTTTACGGGCCATGTCTTCTTACACGTACTGAACGATTAATACAACGAGTACAAAATGCATGTGCTCGTTACTGCTTAAACATACCCCGCAGGCATCATATCACACCGTATTTAAATGAAAACAACATTCTTAAAATGGCTGCACGACGGAAACTACACTTGGCAGTTTTGATGTTCGGTATCATAAAAACACACAAACCGGAATATCTGTCCAATAAAATTAGCTGGAGGCACGATCACTACAGTTATTCTGCTCGTTCCACGTCCAATCCACTCTCGATGCCACGACATAAGACCATTGCCTTCAGGGGTTGTTTCAAGTATGCCGCCACTCGCTGCTGGAATGATCTGCCACCTCCCATAAGATCCCTAAAAACAAAACAAAATTTTAAGTTACATTTAAAAAGAATCCTATTAGAAAGACAAAAGTATGATCAGCAAATACAATATAAATAATTACTTACATAAGCTTAATCATCTATCGGCGAGGCATATCTATCCAGACGGCTCGAGACGGCATCACTTTTTTCCAAGAAAACACATTACGTGTTATTAAGCCTCGACTAAGCTGTATGTACATACATAGTAAGGTAGCTATCGGTAGCACCATAGCAACTAGTCGCGTGACATGCATCACGTGAGTACACAAGACTCGTGAACCGGGCGCAACCGCGCCGCCGCTGACGGCTCGGCGCGCTGCGCTGACTTATGTATGACGCAAAGTACGTCAACGCGCCAACAGGCATAGAGGAGAAATGCAGCGCGCGCGCAGGGCCACAGGCGAAGACGCGGTGGCGCGCGGCGACGCGCAGGTGGGGTAAGAGCGAGACAAAAGAAAAAAAACCTGTCATGTCTTTGTTATTGTGTTTGTTTTGTTCAGCCTGCAGTCTGTATCCTATTGTACCCATTTGTACCTTTATTTTTTATTTGAAATGTTTTTGTTTTATGCTAATTATTGTATACCTACTCTAAGTTCGATCTGTTTTATTTTAGTTACATACTCATTTTTTCAAATATCGCTGTATTGGCTTCCGTACGTTTTTCACAGGTGACCACTGAAAACCAGCGCTGTTCTGTGGGTTCCCCATAGCACAGCATCATGCTGAGTGGTAAACCTATTTGTCGCACTCACGGCGTGCAATATTTTTTTATTTTTGTCCGTTTAGTCTTACAATTATTATGTTAATGTTGCTGTGTTAATTTTCGGTTTAAGTTTAAGTGTTTGTGTTTGTATTATTGCGTTCTATGTTTACCTCATTAATATTGTATGCACGTCATGACTTTGCGACGAATAAACATTTTTTCTTTCTTTCTTCTTTCTTTCATATCCGTCCCAAGTTCCAACATATATCATGCATGTATCTCTTTCTTTATTTTCAAGGGAATACTCTCGCGTTTTTATTTCCTTCAGGGCATGTTACTGATTTCCTTCTAAGGAAATTGTATAAATTATTGCATGAGTAGAAGAATTGCTTTCGGTAGTAAATCTAAAGCTGTCGGAAAGAAGGATCGATAACTTTGGCTGTATTTCTTTTAAAGAAAAGAATGAGTATTTTCTTCTGGGATAGTACTTTAGCTGCTATCTGTACTTTCAAACTAGTGCAATTTGTAAAAAAATCTTTAATATTACTGCATTTTGAAGATCAATGTTTAATTAATTTTAATTAATTGGTCACCCATTCAGCATTCGCCATCGGTAACGGTACCTTTATTGTAACTACTTTTTCTTGTAAACGTAACTAACCAATAATGTGTCTTTTCAGATTTCTGGATTGCAGAGGAGATTGAACAAAAAAAGGTAAATAAGACATTATAAATAATGAATAAATTCCTAGTCATGTCTGCCATAGTTTCTAGCCATAATTTAACCATATTATAGGACACAAAATAAAACCCGCGGGAATCGAACTGGAAGGTAAACAGCTCAGTAAATGCGCTAACCCAAACCAAACATTGTAGTACCCCATTCTTCGATGATAAATCGTTTAAGATCACGGGCAAACCCACAGTGTACGGTCAGCATCAAAAGTATGTAGTAGCTAAATGTTTTTATTTATTTGTTTATGTAAGTTGTTAAGTGGAATGAAATGATAGAGCCTCTGTCAAGGCGCGTTCCCACTATGTAGTGACGATTATTTTTTGTCGGTTTTTAGTTGGAAAAAGTCATGAACGACAATTACTGAGTCGCCCTCGTCCTATATCTGAACACCTCCATTTAAATACATCAGCCACGACACTTAAAACTGCACGATTATTTGTCGTCACGGCAAAGTACGGGGTCTTGAAACACTTTTTTTTGTGTACTTATTTCAAAATGAGGATTGATTGTGTGTATTCTATTTCATTTCTTCTTTTATGGAATTTTGATGAAGACCGCTAGTTATAACAGATTTCCAATTAAAACTTTTTATGTGTTCTGTATCGTGACTTCCACGAAGCATATTAAGGCGCTTAGACGAGCTAAATTAGCAACTCTATTTGTGGTGGTTCAAACTTCGCTTGAAATGCTGTTAGAATAAAGTTCTAATCAGCTTGCACTACAACGTGGTTGTTACGTCAGCCACTGCGGGCCAAATAGCGCGTAATGAGTGGTTTCGATCGATTTACAAAAAAACTATTGATTGGATTAAAAAACTGAAACAGTGTCATGCTAATATATTGTTTGTAGAATTATTTGCCAAAAAAACAGAATGATCGCATGCATATTAGTATGATTTTTATTGTTTGAAAGATATTTTTAGAGATAAGTTCGTGATTTCTTTTTATCGAGCCCAATTAGTTGTATTATGTTTTCAAAACAGTAACATGCTAGCATATATCCTGAAGAATATCATATATTTTTGTGGTCTTGTTCATAGCAGTGAATCATATACTTTTAGTCATTATAAAACTCGCGTTTAGCTCATGTAATCGCCTTAATATTTACGGTCTGTTAACAAACTTGTTCTGTTAACTGTACATAGAAACTTATCAAGCCATGTTTCGTGGGCAAACTCGTAAAGGGGCCGGTACCATTAGCAGATTTCACTTATATTACGAGTTTCTTTACAAAAGCCTGCAACTGAGAGCTTCTTAAGATAATCACTCGAAGCTTTGTGTAAAGTTTATTTTTGAGAAAATTCAGAGCTACGCTACCCACTAAGTGCGCCACAAGAATGGGGTATTTTATCGCGTGATGAATCGCATTTGGTTTTCATTAACGGTGTTCTGGAGTTAGTTAACGGTTGTTTCTGGGTTGATGTGTGATTGTAATCGATGTAGAAGCTAGCATAGAGACATAGTTTGTATTTAAAAATGTATAAACTAAGGCAAGGTGAAGTTTAGTTCATAATTATTTACTCTGCCACCGTCTTCTCTTGCCGACTGCCAATAGATAAAGTAATCATTTTAAATATACATAGTGTTACGAGCTGAGTATGAGATTAATTAATTACTACCAATTAAAGAACACAATAACTTTATTAATCACAAAACAATTACAACTCAATCACAAATACACTACTGTTCATTATTCGCTTAGATTTCGCACTTCTAGTTCACTTCGAATCGCTTCGTTGTGTAGCCAAAACATGACTGACGGTCGCGGGCCTGAGCGGTGTATTTGTTATGGACCAAGTGATGAATTGGCCATTATACATAATGCCCGGTCATTATGAATAATGGCCAATATAAGAGTGCAATTTGATAAGAATTATTCAAATAATCAAATTGACCGGGCATTGTACATATTGTCCATCACCTTTTGGGCAGAATAATACAAACATAAATGTTATTACTATTTTTTTATTGTTATTGTCATTTAACTTAAAATAAACCAAATATTTAACCATTTAAATAATCAGACTCATTATTTGGATTAATCATTAAGGACTTCTTTCTACATTAAGAAGTCATATTAAAAATATAACATAAAACAAATTAAAAAATTTAAAAAATTACAACATGTCTAATATTGTTTTATAGAAATGACTTATTATTATCTTACCATATAATTAAATCCTACTTATCCTACTCATCATCATCATCTACCGAGCCTTTTCCCAACTATGTTGGGGTCAGCTTCCAGTCTAACCGGATGCAGAAGAATACCAGTATTTTACCGATTGCCTATCTGACCTCCACAAGCCAGTTAATACTGGGAAAACGATACGACTTGGTAAGACTGGTGTCAGACTTTTGGGGCCACTGACTGCCTGTAACAACTGTCAAAGATGGACAAATGACAGTCGGGACCAACGGCTTAACGTACTTTCGGAGGCACGGAGCAAACTCGGTATGTAAGGGTGGTCACCCAACCACAGACCAACCTAGGCAACCAAAGATCGACCCGAGACCCGAGCGGCTGATATTATTTAGCCACGAGCCTTTGCCTTTGCCTTTTTGGCTTGGCGACATCTACATTTATTAGACTTCCAACCATTTTTACAACCATGTCTGCTATAACCTTGCCCTCCGCATTAAGAGGACATTCTGCAACACTTTCTCAGCGAAATCTCCTGTCTTTGGAACATCTTCAGGCAAAATAAATCGTAATTCAGTGTTAACACACTCGCGTTGACACTGAGTTATGAAACTGAAACCCATCCGCGTCCGTCCATATTCGCTTACAATGCAAAACTAAACAAAAACAATAGCGCTTGAAGTCCGCCGCACGAGCCGCGCGCTGGATGGCGGTCTCTGATTGGTCAAAGCGTGCCACGCCATGCGTGCCACCCTCCCCGCCCTCACACCGCGTCAAATTTAGCTTTATTATCAAATTGCCCAATTATCATGTAGCAATATAATAATGACCGTACAATGTGATAAATAATGAAGTTAAGATAGTATTAATCACTTAGCCCGATAGAGATAGCCATTATTCATAATGCTCGAACATTATGTATAATGCCCACATTAATCACCTGGTCCATAACATATTTATACTCGCCAACAGACACACCAGAATAACCACGAATATTCTAGAGGGTCATAAAAAACACTAACAAAATAATAGTAGGTAAGTAGGTAGGTAGGTAATAAAAGTAGTAGGTATAAGCCCTGGGTGTACGTTTGAAATTCTAATGTTTTTTCATAAATAGGTCGCGAATTTGTACCTACCTAACTATAAAAGTAATAATAATGGAAAGCACTCGAAATTCCAACGTACACATACTGTAATCATGTGCTTTCTCGAATGTTCTAGTAAGTCCTATGTAACAATAGTTTGTATGCTAATTTTCATCAAACACTTAACAAGATTTTGAGACAAGAGAACATTAGAAATTAGGGCCACTACACCCGAAACCCCACATCCAGCCTTATTAAACCCCCTTTTACCACAGTCAATATAAAATACATGATGATGCCACAATTAAAAAATATAAATGCCTACATAGCTTCCAAAGACAAGTAAAAGAATAAAATAAAAGCAATCTGAAAACACGTAACTATGTAAATGTTCTAAAACAATATGATAAAAATACGTCCATTCCTTGCCCCGGACTAAACAAATAATAACCTAAGTAAATCTGCACTCCACCGCCTCCATAATAGGCGCTTGAAATTCTAATTTAGTGTTGGAATACCCTCGCTAATTTGATACAATATGTGAATCACAAAACGTTGTAGCATGATAATGAGAATTTATGTAATTCTAGTTTACTGTGGAGTTACATAGAGAACTAGCGGACGTCCCGCGGTTTCACCAGCGTAGTTCCCGTTCCCGTGGGAGTACGGGGATATTTTTTTTTTAAATAAAAAGTATTCTATGTTACTTCTAATACCTCCAAGAATATGTGTACAAAGTTTCATGATGATCGGTTGTGTAGTTTTTGCGTGAAAGCGTAACAAACAAACTTACATTCACATTTATAATATTAGTAGGGATAGACTCTTTTGCTTATAAAGGGTGTAAAAAACGCCAAAAGGCATCTGTTTTCCCCGTCATTGCGATATTTTTTTTTGTTTTACACCATACCTGGGAACCTTCTAGTTACGGAGATATTGGGGTCAAATTTCCAACCTTTTGATAAGTTTTTTTTTTTAAATACAAGTTTTTTATGGTACTTAAAATATCTATCAGCACAATGTTTGCTTGCGTTACATTGAGTTCTACCACAAAACATGATTTTTCACCCTGAAAAATAATGTCGCTTCCCAGCAATAATGTTTGCGTAAAGTTACTTAGTTTGATGTACAGAATGCTTGGTTGACGGCTTCATGATGAGATTGTTTACACCTTGTAGACGCCAGCATATCTAGCTACTACAATCTGTCACATTTATTTAATAGATTTTCAACTTTATCGCCAAAGCGATTGGGAAAATTTGACAGTTTCGGGTAGCTTCGTGTGCTGGCGACTGTACCTATACAGGGCCATTTGTAAAACACCAACAACCTCGCAGCAGTAGATTACTAACACAATAAACAACAACATTTGTTCCACGACTTTTTTCGAAAACACGTAAAAAACAACGACTTCTTCATACAAAATGTACGGATAGTTGTTTTTTTTTTTTTTCGGGAAAAGTTGTAAAACAATTATTGTTGTTTACGATGACAGTATTGTACTCCTGCGAGGTTGTTGTAACCCAGTATATGATTTATGAATACCAATTTGTGACCGCCTCGTTGGTCAGGTGTTCGCAAGCGCGACTCTTTAGTCCTGGGTACGATTCCAAGGTCAGACAAAGTGTTTTTGGGTTTTAACGTCAGGAATTGATTAATATATAAATATAAATATCGCTGGGCATTATACACAGCGCCATCTAGTGCCACACTAAGCAAGGCTTGTGTCGTAGTCACCAGACAGTTGTTAATCTACATATATACTTTTTGTTTGTAAACACATACTTAGAATACATATAAACATCCATGACTCGGAAACAAATGTCCATGCTCACCACACAAACAATTGCTCCTAACAGGATTTGAACCCAGGACCCTAAAAACTTAAAGCACCCTCACTACCACTACGCCATTGGAGTCGTCAATTAGCTACAAGGTAGCCTATAAAATGGTTCGTAAAACAATTTCAAAGAAAGGAGGTACTTAAATAGTACCTACATTCATTAGAGCGTACGAAGCGTACTAAAATAAATATATTTTAGTACACTTCGTACGCTCAAATGAAAGCCAAGAAAAAATACGCCTTAACTCTATTAATGAGACATTTCAAAATGAAAAAGAGGTACTCGTACATTTATTGTTAAGTGACTTTTTGTTCTATTTCTAGATTGATTTAGAGCCTAATTTGCTGTGTTTTCACTGGGCCAATATTGGAAGAAACTTTGAAAATAAAAGAAGCTCTCGTATCTAGAGACATTTTGTTAAGTTATAAATGTAATATTAGGACGTAAAAAGATGTTTGTAGCTTGCGTATGTTTGTTGCGGGTTAAATTTATTTGAATGGAATTAAACACACATATATTAATGACTAGCTGACCCACGCAACTTTGTCTGCGTCACATAAATCGTAGCGTGATGTTATATAGCCTATAGGACTTTCCAACACAAAAAGATTTTTTCAATTCGAACCAGTAGATCCTGAGATTAGCGCGTTAAACCAAACAAACAAACAAACTCTTCTGCTTTATTATATTAGTTTAGATTCAGAGAGTGTTAAGTAATTTCTCTAAGAGGCGAGAGATACTACCAGTAGTACAGTCAGTTTGCAATATTTTTGTACTAAAATATAGTGAATAAGATCAGTTATTTATTTATTCAACTAGCTTCTGCCCGCGACTTCAGTCGCGTGAATTTCCCGCTTGCAACATTTCTTATTGCTGCCCCGCTCCTATTGGTCATAGCGTCATGTTATATAGCCTATAGCCTTCCTCGATAAATGGACTATCCAACGCAAAAATAATTCGGAAGAATCGCATGTGACTTAAGTTCATGTTAACCGAAAAGATAACGGTCTGATTATCTAAAAACAGCTGTCACTGTGACGTGTACCCATACAAAAACGTGTTTTAAACAGCGGTTTTTAGATAATCAGACCGTTATCAATTTGGTGAACATGGACCTTAAAGTGTAATGTAGGTGTTGATGTATCAAGGAGGAGAGGAATACTACAGAAAGGATGGATGGATTGTGTGAGGAATGATAAATTCTCTTTGCGTTGGATAGTCCATTTATCGAGGAAGGTTATGGGCTACATAACATCACGCTATGACCAATAGGAGCGGAGCAGCAATAAGAAATGTTGCAAGCGGGTTACGAACGAAGTCGGTGGCAGAAGCTAGTCCATCTATAATTTCCTTTGTCTTTCCTTCCGGTATAACATAAACCAACATTAAAGATAAACAACCCAGAAGTGCCCTATTTCTTCTTTTATTGTTATTTACTTACAATTTTCCGCCCAGTTGCCTATTTCTCACTAAAATTGTAATTTATATTAAAAACGTTTCCGTTTATATTAAAATATTTTTGGTTGCTTTCCTTTCCTTCGGCTTTGAAATAATATAGCATAGCTCCGCGTTTTGTCGGGACGCCAACCGGCTGCCAAATACGGTTGGCAGAACATACAAAAGTCGACGAACAGGTCATAATTTTCAACAACAGCCTGAGCTAAAGATTCCCATAGGTAAGAGTGGGATTTCAACTTTTTGATTTATTATTGAACTTTGGTTGTGACTCTATGGCGAAGATATTTGAGATACTATGGATATATATTTAAATTAAGAAGATATAAACCGTGACATTTTAGACTTCGACAACGGTAGCCTACTTCATACATCCCATGACTACTGTTTCATACCAAAATAGGCATTAATTACTAACAGAATGTTTCCTAATTCAAACGACTTATTTATTTTCTCAAAAAAAAAAAATATACGGTGTAGAATTCGTTCCATCCTGGGTTCAATGTCCGAATGTGCCAAGCGAATTTTCGTCTGTGAATGCAGATTTGATTCTTTAAAAAATAAAGGAGTGTTTCTTTTGACTAAAACTTGCTATATCTAGTATTTAGAGTACTTTCCCTTCTGGGGGCATTGAAAAATTCCACCCTGTATAGTAGCGCCTAGCGGTATATGTCGGCTACATTTAGTGAACCTTGTAATACGACTAAAAATTCACGGTGTGTTATAGAAAAAAAGTGGTGTCTTTTTGTTACATGGCCTCATTGGTGCGCAGGGTGCGGGGTAGCTCCAACACGGTCCTCGCGATGATTGCTCAGAGACTGGATTGCCCCTACGTTGGCCACTGTTGTAGCAGGCATATTGCTGTTGCTTAAGTTGACATTTTATACTGCTGTCATGTCATATGGATATATTAATTTATTTTAATTCATCAATTACAATTTCATTGTCCAATTTAATTCATTGTCGTATTTATTTGTTATTTAATTTAATGTTTTTATTTTATTTTGTTGTGTTTTGTACCATTGACATTTATTGATTTGATCTGACATTTATTTCTGTCAATGGCCTTAAGCCAACTAAGACCCTTAATAGTAATATTATCATGGACAGACCAGTTAGTTGGGTCGAAGTATTTTGTTCGTCTATACTGAATGCTGCGTATTTAAAGATTCTTACTTTGAAAGAAAGAAGAAAAAAAAAATGTATTAGCCCGTACAGGACAAAACAAAAATACTTACTTTGACATCATCATCATCATCATCATCACCATGTTGACACCCACTGCTGGGTATACAGGTCTCCTCTTTCTTCTGAAAAACTTATCGTTTCGGTTCTTGACATCAATCTGCCTAGCCTTTTCCCAACTATGTATGTTGGGGTCGGCTTCCAGTCTAACCGGATGCTGTTGAATAAATAAATATCGCTGGACATTAACACACAGCGCCACCTTGTGCCACACTAAGCAAAGCTTGTGTCGTAGACACTAGATAGTTGATACACTAGATATATACTTATTGTTTGTGAATACATACTTATTATACATATAAACATCCATCATGACTTGGAAACAAATGTCCGTACTCAACACACAAACATTTGCTCCTACCAGGATTTGAACCCAGGACCCTAAGAACGTAAGGCAGCCACACTACCACTACGCCATTCGAGTCGTCAAACAGCTACAAGGCAGCCTATAAAATGGTTTGTAGAACAATTTCAAAGAAGGTAGATACTTTAATAGTACGTCACTACCACTACGCCAATCGGGTCGTCAAATACCAGTATTTTACATGGAGCGACTGCCTATCTGATCTGCACAACCCAGTTAGTACTGAGTAATACGATACCCTTTGGTAAGACTGGTTGTCAGACTTTTAGGGCCACTGACTACTTGCAACGACTGTCAAAGATATACAAATGACAGCCGTGCTTTACGAGCCACGGAGGAAACTTTTTATGTAATGACTTCTTATGTTCATATGACGACCCGATTGGCGTAGTGGTAGTGACGCTGCCTTACATTCTTAGGGTCCTGGGTTCGAATCCCGGTAGGAGCAAGTGTTTGTGTGATGAGCATGGACATTTGTTTCCGAGTCATGGATGTTTATATGTATGATAAGTTTGTATTTACAAACAAAAAAGTATATATGTAGTATATCAACTATTTAGTATCCACGACACAAGCCTTGCTTAGTGTGGCACTAGGTGGCGCTGTATTTATTTATTTTAATGAAAAAACCTATTCACATACCAATATAGGCAAGCACAGCTTAACACTGTATTCAAATAAATCTTTATTTTTACACTAATTGTCATACGAGAGAAATTGAAGAGCAATTTCTCGAAGTTGTTCAGTGAACTTTGACATACATTTGATTACGGTACGAATGAAAAAACCTTTGATCCTAAAACAAATATTTTAACAAAGCAAATAGTATTTCGGTGTTCTCGTTCGTTATCAAAAAGTTCTGATTTCTGTCCCTGAGCAGGTTTCCAAATTGTTTTTAACTTTACTATGGTCTACAACTTGTTCAAAGTTGAGGAGTGTAGGCGTTTATTTTGTTAAGCGATTTATATTGCTGGCCGTATCTTTTAATTCTACAGAAGTTTTTTTTTTATGTTTGGTTTTTTTTTTTTGTGGAATAGAAAAGGCGTTTGTACGGATATTTCCTTACACGTGTTGTTGGTTTTGCTAAAGGGCCTTGGATTTTTTAATTTGTGACGAAAGAATTTTCGAAAATCTGTGCAGATTTGTTTCTTTTCAAAATATGAATGTTTTGTTTGAGTAAAATTTGCTGTCTCCAAAATTTAGAGTACTTAGTACTTACTTATAGAGAAATTATTTTTGTGTTGGTCAATTTATTGAGGAAGGATTTAGGCTATATGACATAACGCTACGACCAATAGGAGCGAAGCAGAAATGATAAATGTTGCAAAAACGGGGAAAATTTATTCCCTTTGCAAGCTTTTTAAATAAATAAATAAATAAAATAAATACCGCTGGACTTAGCACACAGCGCCATCTAATGCCACACTAAACAAGGCTTGTGTCGTGGACACCAGACAGTTGATATACTACATGTATACTTTTTGTTTGTAAATACATACATATAAACATCCATGACTCGGAAACAAATGTCCATGCTCATCACACAAACATTTGCTCCTACCGGGATACGAACCCGGGACCCTAGTACGTAAGGTAGCCTCACTGCCGCTGCGCTTTTCGGGTCGTTGTTTTTCTCTGTTATGTGACGCAGATGAAGTTGCGTGGGTCAGCTAGTGAAAGATAGAGAAGTAAATGCTAGTGTGACGGTTCCCAGAGGAGAATGGAAGAAAAAAACGTGTTGCACCAAGTAATATGGAACAAGAGCCGGAAGGTGATGATTTTTTTAAATTGCAAATGATTTTCTATTCGAGGAGTTCGTGGCTAAATAATGTTACGAGCTGGGTATGAGATAAATTAATTGCTACCGATTAAACAACACAATGACTTTATTAATCACAAAACAATTACAACTCAATCACAAATACACTACTGTTCACTATTCGCTTAGATATCGCACTTGTAGTTCACTTCGATTCGCTTCGTTGTGTAGCCAAAACAAGACTGACGGTCGCGGGCCTGAGCGGTGTATTTATACTCGCCAAAAGACACACCAGAATAACCACCAATATTATAGAGGGTCATAAAAAAGAGTAACAAAAGAATAGTAGGTAAGTAGGTAGGTAGGTAATAAAAGTAGTAGGTATAAGCTACTTGTACAAAACAAACAAATATGAACCGTATGCCCTAGGCGTACGGTCGAAATTCTAATGTCTTTTTATAAGTAGGTCGCGAATTTGTACCTACCTAACTTTAAAAGTAATAATAACGGAATGCACTCGAAATTCCAACGTACACACACTGTAACAATAATAACAGCCGCTCGGGCCAATCTTTAGGTTAATCCGTGCTTGCCCAGGTTGGTCTGTGGCCCTTACATACCGAGTGTCCTCCGTGCCTCGTTAAGCCGTTGGTCTCGGCTGTCATTTGTCCATCTTTGACAGTCGCAACAGGTAGTCAGTGGACCAAAAAGTTTTACAACCAGTCTTACCAAGGGGAATCGTATTACCCAGTTACCGGTTGTGGAGGTCAAAGAGGCAGTCGCTATTCAGCAGCATTCGGTTAGACTGGAAGCCAACCCCAATTTATGTAGTTGGGAAAAGGCTAGGCTGATGATAATGATGATAGAATAAAATAGAATAGAATAGAATTGAATTGAATTTAATTTTATTTTGCAAATATGGGTAATACATAATAGTTCTTAAGATGACATTTAGCTCAGCCACATTTTACCAATCGGCATGCAAACATTTGAAATGATTAATATCATTGTTATGATGATTTTCTATTCGATTATTTTCTGGGACTTAAATATAACTTTCGAAATGTGGGTGTGACTGTGTAGATACACCTCTGCCTAATACTTCAGGGATTACTGGCGTTATGTTATGTGTTTATTGTAGTTTACAAATGTCTCTAGTAACTAAAATATCTCAATATTCAAAGTGGTAACGTAGCATGTTGTTATTTTTTAACTTAAATAAAGTATTGTACAGAATTAGATCAAGAAACAGTTGAGTTGTGCCACTTGGGTTTAATTAAATAAGACAAACGCCTGGATAGATATTAATCTTATTTCAGATAATACTGTAGTGTTTGGTCTCGAGAAAGTCAAGAAACAAAATTTATGTCTTTAATTTCAAACGCTGTCTGCTTGTAATAAAAGATATATAATATGAACGTATTTTTTTGTATTCGTTTTAGGGTTACAAACCAGAGGGAGCCGTCTTTCACATGGGTTTTTCTTCTTATCCGTAATAGGCAGCGGGCAGGGCACATTGCTCGCAGAACGGATGGCCAATGGGCCGAAAAGTTCTGGAGTGGCGACTGCGAACTGCTGAAATTTACCTTTTTGGCACAGCCCTGAGGCACATAGCACATGCCTACTATGTTTTACACATTGTTTTGTATCTTTATTTAGTTTGTTGCATTGGAAGACCTCCCGCTAGGTGGACCGATGACCTAGTGAAGGTTGCGGGAATCCGCTGGCTGAGTCGCAAGGGACCGGTCAATGTGGCGACTCTTGGGGGAGGCCTATATCCAGCAGTGGACGTCTTTCGGCTGAAATGATGATGAGGTAGCCACTTTAAATCATTACTGAGAGTTTTATTACGGCCTCTTTAAAAATTAACAGAGTTTCACACACGAAACGTTTTGTTGTACGGAACTCTTCGTGGACGAGTCCGACTCGCATTTGGCCAATTTATTTAATTAATATTTCAAGACAAATTACAAAGGCGGATTTAATGCCATAGGCATTTTCTACCAGTCAACCTTCGGATGATGCCGAGACAGAAGCAGTAATAGGTGTAGATGTGAAAATAATTGATATTATGAAGAATATACAGGGTGCAAAAAGACTCATCACAAAGCCGTCAACCAAGCATTATTTACATCAGATTAACTAACTTGACGCAAAAGTTATTGCTGGGAAGCGATTTTTAGAACGTTTTTTGTTGGAACTCAATGTAACGCACTCAAAATATTGTGCTGATGGATCGATTAAACAGTATGTAGGTTGTGAAGGTGTTGAAAGTATAATCTTACATTAAAAACTTGTATTACAAAAAGAAATCTTGTTAATAGTTGTACCTTTAACCCCCAATATCTCCGTAACTAGAAGGTTCCCAGGTATGATGTAAAACAAAAAAGAAAAAGATCGCAATTACGAGGAGAACGAGTGCCTTCGAACGAGTCGGCTTCGTTAAGACGGTTTTTACAGCCTTTATAAAATAATAGGCATAAAATATAACACCAGTTTCTTTAAATTTCATCAACCAAAAGCACATTCAGATGTTTTCATAAACAGAGCTCTTCTTTTTAATTATTAATTCCCGAGCTAAACCAACTAAAACAAATTCAAGCTTACACAATGATATCTCCAAGTCTTTATCCGCTAAGTCGATTATGATAAAAATGGGCACAACAACGCGATAATATCAGGCAAAGTGGTTTTTTTTTTATAAAAATAACTGGTAGTATCGTATTTCAAACAAAAGTTGTACCCAGCTGTGGTTGCGGTCTTAGGGTAAAGTTTTTCACAAGAACCGTGCTGTGGCAAGCGAGACTCGCGATCGTTCTACAAAATAATATTGCTGGATTAAAAATATGCGTAGTTTTTTTATTTTTTTTATTACTGCTGCACGACTCGATTCTTCGTCCTTCAGTTTTTATTTTTGTGTGAAGTCTGAAAATGCTTGTTTTTAACCCCTGACGCAAAAACGACGGGGTGTTTTAAGTTTGACTTGGCTGTGTGTGTGTGTCTTGTTTTTAGGTCGGCTAGGAAAATACAATACGCTATGATAAATTTCAAATCCAAGATGGCCGCCACCACAAAATGGTAAACTATTTTTTTTCCACAACTGCCTCAATATAGGTATCAAATGAAAGGAAAAAGACAAGAAAAAAATACTACACATATAGAACTGTTTCGGGTGTCTATCGAAAATTCTTAAAAATGATGTCGAAGTTTCTCAAAAACTATTTTTCTTAAGTAAATAGATGATACGAAATCCGCTTCTAAAACCGTTAAAAATGTGTGTCTAGTGGTGACCGTCGGTCTTGTCAAACCCAATACCTAAGTTTTTTTAATTCATGTGCGTATTTTATAATTATCGCTTGCTTCGGTGAAGGAAAATATCGTAACGTAAACAGCATGCCTGAGAGATCGGGGCTGCCTGACTGTTTGAAAGATAAAATAAATAAATATCGCTGGACATTAACACACAGCGCCATCTAGTGCCACACTAAGCAAGGCTTGTGTCGTGGACACCAGATGGTTGATATACTACATATGTAATTTTTTTGTTTGTAAATACATACTTATTATACATATAAACATCCATGACTCGGAAACAAATGTCCATGCTCATCACACAAACATTTGCTCCTACCGGGATTCGAACCCAGGACCCTATGAACGTAAGGCAGCCTCACTACCGCTACGCCATTCGAGTCGTCACAACAACGTCGTCACGACAAAGAGATACCGTGTCCCCGGAATAAAAAGGGCGAGGAAGAAACATGGATGGGTTTTAGTCAATAAGTGACAGCCCTCCCGCTCCGCTTAAAGTGGGAGAGTCATTTGATGATTTCCCGTCCGGGAAAAAAAATGCCTGAGAGATGTTTTTCGATGTAAAGCCGAGTCAGAGGCATAATTCTGAGGTTAGGTTGACCTTTTTTTTTTTAAGGATGGGAAATCATCAAATGACCCGCCCCACTCTGGGCGGAGCGGGAGGGAGTGTCAGACTCTTACTGACTAAAACCCATCCATGTTCCTTCCTCGCCTTTTACGTTCCGGGCCCGCGGTATCTCTTTCGAACAGGCCCGCAACCCCGGCAGGCTTCGGCCCTTGCGGGCCCCTCTCCTTTTGCTGACATCTCTTTGAGGCGCGCGTGGAACACGAACGCGCCGTCGACACGGCCTGTCGTCGTCGTTAGACGGCCGGACGGCTAGCTAGCCCATAGCCAGCCGTCCACAGGCCCGCATCTACGGTGGCCGGTAGCCACCACGTGGTCCCCGACGCCCGTTGCGTCTCCCGCGGCGGCCGGGAAGAGAGGATCTCTCCCTCTCTCGTTCCGCCACCTCCTTCGCTAGCATGACTGCTTCGCAGAAGGAGGCGACGGCTTCCCATTCTGTCTCGCTCCGGACCATGGATTGAACCAGGGCCGGACGCGAGAGGTCGCCGCCGCCGATCAGGTTAGGTTGACCTAAGATTGATTTTTTTCCCTTGATTGGTAGTAAGTACTTAAGTAGGTGTTTTTCTTTTTCAGCCAGAAACATGTGCCTTTGCTGTAATGTAGTCTTAAGAGATAATTATCTTAATTGTTATTACAGTATTTAGTTTCTTATCACATAAGAGGGTAGTTGATGATGGCGGTAGGTAGGCTCAAGGCCAAAAATACCGCCCCGGGACCCGATGGCTTGCCTGGCAAAGCCTGGGTCCTGGCCTCGGATGCGGAGGCTCTCGGGCCCCGACTGAAGGGGTTCTTAAGCGCATGTTTGGAGAGAGGCCAGTTCCCGCTTCGTTGGAAGACGGGGAAACTGGTCCTCATCCAAAAACCGGGGCGCCCTGCGGACTCTCCGTCCGCATTTCGGCCCATCGTGCTGCTCGACGAGGCGGGCAAGCTCTTTGAGAGAGTAATTGCAAACCGCCTCGCCGAGCACCTAGAGGGGATGGGGCCGAATCTTGCGGAGAACCAGTTTGGTTCCCGCAAGGGGCGCTCTACAGTGGACGCCATCATGCGCGTGAGAGCCCTCACGACGGGGGAAGCGATATCCCGGGGCGGGGTTGTTTTGGCGGTGTCTCTCGACATCGCCAACGCCTTCAACTCCCTGCCCTGGAGCTGCATCAGGGAGGCACTCCGGTATCACCGGGTGCCGACCTACCTCCGTCGTGTGGTCGGGGACTATTTGACGGACAGGGCCGTCATCTACCCCAGTCGCTGCGGAGATTGGAACCGGCGAGAGATGTCGTGCGGTGTCCCACAGGGATCGGTTCTGGGACCGCCCCTGTGGAACATCGGTTACGACTGGGTGCTGCGCGCGGACCTCCCTAGTGGTGTCAGTGTCGTCTGCTACGCAGATGACACCCTGGTGCTGGCACAGGGGAGGTCGCACGAGGCGGCGGCCGACAACATGACACGCGGGGTTGCGATAGTCGTCGAGAGGATCCGGCAACTGGGTCTCGAGGTGGCATTGCACAAGTCCGAGGCCATGTGCTTTCATGGGCCTCGGAATGCGCCACCGTCGGGATCCACACTGACGGTAGGAGGGGTATCCATCGGCGTCGAGTCGACGTTGAAGTACCTAGGACTCGTCCTCGACAGCCGGTGGAACTTCGTGGAGCATTTCCGACGTTTGGCCCCCAGGCTGGAACGGACAGGGGCTGCCTTCAGGCGGCTCCTGCCCAACCTTGGGGGGCCGAACGCCTCCTGCCGCAGGCTCTACGCGGGAGTCGTGCGGTCCATGGCCCTCTACGGGGCCCCAGTGTGGGCGCGTTCGTTGAAGCGGCGAGCCGCTCACCATTTGAACGCGCCCCAAAAAGTGGTGGCCGTAAAGATGGTCCGTGGGTACCGCACGATCTCTCGCGAGGCGGCGGGCCTGCTTGCCGGATTGCCGCCGTGGGATCTGGAGGCGATAGTCCTCGCGCGCCTGCATGAGTGGCGCGCGGAGGTACTACGCCGGGGGGAAACTCCGCTGCCGCGGCAAATTGCCGCTCAGCGGACTGACCTCCGGCGCGATCTCATGGCGACATGGAGAGAGCGACTGTCGCAACCCCGTGCAGGGCACGCCACGATAGTGGCGGTAAGTCCCCTCTTTGAGGAGTGGCTGGAGAGGCGCCACGGCGTCCTCACCTTCCGCCTGACGCAGGTCCTCACCGGACACGGATGTTTCGGGAGGTACCTGCACCGAATCGGGCGGGAGGAATCGCCCGGGTGTCTCCACTGCGAGGATCGACCGGAGGACACGGTGGAGCACACGGTGGAAGTCTGCCCTGCGTGGGCGGAGCTCCGCCGTGTCCTCGTGGCGGCGATCGGCGGCGGCGACCTCTCGCGTCCGGCCCTGGTTCAATCCATGGTCCGGAGCGAGACGGAATGGGAAGCCGTCGCCTCCTTCTGCGAAGCAGTGATGCTAGCGAAGGAGGTGGCGGAACGAGAGAGGGAGAGATCCTCTCTTCCCGGCCGCCGCGGGAGACGCAACGGGCGTCGGGGGCCACGTGGTGGCTACCGGCCACCGTAGATGCGGGCCTGTGGACGGCTGGCTATGGGCAATAGCTGGCCGTCCGGCCGTCTAACGACGACGACAGGCCGTGTCGACGGCGCGTTCGTGTTCCACGCGCGCCTCAAAGAGTGTCAGCAAAAAGAGAGGGGCCCGCAAGGGCCGAAGCCTGCCGGGGTTGCGGGCCTGTTCGAAAGAGATACCGCGGCCCCGGAACGTAAAGGGCGAGGAAGGAACATGGATGGGTTTTAGTCAGTAAGAGTCTGACACTCCCTCCCGCTCCGCCCAGAGTGGGAGACGTCATTTGATGATTTCCCATCCTAAAAAAAAAAAAAAAAAAGGGTAGTTGATGATGTGGCTTTTACTCTTAATCCCTTGGTCGCCTTTTACGAACATCACTGGCAAAGAGAGCTACTTCCTTTGGACAGCTAGTTTATTAATATTTTTATATGTTTTAAATGTAACGACTGAAGCGAATTACACAATTGAAAGATTAAGGGTGTAAAAACGGGTCCGTGGCTTAGGCCCAAGTGGTCGAGGCACCCGTGGCCGACGTCCCCGATTCGATTAATGAAATATCTTCTTTTTTGTGCTTTTTCACTTAGTACAAATAATGAGAAAAGTGTTTCACCATATTTAACCTCTAAACGAAGCCGAAAGGCACTTGTTCTCACCGTCAGCGCGATGTTTTTTTGTTCTACACCATACCTTCAAGTTACGGAAATGTTGGAGGTCAAAGTTCCAATTTCTTACAAGTTTTTTTTTTATCTGCAAGTTTTTTCAGTAAGATTTTCACTTTAAACACCCCGACGACCCCTGTACTATTCAATCCATCGATCAGCTCAAAGTTTTGAGTGTGTTACATTGAGTTCTACAGCAAAAAATGATTTTTCACCCCAAAAAAGTCGTTTCCCCGCAATACTTTTTGCGTAAATTTACTTAGTTTGATGTACAGAATGCTTGGTTGACGGCTTCGTAATGAGATTGCTTACAACCTGTATAATTATTCATCTTACACAATTATATTGAAAAAGTCAAGAATCTCATCAGTTCTCCTGTTTCAGTCTAACCATATGCAGCTGAATACCAATATTTTACATAGAGCCCGTCCACAATCCAGTTAGTACTGGGTAATACAATATCCCTCGGTAAGACTGGTTGTCAGACCTGTGACGACTGTCAAAGATCTACAAGTGACAGCCGGGACCAACGAGGCATGTAAGCTTGGTGTCTAACGGGTGTTCACCCATCCACACAGCAGAGCAAGCGTGGCTTAGTATAAAGATTGACCAGAGCGACTGTTATTAGTTAGGAGCTCCTCGTTGGCATCCATTTAACAAAATAGTTTATAGAATAAGTTAGATGATGAGATACTTTAAATACGATAAGTCCTCTCTAAATATTTTACTTTTCAATTGAATCCAATTTACTTATTTCAGGCTACAGTGACCCGTAGATATCTTATACCTTACTAGCTGACCCGCGCAACTTCGTCTGCGTCACATTAGAGAGAAAAACGAAAGGAAACAAAATCCCCGTTTTTGCAACATTTTTCATTCCTGCTCCGCTCCTAATAGTCGTAGCGTGATGTTATATAGCCTTCCTCGATTAATAGACTATCGAACACATTAAGATTTTTTCAATTCGAACCAGTAGTTCCTGAGATTAGCGCGTTCAACCAAACAAACAAACAAACTCTTCTGCTTTATAATATTAGTATAGATAAACTAACATAATAAATAAATTAAATACAAAACTTGTGTTAATAAATAAGACTTAAAACTATGTTAGTAACACTTCACTTAGTCACACTACACTTGTGTAGGCCGTCCAGTGGTACTTGTCCGCGGAAGCGACGGAACGCCACGTCCTGCAGCCAAAAGTCTTCCTACATCACTATGGGCAGGTAACAATTCGGTACTCGCACCACGAAAGCCTTGAAATTGACGTTGCGGCGCGACTCTAGTAACTGAAACCTCGGTGTGCACTTTTGCTGTGCTACACACGGTCCACGATTGTTTCTACTGGAAAATGTTTACCAACAAGCCTAAATTGTGGAACGCAATAAAAAATAGAGGGTTGAGTAATAAATTCATATGATTAGTCACGATATCGACCAATTTTACAAAAATATGAAGGAGTGGGTCTAAGAATTCCCTTCAAATTCTTTCGACCTGAAAGAGTGTTACGCATATCCAGCGCTGGTCACTTCTGCACAAAATTCTCCGAAAGCATTATCATGATTAGTGGACCCGTTATTCAAATACATTTGACCAAAGTTTACTGCCTAGTGCTTTCCAGGGATTATGTCCGAAACGCCTTAAGCTTCGGTCCCGAGTGACATTTGTGTCCAAGTTCCCTTGACACTGTAATCTGTCTAGCGTCTGTCTACCGTCTGCCTAGATTAAGTTGTATGACCGAGAAGGCTTTGCAGTAAAAGTATTAGATGAAATAAAGTAGTAAACCTTTGTGATGGGATTAGATGTACCATGGGAGTTGGAAAACAAATGAATGGCTGAAAAGAATTTTCTTGGCAGAAAAAAATGGATTAGATTTAGTAGGTAATTAGTTTTTGCTTTTATAACTAATTTAAATGTAGGCAGTGTTGAGAAAGTACCTCCAGGCATCTCTATTAGGTTAAAGCCTCCAAATTATAACAAAATATTACTGAGCTACTTGTGTTCCTTGAATTTTAAGTCGAGCTACACGATAACTGACAAATGCTTACACTGACTGGACAGGTCCACTCAAATCTGTGTGGTTTTTTTTTCATAAGACGATCTCAGACACTATTCTGCATAGTCCTCATGTCAATTGAGCAAGATTATGTCTGGACTTGAAAAGAGACTATGTCCCCTCTTTGTTTCTTCTCAGAGTAGTCGGGTACGAAACACCGGCCCCATCTAGTTTTTAAAAACTGACGTGTAAAAGTGTGTGTAAAAACATTCTTGCAAAATAAACATAATTTATTACGACTACTAGGCAAAAGGCGACTCGAATGGCGTAGTGGTAGTGAAGCTGCCTTGCGTTCATAGGGTCTTGGGTTCGAATCCCGGTAGGAGCAAATGTTTGTGTGATGAGCATGGACATTTGTTTCCGAGTCATGGATGTTTGTATGTATAATAAGTATGTATTTACAAACAAAAAAGTATATATGTAGTATATCAACTATCTGGTGTCCACGACACAAGCCTTGCTTAGTGTGGCACTAGATGGCGCTGTGTGTTTAATGTCCAGCGATATATTTAAACCAAATATTATTACCACGATGGCTTTCAATTTAAAGATGAAGAGAGCTCCAGTACTAATATATTTACTTAACATTCCGTGGCTGAAACTTAAGTTTGTATTGTCAAAATGAAAGCAAAACAATTTCTTGCGACGGAAAACGAGTCAGTCAGTGTACTGATCGCTGGCTTCAAACAAACAAAAGAAAATAAACTGCCAAAATATTATGGAACACTAGCTTTTTCCCGTGACTACGCCTGCGTAGAGGTCGAAAATTATCCCACCGGAATGTACTATCAGCGTGAAGAGTATCCAATGTCCAGATCATGACGAAATGGGACAGTATAAAGGGTGTAAAACACCTCTTCACAAAGCCGAATGGCACTTGTTCTCCCCATCACTGGGATCATTTTTTTGTTCTACACCATACCTTCGGAACGGGAACCTTCTAGTTACCGAGATATGGGGGGGTCAAAGTTACAAATTTTTGACAAGTTTTTTTAAATACAAGTTTTTTTTTGAAGATTTTTACTTTTAACACCTCCACGACCGGGACTATTATGCAATCCATCCATCAGCACAATGTTTTAAGTGCGTTACATTGAGTTCTACCACAAAACATGATTTATAACCTCAAACAAAAAAGTTGTTTCCCAGCAATAATTTTTGCGTAAAGTTACTTAGTTTGATGTACAGAATGCTTGGTTAACGGCATTTTGATGAGGTGGTTTACAATCTGTTTAGAAAAACACACACAATGATATAATGATGCAGCGTTGGGTTGGCCCAGTAGTGGCGGCCCCGACTTACGAACAGTAAGTCGTGGGTTTAAACCCAGACAGGCGCATTACTTTGCGTTATTTATTTCATCACCACTGCTCTCCAAACGGCGAAGGAAAACAGTGTCCTAGAACCAAAAATCCGAAGACATGTGACACCTACCAATCCGCACTGGGCCTGCGAGGTAGATTATAGCTTATGTTTGAGTGGATGCCGTGCGTTTCCCAGCAGTGGGACCATTATATGCTGATGATGATAAAATCCGTCCAGCATTTCAGGCGTGAAATTGAAACAGTTATGCAGACAATTAGCATTTTTAATATTAATATCAGTTACCAGGGCGAAAATTGAAAGAAACAATGGATTAACTGTGTGAAGGATGAAATGGTTACAAAAGAGGTGCCTGTTAAGATGATGACTAATAGAGAAGTAAGTAAGGAGAAGACATGCTGCAATGACCGCAAATAAATTGGGATAACAACAAGATAATGATGATGATGATAAGTACCTTGGGCGACCAAGCTCTGCTCGATTGAAATAAAAACAGAGAACACAAATACCAGATGTAGGGTGCTTCCCTAACATAAGTAATGTCAATGCAGATGAAAATGTCAAACTTAAACTTAAATAAAGAAAATGTCAGTGAATGCTCAACGGGATGAATCTAAATAAAAATGCAAGTTGTCCGACTCAAACCACGTCTAATTGAACACTAAAATGCATAAAACAATGCAATATGTCAGTGTCAATGCACTGCCAAATTAATGTAGGTTGCGTCCAAAGTGCAAATACGCGACCCTACTGGCTAACTTATGTATCGTAATAAATATATTTTAAAACCCATATACGTGCGCCATACACCAGATATGAGATCTAGCTAAATCGATTTTTTGACCTCGGAAAGTCCCATATTGTAACTTTCATCGAAATCAGTAATCAGAGCCGTTTTGAGGACGTGATTATAAAACTAATATTGTTCATATAGTGTAGGATAACTGGTTTGTCGTCATTCTGTACGCTATCTGGCGTGTTGCCATGTTCATCTGGGCTTGGAGAGATAAGGTCTTGAGACCTATCAGGATAAGTCTCTATTTCTGTCTTTACTTCTGACTTATGTTTTGTATTATACAATCCGCGTCTCAGTATTATAATTAGGTCAGCATTATTTGGCTTACATGATCATAACCAATCGATGAGTGCAGAATATTCTAACAAATAAAATCGCGACTTATCTCTGATTCGCACGAAATCTATCACATAGATGATAAAGTTCATGTGATCTTGAAATGACGTAAGTACACGTTTCCACAATAAATTAAACTTACGGAAGTCAGAACGTTGTAAAAGGCTAGGCAGATGATCATGTCTTTCTAAGAAACTTCTTCTAAAAGATAGATTTCAACTACAAAAACATACAAAAAAGCAAGTTTCTCCTAACTTACCCCACACATATTACTGGCCTTCACATGAAACATAACTTGGCCCATATGTTCCCTTTTTTACTATACAGTCTTTATGCAGATCTGTCCTTTGTAGAGGCCACAAAATTATGGCACAGACAAAACTTTTGTGGCGATGTTATCCTTTCTCCCTTCTGTATCACGTTAAATGTTGCCGTTTACCATATTCCGGCCAAGGACGGATTTAATGTGTCTTGTGTCTTTGAGATAGTTGCTTTTTACTTATTTCACATTTTTTTTTGCGTTGGCAATTGTTTTTGGGTCATCTATATCAATTCTGTTGGTTCTTTTCAATCGGACTATGATCTTTTTAAAGACCTACAGACGTGTTTGGTTCTAATAACATAATATCACACCAGTAATTGTCGAAGGGTTAGGCAAAGCTGTACATCGTTATCACTTAATTATATGTCTTTCTAAATCGTTCTCACATAAACGTATAATCACAACATGAATGATGTAACCAAGATTTTGTGACAATATTTTGATTTAAAAGAGTGTCCATGGAGTTTCTTGCCCGTTCTTCTCCATAGAGATCTACGCCAGGGAATGGGCAACTACAGTACTTTTTGTCTATGACTGTAGCTTTGATTTTTATTTGTATTTTTGAAATTCAAAAGTGCCGTAATCATCATCATCATCATCATCTCAGCCGAAAGACGTCCACTGCTGGACATAGGCCTCTAAGTGTCGCCACATTGACCGGTCCCTTGCTACTCGCATCCACCGGATTCCCGCAACCTTCACCAGGTCATCGGTCCACCTAGTGGGAAGTCTTCCAACGCATCGCCTTCCGGTTCGCGGTCGCCACTTCAGAACTTTTCGGCCCCATCGGCCATCCGTTCTGCGAGCAATGTGCCCTGCCCACTGCCACTTAAGTTTAGCAATTCTTCGGGCTACGTCGGTGACCTTGGTTCTCAGTGCCGTAATGGTCTACTTGAAATAAATGCTTTGAGTTTGAGTACCTAGTTCACTTACATACATTTTATCAGTCATGTGTAACTCCTATGTTACAGGATGTCTACCCATCTGATCACCTAGATTTTGTGTTCTATTGATCAGGAGGCTGGTCTTATTGTACTCAAGTGAGCACAAATTCAGAGACTGCGGTGCTGTTAAAATGTGCCCCGCGCGCGTGCTACGAAGCGTTCGGTGACGGTCACGCGAGACCCATAATTTTTGTTCGACCAAAAACTGGTCAACGCACCTTAAAATGTTTCCGTTTAAAAATCTTGATGGAAAACCCCAATCTCACTTGACGACTCGAATGGCGTAGTGGTAGTGAGGCTGCCTTACGTTCTTAGGGTCCTGGGTTCGAATCCCGGTAGGAGCAAATGTTTGTATGATGAGCATGGACATTTGCTTCCGAGTCATGCATGTCTATAAGTATAATACGTATGTATTTACAAACAAAAAAGGGTATAAATGTAGTTTTTCAACTATCTGGTGTCCACGACACAGGCCTTGCTTAGTGTGGCACTAGATGGTGCTGTGTGTTAATGTCCAGAGATATTTATTTATTTACTTAAGGGATTGGTTCCAGGACCTCATGCTTAGCTGTGACGAGTGCAACCACTAGATTTGTTTGACTGTCCACACTAGGCTGGCTTAATCAGAATTGAAGTTAAAAATGTTCACCAAAAAGATGACGGTCTGATTATTTAAAATTGCCTGAAACACAGGATTACCTAGTTCAGGCTCAAAACATAGTGTGAACTTGACATAGATTTAAGAAAAACTGTAAACGTTTACCTTATATTTTTGAATAAATTTTATTATGATTATTTACTACATACATATACTCGTACTTGTAGGTAAGATTATAGTCATAGATTGTATATATCCCCTATTTATAAATACATTTAAATATATATATTTATAAAATTTTAATTTAACAGTAAATCTATACATACTCATATATTTTATACACACACATAACACACACATACGTGCACATATGTTGACAAAACTATTTTATGATGTGATGGGGGGCCTGGAGTTCTGAAATACAGGCCTAGGCTTAGTTTAGACTCCAGATCTTCCACAAATTACAACTTTCTGCCAAATTACTTGTCAACCTACATATGTATAACAATGTAACTTGTGGAGATGAATAAACGTTTTTATTATTTCATTATTATTATTATTATTTATTATTATCTAAAAACAGCTGTTTAAGACATTTTTCACACAATCCATCCTTCAGTTCCTTGTCCTTCCTTTTCCTCTCCATCTATCAACATTTATATTCATCACTCTTTTAGTCACATACCCGCACCAAGACATTCGATCCCCTGTTTAAGACATTCCATTGTAAAAAAAATCTTTACAAAATCCCGGATGACCTATTTAAGTAGTACCAACAATAAAATATATTTAGAGGACATTTCTTTTCAAAAGTGTTTTTATAAATAATCGCGATTTATTTCAGTTCTGAAGAGGAAGGTAAATTGGATTAACTTAATCCTGTTGAGATTATGGTACTTTGTCAACTTTCAAGGAAAGTTTTGTCAAGTTTTAAAAGGACAATTTTGTAGATGACTGCGTAGTTTCTTCCTGCTATTAATCAGAGATACGGCCTTTTGTGATTGATGACGATTCTTAAGTTAATGAAGTTGTAGTAGAGGCAGAAGCGGTCAAAACTATACTTAATATTATAAAGCAGAAGAGTTTGTTTGTTTGTTTGGTTGAACGCACTAATCTCAAGAACTACCGGCTCGAATTGAAAATCCTTTTTGCGTTGGATAGTCCATTTATCGAGGAAGGTTATAGGCTATATAACATCACGCTACGGTTATTAGGAGCGGAGTAGGAATGGAAAATGTTGCAAAAACGGGGCGTTTTTTTCCTTTCGTCTTATCTCTTATGTGACGCAGACGAAGTTGCGTGGGTCAGCTAGTAAATTATATGTTTGCAATCTGATATTTTTTTTTTAAACTAGTCTAGTTGCCTTTGATTGCCTTGTTGGTGCAGTGGTTGCAAGCGGGACTGCTAAGCATAAGGTCCTGGTTTAGATTCCCTGGTCAAGCAAAGTGTTATTAGGTGTTTCATTAAGAATTTCTCAGTAGCACCCACAGAATCTGGATTTATGCCAGATTGGTGGCAATAGGCTGACCCCCTATTACATGGGACTTAAACATAACGTGCGAAATGTGGGTGTACTATAAGCAACCAAGCTCGCAAACCCACCGGGGATAACAAGCGTGATGTTATGTGATGATGTTGTGTCTACTTATAATACTTATGAACCCTACTAAAGGTAGGTAGACAGAATCCCGCAAATCTGACAACTAGTCATACCTAGGGGTATCGTGTTACCCAGTATCTGGGTTGTTGATGTCTGATTATGTAGTACATCCATATATATAAAAGAAAGTCGTGTTAGTTACACTATTTATAACTCAAGAACGGCTGAACCGATTTGGCTGAAAATAGTCAAAAGGTAGCTTAGAACCGGGAGACTGACATTGGATACTTTTTTTGTTTTTTTTTTCGTCGGTAGGTAGTGGGCAGGTATTGGGTAGGTAGGGGTAGGGAGGTGGTAGGTAGGTAGTGGGTAGTTGGTGGGTAGGTTGTAGGTAGGTGGTAGGTAGGTAGTGAGTAGGTAATGGGTAAGTGGTAGGTAGGTAGTGGGTAGTGGGTAGGTGGTAGATAATAGGTCAATTCGAATTAAATATTCATAGTTGACAGGACAACGTCTGTCGGGTCGGCTAGTTTACTTTAAATGCTAGTATTCAGCTCCATCTGTTGTGTGTTGTTGTGATGTTGAATGGACTACTTAGTGTCAAACGTCTATTATATTTATACAACCTTATTTTTTGTTTATACTAAACCCGAAAAGGGGTCATTGTACTCATACCCTTTTTTTTGCGATTTCAGGGTTCGTCCCATAGAAAAAGTTGTTCAAAATGATGAGTACAATGACCCCTTTTCGGGTTTAGTATAAACAAAAAATAACCCTGTATTGTTCATCACCATCAGCCTACAGTAGTCCACTGCTGGACATAGGCCTCCTCAACTCGATTCTCGGCAAGTCTCATGCAGTTACTAACAGCCACACTGCGAAGGCCGCCACTCCACCGAGCCTGAAGGCGCCCCACCTCACATTTCGCGGTTCCTACTTAAGAACACGTCTACCCCAATGGTCATCCGCTATACGGTTAATATGGCTGGCTCATTGTCATTTTAGCTTCCTTATTCTGTTGGCTTTGGTTCTTTGTTGCATCTGAGCGATCCCAGAGAGACTCCAAGCATAGCCCGTACGGCGTACGTACTTATTCATCATCAGCCTATAATGCTCCCACTGTTGGGACAGGCCTCCTCTCTATGAGAGGGAATGGGCCATAATCCACCACGCGGCCCCAGTGCGGATTGGTAGATGTCACATGTTTTCGAATGTTTGGTTCTAGGACTCCTCATGCTATTTTCCTTCATCGTTTTGAGAGCAGTGGTGATGAAATAAATTACACAAAGTAATGCGCCTTGTGATGGCAAGGATGACGACTTGTGTAGTCATCGTACCTAGGTTCTGTTTTGGCTCGCATTGATCGTCTAGTTTGCTTGTTCTCGTGATTGAAGATATTTAGAATAGTCGAACTTTCTTAATTAACTTTTGATGAACAACACTGTGTTTAATCTAGGAAGGATCGAACTTCCTTACACCAGTGATTTAGAAACAATACTGTAGCATGAGAGTCATTTCGGGGTTTTAATCAACAATTAGGTTTAGATTGACCTTAGGTCAATCTTGAGTACACTCCACTGTTCGAACAATGTAGACTTATCAATCATTCTACTCGATAACGCGGAGCTTGTCTTAGCTCTAAGTTATTATTCAGTACAATACTTAATCCGTCTTCTTCGGTTTTAATAAGGATTTTACGATTTACACTCAGTTAGGCACGTTAGAATGATTGTGTAAGTTGATTCATTGTGTATTGTGCTATTTATAGCGACCACCTGTGACTGATATCTTCAAGCATGGGGAAACCCTACACCGCGATACGGTCCTTAATCAATGTTATTGGGGGGCAATCGACTCCCTATGTCGCTACGAAGCGTTGGTGATTCCCTCATTCCATATAGGCGGGTACTTGCATTTTTTTTGTTATTTGCCACATTCCCTGTAGGGCAGGCATCCCCCAGAACCATGGATTTTATATGTGTTTATATTTGAGTTATATTTAGATTTGGCCAAATCTAGGTCGGGAGTCGAATTGCAAGACATGGCGTGTATGGTATGCTAAGTTATCACCGCCAGAGGTGTCGATCAGTCATGTTACTCAGAGCCATCAGTTTATCGGAGTTGAGAATTTGTATGTGTATTATATCACAACACAACCGAAATGTCCCTCTCTCACAAGAACAGTATTTCTCCTCTTAAATAATCAAGTGATTATTGACTTGAACCCACATAATTATATTATCAACTGCTTAATTCCTTGTTCTGTAGCTGGGTCGCTGATACTCGTGACTTGAATCAAAGTTACAGTAGACTAGTGTCTCTGCTCGCTCAGGTTAGGATTTTACTGAAGTATGTTAATTTAATTCAGCTCTGAAGGAGCTTGAGTCTCAAATTAATTAAATTATCTGGCTTAGGTCGGGATTTCTATCTCAGACCTAGTCTATAGGAGTACAAATGATTATATTTAGATAAATCCAATAATGTAATTATCGTGTTAGGTGAGGGTCAGTATGCATATAGAGAATCCACTATTGGAGGTTCGAATTGATCGATTATTCTGATTTAAGGCAACACTACTGTTAAGTCTTGGTCTTAGTTTTATCTGTTCTCCATTATTAAATTCTCTATACATATAATTTTGGAATACAAAAGAAAGAGTTAATTATTGTTTGTATTATTCATTTATTTGCGATAGATGTACGAAAGAAACTGTTTGTTTAATTAGGCCTAGGTTCGCTAAGATGGTGACGAACCTAGGTCGAGTGTCCCATTCCTAAACCTAGTCAGATAAGGGAAAACGGAACATCTCAAGCGAAAAACCCTTCTGACATATACAAATTAAGTCTACACACATATGTACATAATATTGACAATTATCTATATCTTTACAGAAGTCTCAAAACCGAGAGAAGAGATAGTATACACATAATTGTTTTATATTTTACCAAAGATACTTAAGTCACAAGATTTGCACTTAGAATACTTTACCGGATATAGCTCTGTCTCTCCGTCTCGAATTTCACTAGATTCTATCTATCTAAGAAGTATTAACCCACTACACTGGGTAATACACTGGTTTTAATACAATTTAGTAAATACTAAAACACTGCTTCTACTTTAATACAGTACAATCTTCAAATTATAATTATGGCTATTCGACCGTCTCCGCTCGCTGCCAAAATCGTAAGGGCTCGTCCTCCTCGTTTCTCTCCCTGCCAAAACAGTCAGATTGGCTCCGCCTGTAAAGTGAAAATCAAAAGCAAAGTAATTTGCTCATTGGTTGTAATAAGCAAGATGCTCGCTTATTGGTCAATAGCATGGCGTCTGGTCAATTCCCGCCAAATATCACCAACATGTGTTTAACATCCCACCAGATCCGACGAAAAGGTCGCTTCAACTTACAATTTATTGCCCCTTGAGTGTCGTCTAGCAATATTATTTTAAGACTAAATTCAATAGATTTTTTTATTTTATAAGTGTTTTTGGGGTTCTTTTGCTTATCTTTTGTTTCTAAATAATTTCTTTCATAGATATTTCAATAAGCAATTTTGACAAGGGTTGAAGTTTATGGATGGCTATAAAGTGTGTTATTTATTTCTTCCGTATGCGCAAAAGAAATAGTGGTCCGATGAATGACCATCTCACACTCCCCCAAATAGATTTGTTTAATCACCTAGTACTTACATATCTCTCCATCATTACACTAGGTCGTTGAAAAATCTATTTCCTTCTCTACATTCTCACGCTAACCTTAAATTTCCCACGTCTATTTGTTTTGCTTTCAAGTACGATAATAAACCTATTCAACTTGATCTCTTTTTTTGTTTAGTTTGGGTTTACTGTTTTATGACGGTGGCAACGCATTCATTTGTCTCCTTTGTTCGTCCTAAACCATAGCCAAATTTTACTTTATTTGTTGTTTTGGTAATATCGAAACAAGTGAATCGCATTATAGTTTCCTTTGACTTTGTCAGTATGAACATCAATTAAAGTATATACATTACTATTTTTCAAGACACATTTCCTGCTATTATAATTTGGTTTAGTTTCGCAGAAGCATCTTCTATTGACATATACTTTCTGAACTTGAACTTATTCAACCTCAAAATACTCTTGTCATTTACCACATTTCTAGTTATTCCAGAAGACCTGTGCATGCTAATAATTTAGTTTTACATACCAGAGTCTCTTAGAAGAGTATTTGTGCAATAGAGCGACGCTACCTGCGGTGCTCTCTCGTTCTAAACTCTGCCTTATGCAGCTGCCACTGGACAAAGGCCTCGCCCAATGCACCTTACTGCTTAGCCAGCTGTCAGCTGATCGTACTCGTATCCAGGAGTACTCGTAGCTGAAATAGTCCGCACATAGACATATTAAACTTTATTCCAATTTATCGCCCTCCTCTGATTTTAAGAGGAAAGAGCAGTTCTGAAATTCAACTATAGTTGGAAAGCTGTATCAGAAGATCAATGTTATCTATTCTCAATAAATTATCATTTGCTCTTTGGTGACTACCTATTTCTTTCCATCGGTCTCGCACTACCTGTCCCAACGATACTTTGAACAAATCATTCATTCAATCATTTCAGGCCACACCGTTTTATTAGTTAGTACA
Source organism: Xestia c-nigrum (assembly GCA_916618015.1). Taxonomy (NCBI): domain Eukaryota; kingdom Metazoa; phylum Arthropoda; class Insecta; order Lepidoptera; family Noctuidae; genus Xestia; species Xestia c-nigrum. The sequence goes on from OU745244.1 coordinate 2,951,400, forward strand.
TCGGTGGTCCCTTTTGTAAGTCTAGATAACACGTCAGCTACCGTGTTTGACTTTCCCTTTACATGCTCAATTGTGTAATCGAACCGCCATATGTAGTGTACCCAGCGTATCCTACGTGCGCTCAATAGTTTACATGTTCGTAAGAATATCTGACTCTTATGATCGGTCCTAATTACTAACCGTGCCCCTCTTAAATAAGTTTCAAACTTAGATAAACTAAAAATGATTGCCCATAATTCTTGTTCTGTAACTGGCCATTTACCTTCCGTCTCTGACAACGACTTACTACAGAATCTTATTATCTGTTCCTCTCCTACATCATTCAGCTGATAAACATATCCTGAAACTCCTAGGTTACTGCTGTCGGTTTGTAAATAATAAGTCTCCTTAGGATTTGAATGTGTGAGAAGTATTGTGTCTAAAAATAATCTCTTAACTTTCTCAAAACAATCATTTGTCTAGTACAGGTAATAATAGTTCCTTTTGTTCACTACTTAAGGTTGAATCGTCTAGGTGATTTTCTTTATTGTTTCCACCATACGTTTCTTTACTCAACTTGTTATGCTCTACCGGCTTAGTGCCTTTGTTTAGCATCAAGTTAATGGTTGCTGCATTTGTCTCTCCCCCTAACCTTTCAAATTTGCAATCTGAATTCAGTCTTACGCAAGACCTAACTCCTAAATGCTCTATTGTTAACGTCCGTTCGCTTCCACAGTTTACTACTCCTTTTACTCGTTCTAGCCAGTCATATCCTTGTATTAATGATCTGGGTAACCGCCGCATAATTAAAACAGGTGCTTCGACTAAGGTACTACCTAATTTGAACTCTATTAAAACCATCCGATTTGTACTTTCGCTCCGTGATCCGAACGCTCCTTGTATTTGAACGGCTGGAATAGCAATCTCAGGTAAAATTTCATTTCTCCTTAGAATAGACTCGTATAATTCTCTAGTTATTCCGCTAATCTGGCTCCCTGTATCGATAAGTGCATTTATACTTCTGCCGTACAGTCTCACGCATACCTCAGGTAATTTGGGTAAAGAGTAATCAATCTCTACGTCTATCGACTCGTCGAGTTCGTGAATCATTGTATACGTATGTAATTTTCTCACCATGCAAAGCTCACACACAATACCTATCTCGATGCACTCGGCTACGTTGCCAAACTGATTCCCTAATAAGATTCGCTTTTAATTACTGAGCGATAATCATCTCCGTCACCGCCTGTTTTAGGTTTGAGTAGTCGTTTAAGGCCTCTTTCGCCAACTCCTAAACTCTGTCCCGGCTTCCATCCTTTGTCAGTTAAAATTTTGTAAGCTACTCCTATCCTGTCGCGTTCTGAGGTCACTTTGTTTTCCGTGCTACAAAATATTATATTATTGGACCTAGTTTGTGTATGGAATTCTAGTTTTTTGGTTGTCCCTCCCCCACATGTTTCGACGTGTTAGAACCTTCGCCCTCCTTTTCAAAAGCGATAGCCGAACTGACGTTGGTTCTCTCTCGCAAATAAACTCTATTTTTCTAAACTTCATGTTTCTAAGTATCCTATCACTATTAATATACTCATACCACTTTACTCACCACCATTCATTCATACTTATACCAATGCAAAACTTTCAATTTTATTGTAAACAATTGTATTGAAATCTGTCCGTGTAATATCAAGGCACGATACTTGCATTACCAGGGAGTCGAACCCATAATTACTGTTGCACTGGAACACAATCAAAAGTCTTATAAATCGCTACCTACTTAAAGCTAGGTGCTTCCATATATAGCATATGGGAACTGAACCCACTAACAGTGACACAAGAATTTAATTACTTATCAACTAATGCGCCAGGAGGGAATCGAACCCAAACTCCATGACAATGGAATACATCTTTGTATTATTGTATCAACTGATAAATCATGCGGGAATTGAACCCGCTACCAGTGTTTGAAGGATTCAATCACGACAACTAATCCATTATCGTAACATCTGCTATTTATTGTAGCCGTTGTAAGCTCTAGCTGCGCCGTCTCTCACAATTCCTAGAACCATAAAATTACGTTGTGTTTTTACTGTATTAACCCATTCATTCTACTGTATTTCTTTTTCTACTAACCGTTTAAATCCATATAATGTTAATTTATTCGTCCGTTTAAGCAACCTTCTCGTCAGACATCTGGTAAATTGCTAAGGGATAAACACAAGGTAAACACACAAGATGAAACAAGTTAATATCTCCGGCCTCAGTCTCCTCCTGAAGAATTGAATCTAAGAAATAAGCTAATCTATGAAATAAACTTAAGGAAAATATTTCCGGCGTTGTAGTCTCTTCCTTGGAATCCTGTAGATTGTACATTTATTTGTAAGACATACAGCTTATTTCTGCTCCCCCTATACATAAGATAAATGTAAATGTACAACATATTATACATAACAAATGCACAGTGTGTATTTTATCTCTCCTCTCAGTATTTCTAAATTCTCTCTCACATCACGATCACGATTCTTAATTTCTACGTTGTGTTATTTTATTTTATTTAAAAAGATCTAGTCATATCGTTATTTCGAATATGTACTTAGATCCTGGGTCACGCGGCATCAAATTCTGTGATGGCAAGGATGACGACTTGTGTAGTCATCGTACCTAGGTTCTGTTTTGGCTCGCATTGATCGTCTAGTTTGCTTGTTCTCGTGATTGAAGATATTTAGAATAGTCGAACTTTCTTAATTAACTTTTGATGAACAACACTGTGTTTAATCTAGGAAGGATCGAACTTCCTTACACCAGTGATTTAGAAACAATACTGTAGCATGAGAGTCATTTCGGGGTTTTAATCAACAATTAGGTTTAGATTGACCTTAGGTCAATCTTGAGTACACTCCACTGTTCGAACAATGTAGACTTATCAATCATTCTACTCGATAACGCGGAGCTTGTCTTAGCTCTAAGTTATTATTCAGTACAATACTTAATCCGTCTTCTTCGGTTTTAATAAGGATTTTACGATTTACACTCAGTTAGGCACGTTAGAATGATTGTGTAAGTTGATTCATTGTGTATTGTGCTATTTATAGCGACCACCTGTGACTGATATCTTCAAGCATGGGGAAACCCTACACCGCGATACGGTCCTTAATCAATGTTATTGGGGGGCAATCGACTCCCTATGTCGCTACGAAGCGTTGGTGATTCCCTCATTCCATATAGGCGGGTACTTGCATTTTTTTTGTTATTTGCCACATTCCCTGTAGGGCAGGCATCCCCCAGAACCATGGATTTTATATGTGTTTATATTTGAGTTATATTTAGATTTGGCCAAATCTAGGTCGGGAGTCGAATTGCAAGACATGGCGTGTATGGTATGCTAAGTTATCACCGCCAGAGGTGTCGATCAGTCATGTTACTCAGAGCCATCAGTTTATCGGAGTTGAGAATTTGTATGTGTATTATATCACAACACAACCGAAATGTCCCTCTCTCACAAGAACAGTATTTCTCCTCTTAAATAATCAAGTGATTATTGACTTGAACCCACATAATTATATTATCAACTGCTTAATTCCTTGTTCTGTAGCTGGGTCGCTGATACTCGTGACTTGAATCAAAGTTACAGTAGACTAGTGTCTCTGCTCGCTCAGGTTAGGATTTTACTGAAGTATGTTAATTTAATTCAGCTCTGAAGGAGCTTGAGTCTCAAATTAATTAAATTATCTGGCTTAGGTCGGGATTTCTATCTCAGACCTAGTCTATAGGAGTACAAATGATTATATTTAGATAAATCCAATAATGTAATTATCGTGTTAGGTGAGGGTCAGTATGCATATAGAGAATCCACTATTGGAGGTTCGAATTGATCGATTATTCTGATTTAAGGCAACACTACTGTTAAGTCTTGGTCTTAGTTTTATCTGTTCTCCATTATTAAATTCTCTATACATATAATTTTGGAATACAAAAGAAAGAGTTAATTATTGTTTGTATTATTCATTTATTTGCGATAGATGTACGAAAGAAACTGTTTGTTTAATTAGGCCTAGGTTCGCTAAGATGGTGACGAACCTAGGTCGAGTGTCCCATTCCTAAACCTAGTCAGATAAGGGAAAACGGAACATCTCAAGCGAAAAACCCTTCTGACATATACAAATTAAGTCTACACACATATGTACATAATATTGACAATTATCTATATCTTTACAGAAGTCTCAAAACCGAGAGAAGAGATAGTATACACATAATTGTTTTATATTTTACCAAAGATACTTAAGTCACAAGATTTGCACTTAGAATACTTTACCGGATATAGCTCTGTCTCTCCGTCTCGAATTTCACTAGATTCTATCTATCTAAGAAGTATTAACCCACTACACTGGGTAATACACTGGTTTTAATACAATTTAGTAAATACTAAAACACTGCTTCTACTTTAATACAGTACAATCTTCAAATTATAATTATGGCTATTCGACCGTCTCCGCTCGCTGCCAAAATCGTAAGGGCTCGTCCTCCTCGTTTCTCTCCCTGCCAAAACAGTCAGATTGGCTCCGCCTGTAAAGTGAAAATCAAAAGCAAAGTAATTTGCTCATTGGTTGTAATAAGCAAGATGCTCGCTTATTGGTCAATAGCATGGCGTCTGGTCAATTCCCGCCAAATATCACCAACATGTGTTTAACATCCCACCAGATCCGACGAAAAGGTCGCTTCAACTTACAATTTATTGCCCCTTGAGTGTCGTCTAGCAATATTATTTTAAGACTAAATTCAATAGATTTTTTTATTTTATAAGTGTTTTTGGGGTTCTTTTGCTTATCTTTTGTTTCTAAATAATTTCTTTCATAGATATTTCAATAAGCAATTTTGACAAGGGTTGAAGTTTATGGATGGCTATAAAGTGTGTTATTTATTTCTTCCGTATGCGCAAAAGAAATAGTGGTCCGATGAATGACCATCTCAGCCTGTCTGGGTTTAACTCACGACTTACTGCTCGTAAGTCAGGGCCGCCACCCCTGGGCCACCGCTGCTCATGTACTTATTAGCTAAAACTAATATCAAGTGATTAATCGCAGTCACCCAATTTCATCAGTACCTTCTGACTCATTATCAGCCATTATGATACTTGCAGACTCATCGTCTACAGCACTCAAAAGAAACAATAGAAAAGCGTTTCAGATTCCACCTTTATCTACCTCCAACAATTCACATAGCAAGATAATTGATTAGAACAACATTATTTTGATTCGGTGCAGAAAACATTGCATTGTTGGATGGAGTGCAAAGACGTGTCTCAGAAATGTGGCGGTTTGAAGATTGTAGTAAAGGTTAATGCACACGTATACGTACTGCACGGGATAGTATCACCTCAACTAAAATCGTACATGATTGTATATTGTATTGTATAACAGTTTGGTGTCCGCAACTCCACGTCAAGTCGCGTATTTTGCATACGGCATGATTGTATATTAATTACCAAACACGATTATGAACATACAACTCAAACCTACATTTCTCAATTTATGTTTAAGTAAGGGGGAGGTGGAGCTATTGTCATCCACCGGGCACAAAACCAAACTTCGTGACTGCTACTGGAAAATTCCTGTTGGATAAACCCAATCACACTTTGCCCGACCAGAAAATCGAACCCAGAACCAAAAGCGCTCGCGACCACAATACTGTCGAGGCAGTGATTCATTGAGTAACACAAAATTAAAACGCTAGTAAAAACTGAACGTACAATGGGGGGAGACTTTAATTAAATAGTTATTAAATTAGATTATATGAACTTTGATGATTTTCATGATTATTATTCTTAATCTACGTACTTTTTACGGAAGCGTATCATATTTTCACCAGTTTGCAACTACCAACGATTGCAAAAAACGTAAGAAAATTTTGAATTTTGCGGGCTGCTCTAGCACTCTTACCTGAATTCCGACGTTCGGTCGCGTACGAGTAAATATTGTGTTCTATAAAGGGTGTAAAACACTTCTTCACGAAGCCGAAAGGCACTTGTTTTCCCGATCATTGCGATCTTTTTTTTGTACTACACCATACCTGGGTATCTTCTAGTTACGAAGATATGGGGGGTCAAAGTAACAACTTTTGACCAATTTTTTTTAGAAATACAAGTTTTTTTTTTGTAAGTTTTACTTTGAACACCTCCACAACCCCCGTACTATTTATTCCATCCATCAGCACAATGTTTTAAGTGCGTTAAATTGAGTTCTACCACAAAACATGATTTATAACCTCAAAAAAAAAGTAAAGTTACTTAGTTTGATGTACAGAATGCTTGGCTTTCTGATGAGGTGGTTTACACCCTGTATAGCATCACACTACGACGCTGACGTTAGCGGCGACCGAACACCGTATTTTGTTCTCGCTGACGTCACGTCCGACCGTATGTGAATGATCGTCACGTCAGCTCGACAATTATTCAGGCCTAACAGTCGGTCTGTATAATACAATTCGCTAGATTAAGCCACAGCTACAGCTACAGTGCCGATCCGGTGCAGAGCTTATACGTGTGCTATGACCTCAAGACATAAATGGCTTGTTTTCTGTTGCGCACAAAACTTGGTGCATTGAGTTTGAAGTGCTCTCTTTGTAAAAGATGGAAATGTAAATCGCAACCGAGAAATGTCTTGTAAGTAAGATTTTTTGCTACAGTCATTATTTAGTATGATAAATCGAACAGTGTGTATTTATTTCGATTGAATTACAGAATATAATAAAAAAAAAATAAAAAATAAAAATAAAAATCTTTTATTTTTAGGCGTCGACGGCCCATAGCGTGTTAGTAAAAAAACAGTACAATCTTAAAATCTATGTTAGTTATAACACACGAGTAGGTACAAAAAATTAAGACAATACACAAATACGAGTATCTAGGTACAGCCCAGATTTTGTGGAAGATTTATCAAAACCCATGTCTGACATGCAGCTTGATAAATCTATCCATCGTAGGCCCTTCTAGCCTTTCTGAAAAAACCTTCAGAAGGGAAGGGATATATAGGTTCCCAAACACATAAAGTACAAACAGTAAAGTTACTTAGTTTGATGTACAGAATGCTTGGTTAACGGCTTTGTGATGAGGTGGTTTACACCCTGTATATTATTCAAGACTTGAACTGGATTATTTTTGGATTTCAAAGCTAAGTACTTTAATAAATGTAGGTTGTCTATGATGGGTGCGTACCATTTGCCAGATCTCCTCTGTTGTTGATTTTCACTCATTCATTACAGAATTTTGGCTGTAAATTAGTAAAAGTTAGGTTCTTTCTTCAAAAGACCATCTCAGACACTCATGTGAATTAAGCAAGATTGTCTGGACTTTAAAAGAGACTTTGACCTCTGAGTTTGTTTCGGCTGTTTCTTCTCAGAGTAGTCAGGTACGAAACACCGCACCGGCCCCATCTAGTTTAAAAAAAAAATTGACGTGTAAAAGTGTTTGAGAAAACTTACTTGCTAAAATAAATATCATTTTCAATTTTAAAAAGAGCGTTATAGGTACAAATTGAAAAGAATTATGCAATTAACGTTATACTAAATGTACATACTACTAAACCAAAAGAAGTTGATATGACATGTAACATTAGATCACATGAAAGTTGGATATTTGATTTTATAGCATTTGAATTGAAAATGATATCATCATCATCTGTCTAACCTTTACCCAACTATGTTGGGGTCGGCTTCCAGTCTAACTGGATGCAGCTGAATACCAGTATTCTACATGGAATGAGTGCCTATGTGACCTCCACAACCCAGTTAGTACTGGGAAATACCACTTGGTAAAACTGGTTGTCAGACTTTTTGGGCCACTGACTACCTGTAACGACTGTCAAAGATAGACAAATGACAGCCGGGACCAACAGCATAACGTGCTTTCCGAGACACGAAAATTATATCATGTGAACGTTATTTCAAGTGATAATGTACTATCTGTTATTATGTCATATATTACACACTGCGATCTTAACTAGTAGTAACTATAACTATCTTTTATATCCTTCTCCAATAAATTAACCATCATTTCATTCTACGCCTACGAGAAACATAGTAGGAATTCTCTGAATTTTACAGTACCTTACCCTTTACCATTCCTTTGAAAATTACACTCAATGGTTCGTCTAGAGGAAACAGATTAGGGTAGGTACTTATCCCTTTGCTTTAGGTCTACCTGAGTCGTAGATCTAAGGTTCTATCTTGAAGACATTGAAGATTTTGTTATCTTTGAAAGGCTGTTAGATCTTCGGTCGAGCAGTTTTTGTAGGTTCGTCTTTGGTGTTTGTAATAAATTGCTCCAATGGGTCTGTTTTTACCGACGACCGATGTTCTGTCAGAGAAATTTATTTACACTACTTAATGTTGTCGTATGAAAGCAATTTTGAGAAGACTGAACAAGTTTATTTTTTTAAAGTTACGTTAAATTTAAAATTTAACGAACCCCCGACACATAGGGTCATAATTTCAAGGTATTTTTTATTGGAACCTAATTCCTTAAGGGGCCGGCGGAGCATGCGTTTTTCATACAAACGTAATACCAAAATAATATGAAAATCAAGCATATTCATAAGGTAGTGTGTATATATTTCGATTGTATTATATAATATCTATGTTCCCAATTAAATATTTTGAAAAGACAATGATATAAAGACGAGATATGAAGAATTTAAAATTTCTATAGATAACTTATTTTTCTCATAACTCGTATGGTACAAGTGTACATTCAAAATATGTGTTTGGGAACCTTTATATTCTGTAATCCAATTAAAATAAATACACAATATCTTAAGAATATGTTTGATTAACAAATTAATTTGATATTACGTTTGTATGAAAAACGCATGCTCCGTAGGCGTCTTAACGCGTCTTACGGGTCCTGCGATTTAATAGGAATCGTCACGTAACGAAATGCGGTATGCTGTGTGTGTGTGTGTGTAGTATAATAAATAATATTCCTCTTTCGCTTTCAATATAGTGTACATTATTCTGCTAGTGAAGCCTTTTCATCTGATACCCACATTGAGGGAGTTGTTGAATAAATATGTTATCCGCTGTTTTGTGGCGGCGGCCATCTTGGACTGATTTTTATCAAACATAGCGAAGAACACTGTCGACTAATTCTCCTTTCAAACAAAAAAACCGTTCCGTAGCTACGATGCCACCAGACACAGACAAACTTATAACACCCCGTGGTTTTTGCGTCGGAGGTTTGATTTTCATCAGCGATTTGGGTATCACTGAACAAATTAAGCTCATAAGCATTTTGCTATCTGTAACTAGTTAGTTTTATGGCTCGAAAGAGAGTAACGAGTAATAGAGAAATATGGTATAGAAGAAAAGCTGAGCTAAATCAATAAATGGGGATAAACGCAAGATGATAATGATGATGATCAGTGTCTCGTACGCACTACATCGAATTGAAACACCGTCAAAGAGTAATACAATGTTAAACAATTTTCAAACAAATTCCTTTTCTGGATTACAGGCGCACGCCACCTTTTCGAACTGTCATTTTCAATCAAAATACTGTCAAAGAGTAATATGGCGCAATTGCTATCAAAGAGCAATATGGCGCAAATACCTCCTTAGGTATATAAAGCACCTTTGCTTTAACATAGTATGTTGGTATTACCATAATATCACGCGTGCAATAACCGAAGATTTAGGCATTGGTGTATAAAATAGGGCTTGACCCCCAAACCATCGTATTTAAACATATACAAACTGGTAATAAATTGGTTGTTTTTCAACATTCACATAGACGCGGGGTCACGAGACACAGTCAGTTAAACCATCAAATATTTATCAGAACCAATCTCCCTCTATCATTAAACCTTCGGTGGTTCACGCCCTCAAATACCAAGCATTTTACACCACCCATACATTTCATAAAAAATGCAAAAAGCCCCGAACAGCGCGTCTATTTATTTATTTACTTAGGTGACCGCAAAAATCAACGGCATCCATCTCTGAATGACCCCTTAATATGGCGGAGCGTAATACATTTCCTATTGAAAGCGTAGAGAATCCAAACCCTTCGTGAAATCTACTAGATTTACTTAAAGCTGATAGAAACTCCGTGAATGCTATAGTAATGCTGGCAGAGCGATTTAGATTGTAATCAACGGAATAATACGACATTGAAGAAATGAGGAAAGCATTTTGTTCGGAGAAAGAATTTACTGGTCTATGTTATTAAGGTTCTCATTGCAATTTCGACGATTGCTAATCTGATTTTGTAAATGTACGTTTCATAACGGTGAGTTTATTGAATAAAGAGGAAGCATAATTGGGAAAATACGTAAGCATTTAAATAAATAGAAGGAGGATGACTAAAAAGATCGTAGAGATTAAAATAAAACTTTGAAAGCAAAGTTATAATTGTTATCAAATTGACTGTCTTTACAGCAATTACAAGAACTTTTAACTTTATTTCCCAATTATCAGTAACCTAACAGTATGCGTAAATAAAAAGTAACCCCAATTTATAAACCGTAGAAGTGGTACGCTCATCTTCAAAGAGAACGTGTGAAACAAAGAAATTCAGTAAATCACCGTCTTTTAGAAAGAAGCGTTCTTTGGAACCTTCATCTAGTGACTAATGATGCGAAAACAATCAATTGCTATCCCTGAATCGATAGTAGTTAGGGAAAATAGGTCCTTTATTGAACCTTCATATAATTAACCCAAAGGATCGACAATTCAGAGGTAATTAATTGTAATATCGAGGGCAAAGGGAATTATCGTGATATAATGTTAATCGTTAATGAAGGACATATTGCTTTGACGATGATTATTATTGACTGTAGCTTTTAAGACGTTGGTCGTTATTTGGGTGATGGATCACAGTTTATTAGATTCTTCTTTTTCGTGTAGTTCTTGACTAATCTTTTTTTTGAATTTTAAGCCATCCATTGGTCTCTAACTTGGCTTTACATGCCGTCGAGAAATACAGCAAGTGTAATTTATACAATATGCGCATGAATCCGAAAAATCTGAAGTGCTTGTTGGGTTCGAACTTGATACCTATGACTTGGCAGTCTTGATTAGATTGATTTTTAACCCCGACACAAAAAACGACGGGTTGTTATAAGTTTGACGTGTCTGTATGTATGTGTCTGTGGCATCGTAGCTCCCGAACGGATAAACCGATTTTGATTTGTTTTTTTCGTTTGTAAGGTAAATTAGTCGAGAGTGTTCTTAGCTATGTTTAATAAAAATCGGTTCAAGATGGCCGCCGTCACAAAATGTCGGATTATAAATTTATTCAACAACTCCCTCAATATGGATATCAAATGAAAGGGCTTACCTAGTAAAATACTATACGATCATAATAAATTCAAATCCAAGATGGCTGCTACCACAAAATGGTGAATTCCTCTTTTTATATTGGTGTCAAATGAATAAAATAACCTTGAAAATGTGTCGGGGGTTTTTTAAATTTTTAATTGAATGTAACTTGTTTTGTTAAGGGTTACAATTCTTAGACCTCTGACGGGATGCTGTTTTAATTCAATCGAATCTAGACTTTAATACGTACCCGTAAAAATGTTTTGAAATTTGCCGATATTTTTCTCATAACGATTTTCCAAGGCGTACGTGTCTTTTATTTAAGTTATGATCTCAGTGGTATTATGAATAACTAGCTTCTGCCAGCGGCTTCGCCCGCGTGAAGTTTGAAATTATCCCACGGGATCTTATTACCGGGATAAAAAGTATCCTATGTGTTAATCCAGGTAATAAACTATCTGTGCGCTAAATTTGATCCAAATCCGTTCAGTAGTTTTTGCGTGAAAGAGTAACAAACATCCATACATCCATACAGACAAACTTTCACATTTATAATATTAGTAGGATTGTGATTGTTTGTAAGTCAGTGTTATCTTACCTTATCTGCTCAAATGATTTGCAGGAATTTCCTTGAAATAGAAAATAGGACCATACAGACGTAGCCGCTGGCAAAAGCTAGTGTGCTATAGTTCTATACTGATATTATAAGTTTACATATACACCGTGTTTCCGGTCGAAATCCATAAACTACGACCGGTCATTGTACTCATCATTTTGAACAACTTTTACTACTGGACCAAACCCTCAATTGCGCAAAATATATTAGCTGTTCCCTACAATTATGTTTGCATTAACTCGCCAAAATGAATGGAACAACTGATTTATTTTTCGCGATAAAATGGGTGTCAATGGTCATAGTTAAAGTTTTTTCATAATGATGATGAGTACAATGACCGGTCAAAGTTTATGGATATCGTCTGGAAACACGGTGTATAATGTAGTAGTGATAGTATAAGTTTGTATGTAGGAAATAATTTTCAGAACTATTGGTTCAATTCGGAAAATTCTTTCACTAAAGCTACATTACCCCTAGAGAGTCATAGGCTACATTTAAAACGTTCCTGTGACATTTATAACGGGATCGGAACCGCTAGTAAATCCCAAAATAAAACGTCACAAAAACGACCGTAAGAAATATCAATTCAAACCACACAAAATAAAAACCTGCTAACTCAAATCGCTCCACGGATCGCTTCCCCCAAATAACACAGCACCCGCAACTTACATATTCAGTAGGGATCCTGCAATGGTAAACTCGGGTAAATGAAATATGGTTTTAGGAGTTATAAGGGCCCTCACTTACGGCTTGCGTTGCCCGCGGCGTTCCACCAAGTAGGGAACAATAATACTGCCGTCATAACAAAGAAGGCCGTAACTAACAATTTTGTCAAAAATGAGTTATAACCATATTTGGAATCAGCAAAGAAAATGCTATCTTGTGGTCTTACTCACAAAGCTGTATCTCGTATGAGATCAAAGATAGCATAAGCATTTTAGCCCTAACTACGACATAAATTATGGTTTTTGAATCTGAAAAGCCTTAATTACACAATAACGGGCTTTTTTTGTTAGTATTTTCGTAATTCTAGTCTGGAAGGCCGCAATTACCAATTAAATATTGTTAAGCTTTAAATATTAAATAAATTTACTACTAGAAAAAGGCCTAACTACGCAATAAGGGCTTTTTACATAAGTATTTTGAAGAAAAGCTTCCTCATTCAGATGCCATGCCAAGCCAAGCTAAGCCGTAATTACATTCTACGCAATTACGCCCTTTCAGATAAGTATTTCACAAATTATAATTATTTTTTTGCTAAGACAAAAGGGGAAAAATAAAATAAAATGAATACGCATGTCTGATTTTAAATAAATTATGGTTCAACATATAGCTTATATTTTTTGACGTTTTATAAAATAAGCATCACTAACTAAAACCATTCAGTAAACCGCGGGCCTCCGTTTTAGATAAAACTGCAATTATCTCGGAATCAACGTTAACGTAGTTACGGCCTTCTTTCTAATGACGGCAGAATAGGCACTTAAGTAAGGCAGATCTATAAACAAAAGAAGAAGGACTATTAGCTTGATGAAGTGACTTTGGGACTCTAAAGTGGATTTAGAGCAAAGACATATGTGTAGAATGATTAAGTTGGCTGTAATGAAGGTGAGTTGAAAAAATGTCCTGATTTATGTTTATGAGGTATCTTTTGGTCCTGCCTGTCATTTTGTGGATTTAAACAGCCGCAAAAGTGAGTCAATGGCTCGAAAGCTTAGGTATTTAAGTTATGAAAACCCGAAAAGCAGTCATCGTCTGATGATATGATGAATTATAAAAACCAAATCAAATCTATACTATATATAAAATTATAGGGCAGAAGAGTTTGTTTGTTCTCAGTTCTCAGTTTGTTATCTCAGGAACTACCGAGTCGAATTGAAAAATTATTATTGCGTTGGATAGTCCATTTATCGAGGAAGGCTATAGGCTATATAACATCACGCTACAACTATTAGGAGCGGAGCAGGAATGAAAAATGTTGCAAAAACGGGGTTTCTTTTTTCCTTTTGTTTTTCTGTCTTATGTGACGCAGACGAAGTTGCGTGGGTCAGCTAGTCAAATCATAATTTATTTGTTAACATAGGTAAAAAAGTACAGATACCAGCACGGAATCACCAACTGCTGGGTATAGGCCTCCGCTTTCTTCTGACACACTTCCCTGTTCTGTGGGTCCCTTATCCAGGTGTTGCCCGCAATGGTTTTTTTGGCCTGACTTTGAATAGTATCCAAGTTTATACTGGAAGCTGAGCCCAAGATTTGAGATAAGTCTAGGTTGGTTCGAATTTTAGATTAAGTTGTTATCTTTACTAATATTATAAAGCAGAAAAGTTTGTTTGTTTGGTTGAACGCGCTAATCTCAGGAACTACTGGTTCAAATTGAAAAAAATATTATTGTGTCGGATAGTCCATTTATTGAGGAAGGCTTTAGGCTATGTATCATCACACTCAGGAGGAGCAGAGCAGGAGTGAAAAATGTTGCAAAAACGGGGATTTTATTTTCCATTTGTTTTTCTCTCTAATGTGACGCAGACGAAGATGCGTGGGTCAGCTAGTACTAGATATACAATGGTGACATCAAGTAGTTTTCATTGCCACATAAATTATTAAACTTCTTGCTTTATCGTGTGGGTAATGCCTTTTTTATTTATTTTTTGACGGATTTTCGGATGGGTAATCACTAAATCACCCCTCCCACTCTGGGCGGAGCGGAAGGAAGTGTCAGACTTTTACTGACTAAAAACCATCCATGTTCCTTCCTCGCCCTAGAACAACAGGCGCGTGTGGAACACAAACGCGCCGTCGACACGGTCTGTCGTCATAAAACGGACGGATGGCGAGCTAGCCCATAGCTAACCGTCCACAGGCCCGCGTCTATGGTGCCCGGTAATCACTTTTTTAATGCCTAACCTGGTGTCAGAGATTTTGTTTTTATCTATACTAATATTATAAAGCAGAAGAGTTTGTTTGTTTGTTTGGTTGAACGCGCTAATCTCAGGAACTACAGGTTCGAATTGAAAAAATATTTTTGTGTTGGTTAGTCCATTTATCGAGGAAGGCTTTAGGCTATATAACATCACGATACAATTATTAGGAGCTGAGCAGGAATGACAAATGTTGCCAAAACGGGGATTCTTTTTCCTTATGTTTTTCTCACTTATGTGACGTAGACGAAGTTGCGCGGGTCAGCTAGTTAAGTAATAATATCTCAGGCAATCAGGTTTGGTTTCCTCACGATGTTTACTTGCACCGATGCATGAGTATAATTATAGAAGTGCGTGTCTTAAGTTCGTACTGGACGCCTATGACTTGGCAGTCCGATTGTCACACAACTGGGCTAAATGCTGGACTCATCATCTGCTCGCCTTTTCCCAACTATGTTGGGGTCGATTTCCAGTCTAACTGAATGCAGCTAAATACCAGTATTTTATATGGAGCGACTGCCTATCTGACCTCCACAACCCAGTTAATACTGGGGAATACGGTACCACTTGGTGAGACTGGTGTCAGACTTTTTGGGCCACTGACTACCTGTTACGACTGTCAAAGATGGACAAATGACAGCCGGAACCAACAGTTTAACGTGTTTTCCGAGGCACGGAGGAAACTCGGTATGTAACGGTGGTCACTCATCCACAGACCAACCTAGGCAAGCACGGCTTAACCTAAAGGCTAACTGCTGCACTATTAAACTCAAATGATGGTGATAACATGATAATGATGTCAAGATATTTCTCAATTGAACAAAAGTGAACCAGCCAATCAAAAAACAATTCTAACATTTATATTTCTGACTGAACAGCTGTTAACATATTTCGTTCTAAAAATAAAACTATCTATTTCAGTAATTGTATTTGACAGCGAACAATTTATCTTCGATTGAGTGACTCGCTGTTGACAAGAATACAGACAATTTATGTCATACTATAAATTGACTCGATTGAACGACTATTAAATAAATAATATTGAAAGTGAATACTAAGAAATTAGATGAGTGTATGCAAGTGGGACCGAAATTTTCTTTTGTGGGATTTTATTTGCTAGTTACAAGCAAATAAAATCCCTACTACTAGCAGCTAGTACAACATTCTTTGTTTTTTTTTAAATTTACATAACATAACATCACGCCTTTTGTCCCCGAAAGGTTAGGCAGAGGTATGCCTAATATTGCACCCATATTCTCCAGTTATATTTAAGAGGAATGGACACTGATTTAAACACTGATTAAAGTTTATAAGAAAAATTAATTTTCTAGTTCCTCATATCTCGCCTTTATATCATTGTCCTTTCAAAATATTTATTTGGGAACATAGATATTCTGTAATCCAATCGAAATATATACACACTACCTTAAGAATATGTTTGACTAGCTGACCCGACTGACGTTGTCCTGTCACCTACTACCTACTACCTACCTACTACCTACCTACTACCTACCTACCACTACCTACCTACTACTACCTACCTACTACTACCTACCTACTACTACCTACCTACTACTACCTACCTACTACTACCTACCTACTACTACCTACCTACTACTACCTACCTACTACATTTTTTTTCATAAGAACCTTCTCCTGATAATAACAAACACAACAAAAAAATAGAATTAGTGAAATCGGTCCAGCCGTTCACGCATTGCCGTGATCAAGGGAAATAGGGATTCATAAATATAGATTTTCATATTATTTTGGTGAATATGAATTTACTTAACTCCTTCTAAGAAATAAAAATATTAAATTCAAGTGGCAGACAACGTACAAGCATTAAGGTATTAAGTGGGCCTTTGTACCTTTTTTGTGCGCATGTAATTTTGCAAAACAGGTACCTAAATGTTTTTAAAAGAATTTAAACAGCAGAGGTATTTGTAAATTCATCTGTG
Source organism: Xestia c-nigrum (assembly GCA_916618015.1). Lineage (NCBI taxonomy): Eukaryota > Metazoa > Arthropoda > Insecta > Lepidoptera > Noctuidae > Xestia > Xestia c-nigrum. The sequence continues at coordinate 2,968,184 of OU745244.1, forward strand.
TAATTTTAACTATGGAAAATCTCACCATGGTATACGTCTAATTCCTAAGAAAAATTACCAAACACCCTGTATACAACCAAAAACCAAGGTTACCGATGTAGTCCGAAGAATTGCCTAACTTAAGAGGCAGTGGGCAGAGCGCATTGCTCGCAGAACGCATGGCCGATGGGGCCGGAAACTTTTGAAGCCTAACCGCGAACCGCAAGACGATGCGTTGGAAGACCTCGCACTAGGTGGACCGATGACCTGGTGAAAGTTGCGGGAATACGTTGGATGCGTGAAGCACGGGACCGGGAGGCCTATGTCCAGCAGTGGATGTATTTCGGCTGAAATAAAGAAAGAAAGAAAGAAAGAAAAATATTTATTTGACGTCAGTTAATAAAGCACACACACAATAATAAATAAAAAAGATACAAAACAATGAGTAGGACTTAGTAGAAATGTGCTGTGTGCCTCACGGCTGCGCCAAAAAGGTCCATTTCAGCATTCATGCCAGACAGGTGATGAAGCTGTCTGACGCTGGTCTTCCAATGAACCTTGAGAGGGAAATCATGATGATGATGATGACCCTGTATACGTACACAAATTCACACCTATTTCCATGTGGTTAAGGGTACTCCTTTCGCCGCTGGTTGCGAGTACTACATACCTAACTTTTCTTAATAACATCCTGTACAAGTAACATTAAAATAAAAATTAAAATAACACCCCGACACATTGGGTCATAATTTCAAAGATTTTTTTTTCATTTGATATGCTTCTTGAAGTAGTTGTGAAAAAAAAAGTAATTCAAAATTTTGTGGTGGCAGCCATCTTGTATTTGAAATTTATTATAGTCCAGCACTTGAATATTTGATACCCATGGAGGGATCTGAGTTGTTGAATTAATATGTAATCCGCCATTTTGTGGAGGCGGCCATCTTGGACCGATTTTTATCAAATACAGCTAAGAACACTCCCGACTAATTCAACTATCAAACAAAAAAAAAAAAATTAAAATTTGATTCATACGTTCGGGAGCTACGATGCCACCGACATACACACAGACACGTACGTCAAACTTATAACACCCCGTCGTTTTTGCGTAGGGGGTTAATAAAACCGTATTAATTTAATACGGTATTGTTATCATGTCATTTCAATGTATTTAAGTCAATTTTATTCGGTAGATTGTTTGTGTGAAATTATTTGTTTGTTTATAGTATTTACCTTTATAATTTGCGTGTGAATGCGAAACAAAATTTGAAATAATGTAAGTGACATTGACTGGGCTGTTGAAATTTCAACTTTATCCACTGTAATTTAAGTTGCAAATCGCGCGGTATTACTTCCCTCTGTAGAACGGGTGGCTTATGGACGATTACGATCCTTTATTAACCGCTATTGGTTAATTAATTAAAAACTATATTTCCGTTTTCAGCAACAAGCCGACTCCTAAGTTATTGCTTAAATAAAAGCGGCGTAGTTTGATTTAGGCATTATAAATCAAAGTAATTTATTTCAATCGGGCTGAGAATCACCATGTTTTAAAGATAAAAGTTATAAGACAGTCCGGAGTCCATCAGAAGGCCCTTTAAAAGGGTCTTTTATGTCTCTGTGGCACAATGCAGGGTGTTAAAGTATTCGCGTGCTTAAGGATAGGTTCAGTATCGATAAAGGAACCCCAGCGATCATTTTTACGTAGAGTCACTTAGTTTGATGTACAGAATGCTTGGTTGCAGGCTTCATAAGAGTTTGTTTACACTGTGTTATTTACACATGCCTTTAAGACAGCAACTTCAGAACGCCATGATCCCTACATACGAGGTCCACCTTCATATACCTCTTTTTTTTAGTTTGGAAAATCATGAAATAACTTCTCCCACTCTGGGCGGAGCGAGAGGGAGTGTCAGACTTTTACTGACCATCCATGTTCCTTCCTCACCCTTTACGTCCCGGGGCCGCGGTATCTCTTTCGAACAGGCCCGCAGCGCTGGGGCCTAATTCTGCTATTTTAATAAATTCGTCACTCCAAAACGATTCTATTCCCATCCCATTGTCATTTTGCTTAAAGTTCGTATCTGTTTAATTCACAATGGTCGATCATTGGTCGGTCAATGGTCTCGTAATAAAATTGTGTTTTGATGGCATTGTCCTATTGCCATTATTATAAAACCCTTAGTACAAATGGTTTTCGAAATCTACTACTAAATGCGAACATTTATTCATGTACGAGATTACCATTCGATGACATTTCCTTCAATGTAGTGTCAGTGGTTGCCCATTGAAAAGTCATAATGGTGCCATTATATTATGAAATCAATGATCGACTATAGTGACAATATTGTAATAGCAGAATCGAAGCCCTGGTCATACACGCACGCTGACTGCTAGTACAACGCACCTGACCTCGTTTTTAAATAGAAAAATATACGCAAACAAAGAAACAGTAACAACGAAACAATGTTTTAAAAATCTCATCAACACACGTACTTTTGGGATTTTTTTCACTCGAATAATTCCTTTCATTATAATTACAATCTTGGGGTGGATTTCGTGAATCTCTGGGGTGGGATAGACCCCCAAAATCCGGGTTTACTTTGAAAAGGTTCACACGACATAGCATAAAGCCCTGTTCACGACCTCACGTGATGCGATTTGCGTCAAGGGACTGGTTTCCCTTGTGTGAATAAGCAAATGTCGCAAATCACGTAGCATGCTCCAATTTATTTCTTTTCTAAGCACTCGCTATGGCTACATGCGTGTCGCTTGAGTATATGGCCAAGAGATTAGATCCTCCTTCCACTCTCAAGGGCTCATGATGAGTTTGGGAGCAATTACAAACCAAGATATGGAAATTAATCCAAATAAAAGATACCAGCACGTATAATTGCTTGGAGTCGTAAAAATTATAATGAAGAGTAAATTCTGTTAGATTTCACTTTAATGATGGCATTAATTTTGCTGACTAAGACCTTTTTTCCCTCCCTGAAGTGGGCTTCCGTTAGGGGAATGGTTAAGTCATACTTATGTTTTTTATTCTCGCCTTGAGCCTTTTTCGGGGGAAAATTAAGATTTATGGCCAGGTTTTCCGTTTAGGCCTTAACTTCTGTCTTATAAATGTGGAGGTACGGCCTCGGTTTATTCTTCATCAGGTTGATAGGGAACTAGAGAAACAATTCCGACGTATATTGCTACCGGTTGTCTTGAACTTAAGTGACGGGTTTCCGGCCCAGCATATTGATTCTCGCCGCTTCGTTCCCTCTAAGAATAACATCTCTCACTGGTGTCGTAACAGCGGCCATTTGTATATTGATATCTGGAAAATCAGGCGTCCCTAAGGTTTACGCGGGCAAAATGACGGTAAATCCGTGTAAAGCTCACTATTTCATAGATAAAAGAAATGATCTTATAAGCTGAGTGGATCCTGTAAACATATTTGGAGAAACCTTTAATGAAAAAGTGGTAAGTAAAAGGAAATATCTTATTTCTTAATATTTTACTTCTTACGATATAAATACGACAGTTTGTGAGCATGGATGGTATTTTGTTACATTTTCACGCAAAATAACTGAACGGATTTGAATGGCATTTAGCACGCAGATAGTTTATAACCAGAATTAAAACATGGGATACTTTTTATCCCAGTCGCGGTACTGAGCTAGTAAAACAAAAAGAAAGCTACTTCGAACCCGTTATTATTCAATAAAGCTTGCATGATTAAAAGGCATTACGTACTTTTTGCATGCTGGCGAAAAATGTGTGGGATAAAATGCCGATAAAAATACCGTTTCCTAAATACGGCAAGGCCATTTTGCGCAGGGACTCTAAAATGGGCTGTTTCGTAACGAGGCCAAGGCTTCATCGTGTATTTGATGAATTGCCATACCATGTGCTGTCCAGCAAATCCCTCATTTTTTGGAGCATAAATCTGTGTCCCCCACCGTGACTACAAGATCCCAACTCTTTATTCTACGATAATGCGGTCGTGAATATGAAACCCCTTTGTCTTTTATTTACAAAAAGACAGAGATGAAGATATGACATGCGAATAAAGGAATCGTGGAATTTTGTCGGAACGATTCCATTTCAACTTTTTGTTAGGATCGCAAAATGTGGGTCCGTGATGAATATGTTTTTTGCAGATATCGTGTTTTTTTATCTGTAATGCGGAGTTTTACGCACGCGTTGATGTTTTTATGTATTACATCACAGTTTTTGGTGACAGCAGGCATACATTATTATTATATTTTCTAGTTTTTTTTTTAAATCTTTTTCTTGCGAGTTGATTGAACTTAAATATATTACATGCTTTCTGATTTACAGCTCAAGATTTATATAATTTATTAAGTTTATGGCACTTTAAGAATATTATTTCATTTGTCGCGCCTTTTATGTAATATTTCTTATCTAAGTTGACCTTAAAAGACGTAACCTTCAAAGTGCGAAGTTACGGGTACTTATTTTTTATTATGTGACCTTTAATACCCCATGAAAAACACATAAAAGTCCGTCGCATTGAGTACTATTAGTGACTTTCGCGTGTTAGAAGTTGACAATGCAGGCAGCCGTTGATTTATTGGAACGGGCCCTATAATATGACATATTACGCCCAAGTGGGTTTTATAGGCTGTTAATAATAATAAATATCGCTGGAAATTAAAACACAGCGCCATCTAGTACCACACTAAGCAAGGCTTGTGTCGTGTACACCATATAGTTGAAATACTACTTACATGTATACTTTTATACGTATAAACGTACTTATTATACGTATAAACATCCATGACTCGGAAACAAATATCCATGCTCATCACACAAATATCTGCTCCTACCGAGATTCGAACCCTGGACCCTAAGAACGTAAGGTCGCCTCACTACTACTAAACCATTCGGGTTAATGGTTCGTAACAAGGTAGAATATAATGGGAAGTTGACAGAACATGTGATTTCCTCATTTAGGTCTGTGTTAATACTTAGAACATCTAAGTACATTGTGAAATTGCCTGTGATGAGCGTTGATAACTTTGTTTGTAAGGAAATTACTCCTTTTTAAGGAGTCATTTTCAAAATTATTCCTTGTCATATTAAGGATCAATACCTGGCTGTAATATAATTATGTAACATCGAGTTTATGGAAAAGTTTAGCTTTGTTGAGCGTCGTTATACGTTTGAGACTGCCTCTGTTTAAGACCAACATGATCGCGAATGAAAACAACAGCAATCAGTGTTCAAAATAAAATTAAATCTTGCGGTATTTAGGCTGCGAGTGCTAAGAAAAGCGTACGTGACGATCACGCGAGTTCCATGTTTTCTTTTACTCAAAAAGTGTTCAAAGTGTCTAAAGAAGATTTCACTTCAAAAATAACATGAATGAACTCCTTGGATTTCCAATCGTTTATGGTGCAGCACCACATTTACACTCGGGGCTGCGGGACTGTTCGAAAGAGATACCGCGGCCCCGGAACGTAAAGGGCGAGGAAGGAACATGGATGGTTTTTAGTCAGTAAAAGTCTGACACCCTCCCGCTCCGCCCAGAGTAGGAGAAGTCATTTGATGATTTATCATCCGAAAAAAGAAGGACGGAAGGTCATCTATGAATCACCACCTGAACAGGTATTTCTCGCTTCGGCTCACCATCATCATCAACATCAGCCTATAATGTTCCCACTGCTGGGATACGGCCTCCTCTCAATGAGAGGGAACCAACTTTCATAAAATAGGTATACTTTTCTATGTCCATATTAACACTCATTTCCATACAAACTTCAGCAAACACATTCGCTACCACATTTCCGTCACAAAACGGCTACTACAAAAAAAAAGGTTTTTTTTTTAAACGTGAAGGCTGAATAAACTCAAAAAATATAATAAATACAAACACAAAAGAGTTCAGATAAAATTCAGACAATTACGCCTGTTTTGTAATCAGAGGGCCGTTATCTCAAAGCGGTGGGACTCTTGGAAATTTGACACGCGTGAGAAGAATTAATTAAAATATTTTCTCTCTTTTTGTAATGTTTCAAAATTATGTACAGTTAGCAAAACAAACTCAAACTCAAACTCAAAACTCAAATCATTTATTTCAACTAGACCATTACGGCACTTTTGAATGTCGATAAAAAGAAAAGAAAAAAAAAAGGCTACAGTCACAGACACAAGGCATAATAACTTGAGAATGTACTGTAGTTGCCCATTCCCTAGCGTAGATCTCTATGGAGAGGACATGGACACTCTTTTGAATCAAAAATGTTGTTACAAAATCTTGGTTACATCTTTCATGTTGAGATTATACATATATGTGAGAACGATGTAGAAAGACGTTAGGTATGCAGGCCAGCAACCTTCTTACGACTATTATAAATGTAAAAGTCTGAAAAGATCGATTTTGGTTATACTTTCACGCAGAAACTACTGAAAGGATTTGGATGAAATTGGAAACAGATTGATTATAGCCCTTTTCCATATAGTAGTAAGAAGATTGCTAGCCTGTAAACCTAACTGTTTTGCTGACTGTACATACTAGCCTATACCCGCGGCTTCGGCTACATGGAGTTTGGTAATTGATCCACGGGATCTGGTTACCCCGGGGTAAAAAGATCCAAATCCGTTCAGTAGTTATTGCGTGAGAGAGTAACAAACATACATCCATCCAACCATCCACCTCCACAAACTTTCTCATTTATAATAAGGTAGACGACAAAAAAAAAATGTCCGTCAGTTAGATTAGCAAAATATATTTGACCCGTATTTTTTCTTTTGTAACATAAACCGAAATTGACGAAGATACGACGCTTTTAAAATTCTCAATACGTCACGCCTTGGTATAATTTTTAGCGAGTTCTGACGTCAGGAGCCCCCTCTACCGAGTTATGATGCGTTTTATCTTTGTCAGTATTCATTGATTAACAAAAACAAAAAATACGTGTCCACTATTTTCCAATACTGACTGACGGATTAAAAAATAAAAAAATGATTGATTGGATTAATAAAATGATTATATATGTATATATATTAAGGGGGTGGTATCTGCTAACGAGAGGTTTTTCCTTGTAACTCCTCTATGATGAGTGAATATAAATGTGCAAAAAAATATCTGTTGCTTCTTAGACTCTAAACTTTAATTGGAAAATTGAAAAAAATCTGACTTTATTATTCCTGTATGAAAAAAATGTTCAAAGTAAATCATTTTTTCAAAGTAAAGAATTTTGATTTAATGATTTATTAGGCTGCGATTAAATAAAAACCACTCATTTCGCACTATTCCGCCCGCTGTGACTGATCACAGCGGGTGTTTCTTTAAATTTTTACTTTGCAGGCGGAATAGTGCGAAATGAGTGGTTTTTGAGTGGTAACAATCATTTAGTAGTGCAAGCTGATTAGAACTTTATTCTAAAAGAATATCAAACGAAGTTTGAACAACCACAAAAAGAGTTGCTAATTTAGCAGATACCACCGCCTTAAATAGTTTTGCTTTTTTTATACTGTCGTCATGGCTATACTCGTATTATAGTAGGATGGATGTTATGAACGACTTCCTCTTTGGTCTAATGTTCGCAAGAACTAATGCTAGCCATGAGATCCTGAATTATCAGGTCGGGAAACTGTTATTCAGTTTTTCCATTAATAATTCTCAGTAAGAAGTCTACATCTGTGCCTACTTGATGGCCATAGTCCCTCTGTTACATGGGCATTAGACACAAATGTCACAATGGGAGTGTACAACCCATAAAACTACCACTAAGGTCCATGTTCACCAAAAAGATAACGGTCTGATTATCTAAATACAGCAGTCACTGTGACATGTTCCCATACAAAAATGTGTTTTAAATAGCTGTTTTTAGATAATCAGAACGTCATCTTTTTGGTGAATATGGACCTAAAAGTCAGCAGGTCATAAGCTACTACAAAGTGAATGGCTTGGTGAACCCATAACTTACAGGTTGGTCTTGGTACATCATACTCAGGCAGAAGAAAGCGTGACGAAAACTTTGTGAGGAAACCGCCATGTCTTAGAACCAATAAATTCAAAAACATGTGTGAGTGTCCATTTTCATGTGTGTGAGATTTGTGTGTGTGTGATGTGTGTGTGTGATGTGTGTATGTGTGTGTGTGATGTGTGTGTGTGTGTGATGTGTGTGTGTGTCCTGTGCGGGCTAATAAATGCTTTTTCTTTCTTTCTTTCTTTCAATTCGCACTAGGCCCGCGTGGTGGATTACCGTCCATTCCCTCTCATAGAGAGGAGGCCTGTGTCCCAGCAGTGGGAACATTAATAAGGTGATGATGATGATGACATCTTAATCAGTATTAGTTTGAATATATAGAAACTTTTCATCGGTAGTTTTAGAAAAATCTGATGTTTTCTACAAAACTACAAAAAACCACAAAAATATTACGGATATTATCCCCTAAGTACTTTAACACCTATGTTTAACTCTCCAAGGATTAGAAGCACGATGTTTTTGTTACAGCCTATCGCTTTAACAATCACGGTCAATTTAAAACTCTTATCAGAACCAAAAAAGAAATTCGCTGAAACCATTTTTAATTATGTCCTTGGCACTCCTTGGCCAAGGGTTTTTACCACATCAGCTATAGGTCATTAGCGGCAAATCATAATGACTTAATTCCATATCAACAGTACGTCGATAACAGTATCGTGCCCGTTATCGCCATCTTGAAAACCCGAGGTTTTCATAGCTTTATCGTAAAATGCAGACTTTATTTTTGTTCAAGCACTTTACTCGTATATAGTTTATTTTAAGTAGGGCTAGGTTTTATATCTGGGCGATAAGTTTTGAGTGTAAAAGTAAATTGTAAATCCGGACTAATACTGTAAACGGGTAACTTTGGGTTGGATGTTTGTTGTAAAATAACGTTAAAAAACTGAACGGTTTTGGAAGGGTTTTAAAGGTCTCAGAAGTAGCCACGTAGTCTAGATTTGTTAACGCTTAAGCGTGTCGTATTACCCATAAGCAGTCGTTCAATGTAAAATACTGGTGGTGGTTCCAGTTAGACTGGAAGCTAACCCCAATATATTTGGGGAAAGGCTAGGCAGATGATGATAACTGCAATATCCTCGCCCTTTTTTCCATATCTGGCGTTACTTTACGGAAATCCATGACATTGAATGTTATGTAAAATAATTCGTTTTAATTCTTCGATAAAGATTCAGGCGTAAATGAAGGACGCTCGCAAAAATATGGACATGCAGGAAAAGCTTTATTGGCATGCCGTGCACCGAAACCTATACTTGACATATGGAGGAGAGAAACATGAGTCACCTATATAGGTTTATTTAATCGTTGTCGGAATTAAAAACGGCATAACTTTTAACGGTAAAATACGGGTGTACTATTATTTAAACCGCTGTCCAACCTTTCTGGGATAATAGGCGTGATATTATGTTTTTTTCATGTGATTGTAAGGCCACGCGAGAAACTAAACGCGAGTTTTATAATACCTGAAAATATATGATTCACTGTAATAAACAAAACCAGAAAATTATATGATATTCTTCAGGATATATGCTAGTACGATATTGTTTTGAAAACATAATACAATTAATTTTACTCCATAAAAAAATCACGAACTCATCTCTAAAAAATCTTTTAACAAGTAAAAACTATAGGTACTAACTGAAATACATGCGATTATTCTGATTTTTTTGCAAACAATTCTACAAGCAACATATTAGCATCAGAGTGTTTTATGTTTTTGAGTCCAATCAATAGTTTTTTGCAAATAATATTCTAACAGTATTTCAAACGAAGTTTCAACCACCGCAAATAGAGTTCCTAATTTAGCTCCTGTCGACTTAGGTCCATGTTCACCGAAAAGATAACAAACTGATTATCTAAAAACAGCTGTCACTGTGACGTGTTCCCATACAAAAATGAGTTTTAAACGGCTGATTTTAGATAATCAGAGGGTCATCTTTTTGGTGAACATGGACCTTAAAGAAGCCTGGCAATCAATGCTCGGGTTGAACGTCAAGCGATTCCCTTTTTCATAAGTGAGTTGACTGTAGGATAATATTTTGGGATTAAAAGGCAAATTTCCGTTATCAAAATCGTTCGAAATCTATTCGCTTTCTCATCTCAGCGACAATCAAATAAATTGAATATTGTAAGTACATTTAAATGTCTTTGGCGACAATCGATGTCAAAGTCTGTTAACAAAATTGCCGAAAACGAAGAATTTATTCGAGGCTATTTTAAACTTTTTCAGAATAAAAGAAACCGTTCGTTTTTATGACTACCAAGGTAGGGTTATTTTCTTAACATATCGATAATTAAAAGAATGTCCTAGCTGATCCACGCAACTTCGTCTGCGTCGCGTAAGAGAGAAAAAGCTCACACAAACAATAACTTTACCCCGTTTTTGCAACATTTTAAGAATTTTCCAATTCGAAACAGTAGTTACTGCGATTAGCGCGTTCAAATAAACAAACAAACTCTTCAGCTTTATAATAGTAGTAAGTATACAAATCATAGCTGTACTTAAACAAATATTTATATTTGCATAATACAAATGTATATCTACCATTGTAGATACATTGTACATACATACATCAATATAATGTAAGTACGTACGTTCTTGCGGGGTTTCATTAAAGTTTCAATTAGTTTAAAAGCATCTTTTGTTATTCTGTTCAGTTCTGTGTTTCAGTAAATATACGACCAAATGATTTAATAGTTTTTTGTAAACGTTTTGAATATGGATTAGTTTATCATCAGATTATTTTTTGTATTGTATATGTCACCGTAAAATTGTCAAATACGTTATATTGTTATATCTCTAGCGATATTGTAAAGTCTCGAATTATTGTCAAATGAACATACTGCTTACAACAAAACGCATTATTTTTCGTGAAATGCATGCGATGGTAATCAACTCACGGGCTGTGGAGGGAAGGAGGGGTCCCCCTTGCCTAATGGTACAACTCTCATGAAAAGATATTGTACCATTCCTGAGAAACACCGATTAATATAACATAACCTTAAAACACTCTATATTCCTCCTAAAAAGCGTAGTCGACGGAGCCACGCATCGCGGGGCCCCTATAACCGAGTGCAGGGTTTAAAAGAACCTAACTAACCTAACGGGGGGGTGCCCCAAGTCCCGATTATGGGGGCAGAGATACTTCCGTATGTTCAGTTGACAATAATTCGAGACATTACAATATCGCGAGAAAAAACACGTTATATTGTAATATAACGTGTATGACAATTTTACGGTGACATATATATATGGGCCTTCGATGCCTGAAAATAAAAGTTATTGATTGATTGATAAACAGTTTGCGTAAATATAGTGGGGAAACGCAATAAGTTAATGAAAAACATTATAAGCCCTTGACCCCGATCAAGCATCGCTGCTTCCAAACACAAAACGATTAAGGAAAACATGTTGAGGAAGCCGGCATGTCCTAGAACCAAAATTTCGAAGATATGTGACCTTCAGCCCAAAGTAGGCGCATGGTGGCTCACTCCTCTCATACAGTGGAAGCTGTACGTGCTTCCCAGTGCTGGGCATAGGGCTCTCCCCATGACTTCTAGTACAGGCACATTATCATCTTCCAGCCCTTGTCTCATGTTATTTGGGGTCGTCACAACACGATTTTGATTCCATTCTCCTCAGCATAAGTTCCGATTTTTTTTTTCGTATCGGAAATCATCAAATGACTTATTTATTTTATTTATTTATCTACACACATAATGCTTCTTTCACTCTGGGCGGACTGGCAGGGAGTGTCAAACTTTTATGGACTAATATTCATCGTTGTTCCTTCCTCGCCTTTTATGTTTTCCAGGACCACGATATCTCTTTCGTAAATCCGCACCCCCGGAACTAGTTACGTTATCTTTTCTGACACAAATCCATCCATTTTTTCTGTGGTCTTCCTCTCCTTCTTGTTCCATCTGCATCCATTACACTTTTAGGTCTATGTTCACCGAAAAGATAACAGTCTGATTATCTAAAAACAGCTGTCACTGTGACGTGGTCCCATACAAAAATGTGTTTTAAACAGCTGTTTTTAGATAATCAGAGCGTCATCTTTTTGGTGAACATGGACCTTAGTCACATGCGATTCATCCCAATACAGGTTCATATGAGTAATAAACCACAATTCTTACTACTTGATCGCGAGATAATCCACAAACCCGGCTTGATAAATTTATTTGCAAGGACGTGTACTTACACTTAGTGACAAAAAAATTGCTACTCACTTAACTCGCTGCATGAAAATATAAACTCCATGAATACGTAACGAAGAATTTCCTCCCCTCCCCTCTTCCCTCTTTTGGCTTGGAAACATTTATTTTACCCCCAGAAATAGGTCAGGTGCCTAGGTTGATGTAAAATTATTCGCTTCCTGTAAAACGAAAGTGTTGTACCTCGTAATTTGTTTGGATAGCTTTATTCTTTCGGTCTTAAGGCGATTACATGAGCTAAACGCGAGTTTTATAATTACTAAAAGTATACGATTCACTGCTATAAACAAGACCAGAAAAATATATGATATTCTTTAGGATATATGCTAGCATGATACTGTTTTGAAAACATAATACAATTAATTTGGCTCGATACAAAGAAATCACCAACTTATCTTTAAAAATGTCTTTCAAACAATAAAAAACATACTAATATGCATGCGATCATTCTGATTTTTTGGCAAATAATTCTACAAGAAATATATTAGCATGATACTGTTTCAGTTTTTTAATCCAATCAATAGTTTTTTTGTAAATCGATCGAAACCACTCATTTCGCGCTATTTGGCTACGCTAAGTTACGAAAAAAGCGGGCAAGAGCGAGTCAGACTCGCCCATGAACGGTTCCGTAGCAGCAAATAACATTATATAAAAATTACGCATTAAAAAAAACTACTTACTAAATCTCGTTCAAACCAATTTTGGGTGGGAGTTTACATAGTAATGTACATCATATACCTAATTTTATGGGTTTGATAAAAAATATATTTTTGAGTTTCAGTTTTAAGTATGGGGAACCCCCAAAATGTATTGTTTTTTTTTCTATTTTTGTGTGAAGATCTTAATGCGGTTTACAGAATACATCTTCTTACCAAGTTTCAACAGCATAGCTTGTATAGTTCGGAATAAAGCGGCTGTGACATACGGACAGACAGACAGGGCAGAGATGACGAATCTATAAGGGTTCCTTTTTTTCCATTTGGCTACGGAACCCTAAAAAGGGCATATCCAGGTTCAGACCCAGACCCTGTGCCAAGAAAGTCGGCTGCTACCCCTAGGTCACCACTCTTCCACATTTTATAACATAATTTGATAAAAAAAAGTCGTGCGTACCTGTCTAATGGATCCAGAAATACAAAGGGTCCAACATTTACGAGGCTGAAATCAGAATGCTCAATGTTGCGTCCGGAATATTAAAGTGTTAGGGAGGTAACAGGAATTTCAACAGGCTTATGATAAAAAATAAATTGCCTACCGAAAAGATGATGTCAGAACTTTTAGAAAAAAAAATGATGAGTTTCAGAGTTATTTTAACAATATAATAATGATAGCATAATTCCGAGTGTTTCCCAAAACCAAAAAGAAATAAAGAAAGAAAAAGCATTCATTAGCCCGACAGGACAACACATAAATAAAAAAATAAAAAAAATGGTAAAATTGTAATTATATACACTAGTTTAAAATAAACATAATGAGAGAATAAAAAAAAATAACGAAATCATAAGAAAAAACAAACAAAATACTAAACAGAATTTGTCCTGTACAAGACCAAAAGGCTCCTATCTCAGCATGGTGCTGTAACATTTAAAAAAACGTCACAGCGCTGATATTCTGATAGGGCCCAAAAGCATTATATTACATTGTTTAGACTGACAGAAAATATGGGTTTGTCTCCACCAATCACGTTTTAGCCACGGATCACAGCGAGTTGTAATGTGTTACCGTAAAATTGTAAAACCCGTTAGATCGTAATCTATTTGAGAGAGATCCGAACATACTGCATAGGTTACAGTAAAATTGTAAAACCCTTTACATTGCAGTCTATCTAGCGAGATAGTAAACTCTCGAAAGATTGTCAACCAAACATACTGCTTACTATGTTATCTTAAATATGAAAAACCCATTACATTGTAATCTATCTAGCGAGATTGTAAACTCTCGAAAGATTGTCAACCAAACATACTGCTTACTATGTTATCTTAAATATGAAAAACCCATTACATTGAAATCTATCTAGCGAGATTGTAAACTCTCGTAAGATTGTCCACCGAACATACTGCATAGGTTACAGTAAAATTGTAAGAACCCGTTACACACGAACTTTACGCAAACATTATTGCTGGGAAACGACTCATTGTAACGCACTCAAAACATTGTGCTGATAGATGGATTGAATAGTACGGGGCCGTGGATGTGTTTAAAGTTAAAATCTTACATAAAATATAAAATAAACTTATCAAAAATTTTACCATTATCTCCCGGAAAGTTACCAGGTATGGTGTAGATGTAGAACAAAAATAAAACCGGAATAACAAGAGAGTTACGGCTTCGTTAAAAGGTGTTTCGTTAAAAGGTGTTACACCTTTTAGATAATAGGGGGGAAGGCATAAGGCACCAATCAAGATTTCTCAGAAATTATTTTTGGGGAATTCCAGTAACCCCTTGTCCAACTTTGATAAAACGTGAGACCCCTGAAAAGCTGCGTTTCCGATCGCTAAAAAAAAACATTCATTCGGCAGTCTTTGGGGACTGCTACCGATAGAAGTGAAAAGTCGTAGGCGATCCGCTACGGCGTAGCCGGCTACGAGTGCTACGAAAAGCGTACGTGACGGTAACGCGAGTTCCAAGATTTTTGTTTACTCAAAAAGTGCTCAACGCGCCTAAGGTTTATGTTCACCAATAAGATGACAGCTGATCTAAAACAGCTGTTTAAAACACATGTTTGTATGGGAAATGTCACAGTGACAGCTGTTTTTAGATAATGGAAATGTCACAGTGACAGCTGCTTTTAGATAATCAGACTGTTATCTTTTCGGTGAACATGGACCTAAACAAGGTTTCACAAAAAAAAAGTCAGGCAGTCGAAAAAGTACAACATGTGCAAAAAAAAATAAATAGAATATTTCCCCGTCAACAAATTGTGTTACGTCAATACGTGAATAGTGAGATACGTTACATAAATTGTTCATGTATTTCGCTAGATCAAGGTGTAAATAAATATATGTTTACATTTACATATTATTCTGCGAGGTGCGCATATTTGTCATTCCTCACGTGATGTGATTTCCGACTCAAAGGTAAGGGCAGAAGCTCAGGTGGAGGGTAAAATAGCTTGTCATAGAGATCATTTGTTTTTCTCGAGTGGAAAGTTATACTTTACCATACGTCAAGCTGTGTTGTGGTGATAAGCTTTCGAGCAAGCTTGGGACTTCGTACTTGTAGTCTACTGCCATAACACTGTTTTTAGGGTTCCGTAGACAAATGGCCAAAAAACGGAACCCTTATAGATTCGTCATGTCTGTCTGTCTGTCTGTCGGTTCGTCCGCATGTCACAGCCACTTTTTTCTGAAACTATAAGAATTGTGCTGTTGAAACTTGGTAAGTAGATGTATTCTGTGAACCGCAATTTACACAATTATGATACGGAACCCTTCATGGGGCGATTCCAACTTGCACTTGGCCACTTTTTTTATTTAAACAGTTGGTCATCTACCTAACCTTTTCAGAGAGATCAACTTAGGCAAGCGCCGCTTAACCTTAAAATCGATCCGAGTGGCTGTTATTATTTAGCCACGTGCTCCGCAAGTCATACGGCACAGGTACGCTGGAAGTATTACGAGTCTAAGGTCCATGTTCACCGAAAAGATAACCGTCTGATTATCTTAAAACAGCTGTCACTGTGACATGTTCCCATACAAAAATGCGTTTTAAACTGCTGTTTTAGATAATCAGTCTGTCATCTTCTTGGTGAACATGGACCTAAGAAACGAAGAATATAATAATAATTCCCGATAACAATTTCTCAAGTAACTCTTTGACATGACACCAACCCCGTCTAAATCTTCTAAAGATGCATAATAAAGCTGTACTTGAAAATGAACATCCTTGAGATGAGGATCCTGATCAGGTTTCAGGGGTGACAAAAGGATGGGTAAGCGATTTTCTCGGTGCGGTGAGTACGGCCACTTCAGAGGAGGGCCGCTGTCGAGATAACTCACTCTGAGAGAGAACAATCAGATATCTTTCAGGGATGAGATGAGATGTTAAGAAATGAGTATTGGTCCTGATGTAGGAACTTCCTTTCAGTGTATTATGAGTTTTTCGTATTACTTACTAGCGGACATCACGCGGATATTTCGTTGCGGGATCCAAGACAGTTAAATACATTCTCTGGGACTTCGTCGAGCTTCATTGTCTCGGCACTTTTCAGGTGGACGTTACTCCTGAAAACCAGAATCAACAGCGACTGTTGATTCTGGTTTTCAGGAGTTACAGTGGTTTGGGCGTGTGTGGCGGGCTTGTACCAAAAAAAATATAGCGGACATCACGCGGATTCACCCGTGTCTTTCCTAGTAGCCTGTGTTACTCAGGGTGAATATAACTTTCCAATGGTGAAAGAATTTTTGAAATCGGCACAGTAGTTTATTAGTTTATTCGTTACAAACAAACACACACAAAAATACAACTTTTTCCTCTTTGTAATATTAGTGTGTACTTCGATACTTGTACGACGGGATGCTCATAACATCACGCCTGTAATCTTTGAAGTGTACGGCAGAAGTGTACCTAATAAATACACCCAGATTCCGTAAGTTATGTTTAAGACCCTGCAATAGGGGGGGGTGAGCACCAACTGGACACAAATCAAGAATTCGTGGTTGGTACTGAAAAATTCTTGATTGAAAATCCCAACATCATTTTACCCGACCTGGAATTGAATACAGGACCCCACGCTCACGAGTTGCGCTTGCGACTACTCGAACAATGAGGCAGTACGGTTTGCTTAAAGGACAATGATATTGAGACAAGATATAAGGAATTAAAATTTTCTATATAAAACTTATTTTCCCCATAACTCTTGTTTTAAATCAATCTCTTTTCATCTATACTATCTATACTGATATTATAAAGCAGAAGAGTTTGTTTGTTTGTTTGGTTGAACGCGCTAATCTCAGGAACTACCGTCTCGAATTGAAAAATTATTTTTGTGTTGAATAGTCCATTTATCGAGGAAGGCTATAGGCTATATAACATCACGCTATGACCAATAGGAGCGGAGCAGCAATAAGAAATGTTGCAAAAACGGGGGAAATTTTATTCCCTTTGTTTCTCTTTTAAGTGACGCAGACAAAGTTGCGTGGGTCAGCTAGTAATATATATTTGGGAACCCAGCTAATATGTAATTCAATCGAAATAAATACACACTTCCTTAAGAATATGTTTGGTTTACGAATTATTTTGGTATTACGATTGTATGAACGACGCACGCTCCGCCGGCCCCTTAACATGATTCAAGTACCTATCATAATTAGAATTGGTGGTTGGAGGCCATTTTGAATAAACCTTTTTTCTTCACATCTGCCTAATCTCTACCTAACTATTATATTTTAGTCGGCTTCTAGTCTAACCGAAAGTTGCCGTGTAATATATACGGTGACTGGTAATAAGGTCCATGTTCACCGAAAAGATAACAGTCTGATTATCTAAAAACAGCTGTCACTGTGACATGTTCCCATACAAAAATGCGTTTTAAACAGCTGTTTTAGATAATCAGACTGTCATCTTTTTGGTGAACATGGACATACGTGTACGATACTTGAAACACGTGATTATGTTCATGATAACAAACAACTCACAACAGCGCACACAAAATTAGAAACATTTTGAACAAGGATTATTTTGGTGACAACCATAAATATCTTTAGTTTTTTTATTTTGATATTGCACGACTTGACATACCTCATATTACATACCTCTTAATATTATTATCTCGACATATTTACCAATATATTGTGTACATTGGAATCTGTTTTTGTTTTCTATTCGCTGTAATTGGTCAACGCATGTAACTCATTACTAATTAGATATATTACACATGTGGAAGCTTGTAATTAGCAATTGTCACTACTTATACATGTTTTTTTTATTATTGTTATTAGTCTGTAAGCTTTCTATAAAATTAAATAAATAAATAATAAATATAAATAAACTTTTATTATGGGACCAACCCTGAAAAAAATAAATTGTTCAGTACATTTATGTTCGCCTAATGTACTAAACAGCTGATTATTTTTGCGCGATTTCGGACGGATATATATGACGTTTACTATGCTGTTATTTGGGCAATACGATACTCCTCAGTAAGACTATTTGTAAGACTGTTGGGCTATTCGAATGGCTGTCATAGATTCACAAGTATCGATTGGGATCAATGTCTTAACGTGATTTCCGATGCACGTAGAAATTTAGATAAACAAGGGGAAAACAGACCTTTCACAACCAAACATTCTGTATAACGATTAGGTATGAAGATAGTATCAATGCTACATGTCTCATGCCTACAAAGAAGAATCGTTAAGTATACTAGCTTCTGCCCGCGACTTCGTTCGCGTGAACTTCCCTCTTGCAACATTTCTTATTGCTGCTCCGCTCCTATTAGTCATAGCGTGATGTTATTTAGCCTATAGCCTTTCTCGATAAATGGATTATCCAACGCAAAAAGAATTTTTCAATTCAAGCCGGTAGTTCCTGAGATTAGCGCGTTCAACTAAACAAACAAGCAAACCCTTCTGCTTTATGATATTAGTATAGATATAGATTTAAAAAGAGGCTAACATCCTTAATAATAGATTAATGTTTTTATTCTTTACAAGATTTTTTTAATGATAAAAGTTTTGTTAAGGGTATTTTTCCAGTGGTGGTCATCCATCCACGTGCCGACTTATAGCAAAGTCAAGCAAAACCAAAATCCACCAAATCAAATCACCTAAAGCGAATGGAAATTCAGTCCAGAATTTGTACTCACGTCTTCTCGAACAGAATAAAACCATTTCCCAACCAGACTTGTCTTTCTGTCTTCCCCGTCACTCAAACAAGCTACTTAGTATGACAGAACTAGCTTCCCTTTCGTTACACTTTCATACAAATATGTGAGCAGCGTTGCGACGTAACTTTATTGTTGCAAACTAGTTTCGCCTCTCTGGGTAAGGGGTTTCAGGTGAAACTAGAAATTCAGTGAAATAAATATTGTGAAGACACTCGTCTGTTTGAAATTGCAGAAATATTTATCCAACAGAAAAATGGAGCTTTTACAAAAACTTCTAATAACACAAAAAAGTGAAAAATAACTTCAGCTTCAGAAGTCGATAACCTTTGTTTGATTGGTATACCTTTTTTGTTTTTTAGTGGTTCACATGTGCTTACCCCTTCACAGCGTACTGGCGTGATGTTATGAACTGGTGTCAAAATAGACAGATATGAGATTTCAGCAATCCCAGTCCATTTGCAATGACGTAATTTATTGAGGAGTTCCGTTGCCTATCTCTTCTTCATCAGATCTTCACCAAATTGAAATAGGACCACTCCGAGAAAGTACTCTTCCGAAAACTACCCAAATCGCTTCAGGCGTGCCTATAAAATTTGAAGAGTTCTCTCTAATTCTCCAGGATTCCCTCATCAGATCTTGACTTGATGATTATGGAACCACCTGTGAAGTATACCCTTTCAAACAAAATAGAAATAATCCAAATCGGTTCAGCCGTCTTCGAGCTATCGGGGAACATACATAAAAAAAAGGTTACGACGAATTAAGAACCTCCTCCTTTTGGAAGGCGGTTAATAAAAGAGGTAAGTATCATAGTAACATAACGTCACGAGGTGTAGGAACTTAATAGTACACTCACATTTCGCCAGTTATGTTTAAGTCCCATGTAAAAGGGAGCGAGCCTATTGCCATCAATCGGGCACAGAGGCCCTACTCCCTAACGCTTCGTCCGTATATTCGGATCTATCCGTCTCTATCGCGCTCGTCTGCAGATGAGTGCGAGTGAGAGAGACGGATGGATCCGAATGTTCCGACGAAACGTTTTAGAGTAGGGCCTTAGATCTTAATTCCGTGGCTGCTACCGAGATGTTTTTAATAAAAAAACCCAATAACACTTTGCCAGCACTCGGAATCGAACACCGGTCGTCTTGCTCACCAGTCACACTTACGACCACTACACCAAAGAGGCAAAATGAATGAAATTGTTATTACATTACAATTAAAATTAAAATGTCATTTCATGTAATTTTGACGTTCAAATTTTAATTGTATGACGACCTGAATTGTGTAGTAATAGTGACGCTGCTTTACGTGCTTAGGGTCTTGGGTTCGAATCCCGGTAGGAGCAAAAATTTGTGTGGTGAGCACATGGACATTTGTTTTCGAGTCATGGATGTTTATATGTAGAATAAGTATGTATTTACAAACAAAAAAGTATATGTAATATATCAACTATCTAGTGTCCACGACACAAGCTTTGCTTAGTGTGGCACTAGGTAGCGCTGTGTGTTAATGTCCTGCGATATTTATTTTTTTACTTATTATAAATAGTGCTGATTACGAGCGTATTTTTTTGGATATAAATATCGCTGGACATTAACACACAGCGCCACCTAGTGCCACACTAAGCTAAACTTGTGTCGTGGACACTAGATAGTTGATATACTACATATATACTTTTTTTTTGTTTGTAAATGCATACTTATTATACATATAAACATCCATGACTCGGAAACAAATGTCCATGCTCATCACACAAACATTTGCTCCTACCGGGATTCGAACCCAGGACCCTAAGATTGTAAAGCAGCGTCGCCACCACTACGCTATTCGGGTCGTAACTAGCGATATATGGTTGTACCATCTAATTCTGCTCATCATCATTTCACTCTATTAATGTTCCCACTGCTGGGACACAGGTCTCCTCTCCATGAGAGGGAATGCGATTTTTTGGTTGTAAGACCGGTTTCCTCACGATGTATTCCTTCACCGTTTTGAGAGCAGTGGTGAAGAAATAAATTACACGAAACAATGCACCTGCCTAAGTTCGAACCCAACTGTTCGTAAGTCGGAGCCATCACCACTGTGCCACCGCCACTCACCCCTTTTGTAAAACAGTCTTTTCAGCAATGTGATTTTGTAACAGTCTACATCAACATTTTCATGCAAATATGTGACCAGAATGGTGTCATAAAGTGGTTAGCTCAAATCCAACTTTTTGCTTCTTTGCATAGTTTAAAGTACAGAGCTATACAGGGTGAAATTGAATAGATGCGACAAATTTAAAAATACAATAATACGTGTTGTCAAGAAAAAGTATAAAATATCAAATATAAAATTAAAAAATAATTGATCAGTGTTACGGAAACCGTTAAAATAATAAAAGTATCAAAAATCTCGTCCGACTCATCGCAGTGCTCAATATAGCGGTTATTTACCTAATTATGCCTTATTTTTTCTTTTTATTTTGCATATTACTGGAATACTGATACTTCGTACTTAAATAAAGATAATAACATCAATGGACCTTTTGAAAACGATAATCGCATATTTTTTTTAACGATTTAGATTGTAGAAAAAACAGTTTATAATATTACTATGTTACTGTAACTGAACCTCCAATTTCATTTTGTCGCATTTATTAAAATTCACCCTGTATAACAGTGAAATGTAAAATAGGGAATCTGGGTTATTATTTCTTTTCGTGGAAAAATGTTTCGGAGAATAAATTAATTTTGTATTTCTGCTTTTTTAGTTTTTAGAAAAGCGTGGTCGTTGCTTTTGTATGTAGGTTTTCATAATACTTTGAACACAGTTGTTCTGGTCCATTGTGGACCATCTGTCGACCAGTGATGTAATGTTTCGTCGAAAATTAGGTTATTGACTATTTTATCAGTTTAAAGTCACATGTAATAGGACCGAGCATATTGCCGTCAACACATCCGACTCTAAACTGTGACTGAAAAACTCCTTATGAAAAAACCCGAAAACGCTTAGATTTTAAGTGTTTTATTATTTTATTTTATGAATCGTTGAAGAGAGTCGCTTTCACATAAATTATCTCCTGTCTATTCCCTCAGGAAGAAATAAGCCAAGATTAAAGATCTGTAATCTGTTAAGTATCTTTATTGAACGTTTATAAATCTTGTCGTTTACAAAACTGTAAAGGATAAGACAACTCGGTCGGAGTGTAACTGCAAACGCACTTCATCGTAAAACGCTTGAGGAGATCATCGTTTGTCTAGCCTTTTCCCAACTATGTTGGGGTCGACATCCAGTCTAACCAGATGCAGCTGTATACCAGTATTTTACATAGATCGACTGCCTATCTGACCTCCACAACCCAGTCAATACTGGGTAAGAAAGGAATACTTAGGGATAAGACTGGTTGTCAGACTTACGAGCCACTGACTACCTGTAACGACTCTCAAAGATTTTTAAATGACAGCCCAGACTCAAAACTCGGTATGTAATGGGTGGCCAGTGTCACCCATCCACGGACCAGCCTAGGCAAACACGGCTTAACTTTAAGAAAGACCCAAGTGGTCACGAGCTCCTCATAAAATTTTAATAAATCCTATAAAACAATTCTCCTAAATTCTTTAAACCAAAATAGGATTTCTCTTGCACTCGTAAATATAATTCGATTGAAGTAAAAGCCAGCCATATTTCAGTATACACTGAAATATTAAATTCGTCGTTTGGCTCTACGCCGCATGAATTTGAAATTTTAGCTAAAAATCCGCTACAAATCTTTTGATATTCAGTTAAGTGACCAAGAAAGAAATAATCGCGAGTTCTTGGGAATTACGGATATGTTTTGCGTTGCGGATTTTCCAATAAACGCACTGGTGGTTTTAAACGCTGTGGTGTTTTATCTTTACATGAACTTATCAGATTTGTTGCGCGTATGCACAAAACAAAAAGTAGATGCAATTGATGTGTCTCTGGCCTCAAATATTTACTGACCCACAAAACTTATATCACTATAAATTACAAAACAAAGTACTCCGCAGCGTCTGTTTTTCCGTTCGCCATAAACTCAAAAACTGCTGCACCGATTTCCATGCTGTTTGCATGCACCAATGGATAGAACTCTTCTCGAGGAAGGTTTTAGTATATAAGTTGTATGCAGGCGATGGTTTACAAGGAGCGGTGTGCGTCTCAAGGTTGCACCAGAGTCCAGCATGTATTAGGCGTGCACCTGACGCTGATATTCTAATGGACCTCTGTAGTGACATACAGACGTCGAGCAGACGAGATAAATTAAATAGCGCCATCTCTTTTCATCAGACACCGCTGCACCGTAATAAAAAAAGCTTCACATTTCATGATACCGTGTAGACTGGTTTATTCCCTTCTGTGGAAGAATAGGAAGAAGGGAGGAAGAATTCAGCGCTAGCAACATGGCAACAATGAAAATAAAAACCGGAAATTCAGCTCTAAAGTCACTGCAATCGTCCTGTTTATGACCCGAAAATCGCGTGCCTTTGTTTTACGGTGGCTGTTAGCAGTTATAGTTTTAGTTTTTATTACTTTCGAACAACGTGACATGAACATTAAAAATACAGTTTTACTAGACCTAACTGAATATTTTATGAGTCATTTTGTTATTTATTGCCGAATTTTAGCTGGGCTTACCTGCAGCCGAGTATTCTAAAGTTGTTAATTTTTACTTGCAATTTTTTTTGGCATTGGTTTTAAAGCACATTTTTTTAGCATATTTTTAAGTCTTTTAATATACGAAACGTCCGCACGTATGCGTGTGTGTAAAATACATGGTAGTGTGTGTAATTTTTTATTTATAGATTTAATGTATTTTTTATGTATAATTAAAAAAATATATTAGCATTCTGCACTCCTCCTCTATAAAAAGTACAATTGTGCAAAATTTCATATTCCTCAGTCTGCGCAGTTTTCGTAAAAAGGAGTACAAAGTTTTCTCTTTGCGTATTAATTTTATAAACGGTACTTGTAAAAATAAATTGTGTCTTTCTGTTTGTTCCAGGTAATTCCGGTTAATTACCGAAACGGCTTGACCGATTTTGACGGAACTTTTACTGGCAGATAGCTGATGTTAGAAGGAGTAAGTAAAGCTACTGCCTGAGATTCCCTCACATCGTACTGGTTTTATGCCTACTTCTTACGATGTCTCAACTATCGAGCTCTGGAACGCGCTGCTCTTTGGCATTAGAAAAGCTGAAAGCAAAATGGCTTTGAAAGAACAGTCCGGAAGTACTATTTAAAGTCAGACTAAATCACTCACAAGCTCGTCGTAGTAATTATTATAAGGTTTATCGTATTTTAGCCTATTTAGGATATGGATTTTAATATGTATTGGTTTATTTCATCTCATCTGTAATGTAGGAGTAAATGTTTGTGTGATGAGCATGGACATCCGGTTTCTAAGTCATGGATGTTAATATGTATAATAAGTATGTATTTACAATAAAAAAAAAGTATCTATGTAGTATATCAACTATCTAGTGTCCACGACACAAGCCTCGTTGCTTAGTGTGGCACTAGGTGGCGCTGTGTGTAATGTCCAGCGATATTTATTTATGTGAATCGATTTAAGTTAATAAAATGGTATTTTTCTAATTTTACTTTTTATACTCTAGTCCACTTGTGTACTACTCTTATACATGAAGTTTAAAAAAAAAAAATAAGATTAGGGTTCTGCGTGAAAAAATTAAAACCTTTGAAATTGTTAACAAAAATCGATTCAAATAGGGAAGTATTATTTCTATAATATTCAGACGCGATTTTTTAATAATAGCTCTTCAGATACCAAATTAACCGTCTGATTTCCGTCACAGTTTTCAAGCCCAGTGCGTAACCATCCACTTCAGAGGCTTTCTTTAATCCCCTTCGTGGGAAAATAAAAAGCTCTACCTTGTCTCATTTTATTCTTCTGTAATTTGTACATTTCACGCTTCAGTCACTTCAACTGCTTCAAATTCGACTTAAAAGATGTTTTTCTGTTTCTTGAAAATTCTTATTCAATTATTTATTTTGACCTAGTATTCATTTTCTATCTGATTGTTGGCTTATAACAATAATTTCGTGTTTGGGTATGGTTTGGTATAATGTGTGCGTGTGTATGTTTGTTTGTGTGTGTATGGTCTTCTCACCGAAACGGCTGGACGGATTTGCATGAAATTAGTACACATTGATTATGTCCTGGAGCGATGGGTGTTGGTTTATAGACAGACCCGCAGGCAGAAGCTAGTGAAAATATAACCAGAATGTTTGTCTGTAATGTTGTTTTTATATATTAAGTGCTTCGCCCGCGACTTCGTCCGCTAAAATTGTGATAGCTCAGCAAATTTGCATGAATAATAAATAATAATAAGAATAATAATCATTTATTCGCTAATGGACAGCACAACACAAAAGAGCAGCACATACATATAGATTATAACAACAAACAGCTTATCAATTAATTTAAAATTTTAAACAGCTCAACTGCGCTGAACATGCCCATAACGAAAGGGTAGCCAACTCAGCATATGCTGGGTGTAAAACACTCAGCGCTGGTTTTCAGTAGGCCCCCCGCAGTGACACACGGATGAGGGTATCACGCATGACATTAATATGATTCATAGCCTATGTTACTCGGTAAAGATGTAACTTTCTAATGGTGAAATTTTTTTTATCGGTTGAGTAGTTCTTGAGTTAAATCGTGACAAACAAAAAATCTAATCATTCCGCTTAAATTTTAGTTTAGATCTATATTTCTTATCATTTGTAACATAATGTGGCTGCCGAAATAACATTTATATGTCACTATAAAGAGTAGGAATTTTATCAATTTCATGTTCAACAATAAAATTATCATTCACGAACAGAACACAAGACATCGCTTTATTCGCTCCAAGACGGGTGTCTGGTTAAAATGCTCCGCGAGACAGAATCGAGTGGAGGAAACTAGAAACAAATCGATGTTGCATCCGTTCAATCTGCTGCTGCCAGCATTGCCGTGCCCTTCCCATGTATAATACGATTTGTACAAGTTATTCACATATCCGACATTAGTAAAGACGACATTTGAAAAGGAATGAAAACGTTTTTTTTTATATTAGCAGTTAGTAGTTAAAAGTTAAACAGTTTAAAGTGTTACTTAATAACCCACGCAAAGTGTTATTAAGTAAAACTTTGCGTGGGTTATTAAGTAAGGAACCAACGCAAAGTGTAACGTAACAACCTACGCAAAGTGTAACTTAATAACCCACGCAAAGTTTTACTTAATAACACTTTGCGTGGGTTATTAAGTAAGGAACCAACGCAAAGTGTAACGTAACAACCTACGCAAAGTGTAACTTAATAACCCACGCAAAGTGATATTATGTAACACTTTGCGTGGGTTATTGTTGTAATACTGGCTTTATACTGGCCATAAACTGTATTCAAAATTCTTCTTATTCTATGTAACTAGGTTACCTGATACTTCATAAAATAACATAACTGAAGAAACACGTCTTTTCTTTTCTATTTAACAAATTACAACATATCGTTATCAGCACGAAGCTCTAACAAGTATTTGTTTATTTTTAGAAAGTAATGCGTGTGTTCATAGTAATTTTGTTGAAGTGATATTTGTGCGATTTTTTGGGTACGAAATAAAATAGTTCTTCGTGTACTCTTATGAGATGGCGAACCCAAATGGATATACAACTGAGCGAGGTATGCGTAGTTCCTCAATTCCTACATTCTCTCTACATAATAGAGAAGGGTATAGTACGTGGAAATTTAAAATGCGTAATTATCTTATGCATGAGGAGTTGTGGGAAGCGATCAGTGGTTACCCCACAGGGACGAACGTTTCCAACGTTACAAAGACGAGGAGCGATCAGAAGGCACTAACAAAAATTTGTCTTACCCTGGAATCCTCTGCAATTACGCATGTGCGAAGTGCTACCACGGCAGCTGAAGCATGGAAAGCTCTACAAAATGCTTATGAGGACAAAGGTATGGGTCGGCGTTTACATTTAGAACGGAAGTTATACAGATTGAGACTTGAAGACTTTGATAATAATATTGAGTCTTATATCAATGCTGTTATTTCCACTGCTCAAGATTTGGCGGATATAGACAAAGTAATAGATGATGCGTCCATTGCTGCTATTCTATTGGGTGGTCTAACGTCGAGATATGACCCATTGATTATGGCTCTCGAAAATAGTCATGTTAATGTTACCTCCGAACTGGTAAAGTCCAAATTACTGAACGAAATGTCCAAGGAAAGCTCGATAAAA
Organism: Xestia c-nigrum; assembly: GCA_916618015.1. NCBI lineage: Eukaryota > Metazoa > Arthropoda > Insecta > Lepidoptera > Noctuidae > Xestia > Xestia c-nigrum. The sequence continues at coordinate 2,995,462 of OU745244.1, forward strand.
CTGGAGACAGCTATGAAGTCAAAGGTTGATGCCTTTTCTGTTGAGTCAAAGGCAAAGCACATTGTGTGTTATGGTTGTGGAGAACCTGGTCACAAGAGACCAAACTGTCCTCTAAAGAAAAAGAAGGTCATGAAAAGGAAAAATCCTACTAATAAGGACTCGACCTCTGTGTCTGCTTTAGGAGCAACGAATAATTATGACATGGACAAATGGTACATTGATTCAGGCGCTACCAAACATATGACTTCAAGACGAGATTGGTTTGTAGACTTAAAGCCTATTGATAATAAGGTAACAGTTGCAAACGGGACTAAGATTGACGCTGAAGGCATCGGTAAAATATCGATAAATACCGGAAACAACGTCAATACAATTAATGATGTGATGTATGTACCTAACTTGCAAACAAATCTTCTATCCGTGAAGACAGCAGTAGAAAAAGGGTTTACTGTAATGTTTGATAAGTCTGGTTGTAATTTATTTAATTCAAAAACCTTCTCCTTTACAGGTGATGCGGTTCTACATGGCTCGCCCTGTGGTGGATTGTACACACTTGATTGTGCGGTGAATATTCCCCAATATAGAGCCTATGTTGTGCACTCTGATTCTATCTCTAAGTATCAGGTATGGCATAAGCGTTTAGGTCATTTATGTCGCGTCGGTATGAATCTGCTAAAAAGTCATAAGGTTATTGATTTTAAGGACGTGCATAAATATCCATGTGTTGCTTGTGTTCAAGCAAAACAAGCTCGAAAACCGTTTAAGGCGATTACTTATAAAAGAGCAACTTCAATATTAGAACTGATCCACTCTGACCTTTGTGGACCAATGTCAGTTAGCTCTTTTCAGGGAAATTTATATTTTTTGGTTTTTATAGACGATTTTTCGAGAACTATATTTGTATATTTTATTTCTTCTAAGACAGAGGTAAAGGATAGATTTTGTCACTTCCAGTCTATGGTTGAAAGACAAACTGGGGCTCAAATTAAAACAATAAGGACTGATAATGGGAAGGAATTCGTCACTAATGAATTCTCAAGTTATCTTAGATCTTGTGGTATTCAGCATCAAACCACGGTACCATATAGCCCTCAACAGAATGGTGTTGCCGAGCGCACTAATCGCTCAATTGTAGAAAAGGCACGCTCTCTTATGGCTGAAAGCGATCTTTCTAAGGCATTTTGGGAAGATGCTGTTCGAACGGCTGTGTATCTGAAGAATAGATGCCCACACCGTGCCTTAAATAATAAAACTCCCTATGAGTTGTGGAATGGTTGCAAACCAGACCTAAGTAATCTCAGAGTTTTTGGGTGCAGAGCTCTTATCCATATACCTTCTTGTCACCGTAAGAAATTGGATCTTAAAGCTGATGAAGCTATATTTGTAGGCTATACAGAAGATCCTAATAGTTATCTTTTTAGAAATTCATCTTGTCCTAGAATCTTACAAAAGTCTAGAGACGTTACATTTTTTGAAGATTGTTTTTCTTCTTTAAATAATAGAAATGTCAACAACAATACTAAGACTTCTACTGAACCTGTAGTACTTTGTAATAGTCTGCCTATACAGGAAGAAACCAGTACAGTTCAAGAGTCTTTTGAACATGTTCCAGTGGTCACTGTTGAACCAGCTCCAGGCCATACTGTTGTCACTGAAGATCAGACTGCTGAAACTGATCAATTTTTTGAAGCGATTGAGGAAGCAGTAGTTTCTACTGGTCAAACTGATGGACAACGTAGATATCCTTCTAGAGACCGGAAACCTCCTAATTATCTCTCATACCAAGTTTCTAGTCAAGTGTCTGACGAGCCTAGAACTTATAATGAGGCTACATGCGCTGATGATGTTGAAAAGTGGCAGATGGCAATGACGAATGAATACAATTCATTGATGAAGCTAAAGACATGGAAATTGGTTGACAGAGGAAACAAGAAAATTATACCATGTAAATGGGTTTATAAGTTAAAGAAAGATCCAGCAGGAAATGTTGTGAAGTACAAAGCAAGATTAGTTGCTAAGGGTTTCACCCAGACGCCAGGTGTAGATTATTCTGAGACATTTTCTCCTGTCGTGCGGCACTCCTCCTTGCGTACTCTCCTGGCTCTCGCAGCCGAGTTGGATTTGAAAATGCGTCACTTGGACGTGGACACTGCGTTTTTAAATGGAGATCTGCAAGAGAAGGTCTACATGGAGCAACCTCAAGGTTTTAAAGTAAAAGGTATGGAGGACAAAGTGTGTCTCTTACAAAAATCCTTGTATGGACTTAAACAAGCTCCACGTGCCTGGAATATAAAGTTAGATAAAACTTTATCATCTTTTGGTTTTATGAAAACTCCATCTGAACCGTGTGTGTATACCAAACTTTTTGGAAAAGAGTTAGTTATCGTTGCAGTCTTTGTCGATGACATAATTGTTTTTTACAGTAATGACAAGACGTTTGACATCGTCAAAAATGACTTGCAAAAATATTTTTCAATAAAAGATTTGGGCTATTTAAGCTATTATCTTGGTTTGAATATAACCAGAAAAAATGATGAAATAAAAGTACATCAGAAAAATTATATAAATAATCTTTTACAAAAGTTTGGAATGGAGAATTGTAAAACTTGTACAACTCCGCTGTCGGGAAAACTGGAGGTTAGTGCCAGCATTGAAGGAAGCGATTTATTTAAGGAGGTTTATCACTGAATTAATTTCAGATCCTATGGTAAGGCAAACATTATTACCTAATACCGTTACTATTTGTACTGATAGTCAGAGTGCACAGAGTTTGGCCTTAAATCCGGTACATCACCATAGGACGAAACATATAGATACCAGGTATCACTTTATTAGAGAAAAGATTAGTGATAATTCGGTAAACTTAAAATATACCAAATCAAGTGATATGCCCGCTGACATCTTAACTAAACGATTGCAGCGTGTGGCACATGATAGATGTGTACTGGGTTTAGGTTTAGTGTAAATATATTTTTACATGTTTACTCCAGTACATAGCACCTATACATTTTTTCATATTTTTATTAAATTGGTATATTTTGAGTCTATTTTCATATGTTTTATATTTGTGAGAATTTTGATTATGGGGGCGTGTTGTAATACTGGCTTTATACTGGCCATAAACTGTATTCAAAATTCTTCTTATTCTATGTAACTAGGTTACCTGATACTTCATAAAATAACATAACTGAAGAAACACGTCTTTTCTTTTCTATTTAACAAATTACAACAGTTATTAAGTAAGGAACCAACGCAAAGTGTAACGTAACAACCTGCGCAAAGTGTAACTTAACAACCTACGCAAAGTGTAACTTAATAACCCACGCAAAGTGATATTAAGTAACACTTTGCGTGGGTTATTAAGTAAGGAACCAACGCAAAGTGTAACGTAACAACCTACGCAAAGTGTAACTTAACAACCTACGCAAAGTGTAACTTAATAACCCACGCAAAGTGATATTAAGTAACACTTTGCGTGGGTTATTAAGTAAGGAACCAACGCAAAGTGTAACGTAACAACCTACGCAAAGTGTAACTTAACAACCTACGCAAAGTGTAACTTAATAACCCACGCAAAGTAATATTAAGTAACACTTTGCGTGGGTTATTAAGTAACACTTTGCGTAGGTTGTTAAGTTACACTTTGCGTTGATTACCTCCACGAACTCCGAACTATTCAATCCATCCATCAGCACAATGTTTTGAGTGCGCTACATTGAGTTATACACCAAAACGTGATTTTTGACCCCAAAAAAAAAGTTTATTCACAGGAATAAGTTTTGTGTAGAGTTACTTAGTTTGATGTACAGAATGCTTGTTGGCTTCGTGATGAGGTGGTTTACACCCTGTATGTTATTTTCTATCAACGACAAACATGTTTGTGTACCCTGTTTATTTCCATATACAGGGTAAATTTCTCATACATACAAATAGAAAATAGATCTATTTTATGTTAGCCTGAAGGTATGCTGACATTTATCGGTACCTTGCGTCCAAAATAGAAGATGTTATCGTTCCCTCCCAGCTTCGCAGATGTTTTGAACAAGTTTCGCGTGGGCGCTCTGTGATTGCGCACAAACTTCCCAGAATTCGCTAGTATTACGATGTTCCGAGATGTCTTTGTTATTATAAACAATAACATGGCAAGTTCTTTTGTACGACAGTTTTAAGGAGTTTGACTGGACGATTTGTAGACTGGCTTCGGAAACTCGCCGATACTTCAGTTAGTATGTGTCCGTTATTTGTCCGAACAGTAAGTCGTGGGTTCAAACCCAGACAGGCGCATTACTTTGTGTAATTTATTTCATCACCACTGCTCTCAAAACGGTGAAGGAAAACATCGTGTGGAAACCGGCATGTCCTAGAATCAAAAATTCGAAGACATGTGACATCTACCAATCCGCACTGGGCCCGCTTGGTAGATTATAGCACATTCCCTCTGTTTGAGAGGAGGCCGTGTCCCAGCAGTGGGAACATTATAGGATGATGATGATGATGATGATGATGATGATGTGTCCATACCGGTATGACCAAACGTATAAGTTACGAACGCACTCAAGGCAAGCTATTTCGATACACGGTAGGCGCCAAGCGTGCAGTGCGGGCAGTTGCGAAGATTTTAAAACATTCGCTTCACTCAGCTCGCTAGTACCTAGACCAGTGTGTTCGTAGGTTTACATAAGAAATGCTCGTTAGTAAGAACTTTTAATCATGTGATAGAACACTCAGACGAAGCATGTAAGAGATTTGTGTATTCAGCTTTTGCACGAAATGACTTAAACGCAATTTCACTAAAGTTAGCATCTTTCGTTTTTTGCAGAAGATTATATCATGACGTTTTTTTTTAACATAACTTGACAGACTAACGAAGCAAAGAAAAAAGGTGAAAAACAAATGAGAACAGAAAAAACACGCGTGAAATTATGTGTTCAAAAAGTATGTAGTCTACGGAATAGGTACTTACCTACTTGAGAGGCACAGTCGTATTATCGAATTTTGTTTCTTCGAAAACCTTTCAACGACATTTCTATACTGCGACGCCTTGTTAAATCGACGTTTTTTTACTGCGATATTTCAATAGTAAAAACCCTTGAACTGTTTTCTTTTTGGAAGTATCCATTAGCATGTAATGGGTAATTGTTTTTTTTTAATTATTCGTACAATGGTTAACACTATGCAATATTTTAATAACATTAAAATTAAAACATCAATAATACCCCGTATTCACTCGCTTTTCCAAAGCACAGACATCTTAGCACATAATCATAAAAAAAGATACTGAACGAACATCGAAGTTTCGAAGAGCCAGCGAGTTGCTATACAAATATTTTTATTTGTATCTCTGAAAACTTTTCAAAGGAAGTACTCATTATGTAAACACGCCCTACTGAATCCACTTCCAGGAGTTTCTAAGAAATCCTGGAGCAACAGAATACAAAGGAATTAAAGTTCAACATTTTTAAAGTTAATTTAATTTGCTTTCGATGCAATGTTGCGAGCTTCTATCGAGTTGGACGGAATTGTGTTTGTTGAATCGAATTGTGCACGGTTCATTGACTTAGTGTTATTTTATTAGAAAGGTGTTCTACAAAAGAGCTTCCACGATCCAGGCATAAGATAATCAACCTATAACATTCCCAATGCTGGGAGTCTGCTGGGATTCGGTCATCATCCACCAGATGTGCCAAGTTCAGGAGTGGATGTCACCTGTCTTTGATTTCTGACACCGACTTCGTCACATTGTTTGCCTTCACCATTTAGTGTGTGCCTCTAGGTTCTGATCTAAATGTGCACCAAATTTCTACCGGATTACGCGTATATACGCGCGCCGCATTACGCACTCCAAAAAAATGAACGTTCGTTTGGGGTGAAGGAGCGCGCGCAGAGGCAACTGTTGCTTATACGTGCTTAAGTAGGTCAAATATTGTACACGTCACACATAAAACAAGAGGCGCGAGAGTACACGCGTATACGCGCTTCCAAAATCGAGCTTATATGCGCGGCAAATACGCTAATCTGAAATCAGAAGCGTGAAAAGATAGCTCAGAGAAATACTGACCGACAAACAGACACAACTACTTCCATTTGTAATATTAGCATGGATAGAAAAAAAAAGCTACCCCTTTCCTTCAACCGTCTACCTACATCCCAGTAAAAGAATTTAACGCAAACACATTTCAAAGCAAGTAAATGCTCCGTACCTCGCAACGTTGCTTACCATCCTGCAATTAAAAGTTAACTGAGAGAAGCGAGGTATTAACTAAACTCATTTATTAGTTCAGCGGTCTCTTGTAAAGGAGACCTGTTGATATATTTGTATTTGGTAACTATAAACTTATATTAAATAAACTTTGTCCCACAATACAATATTTGGCGAGATTTGTCCCTTCGAACTTCGAACCCTGTGTTCTAAGCAAATTGCGATACTTGTTTGTGCAAACTTTGCAAAAGACATATTGAACAATATCTCGCCTGTGTTTGCCAATGGGTTAGGTAGATGTGTAACTATTTTGTTTTCATGTGTCCAACTGCTGGAATAAGGCCTTTTCTCCTTCCAAACCTCAATATCTGGTGAAGCGTGGTCCACAAACAAGATCAGACCGCCACACCACCCTCGCCGCGGCTTACCTCGGCGATGAATATTCCGTCAGGCGTCTAGTGAGTGTGATCTTTGCCCACTTCTCCGTGTGCATTCGCGCTACGTGGCCAAGCCACTCCCACTATGCACACACGGATGGCCGGTGGTTCCCTAAAATTCTGAAGTGTCGACCGCGAACCGGAAGACGTTGCGTCGGAAGACCTCAGACTAAGTGGACTGATGACCTGGTGAAGGTTGCAGGAATCCGCTAGATGCGAGTCGCACGAGACCGGTCAATGCGACACTTAAGGGAGGCCTATGTCCAGCAGTGGACGTCTTTTGCCTGAAATGATGATGACGATGCGTACCAAAGTAATGTGATTCATATTATAAGCCTAATACAGGGTGTAAACCACCTCGTCACAAAACCGTCAAACAAGCATTCTGTACATCAAACTAAGTAACTTTACGCAATAAAATATTTCTGGGAAACCACTTTTTTTATTGAGGTGAAAAACTACTTTTTCTGATATAACTCAATGTAACGCACTCCAAACATTGTGCCGGAGGATGGATTGAACAGTACGGGGTTTGTGAAAGTATTTAAAGTAAAAACTTTAAAACAAAAACTTGTCAAAAAGTTGTAACTTTGACCCTCAATACCTCAATAACTAGAAGGTTCCCAGGTGTGATGTAAATCAAAAAAAATATCGATATTACAAGGAGAACAAGTGCCTTTCGGCTTCGTTAAGAGATGTTTTACACCCTTTATGATTCTACTAAAGCGGTCATTCTACGCCCCCGGACCCAACGCATACCAGTAGACCACAAGAATATCGAGTCAGAGAACGTATCAACAGAATGCAGTCATCGAGTAAACTTTGCGCCATGAAAACAGTTCACAACTTCGCCTCAAAACAGTTTCAATAAAAATTCGATAGATTAGGATTATCTGGGATATCGAGACTGAAACGAAATCTCTGTGGATGGTAGATAAATGCATTTTCCCTGCACTTGTATCTTCAATCCGCTGCAAAACGAATATCGACCAAACTAGATTGTTTTCGAGCGATTGCGTTCACACTTTTGGAAGGAAACTGAGTATCAACTTTTTGTAGTAGGTATACCTATTTCAGAATATCATGGTAGGTAAAACATAAAAAAACTTTTTTACAAAAAATAAAACCGACTTCAGAGAAAACATAAGGTGAAAAATAACTTTAGCTTCAGAAGTCGGTGACCTTTGTTTGATTGATTTAGTTTTTTTGTCACCGACTTCTGAAGCTAAAGTTATTTTTCACTTTTATGTTTTCTCTGAAGTCGGTTTTATTTTTTGTAAAAAAGTTTTTATTTTTAATTTTTTAGTGGTTCACATGTACTTACCCCTTCACAGCGTATCGGCGTGATTTTCTTTTATGAACTGGTGTAAACAATAGACAGATATGAGATTTCGGTGATCCCAATACATTTGCTATCATTTATTGAGGAGTTCCCGTCGCCTATCTTCCGAAGTTCTTCATCAGATCTTTACCAAATTGAAATGGCATCACTCCAAGAACGTACTCTTCCTAAAACTACCCAAATCGCTTCTGGTGTGCCTATTTCTCCAGAATCCCATTAAATAGAACTTAACATATCTAACTGTCGAAATCTGGGTGTTGTGCACTACCTCAGAGCAAACAGGCGTAATGTTACGTCACTATGTTACATAAACAATAAACAACCAAGCGATTGCAGCAATTACTGCAGCTTTGCCCTGTGTTTTTGAAGAGTTCCATTTATATCATTTATATCTCCGAAGATCAGCGTCAGATCTTAACCAAATTAAAATGGAACCACACGGAAAGCACCAGCTTTCAAATAAAAAAAGAATCATCAAAATCGGTTAACCCAGTCGAAAGTTCAGAGGCAACAAACATTGTTGAAATCTGGGAGTTTTGTACACATCTAGGTACCCTCTCAGAGCATACAGGCGTGATGTTACGTCATGATATAGTATGAGCAATGAACCTACAAGCGATTGCAGCAATTACTGCAGATTTGCCGTCTATTTTTGAAGAGTTCCATTGTATATCTCGGAAGATCAGCATCAGAAAATTCAAATGGGACCTATCGACAAGCACCAGCTTTCAAACAAAAAAAGAATCATTAAAATCGGTTCACCCAGTCGGAAGTTCTGAGGTAACAAACACAAAAAAAAAAAAAATACAGACGAATTGATAACCTCCTCTTTTTGGAAGTCGGTTGAAAAAGAGCGTGTGGCGGGTTAAGCAGCTCTTGCCTGGTCGATCCTTGGATGGTTGAACATTACATACTGATTTCCTCCATGCCACGGAAAGCACATTAGGAAGTCGATCTTGCCTGTTATTTGTAGATATTTGACAGTCGTTACAAGTCAGTGGGCCGAAGTACCCTGCTAGTCCGGTAAAATTAGAATAAAAAATAGGGGTGAGGTTACATTATTCCCACTAGGCTGAAAATTGGTAGGATTGTTCAATACACTATTATAAAGAAAATGTGAAAAGTCCTCATCGATCCGCCGCGTGCAAAAAAAATTACGCGGGGCAAAGGTCACAAAAACGGGATTTTCACAATTTTCAGCAAAACGGTAAGTTTTATCATAAAATTAGTTTGGACCAAAATTGCAGATAAGATAATTCAATAACACAAAATAAACAAAATGTCTCAACACTTTTTTTCCTAAGACACACCGTTTTTGAGAAAACCAATTTATCTAAACAGTACATCTGCCTTTGGAAAATAGGCGACATAAAAGTCATCTTCTGAAAATTTCTTGTTAGTTTTCTTGTTTTTCGAGGCCGGTTTCTCAAAATAAATGTATGACAATAGTCGTGCAAATTACAGAATCAACATTATTATAGCTAACTAGCTGACCCACGCAACTTCGTCTGCGTCACATAAGAGAGAAAAACGAAAGGAAAATTAATAATCCCCGTTTTTGCAACATTTTTCATTCCTGCTCCGCTCCTAATAGCCGTAGCGTGATGTTATATAGCCTAAAGCCTTCCTCGATAAATGGACTATCCAACACAAAACAATTTTTAAATTTGAATCAGTAGTTCCTGAGATTAGCGCGTTCAACCAAACAAACAAACAAACAAACTCTTCTGCTTTATAATATTAGTATAGATTCGCTTTCTCAAACGGTACCAAAAAAACCTCTTTTAGTAAGTGAATGACCAGAAAATAACGATTGTTCATGAGATTACTTTTATTAAAATACTACCTATTTTAATAAAACTGGGTAGTTCAGGTTTTCCGATGTACGTCTTCCTTATTGCAGATTTTCTTGTTATCACTATGTGATGTTAGCTGTTTGACGTATTGTGCCGGATACTGGTCGATCAGATCATCTAAGATCTGTCTCTATCATCGGAAAACCTGTACTACCCAGTTGCACGACAAAGGTCATATATTTATTTTCAGAAACCGGCCTCGAAAAACAAGAAAACTTTTTAGAAATTTTCAGAAGATAACCTTTATGGCACCTATATTCCAAAGGCAGATGTACTGTTTTGATAAATTGGTATTCGGAGGATACATTCGTTTATAAGCTATCAGAAAAGTATCAGTTTAATATCCTGAATGACGTAGATTTCTCACAATCGGCACTGTATGGTGTCAAGGAAAACTTCGATTACAACTTTTACAACTTCTTGAATCGTTATATCTCAAAAAAGGTTGCTCTTACTGACCTTGAATTTTTTTTTCCACACTTTGGATTCACTTGGACAATTGTCGAATTGTGTGTAATAGGATTCCCAACATTCATGCCAATTTTTAGCTGGGTGCGAATTAATGTAGCCTTGAATGTCTATTTTGACCGGAGTATGCCGACCACAAGATAGTTGGGAAAAGGCTAGGCCTAGGGTTCCGATACCAGTCTATCTGGAGGCATCTGAATATCAGTAATTTAAAAAAAACGACTGTGTATTTGACTGTACTGCTCTTGATGGTTGTTTGTCAGAATTCCATGCAGGCTTTTCGAAGTACGAAAGTCTTTTGTAGATCTTTATCGGTTCAAACAACCAAATGTTTATCCAAAAGATAATTATTTCATTTTTTACTGAAAACTTACGAAATCATCATTTTTTTTTAATGATACACAAAACAACGCTCTTCGCGGTGCTCAGTTTTTGACCGGGCAGGTTCAGCCTTGAAGACTGTTTACTTAACGCGAGAAGTATTTAAATTCCTAAACCTCATTATCACAGAAATTGGTCAAAAAGAAAATCCAGTGCTTACAAATAAAAAACAAAATGTCCTTCAACTAAACGTGATTAATCCAAGAAGCAAAATTAAGACGAACGCTGAAGACCTGTCTTTAGTATAAAGCTCTGGTCAAACCGGGGCGAATCCCGCTTGCTATGCGGGTAAAAATTCAGTCGCACCGATTGTGTCAATTGCATGGAGGTAAAACTTGAGAGCATAGTCGCACCAGAGGACTCGACAGCCTGGGGCCCCGAGATTTGCTTTAGTTTGAATAGTTCTTAAAATTGCGGTCAAATCGAATAGCGGATTTGCTGCGAAAAACGGACTTTGATAGATATTTCAGTGAGTAATCTGTCTGGTATTCAGCCGCATCCAGTTTTAGTGGAAGACAAAAAACAAAGTTGGGGAAATCCAAATCAAAATATGTTATCGAGAAAAAATGCATGGTTTGGATTGGTCATTTCCTATAGAAACTCCATGGTTACTCTTTTAAACTGATTTGGTTTTTACAATATTATTAGTACGTAAGTATCCGGACAGCGTAGGTCCGACAATAAGTCGTTGCTTCATCATCATCATTTCTGCCGAAAGACGTCCACTACTAGACATAGGCCTCCCCCAAGTGTTGCCACATTGACCGGTCCCGTGCGACTCTCATCCAACGGATTCCCGCTATATCACAAAAAAGTTAAAAACAAGATAAAAAATAACAATCATCTAGAAACCTACAAGGCCTACAATGTTCACACTCACACATTCGCAAAAGAACAACCTAGGCACATGATGAAGTCTGTTCGAAAGTGATACCGCGGCCCCGGAACATAAAGAGCGAGGAAGGAACATGGATAGGTTTTAGTCAGTGAAAGTTTGACACTCCCTCCCGCTCAGCCTAGAGTGGGAGAAGTTATTTGATGATTTCCCATCCGTAAAAAAAGGCACATGATGAGGATCTGCAAATTCTAGCGTCCGAGATCCGCTCTCCACTCGCGTAAGTTAGACCGCCCCTTAAGACGGCAAGGCAAAAACGGTTCCTGACAAAGATTAGTTATGCAGAAGGGACAGAAGACAAGGATTATGTAAAGTGGGTGGGATGAAACTAAACCTTTGTATTTTGTGAAGGAAAATGGATATAGCCGTAAGTTAAGGCTTAGAGCTGGGACTACATCCCTGGCCTCTTGCATGAGCAATAATTATTTATTCACAGAGACAGTTACAATAGGGTCACACACCAATCAATTGACATACTTTTTAGACACTGTCAAAACGCGGTTCTCTTATACATTTTGTAAGGCAATAGCACGCTGTGACGTCACTCAATTACTAAACTAATTGGTTTTTTAAGAGATTGGTGAAAACAGCGGTGGCCCAGTGGTGGTGGCCTCGACTTACGAACAGTAAGTCATGGGATCGAACGTATGTTATTTATTTCATCCCCACTGCTACAACGGTGAAGGAAATCATCGTGAGGAAACCGGCATGTCCTAGAACCAAAAATTCAAAGACATGTGACATCTACCAACCCGCATTGGGCCCGCGTGGTAGATTATAACCCAAACGCAAAATACGCGCTTTGACGTGGAGTTGCGGACACCAGCCCGTTATACATACATACATAAGAGATTGGTGTCTCGGAATTATTGTCTTATAGTGTCATTTACCCATTTATCCTTAGACAATTAAACAATGCACACAAAGTGAAAATGACAACCTACATTTTTTTATGGAGAATCATTAAATGACCCCTCCAACTCTGGGCGGAGAAGGAGGGAGTGTCAGACTTTTACTGACTAAAAGCCATCCATGTTCCTTCCTTGCCCTTTACGTTGCGGGGCCACGGTATCTCTTTCGAACAGTCCCGCAGCCATGACAACCTACCTAGGAACTTATGTACTCCTGTAATCCCCAGAGGCTTGGGCAGAAGGCCACGTGGTGGCTACCGGCCACCGTAGATGCGGGCCTGTGGACGGCTGGCTATGGGCTAGCTAGCCGTCCGGCCGTCTAACGACGACGACAGGCCGTGTCGACGGCGCGTTCGTGTTCCACGCGCGCCTCAAATAGATGTCAGCAAAAAGAGAGGGGCCCGCAAGGGCCGAAGCCTGCCGGGGTTGCGGGCCTGTTCGAAAGAGATACCGCGGTCCCGGAACGTAAAAGGCAAGGAAGGAACATGGATGGTTTTTAGTCAGTAAGAGTCTGACACTCCCTCCCGCTCGGCCCAGAGTGGGGGGGGTCATTTGATGATATCCCATCCTTAAAAAAAAAAAAAAGGCTTGGGCAGAAGTGTATCTAATAGTACACCTATATTTCGCTAGTTATGTTTAAGTCCCATGTAATAAAGGGCGAGCCTAATACACCGGGTGCAAATCCAAACTTCTTGAGAGAAATTCTTAAAGAAAAACCCAATTTGTTCGCTCCGGGAATCGAACCCGGTAACGATCACTACACCAATGAGGCAGAACTTATATAAGTTCTACTAACTAATATGTAAATGTTCTCTGAGTGACCTCTAGGTGTCTTATACATTTGGTCGAGTAGGCATTGGAATTTTGTTTGGGGCCGACGCGACAGGTCGCCGAACGCCCCTACGAGGACACGGTGTTGCTACGCCCACGCGGGGCAGACCTCCACCGTGTGCTCCACCGTGTTCTCCGGTATGACTATACCCTTTCTGTTACACGTTGTATAAACATTTGATAAATGGACTATCAAGCCCAAGAAGAAATATAATATCAATTCCAACCAGAAGTTCTTGAGTCTAGCGCGTTCAACCAATCAAACGCTTCATTCATATTAGTATAGAAAAGGAATTCTTGAACACAATGTCATGCTTCTAAACCCAGACATGATCTTTCAGTAAATGAATAAACCTAGTCTGTTTTGTTCCATTCCTAAGAAAAGCGTCCCTTCATTTTCACCAAGTAGATGCTACTATTAAAATACTTTGATTTTCTTACTCTGCAAAGCCCTGACTGGAGGCTATGCCGTTCACCCACAGGATAGTCCGGTTAAGCAGACGACAACCTCCTAGGTTGAACTGCGAGAAACCATTAAAAGAAAACAATGGTGTCGATTCTGTTGTGCACAAACTTAACTTAATTTAGGCTATTGCTATCTTTTACTAAAAGGCTGTGCAAGAAAAGGACGGCAATAGCTATCAACTAAGTTAGAAATGTCAAATTAGTTTATGCTTTGCGCTTCACCGTGTTTTTAGTCGACATGTTTTTACGTGCACCCTTCATTTGTATGGAAATATTAGTTCGAATTAAATTTGACAGCTCTAAATTACGTCCGTCTCTTTCTCGTTCTATTGGACGGAAAAAGATAGAAATAGCCTAAATTAAGTTTAGTTTGTGCACAACAGAATCGACACCAATAATAACAAAAAAAAGACATGTAAAACAGTTGAAACATCTTAACTCAAGATTCTCAAAACAAACATTTTGCCCCTTTCATATCAATTCCCTAGTAACTCTTTATGCAAAGGGATTATAGTAATAAAACATTCATGGGTTATTACTACTCATCCTTTTGTGACGTCATTTTGTCTCGCGAAAATTGAACCAATGTGTCTTAGAGACAAGGGGTGATATACATTTTCCATTTTTATGGAGTCTTCTATGTCTCATTTTGCATGTTTTTTGAGGGGTGGTAACGCATATTGTGTACTGTAGTAGATAGTAAAGAGTATGTTTTTCTCAATCGCTTGAAGCTCCACCTGTGGAGTTCATAAGAGCTTTAAAGGATTTTCTAAAACATAGTAAATGAGCGAATAACAATAGAAATGCATCGCTCAATATCGATGATGAATATAGTGTTTCTTTCATACTTAAATCTATACTTATAATATTATAAAGCAGCAGAGTTTGTTTGTTTGGTTGAACGCGCTAATCTCAGGAACTACTGATTCAAATTGAAAAATTATTTTTGTGTTGGATAGCCCATTAATTGAGGAAGGCTAAATAACATCACGCTACGACCATTAGGAGCGGAGCAGGAATGAAAAATGTTGCAAAAACGGTTTTTTTTTTTCCTTTCGTTTTTCTCACTTATGTGACGCAGACGAAGTTGCGTGGGTCAGCTAGTTACGCTATAAAAAGTATGTGAGTTTTCATTTATACGAACACGTCATCATCTCCCTAGCCTTTACCCAACTACGTTGGGGTCGGCTTGCTGAATACCAGTATTTTACATGGAGTGACTGCCTATCTGACCTCCACAACACAGTTAATATTGGGAAATAGGATACCACTTGGTAAGACTTGTGTCAGAGTTTTGGGGCCACTGACCACCAGTAACGACTGACAAAGATGGACAAATGACAGCCACAGACCAACCTAGGCAAGCATGGCTTAACCTAAACATCGACCTGAACGGCTGATAATATTTAGAAACACGTACTAGATGAATTAATGTTGCATACCTATCAAGTGTGTTAAAGGTAAATATGATGAGGAAGCCGTTTATATAAAATTTCAGTATTTTTAATTTATTTTTCTGTTTTATATTTAAGTCAAATATCATAAAAAGGTGAGCCTATTTCTATCAGCCGGGTACAAATTCACACTCCGTGGCTGCTACTACACCATTCCTGAAAACCCAATAACACTTTGCCCGGCCCCGGAATCGAACCTAGGACTCGTTCGTTGTTCTATGTTGTTAAATATTAATGTACATTATTATATTACCCACACAAAGATTTCGAAATAAATTTATCAAAATGATGGTAACAAATGCAACAAAATCTCTTGCGTAAATTAAAAGAACAACACGGTTTAACAAACAGACTCAAAAAACAACTTCACGTTAAGTACATTTGTAAGATATAAAGTAGGACACTCAACATGGATGGCCTCAGAAACTTGCAATTCCTTTTAAAATGACATCATATTTCAATGTTGAAAAGCTAGGGTTGGCAACGTGCACGCACTGCATACTAACAACTTCAAGACGTATATGGTCGCAATCTTAACAACGTATTCTTGGCACCGCTTCGGCTGACTGAACAAAATATACGATTTCATAAACTTCAAAATGGCGGCTACTACATAAATGTATAGTAATGCGTTTCAGTGTCGGGAATAGCGTTTCAGCGAATTAAAAATGGAACATTGCATGGCTATAATTTTAGTTACTAACTAGCTGACCCACGCAACTTCGTCTGCGTCACATAAGAGGCAAAAAGCTACGTACTACTACCTACCTACTACTACCTACCTACTACTACCTACCACTACCTACCTACTAATACCTACTTACTACTTACCGTTTAAACCTTCCCAGGACTTCCACAAATCATTCAAAACCAAAATGAGCCAAATCGGTCCAGCCGTTCTCGAGTTTTAGTGAGACTAACGAACAGCAATTAATTTATATATATATATATAGATAATAAAATAACGTCTGTTTATCGCCAAAGGGATAATGGAAAAGTTGGTATAAAACCCTCACATTTTGCCAGTTATAATGTATTACCTCATGCTTAACAGTAAAAAATAAAAAGTATTTAATGTTCTCACACAGGACAGACAATAAAAATAAAATAAAATATGAAAAAAAAACAATTGAAATTAAAAAACCAGTCTAACAATAATAAAAAGGGTTAAAATAATGTAATACTAAAACATAATATTCAACTGAGCATAGGTCTTGTACGAAGCATAAAAATGCGCATATAATGATAATTCGAATTCCGATATTTATTGCTGAACATCTGGAAATGTATGTATGTACTTTACATTTTATACATTTCCAGATGACATATCAATACGCAGTCCAATGTATTGTACCAAATCAGGTATGCAAAGTTTACAATCATAGTTATACAATTTCATAAAATCCTATCAATATCACAAATAGAGTCGGAAAGAAAACAAAATCAAATTAGTAGCCCATAAAATGTCATAAATTCAAAATAATACCAACGTTACAAAATGTCATAAATCAAGATAAAATAAAAAATACCACAAACAGATATAGAAAGAAAATGAATGTATGAATTGTAAGCATTATTATATTGGTAATAAATAACATGTACTTATCTAGTTATAATTTACTTTAATTGTTTATAATAATCAACCTACTTGTTTCGTTTGATCAGTCTAACGACTTTCAATTTGCGATTATGCATCATTTAAATCATATTTTTAATTACACTTAGTTATTTCACTTCTAACTATTTAAACGATCAAAAATACAATAATAATTATTTACAATATAAAACAAGTAAGATGACTTACTTGTTTTGACTAGTCGGTGTAACGTCTTTTAAATTTAAATAGAATCAGGTGATAGTCCGCCCCCACTTTTAATAAGTTACTTTTAGAGGGAGTGTGGACTTTCGAGGCAGACTACTCTTAGCGTTCGCACTGAACAGTCGGTTTTAGTTGAGACATATTAAAGCTACACTAGAAATCGTTTTGAAAATATTGTAAAGTGAATAAAGTGAATAAACTTGATTTATTGGAAGGCTGTGTTTTTACTCCTGAAACTTCCCAATAGTTTCAGAAAGTGGGATTATATTGAGGGTTATCCCTCGATATTCGCTACGCCTACACACAAAAAAAAACGTAAGTTATTTCTTTCCATTTTTATTTTCTGTTGTTTTCTTTATTTTAATTTTTCTCTTTCTCTTGAAAAGTGTAATTAATAACGAGTCAAACATTACCTATGTGGATCACCACAAACTTCATGCCAGGGCTACTCCCTGGGGTTGTGCGTGGCTGATTTTAGGGGAGCTCGCGCCATACGGGGCTACCCCGTGGTGCGTGCTTTATTTTGATTCCTTATTATTATACATCATCCTTGATATCGCTGAATGTGTCTAGCCAGGGCTACTCCCTGGGATAACATGTAGCTGATGTCACATAGGGCAAACATTTTTTTTTCCCCTTCTTTATTTTTTTTTTTATTTCTATTTCTTGGTTCTTGATGAATGTATATATTATCGAGTTAACATTTCATGAGTCGCTGCGAGCCTCTTGCCAGGGCTACTCCCTGGGGGTGTCAGTAGTTGATTTTGAAAGGGCTCGTACCATCCGGGGGTACCGTGTGGTGCGTGCCTAGTTAACTTCTTAAGATATGCATTTATTGTGCTCCTGATACTGCTGCATGTGTCTAGCCAGGGCTACTCCCTGGGATTACATGTAGCTGGTATTACAATGCACGATCATTATTTTTTTTCCTTTATTTTTCCATTGATCTTCTTTACTTGATTGATGTGTATTTTATTGTGTTGAAATTACGGGAGTCACTGCAAACCTCATGCCAGGGCTACTCCCTGGGGTGGTGAGCAGCAGATTTTGAGGGGGGCTCGCACCATTCAGGGTTCCTGTGTGGTGCGTGCTTTATTTTAACATCTTAAAATGCACATTTGACATGCTTCTGATACTGCTGCATGTATCTAGCCGGGGCTACTCCCTGGGATTACATGTAGCCAGGTATCACAAGGGGAACTTCAA
Organism: Xestia c-nigrum; assembly: GCA_916618015.1. Taxonomy (NCBI): domain Eukaryota; kingdom Metazoa; phylum Arthropoda; class Insecta; order Lepidoptera; family Noctuidae; genus Xestia; species Xestia c-nigrum. Next base: position 3,013,726 of record OU745244.1, read on the forward strand.
CCAAAACTTGCATCTTTTCATTGTCTAATTTTAATGTATAGTTTCTTACCAGTTGTATGCATCCTACCAGGGCTACTTTCTGGGGAATGCATGCATTCTGTAGTCTACGTTATATAAAACCAGGGTTATGCTCTGGTAATATATGATGGCAATTGCTTATCTCTTTACTAACGGCAATCGACCAGGGTAAGAACCTGGAGTTGTCTGCGGCTCCCTTTTTCATGTATTAAGCAAACTAATGTCAGTTTCAGCAATGGATCCTCACGAGAATTATGGCTCTGACAGAAGGCTGTCAAATCATGTGATTGACCTAGGAGCACCTGGCACAGGTCAAGGTCCAGACCTAGGAGTACCCAATCAAGAGGGTCGAGGTCCTAATATGTATATTTCCCATCGTGTCAATCACGATGACCCAGGAGTGCCCAGGCAACAGGGCCGGGGTCGTGACGTTGACCCAGGAGTGCCCAGGCAACAGGGCCGGGGTCGTGACGTTAACCCAGGAGTGTCCAGGCAACAGGGCCGGGGTGAAAATGACTACACCAGAGGATCTAACGGGAATAATGACTACCGCGATGCCGAAGAAGGTGAATATTCGCCTACCAGACGTCGGCGGCGTCAACGAGTTTCATCTTCTGAAGATTCTGATGTTGAAGGTACGGTTTACAGTAAACGTCGTCGTGTTTCTAGACGTAAGGAATCTTATATACTAGATAAGTTCATTTCAATTTTGGATCGTGTCAAGAGCTCGGATAAGCCTCGATTAACTTTCAATACAAATGTCATTCCGGAATTTGACCCTATGTCAAAGGAACAGACTGTACTTACCTGGTTAACCAAGGTCGAAGAATGCGCGGAAATTTATGGTTGGGAGGATAAAGAAACCATTCATTACGCCCTACCTAAATTAACCGGTGTCGCTAAGTCTTGGTATCAAGGATTACCATCTTTACTTTTTTCTTGGTCCGAATGGAAAAAGAAATTAATTGAATCTTTCCCATGTCGCGAGGATTATGCCGAGCTTTTGACCGAAATGTTAAATAAGAAAGTGAAATACGGCGAGTCTCTGGAGCATTATTACTATAACAAGGTTAATCTTTTAAATCGTTGCAAAATATATGGCAAGCAAGCCGTCGATTGCATTTTGTATGGGGTAGAGGATAGAGCGATTAAGGTAGGCGCGCAAGCGGCTCAATTTTCTGAACCTGAGCAGATATTAAAATATTTTAGGACAGTAAAGGTCGGTCAAGTTAGGGATAGGGAACATCTAGATTCTCGCTCTCGTAATGATCGTAGAGGTGCCTCCACTTCAAAGTCGGGTCTTTCTAAAGATAGTGTATCAAGTGACGTTAGGTGTTTTAACTGTAATGAAATGGGTCATCGTAGTTCTAAATGTAGCAAGCCAGCAGTAAAGTGTACATACTGCGATAAGCTAGGGCATCGTTTGGAGCATTGTTATAAATATAAATCTGGTAAGGGTCTTCTAGACAAAAATCTGGGGCAAGATAAAGAAAGGAGTGAAAAACAAGTTTCAGCATTAAATATTGATGATGCTAACAATAAATATATATTGGATATAAAAGTTAACGATAATCTGATTAAATGCTACGTTGATTTGGGGAGCCAGTGTTCTTTAATCAAATCAAGTAGTGCAAAAGACCTTGGACTCCAATTAAATTGTTCAAATGACATTCCAATATTAAGGGGTATAGGTGGTAATGTAGTTATTCCGTTAGGATTTGCACCAATTTCTGTAGAAGTTCAAGGTATACAAGAATCTATTAACATATACATTGTCGAAGATCATGTAATAAATCAACCAGTTCTATTAGGTCACAATTTTACCGAATTGCCAGATGTAGTTATAACAAAAACTCCAACTAGGCTGATCTTTGAAAGGTTTACTCCTAGCAAAATTACTCTGAACATTGGAGTTCATGTAGTTGTACCCAGCAATAGCACCAAATGCATCCCGGTCAAATCAGATCCCCTAGTCACTGGTTATATCTTGGTTGATGGTTCTTTGAGAGGCCCTGAAAGCGAAGAGTATTATTTGTATCCTGGCCAATATAATATAAAAGATGGTAGGAGCACTTTATTAATATACAATGCAACAATAAATCCTATTACCTTCAAAGAAAAATTCTTGCTAACACGGGCTTTATTTAGGACCAATTCTATTGAAGCCGGTTGCCTCCAGTCTTTTAGTGTACAGTTTAGTGAAAATGAGTTAGATAAAAGAATTTATTGTGGAGAGACGCTTAGTACAAAAGAACGACTTGAACTCCAGCAGTTACTTTCCAAATATGGAGATCGTTTTTCAAATAATCTGAAAGATTTAGGAATCACTAATACCACCGAGATGATAATTGAGTTGGACGATACTCAACCCGTTGTCTATCGCCCGTATAGGTTGTCCTTATCTGAACGTAACCTAGTAAGGGATATGGTTCAAGAGATGCTTGACAGTGGGATTGCAAGGGAGTCTTCTTCTCCTTATGCAAGCCCTATAGTCTTAGTTCAAAAGAAGACCGGAGAAAAGAGGCTATGTGTCGACTATAGGGCTCTAAACAGGAAAACCAAAAAGGACCACTACCCCCTACCTTTAGTTGATGACCAGTTGGATAGGTTATCTGGTAATTTTCTATTTACATCTCTTGATTTAGCTTCTGGTTATTACCAGATACCTCTATCAGAAGAGTCTAAGTCTAAAACAGCTTTCGTAACCCCCGATGGCCAATTTGAATATAACCGCATGCCATTCGGATTAGTTAATGCTCCTTCGGTGTTTCAAAGAACCATTAACAAAATTCTACAGGAAGCTAAAGTTAAATATGCCGTTGTCTATATGGATGACGTGTTGATTCCAAGTAAAGATTTTGCTGAAGGCCTCAATAGATTGGAAGAAGTCCTTAGATTACTTCAAAATGGAGGGCTTACGCTAAAATTAAGTAAATGCAACTTCTTTCAAAGTAGTCTCGATTTTCTCGGTTTCGAGGTCAGTGGTGAAGGTATCCGCCCAGGGTCTAAGAAAACCGAAGCTGTATCAAACTTTCCGTTACCACGAAATCAACATGAACTTAGGCAATTTCTAGGTCTATCAGGTTTTTTCCGTCGCTTTGTCAAAGGATACTCTCTTATTACCTCACCTCTTACTAACCTTTTGAGAAAAGACATACCTTGGTCGTGGAGCGAAAAGCATACTCAGGCCTTTGCCAAAATTAAAGAGATGCTTACCCGGCGCCCTCTTTTGGCACTATATAACCCTGCCTCCGAAACACAACTGCACACCGATGCTAGCAAAGATGGTCTTGCAGGAATTCTCCTTCAATCCAATTCGGATGGTGTTTTTCATCCAATATCTTACTTCAGTCGTAAGACTTCACAAGACGAAAGCAAACTCCACTCCTATGAACTTGAGACATTGGCAGTGATTGCGTCCATAAATCGTTTTAGAGTTTACCTGTTAGGAATACCATTTAAGATTTTCACAGACTGCAACGCTTTAAGATATACACTAACAAAACGAGATATCATTCCACGAGTTGCCCGATGGTGGGTGCAGCTCCAGGAATTTGATTGCTCGATAGAGTATAGACCTGGATGTAAAATGGCTCACGTAGATGCTTTGAGCCGAAATCCAGTCGAAGATAACTCACCCGATGTACATGTACTTGATTGCCTGTCCATAGCAGAACTAGGACAGGATTGGATTAGTACGGTTCAAAGCGTCGACGAAGAAGTCAAATTAATAAAACATGTACTTTCTGACCCGACTTCCGATCAAGTGATAGATTACTGTACTAATTATAAACTTAAAAATGGGCGTGTATACCGCATTGTTGATAGTGAACTGAAATGGTTGGTACCAAAGGGGGTACGTTGGCAAATAGTGAAAAGAAACCATGACGACGTAGGTCACTGTGGTTTTGACAAGACCCTTGATCGCATAAAGAAACATTATTGGTTTGCGAAGATGCGACGTTTCGTAAAAAAATATGTCTCATCTTGTCTCGAATGCGCTCACCACAAAGTTCCCGGTGGAAAACGTGAAGGCGAACTCCATCCTATAGAAAAAAATACTACTCCCTTTCATACCATCCATGCGGATCATCTTGGACCATTCATAAAAAGTAAGAGGGGTAATTGTTATTTACTTGTAATAATCGATGGGTTTACCAAATATATTAATATGACTCCGGTAAAGAACACTAAATCGGTCACTAGTGTCAAAGTGTTAAAGGATCACATTAGCTATTTCGGGGTCCCGTCGCGGTTAATTACTGACAAAGGAACTAGTTTTACCAGTAAAACATTTAAGTCATTTGTCTCCTCGTATGGGATAAAACACATTGAAAATGCCGTCGCGACACCCAGGGCCAACGGCCAAGTCGAGAGGTTCAATAGAACCATTCTTGACGCTTTATCAACATCATGTCATGGCCAGGATGAAAAATCCTGGGACGACCACGTTGCGGATATTCAGGTAGGTTTGAACACGAACACCCATAAGACGACGGGGAAAAGCCCATCTGAATTGCTATTTGGATTTAATATTACCAGCCGCTCTCAGGGTATTTTAAGTGACGTTATCAATGAAACTTTAAACGTTAACAGCCCTGAAGAATTAACGGTTATTAGGGAGAAAGCCAGTGACCTTATTAAAGAACAGCAGGTTAAGGATTCTGAAAGATTCAATAAAAAAAGGAAAGTGGCTACACTATATTCGGAAGGCGATTTAATTAGGGTTGAAAGGCAAGTACCACATGACGGTAGATCTCAAAAGTTAGTAAATAAGTATCAAGGCCCATACCGTATAGTAAAAATGCTCCCGAATGATAGGTTTCTTATAGAGGATACTCCTCTCACTCGAAAGCAGGGTAAGCGTTACGAAAATGTTGTTGCTATTGATAAAATACAACCATGGTTGAGTTTCGATAGGGATATTGCTACAGATGATGATACTGATAATAATGAAAATGAAATTGATACTGTATAAATTAAATATAATGTATTTTAATTTTAGTATAGCCGTTGATTGATAATATTATAATAGAAACACTGCATTATATTAACTAGCTGTTAGATTTATAATTCTCATTAAACCTTAAACTATATAAATAATATGAAATAATTATATGAATATTGATATATTTTAATCGGTAAGATTTTATTTTATACTATAGTCAAAGTTAAACGAGTTTGTGAATGTTTCATATTTAAAAAAAAAATACATTTTATTTACTACCAATTAAAGTTTCAATATGTAAAATCAAAAGCAACGGGGCTTGCTTTGAACAGGATGGCCGAGCTGTAAGCATTATTATATTGGTAATAAATAACATGTACTTATCTAGTTATAATTTACTTTAATTGTTTATAATAATCAACCTACTTGTTTCGTTTGATCAGTCTAACGACTTTCAATTTGCGATTATGCATCATTTAAATCATATTTTTAATTACACTTAGTTATTTCACTTCTAACTATTTAAACGATCAAAAATACAATAATAATTATTTACAATATAAAACAAGTAAGATGACTTACTTGTTTTGACTAGTCGGTGTAACGTCTTTTAAATTTAAATAGAATCAGGTGATAGTCCGCCCCCACTTTTAATAAGTTACTTTTAGAGGGAGTGTGGACTTTCGAGGCAGACTACTCTTAGCGTTCGCACTGAACAGTCGGTTTTAGTTGAGACATATTAAAGCTACACTAGAAATCGTTTTGAAAATATTGTAAAGTGAATAAAGTGAATAAACTTGATTTATTGGAAGGCTGTGTTTTTACTCCTGAAACTTCCCAATAGAATACTGTTTACAATGTCATAAGTTCAAATTATACGTTATAAAATGTCGTTAAAATACAATTAATCCGTTATACAATATTCACAAATGCTCGGAATGAATTTCGATTCGACAAGTCGTATGTCTATCCTTTTTAGCATAACGAAAACGAGCGAGATAGACATACGACTTACCGAATCGAAAACGAATCGAAGTGTTGTGAATATGGGGTCTGTTTAAAAATTAAAAAAAAAAACATTTTTACCGAAACTAAGTACCAAAAGACCTCATCCATTAAAGTAGTATTTCAGCTACCCCGTACGTCATTTCCACCCTGACAACTCAGACAATGGAGTAACAAAGACACTGAATGCAGAATGATAAGTCTTCAGTATTTCCAACGTTTTCCCAGCACTAACTTAGTTTCGGCTTAAGCAAAGAGATCTTTCAGAAAGTTGGGTACTATTGTTAGTTGAGTACTGTGTTCCTGTGATATTTCTTGACGTCCTTTGTTTCAGTCTTGTCATAATTATTTTACATTTTAAAGTTGATATGACAGAAAACGCCATTAAAAAAAAATTAAAACCGACTTCTAAAAACACAAAAAAATAAAAATTGTTTTAGCTTCAGAAGTCGGTGACCATTGTTTGATTGGTTTAGTTTTTTTGCCACCGACTTCTGAAGCTAAAGTTATGTTTTCAGAAGTCGGTTTTTTTTTCAAAAAATGTTTTTTTTTCACTTTTTAGTGTTTCACATGCGTTTATCCCTTTACAGCGTGCTGGCGTGATGTTATGTCCTGAACTGGTGTAAACAATAGACAAACATGAGATTTCAGCAAACCCAGTCCATTTGCTATTATTTATTGAGGAGTTCCGTTACCTATCTCCGAAGTTTTTCATCAGATTTTCACCAAATTGAAGGGGAACCACTTCGAGAAAGTACTCTTCCGAAAACTATTCAAATCGCTTCATGTGTGCCTATAAAGTTTGAAGAGTTCTCTCTATTTCTCTAGGATCCCATCATCAGATCCTGACTTGAAGATTATGGAACTTTCTATGAAACATATCCTTTCAAACAAAATAAAAATTATCCAAATTAGTCCAGCCATCTTCGCCTAATCAGGGAACATACATTAAAGAAGAAAAAAAAAGTTTCCGACGAATTGAGAACCTCCTCCTTTTGGAAGTCGGTTAAAAAAAATATTCATGACAGTCTTTAGGGACTGCCAATGGAAACGAAAACTCGTAGCCAGTACTCTACGGCCACGCAGTGCTACGAAGCGTTAGGTGACAGACACGCGAGTTCCATAATTTTATTGTTGGTCACTCAAAAAGTGCTTAACGCTCCTAAACAAGTTTTCACTTTGAAATGTTAGTGATGTGCGTGCGTTGGTCTATCCTCCCCGACCCTTGCTCGAGCCAGCCCGCGATGCTGAGCCTGTAGTAATAAAACAGTCCCTAAATAAAGACAACTGGATCCAGCCTGTCCCTTTGCTGCCCCCAGCGACGCCCTAAGCCGAGGTCCGTACCCCACAGGGGGTGCCCTTAGAGCGCTGTCACTTAGTATATTTATATTTTTGCCCTGGCTGGAGGCCTTAAATTCTCCTTTCCAGACTGAACTGCGAGATGCCCCACAAGAAAAAAAAAGTGCGTTGGTCTAGTAATCGTAAGTGCGACTGCTGAGGATGAGGTCCTGGGTACGACTTCTGGGTCGGGCAATGTATTATTGGTTGTTTCATCTGGAATTTCTCAGTAGCAGCCACGGGGTCTGGATTTGAGCCCGGTTTGTGGCAATAGGGTAACCTCTATTACAATATGAGGCTTCAAACATAAATATAGGAATGACCACTCGTAGTTGCAACTCGATAAGGTTGCTTAACTACCTAACCGAACTATCCTGTGGGTGGCCAAAAATTACTTTAAGGCCCCCAGCCAGGGCTTACAAACTAAAAATATTTACATTTAAATGACGATCACTAAGGGCACCCCCTGTGGGGTTCAGGCCTCGACTTAGTGCGTCATTGTCGGGAGGGTGAGGCTTCAAACAAACTATTTAGTTCCCTATATATTGAACACTCTGCCTGCTGACATCAGATAAGAAAGTTAAATTCGCACGCAAACTTAAAAAAAAATAGATTCTATGTAAATGTTGATATTAAGTATACAGGGTATGATTCACACCCTGTAGACCTTTCGGCTTCGTTAAGAGGTGTTTCATACCGTATGAAACACCTCTTAACGAAGCCGAAAGGTCCTGGTTCTCCCCGTCATTAAGATCATTTTTTGTTCGACACTGTACCTGGGAACCTTCGAGTTATGGAGATATTGGGGGTCAAAGATCCAACTTTTTGTCAACTTTTTTTTTAAATACAAGATTTTATTGTAAAACTAGCTGACCCACGCAACTTCGTCTGCGTCACATAAGAGAAAAAAAACGAAAGGAAAAAAACATCCCCGTTTTTGCAACATTTTTCATTCCTGCTCCGCTCCTAATGGTCAGCCTGAAGCCTTCCTCGATACACGGACTATCCAACACAAAAGGAATTTTTCAATTTGAACCAGTAGTTCCTGAGATTAGCGCGTTCAACCAAACAAACAAACAAACTCTTCTGCTTTATAATATTAGTATAGAGGTATAGATTTACTTTAAACACCTCTACGACTCCCGTACTATCCAATCCATCAATCAGAACAATGTTTTGAGTGTGTTACATTGAGCTCCACCACAAAACATGATTTTTCACCCCAAAAAAAGTAATTTCTCAGCAATGTTTTTTGCGTAAAGTTACTTAGTTTGATGTACACAATGCTTGGTTGACGACTTTGTGATGAGGTTGTGTACAGTCACGAGCACCAATATGTATACACTTTCCTTAATATTATACCTATTTTCGCGAGAAAAAACGACTCTAACTAGGAGATATAATCTTTTTCATAAAATATGAGTTCCAGAAGACTATGTACGTAATATCATGACATGTTATTCAGTACAGTAGGAGAAACACACTTTTAAAAATTCTCGAGTGTTTACATATTTATTGGTCGTGACTTTACACCTTGTATATTGGTGTCGGCTTACTAGCTCATGAAAGAATATAGTTGTCAGAATTTTGATTCTCCGTTTATGCACTTGGATGGAGGACTTAGCCTTTTAGCTTGGCTTGGCAACAAATGACAAAAAGTGACAAAATGCAGGTGAAGGGGCATTAAAAAAAAACCCACCAAGTGTGAGTCGGAATCGTGCACTAAGGGTTCCGTATCATCTATACTTAATATTATAAAGCTGAAGAGTTTGTTTGTTTGTTTGAACGCGCTAATCTCAGGAAGAACTGGCTGGAATTGAAAAAATCTTTTTGTGTTGGATAGTCCATTTATCCAGGAAGGTTATAGGCTATATATCATCACGCTATGATCAATAGGAGTGGAACATAAATGAAAAATGTTGCAAAAACGGGGAAAATTTATTCTTTTTGTGAGCTTTTTCTCTCATATATGTGACGCAGACGAAGTTGCGTGGGTCAGCTAGTTATCTATATAACAACAGACAACAAAGGAAAAATCTTGTTGTTATAGCGGCAACAGACAATACATCATCTGTGAAAATTCATGTGCATGAGATACAGAGGAGTCTTAGTAATGTGTTCGCGTTTTTACCATTTGAGTAATACCCTAAAAAGCTATAAAAATACTCAGACAAAACAACCAGAAATATCCTAACAAGCTTAATTATTTCTCATCCGATGTCAAGTACCCAAACCCAGATCATTCGTAACGGAAACAAAACAACCCCACAAATTACCTATAAAGCACCCTTAAAAAACAGATATTTTTATTCAATGTTTGCTTAAACCCGCGGCGACATTGAAACGGATATCAAATTAGAAAAAAAACGAACACGTTTTTTATAAAAGTACCGTTTTATTTGTACAAAAAACATTTTACGCGGCATATTAAAAATGTTGCGAGTATGGAAAAAGGTGTATGGCTGGTATTTTTTCGTACTGCAATTTCTTGGTTCGATTTCTTAGAATCGAGGGTTAAGTATTGTATGATCTCTAGCTAGACCAGACATTACTTTTAGATGATAGGTGAATGGAATAATAGTAGTTTATGCGACTGCGCATAATGAAGGGCATTACAACACAAGTGTGGGTTTAAGAAACGAGCCGAAGGCGAGTTTCTTAATAGCATCACACAAGTGTTGTAATGCCTAATTATGTATAGTTGCATACACTACTTTATCTACCCAAATATCATAAGGGCTCTATGATGGGTTCAGGAACCATAGGGAAATGACCAGCATTGTTACTTGGCCCTTGATTTTTGTGGCAACAGGTTATTAGTTGCATTCGTAGCTGCATTTACGATATCTGGCTGAGTGTTCATGTCAATTTCTGAGTCACTATCACTCATTTTCGACAGAAATAAAGAACTTATCAGAAAAATTGTCTACTCGTAACTAGAAATAAAAAGCTAACGAACAAATTCTTGTGTCACTCGAGATCAAAATGTCGTGCGATTTATAATTAAAATCATACTGAATTGGGGTTTCGTATCGATATCTGATTTAATGTAGATAGGTACTAGAATAGCACACTCACTTGAATTTGACACCTGTTCCAAATTTAAACTCATAACCTACTGTTTTCAGTAGGTTATGAGTTCATAACAGTTCCGTTTATTTCTGCTGGTTGGTAATGCTGGTCATTGCCTATGGTTTTTGAACGCATTAGAGAGGCTTTATGATATTTGGGTAGATAAAAGAAAGTAAAGTACTGAAACACAACTGTATTGTCCGAAAGGTACTTAAAGTAAAATGAGCTAAATGAACTGATTGTGCGGAAATGAAGTGAGTGACGCGGCCCTTGTTGGCTGTAACTAGAACGCCTGGCTGACTTGATAGCTCAACGCGAACCGAACTAATTATTACTTATGAGTTGAACTGAATCAAAAAAAAAAAACAAAGCGTTTATTTCAAGTAGGCCAATAACAGGCACTTTTGAATTGTCGAAACAAAGATGAAAATTAAATGTAGCTACAGTCCCAGTAACAAGACATAAAAACTGTGAAAGTACTGTAGTTGCCCATTCCCTAACGTAGATCTCTATGGAGAAGAACGGGCAAGAAACTCCATGGACACTCTAAAAAATTAAATCTCTCTCAATCTCTCAATCTTAAATCAAATTATTGTTACAAAATCTTGGTTACAACATTCATGTTGAGATGGTAGATTATGTGAGAACAATGTAGCAAGATGTGCACGGTAAAAGTGTCCATAGTAAAAACAAAATAATTCTTTCAAATAAGCCATGGCAACTAAAAGATGACCAGTCATAACTGACAGCGTCCGTTCACGAACATGACGCATGGATCAGCATCATTCAGCTCAACCATTTTGAAGGGAGCTAAATGGTCCGACACACGCGCCACCATCAACGAGACATATGAGTGAGCATGACATACTCTCAACCGCCAGGGCACACTCAAGTCAAAAACTAAAGTAAGTTTTCAGTGAATGATAGCTTTCTAGTACATAGTACTCACACAATATGGGCTATGCGATTATATTATACTAACATTGAATCTATACAATGCAAAGATAGTTGTACAATCTTCAGCAGCTCCAACAATACCATTTAATGCTATCAATTTTTGCGCCCCTGTCCTTGTGGAGCAGGAATGTGGCGTAAACTGCTGAATTGCAGAATGTGCGATTGCACCGTACAAGTATCTCATCTCAGGAATCCTTTTTTAGAGTTTTCTCTTCCATAGGCGTCGTAAAAGGTACATTGTGACTGGACCATATTATAGGGTTCTATTTGTGATGCGCTACGGATGGATACGGATATCTTCTGCCTATCATTTATCATTTCATCATAATTTCAGCCGAAAGACGTCCACTGCTGGGCATAGGCTTCCCCCAAGTGTCGCTAATTGACCGGTCCCATGCGACTCGCATCCAACGGAATCCCGCAACCTTCACCAGGTCATCGGTCCACCTAGCGGGAAGTCTTCCAGCGCATTGTCTTCCGGTTCGCGGTGGCCACTCCAGAACGTTTCAACCCCATCGGCCATCCGTTCTGCGAGCAATGTGCCCTGCCCATTGCCACTTGACCACTTAACAATGACCATAAAGAAAGAAGAAAGAAAGATAAAGCATTTATTAGCCCACACAGGACAAACACATCAAAAGAAACAGTATAAAAATTACACAGAAAATAAAAACAAATATATATTTAAAAATTAAAAGAAATGAAACTAAAATAACTAACTATAATATGCTTAAGCACTCAGCATTTAGGTACAATAGGGTAAATGACAAATAAGACAAAATAAAACTAATTATTAACCGTCAGATCGTCCAAATCATAAGTCATAAGTCATTTAATCATTTGTTAACATAGGTACAATAAATAGTTGTAAACAGATAAAAAACAGAAAACAGATTTTTTCTTTTTTCCCGTAAAAAAATAAATAAAGACGATTAATTGCGTCGAAAAACGTGTGAGGACATTTGACTACATTTTTACACTTACAAAGCGTCACAAGCCTCCACTCGTGATCTTTGACGCGTTTTATATTCTTAAATCAAATTAATAAAAAGAAATTTGATAAAACAAAAAACATAAATAAATGAATAAATAAATATCGCTGGACATAATGTAACTGACGGACTTAACTTTATCATATTTATTTAGTCAGGATTCATGTTTATTTTACTAAAGAGCCCATCTTTTTCAACAATTTTAATGTATTTATGTACCTACAATAAAGTATACTACAAGTAGGTAATACCTCGTTAGTGTAGTGGTCGGTAAATAGTTTATTAAGCAGAATATAAGCTGCGTGGGACTATCTGGTGCCTTGTGAGTTCCGAACTTGAACGAAAGATTGGATCGTTTGAAAGAAACTTAATTGTTTGAGTAACTTTGACTGTAGGTTTTGTTGAGAGAGTGGTTGTATTTTCAGAGGAGAAGAAGGTCCCAGGTCAGTCAGTGTTTTTCTATCAGGAATCTCAGTGGTAGCTACGGAGACTTGTTTTGTGGATGGTTGAAGGCAATATGCTTACCCTAATATATAGGACTTGGACATAACGGGTGTCAAGTGGGACTGGGTGTACAATTAGGTACAGTGTTATCCCTCAAACGGTAACTGGCCGGCGGGGCGTGTGTCGTTCATACAAACGTAATACCAAAATAATATGAAAATCAAACACATTCTTAAGGTAGTGTGCATTTATTTCGATTGTATTAGAGAATATCTAGGTTCCCAAATAAAGGGTGTAAAACACCTGTTCACGAAGCCGAAAGGGACTTGTTCTCCCCATCATTGTGATCATTTGATTGTTCTACACCATACCTGGGAACTTTCTAGTTACGGAGATATGGGGGGTCAAAGTTACAACTTTTTGTAATGGTTTTTTTTTAATACAAGTTTTTTTTTTGTAAGATTTTGAATTTTAACACCTACACGACCCCCGTAGTATTCAATACATCCATCAGCACCATGTTTTAAGTGCGTTACAATGAGTTCTACTACAAAACATGATTTATAACTTCAAAAATAAAAGTTGTTTCCCAGCCATAATTTTTGCCTAAAGTTACTTAGTTTGATGTACAGAATGCTTGATTAACGGCTTTGTGATGAGGTGGTTTGCAGTATACAACATTATTTTTTGTTTATACTAAACCCGAAAAGGGGTCACTGTACTCATCATTTCGAACAACTTTTGCTATGGGACGAACCCTGAAATCGCGAAAAAAAAATCAGCTGTTCCCTACATTTTGACGAGTTATGCGAACATAAATGTAGGGAACAGCAGATTTTTTTTTCCGCGATTTCAAGGTTCGTCCCATAGAAATTTTTTTTCAAAATGATGAATACAATGACCCCTTTTCGGGTTTAGTGTAAACAAAAAATAATGTTGTATATATTCGCGATAAACTTAAAAACTACTGCACTGTTTTTCATGCTGTTTACACCAATGGATGTTCAGGAAGGTTTTGGTATGTAATTGGTCATGCAGGCGGGAGAAGCCGTTGGAATTACCTAGTGTAGAATAATTTAATAAAATAAAGTGTAAATTCCTCAACTCATCTTGATCCATACATTACGATCATCCCTCCATTTAAAGGTAACAAAATCCTGCCTTACATAGTCCTCCCGAATCATAAATCACTAACAAAATTACCAAAACAATGAAACGGCCCACCTTTTCTTTTCTCGACCATAGACTCACAGGAAATGACCGTGCAGATCCAAAGAGAAAGTGTGACGTAATTTGTAATCTTCAGCCCATCTATTGTCTCTGGACCCAAAGACCCGACATTATGAATTCAGGAGGGGCGAGGTCAGTACCGAATGATTACGGTCCCTGTTTACGGTACCGAATAAATAAAAACATATTTTTTTCGCCCTTTGAAGAATTTTAATGTTGACATACGTATCCGTGTTGCTGGAAGCGCCTGAGGTGGGTCGTATTTTGTGTGCGGATTTGCTTTTATTATTATTTAGGTCTGTGTTGATACTGGGTAATAAAAAACCGCAATTTGTGGTAGGTTTTTCGGAGTCACTTTATGTAAAATACAAGTTACCTCCGGTCAAACTGGAAGCCGACTTTAGTTAATATCATATCAATAATCGCCGTTTTGAGTGCTCTCAAAACGGTGAAGGAAAACATCGTGAGGAAACCGGCATGCCCTAGAACCAAAAATTCGAAGGCATGTGACTTCTACCAATCCGCACTGGGCCTGCGTGGTAGATTATAGCCCATTCCCTCTCATTGAGAGGAGGCCGTGACCCAGCAGTGGGAACATTATAGGCTGATGATGATGATGATATCCATAATATGATATCATCATCAGCCTAGCCTTTGCCCTACTATGTTGGGGTCGGCTTCCAGTCTAACTAGACGCAGCTGAATACCAGTATTTGACATGGAGCGACTGCCTATCTGACCTCCTCAACCCAGTTAATACTGGGTAATACGATACCACTTGGACATATGAACATGATATCAATTTTCAAAAACAAGTTTCCCTTTACAACATCATTATTTTGTCCTTATTCTAATTAATTTAGGGTCGTCTTCTTCTTACATACTTCTCTATAACTCGTCATCTCATCAGAAGTCTCCTTTCTAGCCACGTCATTCTTCACACAGTCCATTCATCGTTTCTTTGGTCTTCCTCTACTCCATCCACATTCACACTCAAAACTTTTTTCATGACATTTTCCTCATTCCTCCGCATCACATGCCCATACCACGACAACCGATTACCGCACAACTTTTCAGTCACCGGCGCCACTTTCAGACTTTCTCTTATGTACTTATTTCTTATTTTTTTCTTATTAACGTAACACCACACATCCCCCTTAGCATTCTCATCCCAGCCATATGCAAACCTCTTCCCAAGATTACCGATTATCACACAAGTTTCAGTGTACATCCCACAGATACCATTGTTGCATTAACAGTGCATTTACAAGACGTTACGTATGTATGAACATTATGTAGAGCAGATGGTTCTCAAAGTGGTCCAGGGGTCCACGGGAGACCTGACGGGGTCTATGATGGCGCGAAAAAACAATGGGTCCACGACAATTTATCTGGTTTCGATACTAAAGAAGAAAAATGGATCTATCAATGTAGGCAGTTATTAATTTTAGGGCATATTGCCAATCCTTTTACTCGAGCGGCCAGTGGGTTCGGTATAGGCAACGAGCCTACAACGTCCTGCGTATTCAGTACAATAATGCTTTCAGAATGCTGTTGGGGTCGCCGCGGTATTGTAGTGCGTCGCGCACGTTGACGGTTTTCACGCGGCTTTAATGCGTAAGAGAGTGGCGTCATTATTCGAACGGCTGCGCGATAACACCAACAGCATTTTGCAAATGATTGCATCCCGCCATGACTGTCCCATGCAGGCTCACTGGGTGGGAAATGAATAGTCACGGGAAAATTGTATATTAGGGACTTACTAACGTAGATCTTAAGAATATTGTTACTAACACATATATGGATTGTGATGTTTAATAGATTATGTTCTTATTAACATAGATCTTAAGAAAACTGCTACTTACACTTATATGAATTATGTTTGAAATAAATGGATAATAATAATAACTAATGGATAAGTTATTCAAAAAAGTAAATAAAAAAACAAATGTTTCGTTAATTTATGATAGGTTGTATTTTGGGTGAAAATGGTTGTGTTGAGACACTAAAAAACCGTTTCCAAGCTTTTTGAAAGGGGTCTACCAGTAAAAAAGTTCGAGAACCTCTGATGTAGTACATCATTCACAGTCAAGTATACCTGCACTGCTCCTCGTAATAGTGGTATACCTACCAGCTCTAGAGGTATACCCTATGATCCACACGGAAACGTAACGAGTGATTTAAATTTCATGAGTTCCTTTGAGTCGGCTATTGTACGTTAATGTAATTTGCGTTGCTGTTCGATATGGATGTGTGGTGTTTTTAATGACAAACAAATGAAAGGAATTATATGTATTATTTAAGTTAAGTAAAAGTTATAATTAATTGTAAATTAAGTTAAATTCATAAACCTAAAGATTAGTTACAGTTAAAAAAAATATGTTAAGATATAGAAAAATAAGTGTTTTATATTTTATTTTATTTTCCAAAGTACTAAATATAGTGCATACGAAGGTCACAGTAAATAAAGGCATTTTAATTTATTTATATTTGTTCATTTTATTTTAGACGAGTTTCCAGGCAGATTTCCGAAGTAAAGCAGCGCTAGCCACGGTCAATTGGCAGATGGGTGCCCATGGTGATATTTAGAGTTTTATCGACGTATCAGTTACCGTTAGTAAAAACTTTTACCGTTAGTAAAACATTTAGTAAAGATTTTATGAAAGAACAACCAAACATATGATTGTTAAGACTGAAATGACTTAGATACAGTTGTTGTTTATTCATAAACAAATATTTGTGTAGAAACATATCTATACTAATGTAAACTAATATTATAAAGCTGAAGAGTTTGTTTGTTTTTACGTGCTGATCTCAGGAACTCCTGGTTGAAATTGAAAATATATTTTTGTGTTGGATAGTCAATTTATCGAGGAAGGTTATAGGTTATACAACATCACGCTAAAGCCAATAGGAGCAGAGCATACATGAACATTGTTGCAAAAACGGGGAATGTTTATTTCTTTTGTGGGCTTTTTCTCTTTTATGTGACGCAGTCGAAGTTGTATGGGTCAGCTAGTAGTTTATAAAAAATGTGAACTAAAGTTTAATAAATATACATCAATGAAAATATTATTTTGTTGAACTGTGTTTGGAATAATAGTCGAATGCAGGTTAAAGGGCGTAACCCATAAAACTAAATAAATAAAATAGGAAAAATGTTCTCTATCAATTTGTTTTATTAATCCCTTGGCGGAAACCCGCAATGGTTTCGACTCCCGCAATGGACTGTACGCAAAAACATACATAATTGCCTTTTTCCGTAAGTCGTATATAAAAACGTAATCCCTGTAATAGCCACAACACAGAAACATAAGTAGGATTACTCTCTTCAGTCAACCATTTTATTAATTACTAGCTGACCCGCGCAACTTCGTCTGCTAGTGAGGGTTAGTTTTTTTTTAATAAAAAAAGATTCTATGTTACTTCTAATACCTCCAAAAATATGTGTGCAAAATTTTCGCGTGAAAGCGTAACAAACAAACTTACATTCACATTTATAATATTATAGGATTTAAAATAGATAGGCCAACAGCACATACATTTTACTTTAAACAATAAAAGTATATAGATTAGGGTCTTTGTGTAGGTACCGATTACAGGTGTTGAAAACATTTTATTTCTATAACTTAACGATGATATAAAAAATATAATGAAATGTAACATGATTTAATGTTACATAACTTTTGACAGACAGACATTTGTTTAAGTAGTACATCAACATTTCGCCAACTGTGTTTAATTTCCATGATAGTTGTCCATTTCGGAAATTATTTTGTTAAAATTAGCGCTGGCCTCAATAATGCATAATCCAAATATTTGCAGTACATTGAGGCTCATTTTTGGCATATTTGCAGAACTGTTAACGCTTTTTTGGAAAACAGATAAAACCAAAATTTGAGTTTGATTTTTAAAAACACTTACTTATTTTGAGATATAGGAATAAACATTTTATTTTTGGTCTCATCATAAGACAAAAAAGTTCCAAGACCGTCCAAATAAATAAATAAATATCGCTAGACATTAACACACGGCGCCATCTAGTGCCACAATAAGCAAGGCTTGTATCGTGGACACCAGATAGTTGATATACTGCATATATACTTTTTTGTTTGTAAATTCATATTTATTATACATATAAACATCCATGAACAAATATCCATGCTCATCACACAAACATTTGCTCCTACTGGGATTCGAACCCAGGACCCTATGAACGTGGCTGCCTTAGCCTCATTACCATTACGCCATTCGAGTCGTCCAAAAAAAAGGGTAAAAACGTTTGTTATTTCTCCGTATCAATGTTTTCCCATTATCACAACTTTAAAAGCTAATGACCTTCTGCCTCTCTTTTACAATATGGCGGCCACAACGACCCTTAGATTAAAAGGTTTAATCGTTCAACCTTCGGACTGACGCTGGAGTAAGCCTAACGGATCGTATTGACACATCCCAATTGTTCGCCAAACAGGCTTCAGTGGCAGTCGATGGGTCAAAATATTATTTTGAAAAGTATTTCTATGGTACTAGCATTTCGCCCGCAAAAATTGTGAAAGCTCGGTTTATATACGGATAATTTTGCTTTCTATTGGTGATAAAATGGTAAAAATTGATCTAGTGGTTTTGGAGCTTATTCAGTACAAACAAATAAACAAAAAAATCTATGCTTTTTATATTATTAGTAAAGATTGCTATCATTTTCACTTACAGTTTATTTTAAAACCGTTATTAATAATAATATGTTATTTAGGGCTGGTTTTTCAATCACCAGTTAACTTTTATCTGACGAATAAGTTTGAAATTTTGACAGGTTTTGTATGAACACTCTGCCAAATTGTCAGATTTACTCTTCAGATAAAAGTTATCCGACGATTGAAAAATCAGCCCTTAGTAGAAAGTTCTATTAAAAGATACATTTAAATGGACGGGGCGTAATTATTAATTTACCTTTATTCAAAGATATGGAATTATTCAGTACCGAACCTCCCACACATTTTACGAAGGTTTGTTCTGATAATAACAATTTATAAAATTAAAATTGAAACTGCGCTAAAAGTTACTCAAAAGATAACCATACGCCTCTGGAGCGCGTCAACCTGTTATAACTAAAAAACGAAGGTAGGTACTTACCGCACACGCACAGCCATCATTTAACAGTGCTGGTTGACCATTGAGTTGGCAAGAAAGACAAATGCGTACGCGCGACGTATAAAAACAAAAAAAAAATTCTAACGTTTTCTTGGGCGCCTCTGCTTCGTGGGTTATCAGTCTAGAGTTAAATAAGAAGTAAAAGTGAGGGACTTTTGCCCAAGACAGTTAAGACTGACACAAAATCAATGACGACGTATTTTTCAGGACGAGTGCTATTTTAGTGGGTCAGGGCCCATTCGTCCCCTAAGATTCGCACCCTGTGCCCACTCGTCCCCTGGAAATTTTGAGGGGCCCATTCGTCCCCTGAAGAATATTTATTTTTATTCATTCTTCTAATATAAGTACATGTATATGTGTATACTGCAGCTTGGTAGTCCTGGTACAGTCGCGCAGAAAAGGGTAAAATAAACAAAAATCAGCCTTGATTGATCATGATATAAATCAACATTACCTAAATATAAAATATGCAAAAAAAATAGAACACATATCAACAGTAAATAATCACTTCTTATTTTTTTGTATATTTACCAACTACATACATGCAAAATCATAATAACTTAAATCTAAAAAAATATAACAGTACAAAAAAAAAAAAACATAGTAATTATTGAAGAATAATATTAACAGTGACATGGGCATTCAACATGACCTTCGTCTTGTCCATGTTCATTTTTAGACCCACTCTTTTGGAGGCTCTACTGAGGTCATCGAGCATTGTACTGAGGTCCTCCATGGTCTCAGCCATGACCACAATATTGTCGGCAAACCGAAGGTGAGTGATGTACTCGCCATTGACGTTGATGCCTAGCCCTCTCCAGTCCAGAACCTTAATGACATCCTCCACTGCAGCGGTGAACAGTTTCGGAGATATGACGTCTCCCTGTCTTACACCTCGCTGCAGAAGGATAGGTTCCGAGGCTTGGTCCTGAAGTCGAACACCTCGATGTACCGATAGTCAATTAGGCACCGTTGGAGAGACTGCAGTACAGCCCAGGTTTCGATCGAATCAAAGGCTTTTTCGTAGTCCACAAACGCTGAGCAGAGAGGCAAGTTATACTCTTCGGTATTCTGTATAACCTGTTGAAGCGTATGTATGTGGTCCACGGTGCTAAAGCAGTGTTTATTTCGGTAGGCGAACTTCATTTAATAAAAGACCAAAGATGCATTGAACAGTCTCGTATTCGCAGTCACTTTCAAGAACCAATATGTCACCGAGGCAGCCATAACATACAAACAAAACACCTTATCTATTATTTGTAACCCGTTTTTTTAACAAGCCATTCGTAGAGAGACAATTTTACATCGTAAGCCTATCGACAGGTTATATTATTATCATGACGGATTATCATTCATCATAGCTCTTTTTTCAATGATCTGTTATGATTTATTAAATTAATTCCGTTAATAAACTGTTCACAAGTGTACTATGTTAACCGTTTCATATGTAAAATATAGCTAATTTTATCTCAGGGGACCAATAGGCACCTGATTAGGTGCCGAATCTTTAACTTATATTGTATATATATTAGAGGGGACGAATGGGTACCTTAAAAATAATATTTTTTATTAAAATATTAATTGGTCCCCTACCAGGAGACCAATGGGCACCTATATAGGGGCCGAATCCACAACTTTTATGCTGGGGTACGAATTTTAGGGGACGAATGGGGTCTGACCCATTTTAGTAAAGATTTTCCACAATACCTAGGAATATTTTCTTATTATAACAAAAACATTTCAATCAAAGACATTACCTGTCCCTTCTATTATGCTTGTTTTTGGTCCAAAACAAAGTTCAAAAGACTACAATACCTACTGTCATTACAGAGTTGGATAAACACACATTACAGATCAACCTTATTTCTGAAAACCTCTTTTGATATCCAAAAACAATCTCTTACCTACACACTCATCTTCATAAAACATAAAAAACCAACATTACTGTATATAAAAGATAATAAATGTATATCCCATTGAGTGGTCATAAAGGAAAATTAAGTTTCAGACGTATACCTGAGCCACAAAATGTTGGCAACCCCGAAATTCCTTCGGCCCGATTTATTTTTTTATGTGAATGTTGCCAGAGAAAAAAATAAACGCTAAGCACTGGAGTGGTCAATTTATATCCTACACTTTATTAAGAAGAGGATTTTATATAAATCGGTGGTATTTTTGGACACTGAATACTTGGGTCATTCAATGTCCCCTAATAAAAGGGATATTCTGTATGGGGCAAGTTATGAACTGGGAAATGATAGATGTCGCCATCTTTATAACGTGAAAAGTCTTTCTGACTGTTTTCGGTCATAGTGACTCATCTTAGCAGTGACTAGCTAACGCTGTGATAGATATTATTGTCAGCAATAGCAATAGCACAGGCCCACCTTCTTCTCCCCCAATTGCATAGTTCGATGGGACGATACAACATGCATGGAGAATGATCAGGCGTAAGGTCTGAATTCTTGTCGCGCTGACGTCACAACTGACCGTACGCGATCCACCCTTACGGTCGGTTGTGACGTCAGCGAGAACAAAATACGACTGTCGGTCGCCGCTGACGACAGTTTCGCATTCTGGTACTATACACCGTGTTTACGGACGATATCCATAACCTTCGACCGGTCATTGTAGTCATCATTGAGAACAACTTTTATTATGGGAGTAAACCCTGAATCGCGAAATAAAAATCTGCTGTTCCCTACAACATCATGTTCATCATGTTCATGATCGTACGTTAAATCGAATAAATGTATGGAACTGCTGATTTATTTTTCGCGGTCTCATAATAAAATTGATCATAATGATGAGTACAATGACCGGTAACCCGAAGTTTATGGACATCGTCCGGAAACACGGTGTTTATGTATACGTGACCGATCGTGCAAGAGCGACCGTCAGCGCTACAAGAATTCGGGCCTAATAACAATAGCTTAACGTGCTTTCCGAGGTATGCGTGACAAACTCTAGGCTACTGAGAAATTCTTAATAGACCACATTACGAGACTAAGGGGTAGTTTATATTCATCATCGTCTGCCTAGCCCTGGGTGACCCCGTAGCGTGGGGTTGAAGTCACGGTAGCATTCCGGAGGTAGGCAGGTTCTGAGTGGAGCAAAGTGAGAAGGTGGCGAGGGAAGCGAGCCGGTGACCCCGTAGCGTGGGGATAAGGTCACGGTAGTTTTTCGTCGGTAGGCAGGTCCTGAGCGGAGCGAAGTGCCCCCCGCCTCTCCCTAACCTCCCCTTAAACTATGTTGGGGTCGGATTCCAGCCTAACTGGATGCAGCTGAGTACCAGTACTTTGCATGGAGCGACTGCCTATCTGACTTCTACAGCCTAGTCAGTACTGGGTAATACAATACCCCTTGGTAAGATTGGTTGTCAGCCTGTAACAACTGCTTGTTTACATTGTAGATGCCGAATTATTTGAGCTCTCTGAAAAAATAACAGTCAAATTGAATCGCTTCATTCCATTTTCTGGACCAGATCACAAAGTCTCAATTCGTACAAACAGCGTAATGGCAAATTTGCCGTGTACGGGCTCCGGTTAAACGCACCTCTAGCTCTTCCCGCCTCCATTTGTGAACACTTTGATGTCCAAATTGTTGGCAAATTTTTTGACAAGCACCCTTTGTGAATCCGATAACAATTTATTATGTAAATAAGGAGTTTCGCAATTATATTTTTGGGACGTTTTTTGTCAAAGTGATCACTGTCCCAGTGATTTGGACCAAAAAGAGTCAGATTGGACTGTGATAAAATGTTTTAAAGGTAACCGTTTTCGGTTCAAAGAGTCGGACGTTTAAACGAAATCATTAAAGTAGTAAAGAGTTTTAAAAAGGGTTTTGGCAACTGATCCATTTATTATTATTATCGTTTTTGAAGCCTTTTCTGGCTTGTTAGCCGCGATTTACAAAACTTTTTAAAGAGGATTCACCAATTTGTATGTACTAGGTCGCACAAAACACGTACTTATCCTGTTGAAAAGGAAAACTTTTATAAGATCTCTCACTGACTAATTGGTCGTGAAATCTGTGATATTTATTTGCTCAAAGAAGCCATTAGTCATTCTCTATATAACCTCCTTTATGGAAAAATACCTCCATCTATCCGTTACCTTTTCAAGCCTTTTCATGGTTTATAAAAATTGTAGCCCACCAGTATCGGGAACAGGGTCCAAGCTACCGGCGGTCAGGGCTCCAGAGAGAAGAACCTCCTATCAATACGAGCCGTGTCCAGGAGGAACACTTTCTGAATCAAGTCCTAGATCCAGCTGCCTAACGAGAGCCTCCTCAGGCTCTTGGAAATTAACTTATTGACTGATATGACTATTTATTTTATTTATTTATTTTATTTTACAGTTTTAGGAAAACTTACAGCTAAAAATTTACACACTATTAAGATTAAAAAAGTAAGGCCAATTAAAAGTTTCCACAGATAAAAAAGAGCTTATAAACAAAAACAAAAATATTTACGAAGGCAGGCAGTGTTTGTAAAGACGCGATTAAAAAGCGCGAATTGCATTCAATTAATTAACATTATCAAAAAAGAAATTGCAAAGAGTCCTTTTTAATTTTGAGATGCTAGTACTGAAAATATCAATGTCGACGCCTTGGCCAACCGCATTATACGTATCACTAGCTCTTATTAAATATGAGTTTCGTCTGTATTTTGTTCCTACCACAGGAGTATGGAATAGCCGGGGATTGCGCCGAAAAGTAGAAGGAATCCGAAGTCCAATTTTGCTCAGCAGTTCGGGAAGCTCGGTTGAACCGTTAGCGATTCTAAATAAAAACGATCGGTCACTACTATCGGCACAATGGTCGCTGAATTCACATTCCACATGTCGACAGCCTTGTGATGTGCACACACGTGGACAATAACTAGAGCTATACCAAAAAAAATAAACACGTAGCTCGAAGAATTGCTAAACTTAAGTGGCAGTGGGCATCCGTTCTGCTCGCATGCTCGCATGGCCGATGGGCCGAAAAGTTCTGGAGTGGCAACCGTGAACCTGAAGACGATGCATTGGAAGGTCTCCCACTAGGTGGACCGATGACCTGGTGAATTTCGCGGGAATCCGCTGGATGCGAGTCGCACGACACTTGGGATAGGCCCATGATCATCATTTCAGCCGAAATACGTCCCATCCCATCGCAGCCTGCTAAAATGATAATACCATAGAATAGAGCAGCGGTGGCCTAGTGGTGGCGGCTCTGAATTACTTCCAAACAGGAAGCCGTGGGTTCGAACCCAGGCAGGCGCTACTTTGTGTAATTTAATTCATCACCACTGCTCTCAAAAACGATTAAGGAAATCATCGTGACAAAACAGTCATGTCCTAGAACCAAAAAGTCGAAGACATGTGACATCTACCTACCCGCAATGGGCCCGCGGGGTGGACTATTAGCCCATACGCAAAATACGCGCTTTGACGTGGAGTTACGGACACCAGCCCGTTGTACAATACAATACCATTGGCATTAAGTCCGCCTCTGTACTATGTGCTTGAAGTGTTAAATAAAAACTTTTTTACAAAAAATAAAACCGACTTCAGAGAAAACAAAAAAGTGAAAAATAACTTCAGAATAAACGCTTCAGAAGTCGGTGACCTTTTTTTGATTGATTTAGTTTTTTTGTCACTGACTTCTGAAGCGTTTATTCTGAAGTTATTTTTCACTTTTTTGTTTTCTCTGAAGTCGGTTTTATTTTTTGTAAAAAAGTTTTTATTTTTTTACTTTTTAGTGGTTCACATGTGCTTACCCCTTCACAGCGTACCGGCGTGATTTTAGGTTATGAACTGGTGTAAACAATAGACAGATATGAGATTTCGGCAATCCCAGTACATTTGCTATCATTTATTGAGGAGTTCCGTTGCATATCTCCAAAGTTCTTCATCAGATCTTCATCAAATTGAATTGGGATCACTTCGAGAAAGTACAATTCCTAAAACTACCCAAACCGATTCTAGTGTGCCTATAAAATGTGAAGAATTCTCTCAATTTCTCCAGAATCCCATCATCAGCTACTGATTTGATGATTATAAGACCACACAGAAAGCACCAGCTTTCAAATAAAATAAGAACGATCAAAATCGGTTCACCCAGTAGGAAGTACTGAGGTAACAAATATTTTCGAAATCGGGTGTATTTTACACATGTGCGTACCCCCTCAGAGCATACAGGCGTGATGTTACGTCATAATATAGTATAAACAATGAACCTACAAGCGATGGCAGCAATCACTGCTGATTTGCTGTGTATTTTTGAAGAGTTCCGTTGTATATCTCCGAAGATCAGCATCAGGTCTTCAGCAAACTAAAATGGGACCAAACGGGAAGCACCAGCTTTCAAACAAAAAAAGAACCATCAAAATCGGTTCACCCAGTCGAGAGTACTGAGGTAACAAACACAAAAAAAAAAAAAAAAAAAAAAAAAATACAGACGAATTGATAACCTCCTCTTTTTGGAAGTCGGTTGAAATAAATAAATACAAAACCATAGAATAATTTATGACCTCTATACTTGCGAAGTTCCGGATAAAAGCTAGTTCCGAAACTAATAATATTTAAACAGAGCAATTTTCTCGACCCTTCTTCAAAGGAAAGCTAGACTGATAATCAAATATGTATACCTTATCCACGTAATGTTCACCACAAGTACGACGGTCTACTAACGGTATCCTGTCCCTAATTAATACATTAACATAATTCGTTATGAGACAGAGAATACAACGATACTATTTACCTAATAGCTCAAGCCGATGGCTGTTACGTGACATGGAATTTTCGATAATAGTACACACATGTTTGTGTCTCACGGTAGGGATAATTATCGTTACATTTTGTATTGTTTTGAATAAAAGATATGTCGAATATTGCTATGTATTTACAGTGATTTTGTATTTAGAGATATGATATGCTATGGTAACTCTATTGTCTGCTGACAATTCAAATGGTATGTACAGATGCTAACACATAATGCTAATACATCATCATCATCATCATCATCAGCCTATAATGTTCCCACTGCTGGGACACGGCCTCCTCTCAATGAGAGGGAATGGGCTATAATCTACCACGCGGGCCCAGTGCGGATTGGTAGATGTCACATGTCTTCGAAATTTTGGTTCTAGGACATGCCGGTTTCTTCACGATGTTTTCCTTCACCGTTTTGAGAGCAGCGGTGATGAAATAAATTACACAAAGCTAGCAATGCTAATACAGTCCGTCTTTTTTTGATAGTTTTTTATACTTTATTGCTGAAGCATTGGGAAAAATTCGCAGTTTTAGGAGCTTGATGAACTACCAAGTTCATTAACGGGCTCCCACTTTTCAGCCTTAAGCTCTAAGTACTCGTAATAAGGTTGACAGTAGTTGACCTTCAGAGAACTCCGTATAGTAACTCTCAAAAAAAATTGAGTTGTATCAGTAACAAAAGTGGGTATATACGAAGTAAATGTTATAAAACCTTTGTGATCGTTTTATTTGATGATCTAGTTGTAATTAACTTACCCTATATCTTAAAATATTAAAAAAAACACACTGGTGTGACTGTGTCTATCGATGGCAAAAAATTCTAAAGTTTTTTGTCTCACAACAACTACGCGACCACCGTTCACTGCTGCAGTCAATCGATCATCAAGAGCTAAAGTGACAGAGCTTTCAGTGCAAGATAGAGGTGGGCCATTGTCTGTGGGAAAACGCCGTACGCATTTGAGATCTGATGATTCTCCTTGTTCTGCCGACCTGGGTTCGAAGTCTGGGCGAAAGATAGTGATATTATTGTTATTTAGATAAACTGTGTTATAATGGATTACTACTGAGATGACGACTATTACTCGTACTTTAATTTTATCGATCCGAATAAATGGTGATATAGCATGTCCAGATTAATATTTAATAATAATAATATCGCTAGACACAACACACAGCGCCATCTAGTGCCACATTAAGCAACGAAGCTTGAGGCGTGATCACCAGATAGTTAATATGCTCGTACTACATAGATAGTTTTTGTTTGTAGATACATATAGGTAAACAGTCATGACTCGGAAACGAATGTTAATGCATATCACACAAACATTTACTTCACCGGGATTTGAACCCAGGACCCTAAGAACATAAGGCAGCCTCGCACCCGCTGCGCCAGACTGAAAGAATGAATAAGACGACACAATCACAAAATTAATTACGCTCAATTGCCATTCAAAAACCGAATATTCGGCGTCGTGGTCTAATCTTTATATGACCAAAGGTCTGACCTTTTTCTGGTCAAAGAATCAGCATCCAACGTGGCAATGCTGCCAGTCCTCTGGGCACGTTTCCAGCTCCCTGACGCCCTGTAAACAAAAAATTCATTAAAATACTTAGCACAAACTTTCTGCTCTTAATAATTCATATAGCACCAAAATTTATGGATACTCCGAGCGGGTCTGAATGCTCTGGCTCAATTCCAAGACTCGACACAGTTAACTAGGTCTTAAGATTTTCAAATTATTCATCATTGATTCGGCTTAAATTGCTAAGGGAGTTCCTTCGTGGGATATTTAATGCCTTAAGGAAAACTCCTTGGCAGGCAATTTGTTGAACGTATTTTCGTAATTTTCGGGGTTTATTCATGTATGTTCTATTTTGATCTTTTAAAGGAGTGTTTTGTTTTCTCTGCATATAGTTGGGAAAAAGGCTAGGGAGATGATTTATCATCTAACTAGCCTTTTTCCCAACTATGCTTGGGTCGGTTTCCAGTCTGACTGGATGGGGCTGAATACCAGTATTTTACATGGATCGACTTACCCCTTGGTAAGACTGGTTGTATGACTTTGTGGGCCGCTGACTACCTGTAACGACTGTCAAAGATCTACAAATGACAGCCGGGACCAATTGACTACGTGCTTTTCAAAAGGAAACTCGGTACGTAATGGGTGGTCACCCATCCACAGACCAACCTAGGCAAAGACGGCTTAACCTAAAGATCGAACCGAGTGGTTGTTCGTTTTTTAGCCATGGACTCCCCTGAACATTCCTTTAAACACATACAGGGTTTAAGAAATGTAAAGGGTTGAGAGCAGCGGTGGCCCAGTGGTGGCGGCCCCGACTTACGAACAGTAAGTCGTGGGTTCGAACCCAGACAGGCGCATTACTTTGTGTAATTTATTTCATCACCGCTGCTCTCAAAACGGTGAAGGAAAACATCGTGAGGAAACCGGCATGTCCTAGAACCAAAAATTCGAAGACATGTGACATCTACCAATCCGCACTGGGCCCGCGTGGTAGATTATAGCCCATTCCCTCTCATTGAGAGGAGGCCGTGTCCCAGCAGTGGGAACATTATAGGCTGATGATGATGATGATGAAGGGTTCTTCATATAAAAACACCAACGCGACGTTTCGGAGTCGTCACACAACACAGACATTATAATCCTTTGAATACGAAATGTTATCAACTAAACGTATTTCCTTCAATTTACGCTCGACACCCATCGAGTAGTAAATACCTCATATAACCTGACCTCTCATTGTCCTGAAAGCATATACAATGCCAAGTCATGTTATACTGGCTATGCATTTCAAAATGGCCGTCGTATGTACAAAAAGCGTTCGTTTTTATAAGTCCTCTCTCATTATTTTTCAATTCGATTCGTGGGAGAACGACAAACGTCGGGTATCAATGTAGACTCGTAAAATTTGATACATTCTCGTCAAGAACGACGGTTCAGGCCAAATGCGACGTTCCAGGCCAATATAGACAGTTTAGTCTTCGATCGTGAACTGAATAACGTTTCAGGCGATCACTCTTATGTGCTTTCGATTATGTATGACACAGTTATTTTAAGAGATGGTAATTTAAGCTGGAAGGCGTTTTCTGACAGATAGAATGAATTAAATATTTTTTTGCACATTATAAGTGCATTTTATGATAGACTAGCTGTGCCCGCGACTTCGTCTGCTAAGTCCATCTTAGCCTGTAAGTATAAATACGCACTAAGATTTTGTCTGTCCGTTATTAACCCATTGCTTTGGTGTTTGTTTATTTGGCAGGTTATAGAGAATCATGAAAACCGTGATCTATGAATTTATTTATTTCACAAACAAAGATCTATAGTTTTCTTCCGCCTGACTTCTTTTCGTAGGTGTACTTAAAAATAATCTATACTTAATATTATAAAGCTGAAGAGTTTATTTGTTTCTTTGTTTGAACGCGCTAATTGAAATACTGATTGAAATTGAAAAAATCTCTCCTTTTTGTTCTTTCTTTTTTTTTGTCAATGCAAAAAGATTTTTTTTATATATAGGCTATAATTATAATATCACGCTACAACCAATAAGAGCGGAGCATAAATGAAACTTGTTGCAAAAACGGGGAATATTTATTCCTTTAGTTGGGCTTTTTCTCTTCTATGTGAAGTAGACGAAGTTGCGTGAGTCAGCTAGTGTTAGTTACAGGAGGTTAAATTATCATAAGATGAACCTAATGTAGTACATGCTAATTAAATAGCAATCGTTTAGACTTGATTAAAAAAGAAACCTTAAAATAAGTTTTTGTTTTGTTTAAATACTAATTAATAATTTCCTAGGGTTACTTACGTACTATCGAACGCAAAAAACAAACAACAAATAGAATTATTAATTCTAAACGATTGCTATTTTAAGTTATTAGTTACTAAATTAAGTTGATCTTGATTTTTCAACTGACTTCCAAAAAGAGGAGATTCTCTATTCGTCTTTTTATTTTTAAGCTACTGCATAGCTTCTATCGCGGGCCTTGAGCGTGGAGACCGAATCCAGAAATTCCGTAACGAAAATAACTAAACGAAAAAACCTAACACCAAAGAGTATGTAAACCTATAAACACCCCATGTCAGACAATGACAATGACAAGCTAGTTTTCTTTTTAATATATTGCCGTAACTAGGAGTTGTAGGTTGTATATACATTTGATGTTAGGACCTTCTTTGTAACCATTTTTTTTAATCAAATTATGCAATTATAATTATTTATGTATTTTATTTTTCCGCTTTTTTTTAAATTGAGACAAGCCCGCCACACACGCCCAAACCACTGTAACTCCTGAAAGCCAGAATCAACAGTGGCGACCACCAGAAAAGCGCCGAGACAATGAAGCTCGACGAAGTCCCAGAGAATGAATTTAACTGTCTTGGATCCCGCAACGAAATTAATCAGAAAGTATAGCGGAGGAGTAGGAAAGAACTGTAATTTCCGTTTGTTGCCGGCTCGAGGACCAAACGCAGACTGAATGTTCAGGCTCGGCTTCCCATCACAACGAAATTATGAATTTTATAATGATGGTTCCACACACACATAACAGGTGTAAACCACCTCATCACAAAGCCGTTAACCAAGAATTCTATACATCAAACTAAGTAACTTTACGCAAAAATTATTTCGAAAGTTAGGTGTGATAAGTTCCATTTATTGGGGATAAGCTCAATTACCGTGACATGTATTGTTTTTTTTAATCTATTGGAAAGGATGTACTTCAAGGGTACATTGATGAGAATTTGGTTAGGTTCTGATTACATCTGATTATGGGACAAAGGCACGGAACTTTTAAATTCTTAAGAGCAAATTAACGATACTTGGCCGAATCTTACAACAGCTATCCGGATATTTGAGTCACCTACCATAACGTCGTTATTAACCGACTTCAAAAATAAGGAGGTTCTCAATTCAATGTTCCCCGATTACTCGAAGATGGCTGAACGGACTTAGTTTTTTTTTAATGTTTGAAAGGGTATACTTCCCAGCTAGTCCCATGATCATCAAATCAGGATCTGATGATGGAATCCTGGAGAAATAGAGAGAACTCTTCACATTTTATAGGCACACTAGAAGCGATTTGGGTAGTTTTAGGAAGTTTACTTTCTCGAAGTGATCCCATTTCAATTTGATGAAGATCTCATGAAGAACTTCGGAGATAGGCAACGGAACTCCTCTATAAATGATAGCAAATGTACTGGGATTGCTGAAATCTCATATCGGTCTATTATTTACACCAGTTCATAACCGAAAATCACGCCGGTACGCTGTGAAGGGGTAAGCACATGTAAACCACTAAAGTGTCGGTGACAAAAAAAATAATTCAATCAAACAAAGGTCACCGACTTCTGAACCTAAAGTTATATTACACTTTTTCGTTTCGTTTTCTCTGAAGTCGGTTTTATTCGTTGTATTAAAGGTTTTAATTTCGTATTTTTTTTTCCTGGGGTTCTGTATCGATACTGAACTACCCCTAAGCTATGGCACGCTACTTGTTTAACACCCTGTATTATTTGAGACACACCTTTTTTTTTTTTTTTTTTTAGGGTGTGAAAAAGTCATCTGGCTTCTCCCACTCTGGGCGGAGCGGGAGGGAGAGTCAGACTCTTACTGACTAAAACCCATCCATGTTCCTTCCTCGCCCTTTATGTTCCGGGGCCGCGGTATCTCTTTCGAACAGGCCCGCAACCCTCGAACAGGCCCGCAACCCATTTGAGACACACCTCACAATACAATACTATTCAAAACGATTTGCTTTTTAATAATAGTACTGTTTGGCTGATGATTAAAACGTACCAAATATAGGCACAATAGACCTATACCAATACTACCCAATATAAACCCATATTGCAGAAAGAAAATATCAATTTATGAAGCTCCTCAATAACGTCCAATATTGTTTCTGAAATGAGACTTATGACTTGTACATAATGAACTGTTTCCATAAACTTCTAGTACCAATCAGAGCTCAGTAAATAAACTTTCTTACTCATAATAATATGTACAACTTCATTGCTGCTATATAATTTATATACTTCCAATTGTTCAGTAACAATTCAAACTGTATACCTAAAAATGTTTCTGATTTGACCTAAATTGAATTTTAGTAACCTATTTGAAACACTTCTGTCAGAAAACTAAAGTAAAACCCGCTTCAGGATTCGAATAAGCCACTATCAGAAAACATACTTTAAGTTCGGAGCTACTTTGAACATTAGTATAAAAATCTGTCATAATATGTTTGGGGTCGGCACCAATCATAATCAAAATCAAAATGGTTTATTTCACATAGGCCTGTATGGGCACTTATAAAACGTCGAAAAAAGTGCACGGTTCGCGTTGGTCGATTCCATGGAGAAATAAATAAATAAATAAATATCGCTGGTCATTAACACACAGCGCCACCTAGTGCCACACTAAGCACAGCTTAAGAAGAAGAACCGGCAAGAAACTCCATGGTTACTCTTTTCAAATCATTTGGTATTACAATATTATTATGTTTCATTACAGCATTAGTACTAAAGTATGGGGGGACAGCATAGGCCCGACAATAGGTCGTTGCTTGCTATACAAAAAATGTAAAACAAAAGGAATATTTAACAAAAGTTAAACAGCATCCGGGAATCTAAAAGGCCTTCAATGTTCACTCATTCACAAATAATAGGTAAAAAAGCATCTATACAAAGGTAAGTACCTAAATAAAAAAAATAAAAAAATATAGAATAGAATATTTATTTAAAGAACTAAATTAAACAAGTGACACAAATATTGTCATCAGTGCTGTAACTATTCTGAGCAAAATATGAGAAAAAATTATTTGAAAACTACTGTAATAATCTGAATCAAAAGAAAAAGAATAATGAGATTGAGAATAGTTAGAGACATCCACAAATCTGTGCCGTTTATGAGCTACCAGGGAAGCCGCCTGCGCAGAAGGAATCACCGCCAAACTTCTTTGTCATCAACGTAGTCCTTGATTTTGTAATATGCTTTTTTCATAAGGACACGTTTAATATAGTTCTTGAACTTTCCATCAGTCAGTTCTATAACTGACTTTGGCAACTTGTTATAAAAGCGTATACTGTTTATAATAAAAGACTTGCTAGTTTTTGTTAATTTGAATTTAGGTATTACAATTTCATGTTTACTGCGTGTATTTTTATTGTAGAAGTCGCTTCTAATTTTGAAAAGTCCTCGATTTTTGCGGACATATAAAATACATTCAAAGATATAAAGTGAAGGCAGAGTTAGTATATCGATCTCTTTGAATTTTTGTCTGAGTGACTCGCGAGGACTCATTTTATAAATCGCGTGGACTGGCCTTTTTTGTAGTATAAAAATGGAGTCAACGTCTGCTGCTGATCCCCACAGCAGGATGCCCTAAGACATAATACTGTGGAAATAAGCATAGTAAACTAACCTAGCTGTGGCTACATCCGTTAACTGCCTTATTTTCCTAACTGCATATGCACCTGAGCTTAACCTACCTGAAAGAGTTCTAATGTGCGCGCCCCACTGTAATTTTGAATCTATAGTAATCCCTAAGAATACAGTTTCCGCTATAACATCAAGTTTATTGCCGTCAAGATTTAAATTAAGATCACGTTGTGGTACATTTGGTAAGGAGAATTTTAAACACATTTTGAGAGAACGGTTAGACTTTCGTTAACATGTTGGACAAGCGTATACTTTCTATTTATTTTAAAAATTAGCGAGGTGTCATCAGCAAATAAAATTATATCTGATAATTTGGCCATCATATAAGGGAGATCATTAATGTACACAAGAAATAGGAAAGGACCGAGAATTGAACCTTGGGGCACGCCTATCTTGACTAGAGACCCGGAGGACGTCGCCCCATTTACATTTACTTTTTGCTGCCTGTTTGATAGATAAGAAAGAACCAGATCAGCAGCTTTACCACGAATTCCGTAGTGGTGTAATTTACACATCAGTGTGTTGTGGTCCACGCAGTCAAACCCAGTTTACAAATCCAAATGTAACCGAATCAGTATTTTACAATGAGTGATCTCCATAACCCACATAGTACTGGATTGCGCGGCACGCCAGCATTGATGATCTCATCCGTCGTGCTCTTGCCACCACCGCCGGGGTGCCAGCGTTCTTAGAATCTACTGGCTTGGCACGCGTCGATAGCAAGAGATCAGATGGTATGACCATAATGCCATGAAAATTGGGTAGGCCTTTGGTGTGAGACGCAACTTGCGTCGACACCCTTCCGCCATCCCATCTTCCTAGCACGGTGTGCTGCGCTGGAGCGGCTGCTGCAGGTGCTGAAATCGGCGCAAATACAATAATTTAATTGGTAATTGTGTGTTTGAGCCGTTTGGGGTCCGAGAGTATTTCGAGAAATCTCCAAACTTTTGGTCGACTCTTCACGTGACCAGAAGCGGGTCTATTTTTTTGGCCAAGGAATTAGCATTGCCATCCATCGTTGCAAAGCTGCCAGGCATCTGGGCACTTTTCCTGTTGGCAGCGGTGTGGATGAATTTTTCGATACCTTTTTTTTATATTTGCACACAATTTTATTTCTATTATAGAGTTAGTGTGTATATATTGTAAATTATTAGACTGGGTAATAAGGTTGATTAAACTGTTTGTCAGACTTTGGGTCACTGACTACCTGTAATGACTCTCAAAGAACTACAAATGACAGCCGAGACCAACAGCATAACGTGCTAGATAGTCACCCATTTACAGACCAATTCAGGCAACCGCAGCTTAACTTCAAGATTGATTCGAGCCGCTGATATTATTAAGTCACATGCTTCTTATACACTATTACTTTTGCACATTGGAGTCGTGTATTAAAGTGAAAAATATTCATAAGGTTGTCCGTATATTCAAATCTGAACGGTCATTCTTTGACACTTGTATGAATCGAATAAGATTGCAAATATAGACTTAATAACATCATATTTTGCTAGCGGATATCACTACATATTATACGAGTAATAAAAGTCTCCCGCCGCTTCTGTCTGTCCCTATGTATGCTTATATCTTTAAAACTACGCAACGGATATTGATGTGGGGTTTTTTAATAGATAGAGTGATTTAAGAGGAAGGTTTTAGTATATAAATTTACGCGGGCGAACCCGCGGGCATCGGCTAGTGTATAATATGATCAACTGCCAACTTTTACATAACCAAGCAGTGTAACTCAACAGAACAATAATTGAATCATAATTCAGGCACGAACTATCAAACCCAAACTTTAATTCCCGAAATAACTCCTACCTATCTCGAACTCCATCATACGTCCACAATTGACGCCAAACTCATACCTACAATTAATTTTAACCAGTTAAATGTCCATACACGCCTCTATAAACGTCTAACATACCCAGGTACTTGGTTATAAGCAAGGGTTCCCGTTGGCTACGGTATACCGCAAGTCCCCACTATTCGAGTAACCCCCCACGCGGGCATGCAGCAGTTAGATTATGTTTTTAAGTGATTTCGCAAACTTTCTAGTCCCGAAGTTGCGAGAGTGATTAATTAATCAACTGCGTGTTAAACGGGAACGTTATTAATCTTTGATTAAGGCTGAGTTTGAAGCGTGTAGATGAAGCTTTTTGCTTATTTGAGAGTAAAAACTGTGTAAGCTAAACAGTTTACAGAGTTTTTTGATTTTAGGGAGAAATCAATTATAAAGTGTTTCGTCACGTCAGTAAAAGAAATTTAAAATCACTAACAGTGTTTCTTCCGTGTTTATTAATTATTTTGAGCTCTCGATATTAACAACAAAAACTTTTTATTGTTATAGTCAAGGAAGTAGGCAGTTTCGTTTTAAACCGTGAACATTTAAAACGGTAATTACTTTTACAAACTTCGAATTTATGATTCACTTTTCTACGAAATTGATTGTATGAAATACCATAATTATCTCAGACATGAAAGTTGTCGAATATAAGTATTTCTAGGACAATAAAAATTTTGAAATTCGGCACGTGTATCGTTATGACCGTAATAGCTTTCTTCTGAACCGTTTATTTGGGCGTGCCTATTAAGTGAACTTAATTTTATTTAGCTGTCACAACGACAATGTTTGTTTTAGGTAGCAGGTCCGCAGCTGGTTTGTTCTGTTTTTTTTTTGTTGTTTTAAACATAGTATCACTAGGATTTACCGTTGTAATGTGAATGCTTTTATAAACATTTAAATTGATCAAACCCTCGGTATACAGCGTAGCGGCCATTCGCCCAGTCTCGCAAACCATGCCGGTTTAACCCGAATCTTAATGTATTGGTTTTCAGGTTATATTAGATTACAAGAGACGTTATGCAGGGGCGTTGATACGGGCCCCCGAGTAACGAGGGCCCCTGATGAGGAGAACATCTCAAAATCTTCTCACAACCTCAAATATTCTTCATAATAAAAGATAAAATAATAATATAACATTTTCCGGGTCGGAAAGCTCCGATTTTCAGGATGCAATTTTCTTAGTTTTGGCAAAGTCATTTTCAATACACTTCCTCAGAAACTGGTTCTTTTCGCACTACGATTAGGTTTAAAATGCAGTGTATTTCACACACGTGCGTTTTTCATGTTTTTTTTCACACATCACACACAGCAAAATTGCTGTACCTATACTTAGTCCAAACTGGTAAATGCATAAGTAAAAAAAACGGCGTTAACAAATTTTTTGAATATACAAATTGTTTATAAATTCAATATCATAGATAAAAAATGATTCTTTAAAACTAAAATTTTCTTTTATAAACAAATTAACATTTATTTGTGTTCTAA
This sequence comes from Xestia c-nigrum, assembly GCA_916618015.1. Classification (NCBI taxonomy): domain Eukaryota; kingdom Metazoa; phylum Arthropoda; class Insecta; order Lepidoptera; family Noctuidae; genus Xestia; species Xestia c-nigrum. The sequence continues at coordinate 3,050,422 of OU745244.1, forward strand.
ATTCAAAAAAATATTTAGAAAAATCTATTTTTTTATATTAGGCTGTATAACGGCTTCATACCTTTGCTTCTCCTTCAACCTGGCGAAATAAAAGCGCGGAAAAAAAAATCATAGTCTCGTAATAATTCATGACACAAATATGTTACATTCTTTTATTTTATTTCTTCAAAAGTGTATTTAAAAACGTCGTTTGATACACGTGGGCATTTGTTATTGGAGTTCTCGGCACAAAACCAAATTACTATTAACAAAAGTTAATACCTCCTTAAACTGCAGTAACAATTTTTCTCCACTTGTATCAAAATGTACTGTTGTTTGACATTAATGTTTTTCTCCTCTTGACGTGTAAAAAAAAACCAGATGGGCACTTATAAAACGTCGAAGGTGCACGGTTTGCGTCCGAGAAGAACCGGCAAAAAACTCCATGGTTAATCTTTTCAAATATATACTAATATTATAAAGCAGAAGAGTTTGTTTGTTTGTTTGGTTGAACGCGCTTATCTCAGCAACTACTGGTTCAAATTGTTTTTTTTTTGTGTTGGATAGTCCATTTATAAGGCTTTAGGCTATATAACATCACGCTGCGACCATTAGGAGCGGAGCAGGAAAGAAAAATGTTGCCAAAACGAGGATGTTTTTTCCTTTCGTTTTTTTCTCTTATGTGACGCAGACGAAGTAGCGTGGGTCAGCTAGTCATTTGATATTACAATCAATAACATTATATTATAGCCTTAGTACTTTAGTATGGGAGGACAGCGTAGGCCCGACAATAGGTCGTGTGTGGCGAAGGGCCCCCAAAACAAATTGATACTGGGCCCCACTAGGACTAGCTACGCCACTGCCTTTATGATTTTATGTTTATCTGTATTTATTAGTGACTAGCGGACGTCACGCGGATTCACTCGCGTAGTTCCCGTTTCCGTGAGAGTACGGGGATAAAATGTAGCCTATGTTACTGAGGGTGAATGTATTTATTTATTTATTTAACTATTTATGTACACACTAAATATAGAGAAGAAGAATGGAACAGAAAATAGTACAAAGGTGATGCTTATTTCTAAAGAAATCTCTTCCAGCATACCTGCGAAAGGAGATACTAAAAAAAGAGATGTAGACATAGTGTGTAAAAGAAGGAGAGAAAATGGAATAGGTACATACAGCAAAGCAGCTTTCCAATAGTGAAAGAATTTTCGAAGGCACAATTATTTTTGAGTTTATTCATTATAAACATACACACAATTTTTTTTTCCTCTTTATAATATTAGAGTAGATTTAGCACGCTGTGATTTTGTACTTAAATAATAAAAACTAAAGAGACAAATTATTTTTCATAACTTATACTGAAACATTATCTCAAGAAACTTGAACCACGCAAATAACAATCCTATTTCTTTGAAAATAAGCTTCGCATCTAGAAAGCTTCTCATATATTAATGTAACTACGTGCCGGGAACGTAATACTTGTTCCTCTCTATCTAAATTACTAAGAACTCGACACACCTTCCGGGGTCTCAGTCATTACCGCATTTCATTAGGAAGCTGGCACAATGAGACTGTATCAAAATAGCAAGTTGATGAGGAATAGGTATCTACTTGGTGGACGGTTAGTTGAGTACATGGCTCAGCATGACAAGGTTTTTAAAAACAAAATCTATACTAATATTATAAAGCAGAAGAGTTTGTTTGTTTGTTTGTTTAGTTGAACGCGCTAATCTCAGGAACTCCTGGTTCAAATTGAAAAAATATTTTTGTGTTGGATAGTCCATTTATCGAGGAAGGCTTTAGGCTATATAACATCACGCTATGGATATTAGGAGCGGAGCAGGAATGAAAAATGTTGCAAAAACGGGGTGTATTTTTTCCTTTCGTTTTTCTCTCTTATGTGACGCAGACGAAGTTGCGTGGGTCAGCTAGTTACAAATAAAATATATTTTTTTTTTAAACTTGGACGAAACAGTATCCTAATTTCATTACACATTTTCCATTACAATCGTAGGATTTGGATAAAATGCCAAACATACGTAATTCATCCATCCATCCATCCATGAGTTGAAAAGATTCGTAAACTCGACAACGTAATGATTACTGATTTGAAAGAAATTGTCATTGTAAGCACAATATAATTACTCCGCAGGTAGGCAAATCTAATTAAATATTTTGTAGGTATGTTTTTTTTGGATCTTGAAAAACCCTCTTATTAACGTACTTACATAATAAAAAAATCGCGTAGAATAACATTCGATTCAAAATTGATTAGTAGGTAATTTCACAATCTTTCCGATTTCGTATATCAACTACAACATTTCCATGAAATAATTTATGTTGTAGGTATAAAGGTAACCCTTTCAAGGATAAGTGGGGGCCCGAACTGTGAGGCATCCCTAAAGTTACTTTGAATATACAGGTGTTTTTTTGAGAAGGGATTGCTCTCCCAAAATAGAAATAGACATATTCCTGTCTGTCTGTGTGGATTCAAGCAAGGCGTAAGATTTAAAATAAATAAATATCACTGGACTTAACACACAGCGCCACCTAGTACCACACTAAGCAAAGCTTGTGTCTAGGACACTAGATAGTTGATATACTACATATATACTTTTTTTTGTTGTAAATACATACTTATTATACATATAAACATCCATGACTCGGAAACAAATGTCCATGCTCATCACACAAACATTTGCTCCTACCGGGATTCGAACCCAGGACCCTAAGAACGTAAGGCAGCGTCACTACCACTACGCCATTCGAGTTGTCAAAATGGAGGATGTTAGATTGTATTTTTCTGCGAATCTAATGTGTAGATATGTTTTTTATATCTGTAATATAATATATTGTGAAGGCAGCAGCTGCGGTGGTCCAGTGGTGGCGGCCCCGACTTACGGAAAGCTAGTCGTGGGTTTGAACCCAGGCAGGTACATTACTTCGTGTAATTTATATCATCACCGCTGCTCTCAAGACGGTGAAGAAAAACATCGTGAGGAAACTGGCCTATCCTAGAACCAAAAATTCGGAGATATGTGACATCTACCAACCCGCACTGGGCACCACCCGCGTGGTGCATTACAGCCCATTCATTCTCATATTCTCATAGAGGGTAGACATTGTAATGTTTGTGTTTTTGTACTTACTTTTTTAACTATTGTAATCCAAAATATTATCACATGTCTTTTTCGAATAACTTCAAAGCTTTTATGCGGAGGCTTAGCATGCCTTTTCCGCCTTTTAATTGGTATTATTTATAGCATTTCTGTACATTTTTGGTGTTTCCAAATCTTTGTTTACTTTTGCGATGTCAGACAATGACAATGACAATGTCAATGACAAGCCTAGTTTTCTTTTTAATTTATTCCTGTAACTAGTAATTGTAGGTTGTATACGTTTGATGCTAGACCTCTTTTGTAACCATTTTATTCTTCCATGTTCTAGAACACTCTATAAAAAATTATAACTGCATGATGACAGGAAGCCGAGCCTGAATGGCAGTCTGCGTGTGGTCCTTGACCCAGCTACAAGCTGGACATTACTCTGAAGATGTGATCGCTAAGTTCGCAAAGTCTAGCCTTGGTCTTGGAGCGAGTAAGAAGCTTGACGGAGCTCTGGGCTATTTGATGTAATCGCTAAGTCCGCAAAGTCTAACTCTAATATCCTTGAAAAGCTGCTGCTACTACACTGCTACCCTACTACGGAGAGCTTGGACGCTGTCGGCCTCGAAAAGGCATTTACTATTATCTCTGAGAACCTGGACATTGACAGCGGATGAGCCTCAACCTTGGAGCTCTCACAAGATTGACGTCTGCGAGCGGGACTATCACTGCGGCGAGCCGTTTCTACCTACTGCAAGCTTCGGACTTGGACTCTTATTCCCACGCTACCTCGGCTTCCTTAGTATAAATAAATCATCTTGCTATTATTTACTCTTGCCATTTTTCTTATTTTAAATAATGCAACCTTACGTTTTCCTATTCAGGAAACCGTAACGTTACAGTTTGGCGCCCATCTTTTAAAACCCCGCCCTGTGTTCTTTAATATTCCATCCTTCCCAAAATTCCAAAATAAACTTCCACAAGTAATCTATTCTATTTGGCAAATTATTTTTCATCTATCACCACTCTATTCTACTCTACCGTCACTCAACTCTACATCCCCACAGACACTCCATTATCGAAAGATAATTGGCACCCTTTCGGCCTCTTGGTGGTGTTAACCCACTTGTGGGCACTGCCAAGGTAGGAGATCGGTCACTATACGACGGCTATAGGACAATATCCTGTAGTCGTTTGACACTTAATACTTTACTCCCTACAGAAACACCACGACACTGCATCCCCACAGACTTGCACACCACAGCGAATACCCCCTGGTATTCGTACCCAATAGCCGCTTGATGTGTTAATCCATTCGTGGACACTCCCAAGTTGGTTGTTGGGGTACTTCACGACCGATACAGGAGAGTATCCTGTAAACGTTTGCACAAACCTTTAAATTTACATTACACTCATTTCAAATACTTCACCTTGATCAACTCCAACCTGAAATCATCAACTCGAAAGTCCTCATTTTAAAGATTTACTACGTAAATTTTCATTTTTGACAATATATTTTTGAACTTGTTACTAATAAGCATAGTTGCTAACATGGTTGCTAAGTAATAGGCCATAGAGTTTTATAATCTTTGTACTAGCCTACTGGCATGGCAAAAATAGGTACTAACTAAGGTTAGTTCCGATTTTACCTATTTTTGCGATTTTCTTTTAAGGGTTTTCGTGGTGAATGTTTTTTTTTTAATCTTAAACGTAGATCATTATTTAAAACGTCTTACTCTTGAGTGCTCGTCCTCCCTTGACTTGAGAGCCCTCCCTCTACTTGGGAGCCCTCCCTCGACTTGAGCCCTCCCTCGACTTGAGCACTCCCTCGACTTGAGCACTCCTTCGACTTGAGCACTCCCTCGACTTGAGCACTCCCTCGACTTGAGCACTCCCTCGACTTGAGCACTCCCTCGACTTGAGCACTCCCTCGACTTGAGCACTCCCTCGACTTGAGCACTCCCTCGACTTGAGCCCTCTTTCGACTTGAGCCCTCTCTTGACTTGAACCTCTTTTACACTCACTCATTTGGGAGTCCTCTCGTTCACTCTCTCACTCACTCATTTGGGAGTCCTCTCGTTCACTCTCTCACTCACTCATTTGGGAGTCCTCTCGTTTACTCTCTCACTCACTCATTTGGGAGTCCTCTGCAGACTTTTAAATATTGTTTTTTTTTTTTTGCTAATATTTAATTTTACTTAATATATTTTTTTTTAATGGTAAAAAGAAAATGGCAGTTTTATGTATATATTTTTTTTAATTCCTGTAAAAACCATTTAGATTTAAGTTTCATAATATTACCTTCAAAAACTTTTGGACTTTTGGCTTGTTTATCCACTACTTTATTTCTTGATTTTGTTTTCTTTTTGTTATGGAGTGGTCTCCTAACTTAGATAATAACTTAGATTGTATTTTTGTATCCTTGAAACTTGAACTTGGACTTAAAGGCTTCTCTTTAGCTGTTCATCCTAGGCCTTGACTGTTTTTCTGAAAGCAGGAAAATCTGTAAATATTAATTTTAATCTTAAGTGGGTTATTAAAAAGGTGCGGGTTACGACACCTAATTAAAAAAAATAAGCCTTCGTAAACCCAATAATAATTCCTTGAGGAGTATGCGTCATGGAATGTGAACCATATCCCCTAAGTATGCTGGTGATGTATGATTGAGGAAGGTTGCAGGGGGGTAGTTTGATGAAAGGTGTATGAAAGAGCAAGGTCTTATTTAAAACCACAAAATTTTTCTAGTTAATTTTCAGGGATTATGGGGAATCTTAGTCTTAATTTTTAATCTTTCTATAACACTGTAAATACTCATTTAGGTAGTAATTTATGTTGTTTTTAATGCTCTTATTGATAAAGAAAATTTTTTCATTGTATTCAAAAATTTTCCGGGGTTTTCGGGGTAATGTAATGTTTGTGTTTTTGTACTTACTTTTTTAACTATTGTAATCCAAAATATTATCACATGTCTTTTTCGAATAACTTCAAAGCTTTTATGCGGAGGCTTAGCATGCCTTTTCCGCCTTTTAATTGGTATTATTTATAGCATTTCTGTACATTTTTGGTGTTTCCAAATCTTTGTTTACTTTTGCGATGTCAGACAATGACAATGACAATGTCAATGACAAGCCTAGTTTTCTTTTTAATTTATTCCTGTAACTAGTAATTGTAGGTTGTATACGTTTGATGCTAGACCTCTTTTGTAACCATTTTATTCTTCCATGTTCTAGAACACTCTATAAAAAATTATAACTGCATGATGACAGGAAGCCGAGCCTGAATGGCAGTCTGCGTGTGGTCCTTGACCCAGCTACAAGCTGGACATTACTCTGAAGATGTGATCGCTAAGTTCGCAAAGTCTAGCCTTGGTCTTGGAGCGAGTAAGAAGCTTGACGGAGCTCTGGGCTATTTGATGTAATCGCTAAGTCCGCAAAGTCTAACTCTAATATCCTTGAAAAGCTGCTGCTACTACACTGCTACCCTACTACGGAGAGCTTGGACGCTGTCGGCCTCGAAAAGGCATTTACTATTATCTCTGAGAACCTGGACATTGACAGCGGATGAGCCTCAACCTTGGAGCTCTCACAAGATTGACGTCTGCGAGCGGGACTATCACTGCGGCGAGCCGTTTCTACCTACTGCAAGCTTCGGACTTGGACTCTTATTCCCACGCTACCTCGGCTTCCTTAGTATAAATAAATCATCTTGCTATTATTTACTCTTGCCATTTTTCTTATTTTAAATAATGCAACCTTACGTTTTCCTATTCAGGAAACCGTAACGTTACAACATGTATCCCAGCAGTGGGAATAGGCTTATGATGATAATGATGGACGTATTGTACCGTTTATAGGAATTTCAAGTTTGATTAGTGCATTGTAAAAAAATATTACAAGTAAAAGAAAACAAAAAAAACATCCGGGGAAGTTTTTGGGGACTGTCGATCGAAGTTAAAGCTACGTCCCCGTGCAAGCCTAAGTGGTGTTACGCCACAGCGGATCGGCTACGAGTGCTACGAATCGTTAGATGTCCCTAAAGATCGACCCAAGTGGCTGGTATTATTTAGCCACTCTTTTTTTTTCATTTATTGCTCTTAAAAAGTTCTAAAAAAAAGGATAAATCTTTGAAGATTGACTCACAATAACCATTTTTATGATTTTAAAATTTCGTCACAAATAATGCTTCATTTGCGAAGGTGTTTTTACAGACATAGTATTAATTTTTATCAAAATAAATACGTTTAGTCATCTTTAGCGTTTAATTGTGACCAAAATTGCCATTTACACTATTTCATTTAGATGAATATCTTGGGAAATATAACTGAATTAAAATAACTCGCGTAACAAAATAATTTCATAACAACGACGAGGCCCATTAGAAGATGACTTTCAATGGGAAAGTACGCTATTGAAGCATGCATGCTAATAGTGTTGGACAGCCCATTTATCGAGGAAGGTTATAGGCTATATAACATCACGCTACGACCAATAGAAGCGGAGCATAAATTAAAAATCTTACAAAAACGGGGAAAATGTATTCCTTTTGTGAGCTTTTTCTCTCATATACCTATGTGACGCAGACAAAGTTGCGTGGGTCAGCTAGTATACAATAACAGTCATACTGAAATACACACCCCGTCGAACAAAACTCACGCACACACGCATAATTATTTTTATTAAATAACTTCTCGAGTTCAACGAATTACACGTCAGGCCAAAATAAACTGCACGCTGTTAACATTATAATTTCAAGGATAAAGTGTTGTAATGCTGAAAATCTTGGCTTAAACGTGTATTCCGCTCACGGAGTATGTTGGCCGGATGTGTGTATGTTAGTAAGGGTTGTATTCGTGTATATTTTTACAAAGCTTTTAATTTTGTTAAGTACATAGGATGTATTATGAGTTTGTGGTACAAAGATTTCTTTTATGTCATGTAATTTTTTCTTAAAGAAAGTTAAGTTAAAATGCGGAAAAATGAAAATTATTTTTTTGAATTATGAACCCTGAAAGCAAAATAGAACATGTTAATTAAAAATTAATATGAGATCAAAGAAATACGAATGGATAAATTTAATTATAGCTCACTAGCTTCTGCCAGCGGCTTCGCCCGCGTGAAGTTTGAAATTGACCCATGGGACTTTGTAACCGGGATAAAAAGTATTCTATATGTTAATCCAGGTTATAAACTATCTGTGTGCTAAATTTAATCGAAATCCGTTCAGTAGTTTTTGCGAGAAAGAGTAACAAATATCCATACATCCATCCATACTCACAAACTTTCGCATTTGTAACATTAGTAGGATCATACTTTTATTACTTCCTAGAAAGTAACTAAGCCGTCATATTATAATAATTTTATCCACCTTTCTTAGTATCAGCTAGTATGGTAAGGGTCAGAAACCCTCTTAGGGGTTCATATTACTTCAATGTGCTTACCTGTAAGAGGTTAATACTCTATTGAATGTACCTTGTATCTTTGGAGCCGTGTATTCAATTGTTAGTCAGCCAAATAAACAAGAAAAATAGTAGATTAATTATAAAAATATCATAATTATTGGGTAGCAAAAAAAATCTAATTAATCCGAAAGTTGATTATCAAAAAGTATTTAACCTGTAACCTGTTTTCTCTTTTATTATGTAAACCAAAATGGATGAAGATGCGACGCTTTTTATAATCTCAATACGTCACGCCTTGGTATAGTTTTTAGCGAGTATTGACGTCACGAACATCCACTGCTTTTTTTTTTTTATGTAGGGCATCTCGCAGTTCAGTCTGAGAAGACTGGCTTCTGCTTAACCGGGCAAGTCCTGTGGATGCCTTGAAAGATCATCCACTGCCGAGTTTAGATGCGTTTTAGCTTAGTAAATATTAATTTATTTCTAAAAACAAAAAATACGTGTCCTTTATTTTTCAATACTCTAACTGACGGACTAAATAGATTTTCATTTTTATACTGTCTCGTGCCTATTCATATCACCACTGTCTTACCCTTCGAGACAATAGTGGAGACATATTTTATAAGTAGCTGACCCACGCAACTTCGTCTGCGTCACATAAGAGAGAAAAACGAAAGGAAAAAATATCCCCGTTTTTGCAACATTTTTCATTCCTGCTCCGCTCCTAATGGTCCTAGCGTGATGTTTTATAGCCTATAGCCTTCCTCAATAAATGGACTATCCAAAAATAAGGATAAATTTTTCAATTTGAGCCAGTGGTTCCTGAGATTAGCGCGTTGAACCAAACAAACAAACAAACTTTTCTGCTTTATAATATTAGTATAGATAAACAATCTCATGACAAACTGCTGTTTAATTAATAGCTCAAACCACAGCATATTACTTACATAATGTAGACTGAAATAATTACGATGTTATTAGGGGTGATGCCTGTTTCTGCCGGGGCTGTGGGACTGTTCCTAATAGATCCCGTGGCTCCGGAACATAAAGGGCGAGGACGGAACATGGATGGGTTTTAGTCAGTAAACCTCTGACACTCCCTCCAGCTCCGAAAAATTGGGGTAATTCCTGACAAAAAAAATGAAAAAAGTATGATCCTGTTGAATCCGTCAGTTGATTATCGAAAAATATTTGATACGTGATTTTTCATCATCATCATCATCATCTCAGCCGAAAGACGTCCACTGCTGGACATAGGCCTCCCCCAAGTGTCGCCACATTGACCGGTCCCTTGCTACTCGCATCCACCGGATTCCCGCCACCTTCACCAGGTCATCGGTCCACCTAGTGGGAGGTCTTCCAACGCATCGTCTTCCGGTTCGCGGTCGCCACTCCAGAACTTTTCGGCACCATCGGCCATCCGTTCTGCGAGCAATGTGCCCTGCCTACTGCCACTTATGTTTAGCAATTCTTCGGGGTACGTCGGTGACCTTAGTTCTCTTGCGGATGTCTTCATGATTGTCTTGGTGATTTTTCTTGTATGAAATTAATCAAAGCATTTATTTCAAGTAGGCCAGTTACAGGCATTTTTGAATTGCCGAAACATATAATATTTAATGTAGCTACAGTCCCAGTTACATGTCATAAAAACTGTGAAAGTACTGTAATTGCCCATTCCCTAGCGTTGATTTCTATGGAGAAGAACAGGCAAGAAACTCCATGGACACCCTTTTAAATCAAAATATTGTTACAAAATCTTGGTTATATCATTAATGTTTAGATGGTATATTATGTGAGAACAATGTAGGAATCGACGAAGATAAAATGCGTCGAATGTTATGAATGGGTGGTATGACTTCACTTTCCGGTAAAATATTACTCAAATGTGACATCAACGAGTTTTCTTTTTTTGTTTACGTGAAAAATTAAAAAAGGTTTTTCTAATATGTTTTGATCATCTAACAGACGTATTAATTACATTGTTTTCGTCATCGACCCAGTTGTTGTAGGTATAGGTATCGGAAAAACTTAAGGGAGCTTTACAGGTGTACGCGGCGTGAACCAAAAGAAGAGTTAAAATAATGTATTACGGAATTGTTCCTCTTAAAAAATCTACTAAACTGTAGCAAAGCTATTATTATCATCATTATCTTGCCATTTTCCAATTTATTTGGACCCCATACCAACGTTTCTACGAGTATTACTTGTACACAATAATATTGTTATACCAAATGATTTGAAAAGAGTAACCATTGAGTTTCTTTCCGGTTCTTCTCCATGGAAACGACCAACGCAAACCGTGCAGCTTTTTCGACGTTTAAGTGCCTATCTAGGCCTATTAAATACAAATGTTTTTATTTTGATCTCAGCAAAGAAAAAAAACAGACTTGAATGCTCTCCTACCGAGCCAATCCGAGGCAGGTTGCTAGTAAACACATAAAACACAATCATATTATTATGCGATACCCGTCACTGCCGGGTGGGCAGAGCTCCAAGCACCACAGTGTTGGCTCAAGACAGCGTGTAACACTAAATGTTTGAAGACAATAACCGGCTGTAACATGTTGCAAGTCGTTTACGAGCAATAACCAGTGCTATCACGTCCCGGGATAAAGTTACGAGTACATGATAGTGCCTTTTCTGTCTCTTACGGTTTTTCCGGAGAACAAACGTTTTTATGTAGATGGATTTTGAGCCTAGTGTGTTGCTTTTAATGTTGTATTTCACTTGATTGAAGTTGACAGGGATATAATTATCGCTAAACATAGCGATAAATATGTGTTATGCTTATGATGAATTACCCCAAACCCGCATTTCTCAAACGGCAGGACCGATTTTGACGGAGCTTTCGGTGGCAGATAGCTGGTGTTACAAGAAGTAACTTAGGCTATTATTTATTTTTAGAAAAAGAAAATAAGAACCCTTACAAATGTTAACAAAGTCCGAATAGGGAAGTAATATTTTTATAGTTACACGCGCAATATCTAGTGTTTAGAAGGGTTATCTGAATGTTTCTTGTATTTGAGTATTTTTTGAGTTTAACACTCTAATACAAGAAAAAAACCATTCACTATTTTTTTCTCTTTAAATTATTTATTTTATTTTATATTTTTTAGTTACGAATAAAAACTTGAACCAATAAGTAAGAAAATAAGCGAGAATGATTGTTTTGTTGAGCAACTTTAAATCGTCAGACATCCAACTATTATTTAACATGAAAAATTATAAAAGGACCAGGAGAAAAGATGATTTTAATACAACCTACCTATTCAACGACACCCCACTTGACATAGGTAGTTCATCGACTTTTTTTTTTCATTTTGACAAAATGGCGTCTGGTTGTCGCTGTGGTGAATTTTGATAACTGTCATGTCTTTACTGACACTCGCAAGGTTAAAACGAATCGATTGACGTAAAAATGATCTAAATCGGCCTACGCATTTTTTCTCTAGAACGCCACGTAGAAACAAACATACATACATAAAGGGTGTAAAACACCCTATCACGAAGCCGAAACGCACTTGTTCTTCCCATCATTGCGAACATTTTTTTTGTTCTACACCATACCTGGGAACCTTCTAGTTACGGAGATATGGGGAGTCAAAGTTACAACTTTTTGACAATTTTTTTTTTAAATACAAGTTTATATGGTAAGAATTTGACTTTTAACACCTACACAACCCCCGTACTATTCAATCCATCCATCAACACAATGTTTTAAGTGCGTTACATTTAGTTCTACCACAAAACATGATTTATAACCTCAAAAAATAAGTTTTTTCCCAGCAATAATTTTTGCGCAAAGTTACTTAGTTTGATGTACAGAATGCTTGGTTAACGGCTTTGTGATGAGGTGGTTTACACCCTGTAGACTGATAAACATATTACCCTCCTTTGCGTCGCGCAGTCAGGTAAAACTGTCATAGCCCTCTTATTATTAAAGCACATCGTTCATAATAACTTAGCAATACTTGTGCCTCCTCTATAGAAGAGGGCTTAGCCCCGCCGAGACACCACAACTGACGGGTTTCGTAAATACGAAAGGACAATGATGAAAGAGATCCCATTACTTATTCGTATTCTTGAGCAACTTGATTAAGTTACAAGATTAATTTGATGGTTTTCGGAATAAACTCGTTAAACGTTAATTATTCGCTTTGATTTACTTTAATGATCGTATTATGTTCCTGGTACTGAATTTCTTAACTTAATCTCCGGGTAAGTTGATAGGAAACAAGTTAATAGGGTTTTGTATTTAAACTTTGTTTGGAACTGTGGTTTGGGATTTTGGAAACGAAATTAAAGTATTTTTGACAGTATTGTAGAAATAACTCTACCATTATTAATTCAAATAAGTTATTCTGTGAGTACACGACTACACGTGTCTAATTCTCAGTAACAAGACATATTGTTTCAGCTTCATTCATAAATTTTCCGTTTATGAATTCATAGCCTTCCTGTTTTTCTCTTTTTAGTTAGCTCTTAGGTAGGTAAGAAAATCTTCTGTGTTTCTTTACATGTGTATTACATAGAGGGTGTAAAATACCTCTTCACGAAGCCGAAAAGCACTTGTTCTCCCCATCATTGCGATATTTTTTTTGTTCTACACCATACCTGGGAACTTTCTAGTTACGGAGATGTGGGGGGTCAAAGTTACAACTTTTTGACAAGTTTTTTTTTAAATACAAGTTTTTTTTGTATGATTTCAAATAAGTAATTCTGTGAGTACACGACTACACGTGTCAAATTCGCAGTAACAAGACATATTGTTTCGGCTTCATTCATAAATTTTCCGTTTATGAATTCAAAGCCTTCCTGTTTTTCTCTTTTTAGTTAGCTCTTATTGCCCCACTGTTTTGTAAAGCCCTACCCACTTTCTTCTTTTCTTGGTGTTTTTCTTCTACCCGACCATTCACCAGGAAGCCATCAAAGATGTCCCACCACATTCTCCTCGGTCTGCCGCGAGCCCGTCTAGCTATCTCGGGGCTCCAGTATTGCGATATTTGGGACTTCCAGATGGCCTGTCCGGTCCTATTTTAGTCTCGCAGCTTCCTCTACTAATATTATGAAGAGGAAATATTTGCATTTTATATGTAACGAATAAACTTTAAAACAACTGGACCAATTTGAAAAATTCTTTCAGCAATGGATAGCTACATTATCAGTAAGTAACATAGGCTACATTTTATAACCGTACTCCCTTGGGAACACTACTAGGTGGTTGAAACCGCGTGACGGACGCTAGTGACCTAAACTTCTATTTTCTACAATCTTCTGTGTTTCTTTACATGCGTATTTCATAAAAGATGTAAAATACCTCTTCACGAAGCCTAAAAGCACTTGTTCGCCCCATCATTGCGATATTTTTTTTGTTCTACACCATACCTGGGAACTTTCTAGTTACGGAGATATGGGGGGTCAAAGTTACAACTTTTTGACAAGTTTTTTTTTAAAATACAAGTTTTTTTTGTATGATTTCAACTTTTAAAATCTCCACGACCCCCGTACTATTCAATCTATCTATCAGCACAATGTTTTGAGTGCGTTACATTGAGTTCTACCACAAAACGCGATTCATAACCTCAAAAAAAAAGTTGATTCCCAGCAATATTTTTTGCATAAAGTTACTTAGTTTGATGTACAGAATGCTTGGTTAACGGCTTTGTGATGAGGTGGTTTACACCCTGTATGTTATACATTTACGTTGCCTACTCCCCAAAATAATTGAATATTCTAAAACACAAGGGCAACTTTGATAAATGGATTGGTAGAAAAAAATACTATGTAAGGGGTTGTTTTGAGTGTTTGATATTAATTTCAGCTTGAGTGACGCGTGGAAATACCACGCGTTTCTGAGAAAAATGGTATTGATAGACGTGAGACGTACAAAAATGTGATCCTATAAGGGGTTCCGTGTTTGCTGGCTGAGATACGGAGCCCTGTGACAAAATTAAAGCAGTGGCAGCTGCAGCAGTAGCAGCAGTAGCAGCAGCAGCAGTACCAGCAGCGGCAGCAGTAGCAGCAGTAGCAGTATTTTTGTTAGAACATTAATATTTAAAGTTCTTTTTTTGCATCCTGGACAATAACGACTGTGAGATACAACTGTAAATAACGTGGCTATTTCCATCAGTCACACCACTTAACAATATCAAACAAAAACCATTATTCTTGATTCCATTCGCTCCATTACCGTAGCTAATACTCTTTTCCTAAGTAAATAATAAATGCAATCAAAAACATGTTTATAGTTAGTTACCCGAGGGGAGCGTTTGGGGAAACAAGCTAAATTGTATTTGTAAGGAAAACACTTTATCTTGAGAGTGAACAGACTTCTCACCATCATATTTTATTAATCCCTTGCCTGATGTAAATGCTCCCCTTTATAAGTAAGGTATTTGCGTGATTGAGAGCGGAGAGCGAGTGGAAAAACGGCTTTTTATAAATAAGTCTTGAGGTAGAAGACCAGCGTCAGACAGCATCACTTGTCTGGCATGAATGCTGAAATGGACCTTTTTGGCGCAGCCGTGAGGCACACAGCACATTTCTACTAATGTCCTACTCATTGTTTTGTATCTTTTTTATATTATTGTGAGTGTGCTTTAGTAACTGACGTCAAATAGATATTTTTCTTTCTTTCTTTCTTTAGACTTTTTAAACAAGTGCGAGTCGGACTCGCCCATGAAGAGTTCCGTAGCAGCAAGTAACATAATATTTATTTATTTTTGTTGATTGAATGAGAGGTAAATTGCGGTTTACGATTTATGACGTATTAAAAGAAACTTGTTACTAGATCTCGTTTCAACCAATTTTCGGTATATTTATAAGCTATTGCATAGCTTCTATCGCGGGCCTTGAGCGTGGAGACCGAATCCAGAAATTCCGTAACGAAAATAACCTAACACCCCCCGTAAAAAACAAATGAAATAGCTTTACCGCGGCAGTCCCCGAGTGCCACATGTATTTTATTTTAGTTTTATCATTATCTTATATTAGAAGTTACAGGAGGGGGGGACACTCATTTTACCACTTTGAAAGTGTCTCTGGCGCAAACTATTGGGGTTAGAAAAAAAATGATTTAGAAACCTCGATTTCATTTTTAAAGATACCGTACCGTACGTACCGTACCGTATCCATAGATACGTATGGGTTTGATGAAAAAAAAAATGAATTTCAGTTTGGAACCTTGTTTTTATATATTTTTGTGTGAATTCCAGAATACATCTACTTACCAAGTTTAAACAGTTTCTAAAAATAAAGTTATAGTTTCTTACTTATATCTTACTTATAGTTTCGGAAAAAAGTGGCTCTGATATACGGGCAGACAGACAGATAGACATGACGAATTCATAAGGGTTCCCTTTTTTGGCATTTGGCTACGGAACCCTAAAAAGACAAAGGTTGGCTAAATAAATCTTATACTTAATGTCAATAAGTAGGTATCAGGAATCGTCACTCTTATACGTATTACACGTACTTTATTTGGGGTTGGCGATGCCCTTCTTTTTTTTCTTCTTCTTTTTGTAACAACCTATAGATACAAGCAATTCATATGTGTGTAGTATAAAGTCACGTCATTTTATGCATTAGGTTTTACTATTTATTGCTACTTGTACACTTTTTAGATTATATGTTTCACTATGATTTATCTCTTCTAAAGTCTAATCCACGCTCTCCACGGTACTTTTTTCTGCGGCTTCGCTTGAGTTATGGTCGTTAATTTATTCTCTAGGAGCATTAAAAACGACACTTGGAAAAGAAAGAAAAATATTTAAAAAAATATCTGTATGTATTTTAATATTATTATATTTTTTGTTTTTTTTTTTTAACTTGGAAATTATGCATCATCCTATTAATGAAAGGATTTTCGGAGTCGGATCAGAAGTTTACCTTCTATATCCAACCCTACGAACATATAAACTTTTTATAAATTAGTGTAGATAACTAAACACAAAGCTATCACCCATTTACATCCACGCTGTTGACGTGGCGTGTCTTTACATACAGTGGTTTTGAATTTAAAAATAAAATTAACATTGTCAGTTTTCTTGTTCGCATGTGCATATTTTTGCGCGAAATAAAATGAAATGTGACCCGATGGAATTATAAAGTCTCTTAGCAGGCCGAGTTTTTAATGGCACATTAATCATCAGTTTTTAAGATGATTTAGATGTTTATTCGTAAATTAATAGCAATTTTAACTTATTTCTCATTTTGAATAGTATATTATAATAAAGTAAGTTTATCACTTGGTTAAAATGTTAGCAGTGCATTACCGTTTTGACAACAATCCAGAATATTGCAATTTGGCATCAGTCAAACTGTTTTATTGTCAACATTTAGATCTGGGTGTTTCAGGGCGTTACAATATTAGAAAGCAGCGGTGGTCCAATGGTGGCGGCCGCGACTTACGAACAGTAAGTCGAGGGTTAAAACCCAGGCAAGCGCATTACTTTGTGTAATTTATTTCATCACCACTGCTCTCAAAACGGTGAAGGAAAACATCGTGAGGAAACCATGTCCTAAAACCACAAAAATCGAAGACATGTGACATCTACCTATCCACACTGGGCCCGCGTGGTGGACTATAGCCCCTTCCCTCTCATAGAGACAAAACCTGTGTTCCAGCAGTGGGCACATTAATAGGACAATGATGAATCAGCCTTAACGTGATAAAGTAATTAATCATTCGTGGACTTAAATGATAAATGATATTTATTCAGCAAGTAGGTTTTCTCAAACACTTTTACAAGTCATTTTTTTTTTAAACTAGTTGGGGCCGGTGTTTCGTACCTGACTACTCTGAGAAGAAACAGCCGAAACAAACTCAGAGGTCATAGTCTCTTTTGAAGTCCAGTCAATCTTGCTTAATTCACATGAGGACTATATTTAAAACTATGCCAAAGTTGCCTGAATATTCACATTCCTTCGGACTGACTCATCTGAATACGAAAATAGACGGCCGATATCCGAAAATAAATCCCCGTCAATACTCGCTATCTGATTTATAATTTTAATGGAAAACTGAAGTTCATACCGACTCGTCTGGGCGTTATTTTTTGTGCTATGACTCGTAAGGGGTTGCTTGATGAGACTCAAAAGCTATCAGACTTGGTACATATGTGCCTAGTTGATAAGTTATTACTTTTTGACTTATGAGTTGGTACGTCAGTGGTTTAAGGCGCTTAGACGAGCTAAATTAGCAACTCTATTTGTGGTGGTTCAAACTTCGTTTGAAATGCTGTTAGAATAAAGTTCTAATCAGCTTGCACTACAAAGTGGTTGTTACGTCAGCCACTGCGGGCCAAATAGCGCGAAATGAGTGGTTTCAATCGATTTACAGAAAAACTATTGATTGGATTAAAAAACTAAAACATTATCATGTTAATATATTGTTTGTAGAATTATTTGCCAAAAAATCAGAATGATTGCATGCATATTAGTATGTATTTTTATTGTTTGAAAGATATTTTTAGAGATAGGTTCGTGATTTATTTTTATCGAGCCAAATTAATTGTATTATGTTTTCAAAACAGTATCATGCTAGCATATTTCCTGAAAAATATCATATATTTTTCTGGTCTTGTTTATAGCAGTGAATCATACAGGGTGTATTTCACCTCATCACAAAGCCGTTAACCAAGCATTCTGTATATCAAACTAAGTAACTTTACGCAAAAAATATTGCTGGGAAACAACTTTTTTTTTTGAGGTTATAAATCATGTTTTGGGGTATAACTCAATGTAACACACTCAAAACATTGTGCGGATGGATGGATTGAATAGTACGGGGGTCGTAGAGATATTTAAAATAAAAATCATGCGATAAAAAGTGGTATTTAAAAAAAAAACTTGTCCAAATCTTGCAACTTTGACCCCCAATATCTCCGTAACTAGAAGGTTCCCAGGTATAGTGTTGAACAAAAAAATGATCAGAATGACGAGGAGAACAAGTGCCTTTCGTATTCGTTAATAGGTGTTTTACACACTTTATAATTTTAGTAATTATAAAACTCGCGTTTAGCTCATGTAATCGCCTTAACTTTGACTGCTACGCCTTCATTTTAGATGGTTTCATTATATGGGTACCTATTATAAAACGAGGAAGATATTCCGATGCACAAATGCATACCACAGATTCAGTACATTTTTTGTATGGAAAGGAGTTTCAATTTTCTTCTCGAACCTTTTTTTTTTTGTGATGGGAAATCATCAAATGACTTCTCCCACTCTGGGCGGAGCGGGAGGGAGTGTCAGACTCTTACTGACTAAAACCCATCCATGTTCCTTCCTCGCCCTTTATGTTCCGGGGCCGCGGTATCTCTTTCGAACAGGCCCGCAACCCCAGAACAGGCCCGCCCGGTTCTCCCCGAACCTGAACTTGACACTTTAGAATATTTTTTCTGACAAAACTTATTGATATCGATGCCAGCTATTGTTAATGCGTGTCTGATCAAATCGAAGTTGTGCTGAAGATGCTTTACCGTACTTAAACTTTGATAGCACATATTTTGGAAATGTGACGCTTCAGAACATTTTGCCTCATACAAAACTAGTTTGTATTCTTATAGACCCAATGCGCGTCCGTAACTTTGAAAAAAAAAGCGGCCAAGTGCGAGTCGGACTCGCCCATGAAGGGTTCCGTAGCAGATTAAATGAAAGTTAAATTGCTGTTTACGACTTACTATATCTCGTTCAAACCAATTTTCGTAGATATTGAAATCAGCGATAAGATTATTATTTGTAGTTGCAGTGATAAAGTAAATTTGATGTACAAAAAAGTAAAATGTCTCCTTCGGAAAATCTTTTTTAGATTTTTTTTTTCTTTATTGTAATATCTTAATGATGTACACTTGAGGTTATTTGTAGGTTATTTGGTTAGCTGTCTTCAATTTTTTATTGACTGACACAAAATTAAATCATCCTTTATCTTTGTTTCAGATCTGAGACAATTCGTGAATGCCAAAAAGTAAGTTTTCAGAAACATTTCAATCGAGGTATTTATTTTATGTCTTTGAAGTATGAAGTAAAATAAATCTGAGTTTATTCAAATGCCTCGGTCTCGAAGTCAGCGATTGGCACGTGGCTACGCAGATTCGGTCTCGAAGTCAGCGGGCAGTACGCGAGGCGCTAGACTGGCGTAGTGTGGTGTTATGAGAAATGAGTGCCTTTGTTCACGAACGAAATGTCTAAAAAGCGACGACAACATCTTTATGCTTCAAATTTCTTCGTAACGCCGGTTGATACAAAACAAAACATAAAATGCACAACGAATGGTGTGCATCGCTGGTACGCGCCGCGTTTCGCTGCCTTCGAAACCAGTTTCATATAAGTCTCGAAACGCGCCGCTCCCCGCAACGCCGCGCCGCCGATGCAGCACCGCGCCCGCGCCGCGGTTGAAACATGATAGGCTTTTTTTACATCCCTTTAACATAAGCAAATTATAATAAATCCTACCGAGAGTACTTGGAGGTACCTCAGCTGTTTAATATCAAGGTTTTACTTATATACCTTCTAATAAAATTAAAGAAACAATTTTATTGACCCTAAGAATACCTAGTCAGTTTATTATTTCTTCAATTGCCTACTTCAGGCAGGTAGACAACTTAGGAAATTGCTTTTTGACAGAACAAATATACTGAAATTAGTTATGAGCTTTCTTAAGGGACTTGTTTTTTATAAGTACCGTTTCTAGATACGACTGGGGGTTTATATTCCTTCAATTACTGTAAGAGGGATAAAGAAACGAATGATTATTTGGTTTGTAATGGAATATTAAATTGAAAAGCTCTAGTTTTGCCCGCGGCATTGTCCACGTGGAGGTCTAAAGTTATACCACTGGGTAGTGCTACCATGATCATCATCTATCTAGCCTTTTCCCTACTATATTGGGGTCGGCTTCCAGTCTAACCGGATGCAGCTGAATATCAGTATTTTACATGGAGCGACTGCATATCTGACATCCACAATCCAGTTCATACTGGGAATAACAATATGATATACCTACAGGGTATATTTCACCTCATCACAAAGCCGTTAACCAAGCATTCTGTATATCAAACTAAGTAAGTTTACGCAAAAAATATTGCTGGGAAACAACTTTTTTTTTTGAGGTTATAAATCATGTTTTGTGGTATAACTCAATGTAACACACTCAAAACATTGTGCGGATGGATGGATTGAATAGTACGGGGGTCGTAGAGATATTTAAAGTAAAAATAATGCGATAAAAAGTGGTATTTAAAAAAAACTTGTCAAAATCTTGAAAGTTTGACCCCCAATATCTCCGTAACTAGAAGGTTCCCAGGTATGGTGTAAAACAAAAAAAAATATCAGAATGACGAGGAGAACAAGTGCCTTTCGTATTCGTTAAGAGGTGTTTTACACCCTTGATATCTCAGTAGGGAAGCAAGAAACAAACGAGTGTATGGTACAAAGGCTGGTTTGTTACTGCCGGTACAGAAGTATTACAAAGACAATCTTAACAATTATAACATGTGGGTAGGAGGTGGCCAGATATGCATCACATTACCACTTCATAAGACCGGTTGTCACACTTTTTGGGCCACTGACTACCTGTAACAACTGTCAAAGACATATAATTAATTTCGAAATTAATTATGATACGCGATCTTAAAGCAAGCCCACACATTCAAATACCTCGAAATACCCTCACAATCTGCTCCCCCCACAGATCAATAAGCGTGAAATATGTCTTTATCATGTTGTGACGTCACGCCACTGTCATATTTGGCAGCGCTCACAGACAGTTGAACTTCGCTGTCTATTTTAACTCCAAGCAGATGAGAATTAAATCATTTTAGAAGCATTGTCTTTTGATTTCAATGGTGCGACATTGTTGTCGTGATATTGATGGAAACAATTTATTTAAATACGTGTTAAAGTTACTGTTATTATTTAGCTGCAGTCTTAGATTAAAGGGTAAGCTACGCTTGCTGAGACTGGTTCGAGGATGGGTGCAGGGGCTAGGGAGTTTGATTAGTGATTTTCGTTTTTATCTAAAGTCACCACAAAATCTTTTCTAACTTATATTTTAGGGGGCCGGCGGAGCATGCGTTTTTCATACAAACGTAATACTAAAATAATATGAAAATCAAAAATATTCTTAAGGTAGTGTGTATTTATTTCGATTGGATTAGAGAATATCTATAAAATATATCCTATGTTACTCAGGGTGAATGTAGCTTTCCAATGTTTAAAGATTTTTTGAAATCGGCACAAAAGTTTTTGAGTTTACCCACCTCCAATATCTCCGTAACTAGACGGTTCCTAGGTCATGGTCCAAAACAACAAAAAAAATGCAAAACGCGTTTTTCTTTCTTTCTTTTTTTGTTATTATTATTATTTTCTACTACATTCACTACGGTCGACAAAAAACACAAAAACAGCTCACAGATGTAGACACACTCACAAAATGGCCGCCAATATTTCTTTACGTTAATCTACACTCGAGGAAAACCACTAAACTGGGCCCTTGATTTAGGTACTAAACTAGACAAAGTATTACTAGTAGCCATTCCAGCCCAGCTGTGGGAGTCAGTCCATAATAATAGCCAATTTTAGTGGTAATAAAATATATCTGTTCGCGTTAGTTCGAAAAATATTATGAAGCTTGCGCAAGCTAGTAAAATTTCTAGATAAATCTTAGTTTTAGTCTAGCTAAATTGTTTCGTATTTCGAGAGTTAGGGTTTAGCTGTAGAACATAAATACTGTTTAGATGTGGATTAAAGTTGTTGCACTTTGAACCTTATGTCAGTCATGGTAGCAGTCATGTTTATTTCAAAAACGCTTAAATTGCAACGATTACCGTTACCCAGCTATGCGGGTGTTCTTGCAGAGAAATATTTGTACAAGTATTTTAGTGGGTATTGTATTGTATTGTATTGTATTGTACAACAGGCTGGTATCTGCAACTCCACGTCAAAGCGCGTATTTTGCGTGTGAGCTTATAATCCACCACGCGGGCCCAGTGCGGGTTGGTAGATGTCACATACTGACTTCGACTTTTTGGTTCTAAGATATGCCGGTTTCTCCACGATGTTTTCGTTCACCGTTTTAGAGAACAGTTGTGTCAAAATAAATTACGCAAAGTAATTCGCCTGCCTGGGTTCGATCCCATGACTTACTGTTCGTAAGTCGAGGCCACCACCACTGGGACACCGCTGCTCTCAATGGGTGAATTTTAGTGAGTAACTAGCTGACCCACGCAACTTCGTCTGCGTCACTTAAGAGAGCAAGAGCTCACAAAGGGAATAACATTTCCCCCGTTTTTGCAACATTTCTTATTGCTGCTCCGCTCCTTTTGGGCAAAGCGTGATGTTATATAGCCTATAGCCTTCCTCGATAAATGGACTATCCAACACAAAAATATTTTTTCAATTCGAGCCGGTAGTTCGGTAGTAGTGAGATAGCGCGTTCAACCAAACAAACAAACAAACAAACTCTTCTGCTTTATAATATTAGTACAGATTCTCTAAAATTCACCACAAAGAGATAGCGGTAAGAGTAGCTTAAACTTGGTTAGACCCGTGCGGGTTTTAGTATTTAATCGGGAATCAATCCCAGTACCTCACGCTAAACGGTCCCACCAATGAGGCACTCCTTACTAGGCAAAAATACTCTCTCAACAAATCCTACAGCCAAAGTTACTCAAACAAGATTCATTCAAACGATCCAATCTTTCGTTCAAGTTCGGAACTCACAAGGCACTAGATAGTCTGACGTAGCGTATATTCTGCTTAATAAACTATTTACGAGGTCTTGTGGTAGACGCTAGAATAACCTAGCTGAGATTTATAAGGTACGGACCAGAATTAATGATATTATGTATTGTACAGAGTTAACTAAGCTGGCAATACTGCACAAATTTGATGGAAATGTACATTTAAAAATACCCGTTTCCATTTATTTTTTTGTTTAACACTTTATTTTCAATTGATAGAATTTTTTGAAGTTTTTCAGTAATCTACAAGCAATGCATATACAGGGTGTAAATTACCTCATCTCAAAGCCGTTAACTAAGCATTCTGTACATCAAACTAAGTAACTACACGCAAAAATTATTGCTGGGAAACAACTTTCTTTTTTGAGGTTATAAATCATGTTTTGTGGTAGAACTCAATGCAACGCTGTTAAAACATTGTGCTGATGGGTGGATTGAATAGTACGGGGGTCGTGGAGGTGTTAAAAGTCAAAATCTTACAAAAATACTTGTATTAAAAAAAATAACTTGTCATAAAGTTGTAACTTTGACCCCCCATATCTCCGTAACTAGAAGGTTCCCAGGTATGGTGTAGAACAAAAAAAAATGATCGCAATGATGGGGAGAACAAGTGCCCTTCGCCTTCGTGGAGAGGTGTTTTACACCCTTTATAGAAGGTTGGGCAATTGGTCCGGAAACTATATGCGGAAAACAAACAACTTTAATATTTTTTGAAACCTCAAAACCTAACGCTATCTGTCTATAGGACCTCATCTGTGTTGCCACATTGTTAACCAAACAATCACACAATAGGCAAAACGTTTAATATTTTCATAAAATATAATCTTAACTTAGTAATAACTTAAACCGCCTTTATTAAGCTTAACAAAGGTAAGTTGCAAAGCTCGTCAAAGTCTGGTTAATATGGTTAAACTTGAGTTAAAGACTTCAGTGAATTCTTTGAATAACAAAAGACTTTTATATTATTTTTAAAACAGGTGTTGCAAGTTTATTGTTATTATTATTTTTTTAAGTTAAAGTACCTAATACTTGCAGTGTTTTGAAGTTTTTCAAAGACTTTACTGCGCCTTTTTGTTAGTTACTAACAAAGAAAATAATTGTCATCTTATTTGAACGAAACAAAAATACATAATTTTATCAAGATAGTAAATAAAAGAAAAAGATCACTAGTTCGACTTTTCTTTTGTTACGTACCTTTCCATTGTTTTAGTACTTATAATTTAATTGTCCTTTATTGGTTTCTTGGCTCCATGTTCAGATGTATTAATAACATTACATTTTTATTTTTATTTTTATTTAGAACATGTATTAGTATATTTTCTTGTTTTAATGTAATTTTGTGTATTTGATCTATGGGCCATAAGATGCCTGATAATAAAATGATTGATTGATTGATTGATTAAAATTATATCTTTGTTATTCTATCTGGCTTCGATTCCCGGGTCGGGCAGTGTTATTGACTTTTGCTAGGAGAAATGTCTAGCCACAGAGCCTGCATTTGTGCCCTGTTGACGGCAATA
Source organism: Xestia c-nigrum (assembly GCA_916618015.1). Lineage (NCBI taxonomy): Eukaryota > Metazoa > Arthropoda > Insecta > Lepidoptera > Noctuidae > Xestia > Xestia c-nigrum. Next base: position 3,075,167 of record OU745244.1, read on the forward strand.
GGCTCGTCCCTTAAATACTTCGCTGCTCTCGGAATCGAACTTAGTCCCTCGAATTAAATTCCTTTTTTTTTCACTTGGTGTATAATCCACTATTATTTCAAATAAACCTACTTGTGCAGTTATGAAACTTTAAAGGTTCGTGCACAGGTCGGATTGGTCGGTTCCTATGGAGAAAATCAGTAAAAAACTCAGCAACATGATACTTTAAAATTATTCCTGTTTTTTGTTAGTAGTCGGTAGTTTAATTGTAAATAATACAAGTTTATAATTGGAATGTTCGTTATGGGAATAAACCGCCCCACCGGCCGTCACTCCGGTGTCCAATTTTCCAAACAGCACACACAGAGAAAATAATTTCAACTTTGCATTTTTATACGCAAAAATCTGCTTATAAATTTTACTATTATAATTTATTTTATTAACATAAAATTGTTTTACAATGTAGTTGCATTTGTAAAGATTTTATTTAAGAGCGATTAAAATTAGATTAAATGTTCAATAAAGTATGAGAGGCTATCAGAAAACAGTCTTGTGATAATTATCTCTAATCCAATATTGTGACAGTTGATTCCTTTTTTTTTCATATTGTTCTATCATCATGTACCTGACCCACCCACGTACCTACTTGGGTAAGCATTGTTTCACCTTAAGATCGACCGGAGCGACAGTTATTTATTACTAGCTGACCCACGCAACTTCGTCTGCGTCACATAAGAGAGAAAAACGAAAAGAAAAAATATCCCCGTTTTTGCAACATTTTTCATTCCTGCTCCGCTCCTAATAATCGTAGCGTGTTAAATAGCCTAAAGCCTTCCTCGATAAATGGACTATCCAAAACAAAACGATTTTTTCAATTTGAACCAGTAGTTCCTGAGATTAGCGCGTTCAACCAAACAAACAAACAAACAAACAAACTCTTCTGCTTTATAATATTAGTATAGATAGTATAGATGTAGCCACAAGCTCCATAATAATATGTTGTGGTAAGTCAAAATGTCTTTGAAAAAATTCAACCTCATGCGCTTGAAAAGAACCCGGGCGAGACAATTGTTGGTGAAATTATTGAGCGTCTACGTATGTCACCGTGATAGATGCCTACGAAATAATTTGCAAAGATTTATCAAATCAAACTTAAGGTCTAACGAAGTCTGTAAAAAAATTCCTCATTATTATGAGCTCAATTGACTAGAAGTCATTATTCTGAGATAATGATGAATGAGAAAAATAATCATGACTTACTTTTTTTCTTCCTGGATTGACTTCATGGCTTTTGGCTAAGATATACTTTTAAGGTGAACGCACACTTATCCGCGTCGAAACAATCGACCGCGCCGAAAGAATCGAATTTTAGAATAACTTGTATGAAATATTATAAAACCTAGCACACTTATCCGCGTCGAATCGTACGAATAGATGACGTCATACGTATGAGAAATTAATATTTCTTGCTTTTTTTATTTTTATTGATAAGTGTGTGTCCACTTTAATGTCGTCTCCAACAAAAAAAAAACATGACATTTTATTTGTCAACCTGCTTAATGACATGCGCTGTACCGTCATACGGTGAAAGGCCGTAACTAACATTTTTGCCAAATCTCAGTTAAACATTGATTCGAATTCAGCAAGAAATTCTGTATAAGTCGCCCGTAGCCACCAGATACACTTAGATAGAAGGGCGTTTGGCCTCAAACACGATGTTTTCTACGAATAGTTTGCATACTGGTTGAAATCCGCATCTTCATTTGAGGCCTTTTCGGCCGTGAAAAGCCTTAAATAGAGTTATGGCCTTCCATCACATACATCATTGTATTGTGTCACGAATTGTCTTTTCATAATAGGTACATAGAATAATAATAAAGTGTGTATTGTATTGTATGTAGTATAATGGCTGAGCTGCCTCTTTAGAGGAAAAAAACACGCTTGTTTTCGCGCCTGAAGGGGCCGAAGATGTCACACGGCGCGTATCATGCGAAAGTTCCTGAATGAAGTGAATATACATACGGGCGATGGACTGGTCGAGTCCAGATATGGACTAATATCGAACGCTTATGGGACGAGCACAAGAGAAGGGTCCTGGGCAGAAATTCAGTCCCTTCAACCATAAAACGATTCAGCTGCAAAACAACTTAAGCAGCAGAAAGGGGGAAAGTAGAACCGTCGCGTCGCTGTGATACCCTTACGGACAAGTTTCTCAAGGAAGAGTTTTGGCCGAAGGGTGTTTACCGACGTTTTCGCGGCAGGCTACGTGAACCCCGCAGCGTAACACGACGCCGTCACTTCATGTGTTCATAGTTTATAAGTTATATTTTGTATGTATAAGTATATTCTAAGTTGTAATGTAATGTCGTGTATCTTATTTATGGGCCTTAAGATGCCTGAAAATGAAATGATTGATTGATAAAAGCATTGAAGGCCGCGTTAACAGACGGGTGGGACAAAATTCCTCAAGACACTGTCAAAAACCTGATCAGATTAATGAAGAATCGAATGCAGGCTGTGATTTCGGACCCGGGTAGGCTTTAATAAGAATTGACAGAATAAATTATGGTTTTAACAGAATTGTTTTATTTTTTAATGACTAAGCACAGCACATATCCCATTTTCTCTCTACTTTCACAGAATTGATTTTAAAAGTAAGTTTACCAGCCTATTACTGTCCCACTGCAGGGCAAAGGCCTTTTCTCAACAGAGAAGGCACGAACATTGATCTCCACGCTTGCTCAAGACGGGTTGGCGACTTATTTATCAAAATATATCTCTAACTAACTGCCCTATAGAGAGTTGACTAAGGGCTGATTTTTCAATCATTAGATACCTTTTATCAGAAGAGTAAATCTGACGTTTCGACAGAGAGTCCATACAAAAACTGTCAAATTATGAAACTTATTCCTCGGATAAAAGCATGGATAAAAGTTAACTGGCGATTGGAAAACCAGCCCTAAGGTAATTAAATAAATATTCTTCTGATCATTTATTTAAGTAGGTAAGTACCTAATTACGTCTCATGTGTCCATGTGAGCCATGTGGCAGACCTACGAACGTCTGTTGGACTTAATATTCTGAATACGGAGTCCTTAAACTATTCTCCCACTATCCTTATATTCTTCTAAACTTCGCGTGGCGCGTAGTTGTAAATAAATGCATTTATATTAATGTATTTAAAGTGAGTAAAGGTATTTTTAGATTTATTTTTCGAATAGTGTGTTGTTAACAAGATATAACCTCTAAAACTTCAAACTAGAATATATTTAAATCCTGACTTCCTAGAAAAATATGACTGAAGACAAAACTCTTCAGGAATTCAAACTCTATACTTTTATATAATTTTCATGGGCAGACGCTAAAATAAAATATCAACAAAAATTTGTTCGCAAGTTGACCGGTGTTCTTTCATGCTGTTTTTATTATCTCGCTCAGTTTTAGCATACAGTGGCTTTTTAGTAATGTGTTAGAATATCAACACGTTAACACATTTATAAATTTTTCTCGCCACTTTTGGCTCTACATCTTTCTTGTGAAAACTTTGTAAAACATCTTTTCAACACAAAAACCTGTAAATAATGTAGGTTTTAAGATAAAAAAGATACAGATCGTTCATTACATCAGATTTTTACACTTATACAGGGTGTAAACAACCTCATCAAATAAATTATCTTTAAGACGTCAACCCAGCATTCTGTGCAAAAATTATTGCTGAAAAACGATTTTTGTTTTGGGGTGAAAAATAATGTTTTGTGGTAGAACTCAATGTAACGCACTTAAAACATGGGCTGATGGATGAATTTGCACTAAAAAAATGTATTTTTATAAACAAATTAAACCCCGATATCTCCGTAACTAGAAGGTTCCCAGGTACGGTGTAGACTAAAAAAATGATCGCAGTGATGAAGAGAACAAGTGCTTTTCGGATTCGTTAAGAGGTGTTTTACACACTTTATTATTTTTTATTACAAAAAAAGTTTGTGATTTTACACAGAAAGCGCGTTCGGCGCGACGTCTCGGCCGTCATTTCAAGTAGATCTTTGACCATCGGCATCGTTACAAATAGTTAGTGGCCCAAACGTCTGAAATCTAGTCATATCAAGGGTATCGTATTACCCAGTACTAACTCGGTTGTGGAGATCAAAGAGGCAGTTGCTCCATGTAAAATACTGGTATTCAGCTGCATTCGGTTAGACTGGAAGCCAACTACAACATAATTGTTAAAAGGCTATATGCGGTTTCACTGAAACTACAGTTACATGCTACCCGTTACTTTTATTTTTTTACTACTTTTTTTTTGTTTTTTCTTGACACTTTTTACACGAAAAAACAACAATGCAACCACCGGCAACCACACTAATTGACAGTCTAAACGAAGTAAACTTATACATTTCTAAAGCCAATCTAAATTCATGTGCCTACACAAGCTGCCACAATAAATGACAAGTTTGGTCGCGGCGTACAAAATTTACGTGGTGGCCAGAGCCGGATTGTATGCTAAAAAAACCACGTGGCTGCGCTAAATTTTTTCGCTTTTCAGTACCTACAGTTTTATTTGTTTTGTTTTAATCCCTGAAGTGAGTGGGACGGTATTCTTTTGTTAGGAAACGTTTGTAAATGAGTAGATGTGTTTGAAGAATGTAGTTAGAATTTTGTTTAAGATTGTAGACAATTTAGTTTTTAGGGTATTCTTATAAGCTGTGCTTTTAAACAGAGGGGTTATTCTCATATACTGTTTTATGCTATCAAGGTTTAAAACTAAACGGTGTATTTATTGTTATGAGCTCCCGATATTTCCGCGATCATGGCTCTTGTAACAGCGTCGAAATATCGACAAAAAATAATCACGGACGATATCCCGTAAGTTAAAAAAATATAATTTTAATATTCATATTTTTATGGACGTTCTTATCTAATCACGTTGTCAATCTGTAAATACACACCTGTAATTTACCTATAATATGTTGATGTAATAGGGGAAGGGAATATTACCATCAACCGAGCACAGACCGTGACTGTTCTAGTAAAAAAAATAATTAATGTGAAAATGGAAATAAAGAGTAAACCCAATTACATTTTACCCGACCTGAATTAATCGAAACTCGGACCTCACATACAGTAGCACCACTTGCGACCACCAGACCAACGATGCAGTCCGTCAAAACTGCATACAAAATTCATAGTACCTAAGTAATTTCATTTCAGCTTAGGCGGTAAAACCCGAGTATTAACTAAACTGTATCAGAATATTTTTACCGAGACGGCTTTGTTTGGCCGTAAGCCTTCAGGTGAAGATTTAAACTTTGATACATAATAAAACATTTGGTTTTGTCATACGTAGTTGGTTATATTATATATCATGTTGCGGGGAATATTATAAGGGTGAAATAAAGTATGTTTGCAATGCTTTTAAGGCTATTTTTAGCAACGAATTCTACAAAGGTTGCTCGCAGAATAAATGGCCGATGGGGCCGTAAAGTTTTGGAGTGGCGACCGCGAACCGGTTGACGTTGCGTGGACCGATGACCTGGTGAAGGTTGCAGGAATCCGTTGGATGCGAGTCGCAAGGGACCGGTCAATGTGGCGACACTTGGCGGAGGCCTATGTCCAGCAGAATATATTTATTGTTAAAACATGGGTATACTTCAAATAATACGTAAGTAAGGTCTTAAAATAATAAGTAAACCTGCATGTATGGAACTAGATTACCGTTTCGCGATTACGTTGTTGGTCCCATGAAAAAATTTGAAAAATGTTGATGGATGTATTTTGAGCCATTCTATTATAAGCTGTATAGCCATTCTATTATAGTACAAACTTAGTCCAGAAATTATTTTGTACAACTTTTTGTCTTTTTTGTACAAAAACTGTTGTTTCCATCCAAGTTCAAAATGATTTTCCAAGAAAGTCCTTATACAACATTATTTTTTCGGGTTTAGTGTAAACAAAAAATAACCCTGTATAGTTCTATTCTATTTTCAGATTTTTTTCATATTTTCTAAGGGGACATTGTTTTTTACTTTTGGCGCGATTAACAGAAACTGAAGCGTCGGATTTCGGTCATAATTATGTAGAGAGTTCAATTCTTGTAGCAAAGAATGGGTCGAAATATCAGTTTGACAGTGACAGTTTTACATTGTGAAGTGTGTATACAGGGTAGAAACGGTTAACGGGGTTTTTTTTTTTTTTTTTTTTTTTTTTTTTTTTGGATATGGCATCTCGCAGTTCAGTCTGAGAAGACTGGCTTCTGCTTAACCGGGCAATGTCCTGTGGATGCCTTGATTCTAAGGCCTCCAGCCAGGGCGAAAATAACTAAAAACTAAGCGACAGCGCTCTAAGGGCACCCCCTGTGGGGTACGAACCTCGGCTTAGGGCGTCGCTGGGGGCAGCAAAGGGACAGGCTGGATCTGGTTATCCTTATTTAGGGACTGATTTATTACTACAGGCTCAGCGTCGCGGGCTGGCTCGAGCAAGGGTCGGGGAGGGATTGATCGGGGATTTCGCGCCGGACCTCTGCGGCGAGGTCGGTAGGTTTTCGGTTTGTACTTGTATGCTCTGCGTACCGTACTGGTATCTTTCCTACTCTCTTGCAAGATAGTGATCGGATCGTCGGGGGCGACTAGGGTGTGACGCGGACGTTGGACGGAGCTAATACGCGATGGGTCGTACCGGGCGGCCGATGCGATTAGGGGATTCCTATGTTTAATAGCAGAGTCGAAGTAACGCTTGGAAAGGCGTTTCATGAACTGCTTAACGGTGGGGATTCTGAGGTCTACGTGAAGACTATCGTTACGGACGTAAGGGGGGGCACCGGTGATCTTACGGAGATATCGGTTCTGCAAGGTCTGCATCGTGTGGATATGACGCGGGTGGGCATGCGCGAATACTATGCAAGCATAGGTCATGATGGGGCGGATGACTGCGGTGAAAAGACGCAATTTGCACTTGAGTGACAATTTGCTCTTCCTAGTGATCATGAAGTGGAGCCGGCCCATAGCAAAGGCAGCCCGGTCGCGAGCTGCTTTGATGTGGGCCTTGAACGACAGATGGTCGTCCAGAATAACTCCGAGATACTTGGCTTGCCTTTCCCAAGGGATAGGCTTACCGAACATAGTGATGGGGGGACCTGGCGAACGCTTAAGGCGTGCCTTATAGTATAATACTGCCTGGCTTTTTTCGGGATTAACTTCTATTCTCCACTTACGGAACCAAGCGCCGAGCGAGTCGGCAGCTTTCTGGAGAATGCGGCGGATGTTATCCGGAGAACGGCCGGTGTAATAAATCGCGGTGTCGTCAGCGAAAAGTGCTGTTTGAACCTTCTGGTTCCTCGGAATGTCGCTGGTGAACAGCGTGAACGCGAGGGGAGAGATAACGGAGCCCTGAGGGACTCCGGCGCGAATCGGATGAGGAGAAGATAGCGTCTTACCCACACGGTAGCGGAAGGTACGGTTTGACAAAAAGTCTCGTAAGATGAGCACGAGACGGTCGGGCACACCGAGTTGATAAAGCTTGTATATCAGCCCGTTGTGCCAGACCTTGTCAAAGGCTTTCGCGATATCGAAATACATCACCCCCGTCATCGCTCCGCGCTGGAAACCAGCGCTCACGTGTTCGACGATGCGGTGGACTTGATGTATACAAGAATGTTCGGTCCTGAAGCCGAACTGTTCTTTCGGGATGAGGCCCTTTGTCTCGGCAAAATCTCTGAGACGCTTGTATATAAGCCTTTCATAGATCTTGCCGAGAGCACTCAGGAGACTGATCGGCCTGTAGCTGGAGGGCTGGGCTTTCGGTTTCCCAGGTTTGGGAATACCTATAACAGTGGCCTCTTTCCACGTTTGGGGGAAAATATTATTGCTCAGGGCGCCATTGAAGATGGCAGCCAAAAGGACTATGAGCCTAGCGGGGAGGGCTTTAAAAACTCTATTCGTGAAACCGTCGGCGCCTGGGGCTTTCCGAGGTTTAAGCTTATCTATAATATCCTTGACCTCTTCCGGGGTGATGGCGGGGAGGGGGTCATCGGGATCTTCAAAAGGGGGAAGCGATGCTCTACGTTCAACTTCTGCATCCACCTCATCAAGGTGCTGCTTGTCTACTGGTAGAGTGCTTGGCGAACATTGAGATTCCAAGCTGTCGGCTAGGCATTCTGCTTTTTCAGAGTCGTCAAAAGCGACGCTCTTGTCGGGACGTATGAGGGGTGGAGAAGAGACCTCTTCCGAGGTGCGCAACTTCCTTTGAAGCTGCCAGAAGGCTTGATGAGTGGGCTCGAGTTCGCTAAGCGTCTTGTCCCATTGACTCGAGCGAAACTCACTAGTACGTTTCTTTACAGCACGCTGTAAGGAACGCATGTGAGCCTTGTTCGCATCGCAGGGCCAAGAGCTGTAGGCACGTATGGCCGCGTTCTTCTCGGTTATCAGTTCACGTATATCGTCGGGAAGTATCCAGCGGCGATCACTCACCGCCGGTACTTCTCGAGAACAATCCTTCAGTACGGATTGTACGTGTTCTGTAAACGAGTCGATTGCAGCCTCGGTGTCTGCGACTGAGACGATATGGTCGGGAATACCATCTAGAAGTGGTGACGTTTCGGATTTCAGCATATCGCTTACTTTCCTCCAGTCGGTAGTGAGAATAGTGGGAAGGGGCTGGCTGGGGTCAATGATACCCGAGCGAGGAATTAAGTGCATGAGCACTGGACGGTGATCGGAGTGGAGCTCGTGTAACGTCTCAATCATGTGTAACCGAAGGTTCACATTCTTGAGCAGCGCTATATCGAGAACGTCGGGAAGATGACTGACAGTGTCAGGATAGTGCGTGTGCTCCATGGGAGCGACCGCGTCGAAACTAAGAGTTTGGCCTAGATCGTAGAGGACTTTCCCTCTCGGGTTCGTCATTCTACTGTTCCAGGCCGGGTGTTTGGCGTTAAGATCGCCCGCGATGATCACGGAGTCACTCAAGCCGAAAAGAAGGGTGAGATCGCTAACCAGGAGGTTGTGATCTTCCCAAGTATTAGTGGGGGCCAAATAAGCGGAAACTAAATGTACCGGTTGATGACCGGTCATAGCAAGCCGACAGATTGAAACCTCAAGTAGGGACTTTAAAGGAGGGGGATCGATGGGAATACAATGCAATTCTTTGCGAAAGTAAATAAGGGTGCCGCCCTTGTGACAACGTAGCCTATCATTGCGAACTATGCGGTAGTTGGCAATCTTGGGGTCGCGGTGGCTGGGTTTTAGGAACGTCTCCTGGATGAGGAGAACGTCAACGTTATGGTCACGGAGGAAGGCGGCGATCTCGTCGCGCTGTCCTCTCATGCCATTGGCGTTAAAATAACCTAATCTAAGGGACCGGGGTTGGGTACAAGAGGGATTTGGTGTGATATCCATTACGGCGCGAAGTTGAGGTTACGAAGAGTGGCCTTGATGACAGGGTAGGCATCAATGATGTCGACGACCTGCTGGAGGTCCGTTGCCGCTTTGAGCTCAGCGACCATGCGGTCGGCCTCAGCGGTGCAGAGAGGTTGGATCCTCATCAAGTAGTTCAGATTGGAATTCTGAGAAGCAGGAGCGTGGGTAGGAGCAGCGGGAGCTCGGGTTTGCGGAGGGGCCTGAGGGGCCTGAGGGGCGGCCACAGGAGTGGGCGCTGGGACAGGGTTGTCCAAAAGACCGGGCATGGGGGGGTTGGGTTTACCCTTCGCGAGGGCAGGGAACGCTTGCTGATGGTTCAGCATGTTCCAAGGAGAAGGCCTCTGAGGGCTGAGACGCTCTGGGAGGACTGTTGACGGGACTTTGAAGGAAGAGGGAGCTTCCCTCTGCTGACGTTGGTTGGCGCGATTCGCCAACTTGCCAGCGGACTGTTTCGGGGCTTTGGGGCAGCCCCTGTAATTTGCCGGGTGGCCAGACTGTCCGCACAGCACGCAACTAGGCGGCTCTGTGCAGAGACTCCTGTCCTTGGGACGGGTGCAGTCTGCCGTGGCGTGGTCGCCGAGGCACTTTACGCACCTATGCGGTGCGTAACAGTACTTTTGGCTGTGGCCATATAGTTGGCAGCGATGACACTGCCCTACGATTTTGAGTTTTTTAGGCCTCTCGATGATAATGCCCGATAACGAGCACACCGATCGGACCTTGAAGATAGGGTGGTGCCCTTCAACCGGGTCACATATTACGAGTACCATATCGTACTCGTCACCCCCTTGGGACCTATTCTTGTGAAGGCGGTGGACCGCCGAAACAGGGATGCCCTGGGATGTCAGATCATCCAGGATGTCGGAGGAGGGAATCTCCTTGGGGATCCGCTTAATGACCACACGGGTCGGCTTCTCCTCAGGGAGGCTGTAAGTGTGGAAGGCGACGTTCCTTCCACGAAGAGCGTGTACCAAGTTACGGAAATCCGTAGAAGTGGGGGTCTTGACTTTTATACCCTGGAGGGTAGATGTGGCATTGGTGTATTGGATCTTGCGATCCACACACATTTTAGAGATCTCTGTCCATCTGGATTTCTCCTGGATGTATAGAGCGGGTGGCTTCAGCTGCTTCTTTGAAGAAGGAGCAGCAGAGGAGGGGGCTGGCTGTGAAGCAGCCGTGGGACTTGCAGGGCGGCTGACAGGAGCCGCACCTTGCGGTTGAGAAATAGCCATAGGGCTTGCCGGGCGACTGCCCTGGGAGGCAGCTTGAGGAGCGATGGGGGCTATCGGGGACGGGGAGGCTTGAGGAGCAAGGGGAGGCGCATTGAGGGCTGTAACAGCCTTCTTGGCCTTATTGGCCTTAGCCTTCCTTCCCTTCTTCCTCTTTCCCTTTTGCACCAGCTGAAAGTCCTCCGATTCAGAGGACGAGGAGGTGGTGTTGGGGGAGTCGGGGGAGCTCTCAGCGGCAGAGGGCGCGGACTCAACTATCTCCATATCGGAGGAGGAAGGCTGAGTGATCGGAGCGGGGGAGGGCGAACGCGACTTACTTTCCCTCTCGGGGGTACGAATGGCCTTGCGGAGGGCCCTATACCTGTCTTTCTTAAAGGGAGTAAGGAGATCCGTATACTTCTCCTTAATGTACTCATTATCGTCGCTTAATAGCTCCGCTAAGAGTAGGTCGAGTTGACTTTCTAGCACACCATTACGTGCTTTTGCCATCTTGGCATGGGGATCCTAACCCTATTAAAACCTAATTATGGTAGCCTAACTAGAGCTAACTACCTAGTCCCGAGGAGACACGTAAAACGTGAGCTCCCCGGGCAGACAGTTCCCCGTTAAAAACGAACCCACCCTTGTGTTTTTCGTAGTGCTAGCTGGCAAGAAGAAAAACACAAACAAACTTGTCAGCGACACGACTGTCTGAGAATTGCCTGAAGGGCCTAATCTGAATTCCTATCTATCGATACCAGTACCTAGGTCCCCGGGTAGGTGCGCCCGGGGATGTGTGGCCTCTCCTGAACTTGTGCGAACAGTGAGGTGAGTACCTATGGTGTGCCCTAAGCTTGTAAACCTGTCGCCAGTCTTATTGTGCGACAGGGCCCTAGTCCCGCAAGGGGCTCTAGTGCGAAGGGGTAGACACTCCCAACCGACACTAGGTGTGTAGCTGTGAACGAAGTCGAAGACTAGGTTTGACGAGGGAAGCCCCCAAGGCCAAGGTCCTAGCTCCCGATGCCAATGGAATGCCTCGCCCTGAAGGGGTCCGGCGGGTAGGATTGGGTCACCACCCTCTTGACTTCGTTAACACCGTTAGGTTTCCCGTCAAGAACCACAAAACCGTGGCTTTTCCCTGAAGGGGCAACAAAACGCGGACGATTCGACGATAAAGGAAATATAGCCTCGAAAAAGGCTGTTTTTTTGCCATTGAGTAACACCGGTTAGAATGTATACTAATACGAGTATTAGACACAAACTAACGATGTACTACGGGACGGTAGGCACTGGGCCTTGATGCTCGGCGAAGCGGCGAAGCTGCGACGAACAGGACGGGAGGCGCGGTGGGGCGCGGAGAATCGACGGAGCGGGGCGTAGCGCACGTCTGCACGCTGCGGCGGCCGAGCGTCGAATGATTTTTTTAGATTTGTGGTTAACGGGGTAGTAAGGGGAGCTACCTTAACCGTTTCAATCACTTGAAAATAGTCTGAGGAAATCATCCATAATTTAAAAACAAAATAGGATCCAACTTCCAAACACAATTATAAAATAAAAAAACAAGTTTATGGGCACAAAAACCTTAGTATACAATACAGATACATACCACATAGGCTGACACAGGTATATTGAATCTTAGGAAAAGGCTGTACAAATAGTTAAAAACCCTGCCTCCTAGACTAGGGGTACCCTGTGACCTAAGAGTCAGTGTTCTTCTGTAGCTTCTTGTACAAACTAAACCTTTTTTTGTGGGTTAACTGGCGAAAAATTATGGATTCCTAAGACCATTTTCTTGTAGCTGCAACGGCTAAGGTAGCCAGAACAGTTTCCAACCTGTATAGGCGTCAGGGGTTTGCCTATTGACTTATAACGATGTAAAAAGACACAAGCTAATTAACAACAAAATGGCTAATCATTATGACACTTTAGTTGAAAGAAGGGGGCATAATTTATTCCCGAGAATTCGTAAATTGGCTCTCTGGTATTGTAAGTTCGATGCCGTCTCTCTAACTTTTCTTAACCTTCAAACAAAGTTCAGAATAAGAAATCCCTTCATTGTCAATATTTTTCTTTTCAATACAAATCAGCATCCGAGAATTTACATCCACTAAATATTCCTGCTACGTAATCCAGAGTTCCAGAGAAAAACGTAAAATAAAAATATAAAAAAGTATTCTCCGTTCATCAAAAATTCCAGACAAATATTTGGGAAAAAATACAGGGACGCATTCTACGGAATAGTTTTATGCACGCAAGGAATATTATTAACCGTTTGATGTATAGTAGTTTTTCTACGAAAAATTCTTCGGCTTTTTACGGTGGGTCTTTATCGGTTCTTGACGTGAGGGATATATCATTTTGTAAACGGGGTTGTTTTTGTGTAAATCATCTATTCTGTATACTCAGTTATTTAGTTTATTTTTCGAGTTACAAGTAATTGACAACTTAATAAACCTTCTTCTTTTAGTGAAGTTGATACAATAGTTAAAAATGGCATCCGACCGATTCGGTCGGGCTTCACAGACGAAGGGAAAAAGGGACAAATGGAAGTGTCTGCTGAGATGACGAGTAATAGGGAAGTATGAAAGAGGAAGACATGTGGCGCGACCCCAAATTAATTGGGATTAGGGCAAGAGAATGATGGTGAATGAACGATGATTCCAATTATGAAACTTCGTACTGTAAGTTTAGTTCAGGACTGTTTTCAACCGACTTCCAAAAAGAGGAGGTTATCAATTCGTCTGTATGTTTTTTTTTTGTGTTTGTTACCTCAGAACTATCGACTGGGTGAACCAATTTGGATGATTCTTTTTTAGTTTGAAAGCTGGTGCTTCCCGTGTGGTCCCATTTTAATTTTCTGAAGATCTGATGCTGATCTTTGGAGATACACAATGGAACTCTTCAAAAATGTACGGCAAATTCAAAGTCGGTGACAAAAAAACTAAATCAATCGTTTGATTGATTTAGTTTTTTTGTCACAAAAAAAAACGCTTCAGAAGTCGTTGACCTTTGTTTAAAGGTCAACGACTTCTGAAGCGTTTTTCCTGAAGTTATTTTTCACTTTTTTGTTTTCTCTGAAGTCGGTTTTGTTTTTTGTAAAAAAGTTTTTATATGTAGTATCCTTCCACCATTCACAGGTTTTATTAAAAGATTATTTAAGCATTGTTCTGCCGCATTTGTTCTGTTGTAGAGGCGCTGATCCACTTGTTACGCATGACAAAATATCCCAGTTTATGTTATGTTCGTGTTTTTATGTGACACTTATTTTTCTTACCGTTTTGCTTGTTTTATAGGCTAGATCAGGCAAATAGTGAATAGTTGAACATTGCGTAACATAATGCCTACTAGCCCCGCTGAGTTAGATGTTGGTGTATATGGGCGCAAAACCATCGTTTGATTTTAGTTTTAATTTACTTTAGAATTTAAGTATAAAGGGTGTAAAACCCTTCTTCACGAATCCGAAAGGCACTTGTTCTCCCCATCATTGCGATCATGTTTTTGTTCTACACCATACCTAGGAACCTTCTAGTTACGGAGATATGGGGGGGTCAAAGTTACAACTTTTTGACAATTTTTTTTTAAATACCTTTTTTTTGTAAGATTTTGACTTCTGACACCTCCACGACCCCCGTACTATTCAATTCATCTATCAGCACAATGATTTAAGTGCGTTACATTGAGTTCTACCACAAAACATGATTTATAACCTCAAAAAAAAAAGTTGTTTCCCAGCAATAATTTTTGCGTAAAGTTACTTAGTTTGATGTACAGAATGCTTGGTTAAAGGCTTTGTGATGATGTGGTTTACACCCTGTAGTTATGTTATTATTTTAATTGATAAAGGTGTATCAGTTGTAGGGAAGGTTAATAAAGGTGTAGGTTGTCGAGTTTTGTATTTTTTTTATTTTTTATTTACTGAACTAAGTTTTATATTTCCGTATCTTTCATTTTATAAGTAATTGTAGATCAACTACTAAGTAGTAAAAAAACCGGGGCGGAACGTCTTAGCTAGAAGGACACAGAAAAAGACACCATAAGTGCAGTTCCACAGAAGCATCGTAACCGTCTTGCGTGTATGATCAGAAATGAACACTAATGAAACAAATGAGTAGTTATAAAGTGGCTTAAAACCTCTTAACGAAGCCGAAAGACACTTCTTTTCCCTGTCATTGCGATTTTTGTTCTACACCACACCTGGGAACCTTCTAATTACGGAAATATTGGGGGTCAGGGTTCCAACATTTTGCAATATTTTTTATACAAGTTTTTATTGTATGATTTAATTTAAAACCATCTACAACCCCCAATCAATACCATCATCATAATGTTTTAAGTGCGTTACATTGAGTTCTTCAACCAAACATGATTACCCACCCCAATAAAAAAAGTCGTTTTCAAGCAATATTTTTTGCGTAAAGTTACTTAGTTTGATTTTTGATGTCCAGAATGTATGGTTGACGGCTTCGTGATGAGGTTGTTTACATCCTGTATAAGTGTATATGTCACCGTAAAATTGTCTAACACGTTATATTACAATATAACGTGTTTCTCTCTAGCGATATTGTAAACTCTCGGAATATTGTCAACTGAACATACGGAAGTTTCTCTGCCCCCATTATCGGGACTTGGGGCACCCCCCCGTTAGGTTAGTTAGGTTCCTTTAAACCCTGCACTCGGCAATAGGGGCCCCGCGAAGCTGGGCTCCGTCGACTACGCTTTTTAGGGGAATATAAAGTGTTTTAAGGATAGGTTATATTTTGTTGTAAGCAGTATATTCATTTGACAATATTTAGAGATTTTACAATATCGCTAGAGAGATTACAATATAACGTATTTGACAATTTTACGGTGACAAATATATCCATTTCTTGTTACCCTTATGGAAATCGATGTTATTTTACGCAGGAACCATGTCCAATATTTTCATTTAACGTATATCAATAAGAATGACATTATAACCTCCCCCAAAAAAATACACGTGCAAGTCAACGTATATTTCCCGCATGTTATTTCTTCGACAGTAACGACCTCATTCGTCCCTGCGCACATGGTGTGACCCTATGCAATAAATCTCTGTTAGGCGTCACGTGACCCCAATTTTTCACCTCGTAAAATGTAAAGCTAGTTCCAATTGTATTTGGACATGAAAACGGGGTAATTTTTAGTTTTTGATTAATAGTTCTTTATTTTTATTGTGCCTAAAAATCTCTTTATAAACAGGGTCTTGTCAGCACCTTTCCTCTTTACCTTTTTGACAATTTTCATTATTACAACTTTGAAGTGACTCATATTTATTTGTATACTTGGTTTCATGAGGTATTCCTCAGAGCGCACCTATTTCTAAGCGCAACCATCTAGGCGCAACTACTTCATTCCTTGGAGCGCAAACATATGACCGCGGTTTCGCCCGCGATCTGTAATCGTACTACCGGGATAAAAAGCAGTCCAAATGCGTTCAGTAGTTTTCGCGTAAAAGAGTAACAAACAGCCATTCAGTATCACAAACATTCGTATTTATAGTACACGGAGTATTTTTCCAAATCTCGGTGTCCCATATTAAGGCGGTTACATGAGCTAAACGCGAGTTTTATAATTATTAAAAGTATATGATTCACTGCTATAAACAAGACCAGAAAAATATATGATATTCTTCAGGATATATGCTAGCATGATACTGTTTTGAAAATATAATACAATTAATTTGGCTCGATAAAATCACGAACTTATCTCTAAAAATATCTTTCAAACAATAAAAAACTTACTAATATGCATGCGATCATTCTGATTTTTTTGCCAAATATTACAACTACAAGCAATATATTAGCATGATACTAATTCAGTTTTTAATCCAATCAATAGTTTTTTTGTAAATCGATTGAAACCACTCATTTGGCCCGCAGTGGCTGACGTAACAACCACTTTGTAGTGCAAGCTGATTAGAACTTTATTCTAACAGCATTTCAAACGAAGTTTGAACCACCACAAATAGAGTTGCTAATTTAGCTGCAGCGGTCCTGAAACCTGGATTAAAGACGCCATCTTGTTATTTTTTTTTTTTTTTAATATATTAAGCAAACAGTTATTAACAGAGCTCCCTGTTAAGGGGACTACAAGAGCTGAATTAGCAACTCTATTTGTGGTGGTTCATCAAACTTCGTTTGAAATATAGTTAGAATCAAGTTCTAATCAGTTTCCACTACAAGTGGTTGTTACGTCAGTCACTGCGGGCCGAATAGTGCGAATTGAGTGGTTTCGACCGACTACTACACAACAGATTTATATCTCCGAAGATCAGCATCAGATCTTCAGCAAATTAAAATGGGACCACACGGGAAGCACCAGTTTTCAAATAAAAAAAGAACGATCAAAATCGGTTCACCCAGTCGAAAATTCTGAGGTAACAAACAAAAAAAAAATACAGACGAATTGAGAACCTCCTCTTTTTGGAAGTCTGTTTTTAGAGATAAGTTCGTGTTTTTTTTCATCGAGTTATTTATTTTCATACTAGCATAATATCCTGAAGAATAAAATATGTTTTTCTGGTTTTGTTTATTGCAGTGAATCATATACTTTCAAGCATTATAAAACTCGCGTTTAACCCATGTAGTCGCCTTAACGTACCTAATTCTAGAACGAAATCCATGTAGCACTAGAACTTTATTTTTCATACATCCGTACTTTGAAAGCCGATCTATCAAAGTTACGACAAAATTGTATGACCCGTCAAAGTAACCTTAACCTAAAATATGTTTCCCCAAAAAAAGGACAACACACATTTTCTCATCTATTTTTAATTCCCTCCAAGATGGTCCAATATACCTGAAAAAAAAAACTAACGTAGGCATTATATGGGCTAAGTAAAAAGGGTTGGATTACCTCAGCCAAGGTGAGCCCGAGAAAACTTGATTTAGGCCACATCTGTTCCTGAGATTTCATTGTTTTTGGGGTTCCGTACGACGTATGGCCAAAACAAGTCTTACTTTACGTTTTGAGATTTTTACATAAAGGAATAAATTTTTATTTTATTTCATGTGACTTATTAAAACAAAACTAGTCATCGTCATCATCGTCAGCCTATTAATGTTCCCACTGCTGGGACACAGGTTTCCTTTGTATGAGAGGGAATGGGCTGTAATGCGGGCTCAGTGCGTCTTCGATTTTTTTTTGGTTCTTGGACATGTCGGTTTTACACGATGTTTTTCTTCACCGTTTTAAGAACAGGGCTGGTGAAATAAATAACACAAAGTAATGCGCCTATCTGGGTTCAAACCCAAAAGTTACTGTTCGTTAATCCGGGCCGACACCATTGGGCCACTGCTACTCAACACAACTAGTAAGCTTTTTCAAATAGTGATAAAACAAGTGGATTCTTTATAAATAAGGAATCCACTTATTTTAAATTATTACCAACTTTAATTAAACTGAAAAACAATTAATACGAAAAGGCACAATCGAAACCACTTCGTTAGCTGCAGAACCCAAAGTACCTCTCCAACAGACAATTGACCGTTTTTTCTCTCTTAATAGAATTGCAGTACAATTTGTTGGTCTATTTGTCCGGATCTAGTTGTTTATGTATCGGATAATCCGGAAAACGGATAGAACTAGATTTAACTAGATTTATCTGGATATATCCGGTAGCTAGTGATCGGATTAGGACTTGAATTTGAACTTATAATCAGCCTAGCTTTTTTTCGGGGCAATTGGATAATCTATTCGAGTTATTCTCTGCTTGTTATTCAATCATGATTCGAAAGACAAGTGGCGTCATCTTTTATCAGAAGCAGGTTTTATTGTTTTCCTCGGGAACAGTATCTTTTTTCGAAATAAAAGGTACTCTACAGGGTGTATTTCACCTCATCACAAAGCCGTTAACCAAGCATTCTGTATATCAAACTAAGTAACTTTCCGCAAAAAATATTGCTGGGAAACAACTTTTTTTTTTGAGGTTATAAATCATATTTTGTGGTATAACTCAATGTAACGCACTCAAAACATTGTGCGGAAAGATGGATTGAATAGTACGGAGGTCGTAGAGATATTTAAAGTAAAAGACATGCGATAAAAAGTGGTATTTAAAAAAAAACTTGTAAAAATCTTGCAACTTTGACCCCCTATATCTCCGTAACTAGGAGGTTCCCAGGTATAGTGTAGAACAAAAAAATGATCAGAATGACGAGGAGAACAAGTGCCTTTCGTATTCGTTAAGAGGTGTTTTACACCCTTTATGTCCGTTTCTGCAGAGATGTACAAAATACCCTGTACAAAGTATCAAGAATACAAAATCCAAGATACTTTTAAATTAAGTAGATAGAGAGAAGATACCAGATAAAAAATATTTTCGAAAATAGTATCGGAAATACTAGATACAAAATAAGTATCTTTTAAATACTTTTTAAGATGAAAGTACTTTTGTAAGAAAACAAGATTTTAATTTAATGAATATAAGTATATTTTGTTTTTGTTAAGTTGGTTTTTTTTAGTTTATTAGTGTTTTATGAGTCTAAAACGAATACAAGAAAAATTGAGATATATTGAGCAAGTCTACTAACATATCACTAAAAGTATTTAATCAGAAAAAGTATTTATCAAAAACTAAGACACCAAACCAAATGTACCTATTTAGATGCAAGATGCAAAATGAACTTTTAAAAAGTATTTGAGATACAAGACGGAAATGTGTCTTGTATCTGTATTTCATATACTTGTATCTAAGTCACATCTCTGCGTTTCTGGACACCTGACAACGTATATGAAAGGTGATGCTGTCTGACGCTGGTCTTAGAATGAACCTTCCTTTCTTGAAAATCGGGTTATCCGTTCGGGAGCTACGATGTCACAGACCCACACAGATACGTCAAACTTATACACTCCGTCATTTTTGCGTCAGGGGTTAATAATCAGAATGATTGCTTCAGTAATTTAGGCGTGAAAAGGTATCAAACAAACTTACTTTGGCATTTATTCAGTTAGGATTAGGATTTGGGAGGATTAATGTCTCCTTTGGAAATGTTGTCAGTTCCCCTTTTTTTAGTTAGATGTTCAGAACTAATAGTGTATGACTTGATTGTCGTAGGTGATATCTATTTTGGGACAAAATGCCTTTTGTTAGACTTTCGTAATATCTGTCAACAAAAGTCTGTTGTATTACCGTTTGGTCTGACGCAACGTAAGTCTGCTTATTTGTGTAAATTACCCGTACACAGCTTTGTTCTTGCGAGTAATGTTCTATCTATACTAATATTACTACTAAGAGGAAAGATTTTATTTTTGTAATTTTGTATTGTACGAATAAACTTAAAAACTACTGGAACGATTTGAAACATTCTTTCAGACTGAGGCTACATTAGGCCGCGACGCGACCTGCAACACATGAGCGATTAAAACAAGTAAATGAATGCTCACGTATATGGCTACATTGCACAAGTACATAAAATATTACTAGCGATCTTTGATTTCTCTACACGATCGGAGCAACATTACTGTAATCACGGCATCGGCTACACCAATATAGCGAAATTGAAGCGAATTTATTAGAAAATACGCCGGAATCTCGCTTGTAATGTAGCCATACCATGTTTATCTCGTTTCGCTCTTCCAGTCGCATCGCAAATCGCTGCCTAGTGTAGCCTCAGCCTCACCTTTGGGAAGCTACACTGTCTCCGGGTGACATAGGGTACTTTTTATCCCTGTAATCCCACGGGAACGGGCCTACGCGGGTGAAACCGCGTGAATTCCGCTAGTGTCTGATAAAGTCAAACAATACATGCTAGAGAATACGAGGTCCTGTCGTAATCATCACCATCCTGAATTCACCCACTGCCAGGTTTCTCTTGTGCCATCGATTCATCATCATCATCATCATTTCAGCCGAAAGACGTCCTCTGCTGGACATAGGCCTGAACGCTCCCGTGCGACTCGCATTCAGCGTATTCCTGCAACCTCCACGAGGTCATTGGTCCACCTAATGGGAGGTTTAGTGGGGGTGCTGTCGATTACTATTGATTTTTCCAACTGGAATTATCCATGGGTAGACCGGAGTCTGAAATTCAGTCCAGTTGTAACGTGCTTGTCAAAAATGTGCTTCTTTCACAAAGTCATGAACGGCCGGTACCATTGTTGCCATTTCCTTGAGAATATACCCTTAAAGATTCCTCGCACCTATCCTCGAGGGAAACTCAAATATATTTTCCATACTCCATCTGTAAAATCTAACCTGGGACTGCAAGCACCCCTCCGTAGAATTGTGGATGAGTACCACTCCCTTCTTACAATAATACCCGACCTCGATGTGTTCCATGATAAGCTGCATATATTTAAAAACAAAATAAAATATGTGCCCTAAGTTATCTTTTTTTTATCTTTTTTTATTATATATTAATAAACTATTAATTGTAACAAATTCAATCAACTTTATTAAATTATTTTTATGAATAATAATTGGCCAATCCTATTATATTGACATTGATCCTAATTTTTATCTGGCATTTCTTTATATACTAATGTAATATAATTATCAAATATTTTGAATTGTTAGTTTTTAATTCAATTTTCGTTATATAGGTTTTCTTAAATAATAATTGTGTTTTATCATCGAGCCGAAGAATCGTGAATGTTATGTACGCCTTTATTGTCACGTGCATCAGACCGCTTTATTATAAATTGTGAATTTCTTTGTAAAATGTATGTGATGTGGCTGTACTTATTCAAATAAATAAAATAAATAAGCCCGAATTCTATAACAAGGTAATGAAATATGGATGACACACTTCTGAAACCCTACGACGAGGAAAATTAATTATCATTCCAATGATAAAGCTCCACTAGCACGTAGCAACACCATGCGTGCATCTAATAGTACGGTAGAACAAGCTAATTGGTTTACAATTTAACCCAAAAACTACATTTTAAAGTGTAAACCAAGTAGCTTGTTCGACCGTACACCTACACTTCGCCATTTTTTGGACAAGCCCGCCACACTATTCCCAAACCACTGTAACTCCTGTGCGCCAGAATCAACAGTGGCGATCACCAGAAAAACTTTGAGACAATGAACCTCGACGAAGTCCCAGAGAATGAATTTAACTGTCTTGGATCCCGCAACGAAATTAATCAGAAAGTACAGCGGAGGAAAAGAATAAAAAAACCGTAATTTTTATCTACCTTTCGCCCAGGTAATTGAGGGCGAGTCTATTGCTGTGGTGCTACTGAGAAATTCTTGGAAAAGTCCAATATCATCATAATCATCATCATCCACAGCCTGAACTTACCCACTCCTAAGTATAGGCCTCTCACGGTCTTGTGCCAGCCTCATCCAGGTTTTCCCCTGACGGCAACTATATCGTCTGGCCATCACGCCGCCGGACGACCCACGTTGCTTTTGCCAGTTATTGGACGCCATTCGATGACATCCGCAAGAGAACCAAGGTCACCGATGTAGCCCGAAGAATTGCCAAACATAAGTGGCAGCGGGCAGGTCACATTGCTCGCAGAACGGATGGTCGATGGGGCCGAAAAGTTCTGGAGTGGCGACCGCGAACTGGAAGACGATGCGTTGGAAGACCTCCCACTAGGTAGACCGATGACTATCATGATTCGATGACAGTCTTGGTCCACCTGTCATCACAGCGCCTTGCTAGGTGCCCTGCCAACTCCATTTGAGTTTGGCTGTCTTTCGTTCAGCTCCATTTACTTTTAACGCGATTTCCAATATCGAAAACTTTTGTGCGTTTTCGGATTTCGACGTTAACAACTCGATCTATCAGCTTTAGTACGTCATAGTGGGCTCCTGCCCACAATGACGTACACAGTGGTACACACTGGTTATAGAGGCGGGGGTTTAGACGTAGCGCAATTTTATGTGATTTTGTGATTTTAAAACGTCGTCCAATTTGCTGAACGTAAACCCACCCAAGCTGAATTTTTCGGGATATTTCCTTTTGTTGGTGCGCTTTGCCTAATGAAAGCATATGACCAGCTTCAAGGAAACTATCAGCAAACAATATCCAGAAACGTTCTTAGGTCTGACGACATATTATCTTCAGGTCATTGCACCCATGTAGGTGAAAATAGACGTTACAAGATACATACTATGTAGTATATCCTACACAGGTATATATGTACGTATTTGGAATGCCGCCCGCGTCTGTAACAACAATGCGAGCTTTGTCCTGTTCTCGACTAATTTGCTTTGAGAAATATCTTCTGAGTCCTCGTTTTGGTAATGTAGCTTTATAGTTGTTTGTACTGATCAAAATTGTACAGTCGAGGACTTTAATTAATAAGCCATTTGCCACTATTCGTATCTTAGCCGTGTAATACAAATCATCATGTTTAGTCGATAATACGAGTATTCGTACTCGTGAGTATAAAATATTTATCAATTAAAGTCCTCGACTGTACCTCTTGTACGATAGCATAACAGATAGTGGACTGTAATATTCCCACTGCTGGGACATAGCCATCTTTCAGTAGGAGTGGGAGTAATCAATCACTTGACAACATGACGCTTGTAATCCCCAAAGGGATAGGCAGAGATGTATCTAATAGTACACCTACATTTCGCCAGTTATGTTTAAGTCCTAAGTAATAGGGGGCGAGCCTTTTGCCATCAATCGGTTATAAATCCAGGCTCCTTAGCTGCTACTGAAAAATTCCTGATGGAATAACCCAATAATAGTTCGCCCGACCCGGGACTCAAACTCAGATCTTCGCTACGAGTGCTATGAAGCATTTGATGACGGTCATCATGATTTTTGTCCACCTGAAAAGTTTTCAACGCGCCTAAAGAAGTTTTCATTTAAAAAAAATAGCAGGAAACTTCCACGTAATTGTACCTACACAGGAATTAATTCTAGACCCAGACTACCTAATTTTAGAGTTCCAAAAAACTTGAATAAAAATAACTTTAAACAACTTTTCATGGCTCTCCTGTGCCCCGTTAGCACGGCATTTTTACTTTAAAACTACGTTGTCGTCAACTACTTTTGGAAAGGTCATTACAAATTCTTTCATTCCCATAATTCATTTTTAAAAAGAAACTGTGGTCCATGAAGTTTCGAAACACCGCAAAATACGTCCTCTTTTCCACTATATAACATTTAGTGGTGATATCCCCTTTGACCCCAAAACTTTAGGGTCAAAATAGGGAATTTTCCGAGCCGTGTAGATTGACCGATTTAGGGAAACCCAAACGACTTTTGAGATTTTAAGTTGGTTAGACCTTGTTCCGGTTAGGGTTTTCGTATGTTCAGGTAGAATGGGGTTCTTCTATTGTTATTTGACCCAATAATCATTAATTTTAGTGGGGTTTGAATGTAAGGGTGTTTTTGAAATAATTCGTTCGCCCAATCTATTTCTGTGATCTGCATCAAGAAATAGACGGTTACTAGCCAGCAATCGACGTCTGCGTGAACATTATTCATTGAGATCTTCTCTTGTTGGTTGTACCGTGATGTGATAGAGCTTATAGCGTTCTTCGATGAATAGGCTATCTAACACTTAACTTTTTTCAATTCGAATCCTCCTCTCGATCCTGAGATGTTTGCGTTCAATAAACTCTACTAAAATAGACAACAATTATAATGTTTTTGTTTTTAAATTCTCATTTTATATTTATTTTTAAAACACCGTATTTTAGGCTTCTCTATGATCCGGGGTTGCGGGACTGTTCGAAAGAGATACCGTGGCCCCGGAACATAAAGGGCGAGGAAGGAACATGGATGGGTTTTAGTCAGTAAGAGTCTGACACTCCCTCCCGCTCAGAGTGGGAGAAGTCATTTGATGATTTACCTTCCCAAAAAAACATAAAATTTCTTTACGATTATTGTTTATTTTTGGAATGGAAAATCTAATTTTTAATTCAAGACACGAAAGATAGAAATTGCTATTACATGTGTACTGGAAAACCACTTACAACAAGATCTTTAGGATCTTATTTTAAAGACTATGTTCTCCAAACAGACATAGGCTGTAAAGCCACTTTATGAAGGCAATAAAAACCAGATTCATTAATACAGAGTACCACAAATATCCACATAACATACCATCAGACTGATTCCTAAGGGGTAGTGTTCCGTCGAATATAGGATCGTATATGCTGAAGGATATCATTATGGTGCGACATTGTATGACATGTGGCGGGCGTTTGGCCTGCCAGTAGCGTGCTCTAGACGCATGGGTAAGGTTGGCAAAAAAAGGGCATTGTAAAATTTATAAATGGAATTTTCAGTGACATAAAGATTTATTTTTGAGCCCATTTTAGCATGAGAGCGACTGTTATACCATACTATTTATGGATAAAAATATTGCGAGCATTCCCTAGAATTAAAATTAAACATGCGCGCAGACTTTCGATAGAAGTGAAAACTTAGCCGACGAGTGCTACAAAAATAGTACGTGACGGTCCACGCAAGTTCCATGATTTTAGTTCACTCAAAAAGTGCTTAACGCGCCTATAGAAGTTTTTAGTTCAAAAAACATGTTATTGTTATTATATCGCTTCATACTGTATCATCACTGGGCATAAACCTTCCTAGATTCCTTTCATTGCTGTTAGCTGTTGTGAAAGTTTTCATAAAGATGTCTAGTTTGTTTCGCCAGCTTTTACGGCACCGCTATTTAAAACCTGCCAAACCCTCTGAATAAAAATTACTCTATGACTGAAAAAGAAATATAAAAAAAAATACAGGAATGCTATTGTAATTTCAACAACATGCACTATACAGACATTTCAAACGCGATAACGAAAACGCATGATATCATGATAAAAATCCATCCTTAGTACGAATCACGTGACTCCCATGAAAACACAATAAATCAACTCTTTGCCGTCGAACTGATTTCTACGAAATCCATTTGTAAGCCACTGTTCGGCAAAGGCCTCTCACAGTGCCATACAGTTCTTTCGATCGAGGGTAAATGTGGACCATTGGTCGTTGGTTTTATCTAACTCGTTCCGCCATTTGTTGTGATAATAATAATATGTATATAATATAAATAATATAAAGCAGAAGAGTTTGTTTGTTTGCTTGGTTGAACGCGCTAGTCTCAGGAACTACCGGCTCGAATTGAAAAATTCTATTTGCGTTGGATAGTCCATTTATCGAGAAAGGCTATAGGCTATATAAAATCACGCTATGACCAATAAGAGCGGAGTAGAAATAAGAAATGTTGCAAGCGGGAAATTCACGCGAACGAAGCCGCGGGCAGAAGCTAGTTTGTTATAAATGTTTTTTGGAAAATTCATCTGAACACCTGGAGACAGAAGGTTAATTTAATCAGAGACACATAATATCCAGGACTGACACAAGCAACCGAAAACCCTATTTCAATCTTGTCCAAGGCCGGACAACAAAACAATTTGGATGCAATTGCAACTGGTCTAGATCCTGCAACATAATATCCAGGACTGTAAAGCAAAATCAATTATGTAAAAGGTCGTTGAAGTACTACAAAACTATTTGAAAGCGGTTGAAACTCGTCTAGCTCCTGCTTGGCAATGTAAAAATAAATCTTAATACGAGTATTAACAAATAAAATTCCTGTAGCAGTAACCTATAAACTTATCACCGTTCTCCTGCCCTTATACAAATTTATTTAGTGTTGCGCTGTATGACCTTATCTTATATACTTGTCTTTTATTTGTCATCTCATCAGACACCTTGTTTCTTACCATATTATCTATCACACAGTCCCAATCACATCCATCGTTTCTTTGGTCTTCCTCTACTTTTATAGCTATTCAAATTTATACTCAAAACTTGCCTCACTACATTTTTTTCAATGACCTCATTTTTCCACAAACTTTATACACTGACAAAGAATTCTAGTTCAATAAATAGGTCAAGAACAAATATATAGTTTTAAATAAAATAAAATAACTGACTCAGTAAGATCTTCAGAATAAAAATGTCTTCACTTTCTTCACAAAACAGCTCAAAATGAGATGTCTTAAATTCTAGAACATTTCTAAGGTCTTGCATAGATCAGCGGTTTATTTATAAGCCTAGAAAAAGGCCTGGGTTTAATCCTAGACAGTTTTATGCAAAAATGTCAGTTTGTAGACGGATATTAAGCCTTCTGGACTTATATTAAAAGATATTTCACAACTTTGCTTAAAAACGTCGCCTTAACTTGGGGAGTTCTTGCCTAGGGGCCAACAATAAGGCGAAAATACTGTTCAAGAACCCTCACATCATGAAGAGTGTGTAATAAGGGGAAGCCAAGCTAAAAAAAAAAGGCATTTAAGCTTGTATGAAGGTAGCGCCACCGGTTAAGAGCTACATTTTGTTAAACTATGAGCTTTTTTACATTGCTGGAATATGTCCACAGCTATAGGAACCATTTAAATATCATCATCAGCATACCTTATCCTAATTCATGTCTTCTTCCATACTTATCTATCTCATCATCTCATCAAAGACTTGTTACCGGATTTTGGACCCAAAAGGCCTCTTCTTTACCAAAACTTCGAGAAATTGCTATTCGTATAGAGTTTCATTAATAAAGTTTAATGAAAAAACCTGAATAAAAAAAATCAATAAAAAGTAATTGTGCGGAATCTATTGCAAACGTCACAGCAGTAGCGAGGGGTTCTGACAACTCGAAACTTACAGGCTTCCCTCCGGAACAACCACTGTACTGGAGTCTACTATTGCCAGAAGTAAAACAATGTAGGTAATTCAGTTAGGTCGTGATTGCCCAAACATGACTAAAACTACAAATGGTTCAATGTACGGTTTTTTCAAATATTATTAAAAACTAGCTGACCCACGCAACTTCGTCTGCGTCACATATGAGAGAAAATCGAAAGGAAAAAATATCCCCGTTTTTGCAACATTTTTCATTCCTGCTCCGCTCCTAATAGTCGTAGCGTGATGTTTTATAGCCTATAGCCTTCCTCCGATAAATGGACTATCCAACACAAAAAGAATTTTTCAATTTGAACCAGTTGTTCCTGAGATTAACGCGTTCAACCAAACAAACAAACAAACAAACTCTTCTGCTTTATAATATTAGTATAGATATGCTCCGGACCGGCTTACCTGTTACAAAAAACTAACTCTTCGCTACTGCGTCACAGTACTTTTTATTTCCGGATAGTGACCCTAATTCACAACGAGCTATTCGAGAATATCGCTAATCCTGTGAGTGATTTTTGTGAAAGGCAAAGTAACTCAACTGTCAATTTCAAAATTGTCAGTCCAATCTACGTGCAGCATTTTCCGATGTGCGTGCAATTTACAACATCAAAGCGGAGGAGCAGTTCAACAAAAAAATACCCGTATGGTCTGACCCTTTTTGCCAATTAAGTTTAATAGGCCTGTTTTAAGCGCAGGTTCACCACAATAGTTCGATTGGGATGGATTTAGAACCGCAAAATTTTCGATCGGGGTTTCGCCGGGATATTGTCATTGTGTGATGAAAATTTTGACCACAACTTTATTAATTTTCTATCGTCATTTTGTTCATCAGAGAGAAATAGAGAGAATAAAAGTTTGGGCAAATCGGTATGAACAGATTTCGAAATAGGTGCGGACACCGGACAATCAATTTAATTGATTAATATTAGAACACTATCGATATTGATGTCTATGACATTGATTCAAAAGCATCGTTGTAAACGAAAGAAAAATTTCGATGTCCGATAACATCAACGTTTTACGTGATAAAATAAAACATCCATTATTATATTGATTACAATGTACTTATTACACCAACTATATAAATTGGACACGAATAAACGCAGCCAATTTAAGGCGATTACATGAGCTAAACGCGAGTTTTATAATTACTAAAAGTATATGATTCACTGCTATAAACAAGACCAGAAAAATATATGATTTTCTTCAGGATATATGCTAGCATGATACTGTTTTAAAAACATAATACAATTAATTTGGCTCGAAAAAAAAAATCACGAAAATATCTCTCAAAATATCTTTCAAACAATAAAAAACGTACTAATATGCATGCGATCATTCTGATTTTTTGGCAAATAATTCTACAAGCAATATATTAGCATGACACTGTTTCAGTTTTTTTGTAAATCGATCGAAACCATTCATTTCGCGCTATTTGGCCCGCAGTGGCTGACGTAACAACCACTTTGTAGTGCAAGCTGATTAGAACTTTATTCTAACAGCATTTCAAACGAAGTTTGAACCACCACAAATAGAGTTGCTAATTTAGCTCGTCTAAGCGCCTTAAAGTTTATTAAATTATTTATGTGTTAACAAGTTACCAATAAAAAACGTGTTTGCGAGAACTCGTCGGTTTAACAGTATTTCCAAGAAAATTTAAAGTTACCCAATATAACAGTACAAGTTAATTGAAAAACTGCTGAAAATAAATTAAAAATTTTGCTTAACAATTATTTGTTTCTTCTTACCTGAAGCAGTTAAAAATAATATTTTTCTACTTAAACAATACCGATTCCGTTTTTTTTTTACTGAATTCGATTGAATAAACTAAATAAAATAATGATACGAGTAGTATCAAAATTTAATGGTGTACCTTCATTTAAAACTTAAAACGGTCGCTAAGGACGAGATCTATAAACTGTACTGAACAGGTGCTTTGACCACAAGTTCCCGCATCTATCCGACACTTATGTAACATTGACAAGAATACTAATGCGTCGTAAGTATCGTTTATAGATTTAAGACTGACCGTTAAACGTGAAAGCATCGTCAAACATCCTTGGACCCACCTCAACCACTACAGCTTAACTTCACAAAAAAAACATACAACACGTGACTTAGGAACGAACACCAATAAAAAAAAATAAAAAAAAAACTAGCCATTCGATATTCAAAAACCTTTAAACGTATTCCGAAACAGTTTTAACAGTTACAAACCAGTTCAAACCAGTTCAAAGCAGTTTTGTTACCACTCGTTTTGTTGTAACTATCCGTTTTGCTATCCGTACGGGGTATAAAGGAAGCATGACCGGATATCGCCTCTACATCATACAACCACTCGATGCTAACGTTCGGCGTTTTTGGGGTTTTCTCTCTACATATGTATCTTTTTGAATATCTAAGGGATTTTAGTTTATCCCTGTTTTGTCGTAGGGTAGTTTGGGAGCGATCACAAAGGTTATGGGGGTGGGTTTTCGAAGATGAATCTTAGACTTTTGCAACTTTAGTGATAAACCGTATGTATTATAAAACAGAAAATTCACCATAAGAGGCCTGCGGAGCATGCGTTTTTCATACTAACGTAATACCAAAATAATTTGTAATTCAAACATATTCATAAGGTAGTGTGTATTTATTTTGATTGGATTACAAAATATATAGGTTCCCAAACACATATTTTGAATGTACACTGATTTAAACACGAGTTATGAGAAAAATAAATTTTCTATAGAAATTTTAAATTCCTCATAACTCGTTTTTATATCATTGTTCTTTCAAAATATTTATTTGGGAACATAGATGTTTTATAATACATTTTAAATATATACACACTAACTTAAGAATATGTTTTATTTTCAATGTATTTTGGTATTACGTTTGTATGAAAAACGCATGCTCCGCCGGCCCCCCATCTGTTTATTTCGCAATAAAAAAGTTTAAGCTTCTATTGCTCACTGCTAGGCGAAAGTCACCTCATAGCCTTCCACTCTTCTCTCCCTAGCCTTTCCTCAATCATGTTGGGGTCGGCTTCCAGTCTATCCTGATGCAGCTGAAAACCAGTATTTTACATGGAGCGACTCTCTATCTGACCTAAAGATCAGCCCGAGCGGGTGTTATTATTTTCTCCGGAAGATCATTAACTGATATTATTTCTGGACCGGTCAATGTTAAACATGACTTTTGTTTTTTTTTTATTAGCCTGAGTTGTGCCACTCCTGGGCAAAGGCCTCCCCCCATTCCTTCCTTTTTTCTCGGTGTTGCGTCTCTTCTCGCCAATTAACGAGAAAGCCATCCAAGGCGTCCCGCCATCTTCTCTTCGGTCTGCCGCGACCCCGTCTTAACTGTCTCAGGGCTCCAGTTTTGTGATATGCGGGCCTACAGCTTTTCCGGCATCCGGCAGACATGACCTGCCCAGTGCCATTTCAGCTTTGCGGCTTTCTTTCTACGTCAGCAATTTGAGTTCTGGAGCGCAGTGTGGTGTTCGTTATTCGGTTGGTAAGTTTAACGTTAAGTATCCAGATGTTTATTATTTCAAAATATGTTATTATTATTTTTAACGATTTCTTATTTATCGTAGGTTACTCTATAACAAAAATATCACGAGTTCAGTCTTTGTTGCTTATTATAGTAGCTTGCTTATATGTCGTGTTATTTTTTTAGACGTAAAATATTTTTTTAATATTAATCTTAAATGGATATAATCTCACAATCCTTTGTATACAGATATTAACTTATCTTTTATTCTATTCGATTGATACTATTTGTGCACAGTACAAAAGTTTTATAGACCAATGGTTAGGTAGTTATGTAATAATAGTGTAGTGGTACTCGTATTATTATATAACGCACTACATACAACCACCAAATTACTGAAACCTATTTCCAAACCACGATAATATCACAATATATTGGAACAAGTAAAACTTGTGAGAACCCAATTAAAACATATTACAACAATAATAAGAGATCTTTTCGATAAAACTAATAAATCATCGACTGTTAATATAATATTAGTACAACATACTCGTAATATCATGCTTTTATTTCACGTGGGGTTAGGCAGGCTATATTATATCCAGGTATGTTTTAATTCTAATGGGAGCGAGCCTACTGCCATCAGGGTTCAAAGCCTAATCGGAGCTGCTACTGAGAAATTCTTGGTAGAATAATCTAATAAGCGCTTCGCCCCACCCAGGGCGCTGAGCCCAAGTCGAAGACCCCGACCCCTACAGTACTGTATGCGAACACTAGACAACGGGAACAATGGAATGGAAAACCATGAAAAGACACCCATGATGGATAAACCAAAAATTTTCTCCGTCGCCATCTTGGAATTTCATTTTGACCTCATTTTTGTTATCAGCGACCCCATGAACCATGAAAACGACACTCACGATGAAAAAGTCGCTCTCATGCGACGTTTATTAGCGCCAGTGTCCTGGCGCGCAAAAGTCCGTAGGCGCAATAGTCCATGCGCGCTCGAATGTCTTTCGCGCAAGTGTCCTGACTCCCAAGACCAGTGGTGGTGGATGATTTTTTTGATATCCTGTTAATCCTTTTCTTCGCCTACGTAACTGTGTTTGATATCGTTTACTTCGGTAACTGTCCCACTGGATTGTTCTGTCAGGATAAAAATCCTTTTATGTGTTAAGCCCGGTTAGTAAAACACATAAAAGGATTTTATCCAGGTTGAAGAGCTCGCGGCTAAATAATAACAGACTCTCGCTCGAAGACGGACGATCTTCAAGTTAAGCCGTGCTTGCCTAGGTTGGTCTGTGGATGGGTTTTCCCCGTTTTACCCATACCGAGTTTTCTCCGTACCTCGGGAAGCACGTTAAGCAGTTGGTCCCGGCTGTTATTGGTAGATATGTGACAGTCGTTACAGATAGTCTGCTATGGCCCAAAAGTCTGACAACCAGTCAAGGGGTAGGTATCGTATTACCCAGTACTAACGGGTATTCAGCTGCAGCCAGTTAAAAATAAATAAATAATATCGCTGGACATTAACACACAGCGCCATCTAGTGCCACACTAAGCAAGGCTTGTGTCGTGGACACCAGATAGTTGATATACTACATATATACTTTTTTGTTTGTAAATACATACTTATTATACATATAAACATCCATGACTAGGAAACAAATGTCAATGCTCATCACACAAACATTTAGCTTCTACCGGGATTCGAACCCAGGACCCTATGAACGTAAGGCAGCTTCACTACCACTACGCCATTCGTGTCGTCTCGAAACCGATCCTAACATAGTTGGAAAAAGGTTAGGCAGATATGTTAAAGAGGCAGATGTGTCAAAACCATGTTATAAACATTCTGTGTACCAAACATCAAAATCCGCTCATAAGTTTTTAGAGAAAGAGTTACTTTCTCACAAGCTTTCAAAATAATAGTAGTAAGATTATTAAAATGTTTCTATAATATTTACTTTTGTAAACTATGTTATTACAATATTAACTTGCCGCATTAACTATCCAATTAACTGTTGAGTTAATAGTAATCTGTTTGTAGTTACAGTGTGTATGTAGGTAACTAGTCTATGTACTCACCTATTATAAGTCTAGACTGAATGGAAACTATTACCTGAGTAATGAACTTCCAATCTAGGGATGTACTATGGGCTTTTGACGTATTATATACTCGAACCACCTATTACATTGTGTCTTTTGTTTCCTTAACGCTTAATGAAACGCCGGTTTCAAGACTAACTTTATAAATATTACCTTTTACACAGGCATCAGTTTTGTACTGTTTTGATTCGTGTCGTCGTTACGAATAAATTATTATGCCGTGTCACAGCTTTGAGCAATCGTCTTAAAGTAAAAATGGCGGATTCCACAGAACATAAATATTATTTAATGCAACAAACTAGCGCCCTCTCGCGGCACTTACAAGCGACATTTTAATAATTTAGTATTTTAGAACACATTATTAACATCCTTCTAGAATCGATGGTAGTGTAGCCCACCAGACATAACACCCGTCTGGCCGGAGGATCCTCCCTTTTCTACGGGGGATGAAAAGCCTTATACCCTGTTCTTCATACCCCCAAAGTACAAACAAACAAATTGGTTCGTTCCCACTAGGCAAAATGTTCTCCTTTTTTTATCACAATTCAATTCTACTTTAAAACTAATAAGTTTTTTGTTCTCACTAGTAGGTACTACGTTTTTGCGTAGGTCGTGCATTCATACTGTGCAAAATCCCGCTGATTCGCACTTTGAATCGGTCTGTAGTGTTTTTTTTTCCTATCGTGTGTCCCACTGCTGGGCAAAGGCCTCCCCTTTTCCCTTCCAAACATCTCTATCTTGTGCGGTATCTGGCCATGTTCGCTCCGCAAACAGGATCAGATCGTCAGGATCGTCGTCGTCTGTAGTTTAAAGGATGTAAAAAACCTCTTCACGAAGCCGAAAGGCTTGTTCTCCACGTCATTGCGATATTTTTTTTGTTCTACACCATACCTGGGAATCTATTAGTTACGGAGAGATTGGGGGTCAAAGTTCCGTGTTTAACACAAGTATATTTTTAAATAAAAGTTAAAAACTATGGCTCACCTCGTCCTGCACTGTGTGTGGCTCCACCTGCACTCTGAGGGACCTTTCCGAGCTGTCGAGGTAGCAGAGTACTGGTCGACAACAATTTAAAAATAAAAAGGGGAAATCATCGACACGAAGAAGACGAATAATACAAGTTTTTTATTTAGATTTTTACTTTAAACACCTCCACGACCGCTGCAGTTTTGATCCATCTGTCAGCACATTATTTTGAGTGCGTTACATTGATCACAAAACATGGTGTTTATTTTTGCGTAAAGTTACTTAGTTTGATGTACAGAATGCTTGGTTGACGGCTTCGTGATGAATCTGTTTGCACCCTGTATTGGCATGAATAACCGCAGGTTACTGCGACTTTGCACTCAAATATGGCGTAGTAGGAAATTGGCAAGGGCAAGTAGGAGATGAATAAGATAATTAAAAATTACATTGTGATCTAGTAAACAGTGAATTTGCTACAAAACAACACATGCCAGCAATGTTTTTGCGTAGAGTTACTAAGGTCCGTGTTCACCAAAAAGATGACGGACGATTATCTACAAACAGCTGTTTGCAAACACATTTTTGCATGAGAATATGTCACATTGACATCTGTTTTTAGATAATCAGACTGTTATCTTATCGGTGAACATGGACCTTAGTTTGCTGTACAGAATGCTTGGTTTACACCTTGCCGTTCTGTGGTTACATGTTTTAGCAGAGGTTCACCAAGGTGCACGGAACTGACAGGATCGGTAGATTGATTAACGGAAACCTCTTGAACGTTCTTTACAGAGGTCGCTCCAACCGAAACACACACGAATTGGTAAAATGGATTTTAAACATTTCTGCTTCCTGTAGTCAATAATTAAATACCTACTTTGATTTTTATGTTTCTTTTTTTTTCGGGTGGGAATTCATCAAATACCATCCCGCTCTGGGCGGCGTGGAAAGGAGTGTCAGACTTTTACTGACTAAAACCCATCCATGTTCCTTCTTAGCCCTTTGTGTTCCCGGGGCCACGGTATGTCATTTTAATGAAATCTGTTTTTACCTTACGCCCGTATGGATTAATAGATTGGATAAATACACACATCAAAAGTGTCTAGGGATCAACATATATTTTTGCAATAACTTTTCTCCTGATTGATATTAATTAAAATTTTCTTTAAGGATTCATCAAATAAAGTGTTTTCGTTTGTCACAGTAACGATAAACCAAGTCACCTTTGCATTAATAAAGAAATTTGCCATTTTCCTAATAAAGGGATTTTTGACATTTGAACCACTAACACAAAAGTTCGAAAAAAAGACTGAAATAACAGTTTTCTTTAAAATTTTATTGGGTAACTTAAACAATTAATAATCCGTGTTTCTACCGCGAACACTAACAACACAAGAACATCGGTTTGGCATACTCAAAATGAGTTCATCCAAATCACGCTGTGGAATGGCCGCCCATGTTCGTTGCAACAACAAAAAAAGGTCTTCTTGCGACTGGATACCCTCCATATTCGGCAGAGCTCTTCTCTGTAGCATATCCCATGCATGCTCAATCGGATTCAAGTCTGGCGACTGAGCAGGCCAGGGCAGGACATTGATGTTAGCTACGGCGAGAGTCTGTCTTACAACTCTTGCGGTGTGCGGTCGTGCATTATCATGCATTAACTGAAATAAGGGACCGATTTGCACTTGTAGAGGAACGATGACGTCTGATACAATCGTCTCAGCATAAATTTGAGCGTTGAGGTTGCCTCTGATCCAAATCAACTCAGTTCTTCCGCCGATCCAAATACCCGCCCATACCATGATGGTTCCACCACTATAAGGATGGACTTCCTGGCAGGATTTTAATCGCTGTTGGCGTCCAGGGGTTCTCCAGTGTCGTATACGTCTTGTATCCGGTCTCATACCAAAACGAGACTCATCAGAAAAGCACACGAAACGCCATTGTTCTTCTGCCCAATTTCTGTGTTCAAGAGCCCATTGATATCGAATCCTACGATTGTGCATTACTATAGGTGGTACCCGTAGCGGTCTTCGGGAACGAAGGTTCACTTCATGCAAGCGGTTTCTGACTGTTTGGTCGCTAATTAAGTTCCCTGAAGAGTGATGAAGCCTCACGGCTAACATCATGGCGGTTATTGTTGGAGCTCTTCGAGTTAAGATTTGAATGTATCGGTCTTGTCTCCGTGTGGTGCAGCGATACCGTCCACCATGGCGCTCAGCCTCGGTACCAGTGCTTCGGTAACGTGTCCAAAGTCGACTGATAACACTCTGACTTGTATTCAGAGCTAAAGCCACAGTACGTTGCCGGGAACCAGCTTCTATCATTCCCACGGCTCTGAGCATTTCTTCCCTGCTTAAATGACGTCGCCGCTCCATAATAACGTTGGTTTTAATCAGTAGTAGGGAAACAGTAGCACTAATAATGTCTTCAATGCGTTGTATGTTTTTATAGGGAAAAGACAGCTGATTTTCATCTTTTACTCGAATTTGATTCACAGTTCCTGATTCAAATTATGAAATGCACCAAAAAGGATCCATATAAATTTATAAAATCATAAATTTATTACAAAGCCACATCTCAATCTCAAGAAATCCGCATAAAAATGCTTGATCCCTAGACACTTTTGATGTGTGTAGTATCCTATACGTTAGTTCAGGTTGCAATCTTTCTGTGTGCCAAATTTCATGTAGTTCAGTAGAAATATAAACAAACGAATATCAATGACTTTCGCATTAATAATATTAGTAGGAGTTAGGTAAAGAGCTAAAATCCGTGCGTATCTATGACTGTAGTCTATAGTCAATGAGTCTCTGTAGTTAAGAGAAGAGCCAAGAACCGTCTGTATCTTTAACTGTAGTCTTCACGCGAAGATTTAAATTTACGAAGTTCAATTAAATAAAGACTAACTTTGCTCTTTAGCTGTCACCCTTTACGACTGACTTTGAGTTTATATTTGAGGTACAGTATTTTGCAAATAGTTTACTTACGGCATAAAGATCCGTCTACTTAGAAACGCTACCAAAAGTTTACTTATAATTAATGTACAAACATTGAAATTCAAAGCTCTTTTTTGTTTACCAAACCAAAATACAAAACGAATTTAAAAGAAACAAATTTCTTAATTACCAGATTTTTGACCCCTCCTATAATTTATCAAATACAACCAACTACTAAATTCGACTACCTATCTTAATTTAAATCTATAATTTTAACTATGAATCAGTAGTTGTAATAGTTCTTTGCGAACAAGGCAGAATTTTATTACGTTGCAACACAATTTTTATGGTTTTAATAAAACGTAGTGTTGCAAATAAGGTGCGGATTCAGAATAACAAATTCCGCATTTCTCTAAACCTGATACTAGACGTTTCATGTGAGTGAATGGTTCACTCGTGTAACTATTCCCTTCTATTTTCACATGACACCCACAAAATAACATAGGAAACGACTACAATATTATCAGCTCCTTTCATGTCTTTTAATGGTTTCTCCACATCAGGTACGGTCGGATGTTATCCCACGGGAATATTTAAAGTATTATTGGTATACATTCGGGTGTAATGTAGTTTTAAGTTAGTAAAATATTTTTTGTAGTTAGGTATATACGGGTGTAAACAACCAAGCATTATGTACATCAAAATAAGTAACTTCATGCTAAAATGCGACTTTTTTTTTTGGTAAAATTCATGATTTGGTAAAGATTTTTACTTTATTTTATCCATCCGGGATTGAATAAAGTAAAAATCTTACAACAAATCTTAAAAAAAAAACTTGTCAAACAGTTGTAACTTTGACCCCCAATATCTCCGTAACTAGATGGTTCCCAAAAGAGAGGAAGATATGGTGTAGATAATTGACGGG
This sequence comes from Xestia c-nigrum, assembly GCA_916618015.1. Lineage (NCBI taxonomy): Eukaryota > Metazoa > Arthropoda > Insecta > Lepidoptera > Noctuidae > Xestia > Xestia c-nigrum. The sequence continues at coordinate 3,112,823 of OU745244.1, forward strand.
GAGAATAAGTTGCTTTCGGCTTCGTTAAGTGGTACACAACGTGTAACAGATAGGGTATAGTCATATGAAAGGGTGTGCTATAGACCATCAAACTGAACTACTTTGTCTATGGGACCACCATCGTAATCGTAAAGAAATAACGATATTGGAATTTAGTATGGGGCCCTTTCATATGACTTTACCCTTTCTGTTACACGTTGTATAACACCCTTTATTACCCCCAACATCTAAACCTACAAACATGCACCTATTGATTTCGTAGATCAATGATACATCGAATGTCAAAATGTAACATGGTTAGATCAGTGTACTAATACATATGTTCAGACATTTCACTTCAACTGAAAGTGAACAGAAACTAAAGCGTCTTATATCGGTTTTGAATCTCGTTCGCTGGAAACTTTCAAAGTACATTGGCGTGTAAAGGAAAACTAAAGAAATCCCTGAGGTGAGCTTGTGACGTATATTTACGTCTGTACGCTGTGCTCTAAATCCGAAGCAATGCAGCAGGAAATCTATGTTGACGGTTCGAATACTAATCAGGTGGAGTGCTGATATTTATATACTAGCGACCGATCCTAACTTCGCACGAGTTTTACGACTCCACAAAACGTCAAGAAGTAACCTAACTCTGCCTCACAAGGTTTCAGTGACCTAACAAAACAAGATGATTTCTTTATTATCATTAATGTCATCATCATTATTATCAGCCTGTTATGGTTCCCACTGCTGAGATACAGGCTTCCTCCCTATGAGAGGACATAATATATAAAGGGTGTAAAACACCTCTTCACGATGCCGAAAGGCACTTGTTCTCCCCATCATTGCGGTCATTTTTTTGTTCCACACCATACCTGGGAACCATCTAGTAATGGGGATATAGGGGGTCAAAGTTACAACTTTTTGACAAGTTTTTTTTGTAAGACTTTGACTAAGTTCTACCACAAAACATGATTTATAACCTCAAAAAAAAAAGTTGTTTCCCAGCAATAATTTAAAGTTTCTTAGTTTGATATACAGAATGCATGGTTAACGGCTTTGTGATGAGGTGGTTTACACCCTGTATTTAATCTGTGTGTATAGTGCGGATTGGTAGATGTCACATGCCTTTGAATTTTTGGTGCGGTTTCCTCTCGATATTTTCCTTCACCGTTTTGAGAGCGGTGGTGATGAAATAAATTACACAAAAGATTGCGCCTGTTCGGGTTCGAACCCACGACTTACCGTTCGTAAGTCCGGGGGGGGTTCGTAAGTCCGCTGCTCCAGTACTTAAGTTTATTTATTTATTTATGTACACACCAAATACTTAACAAGACATTACATTACGATAGAAGAGCACAAAGGTACTGCTTATTTAATTAGGTATCTCTTTCAGCAGACCTGCGAGAGGAATGTTAAAGTTAGGTTTAATGGGTTATACAAATCCTGGAAAACTAGGCTATGGAGATCAGATAAGCTATCGTTCCATGTAAAATACTGGTTTTTAGCTGTAACCAGTAAGACTGGAAGCCGACCCCAACATAGTTGGGAAAAGGCTAGGCAGATGACGATGATGACAAAATCCTTCTAGAATAAATTCTTAAAATTATTGATGTCTCGTAAAAACGTACTATTTCGATATAAAGACAATACAGGGTATAAACCACCTCATCACAAAGCCGTTAACCCAGCATTCTGTACATCAAACTCAGTAACGTTACGCAAAAATGATTGCTGGGAAAATGCATTTTTTTTTTGAGGTTCATGTTTTATGGTAGAACTCAATGTAACGCACTTAAAACATTGTGCTGATGGATGGATTGAATAGTACGGGGGTCGTGGAGGTGTTAAAAGTCAAAATCTTACAAAAATAACTTGTATTTAAAAAAAAACTAGTCAAAAAGTTGAAACTTTGAGCCCCCATATCTCCGTAACTAGAAGGTCCTAGGTATGGTGTAAAACAAAAAAATTATCGCACTGATGGGGAGAACAAGTACAACTGGTGTCCTTTTATTTATTTTGTGTGTACATGAATAAATAAATAAATAAATAATAAATAAATAAACAAGTGCCTTTCGGCTTCGTGAAGAGGTGTTTTACACTCTTTATACTGCAGTAACATTATTTTGATTTCCTCTTTCGCTTTTCTGCGTCGTATATTTATCTAAGGGCTTAATTAAATTAGTTTTTAATAGTAAAAAATTCGTCGTATACAGCCCGCACTTTACGCTTGCTCTTCTACCCGGGTGCACTCGTTTTATTTATTACTGCGCGGTACACCGTCGACTCTTAATGTTGCCCGGTCACGAATTGAGTTATACAAGTTGTGATATTTTTCTTTGCTGACAACACTGATGGGTTTTCTTTTCTTTATGGTAATCAATAAGAGACATGTTTCGGGTTTTAATGTTGAGGAATATTGATGGAGATGTTCTGTACTTTGTGTAATATGAATAATGTGGTCGTTGTAGTTGATTTGTTTATTATAATTATAATGGGCTAAAATACAAGTCAACCCCAACAACGTGGAGAAAATTACTAAGTAGATGATGATGATGATGATGGATGATGATGATGATGATGATGATGATGATGATGATGATGATGATGATGATGGAATATAATAACCAGTAAGTGGGTTAAGAATAGAAGGCGAGGGGAACGTAGCAGACCTAGGCGGAGTCCTTGGAATTGACTTAACTGTTTTCTCATAGATGCCGTAGTCAATCTTACGACGTATGTAATTGTGGTGTAATTTTGAAGGATAGATTAAGAAATCATGTTTGATAAGAAAATTCGCTTTAAAATATTTCTCGGCGTTTCCTAACACACGTAGACCTGGCTGCCAATCATTTCAGAAAGGTCAAAAGTGAAGTCAGAAATAAGAATGCAGTCCTTCTTCAAATAATCACTTTATTCTACCACACTTGTACACTGCACGTCTTGTCTGCACGAGACTTGAAACCTGAATGCCTGTGTTCGCATTGTCAACGCTTGCAGGTGAACATCGGAACGAATGGCGAAGTGAACGGGTGGATCGAATGACAAAACAAGTCTATACACCACCCGTATGACATGCGAACACATACATTTAATTACAATAAAATTAGGTATAATATTATTTTATAAAATACTAGCTTCTGCCCGCGACTTCGTTCGTGTGAAGTTTTGATATCGCAACGCATCGCCTGCTCAACGGAAGCTATTTTTGCGCTTGTAACATTTCTTATTGCTGCTCCACTCCTATTGGTCATAGTGTGATTTTATATAGCCTAGAGCCTTCCTCGATAAATGGGCTATCCAATGCAAAAATAATTTTTGGTCAGTAGTTTCTGAGATTAGCGCGTTCAACCAAACAAACAAACTCTTCTGGTTTATAATATTAAATAATATATATAGTATAGATATAGATAGTATAGATAAAGATAAATATTTTAATAAAAGCTAACAAGTATAATATGCAACTGGCATGCTTGTATGATCCGATATATGAACGTGGCCAAAGCAAAAAGAACGTATAAAGATGGTACCAGGTGGCATTTTGTAGTTTCTATAACTATCCCTAAAGGAAAAAACAAAAATTCAATTCAACGACACCCCATTTGACATATTTCATCAACTTTTTTTTTTCATTTTGACAATATGGCGTCTGGTTGTCGATGTGGTGAATTTTGATTACTGTCATGTCTTTAGTGACACTCGCAAGGTTACAAATCGATTGTAAGATTTATCAAAATCGGCCTACGCATTTGGTCTCTAGAACGCCACATAGAAACAAACATACATACATACATACATACATAGACTGTTAAACATATTACCCTCTTTTGCGTCCCGCAGTTGGGTAAAAAGGCGTAAGTTTATACAATATCTTTGAAAAAAAAACCGTTTCATAAGTGGCATGTCTATAACAATACCATTAAGTACCAAATATATATCGATCTGTCCGCATACCACAATTGTTTAGTATTCCTGCAAGTAATAACATTGTATCTCAAAATAATCCTTTGCATAGAATGTGTAAAAACTATAACGCTATTTGCTCACACGTAGACATTTTTCATGATAAATTTAGCTCTTTCAAATCATCTCTTCTAAATTATAACGATGTATGATTTTATAGATCATACATCGTTATTCATTATTATTAATTAATTAGTAATGTGTTAAAAACTTTATTACTTGTACTGAAATTTAATTTTTACCTTAAAAAACGAGGCTTTGTTATTTTTGAATGTTGTGTACAGTTGTAACTGGACTTCAGGTCCACTTAATTAATATAATTAATGGCATTATTTTGTATTGTCTTGATCTGTTGTCTGTATCTGTACCTATTGAATAAAATAAAATAAAAATAAAAATACCTAAGAAAATCAAATAATCATGAAAAACTTATAAGTAGATGATTTTTGTGCCCACTGCACCACCAGTTGCTTAAAGTCTAATAAACTTTTAAAACGTTAGACCATCTCCTGTATCAGACGGAAGGTAGAAGCGACCCGGAATGTCACCGTCCGCACCCCTGTGTTGCCATGTAAGTTTCCTCATTTTAATAATAAAAAATCCTTGCCATTTAAAAAACATTACGTATTTAGCATCCAACCTTGATACCTAATAATACCCTCAAGGATCAGGCATAGTTATTATTATATAATAACCCTGTAAGTTTCCCGAATAGTATAAAATAAAATAAAATAAAAAATAAATCAACAATTTCGAGACAAGTTGGTAAAATGTAACCATTTATTAAAGCAATCTCTAACAGAGGACATTTATTAATGTAACAAAACTAAAGTGGACTTCACTAATTTCTCGCTCACTTTTATACTTTGACCTTCAGCACGGTCAAGGTCAAGGGCACAAACAAAGTTAGTACAATAAAGAGCATGTGTTAAGGGCATTTTGAGGTTGTTAAAAGTTATTTTAATTGCGTGTCGCATGATTTTTTAATAAAAAATGCTTGGAAAGTTTTATTGTGGCAATAAAATGCTAGAAAATAGGGTTTAGATTTCGTTTTTTGTTTTTATTTGTAAGTACAAAACAGTGAGATGGGATAAAAATGGAAATTTTAATGTGATTTGTGTTAGATTGTGACTTTTAAATTAAATATATACTAGCTGTTGTCCGCTGCTTTGCCCACAGAATCCTGTACTTATGTTAATTCTGGTTATGTGCAAAATTTCATAAAAATCCGTTCAGTAGTTTTTGCGTGAAAGAGTAATTAAATCCATCCATCCATTCATCATCACAAAATTTCGCATTTATAGTATTAGTCGGATTTAGTAGGAATTTCAATGGCATGTCTAATTTGTCTCTTAGGTCCTTGTTCACCAAAAAGATGACGGTCTGATTATCTAAAAACAGCTGTTTAATCAGCGCTGTGACGTTTTTTTTTTAATGTTACAGCACCATGCTGAGATAGGAGTCTTTTGGTCTTGTACAGGACAAATTCTGTTTTGTATTTTGTTTGTTTTTTCTTATAATTTCGTTATTATTATTTTTTTTTTTTATTCTCTCATTTGTTTACTTTTAAACTAGTGTTATAATCGCAATTTTACCATTTTATTATATTTTTTTTATTTATGTGTTGTCCTGTCGGGCTAATAAATGCTTTTTCTTTCTTTCTTTCTTTTAAAACACATTTTTGTATGGAAACATGGACCTTAACCGACTAAGGTCCTTGTTCCCACACAAAAATGTGTCATGTCATGTTAGTCTGCCAACGTGCAGTGGAGCGCAGTATACTGGGCGTCCAACTAACCGACCGTGGACGTAACATCAAACTGCGCTCCAAAACATAAATTACTGACGTTGCTTATAAACCCGCTAAGCTGAAGTGGGACTAGACTGGCCAATTGCCATGTCTACAGAGCTGTGAGCCATTATAACCACTTTCTGGAGCTCTGACACATCCAGAAGTGGTCGCGATAGACCTTGTAGAAGATGGCGAGCTAGAAAAGACCTGCGACCACATTCGCCCTGGATCTAGGATCGACTTTTGTCCACCAGTGGGTCAACGCAGGCTAAAAGTACCCGGTGTCCATGTTCACCGAAAAGGTAACATTCTGATTATCTAAAAACAGCTGTGACTGTGACATTTATCTATACAAAAATGTGTTTTAAACAGCTGTTTTAGATAATCATACTGACATTTTTTTGATGAACATGGCCCTTAGTATCAGTCGGTTAGGACCAAATAAATAAATGGGGAAGACGTGCACTAATATAGTCACATCAGTAACGGTAATCCTTGCTGACTGACTAATCTTTTTAACACAGCATAAGATATGGCGGCATTTTTCAAAGCCTACGCAAGAAGAAATAAGATACTGGCGACACGGATTATGAATATGAGATTCAGAGCCAGAGGCACGTTGAGATCCATTTTCCGCTTCTTTTTAACCAACAAAAAAGGAAACTTCTACATAGTACATTTTTCGTTTTGTACATACAATATCAGAATAGTAAAAATGCGAAATTGCGAGTTTTACTCGATGAAATCATGTTTCCGTTCATTGCTTGAGATAACAATTACTTATCACAAATAAATCGTTTCCTCTACTTCAATAATAGAATTTTAGAAAACCTATTTATTTATTTAATAATAATCATTCTCCTGATGCATGTTTAAGCAAAAACTCACGGACACCTGGATTTCAGGGTTAATTATTAAATAAATCGTTTCCTCTACTTCAATGATATAATTTTAGATAACCAATTTATTTATTTAATAATAATCATTCTCCTGATGCATGTTTAAGCAAAAACTCACGTAAACCTGGATTTCAGGGTTAATTTAAGACCTCTAATTTGTAGATCCTATAGACAACCAACATTTTTTTCATCTCACCAAATGATAGGAGAACTCTTTTTCGTCATAAATATGCCTTTTTAAATAAATTGTACAATTTGCGTTTCAACAAAATGTAAAAGTATTCTTAATGCCCACTATTAAAGTTCAAGTATAATGAAACATAATACAATTACAGCGATATAAAATAGGCGTAGGTGTGTGTACTAATTAAACACGATACTATTTTTAAACCTCGGTTTGGAGATCCACTTCAGTGTTCAGCGAACCCTGATAGTTTCGAGAGATTCTCTCAAAAAAGTAATTTGATGTTACTGTAAATTATTTCTACCCGGTATTTTACGTTTAGGTTTTTAAATAAGTTAATATTGGTGTCGATTCTGTTGTGCACAAACTAAATTTAATTTCGGCTATTGCTTTATTTTTTTATCTCTAATAAAACGAGAAAGAGACGGACGTAATTCAGAGCTGTCAAATTTAATTGGAACTAATATTTCCATACAAATGAAGGGTGCACGTAAAAACGTGTCTACTAAAAACACGGTGAAGCGCTAGGCATGAACTAGTTGGACATCTCTAACTTAGTTCATATCCATCTTTTCTTGCACTGCCTTTTAGTAAAAGATAGCAATAGCCTCAATTAAGTTTAGTTTGTGCACAACAGAATCGACGCCAGTACCTAGTTTATGTACCTAGTTGTGGATTTAATGAAGATATATTAAGGCGCTTAGACGAGCTAAATTAGCCACTCTATTTGTGGTGGTTCAAACTTCGTTTGAAATACTGTTAGAATAAAGTTCTAATCAGCTTGCACTACAAAGTGGTTGTTACGTCAGCCACTGCGGGTAAAATAGCGCGAAATGAGTGGTTTCGATCAATTTACAAAAAAAACTATTGATTGGATTAAAAAACTGAAACAGTATCATGCTAATATATTGCTTGTAAAATTATTTGCCAAAAAATCAGAATGATCGCATGCATATTAGTATGTTTTTTTATTGTTTGAAAGATATTTTTAGAGATAAGTCCGTGATTTTATTTCATCGAGCCATACTAATTGTATTATGTTTTCAAACATGCTAGCATATATCCTGAAGAATATCATATATTTTTCTGGTCTTGTTTATAGCAGTGAATCGTATACTTTTAGTTATTATAAAACTCGCGTTTAGCTCATGTAATCGCCTTAAAGAAAGTTGATTGGTAATGAAAATGTCATATATCATTTGATACAACCGTCAAATAATGTCAGTGGTGATTCAAACCTGTAGACAATTTGAGCTCTTCATTTTTCGTTTGAAATACCTGGGTGTTTCTCATGTATCGTGGGTGCGTTTTCAAACATTTAAACGACCTGGAGTAACTTCTTTTAGGCCATACAAACATTTGTTCCGTTCTGGAATCGTACCCGTGGCACGTGGCGCAGCAGCCAATCGCTCCACCGCTGCGCCGTACGTTAACTTATTACTTTGACTTTACTAAAGTCTAGAGGGCAAAAAATACGCACAACATTTTTGGTCATTAATTATTTTATTATTTCTCTTTCATTGTATTATCATGGCCGTCTGTTCCACTTGTTTAATACAGTATAATAATTTTGATCGAACAAAAAGCGGTCATTTGTATGATTAAACTGAGAATTATTGGTCACTAAAAATGTCCTGCTTTTTTTTTTTCATTCACGCCGTTTTTGCAACAATTTTCATGGCTGCTCCGCTCCTAAAGTTTGCAGCGAGATGTTATATAGCCTAAATTCTCGATAAATGGACTATCCAACAAAAGAAGATTTTTTCAATTTGAATCAGTAGTTCCTGAGATTAGCGCGTTCAACCAAACAAACAAACAAACTCTTTTGCTTTATAATATTAGTAAGTATAGATAATTCATGAAAACTAATAAATACAGACCATTCATCATCATGACATATGCCTAGTCTTTTGCCAACTATGTTAGAGTCGGCTTATTCCAGTATTTTACATGGAGCGACTGTTTATATGACTTCCATAACCCAGTAAGTACTGGGTAGTACGATACCCCTTGATAAGACGGGTTATCAGACTTTTAGTGCCTCTGACTATCTGTAACGACTGTCTAAAATCTAAAAATGACAGCCGGGACCAACGGCTTAACATGCTTTCTGAGGCACGGAGTTAAAATCTGCATTATCCTTCTTATAAAGGGTGTAAAAAACCTTTTGAAGAAGTCGAAAGGCACTTGTAGACCATGCCTTCTAGTTACGGAGATATTGGGAGTCAAAGTTAAAACTGTTCGACATTTTTTTAAACAGGTTTTTTATTGTAAGATTTAAGACACCTCTACGATCCCCGTACTATTCAACTCATCCATCAGCACAATGTAAGTGCATTACATTGAGTTCTACCCCAAAAAACAATTTTTCACCCCAAAAAAAAAGTTGTTTCCCAGCAATCATTTTTGCGTAACTGAGTTTGATGTACAGAATGCTTGGTTGACGGCTTCGTGATGAGGTGGTTTACACCCTGAATAATGTTTGGGGAATACAGTCCATCCATCGTTTGAAAATATCCCAGTTATAATATCTTCAGTCTTTTCGCTCCCAGTACGATACAAGTTGTGGCGAGACAAATGATACGAGACAGTAATGGGACGACGCAATACCGTGAAATAGATAGCTCTGAAGTAATAGCATTGTTTGTGCTAGTAGTAGATATTGGGACCACAGGGGCTACTGAAGATGGGACATTTTAGTTACTTATAATATTTCATACTACCGAGATAAGAAGTATGCTTTAGAATCCTGAGCGTAGCGAGGGATTCGAAGACAAGAGATGCAAATAACTTTGGTCTCGTGTAACACATACATGTTTTAATCTAGGTTATAAACTATCTGTGTGCAAAATTTCGTTCTAATCCGTCTAGTTGTTCTTGCGTGAAAGAGTAACAAACATCCATACATCCATAAATCCAATCCATACATCTATACATACATTCTCACAAATTTTCACATTTATATTAGTAGGATTGTCACTGTCACCTAAGGGATATCTTTCGTGATTGGTATTTTGAGCTCCCGTTATTTTGACGCTGTTGGGTATAAGTTTAGTTACAAACCGTGAAAGCGGAAACACAGTCTAAACAGTGTTTAAAAAGGATGTTGTAAAAAGATTGAAAATAGAGAAACTGATAATTTACAAACCCTCAGCTTTTTACGTTACCGTAACCGTAACCTTTTATGACAAAAATGATACCCGATAATTCAATAGCTACGAACTTTTATACAAACAAACACATTCTATTTCACCCCTTTAGGGATTGAATTTTCAAAAATTTGTTTTGGGCTTATCGCGTTATGTTTCTAACACGTTGCCTGTCAACAGATTTAAAGTTTAGTTTAAGAAAAAAATGAATTGATTGCGTGCGGAATGATTTTAAAGAAAAAGCGGCCAAGTGCGAGTCGGACTCGACCATAAAGGGTTCCGTTACAGCAAGTAATACAGTATAAAATTCTTGCAGTTCGTTGTAAATGAAAAGTAAATTGCGGTTTACGATTTATGAAGAATTAAAAAAACTGCTTACTAGATCTCGTTCAAACAAATGTTCGGTGGTAGTTTACATGGTAATGTACATCATATATTTTTTTTTAGTTTTATCATTCTCTTATTTTAGAAGTTACAGGGATGTATAAATAGTTACAGGGATGTGTAAATGTGTGTGTCCCCCGGGACACACATTTTATCACTTTAGAAGTGTCTCTCGCGCAAACTATTCAGTTTAGAAAAAAATTATATTAGAAACCTCAATATCATTTTCAAAGACCTATCCATAGATAGACCCCCCCCCCACACGTATGGGTTTGATGAAAAAAAAATTAGTTTCAGTTGTATGTATGGAGAACCCCCTTTTTTTTAAGGATGGGAAATCATCAAATGACCCCTCTCACTCTGGGCGGAGCGGGAGGGAGTGTCAGACTCTTACTGACTAAAAACCATCCATGTTCCTTCCTCGCCTTTTACGTTCCGGGGCCGCGGTATCTCTTTCGAACAGGCCCGCAACCCCGGATGGAGAACCCCCCTGAATTTATTGTTTATTTGTTTTCTATTTTTGTGTGAAAATCTTAATGCAGTTCACAGAATACATCTACTTACCAAGTTTCAACAGCATAGTTTTTTTAGTTTCGGAAACAAATGGCTGTGACATACGGGCGGACAGACAGACAGACAGACATAACGAATCTATAAGGGACAAAATTGAACAACAAGACCATGGAAGAAATCCCACAAAACGCTGATACCAAAACATAAAAAACGAAGCAACCTGTATACGATAAGTTGATAGCTGGTTTAATGATACAAAATAAACATAACCTGAGACTATATGTTTTAAATAATTAAAATAAAAGGAAGATGATTAAACTTTTCATACAAATACACGCATCTTTGTACATAGACCTTTGTGCTCCTTTTAGATAAAGCTATAAATAAATCCTATTTCCCAAATTGGCTTATGTAGACGTAGTCTTGGACTAAGAATAGAACCTCTCTTCACGTAGGTGACTTTGATATTTGACAAAAGATCAAACTACCAAAAGGGTTGCCTTAAGTGTTGCGAAAGACGTTTGCAATTATTTGTCATTAAATTGAGTAACTGGTATTCAACGGCATTCAGTTAGACTGGAAGTCGACCTCAAAGCCGACCCAAACATAGAATAGAATACTCTTTATTATGTACACCATAAAAAAATATGAATACAAAATTTTTAAACATTTTACAAGGGGTGACACAATGGGCGGTCTTAACGCTAAAAGCGATCTTTTAAAGACAACCTTTGAATGGATTTAAAGGGGAAGGAGAGACAATACTGCAGGTAGCCTGTGGTGTACCATTTACATATATACAATAAATAAATACACACATAAGACATATTACACTTATATATGTTACGGCTAATACCCGAAGTGCGGCTACACTTAGTTTTAGCCGGTTAGAACTAGGTGTAGCCACTTACTCTTGGTTAAACCTAGTACGAGCCGATTGTTTTCGGGTAAAACTAGGTCTAGCCTTCATCATGCCGGCTACAACTAGGTCTAGCCATTCCCTGTTGGATAAAACTAGATGCAAACAAGTTGAAACAAGTAACAGGCGCCTGGATAGTTTATGTTACTTTATAAAAGTTGGATTTATAATATGTATTATAATAACATTCTTTAAATTATAATATGCAACTATTGTCTGTTGTTAAAAAAATGGTCCTGATTGTTCCTATTATATTAAAAATTGTACTCCTAATAATTTGTGTTAATTATTACAATGTGATTGTTTAATACAAAACATAAAATAGTTAATTAAGAAATAAGTAGTATTTTAAGCTATTGTAATAGCAACCCTAGAATTAGTAATTTTTCATGCTGACCACTCCGGTGGCCATATTTTTTTTCTTCTTTCAACTGTGCTATGAGCAGTCACATTGTTTTCGATAAAACTTAAAATTAAATTACTTAAAATTCTTTAGCCTTTTACTTAACAGGCTAAAAGTGGTCCTTCGAGCCGGATATGAACCAGCGACCTATGGATCAGTTCTTTAGTTTTCACAACGTTTTTCGGAGAAGTTACCGGCTAAGTACAAGAAGTCTGGTGCTTAATAAGTGCGGCATTCGTTTAGTGCGGTCTAAAGCTACAAATCTACAATAATCAGTGCGGTAGTGCGTAATAATAGTGCGGCCAAGAAGTGAATCGTAAGTCAGTTGTGTTACGTTCGTTTACCATGGCGGAGGTTGAACTTAAACGGCTACGCGCTCAGCGAGGACAATGTAAATCAACAATAACACGTATTGAGAACTTTATAAGTGATCCTATCAATGTCGCGTCATCCACAATAGACACTTTAGAAGCGCGCAAGGAGAAACTAATTAGTACGCTTAAGAACTATGAGAGTGTCCACTTAGACATATTAAACCTAGATGATAAGGATACAGAATGTGTAGGTGACATTGAAGACAAATACTTCTCTGTCTTAGGAAAAATCAATGTAGCATTAAGACAATTGAAAACCAGAGTAGACTCTGAAAAGCATTCCATTTCTACTTGTAAATTACCAAATATAGAAATTTCAACATTTGACGGCAAAGATTTTGCTCAGTTTAAGCCTTTCATGGACTTGTTTAATGCTGTCATTGACAGAAACAATTCATTGTCAAACGTACAGAAGTTGTTTTACCTACGAAAATATTTAACTGCTGATGCATTGGCTGTTATTATTAACTTGCCACTTGTCAACGAATCTTACCCTGAAGCAATAAAATTATTAGAGAAACGATTTAACAATGAAACACGAATTATTTCAAATCATATAAATATTCTCCTGGACATTCCTCAAATGCAAAAGGGTACTGCGGCAAGTATAAGATCATTTATATCTGAAGTGCGTCAACAACTTTATGCTTTGATAAATCTGAAGCAACCTGTTGAGAACTGGAATATGCTGTTGATATCTATATTATCACGGAAGCTCGATAGCTATACTAACCGGGCATACCATCTTGACAGGTTGTCTCCGGACAATTTACCTACTATGGAAGAATTTATGTCTTTTTTAGAAAAAAGAGCTGTAGCATTGGAGGACAGCTCTCCTCAAAAAAGTACCTGCTATGAAGGTAAGTCAAAATCAAATCAAAACAATAACAAGGTTTCCAATATTGTAACCAACACCAATTCAAAGCGATCTTGCACATTCTGCAGCAATGATCACCCCATCTATACATGCCCTAAATTTAAATTGGCTCCAGCCTCACAACGTATAAAGTTTGCTACAGATAATAAGTTGTGCACTACGTGTCTGAGAAATCACTCTGACAAATGTAGATATTCATTCAAATGTAAAGTCTGTAAAAATAGTCACAATACTCTCTTGCATGAGGACAAGCCTAGGGAAGATGAGGTCATTGCATTACATTCCAATTTATCAACAAATGAAACAAACATATTATTGCCTACTATGAAGGTAAAGCTCATTGACAAAGCTGGTCAAGAAATTGAAGTCAAGGCTCTACTTGATTGTGGTAGCCAAGTTTGTATTATAAAGCGTACACTTGTAAACCAATTGGACTTGACCCCTATGGCTCAAGATTCAAATATTATTGGCTTGGGCAATACTCCAAACAAGGTAAATGAATGCGCTTACATATTGGTACAATCCACTCTATACAATGTAAAATGTTCAATCAAATGTCATATTGTAGATACTATCACTACAAACTTACCTCAAAATTATTTTGATATTAAAAAATGTAATATTCCAGCTAATGTGCAGCTTGCTGATAATGATTTCAACAAACCGTCTGAAATTGCCCTATTATTAGGGGTAGATTTTTATTCTAAAGTCATAATTGATGGTGTAATAAAATTAAACAATGGTATTGTACTACAAAATACATTATTTGGTCATGTAGTTACCGGTACAATTAAAAATGAATGTAAAATTAACTTGTCAAGTGTAAATTTGGTTTCAAACTTTGTAGTGCAGGAAAAGGCTGATGATAGCTTGGAAAACATCATGAAAAATTTTTGGCTATCTGAAAAAATTACTGAAGAGGTAGTTGATCATATTGTAGAGAATGAAAAGACTGAAAAAATTTTCAAAAATTCAGTAAAATTAGAAAATAACAAGTTTTCAGTCGACATACCATTACAATGTCCATTAGAACAATTAAATATTGGTGATTCTTTTTCACATGCCTTGCAAAGATTTCACACACTTGAGAGAAAGTTTGAGACCAATCAAGACTATTTTCAAAAATATAAAAAATTTATTGATGATTATGTAGAGTTGGGTCATGCCAGGGAAGTTGACATAAGTCAGTATGATGTCCTGAATGATCCAGTTTATTTTCTTGCACACCATGCAGTACAAAACGAATGTAGCAAAACAACCAAATTGCGTGTCGTTTTTGGAGGGAACGTGAAGTCTAAAAATGGTCTATCTGTAAATGACGTTATGTTAAATGGACCTATAGTTCAAAATGAATTATTTAACATTCTGATACTCTTTCGAACCTACCGCTACACTATAATGTGTGATGTAGAAAAGATGTTCAGAATGATCTCCATAAATGAAAAATTTAGACCATTACAAAACATTCTTTGGCGAGATCATCCATCCAAACCCATTACTTGCTTACAATTGCAAACAATAACTTATGGTTTAAAATCCTCTACTTTTTTGAGCACAAGATGTCTCATTGAGTTAGCTCATCTCTATCATGATAGGTACCCAATAGCAGCAGAAGCTCTTCGGTTAAGCACATATATCGATGACATCATAACCGGAGCTGATAATTTAGAGCAACTATTGGAGCTCAAGACTCAACTTATAGAGCTAATGAAATTAGGCAATTTTAAGCTACATAAATGGTGTTCCAACTCTCCAGACTCAATTAAAGACATTCCTGAAAATTTAAAATATTTTGAACAAATTGACCTAAATAAGGATAATATAATAAAAACATTAGGTTTAAAATACAATATAAATACAGACACTCTGATGTTTTCCTGCCCAATGGCAGAAGATTATAATTTGCTTAAAACAAAAAGAGAAATTCTAAGTTTCATTGGAAAAATATTTGACCCTCTTGGTCTTATAGGACCCATAGTAGTACAAGCAAAATTGTTAATGCAAGAGATCTGGAAGTCCAAAGTGGACTGGGACTCTACGTTACCTGGTAAGATACTAAAATCTTGGAAAGAGTTCTTAACAAATTTGAATGACATGGGTACTCTTCAGATACCTAGAGCAATTAATAAAACTGCTGTAGAAGATATTGAGTCAGTGGAACTTGTTGGGTACTCAGATGCTTCATTAAATTCAACTGGTTGTTGCCTTTACCTTAGAGTTTTGTCCAACGATGGTCAAGTTAATGTGAGCTTATTGTGCTCTAAGTCCCGTGTCGCACCTCTCAATAGAAAACTTACCATTCCAAATCTAGAGCTTAATGGCGCCCTCCTGCTTGCAGAACTTGCTTCTAGGGTTTATAAAGTTCTAAAAATTAGATATCCAAACTTAAAGGTGTTTTTACACACCGACTCCCAGGTGGTTCTAGCCTGGATAAATTCCAACATTTCAAAAGGTGTCTATGTCTCCAATAGAGTCAACAAAATTAAGACCCTTACTAATGATTTTATGTGGTCTCATGTCAAAGGGGTCAATAACCCTGCTGATGTACTATCAAGAGGCACTGCTCCACATAAATTACAGGACAACCAGCTATGGTGGGTTGGTCCATGCTCATTGTTAGATAAACACTTTCAGCATAATGTTGCTACCTCCATTCAAAATAATGAACAGCATGTTGCTGTCTCAATTTCAGAAATTGAAGATTCCCCCACACTTAACAATGTTATTGTGAGTAATCTGCAACAAAAAGCTGCTCAAGTTTCAGATGATATTTTTGAAAAATACTCTGATTTCAATAAACTTCAAAGAGTCATCAGTCTAATCTTACGGTTTAAACATAATATTTTAAATCCGAATGATAAATTAGTTGGTTCACTAATGCCAAAAGAGCTACAGTCTTCTAATTTAGTCATTATAAGACATGTTCAGCATAAAGCATTTTCAAGTGAAATTCAATTGTTAGAGAAAGGTAGTCAAATAAAAAATCACATGGCTAGTTTGCACCCCTTCTTAGACTGCAATAACATTTTAAGAGTAGGTGGTCGCCTCCAAAATGCAATCAACTTGTCATATGATAAAAAGCACCCGATTATTCTTCCAAAGTCTAACCACATTACCAATTTGATCATTATAAAGGAACATTTAAGACTACTGCATGCTGGTGCAAAGCTAGTATTAAGTTCTCTCTCTCAAAGGTTTTGGCTATTGAATGGCATCAGAGAGGTTAAAAAAGTTGTCCATAAGTGTGTCAAATGCTTCCGTCTCAAAGCAGTAGCTGCAAAGCAATTAATGGGTTCGCTACCTACACATAGAATATCAACAGGTAGAGCCTTTGAAATAACAGGCGTAGATTTTTGCGGTCCATTTGACATTAAAGTAGCCCGGATTAGGAAACCAATAACCAAAAAGAGTTATGTCGCATTATTTGTTTGTTTTGCTACAAAAGCAATCCACATTGAATTGGTGAGTGACATGACTACTGCAGCTTTCCTGGCATGCCTTCAGCGCTTTATAGCTAGGAGAGGATTGCCATCCTTAATTTACTGTGACATTGCAAAAACCTTCAAAGGAGCTGAAAATAAATTAAAAGAATTGTATGAATTACACTCATCCAAATGTCATGTAGACAATGTAGAGAATTTTTGCTCCACAAAACTTATTAGGTTCAAGTATATACCTAGTTACTCCCCCGAATTTGGTGGGCTATGGGAAGCCGGAGTGAAAAGTGCCAAACATCACATCCGGAGAGTAATAGGTAATGTATCCTTGACATTCGAAGAGTTTAATACTGTACTCACACAAATAGAGTCAATTTTAAATTCAAGGCCACTTCTTCCCCTGAGTAGCGATGTTTCTGATTTAAATTACCTGACCCCAGGCCATTTCCTGGTAGGAACTGCACTCACAAGCTACCCAGAGTTGGATGTGACCAAGAAAAATATTAATAGAATGAAATTTTGGGAACTATGTACAAAGTTAAAACAAGATTTTTGGAATCTCTGGTCCAGAGATTATTTAACTTCTCTACAAAATAGACCCAAATGGAAGTATAGTAGTGATAATTTAAAAGAGGGAGATTTGGTTATCGTCAAACAAAAGGACATCTCTCCTCTAAATTGGCCCATGGGGCGCATTGTTAAAACTATTCCTGGACCAGATGGTCGAGTCAGGGTAGCAGAAGTGAGAATGGGGCCTAAAAAGAATGTGTACGTAAGGTCCTATACCAAATTATGTCCTGTGCCCATGAAAGATAATTTAGATTAAATTAATTTTAAGATATAAAAATAAGTTAGTTATTAATTAGGAATAAATTGTGTCGCACCCTCTGTGTTGATAATAACTTAAATATTTATGTTTAAAATAGTTTAAATATACTTTCTCAAGCTACTATTTATGTAAAACAATTTATAACTTAAACCTATCAAACCCAGTTACCTATGGTTGGTGCAGTTTGCCCGCCCCAACTTATGTTTAATACAAAACATAAAATAGTTAATTAAGAAATAAGTAGTATTTTAAGCTATTGTAATAGCAACCCTAGAATTAGTAATTTTTCATGCTGACCACTCCGGTGGCCATATTTTTTTTCTTCTTTCAACTGTGCTATGAGCAGTCACATTGTTTTCGATAAAACTTAAAATTAAATTACTTAAAATTCTTTAGCCTTTTACTTAACAGTGATTTATAAGAATAAATAAAATACGTTTCTTTTTATTGGATCTTTTTTTTAATATCTAAACAAGCTCTGCCGATAGCATGCCGGCTACAACTATGTACAGCCAATCCCTGTTAGATAAAACTAAGACACGCGCTGCTGCTGCAGATGCTGTGAGTCACACTCGCTAGTAGACCTGCAGTAGATCAGCAGCACCTGGCGCTCACATCCTATAGAGACGCGTGCCTCGCTATGTCCTCCACCCCGCACCGCTGCTGCAGATGCGGTGAGTCATGAGTGTGACGCGGGGCGGAAGGCTTGGCGGGACCCGCATATAAGTTTTATCCAACAGGGATTGTCTGGACCTAGTTCTAGCCGAAATGATATCGGATAGACCTAGTTTTATCCAACAGGGAATGGCCGAACCTAGTTGTAGCCAGCATGATGAAGGATAGACCTAGTTTTACCCGAAAACAATCGGCTCGTACTAGGTTTAACCAAGAGTAAGTGGCTACACCTAGTTCTAACCGGCTAAAACTAGGTGCAGCCGCACTTCGGGTATTAGCCGTAACATATATATATATATATTCTTTTCTTTTTCAATCATCATGAAACAAGTGCGAACGAACTACATAGTTTGGACATAGTTTGGAAGAAAGCTAGATGATGAAATTGAGTAACAATATTGTATAAAAATGTAATTCACTGGTATCATAAACTCGATGCTTATGGATAAGCTAATCTCCTTCCTTTTTTTGTAGAATCTTATTATTTTTCTTAATTAAATAATTTATTTTTATGGATAAAGTAAAGAATAACTATACCAGAAGAAGTGTGAAAGTGGCGCCGATGACTGAAAACTTGTGTGGTAATCGGTTGTCGTGGTATGGGTATGTGATGCGGAGGAATGAGGAAAATGTCGTAAAAAAAGTTTTGAGTATGAATGTGGATGTTACAACTCATATACCTACCGTATATGAGTTGAGAAAGACCAAGAAAACGATGGATGGACTGTGTAAAGAATGAAATGGTAAGAAAAGAAGTGTCTGATAAGTTGACGCAAAATGGAGAATGTCATGTTGTACTGACCCAAATGAATTGGGATAACAGAGAATGATGATGATGAATGATTTTTTCTTATTTCATTTAGTTTCTTTGACAATTAGACTAAATAATGGGCAATACATGTTAAATAATTTCTATTTAATAATAAAAAAAGACAATTCACTGTCTTTAGTTATATCGATTTTCAGAATATAACAAAACACTCGGAGGGTGAAAAGGGGTATTAAACTTGATATCAGAAAATCAGAAATCAACCCCGACGAAGTCGCGGGCAAACCGCTAGTTAACTATAAAACTTACCCCCAACAAATAAAACAACAAAAGCCTCCTACATCAGATACCCCGATACAGGCTATAAGCAAGCTTTTGTACCAGCTTTGGACAAAGAGCCTCCGTAAAAGTTGGGCCAGCCATCCTGTATATTACGTGTTCTCCGGACACCTGCATAGCAAAATTTCAATTTATTTTACGACCCGCTTCGGACAAGGATAGCCAGTCAAAATGAAGAACTACAGCCTACGTACTACGGTTATTGTTTGGGCCGTATTCGTGCAGTTTTTTTTCGGTATTCAGCGTGCTGGTCAATTCTTTTGTTGGCGATAAAAGGTGTAGGGGGTGAAAAGGGGTGTTTTTGTTTTTAGTGTTAAATTGTTTTTTTTTTTGTGAACGCTGAATGTGGTGTAAAGGCAGTTGATGAACTATGCTAGGCTTTTGAAATGTCCATCAAAACAAAACCATTTTTCCTACTATTGTTATAAATTCAATGACTAGTTTTTATCACAGTTCATCACAGTGTTTATTTATTTATTCATGACCACACAAAATATTAAAAAGGAAAATATATTTACATAGAAGAGAAAAAAGGTAGGTGCTGCTTATTTCAAAATAAATTTCTTCTAGCAGACCTGCGAGAGTAAAGTTGGATAAGAAATGTAGTCATAGGGTGTAGAAATTAAATCTAAAATATACAAACAAATACATGTACATATTTATAAAACAATAAACTTCTGAAAGTATTTTTATCTATTAAAAATTAAAAATGATACGTATTAGAAGAAAGAGACGAACAAAACTATTCTATTTAGTAAAACAATATATCTTGCGAGTAAATAATACCTCTTTTTCCAAGCGACTCTAAGCTACGTTTAAGTGTGGAGTGCACTCCAACATCCTAGTTCCAAAGCGAGAATTGGAAACTATAAAACAATTTCACATGTATTATTTAATTTCTAAACTGTTCTCGTAAAAGAAATTAAATAAACAAGCGATTGTCTTGCTTTGCAAAGTGACTTAAAAAGACTGTCTGAATACTGCGTGTGTAATAAGCTTAAACTTAGCGTGCCTAAATGTTGTTATTTGAGCATCACCAAAATAAAAACATTTTCAGAAATCAGTACTCTCTAAATAATGTCGCTTTAAATAGTTACCATGGTTCGCGATCTGGGTGTAATTTTTGATGACAAGCTTCATCATTAATACAAATGTTAACAAGGCTTGGCGCATGTACGGATTTGTTACGCGATCATCCACTAAATTCGTGCGCCCTCAGACCTACCTTTATCTTTACAAGGCCTTAAGAGCCCTCTTACAGTCCACTAGCGCCGCCAATCGAAAAAATGTCATAACTCGTAAATAGAATCAAAAATACAAAATGTGGTCTATTATTACTGTAGAAAAGGCAATAACGTAATTTTATATACACATTGTCACCACTTGAAATATAGCTGTTTAGCTAAATCGTGCATTTGTAACAAAAACGGCCGTTTATGTTTTGAATGCACGATTTAGCTAAACAGCTATATTTCAAGTGTTGATAAGGTGTTATAAAATTACGTTATTGCCTTTTCTACAGTAATAATAGACCACATTTTGTATTTTTGATTCTATTTACGAGTTATGACCTTTTTTCGATTGGCGGCGCTAGTGGACTGTAAGAGGGCTCTTAATTAGATCTCAAATAGAGTATGCAGTTGCGGTGTGGAATCCCCTATACGTTAACTGCTTAGAAATGGTGCAAAAGAAATTTTTAAGAACTATGACTTACAGATGCTTTCACTCTTCTGCGTCATGTCTCGATTTACTGGCGAAATATAATCTTCTAAGCCTTACTGGCCGGCGGATGTTCCTGGAGACCGTGCTCCTGTACGATCTCTGCAGAAACACGTTCTGATATTTGCAACAGAATTTGTTATTTGGTTCCCGAAAGTACATTTGCGTGCAGTGCGTAAGCAACCGTTGTTTGCAGTGAGAGCATGTCGAACAAATGCTGGTGTTCGAGCACCGCTGCGGCGTCTTGTTGACAATTATAATACACTTTCTTGACAACGATTTCTTCTGTGCAACACGTGGAGGACTCCTGAACTCGTCTCACAAGGCAATCAAAGAACATCTTGTCTTCGTACTCTTAGAATTATTGAAGGACAACTGTTATGACAATTATTGTCATAATCATTGCACTCACTTTTTGTTATTTAAAAGTTTATAATCACTGTTTTTTGTTGTTGTTGCTGTTTGTTGTTGTTGTTGTTGTTTGTTGCTGTTGTTGTTTGTTGTTGTTGTTGATCTTTGCTACTTTTAACTTCTCTTTGAAGCGTAAATTTAATATTTTTACTTGTATTCTGTGAATAACGCTGCTGATTGCATAATTGTTAGATTTAAGTTTTCTGTCTGTAAGCTTTATTATGTAATTGTTTGTTAAATAAAATAAAATAAAATAGAAACGAAACGAAACGAAACGAAACAAAATAAAATAGCCTTGCTTAGTGTGGCACTAGATGGCGCTGTGTGTAATGTCCAGCGGTATTGTTATTATTATTATTATATGCCTAACCTTTTCCCAACTACATATGTTGAGGTCGTATGTAAGAAATGATCAGCCATCCGCGGATCGCCCTCGGCAAGTTATACTAAACCATTAAGATAAATCCGTCCGTCAGTTATTATTTAGCCACGAGACTCTGTACTTAGTTACTATTTACTTAACTTTACTAATTCAGAGAGCCGCGGTGGCCCCGACTTATGGACTGCATGTCGTGGCCAAAAACGGGGTCAAAAACGGTGAAGGAAAACATCGTGAGGAAACCGGCATGTTCTAGAACTAAAAAATCGAAGACATGTGACATCTACCAATCCGCACTGAGCTGGGTCCGCGTGGTGGATTATAGCCCAAACGTAAAATACGTGCTTTGACGTGGAATTGCGGACACTAGCCCGTTATACAATCATCATCATCATCAGCCTATAATGTTCCCACTGCTGGGACACGGCCTCCTCTCAATGAGAGGGAATACGTTATACAATACTTTAATTCAATACAAGAGTAGAATGACCTTATTTTAGAAGGGATAAGTCCTTGTTTAAATATTGTCTTACTTTGTACATAAAGCCCTTTTTAATGAGGCTTGACAAGAACATTGGACAATTGGAGGCCCTTTTCATCTCAAAGAGGTTTTTAGCTTGTTTTATGTTAATGTTAAATACTGAGAATCTTTGTATAGTCAAAAGTCTAACAAGGTTATTACTTATTAAAGTATCATGCTTATTGTAAACTGAGACGGGGTTCTATTAAAGTGGTGGGTACTAGCTTCTACCCGCGGATGTACCCCCGTGAGGTCGGGATTTATCTCACAGCAGCTGATCAAACTCGATCGTCATGGTCTATCCCTGCACTAAATCAGAAAGATGACAGATAGACAGACCGACGGATACAGTGGCTTTGATATAAATACTACACAACCTCATCACGAAGCCGTCAACCAAGCATTCTGTACATCAAACTAAGTAACTTTACGCAAATATGATTGCTGAGAAATGACTTTTTTTAGTGTGAAAAATCATGTTTTGTGGTAGAACTTAATGTAACGCACTTAAAACATGGTGCTGGTGGATGAGTTGAAGAAGTGTTGGGATCTTAGAGGCGTTTAAAGTAAAAAATCTATAAAAAAAATTGTATTTAGAAAAAAAAAACTTGTAACTTCGACCCCCAATATCTCCGTAACTAGAAAGTTTCCAGATATGGTGTAGAACAAAAAAAATATCGCAATGACGGGGAGAACCATTGCCTTTCAGCTTCGTTAAGAGGTTTTTTTACACCCTTTATGTTGAAGATCAATCGCTGGTCGTAAGCGCGACACCTGACCGTGAGGTCCTGGATTTGATTCCCAGGTCGCTCAAATTGTTTTTGGGTATTTTCATTAGGAATTTCGTTGGATTCTAGATTACGTGCCCGGTTGATGGCAATAGGCTCGCCCCCTATTACATGGGACTTAAACATAATTGGTGAAATGTGGGTGTACTCATGGATACACTTCTGCCTTACCAGCCATTACAAGCTTAATGTTATGTAATTTTATTTATTACTCGCGTGTTTTAGGGAAATAATAAATAATCATAATATAAATAATATCGCTGGACATTAACACATTATAGCGCCATCTAGTGCCACACTAACACAGACACCAGATAGTTGATATACTACACATATACTTTTTGTTTGTAAATACATACTTATTATACATATAAACATCCATGTATCGGAAACAAATGTCCTTGCTCGAATTTCGAACCCAAAACCCAGGACACTACGCCATTCGTTTCGTAAAAAGGTTCAACTCTATCTGAAACTGACGAAACATGAATTTACTTAACATCTGCCAACTTCATTCCAATACAGGCGTGTTATGTTTTATGAAAGTTCTCCGACATTTTCCCATTATTTTTTAAGCCACCCGATACCTTCTCCTAAAGCTCCTGTTACAAAATCTGTCGACGAATAAGAGGCAATACACAATGGGTAAGGAAAATGTTAACTTTTATTTCGTATCTTAGTAATCGTCTCAGAAAAATATAATGTTTATAGTAAGAACAATAATATTTTTCAATACACTTTCTCGAAAACTGGGTCTTGTCGTACTATGATTAAGTTCAACATGCAATGCATGTATGTCACACGCGTGCGTTTTTTGACGTTTTTGCAACACGTGTGCGGGAATGAAAGTTGCTACTGATAACTATACCTTTAACGGCGTAAACATTTTTTGAATATTCCAATGGTGTTTATAAATTATGAATAATTATTTAAAACTAATATTTACTTTTACAAACAAATAAACATTTATTTGTGTGCTAAATTCAAAAATATATTTATATAAAATCTATTTTTATATTAGGCTGTATAACGGCTTCATACCTTCGCTTCTCCTTTTACCTGCCGAAAGCAAATCGCGGAAAAAAAATATTAAATTTAAGTGTCGTAATAATCCATGACACAAGTATATTTCATTCTCTTAATTTGTTTCTTCAAAAATGAAATAAAAAACGTCGTTTGATACACGTGGATATTGTTATTGCAGTTCTGGACTCAAAAGCACCCACGCCTACGGCTCGTGTGTTAGTTCCGCCTCGAAATACAATAAATAAAAATATAAAAAAATCGCTGGACATTAACACACAGCGCCACCTAGTGCCACACTAAGCAAAGCTTGTGTCGTGGACACAAGATAGTTGATATACTGTAAATACAATAACAAACTTTCTCCACTTGTATCAAAATGTACTATTGTTAAAGACTGCTGCTCCACTGCTCATACTGTTTTAAGAAACCGCACGTTTTATTAAGGTCCATGTTCACCAAAAAGATGACGCTCTGATTATCTAAAATAAACTGTTTAAAACACATTTTTGTATGGGAATACGTCACAGCGACAGCTGTTTTTAGATAATCAGACTGTTATCTTTTCGGTGAACATGGACCTAAGCCTACAACTTGAAATGATCTGCCTAGTCTTTTCTTAACTATGTTGGGGTCAGCCTCCAGTCTTACCGGATGCAGTTGAATATCAGTATGTTTTGGAACGACTGCCTATTTGACCTCCACAGCCCAGTTAGTTCTAATAAGCTACCCCTTGGTAAGACTGGTTGTCAGACTTTGCGGCCACTGACTACCTGTAACGATTGATCTAGAAATGACAGCCGGGATCAACGGCTTAACATGCTTATTGGCTTAACTAGGTAAGTAATGAGTGGTCACCCATCCAGAGACCAACCTAGGTAAGCGGCTTAACCTCAAGATTGATACGAGTGGCTGTTATTATTTATTCACGATATCTTTGGCCTATTAACTTTTGACCGCTAGAGCATAAACGCACGCGCGTGCCCTCCACGCTACTCCACTATTTTGTCACATATTTGTGTCGTTTGACGTACAGGGCACGCGCTTGCTTGTCACGTATATGTGACAATGGCGCCCAAAAGGTTAAATTACTTTGTTTGTATCTCATTCCTCAACACACAAGAGAAACATCAAAAAAATGACAAAAGCAAACATTTTAAAGGCTATCATCAAAAGTATATATTATCTTATCCGAATGGTTTCCATTACTGGGGCGCACACTTTAGTATAATGAAGGGAATCAAAGGGAATAGAGTCGTTCAGCCGCGAAATGAGACGGCATCCAGAAATGACAGACGTTTTAGATGATGCCTTTCGACATTTTTGTTGTGAACACAGAGGGATGGATTCTGAGTCAAGCCTGTTGGGGGTCTTGTTGGGCCTTACCTACAAAAACACAAAGTTAATTCCCAAAGTTTCCATGTTGGTTGATGATTGAGTACAAAACAATCTTGTTCTTTTACAACGGTTAAATAATAAACTTATATTGTCACTTACGGGATATCTTCCGTGATTATTTGTTATGTTGAGCTCCCGATATTTCGACGCTGTTGCAAGCGCCATGATCGCGGGTTGACTGGAGTATGCGGGTGGATGGAAATTAAATTGTTACGAGCAGACAAATCTGTCTACCCTCTTTCTTTGTCTTTTGCTACGCGCACTATTGGCACTCGACACTAAGTCACGACAAAACGCACTCACAGTATCACCAAGTTTTTTGGAGTTTTTGAAATAATCACGGAAGATATCCCGTAAGTGACAATATAAGTTTAGTTTTAAACCGTGAAAGCCTAAAACAGTGGTTAAATAATATTCACAGCGGTTTGGTGTCACACATAATAATACTTGTTCAAGGGTATCATCCCAACAAGTTCTTATCACTTTTATCGCTAAATTTGTATACTAAGCCAATTACGTAAAACGTATAATTATTGCCTCAATTTTTTAAATAAAAATATTAACATGATGCCATTTTCTTGAACATAGAAGTCTAATAATTAAAGCGGAAAAATTGACCTTCAAAAATTGCAAGCAACTGTTTACACGCGGACACTACTAAAAAACTTAAAATCAAAAATTATATATGTCACCGTAAAATTGTCAAACACGTTACATTACAATATAACGTGTTTTTTCACGAGATATTGTAATGTCTCGAATAATTGTCAACTGAACATACGGAAGTATCTCTGCCCCCATAATCGGGACTTGGGGCACCCCTCCGTTAGGTTAGTTAGGTTCCTTTAAACCCTGCACTCGGAAATAGGGGCCGTCGACTACGCTTTTTAGGGGGAATATAAAGTGTTTTAAGGTTATGTTATATTAATCGGTATTTCTCAGGAATGGTGCATTATCTTTTCATGAGAGTTGTGCCACTGCGCAAGGGGGACCCCTCCTTCCCTCCACACCGCGTAAGTTGACTACCATCGCATGCATTTCACAAAAAATAATGCGTTTTGTTGTAAGCAGTATGTTCATTTGACAATAATTCGAGACTTTACAATATCGCTAGAGATATTACAATATAAAGTATTTGACAATTTTACGGTGACATATACATATTAGCATCAATCAACCCACCCTCACCCACTGAATGGCGTAGTGGTAGTGAAGCTGCTTTACGTCCTTAGGGTCCTAGGTTCGAATCCCGGTAGGAGCAAATGTTTGTGCGATGAGCATGGACATTTGTTTCCGAGTTATTGATCTTTATATTAATAATAAGTATGTATTAACAAACAAAAAGTTTATATGTAGTATTTCAACTATTTTTATTTATTTATTTAAACTTAATGTACAATAGTGGTACATAGGCGGACTTAATGCCACAAGGCATTCTCTACCAGTCAACCATTGGGTGAAATACGACAGCATTGTGATATAGCACAATAACAATATAAAATAAACTAACACATATATAATACATATGAATAGTCCGAAATACGAGAAATCTTTTGATATAATTACAACGACTCCATGAATGACTATATTATGGTAAACAACTTAGACCGACTTTAAATAAAACTATCTGGTGTCCACGACACAAGCCTTGCCTAGTGTGTCACTAGATGACGCTGTGTGTTAATGTCCAGCGATTTTTTTTATGTTTACAAATAAAGAGAGAATCCAATTGAATACAAAAATTGCTGAGGAAATTATTGTACGTACTGTTTAAACCAAGAACAGTTTTGAATGGAAAAATTGTCTGGTAGAGCAAGAATGTGACATGTTGTTTTGACGATGCCAGTCATTTAGGTCGATGTTCACCGATAAGGTAACAGTCTGATTATCTAAAAACAGCTATCACTGTGACATATTACCACACAAACATGTGGTAGATAATCAGACCGTCACCTTTTTGGTGAACATGGACCTTATTGCTTCAATATTATTGTAGTTGTAAACAATAATATTGAAGCAATAAGGTCTATGTCCAGGCGATTAACTTGCATCGTATAAATGGGCCTATGACGTCATCCATGTTTCAATTTTTTGATAAAATAGCTTCTCGATTCGTTCCCGATTCGTGGCATTAGACTTATTAAGGTGTAAAGTATTCTGCTCACTACACCGTGCCATACCATGACCGTACTACGAACGTATCAAGCAAAGCAATAATTGTTTGTATTAAAAAGTATGAGATTACCCACTAGGCCGTTCCGTCACTGACCGACACCGGCAAAATATTATAAAGGGTGTAAAACACCTCTTCACGAAGCCGAAAGGCACTTGTTCTCCCCATCATTGCGATCATTTGTTTGTTCTACACCATACCTGGGAACCTTCTAGTTACGGAGATATGGGGGGTTGCAATTTTTTGATACTGTTGACATGCCTATTATACTATCATCCGTCACTTTCGATTATCGCTTAATAATCCTCTCTTATCCACTCAACAGCTACCAAAACAGATTCAAACATCCAGCCAGACAACAATTAAATTACCCCCAACACCAACATGCTAGCAGAATTTCTCGTCCCTATTTCAGGTCCGTCAATACGACACGTAATTCGTGATGAGCTTAGCTGGGGTCGCTTTACACAGCACGATCTTTTATTCATAATGTATTACGTCACGGGATCGCAACGACGTCCCCAAGGGTTTGTCGATTGTCTTGTTAGATCAGTTATCCGTTAGATTGAGGGATGGAGGGGTTTGTTCTGCTTTGGAGTTCGGAGATGTATTAGGGGGACATTGGATCGATCGTTTCATCCAGTCTACGTTTACTTCTTTAGAAGTTGGTAACTAAAAGTCAGTGTGACGAGATAGACGATATAAAGGGTGTAAAACTCCACTTAACGAAGCCGGCAGGTTCCAACTTGTTTTCTCTGTCATTACAATATTTTTTTTGTACTATACCATACCTGCGAACCCTCTAGTTACGGGGAATGGGGATCAAAGCTATTTTACAAGTTTTTTTAAATACCAGTTTTTCAAATCAAATCAAATCAATTTATTTGCTATAAGTATTGGTACAATTTCGGTCTTAACATAAATAATCCAGATCCATAATACTTAGTCATAATAATGTGACATGCAAACATTTGGGCTTATAATTATTGGTAAAATCATATTTCAATGTCAATTAATAAAATTTGATGCACATTCCCTAATATTAATCTTAAAGTTTAAATAATTATAGTCGTTCTTAATTTTACAATCTCTTATTAAATATGTCACTTACGGAGTAGAAATTCTTTTTCCCTAACCATAAGACACTTTGTAAATTTATTGGCTGGTAAGCTTTTAATACTGTCAGGTACAGCATTAAATATGCGAACACATATTGCATAGCTATTCTTGCTGTATAATGCTGTCATAATGGGCAAAACTATTCTATTTCTGTGCCTATTACTTTTTGGAAAAATGTCACCAGCTTTTTTAAATAATTCTGGGTGCATTTTCACAAATTTAGCGCATTCAAAGATATAGAGACGTGGAAGGGTTAATATCTTGAAGTTTTGGAAAAAGGGTTTACAAGATTCCCATGGGAAATTTTATTGAAAGATTTTTAAAACAGCTCCACGACCTCCATACTATTCAATATCCTTCCATCAGAACAATGTTTTGAGTGCGTTACATTGAGTTCTACCACTAAACACGATCTTCAAGCAAAAAAGTCGTGATGTACAGAATGCTTGGTTGACGGCTTCGTGATGAGGTGGCTTACACCCTGTATTACTCACATATTTCTGTATCATTACCTCCTATTACACATAAATAACCACGCCGTTTTCCTTGGGGATGGGCAGAAATCGCAGAACGCGACCTGCTACGATTTTTACATACTCCTTTTGCCACACACCTGATCTTTCTATAGTACCCCACCAAATAGGTCAATGTATGTCCTTCTAGGGTGTTGCTATTCACATCTGCCTTGTCAATACCTTTTGTTAGTAGCCTTTTATTCACCCTCTCCACATGACCAATCCAACTAAGCATAATCTTTTCATCATCAATTTTTGACACTGTTGTATGGAATTTAAATTTAGGTACCGAAATATGGATGTGCTGTTGAACCCTCCAGGGATAACAGGCGCAATGCTATATTGTCCTATATTACACAATTTAATTTTTACAAAAAACTACGAATAATGTTCACAAAAAACACCTAAACCAAAATAAATACAAAGCTCCGTCTTATATTCCCGATAATTTCCGCTATTTTCTAGCTGTTTACCGGTCCTATCCGGTATGAAGCGGTTTGAACTGGTTTAGCGACGGCGTGGATATCAGGATAAATCCGGTTCTGCGGTGTATTCAACGGTCGAGAGGCAATAAACGTTAACCCTTTGTTGAATAGTAAATACGAATACGGTGTTTTATCCAGTTTTATGTATGTGAGGGTTTTTGCAAGGTTTATTTTCTGTGTTATTGCGAGCGTTGCGTGCGTAGTCGGAGATTAACTATTTATACTAAAGAAAAGTAAAGGGGAGGAAAAAATAAACACTGTAGAGGTTAGTCAAGATACACAGACTTTGCAGAGAGAGAGGGATTTGAGAATGAAAGTAAAATGAGTAAAAAATAAAGATTTATTTCTAGTAGTAACATTTGAAACAAAACGAAAAGAGATGACTTCATATTGAAATAATGAAACAGACAAAATAATTGGTTTATTTAATAAGCAAATAATTTAAACTTTTAATAAACGTAAAGACGTAATCTATAACTGCATTTATAGGGAGTAAACGAAAAAGTTGTACTGGAGCAGAAATAAAATTTAACTGAGATTCTTGCTGTCTTCCTTGATAAAATCAGAAACTTTTTCACCGATCATTACTATAGGACCGTTGGTGTTCCCCCTTGTGATAACAGGCATGACACTAGCATCAGCTACTCGCAGCCGCTGTACGCCTATCACTCTTAGTCTACTATCAACCACACTGCCCATTGCACAAGTCCCAACGTAATTACTGATACCAGAGAACATGCATGAAGCATAGCATCTCCAGTACTCAACGCTGCCTTTTTCAAATTCATTGCAGCCTCCCGACGGGTCAACCATTTCTGCATCAATACTTTTGAAATGTGTTGTGTTGACAACGGGAATAAAGTCTTTGATATATTTCACCAGGTCGTCAAGATCATCTTCGTTAGACAAATACCCAGTTTTAATCACGGGGGGATCCATTGGGTTTGTACTCCTTAGTGTAACTTCACCTCTAGATTTTGGGCGTAAATTGATAATTTCGTTGAACAAACCCATTCTTCCATTCATTGAAACAAATGTACTGTCACATATATCGTAACTCAGTCTATAACCGAAGGAACAAAAAAATAAAATCAATCTTGAATGTGCTGAAAACGATACCGTCTCATAGTCTGGATACTTCTGATTTTTGTCTAGTGCTGTAAATCCGAGCGTAGGAGCACCTGGGAGTTTGTTAGGATTTATAGGTACTGGGTCACTTTTTTCCATGGCATGAAGTATTACAACTCCAGTGTGGTCTTGTAAATTCTTCCCTACAGGTAGATCTGATAAAACATTAATGTTTCTGCATTTCAAATCTTCTTTAGGCCCGATCCCTGATAGCAAAAGTAGCTTAGCAGAGTTAAATGCACCAGCAGAAACGATTACTTCTTTAGATGCTTTAATATTTATAGTTTTGCCATTTTCTAAGATTGCCTGTACTCCTATGGCATTTTTGTTTTCGTCAAAATTTACTTTTGCGACTAAAGTGTTTTTAAGCACATGAAGGTTTTTACGATCTTTAGCTGATCTTATAAAGGTAAAGGCACTGCCTTGTCGACCACCAGTTGCTAAGTACAAAAATGGTTTGGAATAACCCAGTCCAGTACCTGGATCATTAACGATATCATGACCAAGTTCCTTGAAGCTTCTTAAAATATCATCTAGCTCTGGTCTGTGTTCTTTTGTAAGTCCTACAAATCCATTGATGCCATGATTACTCAAATCTTCTGACATGAGGAATTCTTTGTCTTCGACTCTCTCACTTTTCTTAAAGTACGGTAGCACGTTCTCCCATTTCCAAGTAGGATCTTTAGTAATGTCTGCCCAATTGTCGTAATCTGTAGGATGCCCTCTTACGTAGAGCATGTAGTTGAGATTGCTGGTGCCTCCTAACATCTTGCCTAAGCTGGGTTCAAAGTACGGGTTTTGATGGCATTTTTTTGTAAACTCATCGTTTTCTGTTGTGTAATTCCAGTCATAACGAGATCTTTTTAGAAATAAAGTGCACCCTGGTACCTACAAAAGAAATTTATATTACAGCTCAACGTAGATTAAAAGGCTAGTCGTATCTTTGACAACTACTCTTGGAATGCCCGTAACTATTTAGTGGCATAGATTTCGAATTTCTCCTGTATCGTGAGTGCGTCTACAAAAATTTAAACTCACATACACATACACAAACAGCCAGCCCCGGAACAACTACCTGTGAGCCATACAAATATTTGTTCCGTGTGGGGATTGAACCCGCAACCGCTCAGCGTAGCAGTCAATCTCTTAGCGACTGCGTCAACCGGCAAAACACGGCAGTCTTTGTAAAACTGCATGGCATTCTCATACGTCGTGGTTGCTTGAAAATTGTGTGCATAAAAATCTTTAAACTTTTACAACACATTGATTACTTACAACGCCTTCCACGGGAACATCTCCACCAGCTTCAATAAGAAGAACATTGACTTTTTCATCTTCTGTAAGTCTGTTTGCTATCACGCTGCCGGCTGTTCCTCCACCCACTACTATGTAGTCGAAACTGGCTCCGTCTGAAACATTGGGCATGTAGTTGCTGATGTACTGTTTAATGTTTCGATTTGTTTACAAACGCATTATTATTATTATAGCTAGCCTGTATTGGCCCACTACTGGGCAAAGGCCTTCCTCCATTCCTTCCAACGATCACGATTCTGTGCTAATTCTTTCCAATTCTCAAGGAAGACATCTAGTTCGTCCCGCCATCTCCTTCGTGGTCTACCGCGACCGCGTGTCACAGTTTCAGGGCGCTATTCCTGAGCCTTACGGGCCCACAGTTCATTCAGATTGCGACAGACATGTCCTGCCCAGTCCCATTTAAGTTGGGCAGCCTTTTGAGCCACGTCAATGATTGGCGTTTTGAGTATACAAGTATTACGAATACGATCCGTTAATTTTACACCTAAGATACTGCGCTCCATAGCACGCTGGCAAACCTTGAGTATGGACTTCTGGATGTTAGTCAAAGACCAAGTTTGTGACCGTAGTTCAAGATTGGGAGAATACACATATCCATCAGCTTTCGATTCAAAGACATGGGCAGAGTGCCCTTAAAATATTCCTTCCTTAGAAACGCATACAGGGTGTCAGGAAGGTATTCATCAAGCATTATGCTCATACATTAAACTAAGTAACTTCAGCAAAAATTATTACTGGGAAACCACTTTATATTTGGGGAGAAAAATCATGTTTTGTGGAAGAACTTAATGTAACGCACTCAAAACTTGAGCTGTTGGTTGGACTGACTAGTACGGAGGTCGTGGAGGTGTTTGAAGTGCAAATCTTACAGTAAAAACTTGTATAGAAAAAAAAAACTGGTCAAAAAGTTGGAACTTTGACCCCCAATATCTCCGTGACTAGAAGGTTCCCAGGTATGGTGTAAAACAACAAAAATGATCGCAATGACGGGAAAACAAGTACCATTCGGTTTCGTTAAAAGGTTTTTTACCCCCATGATAACCAGCATGACAAGTTCAGACTAACCTTGAATGACTGCTGGATGGGGCATCATCCATGCTGTGAACTGCACCAGAGCCAGGTACCTTAGACCTGTCTGAACAGTCTTGATTATGTCCACAACACTAGCAGAATACATGGCTTCAGTTAGACCTTAAAAAGAGAGAAAAAGAATGGCAAAATCTGTCTATAATAGACTTACTGCTGAGACACAAGTCCCTGTCTAGGAGAGAGGAGTGCACTGTTATCCACTACGCGGGACCAGTCCGAGTCTACAGATGTCAAGTGCCATCGAATTTTTGTTCCTAGTTTCCTCATGATGTTTTTTCACCGTTTTGAGAGCAGTGGTGATAAAATAAATTACACATAGTACTGGGCCACAACTAGTCCATTTAGTTAGTAATCATCTAAACTAACATTGTAAAGAGGAAATATTTGATTTTTTGTTTGTTTGTTTGTTACGTTTTAACCCGAGAACTTCTCAACCGATTTTAAAATTAAATTTATTTCTAGAT
This sequence comes from Xestia c-nigrum, assembly GCA_916618015.1. NCBI lineage: Eukaryota > Metazoa > Arthropoda > Insecta > Lepidoptera > Noctuidae > Xestia > Xestia c-nigrum. Next base: position 3,146,833 of record OU745244.1, read on the forward strand.
TGTTTTCTTCTTAGTCTTTCACTACAGTCACACTTATTATTATAAACTTTCTCGTTTTTCAGTCTATTTTTTTTTCAATATATATTACTGGCGACACTTGGGAGAGGCCTATGTCCAGCAGTGGACGTCTTTCGCCTAAGATGATGATGATGATGATGATATATTAGTTATTTTATATGCATATAGATGTATTAGTATACCCATTTATGTGTTTTATTTTTATCCTTAAAAATGGTATTTTTACTTTTATTGTACTCTATCACCGGGACCGGTCAATGTAGCGACACTTGGGGGAGGCCTATGTCCAGCAGTGGACGTCTTTCGGCTGAAATGATGAGGGTGATGACTCTATCACACACAATACTGTCCTATTGAACCCAAAGGTAGACTGGTAGAGGATGCCGTGTATGTACATGAAGTTAGTTGTAGGTTCCACACTTGTACATGAAGTTAGTTGTAGGCGTTAGAAAGCAACCAAGTAACAAAAAAAAAACTCTTGGCTAGTCACAAAATGTTTCTACACTACCCAGGAATACCTCATTATAAGAATAGAAAATTATTATAACACCTCACTAAGTTCCTATTCTAGTGCAATAATAGTTATTTATATTTAATTTAGTATGTTTTGTCATATCCCCCATTTTGTTTTTATTGTTATTTTAAGCTTTTATTTTATATTTCGTATACCAGAGATGGTTTATATGAGGATCCTTATTGTTAGATTTGAAATGTAACAATTATTTACCATCTATTTACCCATATTATGCGAATAAATTATTTGATTTGATTTGAAGTTATATTGATATCATGCAAATTTACCGAGCTATCACAATTTTCGCGGACGAAGTTGCGTATGAAGTGGTAGTACTATTATAAAATAATAATAAAAATTACCTTGTCATGTAAGTAAGTGAATTTATCTATCAGTCCCAATTCAATAACGAGAAGTCTTTGAATGGCTCTTTATTTATATTTTCAATGCATTTAAATGTTGTGAATGCTGTTCTATTTTTGTTTTTTCTATAATCCGATAAGCATTTTTACGGAATTATCAACAAATATCTAATAAATTATTAACTTGTTTATTTTTATTTTCACTTGTTTTAGATAACACAGTCTGCGCTTTATACCAAAATAAGATAATCTGTTACGTAGGTTGTTTTTGTGCCTCCTAAGCAGATTATATCAATTGTTTAATTTTATGCCACAAAGTATAGGATGAAGCTTTTGAGATTAATATGGATTTTTCGGCATATAACTTTGCGTAATTTATTTCATCACCACTGCTATAAAGGGTGTAAAAAATGTTTTTATTGTAAGATTTTTACTTTAAACAATTATACGACTCCCTTACTGTTCAATCCATCCATCAGCACAATGTTGTGAGTGCATTACATTGAGTTAGACACAAAACATAATTAAATTGACAATATTTACAATATTACAAAATTTGACATTAATAGCCTTCTTTAGAATTTACTTTTTTTTCGTTGTTACAAATGAAAAATAAATTATAATTGATTCATTAATGATTATATAAATTAAAATACATTACAATTTCATTATTTACTCATACCTGACTTTGTATTGTCTACATCCAGACATGTCACTGAAAAAAAAATATATATTTGTAAACCAATTTCATTGGTAAGACATAGAGCTCAACTAAAATGTATGTGAATAAGACCTTTATTTTATTACCTGTGCCCACAAATAAAGATGATTTGATTTGATAAAGTACTACACTGTCATCTATGATACAAAAGAACAGCTGACTTAAAAATCCTGAATCGCGCTGTTAAATTTATCCCTGACTTAGGTCCATGTTAACCGAAAAGATAACAGTCTGATTATCTAAAAACAGCTGTCACTGTGACATGTACCCATACAAAAATGTGTTTTAAACAGCTGTTTTAGATAATCAGACCGTCATGTTTTGGTCAACAGCTTGTTGACCAAAAAGATGGAACATTTTACCTAGCATATAAAGGTATGCGCGCAATACGAAAATAAATCGTTGCGACTTTTAAAGTGCGAAATAAAGTCGCAAACGACAATAATTCCTATCCTATTGTTATCTGTCTCACATCGTCAAAGATCACAAGTCCACTGACCGCTGCGCTTGCGATTTTTTCCGCAATGCGCGAAGCCAGTACCGATTCATAGGGTACAAAATATACGTGCGTGCGAAAATAAAATCGCAAACGATTTATTTTCGCAGTGCGCGGATTGTAGTACATTTCTGTTGTTCAATTGACGAATTTTCTTCGCAACGATTTATTTTCGTAGTGCGCGCATACCCTAAGTGTAAAATATAAAAAGAAAACAATATCATAACATAAATACGAGAAGTGAAAACTAAGTACCTACCACTTTTAAATTAATTATGATCTAATTCCGACCACTAGTTTACATAGTTATAGGTACAAGACAAACATGCTGTATAATTTATGACGTAAATCAGAAACATTTTCTCATGGTATTGTTTTACAATGGCACATTATTATCAATTTTCATTTTATTTCATAATTTTATCTAACGTACAACAAAATAACAATTTTATTTCTTTGAAATAGTATTAACATAATATTTATTTGTGAAACCATACAATAACATTGTTTAAGAATCGTTCAAGTTTTTCTTGGCAATTAATGTAATTTGTGCTTTAATTATTAACTTTATCTCATTACAAATGAAGGTGGAAGAACAAGTACTACTAAACAATCATAAAATCTTTGAACGTAATACGTTGGTGCTTACGTTACTTATTCAAATTACATACAGTGTGTAAACCACCTCATCACAAAGCCGTTAACCAAGCATTCTGTACATCAAACTAAGTAACACAAAAAAATATTGCTGAGAAACAACTTTTATTTTTTAGGTTATAAATCATGTTTTGTGGTAGAACTCAATGTAACGCACTTTAAACATTGTGCTGATGGATGCATTGAATGGTACGGGGGTCGTGGAGGTGTCAAAAGTACAAATCTTACAAGAAAAAATTGTACTTAAAAAAAACTTGTCAAAAAGTGGTTACTTTGAACCCCCATATCTCCTTATGTAGAAGGTTCCCAGGTATGATGTAGAACAAAAAAATGATCGCAATGATGGACAAGTGCTTTTCGGCTTCGTGAAGAGGTGTTTTACACCCTTTAGATTTGTTGTTTCAAGATTGAAAACGAAATCGTGAATTTTAGGTTTTCTTTGTTTTGTCTATACCTACTTGTGCCAATTTAGTTTTAGTTTATCATTAAACTAAACGTATATAAGAAAACACCGCTAGAACTGCCGACTGCGTCATATTCAAGACACATAATTATATTTTCTTCTTTTTGCAATTGTATTATGCTATCAATATGAATTAATGATTAAAGGGTTCCCGTAAGTACCAAAATGGTTTATAAAGAACATTTAAAGCGTGACCACTTATAACCATAGAATACCCATTTTAACACAACCTAACTGTGCTGTCTCTTAACTGTTAATAATTTAAACTTAATTTAAAGAACATGTGTATAATAACGAAAATTATTTATTTAGTAGGTAATATAAATGTACATTTAAAAATTTCAAATTAACTAACTTAAACTAAAAACTTAATAGATGACGTCAAAATACTCCTCCTCTACGCTGTCAACTGGTAATGGAGACTGGCAGTGTTACCACGCCGAATGGCAACGCTAAGCCTTTGACCAAGGTAAAAGCCAGCCCTAGTCACGGGAAGAGTCAACAAAGCGTTTTGAAATTTCCTTGAAAAGGCTGTGAGCACTCGGACCCCATGGTCCTAGAGTTTCAACCCTAAACGGCTCGAAAATATAGTTACCAATAAGGTTACTATATTTACGCCGCTTGAGGTTCGCCACAGCCGCAGCGGCAGCCCCTGCACCGCACGATGAACTAGGAAGATGGGAAGGCGCAAGAGTATCGACACATGTAGCGTCCCACACTAGAGGCCTACCCATCTTCCATAGAAACAAAGACATACCGTCCGGTCTCTTGCCATCGTCGCGTGCCAAACCATTGGGTTCTAATAAAGCTGGAACACCGACGGTAACAAGAGATCGGCGGATGATGTCATTCAATTCGGCCCGCACTTCGGCTGCATGACAGGCCATGGTGTCCGAGGCTGTTGACAACTTCACCACAGTGACAGCGATGAGAAGAACAACATGGAGCGCCTAGGCGTAGAGCAACAGCGAGGCGAAAAGTGGTGTCATCAAGCAACGTGCCTGTGTTCGACGAAGGTAGTGCGTGAAGCTAAAGACTCCACTCCCATTCACCCACAACCAGCAGGCGCGCACGCTCAGCAATAGTAGCAGATGTGTTCAGTAGATTGATATGAACTACTCTGCAGAGCAGCCCGTCCCGCCGTCTCTGGGAAAATGGGTAATCGGGTTCTTCAGATTTCGGGCAAGCGAGTTTCCAAGCGTTTAAATCTTCTTCTGTATTATAAAAATGAAACCCGTTTTCCGTTGTCACGACATAGCATGAAAACGGCTTGACCGATTTGGCTGATTCTTTTTTTGTTGTTTTTGTTATTGTCAGGAGAAGGTTCTTATGAAAAAAAATGTAGTAGTAGGTAGGTAGATAGGTAGTCGTAGGTAGCTTTTTCCCTCTTATGTGACGCAGACGAAGTTGCGTGGGTCAGCTAGTATAATTATATATCATTAAAATGTTATTACGTATCTTTAAGCTGAAAATAATAACATTATGTAAATGCATGTTTATTGTTATAATTTATTTTGTTGCCACTTAAAATTAACTAACGTCATCTCTGCGTCAAACGAATTACCTACTTTATTATTTGCATGTTCGTTCAGTGTCAAAATAATAACAAATTATGGCGAAACCGTAATAAAACTTTGTGCATGTTGTTTTCCTCCCTATTTTGTATCTTTTTTGATATTATTAACACACGAAAAAATTTATATTTTTTGTTTATCTAAGTTGTTTAGATAAAAACATAAAAAAATACATAAGTGGAAATTTACCTATTTCGTAATTAGCAACTATTTATTTATCATTTGAGAGAATAAAAAAATAAAAATATAAATGATTTTATAGATTTGTTTAAAATTTACAGAATTGTAAAAATGAACTCGGGCGAATCGGGCGTTACTTTGCGGAAATCCACGACTTTAAACGTCATGCTAAATATTTAGTTATAATTTCCACAATATTATATAATAAAATAAAAATAAATAAAATAAAATAAAATTATAACAATAAATCTAAGTCAACACTGAGGCTACTAGAAACGAAAGCAAATAAAACTATTATGATGAGTTATCACTATTACTGTATTCATCAGTCCGCAATCTAATTGAAGGTCCCTCACATTTGAAGACCCTTAACTTTAGGGCATCACCACCAGAAACAGTAGCTTAAGGCGTTCTGCATACAGAGCAATTTTGATCTCCGATCCTAGTTGCGTCTACAGGCAACTTGGCATTAACAGTTCTTACGACGCTTTTACGTACAATTTTCAGAGAGCGACAACATAGCAACCGTTGTTAATTACGATAATAATTTTGGTAATCTATAGTATAGTTGTAGAAAGTAAGAAAATAGTTTTCTTTTTTTAAAAGTTGATCCGATTTTTCGGGTTAAAATTGTATTTTCGTGTTCTTTGAGAGAAGTTGTGTCTTGTAATTAGAGGTTCAACTACTCAATTAAACTTAAGTATACTGTCACTTAGAGGGTATCTTTCGTGATTATCAATTATTTTGAGCTAAGAATATTTGAAAACATGTCATCCCGCGATCATGGCGCTTGCGACAGCATTGAAATATCGGGAGCTCAAAATAATTGAAAATCACGGAAGATGTACCATAAGTTGAGTACAACTTTAGTTTTAAACCGTAAAAACATAAAGAAGTATTTGAGCTTCCCAATAGTTTCTATAAACCATGATGGCGGCCTTACTTCCTTTTATGACATAGATTCAAATACCTATAGAAGTTACGTCTGCGGAGCGCCTAAGTAAACACATTCTGAATGAGTGCGTATCCGGTACAGTGTAGTGAATGAGTGAGTGAGTGTGCGTGTGCAAATGAGTTGTTGACACAAGTGGTTTGTCTACGCAAGTTGTGCAAATTACTGTTCTAGTTTACAGTTGGTAGTATTTGCTTATCTTTGAGCTATTTCCGTAGGCCGGGGGATAGCATAACGGTAAGTAATTTGGATTCAGTTGACTTAGTCTTTCATAGAGTGTGGCCCTGTGATAATGGGCTCGATTTACAAGGCATGCAACCCCAAGTAGAACTATCATACTTTATTTTATCAGCATTGCTCTCAGAACATTCTAGACCAAACATATATACTTATCAATCCGCACTTGGCTCTCGTTTCCATGACGGAGAGGAGGCCTTTGTCTCAGAAGTAATATAGAGAAGTATTTTTCTCTTTGAAGAGGCCTGCGGAGCATGCGAATTTCATACAAACGTAATACCAAAATAATTTGTAAATCAAACAATTACTCTTAAGGTAGTGTGTATTTGTTTTGATAGGATTACAGAATATATAGGTTCCCAAACATATATTTTGAATATACACCGATTTAAACAAGAGTTATGAGAAAAATAAATTTTCTATAGCTATTTTAAATTCCTCATATCTCGAATAATGATATAAAGACGAGATATGAGGAATTTAAAATTTCTATATAAAATTTATTTTTCCCATAACTCTTGTTTAAATCAGTGTCCATTCAAAATATATATTTGGGAACCTACATATTGTGTAATTCAATCGAAATAAACACACAATACCTTAAGAATATGTTAGATTTACAAATTATTTTGGTATTACGTTTGTATGAACGACGCATGCTCCGCCGGCGCCCTAACGAGCAAAAGCCATTCTAAAATAAATGCGATCATTCTGATTTTTTGGCAAATAACTCTACTAACAACATAAAAAATTCAAAATAGTGTTTTATTTTTTTAAGTCCAATCAATGATTTTTTGTAAATCGATTGAAACCACTCATTTCGCATTAGTCCCCTTAATAGAATTTTCAAGATTTCTGTAAGAGACAGACAAGGAGCTATTAAGTACTACCGTTAGCATCATCCTTTTTCAGACCTACGGCACGACCCCTCTCTAGATTTACCAACATCAAAACCTGAGCCAAAGCACGACCCCTTTCTAGATTTGCCAACATCCAAAACCGCAACTGCAAATCCCTGTTTTATAGTTCCGAAAATATAATCCGGTTAGCAATTAAAACATAAAACGGACATTAGTATTCTATATACGTATAAGTATGTGAGCTCTCAATTAAGTGCAATGGGGTTACAAGTCTTTAGGGAGAGATCCTATTAAAATCACTGCTTTTAGTAATGATATGTATAATTAAGGTTGGGTTCTGTGTAACTGTCGGTTTTCGTATTTTACGTCGGTTATTTGAATGTAACGTTTGATCTTTTATGTATCTTTGCTTTCGTTACTGATAGGGAAATTGTAGGATACGTTTTTAGAGTTCTGTGGTCAATTCCCAAAAAAATGCTTTTTTGATTTTTAAATGACGGCCGCGTTTGCCTTATGAATGGTCGCAAGCGCGACTTCTGAGGTAGTGGGTTCAGTTCTCGGGTCGGGCAAAGTTTTATTGGGTTTCTTTATTAGGAATTTCTTTGAGTCTGGATCTGTGCCCGGTTACTAGCAATAGGCTCGCCTTTATTACATGGGTTTTAACATAAATGACGAAATGTCCCGTACAATTAGGTACTTATGCCTCCACCTAGGCTATCGAGGATTAAAAGCTTATGTTATGTTTGTGTATTTTAATGACATAACATGAAAAATACTCATTTCACTTCATCATGAAAATTGAAAATTGCACCGCTAATGAATGTTGTTGTAAAATAAAAGAAAATGAAAAACTCATAATGTAATGTTACATCGGACTTACTAGAACATTCGAGAAAGCCAGTGATTACAGTGTGTGTACGTTAGAAGTTTGAGAGCATTCTATTATTATTAGTTTTGAAGTTAGGTAGGTACAAACTCGCGACCTATTTATACAAAGACATAAGAATTTCGACCGTACGCCTAGGGCATACGGTTCATATTTGTTTGTACAAGTAGCTAGTAATAATAATTACCTATCTATCTGCTATTCTTTTGTTAGTGTTTTTTATGACCCTCTAGAATGTTCTTGGTTATTCTGGTGTGTCTGTTGGCGAGTATAAATACACCGCTCAGGTCCGCGACCAGCAGTCTTGTTTTGGCTACACAGCGAAGCGAATCGAAGTGAACTTGAACTGCGATATCTAAGCGAATAGTGAACAGTAGTGTATTGTAGTGTACTTGTGATTGAGTTTGTGATTAATAAAGTTATTGTGTTGTTTAATCGGTAGTAATTAATTTATCTACAACAATAACCCATTATTACTGTTACGAGCTGGGTATGCCCAGCTCGTAACAGTAATAATAGGTTATTGTTGGATCCCATGTTAAATAGAATTTTCTGTTTCTAAAAGCCTTTGCAATTTATTGAAGTAAAAACAATGTATGTATGGGTGGTTAGTCTGAACGGATCACAGCATATGTAATATTTTCCGCTGCTATCACAAATATAACGTTATTATTCAGTTTTTTTTTAGGAAAACATTTTATATACACGTTTGCAATCGTTTAAATTATTATTTTAAATGCGTTAATATTCATCCCTAGTACGAAACCATACAATGCGCGTGGTCCGACACGCCCTTGGCTAGATTTTTTAAATGTTCGTTCAACAGAATAGTAGGTACATTTGTTGAGTAATCATCATTGCCTCTCCTAAAACCTCGAAGGGTTCCCCGATGTGTTACTACCTTATAGACAAAGCGGAAATTTCTGGTTTGTCAGTTATTTTACCCGAATGCTATGTTTTCCATGTCTGTACAGTGTTAGATGGGTAAAGAGGAATAGTGGTAGTATGAAACTATAAAAATATAATAGCACGTAAAAGTACTATTAAAATACTATGATTGAACTACACTAAGGTCCATGTTCATCAAGATGACGATCTGATGATCTAAAAATAGCTATTCAAGTCAATTTTTTTTATAGGAACATGTCACAGTGACAGCTGTTTTTAGATAATCAGTCCGTTAACTTTTCGGTGAACATGGATCTAAAAGAACACAAACTACTAAATTACTTACTACTAAATTTTAGATATTCGTATCATATTTCGCAACAAACATGCACAACAAAACTATGTCAACAGGTACCCAAATAAGAATTCATCATCTGTCTAGCCTTTTCCCAACTATGTTGGGGTCGGCTTCCAGTCTAACCGGATGCAGCCGAATATCAGTTTTTTACATATAGCGCCTGCCACAGAAATATTAAAAACAGATCTATGGCGCCTGCCTATCTGACCTCCACAACCCAGTTAATACTGGGTAATACGATACCCATTGCTAAGACTGGTTCTCAGACTTTTTGGCCACTGACTACAATTAGTATCGACTGTCAAAGATCTACAAATACAGCCGAGAGCAACTCATCTTAACATGCTCCCTGCGGCAGGTAGAAAACTCGGTATGTAAGGGTGGTCAACTGGTCACCCCTCCACAGACCAACCTAGGCAAGCACGGTTTAACCTAAAGATCGATCCAGTGGCTGTTATTATTTAGCCACGAGCTAAACGGAATGAAAACTAAATCTATACTAATATTATAAAGCAGAAGAGTTTGTTTGTTTGGTTGAACGCGCTAATCTCAGGAACTACCGGCTCGAATTGAAAAATTATTTTTGTGTTGGTTAGTCCATTTATCGAGAAAGGCTATAGGCTATATAACATCACGCTATGACCAATAGGAGCGGAGCAGCAATAAGAAATGTTGCAAAAACGGGGGAAATTTCATTCCCTTTGTGAGCTCTTTCTCTCTTAAGTGACGCAGACGAAGTGGCGTGGGTCAGCTAGTAAATTAATATGATAACGCTACTTCTGTTTATTATTAAAGGGTTTAGTAAAAGTGTGATGAATTGCTCCTGTAAGTAGTATCCACTCTCTCTACTTTCGGATTCTCATGTTTAAGTCTTGTGTAAAGGAAGGCTATCCTGTTGCCATGCTGGGCAGCTACTGAGTTATTCATCATCATCGTCGTCAACAGGCTATTGATGTTCCCACTGCTGGGACACACTTCTCTGTGAGAGGGATTGGGCTATAATCCATCACGCGGGCCCAGTGCGGATTGGTAGATGTCACCATGTCTTCTAATTTTTGGTTCTAGCACATGCCGGTTTCCTCACGATGTTCTTCTTCACCGTTTTGAGAGCAGTGGTGATGAAATAAATTACACAAAATAATTCGCCTGTCTTGGGTCGAACCCACTACTTACTCTTCGTAAGTGGGGCCCGCTACCACTCGCCAAATTACTGATAAAAAAACTTCACAAAAATCTGAATAACACTTTTCCCAACCTGGATTGGAATTTAAGAACTCTAGTTTAGCACCAGCGCAACCGATTAATTAGACAAACGAGGCAGTCGCTAAAAAGAGTTCTCATTTTCAAATGCGAAATAAAAACTTTTTTTGTACTTGATATAACAAAAACAGCACAATATTTACTACACCGTATATCTTCCAAAAAAAACGTAAGAAAGGCTGAATTTCCCCTTTAGAACTCGGTAGCCGCTTTGTACAATTCATTAAACGCGAGAAATATTACCATATATTATACTCTACGCGGCTAAAATTCAAACGTTATTCATAAAAAAAATGAACCTAAAGTGGGTTTTAGTCGGAAATTTGCATGCCTGCTTTGGTGTTTGGTCCAAAGTTTGCAGCGAAGCGAATTCAAAGTTTTGATAAAACAGGAACTTGGAAAATCTAATTAAGTTCAAATTCGGTGATTTTGTTAGATTTGTATTTGTTATTCTTTGGAAGTCCTTCTCATTCTGCATGTCATAATACCCTTAAAGTAGTCGAAAGGCAATTGTTCTCCCCATCATTGCATTTTTTTTTGTTCGAGACCATGCCTGGGAACCTTCCAAATACGGCGGTTTAATTTTATAACTTTACCATTTCAAATACAACGATCTGTCTATTTTGTGTTAATTATTAAGTTACTCTGTGTGGTTGTCCTGAAGGAGATATTTTTTTTTCGGAGATTAGGCCACCCACATAAATTGTAGCATTTCATAATGGCATTTAATAATATACAACATTATTTTTTGTTTATACTAAACCCGAAAAGGGGTCATTGTACTCATAATTTTGAACAACTTTTTCTATGGGACGAACTTTGAAATCGCGAAAAAAAAACAGCTGTTGCCTACATTTATGTTCGCATAACTCGTCAAAATGTAGGGAAGAGCTGATTTTTTTTTCGCGATTTCAAGGGTTCTAAAAATAATGTTGTATATACGCAGACAAAGTTGCGTGGATCAGCTAGTCTAATATAATATGTTTCATTGAGGAGATTCAAACGTTATTCCACATCTAAAAACAAATCGCTTCTGGAAATAAGTAAGGTGTGACTGTAGATTCAATCGTTATTCCACATCTAAAAGCAAATTGCTTCTGTTACGGCAACGGAAGTCGATTGTAATGGTTCAAAGTCAATCCAAGTGAGCAAGCCACATGGCCATACGGTAAAGGCAGTGGTTATCCATTCCTTTAATACTATTAATATGCATGGAAGTTAAACCATACGTAGATATTGCCGCAGGAATTCGTATGAAAACCGTAGCTGATGTAGTTCATGTTGTGGTCTCATACGGCGAGAAGCAATGTAACCTATTTAAACCAAGTAAGGCCCCTTTTTGTCATCATCATATTATTTATAGGGATGATAGAAATTGACTGCCTTATTATTCTATTTTCAAGCCTAAATGGTGAACATGAGGTCTAGAGTTGGATAACCAAGTCTGAAAAAGTGAGAGCATGATTTCTAGAACATATTTTTTTTAGTATAAGTCTAAGCCTAAATAAATTGAAATAACGATTGGGATATAGAATGACGATGATGATGATGAAGTCTAAATTGGTTCTTGGTTAGTGAAACTATACAAGGGATTATAACTGACAAAATATTGGACTACTAGTCAGGGTTTTTCTAGTGCCATCAGCTGTGTCGGAGTTTTGATGCCGCCCATGAACCTATGACTGCTTTATATGCCGTCGCGAATTATCTGTCAAACGTGCTGATTTTCTCACGATATTTTGATGATTTTGATGTAAATTATCATACTAAACAGTGATGCCTACTCTTTCGAGGCAAATAGCATTTATATGATAACTCCCAATCCCGCTTTTATCTTCTAACTTGCACTGTTTTCCTCATACACAGTTAGTGTAAGTTATTACTCGTAATTTACAGTAACAATTCTGCATGTGACCCGCAACTGTGAGCCTTTAAATAATGCCAAAAACATACAATTTATATTAAATTTAATAACTTTCGAGAACTACGAGTTGAATTGAAGTAGTAAGCTATTTTGGGAGGGAATTGTACAGGTTGAAATATATTACCATTGCCAGCGTTTCGGTGCCAAAAAAATTTATACAATTTCTGTGCGATTGTCGGGCATAAAAGGTTGGTTAAACACGTTTGTCGTGTCTGTAAAGGGAATTTACATTTGAATAGTTGGGTAGAAGTTTTATGGAAGTAGTACTTTCAAGTAACATGACGAAATTGTGATGAATGGCAATATAGGACAAGTCTGTGTACGTGACATTACTTCTGGAGCGCCATCCGTGGATGACAGCGAAGAAACTGCCATTAACAGTTTAAACTGTTGATAGCAGTTTCTTTAAATTGCTGATGTTCCTGGAGGGCGGGGGGGTGCACCAGAGGCCTTATAACGGCACAGCTCAAGAGGAGTGGCCTCTTGGGCTTTCAGATTACGGATAGTACACTATCATCATAGTCATTAGCGTTCATTGTTAATTTCTTGTTCTACCTTTATTGTAAAATAAATAAAAAACCAGTAGTTAGATTATAGTTTTCTCGAGTTTAATTAAAGTAAAATTAGATTATGCGGCCCTGACCTTTCAGTAGAATATTATCAATAAGTCAGTTAGTATTGTCAGTGCACGAGGTTCGCCACATGATTTCCATTGTTTCTCTTTTTCCATGATAAAAGTTAATTTTTAGCGCTGAATAGACTATTTTACACGCGTAGTCGATGTAATTTAGGTTAATATTTTATAACTCAGTGGTGGGTGTTTTGTAACCTCGCTCAACTAGTACGGATACAATATAATGTCCCAACGACAATACAATACATTTCCAGTAAATATCCCGTTTTTTACAATAACCAACATCACCACAACATATATATACAATATATACAACAAACTCCTCTACAGGCTAGCGGGTCGCACATTTTGGTCCTTCGAGCCGGATACTGCATCTGGAACAACAGTTCTGAGAAGGTGCACATATAAGAAAAGAAAGAAAGAAAGAAACAGACGACATATCATAGAGATACTTTCTAATCATGTGATCGCGACAGGAAACATCAACAGAGAGTGATACGTTCGGAGGCATTAACCTCCCGGCGTTACTACTCACAGCTTACTCCACTATTATATTATGTTTAACGTGAGACTACTTCTACATTTTGTCAAGCTACTTTTTGGTTAGGGCCAAGTTCAATTTATTATTATTATTTACTAGCTGTTGCCCGCGACTTCGTTCGCGAGAAAATATTGATGGGTCATGTGTGAGACTGCATCGTTGTTCGAGTTGTCGCAAGCGCTACTGACCATGAGGTCCTGGGTTCGATTTGCGGGACGGGCAAAGTGTTATTGTATTATTTGTGCCCGGTTGATGGGATTAAGCTAAATGTGCGAAATGTGGGCGTAGGATTAGATACACCTCTACCTAACAGTGGCGCAGGGTGAAAATAGAGTCAGGGGAAGCCGTAGAAAAAAATGAAAACTGTTTTTTTTGCTTCTGTTAACTTTTTCCCCGTGTTAATTTTGACCTCATTTTCACTATCAGCGAACCAAAAACCACGGAAACGACACCCATGATTAAAAATCCAAAAACTTTCGTCGGCGCCATTTTTGATTTTTATTTTGACTTCATCTTCATTCATCAAAAGTAAGATCAGAAATGCAGAAGAGACTCATTCTATCTCGTTCTACTATACATCATTTATTTATTGATTTATTTAAACAACACATACTACTATTATTACAGGTTTAGGTACCTAATACAATAAAGCAGTTATATTTAAAGTTAAATTATTATGTTTTGAATAAATTAATTAATTTGAGTAATTACGCAAAATGCGGCCCGTGTGAATTCGCTCAGTGTACAATTGAAGCAATCAATCTGTTGTGACACCATAATGAGTGCACGCAGCGCGCGCGTCAGCGGCGCGTGCTGCAGCAAGTTCGTGCGAGCGGGCGGCACCCACAGGAGCGGCGGCTGCCATACTTTCTTTTTCTGCTCCTGCCGTAAGTCCATAATCTTCGGCTTACCTAGGTCCCTACAAAACGGTAAGTACTGCCAACCGCGAAGTCACGTGTGCTATTAACTTGTGTACGGCCTATACTATTAACTTGCACTGCTGCAAAAGGTCTCTCCTGCTGCTGTTATTCGTGAACGAATGAACAACTACAATACAAAACTTCATCCCCCCTTTTACCCCTTTGTGGGTTGAAATAAAAAAAACTAACGACTTACTAACTTTGATACTTTTTGGTGACTCAAAAAATAAAAACTTTAATTAAAAACAAAATGTTGCTCTTTCTTCACCCCTCAAGGGTTGAAATTCTAATAAAGCCATTGCGTTAGCTTCCAATCATAAGCCCAGATAACAAATTTTGTACTTTTTACGTCGAAAATTAAGGATTTTTCACATACAATTTCATCCCCTTTATAAGCCTTCGGGGTGGAGTTATCAAAAACGCTGAAACACGCATAAATTAATTTTCAATCGTCAGCCTAAACACAAAATTAGAAGATCCTAACTTTAAAACTGACGGACTTTCATATAAGCTTCCATCCCCTATTTTATCCCCTTGGGGGTAGAATTGATCAAAATCCTTTCTTAGCGGATGCCTACGTCATAACATCTACCTGCATGCCAAATTTCAGCCCGATCCGTCCAGTGGTTCGGGCTGTGCGTTGATAGATCACTATGTCAGTCAGTCAGTCAGTCACCTTTGAATTATATATATTTAGATCCGTCCAGTGGTTCGGGCTGTGCGTTGATAGATCACTATGTCAGTCAGTCAGTCAGTCACCTTTGAATTATATATATTTAGATTTTTAAAAGAAATTTCAGCCCGATCCGTCCAGTGGTTCGGGCTGTGCGTTGATAGATCACTATGTCAGTCAGTCAGTCAGTCACCTTTGAATTATATATATTTAGATTTTTAAAAGAAATGTTTATAAAAGTCTTTATTTAGGAACTATGCCCCAAAAAACAAAATAGTTATTCCTTAAACTAGTTAAAATAGAGTTATTACTTAATTATTTTTAATATAAATAAGTCGTAGGCGGTAGGTGGGCGTTATTGTGGCACGTGGAGGTATTTAAGCATATTTTCCTTACATTATAATCGGTTTAAACAAAACACTTTTTATAGGTTGTTGTTGTTTTTGCCGGTTATAACAGAGGCGGTCCATGTTTTGCTAGCTGAGGAGGTAAATGTTCAGGTTCGTTGCTAAGGTGATTAAGACCAGTTATGAAAATGAAAAAAAAGAAACTGAAACTATGTTTATATCAGGGTAAATTAAAAAAGGAGCTAGCCTATTACCATCAACCGGGCACAGATCCAGACCCTTGATTTTCGGATTTGACATCATCAAATGACTCCTCCTGCTCTGGACGGAGCGGGAGGGAGTGCCAGACTTTTACTGACTAAAACCCATCCTTGTTCTTTCCTCGCCCTCTTTGTTCCGGGGCCACGGTATCTCTTTCGAACAGCCCGCAGCCCCGGCAGAGATCCAGACCCTGGGTTACTATTGAGATTTTTTTGATGGAAATAAACTACCAGCTCTTAACCCCATCTGGGCTCCAATTCTGATATTGTAATAGTGTCACAATGGTCTATAATTGATTTCATAATTGTTCATATTCACCAGTTTGGTAATCCACTAAAATAAAGGCGTCATAATGACTTTCCAATGGTCAACCACTGACACTCAATTGAAAGAAATGACTTAAATGGCAATATCGTTCATAATGACAAATGAATGACTGACTTACACGGTAATCTGCCAACCTTTTGACAGTTCCTTTGAGAATAAGAGCCTCATTTGCTCAATCAGCATATAATTATATATTGCAATTAACATTGGTTTCTTTAATAAGGAAAATTTAAAACACTTGTAAGAAACATTGAACATGAAGTGCATAACGTTTAAATAAATAAATCAATCAAAAAATAAAATAAATTTAAAACAAAACATTTGCAAAAGCAGAATTGGGGCCCTGGGCATTGAATCCAAGACCTCAGTAGACCACTGAGGCAGATTTTTAGTGCTGGTAAGAAAGAAAGAAACAAAGAGCATTTTATTTATTTTAAGTAAGTAGTTTTGGTCTTGAATAAAATATTTAAGGGATTTATGTTTACTCTAATCCCTTATTTATTAAACATAACAAAAAGTGTTTGAAACCAGACCTTTTAAACAGCTATCATGAAACAGATAAAAAACTGAATTTATCTGAGTAGCTCTTTGAAGTATTTTTGCCCCTTTGTAATAAAATCGCACATGTTAGAAATTATAATTTGGTTACTGCCTGGCCCGACGGCCCTAAAATTTAATTAAACCTCTTTTACAGGATAAAAAAAATTAAAACCCCGCAAATCCTGTATGTTAAACCGATCAAGGATATTCATTTCATATGACTGTTACTCACCTTAAAGCTAGACCACCTACTGCAATCATTATTTCAGCCGAAATACGTCCACTGCTGGTCATAGGCCTCCCCCAAGTGTCGCCACATTGACCGGTCCCGTGCGACTCGCATCCAGCGGATTCCTGCAACCTTCATCGGTCCACCTAGTAGGAGAGAGGTCTTCTAACGCGACGTTTTCCGGTTCACAGTCATCACTCCAACAACTTTTGGCACCAGGGCAACACACTGGTCATACACTTTCGTCTTGAGACACTGCTGTAAGTTGGATGAAAAGATACCGCGAACGCTGCCTAGTCGGATTTGACGGTTGACCTCTTTCTCAAAGTTTAGACCTACCTAACCGACCGTATGTCCCAGATACACATAATCGTCCACAACTTAGAGTGTAATGTCTCCGATCTTGATAGGAGTGCTGTTACATACAGCACAGCAATATCGTACAATTCTGTCAATGGTGTTCTTACATGTCGACTTTGTTGGAGTTGGATTTATTATACACTAGAGAGCTCAAACTAAAACTAAAAGCAGCACATCAAAGCTCTCTACAACCAATGGCATCATCATCATCATCATCATCTCTGGCTTAGCTGGTATCGACTCCGTCTTACCGAGTCGTTGTGATCGTGGTTTGAACCCACGTGGCCACGTGGCACCATCGTGGTTTGTTTTTTTTTCTGTGTAATTTTTATACTGATAATTTTGATGTGTTTTGTCCTGTGCGGTCTAATAAATGCTTTTTCTATCTTTCTTTCTTTCCACGCAAGTGGTTAACTTTGTGCAATTTACTTCATCGCCACTGCTCCAAAAACAATGTAATTTCTAATTGTTCGTTGCGAAGAAACCAGCCAAAGTGAGATAGTCCGAGTCTCGGAGTTCGTGTAACAGCCGATGGAGTCGATCTCCAGGTTAAGCTGCACTAGTCTAGGTTAGACTGTGGATGGTGACCGCCCATTAAAAAGCGTAGTTTTTTTATTACAACTGTAATATAACTTTTCAATCTGTCATTCAGAGATATTTTAAAACCGGTACTAATAAAAAACATAATCAAAAAGGTCGGCCTCACCGTATCTGAAAAAAATAATATGGTGGCTAACAGGCTCGACTCTAAACAGCTGATACAGTAGCCATTGTTGCCGTTTGTTGCGTGATATTAATATTGTAGGTATGTGAAACAATACATAGATTGCCACGGGGTGATCAGTAAATGGAGTGTCAGGGATTGACGGTGTGGCTTGTCGACGCACGGTGCAATGGGCTAGCTCACCTTACGTCCGTCTTAAGACGTTCGAGGCCGATGTCTGCCGCAGCTGCGGGACTGTTCGTAAGAGATACTGTGGCCCTGGAATACAAAGGGCTAAGAAGGAACATGGATGAGTTTTAGGAGATTGGCAGTGTGCAAGATGATTGTGTAGACAGCACATTTTGGTGTCTACTCAAGCTAAAAGTACAAAAGAGACTGCTATCTTGAAGAGGCCATCAGTGGATTAGACAAGTTATCTTCACAAGGGAAACAAACAGAGAAGGGCAACTCATTCATTTGAAATAAAAAAAATAAAAGGAATGAACTATTTATTTTAATTGTAATACTTTGTTATCAGAGAATGGTGATGTGAAAAATGACACGCAAAGAGAGTGGGACCCTATAGAAGGACATGCCTCAGAAAGATATGACCTTATTGGCGATACTCTTCACGAAGGTCTGTGTACCTAGTACTTGCAATCGACAGCGAAAGAAGCGTGTAAAGATTATAGCAGATGGCATTCTACAGGGTGTAAACAACTTTATCACGAAGCCGTCACTTTTTCATTAAAACTTTATGCACATAATGTACAAAGGCGGGTGTAATGCCTTGGGCATTTTCTAACAGTCTACCTTAGATTTATGCAGAGATAAAACAGTAGGTGCAATAGTACAGAAACTTTTGAAGAATAAAATATAACAATAAATACATAAACATACATACAACTAATTATACAAAGTGAGTAAAGATAAAAAACGTAGATGAAGAAAACCAAATATTCCTAATAACTTATTTTTAACTAAGTTGGTTTGTGGATAGGTGACCACTTAATATCGATACTCCTCCGTGCCTTGCAAGGCAGATAAGCCGTTGATCTATCTTAGTCTACATACTGTCAAAATCAGATAGTATCACACTTTTTCGTTTTCAAAAATATTGTCAAGCAAAATTAACAAAGTTCCCGTCAAATCACTTTTTAAAATTTCTTTCATTTTTAAATCAGAGTTAGCAGCAATCATTTTTTAAATTTAGAACAAGTAGGATAGAAACGAATTAAAGCATAGTTGGAAGAAAAATAAATTTTGACCCTTTTTTTTTGGTCCGTAAACCAAAATTGACGAATATACAACGCTTTTAAAATTCTCAATACGTCACCCCAACACAGGTATTATCAATTACCTACTGGGGATGTCTTATTTATATACTCCATGTAACTGTTTTGAGACAAATAAACATTTTTCTTTTTTTTTCATATCAGTATAATATTGAGTGTGAACTGACTCACGACCCCCCACTCCCGAGTTTTAACGCATTTTATCTTTGTCAATATTTAAATCTTCAATTACTAGGCCAATTCAGGCATTCCATTACAACTGCGTAAGCACTCTTTCTTTTCAACGGTCTAAGTAATAGGAATTGGTCCTAAAACACCCAATTCGTCCCAATCCATCAACTTGGTCCCAGTCATCTCTTAAGCTGCCAAACCCAAGAGTATCGGCCATCGACAAAATGGCCGTTAACCCTGTTATGGCGCCGTTCGTACGGGCTTTTATTTCTTTCTTCCTTTGACTGATTAGCTAAGCCAACTGTTACATGGACTTTCAATTAAGTGATCGATTAGTTTAAACGGTCGTCGGTTTTATACGTTTTTGTTTAAGTGTGGAACTGATTGAAAGTTCTAGTGAGATTGTGAGTTTTATTTATAGAAATAAAATATCACAGCCGTTTTTGCCGCATTTTGGCAGTTAAGTTCTATGGAATACAAGATGAATGTTTGAAATCAGATCAGTCGTTTTGAAAATTACCCCTCACATACAAACTGTATATCTTTATGGTATTAGTATACAGGGTGTGTCTACATCGCTCGAAGAATATACAAATGTTTTGTTCATCTGTCATTGATTCGACAAAGTGACAGATATGAATAAAACATTTGTCGACTTTCTTTCGTGTCTGCGGTGCAGCGGTGGTCATACTACGCCGGTATGGGAATTCGATAATTTAGATTTGTTTTGTTTCCTCTTAAGCAATGCATCGTTACCGTGGCAAAACGGACAGCGAACGGCAAGTGTGACGTCGAGTTCCATAAAATATGTTACAAGTCAACAGCTGATTTTACACGTCGTTCGCGTATTTTCACATCCATTGTTGTTTTTTTTTTATTTCAACCGTTTCAGCGTGCTGCGTACATGGACTGTAATTTTACATTTATAAAAAATGAAAAAAAAAGCATA
Source organism: Xestia c-nigrum (assembly GCA_916618015.1). NCBI lineage: Eukaryota > Metazoa > Arthropoda > Insecta > Lepidoptera > Noctuidae > Xestia > Xestia c-nigrum. The sequence continues at coordinate 3,167,133 of OU745244.1, forward strand.
CTGTGGAGTATGATTCAAAATAAGGAGCTAAATGCATGTATCTATACTAATATTATAAAGCAGAAGAGTTTGTTTGATTGTTTGTTTGGTTGAACGCGCTAATCTCAGGAACTACCGGCTCGAATTAAAAAATCTTTGTGTGTTGGATAGTCCATTTATCGAGGAAGGCTTTAGGCTATATAACATCACGCTACGATTATTAAGAGCGGAGCAGGAATGAAAAATGTTGCAAAAACGGGGTTTTTCTTTTTCCTTTCGTTTTGCTCTCTTATGTGACGCAGACGAAGTTGTGTGGGTCGGCTAGTCATTTAAAATACAGAAGTACATACATAAGAAGGAACACATGTAAATAATGATGCTGAAAATAATAATTTTCATGCTTCCCCTACAAAATATTACATAGAAGTTTCTCGGTTGACCTAACATTAAAGAGGTCGACAGTACAATTGCAATGATACCAGTTAGGGAAACAGTTTAGCAAGTAATTAAAAGTTACAATAGTATCCCTCGACTTGATGTGTTACGGAATTGCAGTTTGGCTTTGAGAATGTTGGCAAACTGCTGAAGCGAGGTATCAAGTATAATAATTCATGTGATTGGGGTTAACTCGGTAATGCTTGTAGTTTTTGGTTCGGTTTTCGCCCTCGTGGGAACTTTCAGGAGGGATTTGTGGAATAAGTATTTTTTCGATTCCACTTTTCCCCCCTAAGGGGGATTATCAGGGGGGAACTGTAGACTTTTCTTTTTAGTTTCCACTTTTTCCCTTTAGGGGGACTTTTAGGGGGGATTTCAGGAATAAGCCGAGGAGCTCGTGGTGTAATTATAACAGCTACTAAGGTTGATCTTTAGGTAAAGCCACGCTGGCCTAGGTTGGTCTGTGGATCGGTGACCACCCATTACGTAGCGACTTTCTTTAGTTCCTCGAAAAGCACGTAAAGCCGTTTGTCCCGGCTATCATTTGTATATCTTTAAGGAGTCAATGTCCCAAAAGTCTGACAACCTGTCTTAGCAAGGGTGTTATCTAGTACTAACTGAGTTGTAGATAATGGTTATAGTTTTTGAGATCGTTTTTCGTCTTATGCTATTAATGATTGAAGCCTGCTTGTCCCGCAACCTCATACAGAAAGCAAACCGGACTCCCAACAGTGAGTACATTATTTTGTTTTCTTACCCTCTTTGTCCCACTCCTGGTCAAAGGTCCCCAAAAGGTACAACCTCCTGGTCAAAGGTGGCTCATCTTCTTCCATATTTTGTGGGCTAATCTTCTTCCAGCTTAGATGGATCACTTTATGCATAAGATAAAGATAATTCAATCCGGCAATCCGGTCGAAAAGTCGGGATTAAATTAAAGGTAAATTCGCGATAAATACCAGTCGTCTTAAGTTTTATAAAGATAATTTATTTGTCAAAACATGCGAAAAAAAAGAAAGAAGAAGTATTACAATGAATAACTCAAACTAACCATCGAGAACCACCCTTTAAAAACCAAGTAAATTAAAGAAGTTAAATTGTATATAAAGAAAAACATCAGTAACAGCAAAAGATCCGCTTGACATAAATTCTAGAACGCTCTATAACCATGCTTGATTCCCACTTAACCAAAGTGGTTTGGAACAAAATAATACATTATTTAAAACAATTGCAGACACAATAATGGAACACTGTTGAAAACCATTCAATTTACAGTATTTTCAATTAATTAAATATCAACTGTACACTTGTGTAAATTAAGTTGATTTCAGAATGAATAGAATCATTTTAAAAGTCTCAAGACCGTTTAAAGTTGTAGTCTAAACTGAACTTTATGCAGGGGTATTAAAGCCATTTTATAAAAAAAATGCATGTACTGGTACCGCAATCCTGCCGCAATGCAATTAGAATCAGAAACTTACGGTATTGCGACCGATCTTATTGAACAAGCGCGGTAAAAGATTCAATGAGCTCGCACATATTTGATATCACAGTTACTAACTTGTTACTTTCATAGAAGATTTTCTAAAAGTAACAAGGAATAAACTTATATTGTCACTTACGGGATATCTTCCGTGATTATTTGTAATGATGAGCTCCCGATATTTCGACGCAGTTGCAAGTGCCATGATCGCGAAGAAGGAAGATATCCCGTAAGTGACAATATAAGTTTAGTTTTAAACCGTAAAAGCCTAAAACAGTGTTTTACGAGGAATAGTCTAGACTTGCTTGTCTTCGTCTTCGCTAAATTGTCCCACGGGATCGTGCGACCACGTGCGGCTGTGTGCCTCATTTCATCCAAATCAATAAAAGAGTAACACACATCCAGACATCCTCACAAACTTTCTCATTTATAATAATACTTTTAGTGATTAGAAGTGAAATACATAAAAAATAAACACTCTTCAATATTCTTCAAATCAAATCAAATCATTTATTCTTTGCAAACATGGGTATGGGTAATAGGTACATAGGTGTTCTTTTATAATAAAGTTCTCCACATTTTGCCGTCACATAGGCATGCAAAAACAAATTGCACTTTTTCTAGAATTATAAAAATGCAAAGGGAAGTGTAATAATAAATCGGATGGTCGAGTGGTCTCGAGCGGGCGAGCTTCTTCCCTGCCGCGCTACCAATCGTGCCCTGCAAATCGTTACCGACAAATCGTGTAATGTAATAAGCGTCCACTCTGCTCCGCTCCGCGTCAGTGGAACCGCAGCCTTAAGGTGTCGACTTGCCTTCAGTTACCAACAATACATAGGTATTAGTTGGAAGTAGTATTTGCGCCTGGTTAAAGGCAATAGGCTCACTATATCCCACAAGTAAAATGTGGATATAACCCTTTAAGACATGAGTGTCAACTCTGGACATTACAGGTTCGGGTCTTAATGAATTTGAGCGTGTATTTGTAGGTAGTTTCGAAACTCAATATAAATAAACAAAATAGAGTATCTAAGAGAAATATTTGTTCAAAAGCGTTATTTCAATTTAGTTAGTTTCTTAGTAACTTCTAATATTTTAAAATGAACTAAAGCTATTCAGCAAGAGTAACTTCACTTTCTCCGAATCTTGCTGTAATTGTTGATTACATTGGTACTCACTTCCCGTTTCCAAACTTTTCTTTCGTGTTTCTGGATTTGGCGAAAATACGTTTTCTAATTTAATTACGTTTAAAATAAAGTATGAATCTCAAAAAATATTAACTATCAGCTTTACTGAAAATGCTCCCTTCAAAACACTACCCAATTTCAAACACGCAATCCTAAAAAAATAGCGTAGTCGCTCCAACCCTGTTACAAAACAATTTTGCATGAACATGTTTTACCCAAGACTCAATTTTGCCTGAAAATGAGAACCGTTATTAGTTCTAACACATTTTTGGGCGAGTAAACTACTTTGATTTCATTAGGCTCTGCTGGGCGCCAGTAACGGTCTATTGACACATGGGACAGAAGCTGGGGAGTTTTAAATTCAATTTGTGACCCCGAATAATACGTAGTAGACCTTTAATATGTTGACGTAAAGTTTAATATATCAAAGATGATTAATTCTTGTGTAACATAGTGAAAAATACGTAATAGTCAGATTGATTTTTCTCAGTGGAATGAATTCGTAATGATGAATTAATAATTATGGCCAATAATTCGTCCATTCTTTCGTAGTAATGAAATAAATTATTATATGAAATACTTTACTAGACAGATATGTGTTATAATGGGCTATGTTTCAAAAATATTTAGTCTGCTTCTACTTACCCCAATTTCAAATTTTGATGTTTCTACTTTGAAACATCCTTTACAAAAAAGACCCTTACTTTTCCACGTATTTTTAAACCCACAAAAAAGAGTGTCAAAGCCAAACAAACAATTAAACGATACATTTAATTTGCTAAAACACCGATAAATTGTAACAGGCCAAAAACCAGTTAATCCGCCGAACTGTCGAGCGCTTCATTCGGAGGGTAGTCGAAATTTTAAACGGATCGACGGCCCAGAAAATTAATATCAAGTTGGCAGTAAAAACATCCGGTTGTCAAGTGATCCTTCTTAGCATTCATGAGAAATGCTACGTATAATGTTTCCGGAACAACTGTAGGGAGAAATGGAAACTAAATGTGGTTAGAGGGTAGTTTCTAGTTACAGACAAAGCGATCGTACGTAATTGTCTGCTGAAAGTTATGATTCAGGAGTTGAGTTTGCTTCTGACTGCAGCCGTAGAGTATTTGTTTTGTAGAAGTGTTTCTGCACCGTTACTGGACCTGTTGAGTGTTTAGAACTTCAAATTGTGGAGTATGTTTTGTTATAAGTATCGAGGTGTTCACTATGTTCTGTAGATAAACAACAGGGTTGTAAATTTAACAAGTTTCTGTTTTCTCTCATACTTTCACCTAACACGTAAGATGTTTGATCTTTACAGGTTACAATATTATTGTAACCGTACCTCTTTGTCTCTCAAAATGCTTACGATATGCAAAGCAATTTCACTAATAGCATTTATGTATTTTTCTCCTGTTTGGCAAAAGCCTGTCCCGCGAAAACAATTTAAAAACATTGTTCCCTATTATCGTACCTATTTGAGCATGTTTTTTGGTACTTTGTATCCAAAAGCGGCTGTTATTAAGGATTTTGTCGCCCAATAACGATCTCATATAGGATCGTATTTATTTGCTAACCGTATTGAATCTGTTTCGCGTTCAACAAGAAATTGTTGAATATTATTCTAGATATTGTCAGATCTAAATATTGTATGTAAATCAGATCATGTTTGCTTTTTTTGCGAAAGGATAACTTTTGAGAACTAAAGTCCAAGAATAATTTTGTGTGTATCATAAGATTTTTTTGGTTTGTTCTGTACTTTTGGCCTACTTTCACGAGGAAAAGACGTAAGATTATATTATATTGTATTAAATGCCTCATGATTTCAGTATTGCAGTTATTATAAATGAACAAAAGTAAAATGTTATATCAAATACTTAACCCATTCATATTAAAAGGAACAGAAGATACATAACAGATAGTATTTCGTAGAATAACGCCAGATATAAAGGAATTTAAAGGTTTCTTCGGAACACGGTGCTTTGTACTTTAACTGCGAAGATGAATATTCTGTTATCACGGAATAGGATGGACATTTTAATAGAATATAATGTTCAACCTTTCCCAACTCAAAATCAAAGCATTTTATTTCACCCGCGTAGTTCCCGTTCCCGTAAGACTACGGGGATAAAATGTAGCCTATGTTACTCAGGGTGAATGTAGCTTTCCAATGGTAAAAGAATATTTGAAATCGGCACAGTAGTTTTTGAGTTTATTCATTACAACCAAACAAACAAAGTTTTCCTCTTTATAATATTACTAGCTGTTGCCCGCGACTTCGTTCGCGAGAAAATATTGATGGGTCATGTGTGAGACTGCATCGTTGTTCGAGTTGTCGCAAGCGCTACTGACCATGAGGTCCTGGGTTCGATTTGCGGGACGGGCAAAGTGTTATTGTATTATTTGTGCCCGGTTGATGGGATTAAGCTAAATGTGCGAAATGTGGGCGTAGGATTAGATACACTTCTACCTAACAGTGGCGCAGGGTGAAAATAGAGTCAGGGGAAGCCGTAGAAAAAAATGAAAACTGTTTTTTTTGCTTCTGTTAACTTTTTCCCCGTGTTAATTTTGACCTCATTTTCACTATCAGCGAACCAAAAACCACGGAAACGACACCCATGATTAAAAATCCAAAAACTTTCGTCGGCGCCATTTTTGATTTTTATTTTGACTTCATCTTCATTCATCAAAAGTAAGATCAGAAATGCAGAAGAGAAAAAAAAACAGAAATCTTCAAAATAAAAAAATCTAGTTGGTATCAAATACGATATCGACAATTACTCATTCTATCTCGTTCTACTATACATCATTTATTTATTGATTTATTTAAACAACACATACTAGATACTATTATTACAGGTTTAGGTACCTAATACAATAAAGCAGTTATATTTAAAGTTAAATTATTATGTTTTGAATAAATTAATTAATTTGAGTAATTACGCAAAATGCGGCCCGTGTGAATTCGCTCAGTGTACAATTGAAGCAATCAATCTGTTGTGACACCATAATGAGTGCACGCAGCGCGCGCGTCAGCGGCGCGTGCTGCAGCAAGTTCGTGCGAGCGGGCGGCACCCACAGGAGCGGCGGCTGCCATACTTTCTTTTTCTGCTCCTGCCGTAAGTCCATAATCTTCGGCTTACCTAGGTCCCTACAAAACGGTAAGTACTGCCAACCGCGAAGTCACGTGTGCTATTAACTTGTGTACGGCCTATACTATTAACTTGCACTGCTGCAAAAGGTCTCTCCTGCTGCTGTTATTCGTGAACGAATGAACAACTACAATACAAAACTTCATCCCCCCTTTTACCCCTTTGTGGGTTGAAATAAAAAAAACTAACGACTTACTAACTTTGATACTTTTTGGTGACTCAAAAAATAAAAACTTTAATTAAAAACAAAATGTTGCTCTTTCTTCACCCCTCAAGGGTTGAAATTCTAATAAAGCCATTGCGTTAGCTTCCAATCATAAGCCCAGATAACAAATTTTGTACTTTTTACGTCGAAAATTAAGGATTTTTCACATACAATTTCATCCCCTTTATAAGCCTTCGGGGTGGAGTTATCAAAAACGCTGAAACACGCATAAATTAATTTTCAATCGTCAGCCTAAACACAAAATTAGAAGATCCTAACTTTAAAACTGACGGACTTTCATATAAGCTTCCATCCCCTATTTTATCCCCTTGGGGGTAGAATTGATCAAAATCCTTTCTTAGCGGATGCCTACGTCATAACATCTACCTGCATGCCAAATTTCAGCCCGATCCGTCCAGTGGTTCGGGCTGTGCGTTGATAGATCACTATGTCAGTCAGTCAGTCAGTCACCTTTGAATTATATATATTTAGATATATTATTATAATAATTATAATAATGTAGACAAACTTACAAGTTGATACACAGGAATGTTGGTCGTTTCCGTAACTAGATTTTTTTTAAAGAATAAAGTTTAAGTTTTAACAAGAAACTTTACTGTTACTCTTCAAAAATCTTTGATAAATCTTTGATAAAATCTCTCTTATAAAATCACTGCCGTAAGCCAGTGATTTTATAGGACATAAACGTAGAACTAGAAGAGAGGTCTTAACCAAATGCAACTGAATATCAATAATATTAAGCTTAGAGCAACTCAGAGCCTATCTCTATGCAAAAACTGATGTCGATCCATTGCCCTATTGCTTTATGAAAGAAGTCTAACACACTTAATCATTTTTGTGTAGACAGTCCTAAAAATTCTCCGAAGAAAATATTATTCGAAAAAATTGGCAGTCGATGAAGCCGTATTGTTGAAGCATGTTCAAAGAACATTATAATAAATATCTTGTATCTGATATGAATACGCGTATTATTCATACGAAAAATAGCTTTAAAAGAAAATATTATGGTGAGATAGTATGAAGCGGAGACTTGATTTGTTTATGGATATACGGTGAAGGAAAATTAATTGTTTGTCAAGTTGTCATGATACGTCGTTTTCACTTGTTGTAGGTTTTCATCAAAATATAGCAGGGGTGTCTTACTTCGAAATGTTTTGTCGTAGAGGAAAGTAATCTTAGTTGGATACCGGTAATTCTTTGACACTTTCTCAGCTACCACTCAATCCTACTAATATAATAATGAGGGATTTCTTTTTCAACTCTTTCCTAGTCGCTGGATAGATGGCACTGATCTCGGTATGTTACTGCAAGGAACAGAACGTCACTTTATTTCACTTGGACCTAATGTTTATATTCGGAAGCTTATGCAAACAAAAGTGTCAGTCAACGAGCATATAAATGTGACGTGTGTTTTTTCAAGCGTTTTGGCCTTGGCACCTAGTAACGTAGTCAGTTCAACGCCATCTATCGAGTTCTTGGAAACTATTTTTTTTATATCTCAAAAAAAAACGTCTCATTTGAAAGTTTGTGAGTTTGGATATAAGGACGCTTGTTAGTCTTTCACGCAAATCAACTGAACAAAATTGGATGTAATTTTGCACACAGATAGTTTATAATCTGGATTAACACATAGGATACTTCTAACTCAGTTAGTAAAATTTTACTTTTTAACTTCACGCTGGTGAAGCCTATGGCAGAAACTAGTTACTGTATAAATTCGTTGGTTTTTTGAACACAGAATTTGTCGCCTACTGCTAGATTAGCTTTTTTGCTAAGGCATGTGTGTATTTAATTATGTTCAATCGCCAGATCATCAAAAAATTGACAATTCTCATTCGCTCTTGAACTTAACTGACAACATATTTTTAAGGTTTAAAATCATTTCGAGAAATGCGTCAGTTTGTGGTAACTTGAATATGTACTGGCGACTGTACTTCGTATCCACAAAAATAAACAACAACTGTAATCAGTTGCCGATTTTAAAACGTTCCTAAGACAGACACTGCTGTCGATTCTGTTGTGCACAAACTAAACTTATTTTTTTTTCTCTCTAATAAAACGAGAAAGAGACGGAAGTAATTTAGAGCTGTCAAATTTAATTGGAATCAATCATTCCATACAAATGAAGGGTGCACGTAAAAACATGTCGACTAAAAACACGGTGAAGCGCAAGGCATAAACTAGTTGGACGTCTCTAACTTAGTTCATAGCTATAGCCGTCCTTTTCTCGCACTGCCTTTTAGTAAAAGATAGCAATAGCCTAAATTTAGTTTAATTTTGTGCACAACAGAATCGACACCACTATCTACTACGATTCTTTACCCTCGTCCACGTTCATACGAGTACTTGTACATCTTGTCATAAAATGTCCTAGGGTGTCCACTCCTGGTGCCACCATTCACATCTGCCTTTGTAAATATCTTTTGTTTAACCATCTTAGCATTGGTACTTCCTACTTTTGGCACTACATCTTCTTTTCAAAATCGCACCATATAATTCAAATAGGTCCGTGACAGGCACTTTTGCATAGTCAAAAATAAGCTACCTACAGTCAAGCTACAGGTACTATTTCTATCAATGAACTGTAGTTGCCCATTCCAAAATCGAAGAGCTCAAGGAGAAGAATAGGCAAGAAAGGACTTGCTCAAAAATTGTATGAGCCTGTGCCCCAGCATGAACAGATATAAAATCTAAGTCATTTAATTGTAAAAATCTTCTCAAAAAAAAAACGTATTGCTCAGCAGTTTTGGACAAAAGATATAAAGGTTTAAAGAAAGTGGTTTTTGTCAGTAGGTCTAAAGTACTTTTGTCTATATTCAAGTACATATTATGTATATATATCGGTCCCAGGCATTTAATCTGACAGAAAATCGTAACGTCTTCGACAACACCGACTATTGTTATCTGTCCTCCTTTAAAACATTCCATTCTACCTACCCTTACACGTGCCCAAAGATAACCTCCACTATTTATCAAACCGCGATATCCAGACAGAATCGCCGCTTTAAGATTAATACCCCAAATTTGCTCTAATTAAAACTGAGTTCCTACCAACAAAAGCTAGGGTAGCCACAATTTATGCCGGCCGAGTGGACCGGGAAATTAATCTGGTTGGTTGTAAACAACCGCAGAAGCGTTTGCTCTACTGGCTGCGTTTGGCAAAAAGTGCAGTGAATGGATTTTGGGGGGTGTTTGTGAGTTAGGAATTTAGGGAAATCTATATTTTATACGGGTACCGAATTGATTGGTGGATTCTAACAGTAAACATGTGCGATCTCTTAGTCGCCATGGTTTGTTTGAATTAATTATTTTGTTTTTGAGTTGTATTTTATTTTTTGTTTTGCTATGGACACTTTTAACGTGCACATCTTGCTACATTGTTCTCACATAATATACAATCTCAACAAGAATGATGTAACGAAGATTTTGTAACAATATTTTGATTTAAAAGAGTGTCCATGGAGTTTCTTGCCCATTCTTCTCCATAAAGATCTACGCTAGGGAATGGGCAACTACAGTACTTTCACAGTTTTTATGTCTTGTGACTGGGACTGTAGCTACTTTAAATGTTCATTTTTGTTTCGACAGTTCAAAAGTGCCTGTAACTGGCCTACTTGAAATAAATGCTTTGATTTTGATTTTGATTCGTGTGATTGTTCACTGTGCTTCTATAAAATCAAATCGTTCGAAACAATCATTTTGACAGCACGGTTGGTGCAGAAGTTGAAAGATTGGCTGCTGCGCTACGTGTCGCTGTTTCGATTCCCGCACTAAACAAATATTTGTATGGCCTACAGGTAGTGGTTCCAGGCCTGGATGTTTATATATGTGAGTTGTAAACGCACCTATGATACAGGCGTAATTCCTAGTGTGGAGCAAAGTTTAAAAAAAATTAAACCAACCTTTTAGAATGAGTTTCCCCTGAAAAACAATCAAATGTATATTTGCTTTTTAACTCGATCCAAAACGCTCTCTGAAGTTACAAAAGATGAACTATATCTGTTTTAACAATCCGTCGTGTTAAATACATTAAGTTACAAACAAAAAAATAGAGCAAATCAGACTAAAATATCCGAAACAACAAACAAATTAAACAGTTAATTGTCCGGATCAAAATAATAAAAATTGCAAATAATACAATTCCTTTGAGGTGCGAATGCAAACCAACTGAAGGATTATAAAACGCCTAATTTAAATTCGTAATATTGTAACTCTACATGCGTATCACTACCTTAATGTATTTTTAACCCCACAGCGAACACGCTTTCTATCTAGAAATAAATTAGTGACTGTCAGCGTTAGTAATTAAGCACCGAACGCATCCATGCCACGACTGAGACGTGCCACGCCGCCGTGACACGCCACCGTGACACAGCCGTATAGTGTTTCTAATGGCGAACAAGGTCGGCGAACACTAACAAACTATAGTGGAATAAATATTTGTTATTCATTTTAAGGTAAAGGTTAAACGTGAAATTGATTACCAAAAAATTTATGGATAAAATTATATTGTAAATATATTAAGTTATTGTTTCTTTAGTAAGAACAAAGCGCTTGTAAATATGTAGTAATACGTTTAAGTCTCTTTAGTCGTTTGGTTTAAGTGGAATAATTATATGGCGCGCCCGTAAATAATAATAATACCAGCCTATTACTATCCCAGTGCTGGGCAAAGGTCTCTTCTTGTACTGAGAAGGCACGAGCATTGGTCACCACGTTTGCTCAAGACGGGGATAAAAACACCCTTATCGAAGACGAAAGGCACTGTTCTCCCCGTCATTGCGATAATTTAGTTTTTTGTTATATACCCCATTTTGGGAACCTTCTAGTTACGGAGATATTGAGAGTCAAGGTTCCAACTTTTAATAACGTTCTACTATTGAATAGTACGGGGGACGACCCCCGTACTATTCTATGAATGCATACTAATAAGAACCCAAAACAAAATTCGTTTCCCAAAAATATTTTTTTGCATAGGATTATTTAGTTTGATGTACAGAATGTTAGGTTGACGGCGTTGAGAAGGGTCCATCTACATCTTATGTCCCCACAACTTTCCACTTTTTTCTCTCCTCATTATTCTCCAATCTCTTAAGGGGGTGGTATCTGCTAACGAGAGGTTTTCTCCATGTAACTCCTCTTTGATAAGTGAATATAAATGTGCAAAAAAAATATTATTTGCCTTTACACTTTAATTTGTGCAAGTGAAATAAATCTAACTTTATTAATACTACATGAAAAAAAATGTTTAAAGTAAAGCATTTTGTCTTTGAAATGCTTTAATACTGATTAATGCATTATCATTATTATCATCATCATCTCAGCCGAAAGACGTCCACTGCTGGACATAGACCTCCCCCAAGTGTTGCCACATTGACCGGTCCCTTGCGACTCGCATCCACCGGATTCCCGGAACCTTCACCAGGTCATCGGTCCACCTAGAGGGAGGTCTACCAACGCACCGTCTTCCGGTTCGCGGTCGCCACTCCAGAACTTTTCGGCCCCATCTGCCATCCGTTCTGCGAGCAATGTGCCCTGCCCACTGCCACTTAAGTTTCTCGTGCTACGTCGATGACTTTGGTTCTCTTGCGGATGTCTTCATTTCTGATTCCATCACGCAAGAAAACTCCGAGCATAGCCCTCTCCAGTCTCCATTAGGCAATAATACAACAGTTAATGCATCGTTATTTAAACATTCGGCTGTATCCAAAAACAATTACTACCAAAGCAATTTTAAAACCACAATGGCAATGAGCGATGAGTCACAAGGAGATAAAACCACAATATCCAATGTCCCAGTGACAGTGTCAGAATGTCCCGGTAATTGCATTGCCCGTTCTGCGGGTAAGTGATAAATATTCAACTACCCTACATTTCGCATTTTAACACAGTTGTGCGTGAGCCAAGGCTTGTACATGGATATGTATTATGCATACATCGTTCTCCGCCTACTTAATTCTTTGCCGGTCTCTAGAACACTTCTTGATGTCGGAGAAGGCACGTTTACTTTGCGATATTTTTCCGTTTTAGTTAGGGTTTCGCAACTCAGACGAAAAAACGCAACCCGTATGGGATCACTTTGTTGTCCGTCTTTCTGTCTTTCTGTCCGTTTGTCAAGACTCTTTTTTCTCAGTAACGCGTGGAGGTATCAATCCAAGTGTTGTGTAGTGTGGGTATATTTTGTGATTTGAAAAGGGAATAAAAACCTACAGGATACTTCCCGTTGAACTAGAATCGTGTAAGGCAAGAAGTAGTGTAGTACAGCACATGTCAAAGAAAAATCTGAAAACCGTACCTATACTCGTCTATAGGGTGACTGGTAATAAGAGTACGATACTTAAACACGTGATTGTACTCATGATAACAAACAACTTTTACTATGGGACGAACCTGAAAACGCAAAAAAAAATCTGCGGTTCAGTATATTTTGACCAGTCAGGCGAATATAAATGTACTTAGAAGCAGATTTTTTTTCTCGATTTCAGATTTGGTCCCATAGCAAAAGTCGTACACTAATTTACAATCTATACAAATATTATAAAGCAGAAGAGTTTGTTTGTTTGTTTGTTTGGTTGAACGCGCTAATCTCAGGAACTACCGGCTCGAATTGCAAAATTCTTTTTGCGTTGGATAGTCCATTTATCGAGGAAGGCTATAGGCTATATAACATCACGCTATGACCAATGAAATAAGAAATGTTGCAAGCGGGAAAAAAGCTTCCGTTGAGCAGGCGATGCGTTGCGATATAAAAACTTTACGCGAACGAAGTCGCGGGCAGAAGCTAGTTCACCCTATATGTAGTTTAAACATCAAAATTCCTACAGAACCCTACCAACCAACATCCAACAACGCACTTGGCCGGGTTTTTCTTTTTACATTTGCAGTAAGGTTACGAGTTTTCACTTACTAAGTTGGCGTGAGAGAAGTCGGTGAGATGTGGTCGTAAGTTGTGCGATTTGAAGAGAAAACAATTGAGCACCGCCTGCACTTGTCGCGATTTAAGCCGCGTTTTCACACCCGGTTCTCTCACATTACTTTACCTCTGCTACCTGCAAGCCAACTTTAACCTTATTACATCTGGAGTAAAGATCACTGTGATTTTGACAGTTAGTTTATTTAGGGTTAAACTAACTGTGGATTATAAACGGATCACTGACGGATATATATCAAGCTAGTGCGGATAAATAGCGGGCAGGCTGTGGACATAGAACACGTGCAATAATAACTGAACAGTAACAGAACTCTTAAACAATAGTTTAATTCTTTTTACTATCCATACAGGATCCATAACTGTCTCATAGTTTTAAGCCACAGATTGTGTTGTAAGATCTATAAACATAACGTTATGTTATGCAAATCATCATCATCTATCAAGCCTTTTAGCCTCAAGGCTTCTAGTTTAACCTGATGCAGCTGAATACCAGTATTTTACATGAAGCGACTGCCTATCTGACCTCCACAACCCACTTAGTACTGACTACTGAGTAATACGAATATGTTATGCAAGTAAGGGTATGAAAATGGAGATAATTTAGTAGCTTTTGTATGGTGAGGTGTCCGTATCCGGTTCCAAGGCCAGGTCCACAATTTTTCCATACCGATTGCACTGCACTTTGACATGATCGACGACAGTTGTTCTTTTCGTAACTGTTTAAAGTCATAAACAGAGGAATAAAGTTAAAAATAAAGAATTCGAATGAAGCCTAACCTATACTACACACTCCAATAAGTCACTACGCAAGCTCAATATAAAGACCAGACTTTCTACGACCTGCTTCCGCAGGGTTTTGAAATTTTTCGGCCATATAGCGAGAAAAGATGCTAATAACCTCGAACAACTGATGGTTACCGGCAAGGTGAATGGTAAACGGCCAAGAGGTCGCAGCCCTATGCGATGGTCCGACCAGACAAGCTCCTATCTCGAAACGAAGTGTCTTGATGTTTCTTGGCCAAGGATAGAAGGAGATGGCGAAACATCGTCAGGGAAAAAATGATTTCAAGGGAGGACCACGACCCTCAGTACCTAATGAGGAGCACGACTTGAGGAGGACACTACACACTCAGTCTGCGGGTACGAAACTTGCGATGGCCGGGCGACAGCGGGGCGGGGCGGTGCGGCGCGGGGCGATGAGACAGCGGTGTCTTGCGTGTGTACGAAACAAACTTCCCCGCAGTCGCGCTCACGTAGTGTTGTGATAAACATGAATTCACGTCGAAGAGAACTATTGGAGCCCAGTCTCCTAATGAGAGAATTTTTATTACCTAGAGATGGTGTTCATCCAATAAATCAATGACGACGCAGTTTGGGAGAATTTTCTACACTTTATTACGAGCTACGTTGTCATTCAAGAAAGTTCTACAATTACACAAGAATGAGTATAGAGACATTCGATTATGTTTTACAGAAAATTAGAAGTAATCTGGACTATGCAAGTACCCGCGCGAGCGGCGAAATCAAACTAGTTTGTTCTCGTCGTTCCGCGCCGCCACCGCTCTGCCGCCGCCCGTGCATCGCTCGATCGCGCCGCTCCGCCATCGCCCGTTTCGTACACAGCGAGTAATGTTTTAATACATTTGATTACATCGCTGTCGCGCCGCCCCGCCGTCGCTCCGGCCGACGCAAGTTTCGTACCCGCAGACTCACAGTCGGCAGCCGATGCCTTTTAATAGTGTGAACGAGATCTCACACCCAAATGGTACGCGGGAAATCAAAATGAAAAATAAATACACCAAACCGCTAACATTGTCAACGGCTGCCGCCATTTTGTAACCGCACGCGATATTGCGGACACATCATAATGTTGCCAACATAAACTTATGATTAGTACCAAAACAGTATTCAAAACTCCATCTGACATGCGTACATTGAGTTAAAAGTTATAAAACTACATACATTATACAGTGAAATGTTTGTTAGCGTGTCTAGTTGTGCTACTGGGACCTAATTCGTTCCGTTTTTATGACTCCACGTTGAAAGTGTGAAGCCACTTTATAAAGGCTTCAGAGAGCTGATTCTTTTATTTTTTATTTTTTAAACACACCTTTATTAGCTTTATCTGTCACAAACTATGTATGTAAAAAATTTACATTTTTAAATTGGACCCACTCCCCTCCACTACAGAATGCTTCGTTGACGGATTCGTGATGAGGTTGTTTACACCTTATGTAAATGTGCAAGTACCTCTGTCTGTCTATAGGTCGGTTTGCTTTTTAACTTTTTACTTCTTAAAGACAACGAATTTCGATGGATACACACACAGTTAGACCGCGACCTAGACAGGCTATTTTTTTTCCTCAGGCGAAACTTAGAGCCAAACCTGGAACATACTATGAAATTGTCCAAATTGTTCAAATCAAACTATTTGGAATTCTGGACAAACACTTATCAAAATGGGTAGGTACTTAAACTTCAGCAACAAATCCTCTTTAGTATTATCAAACCACTTAACATAGGTATCTAATGCCTACAACCATTACCAAGCTATTACCGGCAGGTGTATAAGCAGAGCTGTAGTCCATGAATCTGCCGTAATCTTCGCACAAGTCAGCTTCCACAAGCCAGTTATAATCCCGTGTAAGATAGCCTAGTGTTGTCATACGGAATATTGTAGTACGAACGTCCTTATGGAGATCGCTTCAGGCTCTATTATTACTGCTAGTTCGGTTATTAACATACTGTACGTAGCTTACTTTTCTAATATTGTTAAATAATATATTCTATGCTGTACAATAAATAATTACATAAAAAACAGACTAATTGTACCATACAGACATAGAACATTAAATCATATCAAAAATGTTTATTTGTTAGAATATGGTACAAAATAGATGTTACAATATTGGTTCCAGCATATCCTGCCATAATATGGCGTACAAATATATTTTTTATATAAAAACAAAGCTTATAAATTACTAACTCAGAATCAGAATGTTTATTTTCTTAAACTGGGTATGAACTAGGTAGTCAGCGATTTTCCATTTGGTGTACAATTATTATAATAACTTTAAAATGAAGTATATTAATTACCTGCAATAATAACCATTTTCAACCAAATATCATACAAACAAGAATGTCAAAGATCCATATATTTTCTCCCAATGTCAACAATAAAATTGATTTTAAGTGTAGCTAGAATGAAAGATAATGTCAATTAAAATATTTTAAAATCAATACATGAAAGTCCTTGGACTTTCCATTAATAAATTAATAAAACTATACATTATTAACATTATATTATGAGCATTTCATTATTAACATTCGTTTCATTACACCAATTCAATATATTATATTATTTTCATTAAACATTATTTGCATTTCACTAATTTAATTACATTCATATATTACATTCTTTGCGTTCATTTATGGAACTCGTCTCTGTAGCGTAGGCCTCCCCCAGTTTTCTCCATTTCTCCCTATCTCTAGCTTGTATCCTTCAGTCAAGTGCACAACTTTCTTCAAATAAATCTTCCCAACGCTTTCGCGACCTTTTCTTGCTTCCTTTTTCCATCTCTAGGAACCCACTCCACGATTTTCTTTGTCCATCTTTCGTTATCCATTCTACAGATATGTCCTGCCCATTTCCATTTCAGACTACTGATTGGTTATTTTTATTATGTACAATATTTACATACTATATCTAAAACTATATATAATTAAAAATAAAACTAAACGTATTTAAAACTATATATATAATTAAAAATAAAACTAAACGTAAAACTACAATATAAATACAACAATGTCAACAGGACACTTAGGCGTCAAAGTACTCCTCCGCATCGCTGTCATCGGGAAACGTGCCCAGAAGACTGGCAGCATTGCCACGTTGAATGGCAATGCTAATTCTTTGGCCAAAGAAAGAGCCAGCCCTCTGGTCACGCCAAGTGTCGATCAGTTGGCGGGAGATTTCTTTAAAAAGGAGACGCACTCGGACCCCATGACCCGAGCGTTTCGACACCAAACGGCTCAAAGCTGTAGTTACCAATAAGGTTACAGTATTTGCGCCGTTTCAGACTACTTATTCTTTCTGTCCGTTATTCAAGTTTTTTTGTCCTTATTAGCACAAAAATAATATGGAAAGAAAATAAAATTAAAATTAATAATTGGTTCTAGGACGTTTGTTTCCTCACAATACTTTCTTTCACCGTATTGAGAGCAGTGGTTATGAAATAAGTTACGCAAAGTAAAATAACGACTGCCTGCGTTTCGAACCCGAAGCTCGGAAGTTGGGGTCACCACCACTGAGCATCTGCTAACCCGCTCTAGGCCCACGTGGTCGATTATAGCCCATTTCTTCTCATAGAGATGAGCCTGTGTGTCCCAGTAGTGGTAACCATTATAGACTGATAATGTATTGTCCTACGGGACCGTATACTACAGGTTTAATAAGTAGTATACAGGGTGTAAACAACCTCATCACGAGGCCGTCAAATAAGCATTTTGTACATCAAACTAAGTAAACCCGACGCTATAATTTTTGTGTGGGATTTTTGTTTTTTTAGGGAAAAGCTCAATGGAACGCTCAAAACATTGTTCTGGTGGATGGATTGAATAGTGTCGTCGTGGAGGGGTTTAAAAGTAAAGTTCTTCCATTTAAACAAAGTTGTAACTTTGACCCCCAATATCTCCGTAACTAGAAGGTTCCCAGGTATGGTGTAGAACAAAAAAGGTATAGCTACGTTGAAGCGAAACAAGTGCCTTTCAGCTTTGTTAAGAGTCTTTTTACACCCTTCATCTAATAGAACTATCTAATAGAACTATCTAACAGAACTATCTAATAGAACTTTCTAATAGAACTATCTAATAGAACTATCTAATAGAACTATCTAATAGAACTATCTAATACAACTATCTAAAAGAACTATCTAATAGAACTATCTAATAGAACTATCTAATAGAACTGATTATAAGTTATCTCACCGGACCATACTACTGCGATAAAACGTAGTATGGTCGAACAAGCTCTTTGGTTTACAGTTTAACCAACAAATTACGTAGTAAAGTGTATATAGCTTGTTCGATCGTACATGTGTTGAAGATTATAAAATTCCTGATGGAAAAACCAAACGATTTGACCGACTTGAGAATCGAACTCAGGACCTTTAGTCTCAGCAGTGCTGCTTACAACCACAAGAACAACAAGGACGATACAAATGTATGAAGTGTTAGCCTGTCAATCACTTAAGCATAATATTAAATCCGTCCGTTGTGTTATATCTTTTTGTCTTGTATGTGTGTAAGTATATTCTTAGGTTTATCGTTTGTTATATTTAAATTGGCTTTAACTTTGTATTCTATTTTCTCATATTTTACACACTATGTCTACATCTCTTTTTATCTAGTCTCCTTTCGCAGGTATAAAAAGAAAGAGATTTCTTTAGAAATTAGCATCACCTTTGTACCTGTTTTCTATTCCTTTCTTCTTTTCTGTATGTAGTGTGTACATAAATTTCCTTCGAGTTCCTTATACCTTCGAGTTCTAACACTTTTAGTGCTTCACAAAGGCTCATACGCATGAATTAGCGATTTTCCAACACAAAGGAAAAAGAGATTTATTAATAGAGTATGTTCATTTGTTTTCACAATTCTTTCTTTGACTTTTTAGTCCATTATTCAGAGCTACTTACTGACTATCTGTCCCGGCTGTCAATTGCACATCTTTGACAGTCGCTACAGGTAGTTAGTGACACAAAAACTCCAACAACCAGTTTTACTAGGGGGGGGGGGGTTAGTATTACCCAGTACTAACTAAGCTGTGGAGGTCAGATAGGCAGTCGCTCCATGTAAAATACTGGTATTCAGCTGCAGCCGGTTAGACTGGAAGCTGACTCCAACATAGTTGGGAAAAGGGTAGGCAGACGATGATGACAGGGCTTAGACCCTGTACTATCAAAGTCCCCCCTCAAAACGAGCAATACCTTTTTGGTGGATTCAGACCTTCAAACTGGACAACTTTCCTTAAGGAACTTACATGGGTCGTAACATTTATTCGAATCTTCACAGTTTCAGCCGATGTTACAATATGTAAGAATGGAAAGTTCAAATGTATTTTTCTACACCTCGTTTATAATAAAAAAAAAAACTATAGGAAGTTACGGCACAGTCTGATTCGAATTCGAAATTCGAATATCAAAAGTCATTCGAAGTTTAAACTTACACATAGTTATATGGCTTTTTGTTTGATACCGTCGTCTAAAGGGTTTGGTTTAACGGATTAAGTCTTAGGAGCTTAGTCTAAGTCTTAGCCATTGTCTAACAAAGAAGACACGAAAGTCAGATCAAAATTGAGGTTAGAATAATCTCCACGTGAAAAACAACTTTCACTGTTATTTAGTTATAACTGACTACATTTTTCCGGCGGCTTCGCTCGTATTAATTTAGAAGTTGC
Organism: Xestia c-nigrum; assembly: GCA_916618015.1. Taxonomy (NCBI): domain Eukaryota; kingdom Metazoa; phylum Arthropoda; class Insecta; order Lepidoptera; family Noctuidae; genus Xestia; species Xestia c-nigrum. The sequence continues at coordinate 3,186,962 of OU745244.1, forward strand.
GAATCAATTTGGGTTGTTCTCTGCTTGTTATAATATAATTCTATCATGATTCGAAATACTCGTGGTGCAATCTATAAATAATTATAAAATGTAATTTTTAACCTGTTCTATGCAATTTTATTATAATTTATATTTTTATTTTTTTATTTAAACATTTCATTTATAAATGTCATCTTTGCCTAATGTAATTTAAATTTATTCTCAATATTTGATGTTTTTTTTTTTAATTTCAATGTAACATACTTTTCATTTTTTTCTTTTTTAAATTTGTTTTACCATCTCACGTTATGGACTAATATCTGAAATAAAAAAATATTATTTTTTATTTATTTTATAAGAACGTTATCGTTGTTTTCTTGGGGAACAGTATTTTTTTCTGGATGAAAGGTACCCATGTCCTTTTCTGTACATTTTACAACGTATTTTTAAAACTTCAGGATGATCGGTTCAGTTGTACAGGCGCTGAAAAACAAACAGACAAACCAATTTACTTTAAAATGACGTTGTTTACTTTTGCATTTAAATTTATAATTCTATGTCAACTAGGACCGACTTCTTAAAATGAAATAAAAGGTTGAAGTGATCTGTCATGTGATATGTGATGATCACCCATCCAAGCTGCGCTGGCTGGATAGCTTAACCTCACAGATTGATCAACATTGCTCGATTTGTAAATGGCCGCGAGCTACTTCGTAATCTACCCAGTAATAGCCCTCATTCCATATTTCTTTGTAAACTAAGAAGTACCCAATTCACAAGACTCCAGTTCTACTCTTAATCAAAATTCATACCCGCTTCCCATTGGAAGTTTTCTAGATTTCTGCTAACACAGCGAAAATCTGCAAGAATGACCGTTGAGAATGTTTTTTAAATGTTAAAATCTTTTAAGATTCGAATCGCAGTTATGATCCGGAGGTTCCTTTTTTAAAATGGAAGCTTTTGACTGGTCTATTCAAATTGGTTCCTTAATGTTACCGTCACGTTATTTTTCTCAGGGATCAGCACATTCTAGTTTAGAAATGATATTTTTTCAATACTCAATACTCAAATCTTTATTGCATTCCATATGTATTACATAGATGGTGTTATCAAAATAATATAAAATCAATATGGACCCTGTCGGGCACAGCAACATTAGGAGAGAGGAAGAGCAGTTCAATAATATTACTATAAATTATTAGATGTATATAAATTATGATTAATTATGTTTATATATTTTTTTAATTATTAGGTCTGTGTATTAGGTATAATGAGTTATGTATAACGATTACTTTATTGTAGATAATTATTTTGCAATTATTAGATCTATGTTATATTATTATCCAAACTATCCAAACTTAATATTATAAATGCGAAAGTAACTCTGTCTGTCTGTCTTTCTGTCTGTCTGTCTTTGCTTCACGCCTAAACTACTGAACCGATTTGTGTGAAATTTGGTACAGACATAGTTTGGAACTTGAGAAAGGACATAGGATAGTTTTTATTGCAAAAAATAAAATTTATTCCGGACATACAGCGCCATCTATTGGTCAAGAGTCGGCAATGTGGGTAAAACCAAAAATCTGCCGGAAGTCACTATTCCACGCGAACGAAGTCGCGGGCAAAAGCTAGTTAGATTATATTACTGTTAATTATTAAATTGTATAAGTACTTACTGTTATTTAATTATATATTTGGTTTCCTACATTTAAATTTAAATTTTATTTCAATTTATTTATTGTATTTATTTAAGGTTATCCTACAATTGTATACACTTTACATTTCATTTAAAAGTACACGATGTACATTTATGAGTGCAACAATTACTTACAGGCTAACACGACATGCACTATTTTATTCCAATTACATTAAACATTATTATTGCAATTAATTGTGAATTATAAATGTTAAAATTAGTGTAAAACAAAATAGATGTACAAACTTAACAAACTTAAACTACTAGCCCGTATTATGTATAATTGTCACTTGTAAAGACATTTTAAATGCATCTGATATCTCTGATGCATTTGAAAATGTCTATCCAGACAAACCGTACCCACAAGGTTTTGTACCCTTTTCTTCTTATTTCTTCTTCTGTATTTCCAACCTTATTGATGTTAAAAACAGGGTTTTTTTTTGTTAAAACTGGGTCAAATAATTTCAAGTATGACTGAAAAGCTACTTATTGAATTGCCAATAAGCCCCACATTCAACATATCCCGAGAGAAACTTCATCAAGATTCACTCATTGCTCGTTTTACCTCGCTATGTTGGTTTTCGTCGAGTAGAACGTATTACTTTGTCTTAGTTACCAGTTACTTGTATTAACTTCGAGAGCATACCTATTAAGTTTTCGTGTATATGTACCGCCATTAGTGAAAGGGTTTGAAGACTTCAATATTCAAGCTCGTGGCTAAATAATAACAGCCCCACGTGTCGATGATGAAGGTCAAGTCGCGCTGGCTAAGGTTGGTTTGTGAGCATTACATACCGGATTCGTCGTAGATGCAGCTGAAAACCAGTATTTCAAACGAAGCGACTTGTTATCTTGACCTCCACAACCCAGTTAGTACTAGGTAATACGACCTGGTAAGACTGATTGTCAGACTTTCAGACTACCTGTACTGGCTGTCAAATATCCACAAATGATAACCGGGACCGTGAGTAACGTGCTTTCTGAGACACGAAGGAAACTGTGTATGTAATCGGCGTTTTCAAATCCGCGGACCAACGTAGGTAAGCACGGCTTAACTTAAGGATCGACCTCAGCCGGGGTTGCAGGCCTGTTCCGGGTTTGCGGGCCTGTTCCGGGGTTGCGGGCCTGTTCCGGGGTTGCGGGCCTGTTCCGGGGTTGCCGGCCTGTTCCAAGGTTGCGGGCCTGTTCCGAGGTTGCGGGCCTGTTCCGGGGTTGCGGGCCTGTTCGAAAGAGATACCGCGGCCCCGGAACATAAAGGGCGAGGAAGGAACATGGATGGGTTTTAGTCAGTAAAAGTCTGACACTCCCGCCCGCTCCGCCCAGAGTGGGAGAAGTCATTTGATGATTTCCCATCCTAAAAAAAAAGGATCGACCCCAGTGGCAGGTACTATGTTTCCAAAGAAACGATGGATGGACTGTGAGAAAGATGATATGGCTCGAAAGGAGGTAACTGCTGAGATGAGGAGTTATAGAGAAGCATGGAAGAAGCCATGCTGCACTGAAATAAATTGGTATACGGGCCGGGAAATGATCTAGTTCGCCGTCCGTCCGTCTTATGACGAGAGGCCGTGTCGACGGCGCGTTCGTGTTCCATGCGCGTTTTAAAGATATGTCAGCAGAAAGGAAGGGGTCCATGAGGGCCGAAGCCAGCCGGGGCTGCGGGACCGTTCGAAAGAGATTCCGTGGTAACATGGATAGGTTTCAGTCAGTAAAAGTCTGACACTCCCTACAACTCCGCCCAGAGCGGGAGGGGGTCATTTGATGATTTCCCATCCGAAAAAAAGGGTAGGGGAATGAATGATGATTTACTTATAGCATTTTATTAGCAACGAATACCTACTAAACAGTATTGTAACATTGAAATAAAACCATAAACAGTTATCATAACCGTTCCAATTTCTTGCCGGCACAGATAAAGTAGCGTTAGCTCGTAATGGACCGGATTTCTCAATATGGCGACCGGAAATTGGCTCTGCAGCGGTTATTAGGCCAAACAGGAAGTGACGATTTCGGAAGGATTGGGCCGTAAACGATTATTTGGTTTGTGTAATAGTTCTGTTATGGTATTTATTTGTTTAGTTGAGCAAATAAGATGAAATGGAGTTATTATTTTTGTGTTATATGCTTCTTCTTGATGCCCCCTTATTCCAATACAATTGGGGTCGGCGCAGCAGGTCTTGTTCTTCTATTCTTCTCTATTTTTCGTCATCTCATCAGACATTTATTTTCTTTTTTGCCATATCATTCTTAACACAGTCCTTCCATCGTTTCTTTGGTCTTCCTATACTCATATACCCACCTACATCCATACTCAAAACTTTTCTCACGACATTTTCTTCATTCTTCTGCATCACATGCTATCACATGTTTTTGCTTTTCTATTCTATCTATATCTATACTAATATTAAAAAGAGGAAAGATTTGATGTTTGTAACGAATAAACTCAAAAACTCCTAGACCGATTTGTATTATTCTTTTACCGTTGGAAAGCTACATTCACCCTGAGTAACATAGGCTACATTTTATCCCCGTAGTCCCACGGGAACGGGAACTACGCGGGTGAAACCGCGTGACGTCCGCTAGTATTTAATATTTGGTTTTTGTGATTTAAACAGCTGTTTTTAGATAATCGTCCGTCATCTTTTTGGTGAACATGGAACTTAGTGGCATGTTGCTAAAATAGCTTCATAATAAAAATGCCGCGCTGGTCAATTTTCAGGTTTAGTAAAAATAGTACGATATTATTACGCATCTATACATACAGGGTGTCCAGTAAATAGCACGATATACTGCAGGGGGTGATAGCTAGGGTCACTACCTATCAATACAACACAATATATGTTCAGCAAAATCTTACGGATTTGCAGTTTTACAAAATTTTCCGAAATACCGAAAAATCTCTACCTTGAAACAGATTTTTAAGCATCTCGTAATGAAAAAATCCTTTTCTAGTACTTTTTTTTACATCAAATTATTCGTGAATAGTTACTTTACTCATTGATAAGTCTTTTTTATATCAAAGACAAGAATGTTTTCAAGAAATACTAATTTTTGTTGAAATTTGCACAGACTGTTTTCTTATCACTTAAGTTTAACCTACAGTGGTGAAAAAAGAATGTATGTGGCAGTTTTGTACAACTAATGTAAAAGATAGCCTGTTTAATGGTGATTTAGGAAAGATACAATACTAGTGCATTTTCATTAAAAAAAAATACAAAAAAATGCTATTTTAGTTCCAGAGAAGCTGATTTTGTTGAAAATGTAATTAACGTAATTTTGACAAAAACCACTATGAGAATAAGTAATAGCTGCTCATTTACATTAAATGCCAATAATTACTTGGAGTTTTTACGAGAAACCCTACCCACGCTCCTTGAAAATGTTCCGAGTGAGCTAAGAGAGGTGATGTGGCTTCAAAATGATGGGTGCCCTGCTCATTATGGCCGGGAAGTAAGAGCCTACTTAGATGAAGCTTATCCACGCAGGTGGATTGGGCGACTGGGACCGATATTATGGCCACCTAGGTCTCCGGACCTAAACCCCCTGGATTTTTTTTATTGGGGTGCCATGAAGGACAAAGTCTATGAAAAACCGATCCAAAATGACAATGAATTGAGAGCAAGGGTTAACATTGCAGCAAGAAAAATATCGGAAATAAGCCATAAGTCATAAGTCATAAGTCATTTAATCATTTGTTAACATAGGTACAATAAATAGTGGTTTTAAAAGATAACAAGCGCGCTATGTTATGCCCGAAGACGTACAAATATTTATAGAGGTCATTGACATTAAAAATTGAAAAATCTTTTAAATTATACTACTTGAATGCAAACAAAAACATCATTAATATAAAAAATAAATAAAAAACAGAAAAAAAAAACATCATAAATGTCAAAACTAAGTGTCACTTTACGTCAAAATTCAAATCAAGTACTTATAAAACAAAATAAAAAAGATAAAATAATCATTAAAATAATACAAAATGTCAATGTGCAACAATGACATAAAATTTATAAATGTCAAAACTAAGTGTCACTTACTACGTCAAAATTTAATTTAAGTATAAACAACGTAAAAAAAAAAGAACATTAATATAATAATAATCTATGTCAGAATAATACATGTCAAAGTAATTTACTGTCAAAATATAATTAGTCTCAATTTGTTAAACCTCAATATTTGTAATTCTAAATTAATTCGTCATTTAAATATTCGTCAACTGTATAATAGCATTTTCCAATTAAGTACAATTTCATTTTTTTCTTAAACTGTGCAAAATCTAGTTCTTTTATGGCATCTGGAATTTTATTGTAAATGCGTGGAGCCATACCAAGGACACTTTTTTTTACTAGTGCAGTTTTACATTTGCAATTACATAAAGCATTCTTGTACTGACTACGAATTGGAACACTTCGTACCATTGTCATTTTCTCAAAAAGGTTGGGATTCGTTTTGACAAAGATACTAATTTCTAATATGTATAACGCCGGTAACGTTAGTATTTTTAACGATTTAAAATGCGGTGCACAGCTGTCATCTGTTTTCAGACCACACATGGCTCTTATGCACCTTTTTTGTGCCTTGAATAATAATTCTTTATCCGGGGAATTACCCCAAAAAATAATTCCGTATCGTAAGAGTGAGGCTACTAGCCCATGATAGGCAACAAGTAACGCGTCTGTATTTACTTTTCGAGCCAATTGAAAGAGTGCATAGGCAGATCTATTAATTTTCTTACATAGCTGTTCTATATGAGCTTTCCAGTTAAGAGTATTGTCAATATGGATACCTAAAAAAACGCTTACTTTTACTTCCTCTATTTCGTTGCCATTGTAATTGACACAAAATTTTTGGAGTTTCAATTCTTTGGTGGAAATGCATTACTTTGGTTTTTTTTTTGAGGTTGATTTTTAAATTATTCATATTAAGCCAATTAATTATGTCAGTAAGAGTATTATTAATGTCAAGTTGATAAGTATTTAAGTCTTTACAAGTTACTACGGCAGTGCTATCGTCTGCAAACAAAATCATTTGTTGTGGTGTCACTTTTGGCAAATCATTTATGTAAATAAGAAATAAAGGTGGCCCAAGCACACTACCCTGAGGCACTCCATATTTTATACTTCTGAAATTTGACAAGTAGGTTTGTTCCGTTTTTGTTTTCGCACACACTCTTGTGAGAAGCCTGAGAAGACTCAAAAGCTCATTTTTAAGAAGATGCCGAGCGTGTATAAGCGAAGCAATTTGAGCATTTATTGTAATTTATTTAAATAAATGTTTATTAAAGTTATCTCCTCTGTTTTTTTTACTATCACCTTATCCTTCAAGATGTCATTTACAGACCGGCCGGCCGGTCGGCTGTAGATTAATTATTATGTAATTCGAACCGTAGTACGACCTTACAACGATTCCAATTCAAAGTCACATTACTTGCATTTAAAATAAAATGCTCTTATTAACTACAATAGCTTATTTTTCGTATTTTTGAAAATGAAAATGTACTAGTATTGTATCTTTCCAAAATCACCATTAAACAAGCTATTTTTTAAGTTTGTTGTACAAAACTGCCACATACATTTTTTTTTCACCACTGTATGTTAAACTTAAGTGATAAGAAAACAGTTCTGTGCAAATTTCAACAAAAAATAGTATTTCTTGAAAACATTCTTGTCTTTGATATAAAAAAGACTTATCAATGAGTAAAGTAACTATTCACGAATAATTTGATTTAAAAAAAAGTACTAGAAAAGGATGTTTTCATTACGAGATGCTTAAAAATCTGTTTCAAGGTAGAGATTTTTCGGTATTTCGGTAAATTTTGTAAAACTGCAAATCCGTAAGATTTTGCTGAACATATATTGTGTTGTATTGATAGGTAGTGACCCTAGCTATCAACCCCTGCAGTATGTCGTGCTATTTACTGGACACCCTGTATAATGAAATCGTTGAGACCAAAAAATCTGTACATTGAAGATTTAAAAAAAAAAACCGATCAGGGTGACTTAAAATAAGTAACTGAACATATTAAAATCATTTTTAAAATTCGTGTTTGTTTGTTTGTTTGTTTGACCGCGCATCACGTAAAAACTGCTGGACGGATTTTGATGAAAACTTCACTAATCTATCTATTTAAATAAACTCAGAATAACATTTAGGCTATAGAAATTATGGAAAGTTTTGGAAAAAGGGGGTGAAAAGGGGTAAAAAAAAAAATTTGATTGTTCTAGATTCATAAAACTTAGAGTAAATACTTATTATTAAAAATAAAGAAATACCTGTTTCAGCATTTTTTTAAAAAAACATCCAGAAACGTAAAATAGAGGGCTTTGTGTTTAAAATTAATTAACTTCATACACCTATAGAATAAAATCCATTGAAGTGGAAACCTATAAAAGTTGCTGTAAATACTTCAAATGTAATACAGGTAAATTTAATTTCTCAATTTTCTTGAAATTAGATTTTTGAAGTGAATACGCCCAAAATAGTGGAACTCAAGAAAATCGGCTTTCCTCGGTATAAGTAGTTGGTAATACAGGGTGGAAACGGTAAACGGGGCAGTAAGTCGAGCTGCAACTACACAAAAATGGTCTTTGGTAACAATCCGTAATTTTTTCACAAAATGTTTAACCCCATTCACAGCTTTAATTAAAAAATAAAGTACAGTTAGCAAGAAAATTGCCATTTTACATATAACATTTTTTTTGATGCCAATCGATCTTCTTTCCGACACTAATCAAGAAGTTCTTCCAAACCAACCCAGGTTAGAGTACTCAAAAGAACAGAAATCGCCAAAACAATTACTTTCAGCGGGGCAGTATAGGGGAAATAGTTAGCCAGAAAATTGCTATTATTTTTTATTATGTGTATTTTTTGTCTAACGTGGGCATACGATAAGAAAGAATTTTGAGATTATACCCCTAAGGGGGTGAAAAGGGAGGGGGGCAAAGATTGTGTGGGAAAATGTGATTCCTTGGTCCATTCTACTTCAAACTTTGCAATCAACAATATTAATAGAATTGATGGACGCGTTTCATATTGCATTGAAATTCATCCCCTAAAGGGGTTAAAAAGGGGTAGAAAGTTATTTTGGTGGTGATTAGGGGATACACCGCTTTAAATAACTCCGCAGCAAAATAATGATCATGTACCGGGCGGTGAAAATTGTATTATAGGTGCTTACGACCCACTCTCTGTAACCCTCCTTTTCTCTTATGTGACGCAGACGAAGTTGCGCGGGTCAGCTAGTTTATAATAAAGGGTGAAAAAAACCTCTTAACGATGCGAAGTCTTTTTTTAAATACCAGTTTTTATTGTAAGATTTTTACTTTAAACACCTCCAAGACTCCCGTACTATTCAATTCATCCTCCAGCAAGATGTTTTAGGTTTCTTATTGAGTTTTAACGTAATACGTGATTTATTACCCCACAAGAATGTCGTTTCCCAGCAATATTGTTTGCGTTAAGTTACTAAGGTCCATATATGTTCACCAAAAAGATGTGTGATTATCTAAAACAGCTGTTTAATACATATTTTATAGGGGAACATGTCCCTTAAACAGCGGTTTTTAGATTAACAGACCGTTATCTGTTCGGTGAACATGGACCTTAGTATAATGCAAAAAATGCTTGGTTAACGGCTTCCTGATGAGTCTGTGTACATCCTATACATACATATACAATCAAATATTTAATTTATATTTATAGAAAACAACTACTTATTGTAATAAAATATCGCAATTACTTCTCATTATTAATGTACAACGTGAGAATAAACGCGATTTATTAAATTTACACATTCGTTAAACTCAAAGTTGGTTAACAAATTATTTACCAGAGCAGCATTTCGTAATTAATTGGTATTCGATTTATCAACCGTAATTAAGTATTGGATTTACGTTAAATTAACCGATGCGCTTTGTTCATTGTTTAATTTTTGTTAAAGCTTTCAATTCTTGAATCGATAGATCACTGTTTGAGTTTTCTTAATACGATAATTGTTTTTTAATTATATTTAACTATCACACATTTAATTCCCAAGGGGTTAGGTAGAGGTGTATCTGATAGTAAACTTTTGCTCACTCAAATGTCCCGCTGGTGGGGTGCGTGTGTCGGGTCATTTAGTTCCCTTCAAAATGGTTGAGCTGAATGGTGCTGATACATGCGTCATGTTGGTGAACGGGCGCTGTCGGTTGGGACTGGTCAGCTCTTGGTTGCCACGGCTTTTTTTGAATTAATTATTTTATTTTTGAATTGTTTTTTCTATGGACACTTTTATCGTGCACATCTTGCTACTTAGTTCTCACATAATGCACCATCTGAACATGAATGATTTTATAACAAGATTATGATTTAAAAGAGTGTCCATCGACTTTCTTGCCCGTTCTTCTCCATAGAGATCTACGCTAGGGAATGGCAACTACAGTACTTTCACAGTTTTTTTATTTTGTGACTGGGACTGTAGCTACATTTAATTTTCATCTTCGATTCGACAATTCAAAAGCGCCTGTAACTGGCCTTCTAGAAACAAATGCTTTGATTTAGATTTTTTGATTTTGATTTTAAACCTACATTTCACCAGGATGTTTAAGTCCCAAGTAATAAGAGGCGAATTTATTGACATCAATTGGGTATAGATCCAGTCTTCATGGCTGCTATTGAGAAATTCCTAATGAAAAAATCCATTATCATCTGCCTAGTCTTTTCCCAACTATGTTGGGGTCAGCTTCCAGTCTAACCGGCTGCAGCTGAATACCAGTATTTTACATGGAGCGACTGCCTATCTGAACTCCACAATCCAGCTAATACTAGGTAATACAAAACGTCTTGGTAAGACTGGTTGTCAGACTTTTTTTTGGGCCGGTAACGACTACCAAAGATGGACAAATGACAGCCGGGACCAACAGCTTTACGTGCTTTCCGAGGCACGAAGGAAACTCGGTATGTAGGGGTGGTCAACCCATGCACAGACTAACCTAGGTAATCAGGGCCCAAGTGGCTTTTATTATTTGGCCACGAGACATTGTCGTCGTCGTGAGGAAACCGGCAAGTCCTAGAACCGAAAATTCGAAGACACGTGACATCTATCAATCCGCACTAGGCCCGTGTGGTGGATCATAGCCCATTCCCTCTCATATAGAGGAGGCCTCTGTCCCAGCAGTGGGAACATTAATATAGGCCGATGATGAACCGAAGCGTCTTGTTCATTGGCAAATTTTGACTTGTCTTCTGCTACATTAGGTAATACTTTGTGTCGCAAGTTAGTATGGTCGGCGATGCATCATTGTTAGTGAGTTTTCTCTGTACGAAGCTTTTTAGTTTTCTCGTTGACTTTATCTACGAGAGAGAAAAAAGTTCTTTTTTTTATTTTTTTATTTGGGACAAAAAACAGTTACACGTTAGAATATCAACAAATAGCTTAGGTCTAAAAAGTTATTAAACGTATAAGACACACTATGCATGTGTCATCATGTCGATTTAAATGAAATAAGAAACGGACGTGTACAATCAATCAATCAAGCAAACACTTTAATTCGAACAAGAGTCCTTACTTAGGAGCTATGTTAGTACAACAAAAATAATAAAAATCAATTCAAAACAACATCACACAACAGCCCAATTAGACAGTCAAAATTAGTTCATTAATACACTTGAACCTAATGTAATATAATCCAATTAATTTAATTAATGTCAATACAATTGATCTTATTTAAATTAATCTTAATTTAACTTTAAACCTAACTACTAGAGGAAACAAAAACAAACTAATTTAAATACCTTTCCTCAGCAACAGGCCCGCAGCTATGCCTACGGGACCAGTGCATCAGTAACCTTCAGGATGCTGTTGGAGCCTCCACGTAAAAAAATAAAAACAAACCTGAACGTGGTCACACTACCAACTCTGGACAGCGCTATCCGTCTAGGTTTAGTACGTAGTCACCAATCAGATCACAACATAACATCAGCAAGTAGCAGTCAGCGTTAAGGATGACCAGAAAGTGATTCAGAAGCATTTTTTCTAAATTTGTTCTGATTAAGACCAAAAATATCCAAATTTATAGTATGTGAAGTTCAGTCGAATTGAAGTATTTTATCGAAGAGTTTCTACTTAAATCATTGACAAAAACATTATATAAAGACTAGTATGTTTATGTAAACATTCGTTTTTTTTACTTAGATTACAATATTTTGGTGTAGGTACTCTTGAATTTTAAATGTTCAATTTGATTTCTACGGAATGATGCTGCATAAAACATGGAGTTTTCTTTTACGAATCTTATTTATTTGTCCTTGTTACCTTCTTAATTCAAACTTATTAATATTACATACCTACATACATAAATGTCTGATATTAATTGTAATTAGCCTACTAATTACTTTTGTTTATTTTCAGGTGACTCCTGAAGCAGAAATATACCGAAGTAAGTGGGAATCCAATTAGTGCGAATTTATCTTAAGTAGATTTTATCAATAGCTTGCCAATAATGTCCATTCGCCAATTTATTTTATTGGCGCCCAAATGGGACTCTCTGAAAACTCATTACTAAAAGTATTTTATGTTTCGTTTTGTGACCGCCGAGTTCTCGGGCGTTCATGAATATTGAATAAATGGTGAATTATCTTTAATATATATCGGAATTTTTATTATATTGGTTATAGTATTGTAGCTAAAAGTAAAAACAAAATACAGGACGTGATTAACAGGAAATGCAGAGACGGCAAGGCAGAGAGTCTATTTCACGCCTTCTTTGCCTTTGGAGCCAAAATTTAGACACACTAACGTATCCGATAAGTAAAAAACGACCAACACATTTCATCCATTCAGCATTTATTAAAAAGCCACGAGTCCTTACATCGAAATAGAACGTGATTTTTCAAACATACCGGTCAGAAGCCGAAACCATCAATCCCTTACTAACAGGGAAATTTTCACGAAAACCCTTGCCACGGAACGAAAAAAAAACTAGCAAAAATGTCACACGAAATATCAGGGAAAAATCAGGCGCTGCCGTATGAATAGTTCTTCAGCCTGCCAAAGTGTCATTGAAAACGACAGAGGGTAGTTGAGCGGGAAAGTGAACTGTGGGAGGTTGAAGATAGGGTTGTTTTTCGTTTGGTGATGGCAACTAATTATTGCGAGCGTCTGGCTTGAAAGAAAGAAGTGGAAGAAGCCTGTGAAATCATGCGCGACGATAACCTATAATTATAAGGAGACGATTAACAGAGGGCTTCTTAGTGATGCGACACTGATTTTATCGATTTGATTTAATTAATGTACGTCATTATTGAGAAGGTTTGAAAATAATTAGGTTATTTATGCAAGATTTTTTTTAAGGTTATCTATTGATATCATTTGGAATGTTTTTGAGTTTGTATGCTTCAGATATTAAAGCTTGCAAGCTGTCAACTTTTCTTGTTTCGTCCCATTGTATTAATAAATTGAATTTATGCGTTGAATGGTTATTGCTTTTTTCCCAATTTGTATTAGAGTTGTTACTAAAATTACTACAAAGATTTGACTACAATTAAGACAGTAATTTAATTCTAATCTCAATGGAGAAAGCAACTGTAAATCGAATTGCACCAGCATAGCTTGTACCAAGCATTGTCATTGGTTGAACGTCTGTCAATGTAATTTTATATTTCGAAATAGCTTAACCCCATTGGTCAGATTGGGACTAACCTACAGACATGCCATCTTCTATCAGCTTTGACCAGCCATCCCCATTGAACACAATCTTTTGTGAACATTTAAAAGATTAAACATATACGGACACTTATGGGATATCTTCCGTGATTTTTTAAGTATTTTGTACTCTCAAAAACCAAAAAGCTGCATCTACTACCATAATAACATAGTTTAGTTTTAAACCGTGGAAGCTTAAAACAATTTTTGAAAGAAATTTTCTTAGAAACACAACCAAATCTATCGATACTATAATCTAGAGTGACGTGCGCACTATCGTCGCTCTAAAATCCGCGCCGACCACTGACGGAGGCTTGTTAGTTGTTACGTCCATGAATACTACTCGTGCCCGATGTGGACAAGCTACTCGTATTGATCTCGGACTTTGATATGTATGATCTTTACACACAATTGTGGCGGTAATTGTGTTTGTAATAGGGTCTATAATCCCTCGTATTAAAATTGGAATTATTAGAAAAAAAAATTGGCTGTATGTTCGGTCAGGTGTGTTAAACGTCAAAAAAACGAGGGTAGAACCAGAACAAAAAGCATTCATTTAAAAAATCATTAGTTTAAGTACGAATAGACCGAAAAATGCATTACGCCTGCTCAAGCAATATCAAAAGTACGTGGAGTAGGGAAATGATGTGCATTTGCTCGTTTTATCGGAACATCTAAACCAACCTTAACGTGGTTATTTTAAAAGCCATAGTTACTTTTAAAATATCATGCATCTTGACTGGATTACACAACCACGTTTTGTTTAGGTTGCTGAATATTCGACGACTGCTCTTTTTGACGTCAAAAACACTAACCAAAACTGATCCATGCTCAAACCAATAGTTCCAAACAATTAAACTCCATACATCGAAATCGGATATCATATTTCAAAACAACAAATGTCGGAACAACGTTAGACTCTGAGCAACAACAAATTAATTTCAACTGGCAAGACCGTAGATATTCGGGAAGCCACAGAGGCGGATAAAGCTCGAATGCAAGACAGACAACCGGTCGGGGTGAAGTTCGGAAGTCGATTGGTGCGGCTGTTAGAAATTCTAAGAAGGAGGTTAGTCTGTATCGTTGGAGTTGGCTTTTAAATGTTTTGTTTAATTTGGTTATTGGGTGCTCGTGGCTATTGATTTTGATTTTGATATTAGGTACATACAGAGTTTTTTCCGTATCTCGAAGAGCATGCTAAACCTATACCACCGATACCAGCTGTCATTTGTAGATTTTTGACACTCGTTGGCCCAAAAGTCTAACAACCATTCTTATCAAGGGGTATCGGATGAGCAGTGGGATCAGAAAGGCAGTCGCTTCATGTATAATAACGATGTTCAGCTGCATCCGGTTAGACTGGATGCCGACCTCATCATAATCGGGAAAAAGTTAAGCAAAAGATTAATTCAATATCAGTACTTGCTTGTTACTAATTATTTACTCTTAATAAATATAATTGTTTAACGTGAAGTTAACCAATCATTAATATGGTTATTAATATTGGTTTTATCACTCTACTACCACGATGTACACTATGCCAATTTGCCACGTTGTAGTTAAATCAAACAACTGCCAATGAATGACAGTTGAATGACAGATGTGATTTTAATCTAAAGACAATTAATATTGTAGTCAATTTACCCAAAAAATAGCTCCCCAGACTTCACTTTCACTCACCTTATTTAATATTCCAATCACTTACCCATTGATGTTAACTTCTATACTTACAAAGTAGCATACTATGTAGTTAGTAATTAATTATAGTTACCTTTAAATGAAGGGTTGAACTGGGGTATAAATTGTTAGCGGCCCCAGCATGGGCGCCAGTAAAACATATTGCCGCCCAACTGGGACTAGCGTTACAAGTGAAATCATTAATCATAGTATAACATTACATTTGAATTACTTGAGGCAACAAACCTTGACAATGGTTGGCCTGGTTGTGGTTCTTTTATATGACGTTTTGGCATCGTACATTAAACTTTCACATTCTGCTGTACATATTTTTGCTGTAAATACGCCGAGCAACTTACAACTATTTGATTAGTTAATGGTTTTTGAAATGATACTATCAAGTTGAAGTAAAATGTAAAAAACGTACAATTAAACAAATAAAAAGTGTCTGTTTCAACAGTAACTAAATGTTTCCAAACAACATTTAACTACTTTTACTTGTGAAACAGCAATAAATGTGGGTAGGTAAAAATTAATGTATTTTATTAAAATCGTCATTCACGTTGACTATTATTATAATATCTCTCCTTACGCAAGGTTCTTCAGGGTTGTGACCGGTTGCAGTGATCAGATTGTCCTTCATTTTGACGGTTTGAGCAAATTAAAAGCCTGTTTTTATAAGTATCTCCCTGAACAATGAGTTTTCTTAGCCCAGCGTGATCTCACTGTGAATTAACAATATATTACCCTGTTTTATGTTTTTGTATGACCTAGTTTTACTCAGTTTAATTTGTTTTTATTTAGTTTTTAGTGAAATAAATTTAGTAAGTTTATTTAGTGTTACTTTGTTAATATAGTATTTTTATTTATACCTTTTTTGTAAGTTACCACAATGTTTTGTATGCATGCAGAGTGTACCTGTAAGTGATTGTTACACTTTATTATGTTTCGTCACTTCTGTTTCATTTGCTTATACTACTGTAAACAATTGCTGGTGAACCAAATAAATAAAAAATAATAAAATTATGTTAATCACAACTGCCTAGTTCATAAATCCAATTAATATAATAAAACTTATAGATCATTTACGAACACAAGGTTCCTAATTTCAACCAATATATCAAACTCCAGACATGTTCAATCACACATTAATGTAATCTGGTAACTGATAACATTATACAACATTAATTATGACTAAATGGTAAGATCGAGGATATACGATAACATACTTACCTCATGTTATCTCTCGAGGTACATGAATCTGTCTATATACTACCTGCTTAGTTCGCGAGGGAAAAGCAAACAGCATTAGTGAGGAAATTCGGAGCAAGTCTGAAATCAGATCCAAAGGTAATCTTCTAGAGTGTTCTTTAAAGCAAAGTAAGGTTTTTGGAATATCAAGGAATAGAAAGGGTATAAAAGATAAATGGTAACTTGCGATTTGTGTTAGTATTGTGCAGGTGAAAATTGTGGCAATTTTCTCGCAGAAACCATTATTTTTAAGGGCTGTTATTTATTCTCACTAACATACAGTTACGCGTATATCTCTAGTTGAAGACAAAATATCAAGTAGTTGTGAAAAATAATAAGAAATGAATCGTTCTGAAATCCAGTCTTACCGAAGGGGAATCATGTTACCCATTAATATCGGATAGGCAATTCCTCCGTGCAATGTACTGGTATTCATCTGTACTGGTTTTACTGATAGCGGAGCCACAACAGGAATGGCTAGGCAGATGATGTTGCATCGCTCTGAAATTGCCCTTAAGGTTTTTTGGCACCCATGCCGAGAGCAGCGTTGGCCCAGTAGTGGCGGCCCCGACTTACGAACAGTAAGTCGTGGGATCGAACCCAGACAGGCGCATTGCTTTGTGTAATTTATTTCATCACCGCTGCTCTCAAAACGGTGAAGGAAAACATCGTGAGGAAACCGGCATGTCCTAGAACCAAAAATTCAAAGACATGTGACATCTAACAATCCGCACGGGGCCCGAGTGGTAGATTATAGCCCATTCCCTCTCATTGAGAGGAGGCCGTGTCCCAGCAGTGGGAACATTATAGGCTGATGACGATGACGATGCCGAGGCCGGTAATATTTCCTAAAAAAATGCATACACAGCTAAAAACCATTCTAAAAACAGAAATGGGAAATCCCCAAAGACATTGTAATTACGAACGAGCTAATGCATCTAACAGCGAGAACTGTCGCATGCGTTGTTCGACTGGCATCGCCCGAGTTTCAGTAACTAAACTAATTACGATATCATTCCTATGCAGTGGTTTTGTTATTTGTGATTTGTTAAAGAGTTTTGTTTTTGCTAAACAAATTTGGGCTTTCTCTTTGTCATATCGTTTAATTCACTATGAATTTGTTATTTGTAAAGTAGTTGTACTTACAACACTTATAGTGCATTTTAGGTACATTATATTATTATTATTATGAGCCTGTTTTGTCCCACTGCAGGGCTTTCCTTCCTTTTTCCATTCAGGTACACGATTGCTATTTACTAAATGAATATTTGTTTTGTTTTCAGGACTCTCCAAGCATCTTCAGATGCTTTCCGCAATCTTTACTCGGTCAGAAAAATTGTATGCTAACAATACGTTTGAACTAATTTGGAATTCCGAGCACGAACATTGAATCTAGTTGGCCTAGAATCTAAATGGTTTTTACACGGAACTATCTAAAATTTTGAATAAATTACCCTGACCTTTCTAAATGTTGGTATAGTCTTATAATCGTAGGAATATAGAAAAATACCTGTTCAATTTACTTTCTTCGAAAACATTAGCCTGTAGATCTAATTGGCCAACTGAGTACAAAACTTAATAGGAAATTCACGGCCAGTATACCAATATCAAGGTTAACACAGGGTTCGCATTAGGGCCAAGTTTAGTGAGGGTGTAAAAACGTTTTTGTATGTAGTGCATAGTTAATTAGCTACCTATCCGGCTCGAAGTACCAACGTTAACTCTGGATGGGATATAAGAATGGACTATCTTAAATAAGTCATAACTATTTTGCTTTTTAATGCAAAACTACGGTGATTACGAGTACGAATAATTGTTTGGTCTTTGAAGAAATAATAAGAGAAATAACGTACGTGAAACTGATGTCTGTGAAAATAGTGCTTACCTTTTGGGGTGAATTTCTGAGAAGAACGCGAACGAAGCCGCATGAAATATTAAGTAAGTCATTTGAACCGCTATCTTACACGAGTCTCTCATAATGGAGTTGTTAAACGAGTATCTACTAAGTTGTTAATATTTTACGAAGATAATTAGAATAGTATCACTTCTAACTACAACAATAAAATAAATGTTTCAATTACTGAGAAAGTCAAAGTATCGGTTTTGATACATTTGGTTAGAAAGGGTTTTATTCTCGTAGGATAAAGCACTTTTTTTTAAAACGTTGCTATCAAATGGGAATTGTTGTTCACACTATTTAGTCACTCTGGATCATCATTCTGATGCATTTATCCCAATCTAAACTTATATTGTCACTTACGGGATATCTTCCGTGATTATTCGTTATGTTGAGCTCCCGATATCCCGTAAGTGACAATATAAGTTTAGTTTTATCCCAATCTATTTAAAATCATCACAGCTTTTCTTAAGTCCAACCATACATCATTTGATTGATCTTATTTGTTTTTTATAACAAGTCGCATTTCTAAATTAAAAGTAAATAAATATCGTCGGCAAACCGCAGGTGACTTATGTACTCGCCATTGACGTTTATGCCTAGCCCTTTCCAGTCCAGAACCTTGAAGACATCCTCTAGTACAGCGGTGAACAGTTTCGGAGATATGAAGAGAAGGATAGGTTCAGAGACTGGATCTTGAAGTCAGACTGACATGCTGGCGGTTTTGTACAAACACTTCAACACCTCAATGTACCAGTAAAAGTCTGACTCCCCTCCCGCTCCGCCTAGAGTGGGAAAAGTTATTTGATGATTTCCCATCAGAAAAAAAAGGTTCTCCTGGCATTGCGGTATTTTTTTTGTTCTCGACCATGCGTATTTCCTAGTTCTAACTTTTTCACAAGTTTTTGTTTTAAATAAGTGTTTTTGATGTAAGATTTTTACGAGCCCTGTACTATCCAATCCATCCACCAGTACAATGTTTTAAGTGGGTGACTTGAAACCAACCGAAAAACGTGATTTTTCAACCCCAAAAAATGCCAGTTCCCAGAACAATATTTTGCGTAGAGTTAGAGTTACTTAGTTTGATGTACAAATGCTTGGTTTATGGCTTCGTGACGAATTTGTTTACATCTTGTATAATGTCACGCAAACGATGGCAGCGGCCAGTAGTAACTTCTGCAATCATAAGTGAACGATACTAGCTTCACCCAGATCCAACAATAAATTGTTCAATTCGATATTCAGAGCGTGGTCCACTGGGCTCTCTCCAAGTTATTAGTTCAGCAACTTTAACGACATTGGTTGCAGCCGGAACTTTGCTTAAGACATATTGCTTTTACAGTTCAACAAGGAGCTTCGCTTTGGAACGTAACTAGGTTTGTGAACGGGTGGTTATATTGAGCTTACTAATCGTAGCTTATTGAAATTCCTTTGAAACGATTCTTGATGTAGTTATACTTTTTAATTGTAAGGAATAAGGAACGTAGACTTTGAAATTGATTAAAAGTATTACTTACTAGCTTATGCCCGAAGCTTGGCTTGCGTTGAGTTCGAGAATAGCCTCCAGGTTCGTATTTCCGGGATGGAAGTAGCCTATGTGCTATAGGCATAAAGGCAGTATCAAAAAACACAAATGTATTTAGTCCGTCAGTTAGAGGACACGTATTTTTTGTTTTTGTAAATCAATGAATATTGACAAAGATTAACGCATCAAAACTAGGGAGTGGGGGCGCATGACGTCAGAACGCATTAAAAATTATACCTAGGCGTGCGTATTGAGAATTTTAAAAGCATCTTCGTCAATATTCGGGTCAGACATTTTTTGATTCAGACCCTATTCTGTGCCGAAATTTAATTCTGATTCGAGCAGAATTCTGACATTTATGAGAGATATAGCAGTAAGATTATAGTTTAATTTGTATAATGAAACTTATTGAGTTTTATTGTAAAATCTACCGGCAATACCGGGATCTTTTGGCTTCTGAATGGCATTGTTGGTATACAATATGTCTGTCATTCATTTGACAATCTGCTAAGAAAAACAAGATGACCGAGTTAGTTCTTCTATTTGCAGTCAGTTTCATAGTGCTATTTACCATTTAGGGATTCCAAAAGTCACGCTTATTTCACCTAGACAAAAGTTTTCACAGTCACCGAGAGCCGTCGGTGAACTATTTTAATAAACCTCACATCAGAAGGGTGGCTCGCAAATGTTTACAATTCATTGCGACGCCATCAAATAAAGGGATGGGTAGACGACGAAGGGGTCTTCTGGGGGGAACTGTGTTTTTATTTGAGGAGTTGAAAAAAATGTCGTTCAAATATACCCTCGCTAGACTGATATGCTCTCAAAACAACTGAATATCTTGTGCTCTTCTATGTTAATATATTGTCCTTTTAAGTATTTTGTGTATATTATTATGTACCTTAAAATTGTCAAATACGTTACATTGTAATCTCTCTAGAGTCTAGCGGTATTCTAAACTCTCGAAATATTGTCAAACGAACATACTGCTTACAATAAAACGCATTATTTTTCGTAAAATGCATGCGATGGTAGTCAACTCACGCAGTGTGGAGGGAAGGAGGGTTCCTCTTTCCCAGTGGTACCACTGTCTAGTAAAGATAATGCACCATTCCTGAAAAATACCGATTAATATAACCTATCTTTAAAACACTTTATATTCCTCTAAAAAGCGTAGTCGACGGAGCCCGCTTCGCGGGGCCCCTATTTCCGAGTGCAGGTTTTAATTAACCTAACTAACCTACGGGGTCTAACGGGGGAGTGCCCCAAGTCCCGATTATGGGGGCAGAGATACTTACGAGTATGTTCAGTTGACAATATTTCGAGAGTTTACAATATCGCTAGAGAGAAACACGTTATATTGTAATGTAACGTGTTTGGCAATTATACGGTGACATATACATAAATAAAAAAATAAAAATCAGCGGTGTGTGTTTTGGATTCGAACTCGAGACTTTTGAGTTGGCCTTCCGACGGTCACACCACTAGGCTATCACGAGTGAATGAATATCTGGCTTTTTACGGCCCGTTTACTCCGTAACACGATACCCTTTGGATCGACCTGAGGAAGGTGAAGCACACGGTGGAGGTCTGCCCCGCGTGGGCACGCCGTGTCCTCGTAGCGGCGATCGGCGGCGGCGACCTATCGCTTCCGGCCTTGGTTCAATTCATGGTCCGGAGCGAGATGAAATGGGAAGCCGTAACTTTCTTCTGCGCAGCAGTAATGTTAGCGAAGGAGGTGGCGGAATGCAAGAGAGAGAGCCTCTCGCCCCAGCTGCCGCGGGAGACGCGCCGGGCGTCGGGGTCACGTGGACCGGCCACCGTAGACGCGGGCCCGTGGACGGTTGGCTATGGGCTAGCTCGCCGTCCGTCCGTCGTATGACGACAGGCTGTGTCGACGGCGCGTTTGTGTTCCACGCGCGCCTCAATGAGATGTCAGCAATGTGAATGCTCCCGGCCGGAAAAAAAAATAAGAATGAGTTATAGAACACCGCCGGCTGAAACTTTTTTCTTAAATAGTTTACATCATACTGAACTTAAAAACAAAATCGTCAGCATAGTGGTCCGGGATAAGACGTCAGTCGCTCGCATGAACTTGTAAATGATACAGGTCTGATGAAAAACTAAAAGCCATCTATAACCAAGTAGAGAGTGTGTAATAGATTGATTTAAGATTGATTTTAGCTTTTTATCAGGCGTGCGTCATTTTACAAGTTCGTTCGAGCTGCTGACGTATAATCCCCCCACCACTATGCAGCTGCTCGATATTTTTTAAGCTCAGCATGATGTAAACTATTTATGGAACAAGTTTCAGTCGGCGTACTATGACTTTTTTTTTTACAACTTTCGTATAAGTACTGCCAATTAATTCTACACCCACAGCTACTTGAGCAGCTGACAGTTGATTTACATATTGGTTAGTAATATACAGGGTGTAAACCACCTCATAACAAAGCCGTTAACCAAGCATTCTGTACATTAAACTAAGTAACTTTAGGCAAAAAAATAGCTGGGAAACAACTTTTTTTTTTGAGGTTGTAAATCATGTTTTGTGGTTTGGAGAACTCAATGTAACGCTCTTAAAACATTGTGCTGATGGATGGATTGAATAGTACGGGGGTCGTGGAGGTGTTATAAGTCAAAAACTTAAAAAAAAAACTTGTATTTATAAAAAAAACTTGTCCAAAAGTTGTAACTTTGACCCCCCATATCTCCGTAACTAGAAGGTTCCCAGGTATGGTGTAGAACAAAAAAAATATCGCAAAGATGGGGATTTGAAAACAAGTGCCTTTCGGATTCGTTAAGATGTGTTTTACACCCTTTATGATCAACCTGCGGTGACAATATCAGCCGGTTTACTACTACGACGGTCTACTACTATGACTTTTTTTTTTACAACTTTCGTAACCTGCCAATTCTACACCCACAGCTACTTGAGCAGCTGACAGTTGATTTACATATTGGTAAGTAATATAATATATGATCAACCCGCGGTGACAATATCAGCCGGTTTACTATGACTGTTTTATTTACAACAGTACCGCCCGGACTATTATAATTAACATTGTAATTCACAAACGGTTTCAGCAGTACTAGCTAGATTCACAAGTACAGTGTCGTCATTGCCATACATTCTCTCCAACCACCCATACACGATACGTTAGTCGGTTAATATTTACGCAGAGTCCACAGAGGGGAACTTAGAACAACAGGGAGACACGACTCGTTTATTTTGCAAACACGTCATCTGAGCCAGCCGCATCTTCACGGTTGTACGCTCTGGGGTATACAGGGATATTAGGTGTTGGTAATTCGGATGTGTCGACGTTCATACTTGAAGACATGTGTATTGGTGTATATTGTATGACAATAATTGAAGTGACTTTTCCTGTTTACAGTGTGAACTAGTTTATCTCATGATGGTGTCGATTCTGTTGTGCACAAACTAAACTTAATTTAGGCTATTGCTATCTTTTTCTCTCTAATAAAACGAGAAAGAAACGGACGTAATTTAGAGCTGTCAAATTCAATTGGAACTAATATTTCCATACAAATGAAGGGTAAACATGTCGACTAAGAACACGGTGAAGCGCAAG
Source organism: Xestia c-nigrum (assembly GCA_916618015.1). Lineage (NCBI taxonomy): Eukaryota > Metazoa > Arthropoda > Insecta > Lepidoptera > Noctuidae > Xestia > Xestia c-nigrum. The sequence goes on from OU745244.1 coordinate 3,210,266, forward strand.
GCATAAACTAGTTTGACATCTCTAACTTAGTTCATAGCTATAGCCGTCCTTTTCTCGCACTGCCTTTTAGTAAAAGATAGCAATAGCCTTATTTAAGTTTATTTTGTGCACAACAGAATCGACATCAATGTTTCATTATCACGAAACTCCAATATGGTGGCTATGAAAATTACGTTTTTAAATTGAATGAATTTTATTAGCCTTGTTTAGATCCAATAAATGAGGAGCCTGTCTAAATCTAAAGTCCGAGCTGAGAATATCCTGATGAAATAATAAAATAACACTTTGTAGGACCCGGAAATCGAATCCAAAACCCCATGTTAAGCAGAACTTGCGACCACTAAACTATTGAGGCATGTCACATTATTACGTCACATTTGGGCTTATGATTATTGTTAAAATAATTTTTCAATGTCAATTAATACAATTCGAAACAATTTTCCTAATATTAATGTCCGAGGTTTAATACGCCTTTTTAACAAAAGGACATCATGAGAGCCTTCTATCAGTTTCTTTTATTTAACCGAGACGTTACTTATGTGGATATACAGCTCGAAAAATGTAGTGCTCAAAATAAAAATTGGTTATTATACTCAATATTTTATTATACTCTTTACTTATCTATTTAGTCAACTTTGAACACATTTCTACCCACGCACAATGGTCCACTTCAAAGACTAAGTGCGGAAACCTAAACTCCCATGATGATGATGACACATTTCTACCGAAGAGATAACACTGTATTATTCTAAACCAGGGCACACGTTTATCCTGCCGGGGTTGCGGGCCTCTTCGAAAGAGATACGGCGGCCCCGGAACATAAAGGGCGAGGAAGGAACATGGATGGGTTTTAGTCAGTAAGAGTCTGACACTCCCTCCCGCTCCGCCCAGAGTGGGAGAAGTCATTATGATTTCCCATCTTAAAAAAGGGCACACGTTTATGAGTGCTGAACAAGTGCCCCATCAAGTCGAGTTGGCGATAGCTATCAAGAGAAAAGTAAAACTTTATGATTTTGAGGACTTTGAAGAAGCAGAAGCTTCAATAAACAAATCAAAAGTCATTGTGAAATCCTTGTCACCTGAATTCAAAAGAATTCAAAACTCACATCCAAGAGCTTACTTATGAAACATGTGTGAAGAACGTTTTATATGATACAAGCCGATTCGCCCACGTAAAATTATATACTAAAACCTTTCTCTTGAATCACTCTATCTATTAAACAAACCCGCATCAAAATCCGTTGCGTCGTTTTAAAGATCTAAGCATACATAGGGCGTGACGGCAGACTTTGTTTTATAATATGTAGTGATAGTGATTTTCCAATCTCTTATTGAATATGTTACTTACTGAGTAGAATACTTTTCCGCTAACCATACTCTAGTTAATTAGCTGGTAAGTTTTAATACTTTTGCAAATACTTCTTTGATTTCTTGTCTAGTTACCTACTTATTACTTTTGTCTGTACACGTGGGCGAAGATAATGAAATCAGCATTGTAATAAGTTTCAACATTGCTAAAGTTTCAATAAGTACTTACTTGTTACTCATAACTTTTGTTTGTCATGATTATGTGAATGTGGAATTGATGAATTAGTGTATAGCCTTTATCTCGAGTTTTTATTAACTTATTACTGTGTAAGATTAGCTCATAATTGATGAGATTATCACGACAACTGACAAATACTTGACTGGACAGGTCAAATCTGTATGGTTCTTTCTTCAAAAGACCATCTCAGACACTAATCTGCATAGTTCTCATGTGAGTTGAACAAGATTGTCTGGACTTTAAAAGAGACTATGACCTCTGAGTTTGTTTCGGCTGTTTCTTCTCAAAGTAGTCAGGTAGGAAACGCCGGCCCCATCTAGTTTAAAAAAACAAGGACGTGTTAACGTGTTTGTGAAAACCATTTTGCGAAATAAATATAATTTATCATTTATCATGGCTTAGTAAAAATGTGGGCCTGTCATGCAATGTCATAGTTGGACTGACAATCTTCGTTTTTCTTCTGTTCTTCATTAAACAGAATTTAAATAAATAGAATAGTAGTAGTAGTTTTTTTTTAATTACAAGTTTTTATTGTAAGATCTTTAAACACACCTCCACGACCCCGGTACTATTCAATCCGTTAATCAGCACAATGTTTTGAGTGCGTTACATTGAGTTCTACTACAAAACACGATTAATCACTTAGTTTGGTGGACAGAATGCTTGGTTAACGGCTTCGTCATTACGAAACCTTTACACCTTGTATGTATTATACTCTTCGTTCGTCCTTATCATTGATTAAATTTAATTTAGTTTTGTCTTGGCGCTGAAGGTGAGTTGCCTTCGAAGATAAAAATAGGTTGTAACTCACAGGCATTCAATAAAAACAAAACTATAATTAAATCAGTTTACTGAAGTATCTTAACTCGACAAAAACGATGTCGAAAACGACGACACGCGCAAAATAAATCTTTTAAAAACAGAAAAAGGAAGTATACGAAGCGACTCCATTTTTCACAGAACAACGAGACGAAACTGGTTTTTGGGGGTATCCATTAAAAACAGGGGGTTAGGTCAAAACTGGGCGTACAACTACCTCCCAAAAAAAAACTACTGCCGAAAGCATAAACTGGAATTTTGTGGAGCAAGTTTTGGCTGGATGTGATAAAATTTTATCACTTTATATTTTACTAGCTGACCCACGCAACTTCGTCTGCGTCACATAAGAGAGAGAAAAACAAACCCGTTTTTGCAACATTTTTCATTCCTGCTCCGCTCCTAATAATCGTAGCGTGATGTTATATAGCCCAAAGCCTTCCTCGATTAACGGACTATCCAACACCAAAATAATTTTTCATTTCGAGCCGGTAGTTCCTGAGATTAGCGCGTTCAACCAAATAAACAAACAAACAAACTCTTCTGCTTTATAATATTAATATTATATAGTATAGATGCAGTTTTTAGCGAAAGTTTGCTGTTGTCGCTATAGGTACGAACACCTACGTTTCGACGAACGTTTTATACCTAACGTTTTAGGAAATCAGACGTGACGTGGTTTGTTTTGTCGACTAGTAGCGTAGTTTTCTGATAGGATTCGTCAGGGGATGTGGGTCTCACTATAGATACGTTTTTATACTGCTAAGCAGTACCATTGTGTTCTGTTTTCAAGGGTATGGGTGCTTGCCGGGGTTGCGGGCCTATTCGAAAGAGATACCGCGGCCCCGGAACATAAAGGGCGAGGAAGGAACATGGATGGGTTTTAATCAGTAAAAGTCTGACACTCCCTCCCACTCCGCCCAGAGTGGGAGAAGTTATTTGATGATTACCCATCCTAAAAAAAAACAAGCACTCATACCTTTTTTTTCTTCAGGCCCGCAACCCCGGCAGGGTATGGGTGCTTATGTAGACTTATAAATAAATAATAAATTATAAACTTGGTTATGGTATACTCAAGATCCTTTGAGTGCAATCAAGATAACATTTATAAAACAGTTTTCAATGCTTTATCACAAAAAAACCTGATTTCTTCTGCGACTCCCTGCGACGACGCTATTTTAAATGTTGTTTGCCCAAAATTGCATTGCATAACAACAAGTCATCAGTGGTTTCTTTGAAGGCGTAAGTTAAAAAAAAGCCTCACAATAATACAAATTAACTTCAACATAGAGAGGATTCCATCTTTTAATCTTTTATATTACTAAAACCTTTTTTCTACAGCGAGACTACGCATATATTTTGTAAACAATCCTGTTACAACTGTTATACTGTCTAAAAAGAAGTCCATTTCACGAAACAAACGGACCGTAGTACCGCCGTCCGTCTGAACTAACCAGCAAATATTTCAGAGGACCCAGCATGAACGCACGACGGAAACGTCACGTAAATAAGAACGGTTTTAAATCGAAAATACAACTACTCTAGAGTATTTTGTTTAGTTTCTGTTGCAAGCACAATTATTTATCTTTTATTATACATCACTGTTTTAGGCTTTCACGGTTTAAAACTAAACTTGTATCGTCACTTACGGGATATCTCCCGTGATTATTTATTAAGTTGAGCTCCCGTGTCGAGTTCCAATAGTGCGCGTAGCAAAAGACAAAGAAAGAGGGTAGACAGATTTGTCTGCTCGTAACAATTTAATTTCCTTCCACCCGCATACTCCAGTCCACCCGCGATCATGGCGCTTGCAACAGCGTCGAAATATCGGGAGCTCAACTTAATAAATAATCACGGAAGATATCCCGTAAGTGACAATACAAGTTTATTATTCATCGTCTTTAAAACTAAGTTTATATCACTTCAATATATCACTTTACGTTTACTCCACGTCTCGCGGCCTGAAGTCAGGAGTTGTGACCGGCAAATGGTATTAGGGTCACCCCCTTTCGGGAATTACAGGCATAATGTTATGATGATCCGTACGTTTAAGCTCAAAGCACTTATTTGAAATATACCAGTTGCGGGACCTTTTGAGTAAAAAACTTTTGTGCTCACACTGTGGAAGTTTTATAGAATTCCACTTCAAAGTGAAGAAGCTTCTCCATAGAAAAATGGAGAAGATAGAAACTCCGTGAACACTCTTTTAAAACAAAAATACTGTTACAAAACCATACGGTTCTTCCAGACGAGCGGTACATTGCCAACGGCAGATAATTGCAGCCGTCGATGCGTCGACGACGGCTACAGTTAACTGCCGTTGGCCGTCGCCGACGCGTCGGTGCTTGCAGTTTTGGCATTCGGTGGCAACCACCGAAGCGTCACCGAAGCGTCGGCAGTCGTCCACCGCGGCGTACCAACCATGCACCAACTGCAAGTAGCGCCGGCAGTCGTCGACAGGTGCAGTTTATCTGTCGTTGGCAACGTGCCCCTCGTCTGTAAGAACGCTAGTAGTATTCGCACTAGGCTGACTGTACCGCATCCTGATTGTGTATATCCTTGGTCTAAAACCCAGCGCATATATTCCGTAGCAAAACCTTGCTGGCCAGCTGCAGGCTATAACTTATGTTTATCTGAACCAACTGTTGGTCTGTTGGTGCCTTTTCAATTGTTAACTGTTTCTGTTTTAAGTTAGGTAGGTAATTATGAGGTGGGAATGTTTTCTTTTTAGTATTATCTGGCTGTGGTCTAAAGGAGACAATTTTTTTTGTTCGAGGATTAGTTTCCCACATAAATTCTAGCATATAATAATGAAACTTACATTGATTTCTTCCTTATAACCTCTAGATTCCAGTGGTTTAATTAGCTTAGCATTGTCTAACCGGAATAAATGCGAAAAATCTGCAAAAACACTTACGAAAACCAAAATAAACAGAAAAAGTAAATGTCAAAATAATGAAGTTGTCTGTCAATCACAAAAAAAGTGGGTTTATAACGTTTCATGCCACGTTGATTGTTTAAACCACCTATGCGATTTTAGTGTAAACCTATAAAAATGGCATTAAAAATGCTCATAGTTTAATAATATTTGTTTTTATATTCTTTCTGATTCTATAATAATTATATAGCACATATGATTTCCAACGGATAGGTACCGTACTTTTTTTAGTAAACAGAAAAACGCCCCTATTCACGTAAGTATTTGCTGTCAAATGACATTGACCACAACAGGAATGATTTGACTCGCAAAAAAATATCATAACATAGCTTATTTATTATGATTTTAAGATTCCGTTTTCATTTCTACGTAATATTTCCTTTAAAACCATAGTAAAATGGTTACTTTTTTTTGGTGTTATTATGAATAATAAATGCAACGACCAGGTGGGCCCAAAAAAAACTATCTCCTTTCTGACAAAAGGAAAGTGTAGTTTGTTAACAATTTTATTCGTAATTTAGCTTACCCGCGCAACTTCGTCTGCGTCACATAAGAGAGAGAGCGGCTTAAGTAATCAATTTTTCAAGATTATAATTACCCAGTATTATAATTTTTCAATTCGAACCAGTAGTTCCTAAGATAAGCGCGTTCAAACAAACAAACAAGCTCTTCGGCTTAAATTATTATATAGAATAGATATAGATAAAGAATATACTTTAACTGGAACCGATTTATTGCATTTTATAACATAACACTACGCCTGTAATACTTGAAAGGTTAGGCAAAGGTGTACCTTATAGTATCTACCTAGATCCTTATTTCCATAGTTATGCTTAAGTCGCATGTAATGGGAAGCGAGCCTATTACCAACAACCACAAAGAGCACAAATACGAACTCCGAGACAGAAATATCTAAAAAGTACAGCCACAATAAAAGAAACGTCCCAACACTAGCACACTGGTTCGTAGGTGCCGATTGTGAAATAAAAGTTACAAAAAATAAACTATTCCACTTAATGGCACCTACGAAAAATATTGATAGGTGCTGACGACCCGAATGGCGTGGTGGTAGTGACGAATCCCGGTAGTAGCAAATGTTTATGTGATGAGCATGGACATTTTTGTTTCCGAGTCATGGATGTTTATATGTATAATAAGTATGTATTTACAAACAAAAAAAGTATCTATGTAGTATATCAACTATCTGGTGTCCACGACACAAGCCTTGCTTAGTGTGGCACTAGGTGGCGCTGTGTGTCAATGTCCAGCCATATTTATTTATTAAGTATTTGGAATACCTTTTTTTTTTTTTTTTTTTTTTTAAGGATGGGAAATCATCAAATGACCCCCCCCCACTCTGGGCGGAGCGGGAGGGAGTGTCAGACTCATACTGACTAAAAACCATCCATGTTCCTTCCTCGCCTTTTACGTTCCGGGGCCGCGGTATCTCTTTCGAACAGGCCTGCAACCCCGGCAGGCTTCGGCCCTTGCGGGCCCCTCTCTTTTTGCTGACATCTCTTTGAGGCGCGCGTGGAACACGAACGCGCCGTCGACACGGCCTGTCGTCGTCGTTAGACGGCCGGACGGCCAGCTATTGCCCATAGCCAGCCGTCCACAGGCCCGCATCTACGGTGGCCGGTAGCCACCACGTGGCCCCCGAGGCCCGTTGCGTCTCCCGCGGCGGCCGGGAAGAGAGGATCTCTCCCTCTCTCGTTCCGCCACCTCCTTCGCTAGCATCACTGCTTCGCAGAAGGAGGCGACGGCTTCCCATTCCGTCTCGCTCCGGACCATGGATTGAACCAGGGCCGGACGCGAGAGGTCGCCGCCGCCGATCGCCGCCACGAGGACACGGCGGAGCTCCGCCCACGCAGGGCAGACTTCCACCGTGTGCTCCACCGTGTCCTCCGGTCGATCCTCGCAGTGGAGACACCCGGGCGATTCCTCCCGCCCGATTCGGTGCAGGTACCTCCCGAAACATCCGTGTCCGGTGAGGACCTGCGTCAGGCGGAAGGTGAGGACGCCGTGGCGCCTCTCCAGCCACTCCTCAAAGAGGGGACTTACCGCCACTATCGTGGCGTGCCCTGCACGGGGTTGCGACAGTCGCTCTCTCCATGTCGCCAGTATTTGGAATACCTCAGGTGCCGTTCAAGCGGGTGCCCAATGTGGCATACGACTTCGCCAGTTATATTACACTAGACGAATGACGGAGTTTATATAGCTAAACGTCCATCTGTTTCATAGTATTTGGATGGTAATGTATACGGTCTACTATACCGGCTGTCGCTTGACAAACATGCCCTTCCAACTGGTACTTCAGTTTCCTAGCTAGGGTAGAAATGTCGTAGAGTACAGACCAGGTATCGGCTAGTGTACTGAGGGGCAACCCCAGCCAGTTGGACCGAGAATCGTATGTAAGGTACATAATCACGGAAGATATCCCATAAGTGACAATATAAGTTTCGTAAAGAAGGTGGCTGGACCAGACTGTATGCAAAAGACTGAAGGCTGGTTGTTGCGATGCAGATTCAAAGAGGCTTAATAATTACGTTTTTAATGTCATTGAACAGTCTATACTATATATATGTCACCGTAAAATTGTCAAATACGTTATATTGTAATATTTCTAGCGATATTGTAAAGTCTCGAATTATTGTCAAATGAACATACTGCTTACAAGAAAACGCATTATTTTTCGTGAAATGCATGCGATGGTAGTCAACTTACGCGGTGTGGAGGGAAGGAGGGGTCCCCCTTGCCCAGTGGCACAACTCTCATGAAAAGATAATGCACCATTCCTGAGAAATACCGATTAATATAACATAACCTTAAAACACTTTATATTCCCCCTAAAAAGCGTAGTCGACGGAGCCCCGCTTCGCGGGGCCCCTATTTCCGACTGCAGGGTTTAAAGGAACCTAACTAACCTAACGGGGGTAGACAAAACCAATAATTCGAAACAATGTGAATTAAACAAAACTTGCGTGGGATAAAGATTGCGGAAAAATACTTAAAAACAAGCGAAATTGGAGAAAACTTAAATAGAAATTAAAGAATCATTTACATATAAATATATTAATTAGTAAAATAAAAGGTTATAATAATAAAATTTTGATTAACAGTTCCTTGAAAATAAAGATAATAAATAGTTAAAATATAAATATAAGAATTATACAGTATTAAAAACCACATTGATAAAAAATTTATTACATAGTACTTGGTCTTCTCGCCCTCCTAAAAAACTGTCGCTAAACAAGTTCAAAAATTTTGTACACAAGGGCTCTGATTCCCATGTCAGAGGGACACTGGTGGGGCAGGAGTGTGGTTTTAGCAAAAAAAAAAAAAAAAAAAACCCCAAGTCCGGATTATGGGGACAGAGATACTTCCGTGTGTTCAGTTGACAATAATTCGAGACATTACAAAATCGCGAGAAAAAACACGTTATATTGTGACATTTATATATATATTACATTATGTATTATATATATTATATTTTTTTTATGTTATAAAGCTGAAGAGTTTGTTTGTTTGGTTGAACGCGCTAATCTCAGGAACTACAGGCTCGAATTGAAAAATTATTTTTGTGTTGGATAGTCCATTTATCGTGGAAGGCTTTTGGCTATATAACATCACGCTACAATCATTAGGAGCGGAGCAGGAATGGAAAATGTTGCAAAAACGGGGACGTTTTTTTCCTTTCGTTACGCAGACGAAGTTGCGTGGGTAGTAAAATATAAAATGCTGAACCGAATAAATATTCAGGAAAAATACGTAAAAATAAGATCTTTATATTGTGTTAGCCTTGTATTGTTAGAGTCAGGTGCTTACCTTTTAAAATAAATGCTTTATTTCCAAGTTTACAATTCAGCAGAATAGCAGCATGTAGAACAGAATATATAAACATAAAATTGTAAATACCACTGAGTTTGTGTAATCCAATCAAAATAAATACACAATACCTTAAGAATATGTTTAATTTACAAATTATTTTGCTATTACGTTTATAAGAAATTCGCATGCTCCGCAGGCCTCTTAAAGTTTACAGTTCTCATGAAATTAAACACCTTTCACGACGGGCCTAATCTGAAATATGAAAAGATTAAAACTTTTTATTTTTTTTAAACTACATTACTCGTATGTCGCCTGAACTAAGGAGCAGTTGTTTTATACAAGTACTCGTATGTCCTTTCTGTTAGCTGCCACATTATAATGTACTAAGCTGACCCGCGCAACTTTGTCTGCGTCACATAAGAGAAAAAAACACAAAAATCCCCGTTTTTGCAACATTTTTCATTCCTGCACCGCTCCTTATGATTGTAGCGTGATGTTATATAGCCTAAAGCCTTCCTCAATAAATGGACTATCCAACACAAAAAGAATTTTTCAATTCGAACCAGTACTTCCTAAGATTAGCGCGTTCAACCAAACAAACAAACTCTTCTGCTTTATAATATTAGTATAGATTACGTAATACACTACAGTAATAAAATACTAATAGTTAGAGACTATAAAACGAACAACAGAATGATCCAATTACGTAAATATGACAGCATATTGTTTTGTGGTTATAGGAATAGTGGTAGTTAATGGTGAAATACTAATTAATTAGTGGTTTATAAGCCAAGCCATATACAGTTAATACTGTAGTTAGTCGGTTAACTGAACTGCAGGTTATTGTTGTGGTATTAAATAACGTTAAAGGGAAGTCTTTCAAATGTTACTAATTATATTTTATAGCGAATTTGGCCTGTCTTTTATCAGGGTTAACCAACCCAAGGAGACTAAGTATAATAATCTTTCAAAAACTTTTTAAAAAGTTGGAACTTTGACCCCCAATATCCATAATTTGAAGGCCCCGGCATGGTGTAAAAAAAAGATCAATGACAAGGAGAACAAGTGCCTTTTGGTTTCATTAATCTTCTTCGTTTTTTGCAATATCGGTCGCTACTGTAAGACGTATTAAGTTACAGAATTATAATCATCAAAATCATCAATACAACCCTCCAAGTTCATAAGAGTCGAAGAAGGTCTTTGACCGTAAAAAATTCGTTCAGGCTACCTTTTTTTTCGGGTTTTTTTTTGGAGCATCTTTTAAGAGGTTTTTACACCCTTTAGAACAGCTCACAACTTAAGACCCATTAATGGCAACTGGGCCTATCTCAGTTATAAACTTCCATGCCCATTGGCTTTGTTTCGTTCTGTCTCATTCTGATATGGAGGATATTTTGGTTTACTTCTGCGCTATACCCTTCTGATTAATTTAATTTATTTATTATTGGTTGCCACTATTTATTCTGGCTTTCAGGAGTCAGTAAGTGGTTTGAGAATAGTGTGGCGGGCTTGTCCCAATAAAAAAATGATAAGCAAATAGTGTTGTATCAACAAATGTTGAGTGACAACGATCTTTGTCAGTGTTGGGTCGCGTGACCGGTTTCCGCACCGATCAAATATTTTTCTAGTAGATAGTTCTTTCGGGTTTCGATGTTTGTGTACGTAACATTGTATGTTTGTAAATAAGGGGCGACCGATTAACTGGTTGCGCTGTTACGATCAGTAAAAATCGTCGTTCATGGTTGAACTAAGACAAAATGTCTAGCTTGTTCTTTCTATTACACACTGTGCAAGTTTGAGCGAGATACGAACAACTTTCATCATCAAATTCATGTCAAAACTAACTCATGGAGTAGTCGTCCGATTCGGATGACGGACAGATGTGGGACGTCGTCCGATTCGGATGACGGACAGATGTGGGACGTCGACCGATTCGGATGACGGACAGATGTGGGACGTCGTCCGATTCGGATGACAGACAGATCATGGGAGAAAGTTTGGTAGGAAGAGATGTGGTCAAAGTTTTACATTTTATCTCTCCGTGGAGTAATTCGTTAGTTGGCTACCGGCAAAACTTAGTGATCTACCGTAACATCACGCATATAAGCAGAGGTTTACCTAATGGTAAAACCACATTTCTTCAGCTTTAGTCCCATGTGATAGGGAGCGAGGCACTAGTTCTAAAAACAATATTGATTTAGTTAATAAATGTATCGTAGATTCAACTAATTTCAGGCCTATACTTTATACACAATATATAAAGTTGCTTGCCTATATACTTGCTAAATCTATAACTACTTGTCTTCAAACAACTTATCTATAGAATTATCATATATTAGCTTCTGCCAGCGGCTTCGCCCACGTGTAGTTTGATTATTGTCCCATGGAATTTTACTACCGGGATAAAAGTATCCTATGTTTTAATCCAGGTTATAAACTATCTGTGTGCAAAATTTCATCCAAATCCGTTCAGTAGTTTTCGCGTGAAAGCGTAACAAACAAACTTACATTCACATTTATAATATTACTAGTTGACTCGCGCAACTTCGTCTGCGAGTGAGGGTTAGTTCCCATCCTAAAAAAAAATGGATTAGTTTTTTTGGAAAAGTATCCTTTATTACTTCTAATACCTCCAAGAATATCTGTACAAAGTTTCATGATGATCGGTTGAGTAGTTTTCGCGTGAAAGCGTAACAAACAAACTTACATTCACATTTATGTAATAGTAGGGAAGTAGGGATAGGGATATATAGTAGGGATTAATTTAAAATCTATAGTTGAACGTTTTTTCGATTTACTGTCCAAGAATATTACTATTATTGAAGCATGAATAATCTATCAAGGCATATTAACTCTTTAAATCTATCTAACGAAGCTAATTAAATTTAAACTATGTTTTCTCACAAGATTTAAAAAATACGTGCTCTTTACTAGCACATACAATAATCAACCTTATTTTGTATGGCATAAGGCAGAAAAAAGAAATCTTGGTTAAATATTTTCAATCCACAAGTGAAGTGAAGATATCTTCAGCATTTTAAATTGGCTTATCCAATTACTGGCTGCAAGGAATATTGTTTTAAAATCCTCGATGATACCGTTTCATTTTGAACTTTAAACATATTACTATTAGGGTTGTAATTTATCATTAACAACTGTGTAGATTTTGTGGCTTCTTTCACGATATCATCACAGTTCCCAGTGTGTAGGTTATTGAAGCTAAAATTGCCTCAATGTTGTTACTAACATAACAGCCACTCGGGTCGATCTGTAGGTTAAGCTGTGCTTGCCTAGGTTGGTCTGTGGATGGGTGACCTCCCTTACATATCGAGTTTCGAAATATTACATAAAAATGAAACCGGAATCTTAAAATCACTATAAATAAGCTATGTTATGATATTTATTTGCGCGTCAAAACCATTCCTGTTGTGCTCAATGTCATTTGACAGAAAATACTTACGTGAATGGGGGCGCTTTTTCCGTTTACTAAAAAAAGTACGGTAATCATATCTGCTATAAATAGAATAGAATCAGAACAGAACATTAAAATAAGTATTATTAAGCTGTAAGCATTTTTAATTCTTTTTTTAAAGGTTTAAACTAAAATCCAAAAGATGGTTTAAACAATCAACGTGGCACGGAACGTTAAAAATCCTCTTTTTTAGTGGTTGACAGACAACTTAATTATTTTGACAATTACTTTTTCTGTTTATTTTGGTTTTCGTAAATGTTTTTGCTGATTTTTCGCATTTATTCCGGTTAGACAATGCTTAGCTAATTTAACCACGGTAATCTAAAGGTTATAAGGAAGAAATCAATGTACGTTTCGTTATTAAATGCTACAGTTTATGTGGGTGGCCTAATCTCCGAACAAAAAAAATCCTTTCTTGACAACAGGATGGTAAACTCGAATAACACACTTGAAAAACAATATAATGTTATGATAATAACCAATCCATGAGGACCTTGTACAATCAGTCTTCCGCAGCAATAATAAGTATCATTATATAGTTGGTATAATTAAAAGTAATATAAATTACTGTAGTAATCAAATAATTAGGAGGTTTCTCAGTCAGGTGAAACTTATGTCATGTTGTGTTTTCACTAAAAAAGTCCAGTAAAAAACACAAGCGTTTTCTATCTGATAGACGAGTCCTGTTTTCAACTGACTTCCAAAAAGAGGAGGTTCTCAATTCGTCTGATTTTTTTTTTCCTTTGTTATCTCAGAACTTTCGACTGGGTGAACCGATTTTATGGTTCTTTTTTGTATTTGAAAGCTGGTGCTTCTCGTGTAGTCTCATAATCATCAAATCAGAATCTGATGATGGGATTCTGGAGAAATAGAGAGAACTCTTCACATTTTATAGGCACACAAGAAGCGATTTGGGTAGTTTTAGGAAGTGTACTTTCTCGAAGTGATCTTATTTCAATTTGATGAAGATCTGATGAAGAACTTCGGAGATATGCATCGGAACTCCTCAATAAATGATAGCAAATGTACCTACTGGGATTGCTGAAATCTCATATCTGTCTATTGTTTACACCAGTTCATAACATAAAATCACGCCGGTACGCTGTGAAGGGGTAAGCAAATGTGAACTACTAAAAAGTGAAAAATAAAAACTTTTTTACAAAAAGTAAAAGCGACTTCAGAGAAAATAAAAAATTGAAAAATAACTTCAGGAAAAACGCTTCGAACGGTGACAAAAAAACTAAAGCAATCAAACAAAGGTCAACGACTTCTGAAGCGTTTTTCTAGAACAGTACGAAGCAAGCTATGGCAAGAGAAGTACCCTCTCCACCTCACGACTTCAAGCCTCGATTCTGCTATTACGATAGTGTCAGAATAGGCGATCATTGAAGTCACAATGATCAATTTCTGTCAAGTTTTGATAAGTTTGGTAATCTACTAATATAATGGCGTCATTATGACTTCTCAATGAACAACCAGTGAGACTCCATTGAAAGAAATGTCATAGAATATAAATATCGTACATGAAATCTGGCATGAATAAATGTTCGCATTTAGTAATAGATATCGAAAACCATTTGTACTAATGGTTTTACAATAATGGCAATACGAAAACTTTTTTACAAAAAATAAAACCGACTTCAGAGAAAACAAAAAAGTGAAAAATAACTTCAGAAAAAACGCTTCAGAAGTCGGTGACCTTTGTTTGATTGATTTAGTTTTCTTGTCACCGACTTCTGAAGCGTTTTTTCTGAAGTTATTTTTCACTTTTTTGTTTTCTCTGAAGTCGGTTTTATTTTTTGTAAAAAAGTTTTTATTTTTCACTTTTTAGTGGTTCACATGTGCTTACCCCTTCACAGCGTACCGGCGTGATTTTAGGTTATCAACTGGTGTAAACAATAGACAGATATGAGATTTCGGCAATCCCAATACATTTGCTATCATTGATTGAGGAGTTCCGTTGCATATCTCCGAAGTTCTTCATCAGATCTTCATCAAAATGAATTGGGATCACTTCGAGAAAGAACAATTCCTAAAACTACCCAAAACAACCTAAAGCTTCTAGTGTGCCTATAAAATGTGAAGAATTCTCTCTATTTCTCCAGAATCCCATCATCAGCTACTGATTTGATGATTATGAGACCACACAGGAAGCACCAGCTTTCAAATAAAATAAGCACGATCAAAATCGGTTCACCCAGTAGAAAGTACTGAGGTAACAAATATTTTCGAAATCGGGTGTATTTTACACATGTGCGTACCCCCTCAGAGCATACAGGCGTGATATTACGTCATGATATAGTATAAACAATGAACCTACAAGCAATGGCAGCAATCACTGCAGATTTGCTGTGTATTTTTGAAGAGTTCCGTTGTATATCTCCGAAGATCAGCATCAGGTCTTCAGCAAACTAAAATGGGACCAAACGGGAAGCACCAGCTTTCAAACAAAAAAAGAACCATCAAAATCGGTTCACCCAGTCAAGAGTACTGAGGTAACAAACACAAAAAAAAAAAAAAAAAAAAAATACAGACGAATTGATAACCTCCTCTTTTTGGAAGTCGGTTGAAAATGCCATTAAACACAATTTTATAACGAGACCATCGACCGACCATTGTGAATTTACCAGATTACGAACTTTAAGCAAAATGACAATGGGATGAAATGGAATCGTGTTGGAGTGACGAATTTATTAAAATAGCAGAATTAGGCCCCTGGGTCCCGGCAGTGAACAACAGTGGCCTATTTGGAATTCTCTGAATCGATTACTTACTTAACATAATATGGCAAAATGGGGTATTACTGGTTCCTCCAAAACCGAGTGCGGCCGGACCGGAATATGCCCCATCTGCTAGAGTATCCCAGGTGTCCGTCTATCTGCACTCATGAAGACCTGAATAATGCCACAGCCGCTGCAATAAATGTGTCCATCTACTGGGCCCAAACCATTAAATAAAGAAGTACCTACGTCGATACAACAAGAAGAATGAGATTGGCTCAACAGTTTTACAGCAACATAATTGTTTAACGATACAAATAACAACATTCAAGTAAATTAAACATATTTATTAAAGCCGTCCATTGTGAAGTAATTAACAGCCATGTCTACAAAACTGCGTCTGTTATTGAAATCTGTTAATCGGACCAAAATATCTGTCGGCGAAAACAAACGGAACGTTTTCAATTAAAATATCAATTAATTGACTAACAAGATAACATTTTGTTTGGTCTTTACCTTAAATTAACCTTTGTAATTAAATAAAATAATAAATATCGCTGGACATAAACACACAGCGCCATCTAGTACCACACTTAGCAAGGCTTCTGTCGTGGACACCAGATAGTTGATATATTACATATATACTTTTTTGTTTGTAAATACATACTTATTATACATATAAACATCCATGACTCGGAAACATATGTCCATGCTCATTTCACACAAACATTTGCTCTTACCGGGATTCGAACTTAGGACCCTAAGAACGTAAGGCCATTCAGGTCGTCAATTTGTCTATGCGTGAGGATATTAATACGATTGTTTATATGTTTCCTCTTTTAAATATTGGATTGTTTTTAGGGTTCCGCATCCGAAGGGTTACCAACGAGACCTCGTCACTAAGTCTCCGCTGTACACCCGTCCATTCGTTCGTTTTACTCATACTCCGTAATAGGCAGACAGTTGAATTTTTTACAGAATGTATATGACGTCACCGTAAAATTGTCAAACACGTTATTTTACAATATAACGTGTTTTTTCTCGCGATATTGTAATGTCTCGAATTATTGTCAACTGAACATACGGAAGTATCTCTGCCCCCATAATCGGGACTTGGGGCACCCCCCCGTTAGGTTAGTTAGGTTCCTTTAAACCCTGCACTCGGAAATACGCCCGCGAAGCGGGGCTCCGTCGACTACGCTTTTTAGGGGGAATATAAAGTGTTTTAAGGTTATGTTATATTAATCGGTATTTCTCAGGAATGGTGCATTTTCTTTTCATGAGAGTTGTGCCACTGGGCCAGGGGGACCCCTCCTTCCTTCCACACCGCGTAAGTTGACTACCATCGCATGCATTTCACGAAAAATAATGCGTTTTGTTGTAAGCAGTATGTTCATTTGACAATAATTCGAGACTTTACAATATCGCTAGAGATATTACAATATAACGTATTTGACAATTTTACGGTGACATATATAGGATGTAAAACGAACACCTCTTAACGAAGCCGAAAGGCACTTGTTCACCTCGTTATTAAATAAAATAACTCGGTGATGAAATAAATTACGTACTTCTCTCGATTTAAAACAGAATTCTATATAAATATTCCGCTCACATTCAGACCAGAGCTAGAGCCATAACTGAGACCAAAACATTTTCACTCCAAAAACATTTCAAAAGAATATAAAACTGAAACTGTTTTATAGCACATTTGAAATACAGTAGGACAACTACGAACAAATCGACACTCGCCTCTACAGAACCTAGTTTTTAAAAGTAGAATAATTGTCATCATTCATTTTCATCAACAGCCTTATTATGCACCCATCTCTGGTTGTTGGGCAGCCAACGCTAGTTCCAACATCACTAGTTACCATTCCATCAGAGAGCTGCTCCACCTGCCATTACCACGACTAGCAAAGTGCCCTGCTCACCATCATTTTAGAGCTGCTACCAGAGGAACCTAAGTCCAACGTCGGATCTCTGAATATACAGATTGCGTCTTTCAATAATATGTAAAAGATGGCTAAGTCTACTGCGAAGAATTATGTCTAGGCCTGAGTGTTAAAAAGTTGGATATAATCAAGGATACAAACAAAATTGTGTTTCTCCCAGAAACAACTGTTGGTTAAACGTTGATCATCGTTTCATTATTGTAGTCCTTTACAGTCCGATGGGACGGCATTCCGACACGGCGAGAGACAGATCTGGTGCAGGAACAACGACTTAACGGCATATTACAAGTTGAGCGATTATATCGCTGATAAAAATGCTTGGCTCAATGCTGGTCCTGCTCCACAAGGACAGGGGCGGAAAACTTGATAGCATTAAACGGTATTGTTGGAGCTGCCGAAGATTGTACAACTATCTTTGCATTGTATAGATTCATTGTTAGTATTATATAATCGCATAGCCCATATTGTGTGAGTACTATGTACTAGAAAGCTATCATTCACTGGAAACCTACTTTAGTTTTTGACTTGAATGTGCCCTGGCGGTTGAGAGTATGTCATGCTCACTCAAATGTCTCGCTGATGGTGGCGCGTGTGTCGGACCATTTAGCTCCCTTCAAAGTGGTTGAGCTGAATGGTGCTGATCCATGCGTCATGTTCGTGAACGGGTGCTGTCAGTTGTGACTGGTCATCTCTTAGTTGCCATGGCTTATTTGAAAGAATTATTTTGTTTTTACTATGGACACTTTTAACGTGCACATCTTGCTACATTGTTCTCACATAATCTACCATCTCTGTATGATCTCTTGCTAGACCAGACATTACTTTTAGATGATAGGTGAATGGAATAAAAGAAAGTAAAGTACTGAAACACTACTGTATTGTCCAAAAGGTACTTAAAGTAAAATGAGCTTAATGAACTGATTGTGCGGAAATGAACTGAGTGACGCGGCCCTTGTTGGCTGTAACGAGAACGCCTGGCTGACTTGATAGCTCAACGCGAACTGAACTAATTATTACTTATGAGTTGAAATGAATGTGGCGTAAACTGCTGAATTGCAGAATGTGCGGTTGCACCGTACATGCTCCCGAGCGGGAAGATGAATATGAGATGAACATGAAAAGATGAGTAACAAGATGATGCCAATTGGTCCTTATACTAGATGATTGACAAGGTGATGCCAATTGGTCCTTATTCCAGATGATTAGAGTCTCTATTTGAACTCCGTTTTACGAGGCATTGGCACTGTACACTTGTCTAACTTATGCACTTTTGGAATTTCACTGTAATCTGATACACACGGAATCTCACACTGATTACGCGCACTTACACTATATTGGACTGCTGACGATGATCTAGAGGCCCCTGCCTCTGCCCGTGCCGAAGTCATGTGCTGTGTGGTCTGTAGACTCGCCAATGCGGCCCTTGCCACCTCGAGAGATGCGGTTCGCCTGTTACGCATCCGTCGTATCATAAAGCCTGCTGCAATCACCAACACAACTCCGATCACCACGTAAAATGCTGTGTAGTGATGGATATCGTGATAAGAAAGTTGATTTGGCAAATTTTCGCTTGCCTTAAGAATGCGGAGTTGCTTCTTGATTTCGTCGAGCTCCTTGTTGCTCGAGAGGAGTGTATAGTTTTGTGTTAGTGGAGTTGGGATGCCAACGTCTATGATATGATTGATTGGTTCTATCTCAGGTAGCTTGAAAGATGGTTTTATGTCTAAAGTGCTAAAACCTTCATTGCGTGAGTAAACCGTAAAACTTTCGGTTTTAATAAGACAGTCGTGTTCGACTCCCAAAATGCCTGCCTTTACTAACTGCCCCGGCGACACATTATTATCACATAGAACTCTTATTTGACACTGACTACAACAGAAAAATGCATAACTGTTTATTTTGCTAAGAGCTGTCCATTGATTCGAACAAGTCGTAATGCTGATCTTGCATTTGTTGGTATCAGATTCTACTTCACATAATTTTTCATCATTCTTGAGATGATAAATTGGTTTCTCTATATGACATAGATAATTATCGACATTGTCACGTAGACATGTTTGGACGTCGTTTACAGACATCGGCAAATACGAGTCCTTCTTCAAATTGATTGCAACATGTTCAGCAATCGGAGTCAAACTGGCTGCGCTTGAGTTACCTACAAGTTGTGGTATTGGAATAATTTTCATGATTGAAAATGTATCTCTAGACACCAGAGGCAATTTTAATTCGAAGATTAAAAATTCTTCCGTCATTCTTGCTTTGACTGTCAATAAATGATAAATATTTCTGAAGTTGTTTTGTAAGTTATTTATCGGTAACGTAAGATCCTTTGAAAGATGACTCGATATTGTATTCAGAGTGTCTTTCAGTTGTTCTGGTGACAATAAATGAAAATTGAGTCTCCCGTGATAAACATCTGTTATGGTATCTAATAAACTTGTTTGGATTGTTTTTAGCTGTCTTAATACATTGCTTGTAGCGATTGCTGCCGTACCGAAATCGTTCATGGCTCGATTTCTCTCTGATTCGTTCAATAAAACGTTCTCCATCTTATCTAACTTGATTGATAGTGAATTAAGCATCTTGTGTTGCTTATTAATTGCTTCCCCGTTCCTCTTCAAAACGTTGTATTCTGCTTCAATTACTGTTGTTTGTTGTTTCAAGAGCGAGAGCAAATGATTTTCATTGTCATGTATTGATTGAATATCTTGTTTATACTGTTCTGCGAATCTCTCATCAAGTACACCGAATAAGCTGTTCGCAAGATACCCTATACCGTTGATAAGGCCTCGCTTACGGCGGCGCAGTACACGTGCGCGACGCGTGCTATAATGCTGACTCAGCAACAGGTGGTTATAGTACTCGAGTTCTGAGAATTCTTGCTGCAATTGAACTTGTATGACGGCACAATGTGACGTTTCTTTAAATTTGTTACATAACTGATCCAAGTAGCTAAGATATTTGTTGCATGCTTCTGTACCTTGCCAAAATGAATTCATGTCATAGTATGTGACTATCTTCCATTCATCTCTGATCAATTGCATGTTTGCAATTTTGTCAAAATAAAGACCTTGATTGTCTTTTAATTGTGTTATATTGTATGAACAGTGAGCTGTGGTCATAATGCTCATGAAAGACAAAAGTAACATTACCAGCGATGAGAAGCTGTAGTTTACTTTTTTGTTTTGATGTGGCTTGCCATCTTTCACTTCCTTAGAACGCAACTCTTGTTTGTCGATTCTATCATTCACAAGGAGAATAGACAGCTTGAGAATAGGCCTCTTGATAAGCCCATTCTTTGTTTTTAATGTGACCACCCTGATGTGGCCATCAGCACCGGGATGCAGCTGGACGACGCGGCCAACTGCCCACTTCGCAGGAGATAAGTTAACAATGTCATTTAGTTGAATGTCTGGTTGAGAATGTCTCCACTTGCTTCTTGCTGACAGCTGAGTGAGATATTCTGTATGCCAACGTTTCCAAATATCTTGTACTATTTTTTGAGTTAAATGCCATCTCGTCCGCATATCTGTTTCTGTTTCTAATATAGTCATGTCTTGATTAAGATTGACAAAGCTTGACGGAGAGAGGAAATCCAAGTCGCTGGGATCTTCAGTCAGAGGACACAGTGGCCTCGAGTTAAGTACTGCTTCTAACTGGGCCAGAATTGTGCTGAACTCTTCAAAAGTGAGCTTTTGCTCTCCAACGACTCTTCTTAAATGGTATTTTAAACTTTTGACCGCAGCCTCCCACAGCCCTCTTGCTGTAGGCCATGAGGGCGCATTAAAATGCCATTCGATCTCCATGCTAGTGATTTCCTTGATGAAATCTTGATTGAATGTTTCTTGTATCTGCTCCAATTCTTCTTGTAAAATTTTGTTGGCGCCGACAAAGTTTGTACCGTTGTCGCTGTACAAGTGTTTCGGCGAGCCCTTTCTTCCAGCCATTCTTCGCAACGCAGCTATGAATGCTGATGATGTAAGGTCTGAGACCAAATCTAAGTGAACGAGCTTGGTCACCATACAGACAAATACCACCACGTAACCCTTTGTGGTCTTAATTCCACGGCCCTTGTTGGCTTTTATGAGCACGTGTCCGGTAAAATCGACGCCTGTATGTTCAAAAGGCTTTGCGACGTTACATCTCTGCGTAGGTAAATCACCCATCAACTGTGTCATCTTGCTTGGATTATGTTTACGACAAGTAACGCAGGTACGTATACGCTTTTTAACCGCCCGATTACCTCCTATTATCCAGTAATTCTTGCGAATGAATGCTGATGTCACCCGTGCTCCTCCATGGAAGGTAAGTTTATGTGCTTGATCTATAATTAAGTTTGTTAAGTGTCCTGCGTGAGCTATGATAATCGGATGCATCATATCTTGGTTAATGTTGGCCTTGCTTAGTCTTCCTCTGACTCTGAGAAGTCCCTCGTTGTCAAGGAATGGATTTAATTGCAATAACTTGTTTTTTGCTGATAGTGGTTTATTTTCTTGTAAACTATGTACTTCCTGGGCAAATTCTCATTGCTGTACATATAAAATTATTTTGTGCTTAGCATTGACTAACTCTTGTACTGTAAAATAAGTTTGCATGCGGTTTTTCTTGTATCTCGCTTGCTTGATAAATCTTAATATCCATGCTAAAACTCTTGTTAGTTTGGTGAGTGAACTATATCTTGCTAATAATTCACCCAAAATGTTATCGCTTTCTTGCTGCGATGTGTGATTAACAAGCTGCTTGGTTTTTCTTGCTTCTTCGTCTGTGGTAAACACTGCTTGCCCAGCTTCATAGTCAGGGTCGTAGTTCCGCAGCCACGACGGTCCTTCCCACCACAGCGAATGGTTTTTTAGTTGATCGATACCCACTCCGCGGCTTGCGCAATCCGCTGGATTCTCTGCTGACTTGACGTAACGCCAGCTGTTTGTAGGTATCATGCTTGATATTTGTCGCACCCTGTTGGCGACAAAAGGCTTCCATCGTCCTGGCTCTCCTTGTAACCAGGCTAGGACTACCATTGAATCTGTCCAAGTATGTATCATGATGTTATGACTGATGAGGCATTGTTGAATTTTAGACAACAATTTTGCCAGTAGTAGTGCACCGCTAAGCTCTAATCTTGGTAATGTAATTTTTTTGTTTACAGGTGCTAACCTTGCTTTTCCTGCTACTAACGATATCTTTGTTTCGCCGTTATTTTTAATCTTGCAATAAACAACGCATGCGTAGGCTTTATTAGAAGAATCACAAAATCCATGTAATTCTAGCGTGTGGTTTTCTCCTGTACCCAACCAACGCTCCAACTTGAATTGTTTGATTTTGTGCATGTCACCTTTAATTTTGAGCCATTCTTTGCTAATTTGATCGGGTAACTTGTCATCCCAATGACTACTTGTCATCCAAACTTGCTGAAATAGCAGTTTTAGCTTGGTTGAAATCGGCGACAGCCAACCAAGAGGGTCAAACAGCTTTGATATGTCTGACAACATGGATCTCTTAGTTGGTGTTTTGTTAGATGGTTCAATTTTTGATTGAAATGTAAATAAGTCTGCTTTTGAATTCCAACGTAATCCCAAGGTTTTTGATGTCTCCATTTCCTTGAAATCGAAATTTTCTTGCTTGCTACTCGCCCCGATTGTATCGTCTTGTAAGGCTGATGCGTTGGAAGTCCACTTTCTTAAATTGAACCCCCCTAATTTTAACAACTTGATTAAATCTTGCTTCAGTTTTTCTGCTAACTTGACCGAATGAGACCCGTGTAGAACATCATCCATGTAGAATGACTGCTCCAAAGCCTTGATTGCAACACTGTCGAAATTGTGTCTCTCATCTTCAGCCAATTGTTTTAATGTCATCATTGCTAGAAATGGTGCGGCCTTGGTGCCATATGTAACGGTGCATAGCTGGTATGCCTGATGACGCATGTCAATGGTATCTCTCCAAATGATTTTTTGAAATCTTTGATCCTGTTTATTTAACCAAATGAAATGAAAAATTTTTTCAATATCTGC
Source organism: Xestia c-nigrum (assembly GCA_916618015.1). NCBI lineage: Eukaryota > Metazoa > Arthropoda > Insecta > Lepidoptera > Noctuidae > Xestia > Xestia c-nigrum. The sequence continues at coordinate 3,233,552 of OU745244.1, forward strand.
CGTAAAAGCTACGCGAAATTGTCTCCACCTTAATAGTAAAGATTGGAGATCTTGCTGTAGATTTGGGCCTTTTAGCATGACGTCATTCAAGCTGGTTCCTGTTGTTGTTTTTGATGAAGCGTTAAAAACTACTCGAAGTGCTGTCGTAGTGGAATCGTTTCGCAAATATTCGCAATACACAATGGTGCGGTAAATAATAATCCGGTTGCTTGTTACCGGACGCTGGCATCATATGTCCTAAAGTTTTATATTCTTGAATAAATAATTGTTTTGCTACTTCTTCATTATTGTGAAATTTCCTTTCCAACTGTTGAAATTGCGCCATTGCTTTATTTTTAGACAATCCCAAATGTGTCTCAAAGTTTTCTTGAAAAGGCAATCTTACTTCATACATGCCATTTTTATGTCTTGTTGTGGTTTTCTTGTAATACTCCATGCATTGTAAATCTTCTGCGGATAAATTAGATGATTCGCTGATGTCTTCGATCTCCCAAAATCTTTGTACTTCGTCCACTTGATTCTGGACTACGTTACAGTGGAAAGTTTTTAAATTTCCGCATAAGATCCATCCCAGTCGTGTCTGTTGCGCGACCGGTAATGATAGATCCGCCCTGATAATGCCTTCTAAAATGATACAGGAATACACATCGGCTCCCAATAAGATGTCGATAGGACGGCTGACATTGTATTCTGGATCGGCTAGTTGCACGCCGGCCAGGTGTGCCCATGTTGGCTTAGTGAATGTACATCTTGGTAATTGATTAATGAGCGTATCCATGATTACCACATCTGTGTTAAATGTAAAATCATTAAAATGCGAACAACATGTTATGTTCGTGACACCCTTGCTACTGCTCTCTTTCTCTCCTATCCCGCAGATGACGGCCCTGCAGTACTTTCTTGATAAAGCTAGCTGTTCTGTCGCTCTAGCTGAGATAAGGGACGCTTGAGAGCCTTGATCTATTAGCGCACGCATTTTGTGGTATGATCCGTCACTTGCTTGAACTTTGATCATTGCAGTTGCTAATAATGTTTCAATCATGTTTTTGCCTTGTTGCGAAACGTGATTTTCTTGTGATTCTTGATTTTGCGTTCTAGTTGCAAGAACTGCTGTAGTGTCATTTTCCGTAATTGTGTTACATGTGGACTTATTGTAAAACGCTTCATGTAAAAGTGTATTATGTTTGCCGCGACATTCGCGGCAACGTCTTTCTGACGTACATTCTTTATCCCCATGCGAATAAAGACAATTTTTGCACAAATGCAATCGTGTTATAGATTGTCGCTTTGAACTTGGTGTCATGTTTAAAAACTTATTGCAATAGTATATTCCGTGTGACTCTTTACACAACGGACATGTTAATTCGATATTATTCACCGAAGTCTTACTTGCTGAATATTTATTCTTGAAATGTGACGATGATGATTTATTTTGCTTGCTTGTTGATGGTTTGGAATTTTCGTTTTTCTTGCGCGAAGATTCCAATGCGGTAAATCTGCTCTCTAAGAAGCTTAGAAATTCCGTCAATTTTGGCAGTTCTCTGGGTTTCTTCAGAGATTGCAAATAATGATCATGCGTTTCCGCATCTAATTTCAGCAATAAAATACGCACGATGAACGGATCCCAGCTGTCTATATTAACGCCTAGGTTCCTTATTGAGTTTAAACACTCTAGTGTAGTATCGTGAATTTTCTTGATCTGAGGGACGTTTGCTTGTTGAACTACTGGAAGATCTAGTACGAGATCGATGTGAGATGTAAAAATCAACCATGTGTTATTGTACCTATTGTTCAATATCTCCCAGCAAACAGTGTAGTTGTCAGAACTAATTTGTAAATGCTGTATTAAACGTTCAGCTTCTCCCCGCACTTTGCTTTTAAGGAACTGCATCTTGTGGGCGTTTGATAAGGAGACGTTACTGTGGATAGCTTCAACAAACAAGTCCTTAAAAGACACCCAATTTTGATAATTGCCATTGAAGAACGGGATGTCAATTTTTGGTGTCCAATTCTCCTTGTGAACAACGGACCCTAGTTTTTTATTAATTGCATTTTTCAATTCATTGTAAATAGTTTCTTGCTTCGTATAGGATGCCTCATATTCTTGATTCGTACCCTCCAATTCGCTGTCTAATTCCCAATGTAAGGAATCTATGATAGACCATCGAGACTGTAGGTTACGTAAGGCATCTTTCAACTCCCACTTTTCTGACATAAATTCTAAATTTATTCCTGTCACAGTGCGCTGCAGCGCCCTGAAGTTGCTTGCTTATTTTTTCAATAGTTCATCAAGCTTGCTAGATGAACCTCTGGAGCATACCTCGACGGGCGGCAATTGACGTGCCACCGGGTCTGCTTGCTCAGACGGCGCAGGACCTTGTTCCTCCTGTGCAGAATCTCCCTGTTGAGTTTCTTTCATTTTTATCAACAAAACTTGATATTGTTGATTGATGTATGCCTTGGTCGAGATATATAGCTCTTCTGTTTTTTCATATGCACGGTCACTAAAATACGGATGAGACTTGCTTTCCTCCGTAAGAAGACGATCGTGATTGTACTGGTAATCGGACCAATACTGATTTAAGTTTTCTAAACGTCGCTTGAAGTAGACGGCAGTCTTACGATCTTCTGAGTACTTTTTGATATTTGTAGCCAACTTTAGGATGGCTGTGTAAAGTTCGTTCTGATTTGCATGTATGGCCTCCATGACGAGGACTTAATTGAAGTAAGAAATAAATGGAAAGATCTTACTTGAATGTTCTTGATAACTGCTTACGGATCCTTGGTGATCCCCTGAGACACCTGCTAGCCTCAGATCTTGATGATAAACCGCTCCCTAGAACACCTGGTTGTCCCGTAGTCAGAAAATTCCTGCATTGAACTCCTGATAGTTCACAGATCCTTGACGATCCTTGAGACACTTGTTAGTCTCTAAGTCTAAAATCCCCACACTTAGCACCTGATAGTTTACGGATCCTTGTTGACCCTGGGTCACTTGTTAGTCCCAAAGTTTTATAGTCACTCAACACAGCACACACTTGAGTCACTGGATAGCTGCCCGCTACACTGTCCACGCGCGCGAAATGAACTATGTAGCGTCTGATGTTCACAGTCGAAGGACCAAAAAGGATGTATGATCTCTTGCTAGACCAGACATTACTTTTAGATGATAGGTGAATGGAATAAAAGAAAGTAAAGTACTGAAACACTACTGTATTGTCCAAAAGGTACTTAAAGTAAAATGAGCTTAATGAACTGATTGTGCGGAAATGAACTGAGTGACGCGGCCCTTGTTGGCTGTAACGAGAACGCCTGGCTGACTTGATAGCTCAACGCGAACTGAACTAATTATTACTTATGAGTTGAAATGAATGTGGCGTAAACTGCTGAATTGCAGAATGTGCGGTTGCACCGTACAATCTCAACATGAATGATGTAACCAAGATTTTGTATTAATAATTTGATTTAAAAGAGTGTCCATGGAGTTTCTTGCCCGTTCTTCTCCATAGAGATCTACGTTAGGGAATGGGCAACTACAGTACTATCACAGTTTTTATTTCTTGTGACTGGGACTGTAGCTACATTTAATTTTCATCTTTGTTTCGACAATTCAAAAGTGCCTGTTATTGGCCTACTTGAAATAAATGCTTTGATTTTGATTTTGATTTTGACGTGCTCTCCGGATATTATACCGACAATTTTTAAACTTCGGGCTAATAGTGAGAATTTTTTAATGAAAATTCGCAGTATATTACTCCGTGTATTTATTTATACTTCACACATTAATTTATTTGTATTGTTTATTCGTCTACACTTTATTTTTATCCGTATCTGGCCTGACCGTGGCATCACCTTCACTTTGGGCCCTATCAGAATACCAGCGCTGTGACGTTTTTTTTAATGTTACAGCACCATGCTGAGATAGGAGCCTTTTAACCTCGTACAGAACGAGTTTCATTCTTTTAATTTTTAAATAAATATTTGTTTTTTTTTCTGTGTAATTTTTATAAGTACTGTTAATTTTGATGTGTTTGTCCTGTGTGGGCTAATAAATGCTTTTTCTTTCTTCTTTCTTTCTTTCTTTCAGTAACACTTTTTTCCAACACGGGAATCGCACCCAGGACTCCATGCTGAGCATTCTCGCTTGGGGTCACGAGATTAACGGGGCAGTCGTCATCATCGTGGTAATTTTTTCATTACCGTGATTACAAAGGGAACAGTATATTTTATTGTTGAATTACTGCTCCTTACCTCCACAGTGACAGTGTTAGTAATAATCACGAAACAGGTTTGAAACATTTGGCGTGTGGATTGCAGATAGCATCTAGATTAAAAGCACTTGTGGCGGTACTTCGTAGGTACAAGTACCACAAGTGGGACTAGAGGTAGTTTATAGGTACTAGCTGCAGTTTTGTTTAGATAAGGATCAGTTTTTAACAGAACTTGAAATAGAGTGGTAGATACGAGTACGTGAGCTTTTAGGAATGATATTTCGTGATTTGTTGGCATATATTTTGTTTGGAATATTTTTGTTGCTATGTTACAGAATATACAGGGTGACTCAGGGTGTAAACAACCTCATCATGAAGCCGTCAACCAAGCATTCTATTATCAACCCAAGAAAAGAATTAAAAGTTAAATTGAACTACTAGTTGTGTCTCAACAATAATATTTAACTCCTGCAATCTTCTACGACAGTTCAAACGTTCTTGACTGTCGCGGCCATGATGTGACGTCATTTACCTCAATCTAATTTTTCGGTCTTAGTAAAACCATTTTAGTAATTGTATGTGCTTTATTCAAGCAAAAATTGCGCTTACAATATGACAATTAAATCTTAGTGAAACTTTAAGTACTGTAAAAAATAAATGTTTCCCTATCGCCTAAAAACAACAAACAAATCCGTGGTCGGATAAATTTTGTTCTTAAGTCACCAAGGCTCAAATTGCTTTGTGCATTAATACGTAGTGCCTTGAGGCTTAACTAAAAAATGGGTGCCTAAAAATTCATAAAGTAAAACGTTGTGAAAAACCGCTGTACATTTCTACATCGTTCACAAATAATATTTTTTGTGTGGTATTTTTATATGGTACTGGGTTGTAAAATACTGGTATTCAGCTGCAACCGCTTAGACTGGAAGACCGCTACCCAACATAGATGGACAGGTTAGGCAGATGACGATGATGTTTAGATAGTACAAAATCGAGTTGCTTTTCGTGACACTGTTCTTTTGAAACGACGTACTCGTATTTGTATGCGGTTTTTATCACCACTTAAAATAACAATTAGAAAGTTTTTTGTGTTATAAATTATATTAAACTTTGTAACGTTACCATTGGGTAAAGTGAAAAAGAAAAATGGCAAGAGAGAGTTTATTAAGACTAGGGAAGCCGAGGTAACGTGTTGATAAGTCCAAAGCTTGCGGATTGTAGCGAAGCTTCTCGCCGATGTGTCAGGCTCGCTCGCAGACACCAATCTTGCTGGGTTCGAGGGTTAGTAGCCATCAGTGTCCAGGTTCTCAGTAGTAGTATAGTGGATGCCTTTTCAAGGCCGTCAGCGTCCAGGGGCAGAAGTAGTAGCAGCGGCAGATTTTTACGGCCGTCAGGACTTTAATACGACGCAAGGGCTAGATCTCGCCGACTTAGCGACCACATCAAATAGTTCAGAGAAATTTCCAGCTTCTTGCCGGCTCGAGGACCAAAGGCAGACTCAATTTTCAAGCTCGGCTTCCCGACACCTCGCAATTATGAATTTTATACTGTTAGAACTAGAATATAGAAGAATAAAATGGTTACAAAGAATGTCTAACATCAAATGTATACAACCTACAACTCCTAGTTACAGCAATCAATTAACAGAAAACTAGGGTTCGTTTACAAACATTTAAACTCAAATAAACATACTGCCAGACCCGGAACAAATAGTTACCTGTGTGTGCAGGGAACTGAATTCACGAACCGCAGCACAACAGCCAATCGTTCAGCCACTGCGCCAACCGTGCCGTCTAGTAAGTTAACTTGCTAACCTACTCGGGCAAGTTACTTACTTACCTATAATAAGCTTAACATGCTAGCTTATTAAAACTTCAAAATCAATAAACTTCACGAAAACTTCGGAAAATCCGTAAACAAGATTCTAAGGAAACTCCCACGTCATACTGATGACGTCACTTCGTAATTAACGTATATTTTGTTAGTTATTCCACCAACTTGTTGTAACACGTATAAGTTCCCAGCCGACGCTTGTTTCAGGGGAAAATTATTATGAATTTCCTGCGGGTGTTCTACTTTCTAAGTTTATAAGTTCTGAAGTATCTGTACAATGTTTCGCTGGTGTAACTTTGGTGTGTTCAATGTTCAATATACTAAGTTGTTTAAACTAAAGCCAGCTACACGTATCTTGCGACAGACAAAAGTAAATAAAATAAAATAAGTTTTTTTTTCCCGAATCATAAATACCACGAATAACCGTGCGTGACGCGTTGCGGAGTCTTGACGTAAGTAGAATGCGCGCGTTGCTTGTCGCATCGCCCGAGGACGTAAACGGAGCCTAACTTTCACGTTAGTCTTGTAGCTTTGGCTTAGATCAATTGGGACTAAGAAAGTTTTCAATATATGAATGTGGTTGGGTATATAGGGTGACGAAACTTTAACACATGACACCTGTAACCGCGAAAAAAATTCAATACATTAGACAAACAGCTATTCAGTACATTAGGCAAACATAAATGTACTGAACAGCTAGCTGATTTTTTTCCGCGATATCCATAGGGTGGGTGGGTTTAGTCCCATAATAAAAGTTGTTTGTTATCATGAGCAGAATCACGTGTTTCGTACTCTAATTACCAGTCATCCTATCATCATATGCCTAGCCTTTTCCCAACTAGGGTCGGCTGCCAGTCTAACCGGATGCAACTGAATACCAGTATTTTACATGGAGCGACTGCCTAACTGACCTCCACATTGCAGTTAATACTAGGAAATTCGATACCACTTGGTAAGACTGGTGTCAGACTTTTGGGGCCACTGACAACCTGTAACGACTGTCAAAGATGGATAAATGTCAGCCGGGACCAACGGCTTAACGTGCTTTCCGAGGCACGGAGCAAAATCGGTATGTAAAAGTGGTCACCCATCCACAGACAAACCTAGACAAGCATGGCTTAACCTAAAGACCAACCCTAGCGGCTGATATTATTTGGCCACGAGCTATTCCACCAGTCACCCTATATGTATGAGTAGAGAATGACGAAAAAAATGTCTGGACTGTGAAAGAAAGAAAGAAAAGAAAGAAAAATGTGTTTATTTGGCATTAAAATACCTATAACATTTCACAGCAGTATAATGCCAAAAGGGCCTCAGCTCAGCATAATGTCAGATGGCACAAGGTGTGCCACCTGACGCTGATTTTCAGCTGCAGCCCACGAGTGCCATACGCTCGACAACATATTAACACTTAATAAAGTCTAAAATTTTTGCACAAATATTAATTAACAGGATACTGTTACATAAACACATTAAAAATAATAATAAAAAAGTAAAAAATGATGGAATGTTTAAAATTAATAACATGGGAAAAAAATAATCATAACGAAGATAATTAGAAAAACAGAGTCAATTTATAAAAAGAGCAAAAAGACATAATAAATAGCAAAAATGTGGAAATAATTTAATATTTAGATAAAGAATGCTAAAATTAAAAAATGCGTGAGAAAAATGTTATAAATGAATGAGTGTTAAAATGATGTGGCAATAAAAGAAACGTCTAATGAGATGAAGAGAAAAGAGAAAAGAGAAAAGTTTGGAAGAAAAAGACAAATGCTGCGATGACCACAAATTAATTAGGATAAGAGCAAAAGAACTGTGATGACCCACTAAACTGAACCTTGTCAAATGTTTAGAAAATAATAATAATAAATATCGCTGGACATTAACACACAGCGCCACCTAGTGCTATACTAAGCAGAGTTTGTGTCGTGGACACTAGATAGTTGATATACTACATTTATACCTTTTTTTGTTTGTAAATACATACTTATTATACATATAAACATCCATGACGTAGAAACAAATGTCCATGCTCATCACACAAACATTTGCTCCTACCGGGATTCGAACCCAGGACCCTAAGAACGTAGGGCAGCGTCACTACCACTACGCCATTCGGGTCGTCAGATGGTTTGATCATAATAATATGGAGAGTGTAAGATGACTGACAAAAAATATTTACAAGGCAGATGTGAGTGGCAACGCCGAGAGGGGATGCCTTAGGGCATACCGGTAAAATGGGGGGAATAGGGATCCAGGGGTGAATAGAAACAAAACTTTGGAAGGGATTTTATCGCTGAACTTATATTGTATATTGCCAACAAGGTACCTTTATAATTAAGTATAATTTTAACACAATAGCGTACTTGTTGGTACCATATCATGTGAATTCAACTTTAAAATCCATTCCAAAGTTTTGTTTCTATTCACCCGTGGATCCCTATTCCCCCCATTTTACGGTACATTGACCTTATTGGTGAGGTTCTTCAGAAGGGTCAGGTACGTAGTACTCACAACCGTGCGTGTATGATCAGATGTATGAACGTGTATGAGGCAAGAGGAGTATGTGAGGGTCGTAGCAGATGGTGTTCTGTGGTTTCTGTTTGTCCCCCATGGGGAGAAGGTGTGAGTTTATGTATGTATGTGATGGCAATGGTTCATAGGCCGATAGTTGGAATAATAACCAGCGCAAAAATATAGGGTGTAAAACACCTCTTCACGAAGCCGAAAGACACTTGTTTTCTCCATCATTACAATTTTTTTTTTGGTCTACATCATACCTGGGAACATCCTAGTTACGGAGATATAGGGGTTCAAAATAACAACTATTTTACAGGTTTTTTTTTAATACAAAGTTTTTTTTTATGATTTTCACTTTTTACACCTCCACAACCCCCGTACTATTCCATCCATCTATCAGCAAAATGTTTTACGTGCGTTACATTGAGTTCTACCACAAAACCTCAAAAATAAAGTTGTTTCCCAGCAATATTTTTTGCGTAAAGTTACTTAGTTTGATGTATAGAATGCTTGGTTAACGGCTTTGTGATGAGGTGGTTTACACCCTGTATTTAGGCACTCATTTGCTCAGAAATGAAGACATCCGGAAGAAAAGCAAGGTTACCGACGTAGCCCGTAGAAATGCCAAACTTAAGTGGAAGCGGGCAACGCAAATTGTTCGCAGAACGGATGGCCGATAGGACTGAAAAGTTCTGGAGTGGCGAATGTGAACCGGAAGACTGCATTGGAAGACCTCCCTCTAGGTGGACCGATGACCTGGTGAAGGTTGCGGGAATCCGTTGGATCCGAGTCGCACGGGACCGGTCAATGTGGCGACACTTGGGGGAGGCCTATGTCCAGCAGTGGACGTCTTTCGGCTGAAATGATGACGATGTTAATTGTATTCCTTGGTTGGTTGAATAAAAGATACCATTGAGTAGACTTAGGTCCATGTTCTCCGAGAAGATAACAGTCTGATTATCTAAAAACAGCTGGCAATTTGACATATTCCCATACAAAAATGTGTTTTAAACAGCTGTTTTTAGATAATCGTCCGCCACATAGTAAAGTATCACAGGCGGGCATGGCTGGCACAGAACACACAGGAAGTGTCGACAATCAAAGACAGTCCATGGACAATCACTAGTGGAGATTACAGTAAAGACTAATTATATAGGTACTAAACAGTGATGTTACAACAATGATGACTAATTGGCGTGTTTTATAATGATAGTGAAAACGGTCACCAATAAATAAAATAAATAAATATCGCTGAACATTAACACACGGCGACATCTAGTGCCACACTAAGCAAGGCTTGTGCCGTGGTCACCAGACAGTTGATATACTACATATATACTTTTTGTTTGTAAATACATACTTATGATAAACATCCATGACTCGGAAACAAATGTCCATGCTCATCACACAAACATTTGCTCCTACCGGGATTCGAACCCGGGACCCTAAGAACGTAAGGCAGCCACACTACCGCTGCGCCATTCGGGTCGTCAAATATTTGCAATCCTTAGCAGTGTAACATATACAGGGTGTTACGAACCGCCTCACCTACAGCGCATTGCAGTATCTCTGCGGTCTGTCGTTTCGGTAATGCGCACCACTCCTTAACTTACAATTTCCGCTAATGCAGTAAAATATCGTTCATTTGCTATTTAATTTTCTTCGAGGGAAACTTGGAACTATTTCTGTGCGATTTTCTTGGTTTTCGCGAATACTATTAGGATATGAGTTTTGGTGGTGTTGGTGGTCTGTTAAAATACTGCCTTTCTGTAAACATGCTATTGGTGATATCACCAATAGCATATTTGGCAAGAATGATTGAAGCCACATGAAATAACATGCAAAGTCATGAGTTGTCTAAATCTATTGGTACCTAGTCATTGTTGTTTCCAAGCATCTTTATAAATAAATTTTCAAAGCATCATAAATAAATTCTTATTTAATAGTTCAATCCTAGTTTATTTTGCCACCATACCTGCGGGTCTATAGTACTCTCAGAGACAAAATGTTTTACGTGGATATTTTATTTTTTTATCTAAAAAAGGAATGTTTCTGCCAAGAAAGTACATCAACCAAGAACAACTCATTTTTGACACGCAAAAAGTTTAAAACTTCCGCAATCTAACCATTTTCTCCTCTTAAAATATTATACCAACAAGCCAAAATCTTCTACCGCAGCTTTATAACTTAAATACCTCAACCCATTTACTTTATAAAGGGATCTTGAGAGCTAAGGCACCGGTCCAAACGCCAGCGAATAGCGCTCGACCATTTTCGCGCTCAACAAACGTGCGAAAGAGTGAAGGCTGGGTCGGTGTTTCCGTAAGAGATACATTTATGTATGCTAGTTTGCGCACGCAACTTCGTCAGCGTCAATATATTTTGTTCTGGCCTCCGCCGCCTGGCAACACTGCTGGCTCCACGTCGATCGAGCGCGCAGCCAATGAATGCGCCGACTCGTACACTTGTCCACGAGGGCCGCTAACAAGCAAAACGCTAGTTGTAACGGGTCCAGCGCCATTGTAAGAATCTAATTACGATCGAAGTACATCAATTTATAATTCAGTACAGTCTTATTTTATTGAAGAAACCCTCAAAACCCACGCAAGCGCGTGATTATCTTTACAAATTAAAGCATAATTCTAAGCAATATTATTGTAATTTCATTAAAATCTGTTCGGAAATTTCTGCGTGAAACCTCCACAAACATCCATTCAGCGATACAAACTTACATATTAATAATATATATGTAGAATTTTTTTGTGAGAAACTTCATTGACACTGTTTCAGGCTAGAAGTCATTGGCGACAGTCGCTTACTTTGACATCGCAACTGTCAAACCAACTATTTTTGACGACCCGATTGGCGTAGTGGTAGTGACGCTGCCTTACGTTCTTAGGGTCCTGGGTTCGAATCCCGGTAGGAGCAAATGTTTGTGTGATGAGTACGGACATTCGTTTCCGAGTCATGGATGTTCATATGTATAATAAGTATGTATTTACAAACAAAAAAGTATATATGTAAACTCAACTCAAACTCAAACTCAAATCATTTATTTCAATTAGACCATTACGGCACTTTTGAATGTCAAAAATACAAAACTAAATCAAAGCTACAGTCACAGTCACAAGGCATAATAACTTGAGAAAGTACTGTAGTTGCCCATTCCCTAGCGTAGATCTCTATGGAGAAGAACGGGCAAGAAACTCCATGGACACTCTTTTCAATCAAAATATTGTTACAAAATCTTGGTTACATCATTCATGTTGTGATTATACATATATGTGAGAACGATGTAGAAAGACGTGCACATTAAGAGCGTCCAGAGAAAAGATTAAATCAACTAAAAAAAAAAAAAATTTAAAATAACCGTGGCAGCTGAGAGTTGACCAGTCTCAATTGACAGCGCCCGTTCACGAACATGACGCATGTATCAGCATCATTCAACTCGACCATATTGAAGGGAATTAAATGACCCGACACACCCGCCACCATCACCGAGACATTTGAGTGAGCATGACATTCTCTCAGCCGCCAGGGCATATTCAAGTCAAAAAAAAAAGATAACTAAATGTAAAATGGTGGCTTTACAATACATAGAACTCACACATGTGGTATGCAATTATATAATATTAAGAGATGGAATCTATACAATGCAAGGATATTTTTACAATCTTCTGCAGCTTCCACAATAACTTGACTGGGAATCAATTAGTTTGCGCCTATGGTTGTGGAGCAGGACCGGCATTGAGCCAAGCATTTTTATCATCAATGTAATCCCCCAACTTATAATATGCTTGACTACATAGTGTGCGTTTTACACAAGATTTAAATTTCGTCTCATTCAGTTGTAGAATGTGGGGAGGTATTTTATTGTAACATTTTAAACAGTACCCCATGAAAGAGGAATCTACTTTAGCAAGCCTGAAACCTGGCTGAACTAGTTCGTCCCTATTTCTAGTATTATAGTGGTGTCTGTCACCTCTTTTACTGAATAAATGCAGATTTTTCCTAACGTACATGATGTTTTCATAGATGTATTGACAAGGTACTGTCATGATATTAATTTCCTTAAACAGCTCTCTCAGAGAATCGCGTCTACGTAAATCATATATGGCTCTGATGGCTCTTTTCTGCAGAATAAATATAGACTCGATGTCTGCAGCCCGTCCCCATAGTAGAATGCCGTATGACATAATACTATGAAAATAACTAAAATAAACTATCCTCGCGGTATCAACATCGGTAAATTGACGGATTTTTCTAACAGCATATGCTGCTGAGCTTAGGTATATCTGTAGTATATCAACTATCTACTGTCCACGACACAAGCTTTGCTTAGTGTGGCACTAGGTGGCGCTGTGTGTTAATGTCCAGCGATATTTATTATTTTATTTTATTTCTAGCTCTTCTAGTTTATCGCTTGCGGTGGGACATAGGGCTTACGGGAACTAATGGGAAGTAATAGTCAGTGATTGCACTGACAAGGGACTGATCCAATCAGCTTTGAGCAAAACTGCGGTATAAGTACTTATTTCTCGTGATGGGTAGTTTGTAAGGGGTTTCGTGGTTATTTATTGTTTAAGCACTTCAACGACTTCCTTATTATTTATATAATAAATATTTAAAAAAAAATGGATAAAATGTGTAGTGTGATTTTTGTTTCGTCTTTTTTATCGTGTGGTTAGGTTTTTTGCCACCAGGTTTACATGCCGTCATGAAATATTTCTCTTGCATGATGGTTCCCTCACGGTGTTTTTCTTCAGCGAAGCAAGTACTTATAAGAAAGCATGTACAACCGAATTAACAGACGGTCTGCCACTATTCACCCTTATCCTCTATTAAATATGGTTGAAAATTGGTCGACCAACAGTGAACTCCATAAAAAAATAATATAACAAGATTTCTTTATTGTGTATTTGTGGATTGTCCCTTTCTCTTTCTTTTTCGCTGTTACATAAAGTAAGCAAATGGGATTCAATTAAGAGATAGTCCTATGTGACAAAGCACTGGAATTCTACTTATTTGTGTGCTTTATGTAATTTATTTCATTAGTGTTGCGCTCAAAACGGTAAAGTAAAACATCTTGAGTAAATTAATGTTTTAGAACAAAACATTTAAAAATTTGCTACACCTTCCAACCGAGACTGGGATCTAAGACGATTTTGTCCACTCCTCACAAAACGAGAAAGCTTGCTGGCTGAAAATGTCCGGTGCGTGAACCATTAGGCCCTAATCAAATCCCTATGCCTAGCAAAATTGTTACGGTTATTTTGCTAAGCCAATTTACACCTAATTTCAAAACAACATGCACAAATTCCTGCCGTAGTTCCCATGAATACAGGTTCAATTACATTAGACTGCAGTGTTGCTACGGCGTAGACACGCTACGGCGTAGCGCAGTAATTGTGTCAAGGCTACGTTTGCCACACTCGTAGCTGATAAAGAAACCGCTAGGTACGTGCTACGAAATGTTTGTAACTTTTTTTTAACACATTGAATGTGGTTTTGTATGGTGTTTCTGTACTCTTGTATTAGGATAAAAAAGTGTTTTTAGTCATTTCTGTTATCTTACGAAGAGAAAATTACGAAAAATACTTTGTATAAGTATTCTGCTAACCAATTCCATGCAGTATTAAGGGTTCCCAAAACATAGGTACTTTTTTGCCCTCATTTAATATACGTAGACACACCACACCGATTGCTCTTGACCGATCTCTATCTATTCTCGTCGAAGCTACCGGATCACAGTGCATTATTGAGTATCTTTAATATTCTGTGCTGTTCTATAATAGTAACAAGTATTTTTAGTTGAATATCAATAAATAACTAGCCGTTTGGGATTTTTTGAGGAGTATGGATAAATGCTAGAGATTTTTTAGTAAGGTTTGTAAGCATGGATATTTTTGGGTCTAGCTCTCCACACACCACCGCAACTCCTGAAATCCTAAACTGCCGAGGGTCTTAAAGCAGACGGAAACGATTACATACATTCTTGGGCCTAGATTTAAGGAGATGAAAATGGTATGAATCAATAGATTCAGACTTATCAGTCCTTCACTGAAAATTTAGTAAGTTTTGACAATCTGAGAGCCGAGTTATTTTAGGTTTAGTATATGTTAAAGTCTCTATAGAAGACCTGATTACTGATCAATTTAAAATAAAGTCGGAATCCGTAATCAACAAAGCAGTGGTCGTTGAAATTATGCCATTATATGATGGTCCGACGACCTGGGGCCTAGTTCTGCTATTTTAATAAATTCGTCACTCCAACACGATTCCATTGTCATTTTGCTCAGAGTTCGTAATCTGGTAAATTAACAATGGTCGGTCGATGGTCTCGTTAAAAATTGTGTTTTAATGGCATTTTCGTATTGCCATTATTATAAGACCATTAGTACAAATGGTTTTCGAAATCTACTACTAAATGGGAACATTAATTCATGCCAGATTTCATGTCCGAGATTAATATTCTACGACATTTCTTTCAACGGAGTCTCACTGGTTGTTCATTGAGAAGTCATAATGACGCCATTATATTAGTAGATTACCAAACTTGTCAAAACTTGATCATTGTGACTTCAATGATCGCCTATCAATGACAATATCGTAATAGCAGAATCGAGGCCCTGGTGAAGGTTGGGAAGACCCACTGGATCGCAGACGCACGGGACCGGTGAATGTGGGGACACTTGGAGGAGGTCTATGTCCAGCAGTCGTCTTTCGACTGAAATGATGATGATGATATACATGTATACTCGCGATTAAGGTCTATGTTCACCAAAAACATGACGGACGTTTATCTAAAGACAGCTGTTCATAACCCATTTTTGTATGGGAACATGTCACATTGACAACTGTTTTTAGATAATCAGACTGTTATCTTCTCGGTGAACATGGATGTTTTAAGTTTTCATGGTTTATAACTAAACTTACACGATCCATTACGGAATATCTTCCGTAGATTGGTTATCAATTATTCTGAGCTCCCGATATTTCGACCGCAAGCGCAATGATTGCGGTGATCCCACGGTGTGTTCCGGCTGTTACCTAAGACCACACCGGCACGCCTTTCAGAAACACGGTTTATAATGGGGCTTTAGAGTAATAGGTTACTTCAAGATTCCCAGGACACAAATGGTTTTACTTACCGCGAGTTCAAGTTATCTAATTTTGCTTAAAACAAATAAGATATCTATATAAGTACTCCTCGTAACAGTTCCTTTTTGCGCGGAACCACAAACAAATCACTGTTCCGATTTTTGGTTCAAAATGTACTCCTAGTTTTTTTTTGCAGTCAGGCAGTTTGCTAACGTAGCGTCGGAGTTCAGTTTTGGTATAAAACGCTAGCTTGTTGTTTTAAGCTGTTATTTGGGGTCGAAAATTGTGGTTTTTACTCGCCTACGGTTAAATTGGATGGTTGTGATTTTAGCAATTTAGACGAGCGTGTAGTTTTAATAATGAACTCACCAACACGGGTTTTTTAGAAGCCTGCTAAAATAGTTTGCAAAGTAATATTTATTCGACGTTTAACAAACTTCTAGCTTACAAAAAATAACATAAATAAATATCGCTGGACATTACACACAGCGCCATCTAGTGCCACAAAAATGATTGCAATGATGGGGAGAACAAGTGCCTTCCGGCTTCGTGAAGAGGTGTTTTATACCCTTTATAAAAATCAAACTGGTACATTGGTTTAGTGGACGCAAGCGCAACGCGGCAAGGGTTCGATTTCCGAGTCGGGCACAGTGTTATTTCAGTGTTTATAGTGTGTGCTGGAGATCAGCGGTGGCCCAGTGGTGGCGGCCCCGACTTACGTTCAGTAAGTCGTGGGTTCGAACCCAGGCAGGCGCATGACTTTGTGTAATTTATTACATCACCGCTACTCTCAAAACGGTGAAGAAAAACATCGTGAGAAAACCGGCATGTCCTAGAACCAAAAATTCGAAGACATGTGACATCTACCAATCCGCACTTGGCCCGCGTGGTGGATTATATAGCCCATTCCTTTTCATAGAGAGGCCTGTCCCAGCAGTGGGAACATTAATAAGCCGATGAAGATGATGATAATGACAGTGTTATTGGGTATCTGTGCCTGGTTGATAAGTCTTTACTAACGTCAATGTGATAGGAGACGGGCACATTGCCCTCAATCGTAAAATCCAGACTTTGCGGCTGTAACTGGGGAATTTCTGAGGAAAATACCTTTTGTCCGACTGGAGAATCAAAATCAGTAGGATCTCTTGCAGCCACTAGCTAACTAAATTATGTTTATCCATAAATTATGCTTAACTGTAAAAATGCTGTAATGGTCCGCTTAAAACAGAACGATGCTCAATCAATTTATAAATTGACACCCTGAGCGTCCGTCATCTGCCCAGCCTTTCCCAACTAAGTTGGGATCAGCTTCCAGTCTAACCGGATGCAGCTGAATACCAGTATTTTACATGGAGCGACTGCCTATCTGACCTCCACAACCCAGTTAATACTGGGAAATACGATACCACTTGGTTAGCCTGGTTGTCAGACTTTTTGGCCCACTGACTATCTGTAACTACTGTCTAAGATGGACAAATGACAGCCGCGATCACTTTCCGAGGCACGGAGGAAACTCGGTATGTTAGGGTGAACACCCATCCACAGACCAACCTAGGCAAGCACGGCTTAACCTAAAGGGTGTAAAACACCTCTTCACGAAGCCGAAAGGTACTTGTTTTCCCTGTCATTGCGATAATTTTTTGGTTCTACACCATACCTGGGAACCTTCTAGTTACGGAGATATGGGGGGTCAAAGTTACAACTTTTTGACAAGTTTTTTTTTAAATACAAGTTTTTTTTGTAAGTTTTTGTCTTTTAACACCTCCACGACCCCCGTACTATTCAATCCATCCATCAGCACAACGCTTTAAGTGCGTTACATTGAGTTCTACCACAAAACATTATTCATAACCTCAAAAAATAAAGTTGTTTCCCAGCAATAATTTTTGCGTAAAGTTACTTAGTTTGATGTACAGAATGCTTGGTTAACGGCTTTGTGATGAGGTGGTTTACACCCTGTATATTATCGACCCGAGCGGCTGTTATGAGCGTTCAATTAATAAACTCTCATAATTCCCATTAGCGAAGTTTGAATCCAATTAAAGTTTCTCTCTCCGATTTAAATACCAAGATGATAACGTGATTTACTGACGGTGTTATATCAGTGCGGAAATTAGTATGCATATCTTGTATTTTGGGAGAAACCAAATACGAGTTGCATGTTTTCATATTTTAAAAATCATTTTTTCACAACAACCACATCTGTCAACCCCCAAAGTAAAATGATAAAAGATATTTATTTTGCAAATGCGGATGGCAGATGGGGCCGAAAAGTTCTGGAGTGGCGACCGTGAGCCGGAAGACGATGCGTTGGAAGACCTCCCACTAGGTGGACCGATGACCTGGTGAAGGTTGCGGGAATTCGTTGGATACGAGTCGCAAGGGACCGGTCAATGTGGCGACTCTTGGGGGAGGCCTATGTCCAGCTGTGGACGTCTTTCGGCTGAGATGATGATGATTTTGCATTTTGTTTTTTATTTTAAACTAGATGGGGCCGGTGTTTCGTACCTGACTTCTCTGAGAAGAAACAGCCGAAACAAACAGAGGTCTTTATGTTGGCATACGTCTTTTTCAAGTCAATCTTGCTCAACTCACATGAGAACTAAGCATATTATTGTTTGAGATTTGAGAGGACCTGTTGAGTCAGGGCAAGCATATGCCAGTAACTGTGTAGCTTGACTTACAACTGCCTAGGTCGATCACTGGAACCACCTTTCCACCATGCCACGTAAAGCACGTTGAGCCGTTGGTCCCTCTGTCAATTTTAGACCCTTGATAGTCGTTGTGAGTAAGAAGCTTGAATGTCTGATAACCAGTCTTACCAAAAGGTTTTGCATTACTCAGTTGCTGGGTTGTAGGCATGACCAATAATACTAAATACAGGGTGTATTTCACCTCATCACAAAGCCGTTAACCAAGCATTCTGTATATCAAACTAAATAACTTTACGCAAAAAATATTGCAGGGAAACAACTTTTTTTTTTGAGTTTATAAATCATGTTTTGTGATATAACTCAATGTAACGCACTCAAAACATTGTGCGGATGGATGGATTGAATAGTACGGGGGTCGTAGAGATATTTTAAGTAAAATCATGCGATAAAAAGTGGTATTTAAAAAAAAAACTTATCAAAATCTTGCAACGTTTACCCCCAATATCTCCGTAACTAGAAGGTTCCCGGTATAGTGTAGACCAAAAAATGATCAGAATGACGAGGAGAACAAGTCCCTTTCGTATTCGTTAAGAGGTGTTTTACACCCTTTAGAATACCAGTATTTTACATGGAGCGACTACCTAAGCCGCTCCATCCATGGATGGATGGATGGAGCGGAGTTGTATCCAATTAGACTGGAAGCCGGCCAACATACATTGTTGGAAAAAAACTAGGACATAATGACAACAAAGCATCACTTTTAATAACCTTCCTGTTGGATTAGGAAGAGGTTTGTAGTGCATCCACATTTTGACAACAATACCATTGTAATGTCATGTTGAGAGTACAAATTCTGTATCCGAGAGACCAATTAGAAACTCCTAATGAAAAAAAAACCTA
The DNA here is from genome assembly GCA_916618015.1 of Xestia c-nigrum. Lineage (NCBI taxonomy): Eukaryota > Metazoa > Arthropoda > Insecta > Lepidoptera > Noctuidae > Xestia > Xestia c-nigrum. The sequence goes on from OU745244.1 coordinate 3,252,774, forward strand.
TACATGCGAGACCGTACCCGGGAATTGACCCGGAACCCTGAAGATTTGTGCACGGGTGACAATAGACTCGGCACTTATCACGAGATTTAAGAGCTCGTATCCAGAAAGCTGTCATCCTCGCAAATACCTGTCCAATAGTTAAGTACCTGTTTTTTTAATTTCGTTTAAATATTCTAGTTCGCTAGTTAGCCACAGTTAGTTAGTAGTTACTTGGGCAGCGGTGGCCCGGTGGTGGCGGCCCTGACTTACGAACAGTAAGTCATGGTTTCGAACTCAGACAGGCGCATTACTTTGTGTAATTTATTTCATCACCGCTGCTCTCAAAACGGTGAAGGAAAACATCGTGAGGAAACCGGTATGTCCTAGAACCAAACATTCGAAGACATATGTGACATCTACCAATCCGCACTGGGCCCGCGTGGTAGATTATAGCCCATTCCCTCTCATTGAGAGGAGGCCGTGTCCCAGCAGTGGGAACATTATAGGCTGATGATGAGAAATAGAAGAAGAAGAAGACATTGTGTGCCGACCTGAAATGAATTGGGAGAAGGGCAAGAGAATGATGACATACCTCAGGTACACTTTTGCCTAACCATTGAGAGACATAAAGGTATCAAAGTCAAAGTCAAAATTATTTATTTGCAATAAATGTGGTACAAAAATGGTAAACTAATATGTAGTGCAATGACACATTTCACCATAAAATTGGCATGCAAACATTAAAGTATAATTAGATGCTAATTTCAAAATATTTTTTTATCTAAATGTGAAACAAACCTCAAATTATAAACTTAGGACCAGTGTGTTTAAAGTTACTTACAACACAAAACAAAAAAAACAAACAAAGAAATTGTTATCAGAAGGATTTAATATACATACACTACAACTAACTAAGACCAGTGTGTTTTAAAATTACTCAACACAAAAGCAACAAAAAGGAGACATTTTTTTTTGTTCGGGGATTAGGCCACCCACATAAATTATAGCATTTAATCATGAAACTTACATTGATTTCTTCCTTATAACCTCTAGATTCTAATGGTTAAATTAGCTACGCGTTGTCTAACCGGAATAAATGCGAAAAATCTGCAAAAACACTTACGAAAACCAAAATAAACAGAAAAAGTCAACGTCAAAATAATGAAGTTGGCTGTCAGTCACTAAAAAAGTGAGTTTATAACGTTCCGTGCCACGTTGATTGTTTAAACCATTTATGGGATTCTAGTGTACCTTTAAAAATAGCTTTAAATAAAAATGCTCACAGTTTAAGAATATTTATTTTTATGTTATTTTTGATCCTATAATAATTATAGAAGATATGATTACCAACGGGTAGGTACCGTACTTATTTTAGTAAACAGAAAAAAACGCCCCTATTCACGTAAGTATTAGCTGTCAAATGACATTGACCACAACAGGAATGATTTGACTCGCAAAAAAATATCATAACATATCTTATTTATTATGATTTTAAGATTCCGTTTTCATTTCTACGTAATATTTCGTTTAATACCATAGTAAAATGTTTACTATTTTTTGGTGTTATAATGAATAATAAATGCAACGACCAGGGGGGCCCAAAAAAAATGATCTCCTTTAAATACAAACAAACAAAATTATTTTTTAAAAGAACGAACATAAAAATATAAATACCAACACAACATATTATTATAATTTATGTTATTCTCTACAATACATTCCGGTAATGGTAAGAAATTCAGTTATTGAGTAAAAGCTATGTGAACTATGCCATTTCTTCAGAACTATGCAAAATTTTCTGTACAGAAGATCGGTAATAAAGTTCAGTAGAGATTTGAAAATGAGTGGAGCCATATATACACAATACGTCTAAATAATTCAATCCTAGGCACAGGCATGGTAAGTAAATACTGTGTTACTGTACGTTTATTAAATGTTATGTAATGTGTGATGTTATGTACTCTATTAACATTACATGTTTTTGATCTGACACGAACAACATTGTTTGTGTCAGTTTCCGTCTTGCGTAAAAGCCCTAATCTGACAGTTATCAAAAGAAATCAACTTATCCATTACCTGTAAGTTGGCACTACCGGCTGTCAAATAAGATTGTGTCCGGAGAAGTTGTGCCGACTGCCAGTCATGCCAACATTACGGAAAAATGTAAGCGACCAAATATAATGTAAGTATTAAGGTTGACATTTTTATCCATGGGAAAAGTTTAGCTTATTTATGTTATAAGATTTTGAGATATTTTCGCCTTTTTCTCTGTAACGGACGACGAGCCCTACATGAATATGTAACCCTAGTATAAGTAGTTTTTAGGAAAATAACGGGGACCTATATGTCTGTCTAACCCCGAACTATTATATATACTAAAGGGCCTTAAGCCTTACACAATGATTTGTGATGTTGCATCAGGTTTTGTGGAAGGGATATCGGTCAAGTCAGTACTTGTCCAACCTGAAATATTACGCAATAAGATATACTATTGCATCAGCAAATGGGAAAGTCCATTTTTACGGGTTATGATTGGTCAAAGGTCCCTGAAAGATGCAAAGGTGCCCCCACAACTTGCGATGACGTAATTATTTATGTAAGGGGGACCGATTAATTAATCGATAATCGAGTCAAATAAGAACAAATAGAAACATGTAATAAATTCATTCCACCAGTGAATCAAGGAGAAGTCTTCAAGAAGTCAAGGAAGAGCTCCATATCAGACAGATTGTCAAAGAGATAAAGTCGATTCATTAGTTGTTATCAGTTACCTAGCGTCGTAACAAGTTAATAAGTAAATGAGTCCCACGATCCCCAAGTGTTAATTAGTTATTTACGATTCTTGTGCCCCGCTTCAAATATAAGCTATTTTGACCTCTAAATATCCTATCCTACTTAATATTATAAATGCGAAAGTTTGTGAGGATGTATGTTTGTTACTCTTTCACGAAAAAACTACTGAACGGATTTGGATGAAATTTTGCACACAGATGGTTTATAACCTGGATTAACACATAGGATACTTTTTATCCCGGTAGTAAGATCCCATGGGACAATTTTGAAACTTCACGCGGGCGAAGCCGCTGGCAGAAGCTAGTATAATATAAAGTGTTAAAGTATTCGCCTTTAATTTACTACACACAAACACCTGAGCTATCGAAGGAAAACAACATCAATACAGTCCACACGTAACATTCTCCTAACTCTGGTTTGTTTTACAAGGAATGACTGATAGATCAATTCATTTCAAATTTTGCATTATTTTTTTACGAATAATGCCTAAAATTTAAGGAAGATGTTATAAAGTACGCAATTTAGCGGGTTTTTGCCATATTTTTAATAAGGTGTTTAATGACCACTCAGACCATTTATTATTTTATGATAAAACGAGAAAAAATGGCAAAGCTTTTTACTTGGGAAACGTTATGGGTTACGTAGAGAGAAATCTACACATCTGTACAAATAAATTAAATTGAAGTATATGCTTGAAATTTTTATGTAACAGCTTTTTACTGAATGCTTATGAAAGTACCTATATTAAAAAAAAACAAAGCATTTTTTTTCTTGCAGGCAACAATTTTTGTCCGTCGTTCTGTCTGTTTGTTTCGGCTAATCCTCGAAACGGCAGGACTGATTTTGACAGGACTTTTACTGGCAAATAGTTGTAAAGGATTAGGGTTCCGTGCAAAAAAAAATAAACCTTTGAAATCGTTAACAAAATCCAATTCAAAAAAGGAGGTAATATTTTTTAAATAATTTCATGCGGTCGAAGGCCGCGGGCATCTAGTAAATAAAATAAACTCAAAGGGAATATGTTTTTGTGCAAAGGTTGGGTTTTCTAAACTGAATACACACTGTAGATAAATATTGACCGAATTTGATTAAATTTTATGTTACACGCGCAATAAACCTTTATTTGCCAATTTTTATTGGGTCCGACTGTGAACTATTGTTTGATTTGCATATTTTTACCAATTTTTACCGAGGTTACGTGAGACGAATATCGCACGTCGAATTGCTAGATTGAAATCAACGATGTTTTGATTGTAATAAAGATGATCTTGTAATGGCGATGCAGTATCTGCCTAACCTTTTCGGGTCGGCTTCCAGTCTAACTAAATGCAGCTGGATACCAGTATTTTACATGGAGCGACTGCATATCTGACCTCCACAACCCAATTGATCCTAAGTAATACGATACTAGGTAAAACTGGTTGTCAGACTTTTTGGGCCACTACTGGACTAAACTTATATTGTTACTTACGGGATATCTTCCGTGATTATTTTTATGTTGAGCTCCCGATATCACGGAAGATATCCCGTAAGTGACAATATCAGTTTAGTTTTAAACCGTGAAAGCCTAAAACACTACTGGACTACCTGTAACGACTGCCAAAGATGGACAAATGACAGCCGAGACCAACAGTGCGCAGATAACGTGCTTTCCGAGGAACGGAGGAATCGAGCTATGTGAGTTGCAACAAAGATGATCGGGAAAAAAGACTAAGGTTAGATTTAAACGGCACACCATACATTAAAGGCTCGTTATTGTACTTTCGGATAGACAGTATCAAGACACTGTTAACAATTATTTTTGACGTGATAACGTCTTATAAATTGATAATACCAGCAACACTCATGAAAAATAGTAACGTTCCATGCCATAGTAACGTTCCACCCCGTGGCCCACGTGACATAAGGGGGACAACGGTAAGGAATTATTTGACGTCCTGTTATCCCCGTGACGGGGACACAGATTACGGGGACAACGGGAATACATCTAACGTTCCACCTCCTTTTTTTTAAACACAAATGATAAAAGATAAATGATAAATGATAAATGATAAATGATAAATGATAAATGATAAATGATAAACGATAAACGATAAACGATAAACGATAAACGATAAACGATAAACGATAAATGATAAATGATAAATGATAAATGATAAATGATAAATGATAAATGATAAATGATAAATGATAAATGATAAATGATAAATGATAAATGATAAATGATAAATGATAAATGATAAATGATAAATGATAAATGATAAATGATAAATGATAAATGATAAATGATAAATGATAAATGATAAATGATAAATGATAAATGATATTTATTCAGCAAGTAGGTTTTCTCAAACACTTTTACACGTCATTTTGACGTGATAACGTCTTATAAATTGATAATACCAGCAACACTCATCAAAAATAGTAACGTTCCATAGTAACGTTCCATAGTAACGTTCCACCCCCTTTTTTGTATTACATAAAATAATGATTATGACGTTATCACGTAAATCTATCGTCCGTAAACCGACTTTACAGACAACCAATTTTTTTTTTTTGTCTAAATGTTTTGTTATTTTTTTTTGTCTACATGTTTTTGTTAATAAGTAATAAATAATAAATATCGCTGGACATTACACACAGTGCCATTTAGTGCCACACTAAGCAGGACTTGTGTCGTGGTCACCAGACAGTTGATACACTACATATATACTATTTGTTTGTAAATACATGCTTATTATACACATATACATCCAAGACTCTGAAACAAATTTCCATGCTCATCACACAAACATTTGCTCCTATCGGGATTCGAACCCGGGACCCTAAGAACGTAAGGCAGCCACACTACCGCTGCGCGTATTCTGTACATCAAACTAAATAACCCTACGCAAAAATCATTGCTGGGTGATCCCTTTCTTTGGATCACGGTAAAATCATATTTTGTGGTAGAACTCAATGTAACGCACTCAAAACATTTTTCTGATGGATGGATTGAATAGTTGTGGAGGTGACTAAAGTAAAAATCGTTCATTAAAACATTGTAGTTTAAAAAAAAAGTTAGAACTTTGAACCCCAATAACTCCGTAACTAGAAGGTTCCCAGGTATTATGTAGAACAAAAAAATGATCGCAATGACGGGAAGAACAAGTGCCTTTTGGTTTCTGTATATTTTTATTTACTTCCTTTATGTAGTTAACTACCCACACGTAAATTCTCATCATATTCCCAGTAAAATCAATTAGCTTTAACAACACAGATCAAACGAAAATGCAAAATGTACACGTGGTTGCCAAATGCCAATATTTTCCCTCATTTGTGGGTGGATTAATCGGAATTAATACATTTTACCATTAGCATGGTCAATTATCGCCTTTAGAAAATAGGATTTCTGCTAAATCGTTTAACACGAATTACATGCGATTCCCGGAAAATTCTGTTTGTTTGATATCAACATTAGATTAATTTTGGTGTTTTAGCTTTGAATTATTATGATAATGCTATTAAAGGCTAAATATGATCAAATCAAATCAAATCATTTATTACTTTGCAAACATGGGTAATAAGTACATATTAGATGTTGTAGTTTAAAAAAGATCTCCACATTTTGCCGTCACATGGGCATGCAAATAGTTTATTTACAATTAATACATTCATAAAATTGGAATAAGTGGCATGTCATTGGAATTCCATACTCGTACAATAAAATAAAAATGAAAAATGTCAAAACGGTCAAAGTAATTAAAAAAATATTTCCAACAATATCAAACGGAATAACATACACAGACAGAAAATATAGACAGACTCTGTTATGATCAATAATTGAAGACAAAAATACCTTCCTGACTATACTGCAAATTATTATTAGGATAACATTCAAATATTATTTAATGTCAATTAAATAAATAGATAGGTATGTCAAACTTACTTTGATTAAAGTTGATTAGTGTGTTACTCACTGATTATACTACATATATTGTAAAACAAAGTCCTCCGCGCGGCGTCTGTCTCTCCGTTTGCGATGAACTCAAAAACTAGTACACCGATTTTCATGCTGTTTTTACCAATGTGGTAAAATGATGAGAGTATAGAGCCGGACATAGTATCTATTTATGATTTGTTGACATTGTACATAACATTGTTATTTTTATTATTACTTTTTTATTATTATTTTTACATTTTTATGTTAATTTGTGATTTGTATTTATCTCGTGTCTCTTAATGTGTAATTTTTAATATAGGGAAACCTGAATAAATGTTTTTTTTTTATTATAGAGTGGTTTTTGAGGAAGGTTTACGCGGGCAAAGCCGCAGGCATCAACTAGTTACACATACCTAAAAAATGAATTTGTAAGGTAATGTAACGCTAAAAGTTTTCAGCATTCCGAAAAAAAAATATCGAGGCTAGAATGCCTGCAAAATATGCTATGTGATAATTGAACAACATGCAACCCAAAGGTACTTGACACATTGTTCACGTCATCAGTGAATTGATTTATGAAACTTCATCATACCATAACCTCATGCGAAGGGTCTGGAACACCCTTCCTTTGGTGGTTAGGTGCACCTAATATTCCACCCACGTTTAAGTCCCATGTAATAACGGGTGGGTCCATTGCCATCAGGCTTCGTGGCTGCTGAGAAATTGCTGACGGAAAAACCCAATAACACTTTGCCCGACCTTCTTTATCCGGATGAGAAATCATCAAATGACTCCTCCCACTCTGGGCGGAGCGGAAGGGAGTGTCAGACTTTTACTGACTAAAACCCATCCATGTTCCTTCCTCGCCCTTAATATTCCGGGGCCAGGGTATCTCTTTCGAACAGTCCCGCAGCCACGGACTTCGCCCGAATTAGGAGTCCCACCCAGGATTTTATGCTCAGCAGTATTTTAAACGGTTTCATAATTACATGGCTTAGTTTTTCCTCCAATTAATTTAAGATTTTCTTAATACATTTACATTTTAACGATTAATAGGGTAGACAACAAATTAAATAGTCCGTTAGTCAGATTATCAAAAAATATTTAAGCCATATTTTTTCTTTTGTTACATAAACCAAAATTGACAAAGATACGACGCTTTTAAAATTCTCAATACGTCACGGCTTAGTATATTTTTTTTGTGAGTTCTGAAGTCACGCGCCTTTTTTTTGTTTTTTTTTAGATGGGAAATCATCAAATGACTTCTCCCACTCTGGGCGGAGCGGGAGGGAATGTCAGACTTTTATTGACTAAAACCCATCCATGTTCCTTCCTCGCCCTTAATATTCCGGGGCCGCGGTATCTCTTTCGAACAGGCCCGCAGCCCCGTCAGGCTTCGACCCTAGCGGGCCCCTCCCCTTATGCTGACATCTCTGGTAGTTCCTGAGATTAGCGCGTTCAATCAAACAAACAAACAAACTCTTGTGCTTTAAAATATTAGTATAGATTAATAATTTAACGTAAAACATAAGTACCAAGAACGAGGATTAAGGTCAAGGAAACAAATCTTGTTGTTTCATAAATTTTCAATTTCATACGCAGTGGTAGGTACTTGGAGTCGCCGAGTCTGTCAGTGGTTCAAGTATAAAGGGGAAGCGTTTAGTAAGATATTTCTTGTAAAATATTAGTATTAATTATATGAATACTATTAAAGTATTAAAATTATTATTAATATTAATTTAATTAAAATATTATGAAAACCTACCAAGTGCGAGTCGGACGTAGGGTACCGTTATTATCAGAAAAATTACGTTTTTTGTATAGGCGCCCCACTTAAATGTTTGTTTTATTCTGATTTTAGTATTTGTAGTTAAAGCGGCAACATAAATACATCTGTGAAAATTTCAACTGTCTTGCTAAATCGATTTATAAAATACAGCCTGGTGTCTGACAGACGAAAAGACAGACAAACGGACGGTGGTACGGAACTCTAAATTTACCATACGACAACATTTATTACTTTAGGAGCAAGTATTACCAGATTTCATTATAAAGTTTGGATGTGTTTAATTTATCCGTTAGGGTCAGTGAAAAAATATACTTCAAAAGTGGAACGTAGTTTTTGATTACTTGTTCACTTGGCGGACTATTAGTATTAATAACTTAAATCAAGTAAAACTACTTTCCTAAAATCGAAACGTCCGATGCAACATTTTGTCAGTTTAAAAAAAACAATCATCATGGTTAAATTCAATCAAATTATAGCCACTTTTTTATCTCACTCCACTCATTTTTAACCCCCAACGCAAAAACGACGGGGTGTTATAAGTTTGACGTGTCTCTGTGTGTGTGTGTCATCGTAGCCACCGAACGGATGCACCGTACTTGATTTTGTTATTTTTGTTTGAAAGGTGAATTAGTCGGAAGTGTTCTTAGATATATTTGATAAAAATCAATTAAAGATGGCCGCCGCCACAAAATGGTGGATTACACATTTATTCAACGACTCCCTCAATATGGGTATCAAATGAAAGGGCTTGTGAAATTGTGACCCTACGTACGTCGGGGGTTTTTAAAATTTGATGTAACTTATTAAATAAAATAAATTCATTTAATTCAGATTTCACGATATCCATATAAGTACAATCATAATAATCCACATACACAAAATTATATTAAATCACTATGTTAGTAAAATACAGAACTTACTTAGCTACGTTATTATGCTCCAAAACTTATGAAACAGACTGGACAGTCTGTTTCATAAGTTTTGGAGCAAACTACATTTAAGCCTAAAGCGCATATTAGTTACACAATTTTACCTATACGAGTATCTCATGACTTGCACCGCAAATCAATCAGGAATAAAGCGGCCACAACAGGCACGATACAACAATATAGGCGAGCTATTTCGCCAACATTCTCCCACCTGACATCACGGTATAAATTCCAAAACTACCAATAACGTATTCCTTCAGAAATTCCATAAAACTTCGCCGGTATGCTTGAGATTTGATATTAATAGCAACTTGCTTGAATGTACGCTCGATATTTGAATTCGTTTTGATTTTATAGCATGTTTCTTGCAAATAATCAAACTTTAAACTGTTCGAAGGTAGTTTGGATTTTCGCCATTTTTATTGATTTTATATTGGTCCTATCTATACTTAATATTATAAAGCAGAAGAGTTTGTTTGGTTGAACGCGCTAATCTCAGGAACTACCGGCTCGAATTGAAAAAATCTTTTTGTGTTAGATAGTCCATTTATCGAGGAAGGCTATAGGCTATATAACATCACGCTACAATTATTAGGAGCCGAACATGAACGAAAAATGTTGCAAAACGGGGATTTTTTATTCTTTCGTTTTCTCTTTTAAGTGACGCAGACGAAGTTGCGTGGGTCAGCTAGTATTTTAAGAAACACCTTTTTTCCATTTACTGTTCTATGAACTTCATCACGGTCATTTTTTTTCCCTCATCCCAATTCATCAGGGGTTGGTACAACATGTTTTCTTCTTCCATTTCACTATTTATTTCTTCCGGAGTTTGATCAATGGTGCTAAACACGAACTCGCGACGGAAGATGATAGTATGGCATTTTGTTTTAATTTACGCTACAACCACAAATATAAAACCCTTTTTTCGGATGGGAAATCGTCATATGAACTTCTCCCACTTTGGGCAGAGCGAGAGGGAGTGTCAGACTACTGACCAAGACCCATCCATGTTCCTTCCTCGCCCTTTATGTTCTGGGGCTACGGTATCTCTTTCAAACAGTCCCGCAGCCCCGGTTAAAGTATCCAGACTTATTTAATGTTGAACATAAAATAGATATTTATAGTACGAGTATTTACGTAAGGTTTATTTCGGTCAATATACACTTTTTGGAGAAAAAAAACAAACACTTTCACCAATAACACGAATGTATCCTTCACAATGTGTTTTTCCCTCATCACATCCACAGGGATCAACTTAATTTGAATTTACGCTCCATATTAATCCTTCTTTCCACCATAACTGTATTCAAGCTCGTAACCTGATAATTAGAGACAGCGTTAATTACCTTAAACTAAGACATAAGAGTTCAGAAGTGAGCGTATCCTGGCTGTTTGTTCTCCCAAGATACATAAAATATAATCAGAGCGTGGTGCTTCATATCTGGGCCGGCTTAGAGGGCGCCCTGCTCGCTCCTAGTCGCATAAAGTTGTATTAAATTAGGATAAAACACATCGGGTGCCCGCACCTAACATAGAAAAGAACAGTTTCTTTTGTCATTGGACAGAGATGTTATAGTAGTTTCAGTTTTATTTATTTTAAGGTAAGCTGTAAGAAGGAGCTTGTAGCTAAATAATAACTGGCGCTCGACTCAATCATCAGGTTAAGCTGTGCTTATTTAGGTTGGTCAATGAAAGAAAGAAAGAAAGAAAAAGCATTTATTAGCCCACACAGGACAAACACATCAAAATTTACAGTATAAAAAAACAAATATATATTTAAAAAATAAAAGAAATGAAACTCGTCCTGTACGAGGCCAAAAGGCTCCTATCTCAGCATGGTGCTGTAACATTAAAAAAAAAAACGTCACAGCGCTGGTATTCTGATAGGGCGCAAAGTGAAGGTGATGCCACGGTCAGGCCAGATACGGATAAAAATAAAAACAAAGTGTAGACGAATAAACAATACAAATAAATTAATGTGTGAAGTATAAATAAATATAAATAAAAAATATTAACACCTACACCCCACGTAACGAATACTGTTCGCCAATCTGTGCCATGCCTTTCACTGGCAACACTGACGAACATAGACGCGGGCGCAGATATTCACTTGCTACTAATATGTAATCTGTGATTCACTTCACATTTTGTTTTGTTTTGATTGGAATATTTACGTATGTCAAAACATTAATACCAAATAATGAATGAGTGAATGAAAATAAATGAATGAGTGATCACTAATTAAATGCCAAGTTTCTTCCGTGACTCGGAAAGCCGGCTGTCTTTTGTAGATCTTTAACAGTGGTTACAGGTATTCAGTGGCCCGAAAGTGTGACAACCAGTCTTACCAAGGGGTATCGTATACCCAGTACTAACTGGGTTGTGGAGGTCAGCATAGGCAGTCGATCCATGTAAAATCCTGGTATCCAGCTGCACCTGGTAAGTTTGAAAGTTGACCCTAATTAGGGGAAAGGCTACGCAGATAAAAATGCTAATTGTTGGACGAAATAAATAAAATAAATAAATATTGCTGGACATTAACACACAGCACCACCTAGTGCCACACTAAGCAAAGCTTGTGTCGTGGACACTAGACAGTTGATATACTACATAATATACTTTTTTGTTTGTAAATACAAACTTATTACACATATAAACATCCATGACTCGGAAACAAATGTCGATGCTCATCACACAAACATTTGCTCCTACTGGGATTCGAACCCAGGACCCTAAGAACGTAAGGCAGCCTCGCTATCACTACGCCATTCGGGTCGTCGTAAATTAATTAAGAATAGTTCTTACTGCACAAGTGTAATAGGATCAAAATAGGTCACCTTGAATAATCTCGGATGATTAATAGAGGCTAGAAAGTCTGTTAATACTGCTCAGATAACCATCCCGAAATTAAATATTCTGTGAACACATTTTAATTACCGAAGTTAGTTATTAAATAAATTAGTTTATCTAAGTTTCGTATATCTTAATTGATCACTGTAGTATAATTTTATAAATATTAATAAGTATTTAAATTAATTTATATCAGAGTTTTATTGAAAAGTTTGGTTAGAAAATCTGTGTGAAAGTTAAGTTTTATCTTAATTAGGATTGTAAGTATTATTACTTTTCAAAAAGTCATTAATCTTATTCTGGCCTTATCATTAACACTAGAAACGAGATATTAAGCATGTTTACTGTTTGTTATGTAATTTTTTTTCGTATTAATAATGTTAGTGACCATCATCATCATCATCATCATCTGCTTGCCTTTTACCAACTAATTTTGGGTCGGCTTCCAGTCTGACCATCCGGTCAGCTGAATAACAGTACTTCACATGGAGCGACTGCCTGTCTGACCTCCACAACCCAATTAATGCTGGGTAATACGATACCCCTTGGTAAGACTGGTTGTTAGACTTTTTGGGCTACTGACTACCTGTAACGACAGTCTAAGATCTACAAATGACAGCCGGGACCAACTGCATAACGTGCTTTCTGAGGCACGGAGGTAACTCAGTACTATATTGTCACTCACCCACAGAACAATTTAGGCAAGCACGACTTAACCTAAAGATCGATCCGAGCATGACAGTTTAAAAACTTAATCACGCCGTTTATTTAACACTAGCTGACCCGCGCAACTTCGTCTGCGTCACATAAGAGAGGTAAAAAAATCCCGGTTTTTGCAACATTTTTCCTTCCTGCTCCGCTCCTAATTATCGTAGCGTGATGTTATATAGCCTATAGCCTTCCTCGATAAACGGACTATCTAACACAAAAAGATTTTTTCAATTCGATTCAGTACATCCTGAGATTAGCGCGTTCAAACAAACAAACAAACAAACTCTTCTGCTTTATAATATTAGTATAGATACAGTTGATCAAGGAGTCAGTGGCATTTCATCGTCAGCCTACTGCACTACTGGATCTGGTATACACCACTCAGCTCTATTCTTAGCAACTCTCATTCAGCTGCGACCAGCCACGCGGAGATAGTTGCCCCGACTACCCAGCTATAGGCGTCAGAAGCCTACCTTTTCTCAGGAACGTCTTCTCAAATTCACTATTTTAGACTTTCACGGTTTCTCACGGATATAATCCCGTAAGTACTTTAAGTCTTCTCAAATTATCTTCTAGTTCCATACTTCTTTAGTCATCGACTGAGTAATCACTCCCTTTCTACCCATAATATGCACTTTGCCACATTTAAATTAATATTTATTTTTTTATAATCGTCTACCAAAGTTTTACCCCCGTAAAAGAAACAAAAAAAATACGGTAAAACCCACAAACCACCGGTATTTACCACAGAATATCGCATCCGATATTCGGTTTACCGTTACCGCCGCCTCGACAGCTGACAACGATTGACAGCGAGTCGATTTCTCAATTTACAGATTGAAGCAAACGTTTGACTGCTTTACACATATTTTGTTGGAATATTCCCATGAGCTTTTTAAAGATACCAATAATGCGACCAAATTTCGGTACAGCGTTCTTGATTTTGTCCAATCATCTCTTAGCTGTCAGGGCTTATCTTTTATTTTTTTTCGCTGATAGAAACAACGAGGAATATATTTCAAGATTTTTACACCTAAATCTATTTAAAAGAGTTTCTGTAAATTTTCTTGTCGCTATTCTCCATAGGGATCTACGTTTTAGGACAGGCGATTTCAACTTTTTGACTGAGTGATTTCTTAAAAATTAAAAAATGACCTATTTATTTCAATACAACCACTTGTTTGTATAATGTATTAGATTTAAAGAAAAATAGTAAAATTGTTATCTTTTATTGTACGAGTATACCTAGGATAACACAAAAGATAATTGAAGCTCATTAATTTGAATCAACTTACCTCGAAGAACGACAGATTACACCTCAGAATATGCTAATTAAATATTATGTGTGTAAGTTTTACACATATTTGATGATTAATTTATAACTTTACCAAGTTTGACATCTCTTAGTTAGGTACGTACGTAACTTGTGTCACTTGTTTCCGAGAAGTTTGTTGAGTCGTCTCTTCAATCAAATTATACTATCATTATTTTGATTTTATTTTGAATGTAACCACGTTTAAAATAAAATCAAAATAATGAAAGTATAATTTATAAGAAAAAGAATGATTGAAACAAGGGTTATCACTCGCTTCACTAGACTTCAAATCGAATAATATTTTTTTTCATTCAAATAATTTGGATAAAATAAATCAAATTAAAAACGAATTTGTTTTTCTTTCTAGACTGAATTAAATTCAAAGGAGTGTCCACGACACAAGCTTTGCTTAGTGTGGCACTAGGTGGTGGTGTGTTAATGTCCAGCGAAATGTAATTAATTTGATTTACTTTTAATTTAATTTAATTTAATCATTCTTCACACCAAAATTCACTCCCGCTCCATCGATCAACATTCGTGTCCATCACTCTTTTAGTTACATACGTTTCATCCTAGTCTACCAAATAGGCGACATTTATTCTATGCCACAGTCAACCTAATTCAAAACAAAAGCCTGGAACTTCTGCCAATCACCTGCCACAAAATAAGGCGACAATTCAATTCAGGGCACGCGCAAGCAAGTTGATCTCGTTCCATTATCGGGCCTACGGGGAAATCGGTGGCAGGTACATAAACAACTCAATCGAGTATTGTTCGGCCGCACGGGGGTCAATTTTTGGTTGGTTTTGTTATAGTGATGATTTGGAAGAATTTGTTGAAGCTGTCAAAACTTTTTTATATATTTACTAGCTGACCCACGCAACTTTGTCTGCGTCACATAAAACGAAAGGAAATAAATCCCCGTTTTTGCAACATTTTTCATTTCTGCTCCGCTCCTAATGGTTGTAGCGTAATGTTATATAGCCTATAGCCTTCCTCGATAAATGGACTATCCAACACAAAAAGATTTTTTCAATTCGAACCACTACTGGTCTACATCCTGAGATTAGCGCGTTCAACCAAACAAACAAACAAACTCTTCTGCTTCATAATATTAGTATAGATATGGCACTTCAACGAATTACTTACGAAAACCTACTAAAAGGAGGATCCAATCACGATTTTTTTGTAAAAACCTGTACTTTTTCCACCAATAAACTCTTTTTATTTATTAAAACACATAAAATACATCACAAAAAGTTATAGTGAATTCGTCACCTATAAAAACAAAACCAACTCCAAAAAACACAAAAAGTGAAATATAACTTTAGGTTCAGAAGTTGACCTTTGTTTGATTGATATACTTAGTTTTTCGTCACCGACTTCTGAAGCTAAAGTTATTTTTCACTTTTTTGTGGTTCACTTGTGCTTAGCCATTCACAGCGTAGCGGCGTGATGTTATAAAGGGTTTAAAAAAAAAAAAAAAAGAGAAAATAAAATAAATGTGGTGCACACATTAAGCCAAAAAAAAAAAAAGATTTAGACATTTGTCTAAATAGCCTTTTCCCAACTATGTTGGGGTCGACTTCCAGTCTAACCGGATGCAGCTGAACCATACAACCGTATAAAAACTTTGATGAATAAAATAACAAATTAATTTAAATATAATTATAACAACACTTTTCAACACACTTTCAGAGTGGTTTGGGTTTATCGTGCAAATGTAGTGCCCTTAATATTATGGAATAGGTTTTAAATGAAGCAGTCCTTATTCCACGAGAGCTCATTATCTCTCCACATCGCCTAAACTCATAGCATGCTTACTTCACAAAACAACCACCATCTCTTGCTAGAAAAAGAAAGAAAGAAATATGGAAAGTGATCAATGGTGTCGATTCTGTTGTGCACAAACTAACTTAATTTAGGCTATTACTATCTTTTTCTCACTAATAAAATGAGAAAGAGACGGACGTAATTTAGGGCTGTCAAATTTAATTCGAACTAATATTTCCATACAATTGAAGGGTACACGTAAAAACATGTCGACTAAAAACACGGTGAAGCGCAAGGCATAAACTAGTTTGACATCTCTAACTTAGTGCATAACTATAGCCGTCCTTTTCTCGCACTACCTTTTAATAAAAGATAGCAATAGTCTAAATTAAGTTTAGTTTACGCACAACAGAATCGACACCATTGGTACTCAAGTAGTAACCACCTGTGTCTTCCAACATTCTTCATCCCCCGGGAGGTTTTATTTTGACCTGGAACTTTCGCCGCTTTATTCTACTTTAAAGATGGCAGTAATACATGGAAGAGGCTAAAAACCTCTGTGTAAGACAGACAAAAAGCAATCTTATCTACATATGTCATGTTTTTCTTTTACACCAATCACAACTGTTTTACAATATCCCTAATTTTGTGGTTACAATGGCGGTCTCCGATGACATGGTGAAGGTTACGGGAATCTGTTGAATGCAAGTCGCACGTGACCGGTCCATGTGGCGATACTTGGGCCTATGTCCAGCAGTGGAAGTTTTTCGGCTGAAATGATGATGATGATGAACAGCGGTCTTATTTGTTGACAGCGATAAGTATCTTTTCTTATTTACTTAACGAAGCCAACAGACTCTCTCCCCGTCATTGCAATAATTCCTAGGTATGGTGTAGAACAAAAACTTGTCAACTTTCTGACAAGTTTTTTTTTTAAACACAAGTTTTTATTGTATGATTTTCACTTTAAATGCCTCTACAACCCCCTCATATTTAATCCATCCATCAGCAAAATGTTTTGAATGCGTCACATACAGTACTAGCACAAAATATGATTTATCACTCTAAAAAGGTGGGTTAAACTGTAAATCAATTAGCTTGTTTGACAGTACATAATAATCAAGTTAGATGAGGTTAGATCCTATTCACATCAATGGAAAAGCTGCTAATGAAGATTGCAGATGATGAAGATTTTGACACTTAAATGAACAGCTTTAACACGCAAAACTATTGATGTTGCTTTGTTAAGTTCAAATTTACAAAATGATGCAAAATTGCCATACTTTTTGTTTTGTTATTATACCGAAGTAAGAATTTAAAACGTTTCGCTTAATTAAAAGTGTTATAAAATAGTTAGCTCTTTGAATTAAATTAATTTCTACTGTAAAACAAAAACCACATTACATACATGGTGCTACATTCCATTATTAATAAATAACCATACTCTAAGTTAAAAATATATCGAGCCTTTCAAACAAAATTAAGTAATAACGAAAGAAAAAAAAAAATATTCCCTCCAGCGTCAGTAAAATATAAAAACCATTCTTACAGTCTACCACAAGACGTACAGAAAATGAAGTGCTCTAATCTTAGACAGACACACACACACACACACACGAAGATACACCCACAGCCTCCGAAAATTAGTGGGCAAAAGAGCACTAGTGAATTCCCGTCGGCTCGGCTCTAATTAAATGGCAAAAATCGACTCGAGTCGGCTTGACCCAGATGCGGGACAATTGAGTAGACGAGAAATGGTCGGGCCAACTCGCCGGAGTTGGGGGGTGTGTGTTTAGAGATGTTAGCGGGTTGTTTTAGTTTATTTAATGACTAGTTTATGTCTGCGGCTTTAAGTGGTCTATAATAAAAATCATTTTATTATCAGGCAAGCCGTAGATAAAATACACATAGTAGCATATAACAACAATAACAATGGTGTCGATTCTGTTGGGCACAAACTAACCTTAATTTAGGCTATTACTATCTTTTTCTCACTAATAAAACGAGAAAGAGACGGACGTAATTTAGAGCTGTCAAATTTAATTCGAACTAATATCTCCATACAAATGAAGGGTGCACGTAAAAGCATGTCGACTAAAAACACGGTGAAGCGCAAGGCATAAACTAGTTTGACATCTCTAACTTAGTGCATAGCTATAGCCGTCCTTTTCTCGCACTGCCTTTTAGTAAAAGATAGCAATAGTCTAAATTAAGTTTAGTTTGTGCACAATAGAATCGACACCATTATCCTAATACATATTTAAAACCATAAGACGCAACGTTGTCGGCGTTGTGTTTCGCTGCGTGGTGTTGCGTTAACCGTCCTCGAAAACGTCGATACACGACACCCTTCGGCCAAAAGTCCTCTTTCATGCAGGTCTGTAAATGGTGGGTTGGAACTCGAACCACGAATGACTTAGTTGATGTTGTGGCGCGATTCCAACCTTTTACCCCACGAAATTGTACTATATAGTCCTCGCCACGAGAAAAATTTTGTACTTAAATAAATATTTTCTACCATGTTACATAGCGACAATTCAATCAACTAACAATAATCCCAAATGGATTCAACTCAAATAACAAAATACGAAATTAACGAGCAATTTAACTTGGTCGAGTCGTATGTTCGCGATTTAAAGCACTGTCGTCTAATGTTTTGTGGTACTGGAACGTGTCCGAAGCCATGGAACGTAGGAATTTGGGCCGCCATATTTAAGTAAGGTGATTAACGCTGATGCTGTCAATGCTGTATTTTTTTTATTTGATCCAAAGGTTGCGAAACCAAATGTGTGTTTACAAAATCGTTACGGCTATTCAGAGACTCGAAAATCTGCCACAAAGTCTTATCAAGGTATCGTGCCCAGTAGCTGATTTGTGGAAATCAGATAGGCAGTCAGTACTTGACAGTTTTTACAGGTGACCACTGAAAACCAGCGCTGTTCTGTAGGTTCCCCATAGCACAGCATAATGCTGAGTGGTAACCTATTTGTCGCACTCACGGCATGCAGTTTTTTATTTTTTGTCTTGCAATTGTTATATTGTTAATGTTCTTGTGTTAATTCTCGTTTTTAGTCTAAATGTTTGTGTTTGTATAAATGCGTTCTATGTTCATTAATATTGTATGCACGTCATGATTTTGCGACGATAAATATTTTTTCTTTCTTTCTTTACTTCAGAAGTCACTGCGACACGAAGGCACAGTTTGGCTATAAAGGCTAGGCAGATCATGCTACCTAAATAAACTAACAACAAGCTAAAAATAAAACATAAATAATGTTTTAAACAGATTTTTATTAAGTTTTGGTTATAAGTACTACTCGTATCTGCCTTCTATTTTAACAGACTATTTTAGTCTATGTCCAGGATTATAATTATACCGTTTCGCTGAAGGGACTAGTTTTTAGTTTTTTAGAATAAACAAATCCGCTTTCCGTCTGCACATACGGCACACACTAAAGTGAAACGTGCAGTTGTAGGCAATCTGTAACTCGTAGTAATTAGCTAGATTTTCATACCTCGTTGCAGCTGGTAAAATTATGCCCAACCTCCTTTAAATTCATAAGCCTTACTGCGTACGAATTTCATTCATTTAAATATTTGTACGTGTTCTAGAAAATTATAATTAAATTGTATTTAATTTTTGTTTTTGGGAAACGTTGCGTGGGATGCCTGGCTAAGAGTAATGTTTTTTGTAAGGTCGAGATTCGCTTAAATCTATACTAATATTATAAAGCAGAAGAGTTTGTTTGTTTGGTTGAACGCGCTAATCTCAGGAACTACTGGTTCGAATTGAAAAATTCTTTTTGTGTTGGATTGTCCATTTATCGAGGAAGGCTTTAGGCTATATAACATCACGCTACAGTTATTAGGAGCGGAGCAGGAATGAAAAATGTCCTTTTGTTTTTCTCTCTTATGTGACGCAGACGAAGTTGCGCGGGTCAGCTAGTTATTTATATTTTTCTCGTACAATTTATTGGACTTTTAACTACACAGCTAATAGTTGTCTCCAAATTTATGATTAATTTACTTAATCTAAGACTAGTGTCCGAGAGATATTGTGTTACCCGGGATTATCAGGATTGTAAAGGTCAGAAAGGCAGTCATCATCTGCCTAGCCTTTTCCCAACTATGTTGGGGTCGGCTTCCAGTCTAACCGGATGTAGCTGAATACCAGTATTTTACATGGAGCGACTGCCTATCTGACCTCTACAACCCAGTTAATACTGGGTAATACGATACCATTTGGTAAGACTGGTGTACCTGTAACGACTGTCAAAGATGGACAAATGACAGCCGGAACTAATAGCTTAACGTGCTTTCTGAGGCACGGAGGAAACTCGGTATGTAAGGGTCACCCACCGACATACCAAAACTGGGCAACCACGGCTTAACCTAAAAATCGACCCTAGCGGCAGTTATTATTTAACCATAAGCTTCCTCATAAGTCAAGTCTAGAAAATATCGCAATGATGACGGGTAGAACAAGTGCTTTTCGTCTTCGTTAAGGGGCCGGCGGAGCATGCGTTTTTCAAACAAACGTAATCTATACTATTATATAATATCTATACTAATATTATAAAGCTGAAGAGTTTGTTTGTTTGTTTGAACGCGCTAATCTCAGGAACTACTGGTTGGAATTGAAAACAAAACTGTGTGTTGGATAGTCCATTTATCGAGGAAGGTTATAGGCTATATATCATCACGCTATGACCAATAGGAGCGGAACAAAAATGAAAAATGTTGCAAAAACGGGGAAAATTTATTCCTTTGTGAGCTTTTTCTCTCATATATGTGACGCAGACGAAGTTGCGGGGTCAGCTAGTACCAAAATAATATGAAAATCAAACATTTTCTTAAGCTAGTGTGTATATATATTTCGATTGTATCATAAAATATCTATGTTCCCAAATAAATATTTTGACAATGATTTAAAGACGAGAAATGAGGAATTCAAAATTTCTGTAGAAATTTTATTTTTCTCATAACTCTTGTTTAAATCAGTGTACATTTAAAATATGTGTTTGAGAGTCTATATATTCTGTAACCCAATCAAAATAAATACACACTAACTTAAGAATATGTTTGATTTACAAATTATTTTGTTATTACGTTTGTATGAAATTCGCATGCTCCGCAGGCCTCTTAAGGGTATTTTACACCCATTATATTTTAAGCACAAATGACGGTAGCTATCTTTAGAAAGGTAATCCTAACGTTATCTGTTCCTCCCGGTGTTCTGGTTCGTTCAAAGCTCTGTTAGAGATGTTCGTTGCGATATAAGAGCCCATTACAAGTTCACTTGTATTCTTAAATTATCGTTTGATTAAAAAAAAAAAAACAATTTTATTTAATTCAATTTTGTTTTATTTCAATACTTATGACATAACAATCAAATAATATGAAGTACCTTTTGAGCAAAAAAATTCTTGTAGTAGGTACTTCCGCTCTTCCGGTTTACATTAACATCACATAAGTAAAAAATTTAACAATAAAATCAAATTCAAAATTAACAAAAAGAAAAATTTAATACCAAATAATTGAATTGAAAAATAAATTACACTAAAATTGAATTAAACTAAAATCAAATCAGATTAAACTAAAATCAAATTACATTTAACTAAAATCAAATTAATTTAAATTAAATTGAAATCAATTCAAATCAAATACAAATTAAATCAAAATTGGATCAAAATCAAACCAGAATTAAATCAGAATCGAATTTAATTAAATAAAAAAAAAACAAAAAAATATACCACATAACATCACGCCTGCATTCCCCATAGGGATACGCAGAAGTGTACCTACCTAATAGTAAACCCGCATTTCAAGTGGTTGCAAGGAGGAGCTCGTATCTAAATAAAACAGCCACTGGAGTCAATCTTTAGGTTAAGCCGTGCTTGCCTAGGTTGGTCAGTGGATGGGTGACTACCTTTACGTACCGAGTTTCCTCCGTGCCTCGGAAAGCACGTTAAGCTGTTGGTCCCGGCTGTCATTTGTAGATCGTTGACAGTTGTTACAGGTCCCAAAAAGTCTAATAACCACCAGTCTTACCAGGTGGTATCGTCTTACCCAGTTCAAGTGATCGCAAGAGCGACTGCTGAGCAAGAAGTTCTGGGTTGGATTCCGTGGTCGGGCAAAATGTTATCAGGAATATCTCAGTGGCAGTCACAGAGTCTGGAGTTGTGTCCTGTTGCGCGCAATAGGCTCAAACACAGTAAATATATTGTCTTTATAAGTATTTTGTGTCAACATATTATTTTATCACTTAGAGGTATGAAATAAAAAAACACGCCTGCCATGTTAAAAAAATAACTATAAAGTAAATAAAAATGAAAAAAAAATAAAAACAAAATTTTAATTGCAGTCGAGGTCAACAAAACAGTTTGGTTTACAGGCTAGCAATCTTTTTACTACTGTTATAAATGGAAAAGGGTTATAATCAATCTGTTTGCAATTTCATCCAAATCCCTTCAGTAGTTTCTGTGTGAAAATAATAACAAAAATCTATCATCCAGAGTTTTACATTTATAATAGTCGTAAGGAGATTGCTAGCCTGCAAACCTGTTTTGCTGACTGTACATTATATATTTTTTTGTAGCCAACATCGTGTCCCACTGCTGGGCAAAGGCCTCCCCTTTCTCCCTGCAAACCTCTCTGTTCTGTGCAATTCCTGGCCACGTTTGCCCTGTGAACATGATCAGATCACCACCTTCGCCGTAGTAGACCTCGTCGGCGATGACCACCCTCTGGCGTCAACATGACAATAATAAATAAAAATAAATTGAATAGTTGCGAAATATGGGTGAATATTAGCTACATCTCTGATTAACTCTGGAAACTGAGAAAAAATCTGGGAAAATTAAAAAAAAATGGTACTGTATAAAGGGTGTAAAACACCTCTTCACGAAGCCGAAAGGCTCTTGTTCTCCCCATCATTGCGATAATTTTTTTGTTCTACATCATACCTGGGAACCTTCTAGTTACGGAGATATGGGGGGTCAAAGTTACAACTTTTTGACAAGTTTTTTTTTAAATACCAGTTTTTTTGGAATATTTTAAGTTCAAACACCTCCACAACCCCCGTACTATTCAATCCATCCATCAGCACAATGTTCTAAGTGCGTTACATTGAGTTCTACCACCAAACATGATTTATAACCTCAAAAAAAAAAAGTTGTTTCCCAGCAATAAGCTTTGCGAAAAGTTACTTAGTTTGATGTACAGAATGCTAGGTTAACGGCTTTGTGATGAGGTGGTTTACACCCTGTACAATCTATCTACTCCTCTATGGAACACAACTATGATGTCTTTTTTGCGAAGATCCAAAACAAAAAGCATCTATCTCTCTCTTTCTTCATAAATAACATATCAGTCATTGTTTGCGTGTACAAAAACAACAATAAACCTTCCAAGTTCTATTAAAACTTAGCACACCAACCAACAAACTAGTTACCTTATTCATTAAAATATAAATTCACGAAAACTCTGAAAACTGAAAGTTTGGCTCGCCTGAAAGATTTATAGTTAGTTAGCTGCCTCTGTTTATTTTTCAGGTTTACCTTTTAAAATGCTTTTAACCTTAAGCTTCACTTTCAAAGTTTTAGTCCTTTTTTTTAATATAAGATGCAAGGTAAGGTTTCGATAGAAAATCTTTTGTATAAAAAGAACTGGAATCTGTGGAACTGGCGACCCAAATGGCGTAGCGGTAGTGAGGCTGCCTTACGTTCTTAGGGTCCTAGGTTCGAATCCCGGTAGGAGCAAATGTTTGTGTTATGAGCATGGACATTTGTTTCCGAGTCATGGATGTTTATATGTATAATAAGTATGTATTTACAAACAAAAAAGTATATATTATGTAGTATATCAACTATCTAGTGTCCACGACACAAGCTTTGCTAAGTGTGGCGCTAGGTGGCGCTGTGTGTTAATGTCTAGCGATATTTATTTATTTATAAACTAGCGGAAGTCATGCGGTTTCACCCACTTAGTACCCGTTTCCGTGGGAGTATGGGGATAAAATGTAGCTATGTTACTCAAGGTGAATGTAGCTTTCCATTGGTTTTGTTTTGTCAAGTTTTGAAATCGGCACAGCAGTTTTTTGAGTTTATTAATTACAAACATACACACACTCACCCAAAAATACAAATATTTCCTTTTTATAAACTCGTAATAAACTTTTTTCTTTTTTTTATAATATTAGTGTAGCTATGTAGACTAGTTCAACCATGTAAGAGTTTCATGACTGTCCACAGCCTCAGGCGTTACAACTTTTGTAATTGGTTAGTTTCCACCATCAATAAATTGCAAATCTATTTATTCCGTCAGTTAAGAGTATTGCAAAATAATGGACACTTACTTTTTGTTTTTGTAAATCAATGAAAATTGACAAATATAAAACGCACAAAACTCGGGAGTGCTCGTGAAGTCAGAACGCACTGAAAATTATACCACGTCGTGACTTAGTGAAAATTTTTAAAGCTTCTTAGATTTACGTGACAAAGGAAAAAAATACGGGTCAAATATTTTTTTTTTATTTATTTAACAATTTATGTATATGTTACGGCTAATACCCGAAGTGCGGCTGCACCTAGTTTTCGCCGGTTAGAACTAGGTGTAGCCACTTACTCTTGGTTAAACCTAGTACGAGCCGATTGTTTTCGGGTAAAACTAGGTCTATCCTTCATCATGCCGGCTACAACTAAGTTCGGTCATTCCCTGTTGGATAAAACTAGGTCTATCCGATATCATTCCGGCTAGAACTAGGTCCAGACAATCCCTGTTGGATAAAACTAGGTCTATCCGAAATCATTCCGGCTAGAACTAGGTCCAGACAATCCCTGTTGGATAAAACTTAGATGCGTGTCCCGCTAAGCCTTCCGCCCCGCGTCACACTCATGACTCACCGCATCTGCAGCAGCGGCGCGGGGTGGAGGGCATAGCGAGGCACGCGCCTCTGTAGGATGTGAGCGCCAAGTCCTGCTGATGTACTGGTCTACTAGCGAGTGTGACTCACAGCGTCTGCAGAAGCAGCGCGTGTCTTAGTTTTATCTAACAGGAATTGGCTGTACATAGTTGTAGCCGGCATGCTATCGGCAGAGCTTTTTTAGATATTAAAAAAACATCCAATAAAAAGAAACGTAGAGAGTTTTTTTACTCTTATAAATCACATTGTAATAATTAACACAAATTATTAGGAGTACAATTTTTAATATAATAGGAACAATCAGGAACATTTTTTTAACAACAGACAATAGTTGCATATTATAATTTAAAGAATGTTATTATAATTATAAATCACACTTTTATAAAGTAACATAAACTATCCAGGCGCCTGTTACTTGTTTCAACTTGTTTGCATCTAGTTTTATCCAACAGGGAATGGCTGGACCTAGTTGTAGCCGGCATGATGAAGGCTAGACCTAGTTTTACCCGAAAACAATCGGCTCGTACTAGGTTTAACCAAGAGTAAGTGGCTATACCTAGTTCTAACCGGCTAAAACTAGGTGTAGCCGCACTTCGGGTATCAGCCGTAACATATACACTAAATATAGAGAAGAAGAAAGGAACAGAAAA
Source organism: Xestia c-nigrum (assembly GCA_916618015.1). Taxonomy (NCBI): domain Eukaryota; kingdom Metazoa; phylum Arthropoda; class Insecta; order Lepidoptera; family Noctuidae; genus Xestia; species Xestia c-nigrum. The sequence goes on from OU745244.1 coordinate 3,278,408, forward strand.
TAGTACAAAGGTGATGCTTATTTCTAAAGAAATCTCTTCCAGCCTACCTGCGAAAGGAGATACTAAAAAAAGAGATGTAGACATAGTGTGTAAAAGAAGGAGAGAAAATGGAATACATACAGCATAAAACTAATTAAATATATACAATATAAGAATACATACTCATACATACTATAAATATACTATACTAACTATACAAACTTACTTCTTACTTACTTACTTACTATAAAAACAATAAAATAACAAACAATAAATAGGTACTTATGCAATTATGATGATATGGATAGGTAACCGTTTGGCAGTCTCTAATGTCAGGATGTCTATTTTTTGATAATTTAGCTGACGGATTTATTAGATTTTTTTGTCAAGTACCCTATTGTATGGTCCTATTGTATTGTATGATAGTCGCATCAGATCCTGCTGCCCCCGACGCACGTGTGCGAGGAAACACCGGTGTGGTTTTAGTCATTACTAGTCTGACAGTTCTCTAAATTAAAAAACTGGTTGTCTGTAAAGTCAGTTTACTGACGATAGTTGAACGTGACAACGTCTTAAGAAAATACTGATGGAATGGTAGCATTTTTTGACACCACATTCACTTTTCACTGCACTTGATACTCGATCAAAACATGTAAATGTACTATAGTGTAGCAGCTGTCCACGCAGACGCATCGCTCACTCAAGTAGGAGAGAGACGGATGTCGAACGCTGCCGAACGCAAAGGCCGATTGTGCTTCTTTGTCACTCGTTCCGCGCTCTCGCTTGCACTTCAAGCCTTACATGGAACGCCTCATGTTTTTTCGTGCGTGCAGCCGGCTCTATCGAATTATAAGACGTTGTCACGTCAAAAGTATGAGACGTTGTTGGTCGGTGACATAACAGACACTAATAATTTTCAATACAAAGAATAATTTTCTTGCCTGACATGTTCTTATCACTCATGGGCAGATTCCTTAAAACTACATTCATGTGTTGTCACTGGTTTCTTCCGCGTAAGTACCATCATCATCACCATCCTATTAATATTCCCACGGCTGGGATTCAAGCCCACTGTGCGGGCCCAGTGCGGATTAGAAGATAAATATAAATATTAGCTGGACATTAACACACCGCGCCATCTAGTGCCACACTAAGCAAGGCTTGTGTCGTGGACACCAGATAGTTGATGACATATGTACTTTTTTTTTATTCGTAATTATGTACATACTTAATATACATTTATAAACATCCATGACTCGGAAACTAATGTACTTGCTCATCACACAAACATTTGCTACTACCGGGATTCGAACCCAGGACCCTAAGAACGTGAGGCAGCTTCACTACCACTACGCTATTCAGGTCGATAATGATGAGATATCACAAATGTCTTCGAATTTTTTGGCTTTATAGGACATGCCGATTTCCTAACGATGTTTACCTTCACCGTTTTGAGAGCAACGATGAAAAAATAAATTACACAAAGTAATGCACCTGTCTTTTTTAAGAGTAACTTTCCAGTAACCGTTAAAACGAAAGTTATGAACTCTAGCCTCCTACCCTGTTTGACGTACGGATGCCAGACTTGAAAATTCACATCTAAATTTAAAAAAAATACATATTACTTGTCAACGGGGACTAGAGCGCAGCATGCTAAAAATAAATAATAAATAAATAAATATCGCTGGACATTAACACACAGCGCCATCTAGTGCCACACTAAGCAAGGCTTGTGTCGTGGACACCAGATAGTTGATATACTACATATATACTTTTTGTTTGTAAATACATACTTATTATATCATATGACTCGGAAACAAATGTCCATGCTCATCACACAAACATTTGCCCCTACCGGGATTCGAACCCAGGACCCTATGAACGCAAGGCATCTTCACTACCACTACGCCATTCGAGTCGTCAAATAAAGAAGATAGACAAAATACGCCACACAAAAATAAGGTCAATAACAAAAGCAACAAACGCATTGATTTATGCTCAGAAACTCAAGTGAAAATGGGCAGGACATGTCGCAAGGCTTAAAAATAAGAAATAGACCCTAAAGGTGACATTTTGGAAAGGTCCTCCCGGTAAAAGAAGCAGAGGAAGACCATTGACACGTTGGGAAGATGAGTTAAAAAAGACAGTTGGACCAAACTGGAGGCAAATTGCACAGGACAGAGATAAATGGGCATCTTTGGAGGGGGCCTTTACCCAACATGGGGTTCCTGAAAATATTTTTTAAACTAAATTGTAAATTTAAGGTAATATTAAGCAGCTTATAGAAATGTACTAGTTAAGAAGTTATAAAATGTAATAATTATATATGTATAGTAGTTTAACGTGTAACTAAAATAATGTAAAAATTGGAAATAAAAGTATTTTTTTATTTATAATGCACCTGTCTGGGTTTGAACTCACGGATAACTGCTCGTTAGTCGAGGTCGGGACCACTGAGCCACTGTTGCTCGTCAGTACTGTCGCTTCGCAAATGCGAGACGGTATACGAAGCCCGGTTTCAGTCCCACAGTAAAACCCAGGAATAACCGGTTTTATCAAGGGACTGAAACCCGGTTTCGCATATACTTCGTGGCTAAGAGGTTATATTGTTAAATGCGCATAAATATAAAAACAAAATATTTAAAACTTTAACTAAGTCTGTGGCCAAATTTAGGAAAACAATGCTGCCACAAAAACAGACACAAATAGAAATAGCAACTGTAATTTATATTAAAAAGGTTCATAAACATAAATATAGAGGTTCACATAAGTTCCTTCAAAAGCGACAAAAATAACAGAGAACAGAAGTCGCATTAAACTCTAATTTATTTAACTTAATTACTCAAAAGAACGATCCTTTAATTTTAATTGCCGAGAAAAGAAACCGCCTCGAGTATTCGACGTTTCGGCGGACATGCCCGAGGAAGCACGAACTGTTCCGAAGTTTCACGAACAGTACCGAACTAGATTCCAGACTTAGAACTTTCTTATTACAGACTGCTTTAAATGCAATGTACTAGCGAACTTGGTACTTCAGTTTCCGCTGCCATAAGTATTTCTTTGGAGTTGAATATCCATTCAGTAGTATGTTTGACGAGGTTTTTTCACTGAAATATGCGCTTGCAATAAAAAAGAATATGGTGTATTACAGCAGTAAATAAATAAAAATAGGTACATACGTTCCGATACGGGTTCTTTTGTTTTTTTTTCACATTTTCTAAAACAAAATACTAAAAACACCACTTTTGCATTTGACCCAAAAACCAAACAATACGGAATTTCTAGTTTCAACAAAAAACTATTTCGTGTAAATCCGGTAAAAGCGTTAAAACCACAGAATTCAAAAGAATATTTCTATTATACTGGCATTTTCGTTCTGGTCATAATCACGTTGGAAAAAAATCTATGAAAACAAGAACCGTGTGAAACAAAGACCGTAAACCTACGTAGGAAACGATCGTAGTGACGTTTACGTTCTATTGTTTGAACGTGAACGTTATAAGGTCAGCACACACATATCAACACTGGCATCCACAACACATCACTTCAACCACTTGCCTCATCATCATATACAATACCACTTAGTAAGACTGGTTGTTAGATTTTTTGGGCCACTGACTATCTGTAACTACTGTCAAAGACGGACAAACGACAGCTGGAACCAACAGCTTCACGTATTTTCCGAGGCACGGAGGAAACTCGGTATTTAAGAGTGGAAACCCATCCATAGACCACTCTAGGCAACCACGGTTTAACCTTAAGATCGACCCAAACGGCTGTTATTATTTAGCCACGAGTGCATGTTAGAGTAGGAGTGTGAAATGTGCTTTGGAATTACCCAATCTAATTCCCCCATCCCCTTTCTATCATGGGACGAGCATAGATACTGCAAAGCGTCACCATTGCTTGGTTGAAGTTCCTCGAACCAGAACGAAGGGCTATGCTACCACAAGTATTGTGCAAACCAGTCTGTGGAATTCAATGTCGGCTACTCTGTTCCCTGCTAATTCTAACCTAGATCTATTCAAAGTTCGAGTAAATTTATTTTATTTATTTATTTATTAAAACGTTATGCACAAGTAAAAACTGTACAAAGGCGGACTTAATGCCTTGGGCATTTTCTACCAGTCTACCTTAGGGTGATGCAGAGACAATACACAGTAGGTGCAATAACAGAAAACAAATAGGTACAAAAATATTTAAAACTAAAATGAAATATAAGAATAGATACTTTTATACATACATAAAACATAAATATATATATATACGTAAAAGTAATGAGAGGTAAACTAAAAAAAAATAAACTAAGTACAACAACTTAGTTCTGAGACGAATCTGCCAACGTCTTGTGTATGTGTTCTCGAGCTTTCACTTTAAATGAGAACCAATTGGATACCGTCTTGATATTATTGTCCTGATTAAATTGGTTTCTATAAGGCAAGCGTTCCCCAGCCTAGGCCATATCATCGTTTCATATCAGGCGAGTTGCGGCCAAACGCAAGTCTATTTATTATTATAACAAAATAAAAGTCAAACAAGACGCGCGTGCTTTATCTGATTCTTCTACTACCCTAGATATAATAAAGAAGGAGACAAAATTACGAGACGAAAATGTATCGAAAGCCTGTGTCTCCACTTTATCCCTACCACACGGTAACTACTACACATGCAGTTCAGTAAAAGCAATAGATACGCAGTCGCGCACACACTCGCATTTCTTAAATCACAACGTAGTACACAATCAATAAATTATAAACCTTATGCCATCAAACACATTGTGTGTTTACCGAGCACCGTACAACTTGCCCACATAACCTACACAAGCACATCACTAACTCGTCGTAAGAATAAGCGGCCGCACCACGCGACGCATGTGCTTATTGAACTATCGTTTGGTGATTTTTACATTGCTTGTCCAGTCACTTAGCGACAAACTTAGGTAATGGTTGAGGAGCAATGTATTTATTGAAAAATAGAATAGCCGTTTGCTTATGACTGGCACAAGAGGTCAGGGTAGAGAGGGAGCTTGTGCCTGTCGCGCGGACACCTTGCCACTTCACCTGTTTTTTTTTTTATATTTCTATGTGTACGACCCCTCGCAAGTCGCGCCTCGGTCACTCGTGGCAAGTGAGCCTTAATCCTCTTAACGAAGCCGAAAAACACGTGTTCTCCAAGTCATTGCGATATTTTTTTGTTCTACACCATACCTGGGAAAGTGGGAACCTTCTATTTACGGAGAGATTGGGGGTCAAAGACCAACCTTTTGAAAAGTTTTTTTTTAATACTCGTTTTTTTGTAACATTTTTACTTTAAACAGCACCACGACCCCTGTACTATTTAATCCATTCATCTGCACTATGTTTTGAGTGCGTTACATTGAGTTCTAATACAAAATAAGGTTTATCAACCCAAAAAAAAGTCGTTTCCTAGCAATAATTTTTGCATTAAGTTCCTCAGTTTGATGTACAGAATGCTTGGTAGACGGCTTTGTGATGAAGTGGTTTACACCCTTCATTCATTTGTTTTCCTGTAGTTGCAAAGCAAAGCGCGCGAATCTAGAGTTTGTAGCTCATTGTCTGCAGGCAAGGTCGTAACAATCGGCTCAGCATCTCGAACCGAAGCAATTCCGTTAGCCGGTTATCATACGACACAGTTCTCATGTTGCATTGGCTTCTATGAAATTCGTTGATGCCTAACACACGTACCACCGCCCAACCGCACGGACCAGCGGTGCTCACCGCCTCTCCACGCGGTGCGCTACCCATACATTCGCTTCGTCGCTTTCGCCCGATCGCGCGGATGCTGAGCGGTTCTGGCTGTGTCAAGTTTCCAGAAAGAGAATGTTTGAAACAGAAATAATCCTGAACGATTCGAGTAAAGGCGATGCAGAGCTTATACGTGTGTGTTGACCTTTAGGTTACGTAATGGAAGCCGGCTTTAAGAGAAAGAAAATATTCATGCTTATGATTGTTTGAGGTTTTTCTTACGTACTTATTTCGGGATTGGGTAGGTAAATAGTTTTCTACTCAAATGAGGTTTTACATATCGGAGCTGATCTAGTGGCAATAGCAACACTCAGGTTTTAATACTTTTTAACTCCACACTACTTCTTATACTGTTTTTAAGGTGACATTAAATATGCTGAAATACAAAAATAAACATCAATCAGTTGTTTAGAAGAAACAATCCCAAGCCGACCATAAAAGATAATAACTTTAAACTCCTAGCAATTCTTTTTTAAATTAAGAACCCGTTTTAGACGATGGTAATGGAAAAGATTGAGATGGGGTGAATCAGAATCAGGTGGTGTTGGTCGGCAATTTTCTTGTAATACAAAGAGATGTAGCTGCATCAAAATTACAGTCCTAACCGAAGCGATCCAGTTGTTAGATTTGCGCGGATATACGACGGTCTCGTTCATACGTCACCAATTGGTTCGGACGCGACCGACGTCATCATCATCAGCCTAGCCTTTTCCCAACTATGTTAGGGTCGGCTTATAGTCTAACCGGACGCAGCTAAATATCAGTTTTTTACATGAAGCGACTGCCTATCTGACCTCCACAAGTTAGTACTGGCTAATATGATACCCCTTGGTAAGAATGCTTGACAGACTTTTTGGGTCACTGACTAACTGTAACGACTGTCAAAGATCTACAAATGACAGCCGGGACCAATAGCTTAATGTGCTTTCCGAAGCACGGAGGAAACCCGGTATGTAATGGGTGGTCACCCATCCATACACCAACCTAGGCAAGCACCGACCCGAGCGGTCTCCTGGAACAAAAACAAAAGTGATGTCACTTTCCCACTAAAACTGTCAGATAAAAAAATACCACGAAAAACAGACCCAACAGATATTGAGTCTCCGCCATTACCCGCACTGTTTTCACAATAATAACGTTTATAGTCAATAAAACGATCTAGCTAGATCCAGGCAATGGTTAGAACTTAACTTTCATTCCGCGCGAGGACAGTGCAAACGGCTCAGTGAAATGGCGAAGCAATATCTAGGTTGCCTCCAAAACTAGCGGGGACACAGCTTATGGAAATTTAATTTGGAATTGGAGTTGAAGTTTATTTTCCAATTTTGTTTTGAAAGTATTTTTATGAGCTGGTAAAAAGCCGAGCTTTGAAGATATTTTTAGTAACAGTGAATGAAAACTATATTTTGGAGGGAAAATAAAAATGACAGGAACACATTGTACAGTGCAAACAAAAAATAGAAAAAAACGGTGCCGTACACAGGCTTGGCACTTCATCTGTTAAATGGTGACTTTAATTGGCAAACCATATCAATGAAACTTGAAAAATAGTGTCACTTTTGGTAATCATTTCAATAGCCGAGAAAAGAAACCGTCTCGAGCTATACAGGGTGTCTCATTCAAATCGGTCAGTATGGGAAAGTCTGAAACTATAAGATATACGAAGATCTGTTCTGAGGAACCATGTCATCGATTTTAATAACAAGAAAAACTGCATTCATACATTTTAAAAATCATCTGTACTCCGTTCGGGAATCGAACCCGGTTATTTTGAAAAAAAAACCTACACTATTTCTATTTAGATATCGATTGTGTAGATCTTAAGCAGTAAATGTCTGTATGAAACATGATGTCTAAAATGAATAAAATGCATTGTTTCCACATACTTTAACTTATTTTAGTAGGTGCTCGAAGTGACCACCGCCTTTTTCAATACAATATTCAACACGATATTAGATAATTTATCGCAGATAACAAAACTTCCGGAATGGTTTAATGCAATGCCAATGTCATATGTATGTAAAGCGGTGTATGTATCAAGTTGCAACATCAGCAAAGAGGTACAAACAGCCATTGAGACAATTTTAAATACCTGAACTTGTTTAATATTGTAAACGTAGTCAGTTCAAGCACCTACTAAAATAAATTAAAGTATGTGGAAACAATGCATTTTATTCATTTCAGACATCATGTTTCATACAGACATTTACTGCTTAAGACCTACAAAATCGATATCTAAATAGAAATAGTGTAGGTTTTTTTTTCAAAATAACCGGGTTCGATTCCCGAACGGAGTACAGATGATTTTTAAAATGTATGAATGCAGTTTTTCTTGTTATTAAAATCGATGACATGGTTCCTCAGAACAGATCTTCGTATGTCTTATAGTTTCATACTTTCCCATACTGACCGATTTGAATGAGACACCCTGTATACGCTTTCTATATAAGCCGTAGGAAGCACCATGGTACAATAATAATTATACTTGGGAAGCACGAACTGTTCCGAAGTTTCACGAACATAGCTGAGCTAGGTTTTAGACCTAGAACTTTCAACTTTATTATTACAGACTGCAGTTAATCAGCGATAACGATGGAACTTTGATATAAGGTCGTTAACATATTCAATGGGGTCGGGCAACAAAAGAATCTAGAATCTCATTTAATAATTAAGGAGAAATTCGGGTCAATCTTTAAATTAAGCCGTGCTTGCCTAGGTTAGTCTGTGGATGGGTGACCACCCCTACATACCGGGTTTACTCCGTGCCTCAGAAAATACGTTAAAGCTGTTGGTCCCGGCCGTCACTTGCAGATATTTTGACAGTAGTTACAGGTCAGTGGCCCAAAGAGTCTGACAACCAGTCTTATCAAGGACTGTCGTGTTCCCCAGTACTAACTGGGTTGTGGAGGTCAGATAGGCAGTCGCTCTATGTAAAATACTGGTGTTCAGCTGCATCCGTTTAGACTAGAAGCCGACCCCAACATAGTTGGGAAAAAGTTAGGCAGATTATGATCATGAAATTTGGCTAAGTGTGACTTCACCATCAAACGAAATAATCGCGGTCTGCCTGGCCCCGTGTCTATTATAAAGGGGTAAATACTCATGTATTTGTTCACGTACACGACCGTATGGTCCCAGTATCGCTGGGGTCACACTGAATACTTTTCCAATACATTTAACCCTCTAAGCTGGTAATTTTGCACGCTGATTCGTTCGTGTTATACATTGATTTAGCGGAAGGATTTTTAGGGTTAAGTCTTTTTAGGGTTGGTAAGCTTATGAGCTATATTGTAGCTTTTGAACTTGACCTTACGAATATGAGACAAAGAAGGAGGAAAAATTGACGACTTGAATGGCGTAGTGATAGTGAAGCTGACTTGCGTTCATAGGGTCCTGGGTTCGAATCCCGGTAGGAACAAATGTTTGTGTGATGAACATGGACATTTGTTTCCGAGTCATGGATGTTTATATGTATAATAAGTACGTATTTACAAACAAAAAGTATATATGTAGTAAATCAACTATCTGGTGTCCACGACACAAGCCTTGCTTAGTGTGGCACTAGATGGCGCTGTGTGTTAATGTCCAGCGAATTGTTTTTTTCTGCGAATTTTTTCCAAAATTCAAAATCTTGTTTGCAAAACCTTACACTGACAACTAAAACCCACTGACTGCCTCGTTGGTCTAGAGGTTGTTGGTAAGAGCGACTGCTGCTCATGAAGTCCTGGCTTCGATTCTCGAGTCGAGCGAATTTTATTAGTTTCTCAGTAACAGCCACGGAGTCTTGGTCTGTGCAGTGTTGATGGCATTAGGCTGGCTCTTTATTATATGGGACTTAAAAACTGACGCAACGTGGTTGGAATACTAGGTACACCATTTCCTTACCCTTCGGGGTTACAAGCGTTATGGTAGGTTATGTTACTACAAAATTTTGCAGTTACTATTGTAACGAGTAATATAGAGGAAAAGATACAAATGGTAGCGTGTTGGTTAACAGGGGAGAATGGACAAAAAAGCTTGTTGCGCCGAAATCAAGGAACATGGGACGAGTCCAGGAACATTATGATTGTAACTAAGCCATTACATACAACTTCTAATGCCAGCTTTAGTGAGTGAAGACACACTGAACACAGAAGAGACTATGACCTCTGAGTTTGTTTCGGCTGTTTCTTCTCAGAGTAGTCAGGTACGAAATACCGGCCCCATCTAGTTTAAAAAAAAATGACGTGTTTGAGAAAACCTACTTGCTGAATAAATAAAATTTATCATTTATCATTTATCATTTATCATTTATCGTTTATCATTTATCGTTTATCATTTATCGTTTATCATTTATCGTTTATCATTTATCATTTATCATTTATCATTTATCATTTATCATTTATCATTTATCATTTATCATTTATCATTTATCATTTATCATTTATCATTTATCATTTATCATTTATCATTTATCATTTATCATTTATCATTTATCATTTATCATTTATCATTTATCATTTATCATTTATCATTTATCATTTATCATTTATCATTTATCATTTATCATTTATCATTTATCATTTATCATTTATCATTTATCATTTATCATTTATCATTTATCATTTATCAATTATCAATTATCATTTATCATTTACACTTCAATAACCTTATGATTTGCCTCTTCATAAGTGATAATTATATAAAAATTGTGCCTGTAATCCTAACCACAACTGAAAGCACAGCTCAAACTACAAAATCAAGTTCAAGTGCGAATTTGCGACATTCCTGCTTGCAACTAGGCGCAGTAGAATTTTTTGACAGTTCACAAACTTCACCGACGGACGCCATGTTTGTTCACCCTGGTTTAGTAACAGTCATTATGCATCAGCTACGGGGGTTTTACTTCTAAATGTTGAAGTAACACTTTCATCCGCTACCTGGTAGTCATAGCCTAATGGTGGGAACACTAAGTCATTGGTCTGGAAAGTTCGAATCCAAGACGTCTTCATTTTCGAATTCAGGAACGTATTGTATAATTATCACTTGTGTCGGTAAAGGAAAACGTCGTGAGGAAACCAGCATGCCTGAGAGATATTTTTAACGGCATGTTAAGCCAAGTCAAACGTCTATGGGTGGCATAAAGACTCTGACAATAGGTTATGCATTAATCACAAAATAAAGTAAACACCTGCTACCATCATCTTTCTAGCCTTTTTCCTACTATGTTGGGGTCGGCTTCCAGTCTAGCCAGATGCAGCTGAATACCAGTATTTTACATGGAGCGACTGCCTGTCTGACCTCCTCAACCCAGTTAGTTCTGGGTAATACAATACCCCTTTTTTTTTTTTTTTTTTTTAAGGATGGGAAATCATCAAATGACCCCCCCCACTCTGGGCGGAGCGGGAGGGAGTGTCAGACTATTACTGACTAAAAACCATCCATGTTCCTTTGGGTCGCGGTATCTCTTTCGAACAGGCCCGCGACCCCGGCTAATACAATACCCCTTGGTAAGACTGGTTGTCAGGCTTTTTGGGCCACTGACTACCTGTAACGACTGAAAATCCCCGCTACCAAGGTCTTAAAAAACGAATCCTTTAATCTACCACATCCAACTTTACATAAAACATTTAAACTATCAATTTCAGCACACAGCTTAGGATTATCCTCTCTCAAAACAATTAAACTTGGTGCCAACATAATGCACCTAATTCGACACGTATTCAGTATAGAACCGTACGTGTCGTGTGTTAGTTCGTACGTGATTTGTACAAGTACCCCACGTGATCCGTACGTGACCTCGTCGAGTCCCAGTTACGCTGACGTGTGCCGTGATATACATATTCTAGTGCAATTGTTTGAAGGATGATTCCGATAATGATGAACGTAAGCCCCTTCGTACACAAGGCTACACAAATCTTCGATACTCAACGATTTTAGTCTTCAAGCGACTGGCGCCATACAAATCCATTGAAGTTCGTACACGAGTCACGTCTCCGACATTATGGATTCGTATGGCGGTAGTAGCTTGAAGACTAAAATCGTTGAGTATCGAATATTTGTGTAGCCTTGTGTACGAAGGGGCTTAGTGTAAACGGTTGCAATAGCGTCTGCGGATAAAACAAATGAAAGAAACTGCTGTATAGCCATGTCTTAAGACACTACAAGACGACGGTATTCAGGTGAATAATAGAAGAAACATCTTCTTTAGCGTGTCGAGGGCTTCGTCAAATAATTCTTCCCAAAAATCAGCTACACGAACTCCACTCGCTGATGCAGTGCAAAAGGTGGGCCAATGTCTGTGGAGAGGGAGACACACCGCTAACGCACATGAGATCTGTATCGTCCGTAAGCACCCATCTGTTGAGACTGTCTTTGCTACGGCTGATTTGGGTTCGGAGTCCATTTAGAGATAATCTCAAATCGGTCACGGCAAAGCATGTCCAGGTAGAAAGCTTTCAGCTGACTCGATGAAGCCGTCAGAGGAGACAAATGACATAAACGCGGCTGACATGACGCAAGTCGCATCGCCCATCAGTTTGGTCACAGGCGTGTTGTGACTGGGTACTCACGCGAAGGTTCTGGACTTCTTCTATTAACTTGAGCGATCATGGGACACCCGCGTTTGTCACTTGTTTTCTTAGAGTCAGTTTCCACCAAGCGATAATATCTTCGCACACTTTTTTGTAATCACTGAATAAAGGATTGTATCAATATTGCCTTTAAGTAAGAAATTGGGTGCTTATGCATCTTTGAGATCGCGCATGAAGACGTTCAATGTTTGTGTCAAAAATCTGGAGTATGTAAAACAAATACAGTCGAAAAGAGCACCTCCCCTTCTTGGAAGTAGGTTGAAAATCATGCAAATGGGGTTCTGTGGTTTTTGCCTACCCCCAAACAAACAGGCATGAGTTTGTGTATGTATGTTGGTTCCCTCAAAAATAACACCTAAGCCAGTTAATCATCAATAATGAACGACACCCGTCGGAAACAACGTGCAAATAGAAATCATCATCAATCAATGCTCCCTCTATGATTATGCAATGTGTGTTTTGCACACACGGCGTCTCAGTCATAGACTAGTGAAACCCAATAGAAGCGAAACTCCATACAGTTGAGGGCTCGTAGGTGAAGGCCCGCTTTCCACCAAAACGAGAAAGCGATGAGGATTTCAACCAATATGCTGTGATTGGTCGATTCCACATGTCGTGTCATCTCCAATTTCGTGAAAACAAAACACAGTCGCACAGTTTTATCGAAGGTAAAGTAACGCCTACTCAGGATGGGTGACTAATTGACCATCGATAATATACAGAGAGCCTTCCGTACCTTGAAGGCCTGGTAAGCCTTTGATCCCGACTGTAATTTATAGATCTTTGACAGTCGTTACAGGCAGTCATCATCATCATCATCTCAGCCGAAAGACGTCCACTGCTGGACATAGGCCTCCCCCAAGTGTCGCCACATTGACCGGTCCCTTGCTACTCGCATCCACCGGATTCCCGCAACCTTCACCAGGTCATCGGTCCACCTACAGGCACTCAGTAACCCGAAAATGTCTCTATCAATCTAACCAAAGATTGTCGTGTTATGCATTGACTTAGTTGAGAAGATCAGATAGGCAGTAACTCCATGTAGAATACTGGTGTTCAACTGCATCCTGTCAGACAGCCTAGGGAGACGATAAAAGGCGAAAATGCATATGGAGGGTGTTAAATACCTCTTCACGAAGCCGAAAGGCACTTGTTCTCCTCATCATTGCGATCATTTTTTTTTGTTCCACACCATACCTGGGAACCTTCTAGTTACGGAGATATGAGGCGTCAAAGTTACAACGTTTTGACAAGTTTTTTTTAAATTTAAAACTAGTTTTTTTGTAAGATTTTAACTTTTAACACCTTCACGACCCCCGTACTATTCAATTCATCCATCAGCACAATGTTTTAAGTGTGTAACATTGAGTTGTACTACAAAACAGTACATTAAAAACACCTCAAAAAAAAGTAGTTTCCCAGCAATATTTTCAGCGTAAAGTTACTTAGTTTGATGTACAGAGTGCTTGGTTAACAGCTTTGTGATGAGGTGGTTTACACACTGAAAGTAAAGTAAAACAATCTATTTGGTGTTAAGGCAGAAATAAACTACAAGATTCATTTTTGTTGTATGCAATAGTTTCGTATATTTATGGCATACAAAAAAAGGTGATGTAAAGGTAGTCTAATGATCGTAAATGTTACTGTGGACCATGAGGTGTTGAGTTTGATTCCCATATACTCCCAAGTATACGGTGAAAGTGTAGATCACTGACTGGAGGATTATAACATGGAACTGATGTAAATATTACTGCTGAAATGTGGATGTAATAAGAAAATAGACGTAACGATGTCGTATAAAAGAAATTCATCACACTCACTACATCATTCAAAACTACAATTTAAGACGCCTGCGGAGCATGCGTATTTCATACAAATGTAATACCAAAATAATTTGTTAACCTTTCTATACTCGCGCCAATTTTTGTAACACCTATACTCGCGCACGGTGTCACAGACCGATAGTTCGTACCTCTACAAGATATTTTTTTTTACTATAAAGCCTAAATAATATTATTAGTATTTTAAAGTTTAAGGTATAATAAAACAAAATAGTATGAATCATACTTAGTTTATTAATTATTTTAATGACTTTCCGTGTATCACAAATCAGTCTTTTAATTCAAGTTTTTTTTCTTATGTCCTACGAAAACAAACATAAAATCTTTATACCTTTTTAAAAACAAAATAAACTTCTAAATAATACAAAATAACCTATCAAACTACCTTTTTATACATATTTGGCTTAGTTGAGACCTTCACCATAGCAATCAGGACACACGGTCACAGCGTGCTCTAAACAAAAGTATTTTTTACAAGTAGCGCAGTTGTAGTTGGTGTCTTGCGGTTTTTTTTGGATGATCAGTATCCACAACGACCGATTTTATTATTAGTAGTTGTTGCTGAAGACTCAAGACCATCTAATTTACATATTTCGGCGAGCCTCAGCTTTATAGTTCTTGGCAAGGATGTGATGAGAGCCCGACGTCTTAGTTGCGGATTGATCAGATCGTATGCTAAGGCTTCAAGAAAGATTCTACGGCTAACTTTCTTATTAGGGTTGTTTTGTAAGTATATTATAAATATATTTATACCCGCTACATTCATCAGGCTATAAAATACCACCATCGGCCATCTATTTGTACCACGAGCAACGTTGTATGCTTCTGCCTCATCTGTCTCGTCATCGTCGTTCTCTTGCTCGGTGTCGTAAGTCTCTTCCTGAACCTCTACGTAGTCTTCCACCTCACCATCATTTTCGTCATCGTAGCCAGAACTAGAATTTGATTCATCCAGCAGCAATCGGATTCGATCGTCGTCCATTTTGATGTGAAGTATAATATAATCTAAAAACAATAACAAAATTAGTCAAAATAATATAATATAAAGTGACACAAATATATTTTACTATACATACGCCATAAAGTGTTCAAAGTTTATAAAACACATATACATACACAAAATATATTACATTAATACTTACATAAAAAGTTACACCTATACTCGCGTCGGTCTCACGGACCGATTGGCGCCAAATGCTACTACACGTGCGTTTCGCACAAACGCGCGGCGTGCACTGAAATGAAGCTAGCAACAAATCCGGCAGCTAGCAAGGAACTCAACTTCGTAGGACTTTTTTGCATAAAAATATTTACGAAAATGTGCTTCGTTGGTCTCACAGACCAATGCGCGAGTATAGGAAGGTTAATTAAACGTATTCCTATGGTAGTTTGTATTTATTTCGATTGGATTACCGAATATATAGGTTCCCAAACACATAATTTGAATGTACACTGATTTAAACCAGAGTTACGAGAAAAATAAATTTTCTATAGAAATTTTAAAATTCCTCATATCTCGTCTTCATATCATTGTCCTTTCAAAATATTTATTTGGTGATGTTAATTTGAGTGGGTTTGGGTTTTTTGTTGCAAATAAACTCAGTCCCAATTTGACAAATCTTTCTTTTATTCAAGTGCTTCAAAAAAGTACCTTTTGAATATTTTGAGACTACTTGTGAAACGAAACTCTCGCACTTTTAAACAAACAAGATTTACAATTCGGAGCACATTTTTTTTTCGCCATTATACATATTTCTCTTTGATGCTGTTACATGAAGTTGTCAACTTTTTAAACTATCTATTTATAACAAAAAAAAAGTGTGAAGTAGAATAAGGTTGAGGTTGGATTCTGTCAATTGACCAAACTCTCAACATTTGGGAACTTAGATATTCTGTAATACAATCTAAATATATACACACTACCTTAAGAATATTTTTGATTTTAATATTATTTTGGTATTACGTTTGTATGAAAAACGCATGCTCCGCCGGCCCCTTAAGTTGGCTATCCATTTACCAACTGTCTTGTTTGAGTGTACAACACCAATACTGGGTGGCCTAACTAACCTATGGCCAAACTAGTTGTCGTTTCGGCAACCGTACTACCTCGTCGAACGCCTGCCCAATTTACCATAACGTTCTGAATCGGAGCTGATTCAGAGCTTTTGGATAACGAAACGTATATGGAAATATGGAAATATTTGCAAGACAGAGAAGTAATAGAAAATAAAGAGAGTAGAATTATATTCCTACTATACAAGGTGAAAGGGACATTACTAACGGTTACCATGTTTTCAGTACATCATTTAGAACATATAAAATTTTTCATCGGCAAGTTAAAAATATCTGCAGTTCCATACACTTTGACTGTGTATGTATTGCACTTTTGTTGAAAACAGCAGTTTTTTTTTTAATAATAGTAAAGCAAATAAAAATAAATAAATAAATAAATGTCGCTGGATATTACACACAGCGCTATCTAGTACCAGACTCAGCAAGGCTTGTGTTGTGGACACCAGATAGTTGATATACGAGTACTACATTGTATATACTTTTTGTTTGTAAATACATACTTATTATACATATAAATATCCATGACTCGAAAACAAATGTCCATGCTCATCACACAAATATTTGCTCCTACCGCGATTCGAACCCTAAGAACATAAGGCAGCCTCACTACACAGATTGTGATTAAATTGCCGATAAAATTTTCTTATTATTTCTCACTTTGAATTAAAGAAAACTCACGTGCAGAAAAAATAAGGTGAATACTTATGACTTTCCAGACTGTTTTGTTCGATTTCAAATTATTTTTTTTTATGCAAAAACCAAGGATTAACATCTTTTTTTATTTGACTAAAAAATTCCTCAGTATCCTTCCGAAGTCTAACTATGTAGCGAGTTCATGGCAAAAGGTTCGTCAATAATGGTAAGTACTTCAACTTCAATTCAACATGTCTACAGACATGGGACTGTGCTAACCTCTCTTTACATAACAGATGTGATATTACGATTGTACTTATACATGTCACCGTAAAATTGTCAAATACGTTATATTGTAATATCTCTAGCGATATTGTAAAGTCTCGAATTATTATCAAATGAACATACTGCTTACAACAAAACGCATTATTTTTCGTGAAATGCATGCGATGGTAGTCAACGTGGTGGAGGGAAGGAGGGGTGCCCCTTGCCCAGTGGCACAACTTTCGTGAAAAGATAATGCACCATTCCTGAGAAATACCGATTAATATATATAACATAACCTTAAAACACTTTATATTCCCCCTAAAAAGCGTAGTCGACGGAGCCTCGCTTCGCAGGGCCTAAAGGAACCTAACTAACCTAACGGGGGGGTGCCCCAAGTCCCGATTATGGGGGCAGAGATACTTCCGTATGTTCAGTTGACAATAATTCGAGACATTACAATATCGCGAGAAAAAACACGTTATATTGTAATATAACGTGTTTGACAATTTTACGGCGACATACATAATCCACATTCGATTCAGACTTCAATGACCCGATTTCCCTCTCATTTTTGTATAACAAACAAAACATATTGTGCAAAGGAAGAGCTTTCATTCTCCTATCGATGTATGTAATGGCAGGATTGACTGCTTTATTGAGATCCCTGGCTCCGCTTGTCAATATCATCTGACATACCCCGGCCCCATATACATTTACATGCGGGGTATTGTGCTCCCCATACGTTTTTGTTTTAAGGGATATTGGGGATTCCAGGATAAAGAATTTATTTTTACTGGCTTTATTTTGGCGTAAAACATGGTTTGTGAATATTATGCTTTAGGCGAAATGTGTGATTCAGATTATTTATAATACGGTTACGGTTTTCTTTCTTCCATATTTATATGTATACTAATATTTAAAATAGGAAAGATATTATTGTATTTAAAAAGTACTTGACCGGCTTGAAAGTAAGAAATAAATAAAATAAGAAAGAAAAAAGAGGAAAGTAAACTTTGCGATGAATACCCGTTTCCATATCTATACTAATATTATCAAGCAGAAGAGTTTGTTTGTTTGTTTGGTTGAACGCGCGAATCTTAGGAAATACCGGCTTGAATTGAAAAATTGTTTCTGCGTTAGATGGTCCGTTTATCGAAGAAGGCTATAGGCTACATAACATCACGCTACAATTATTAAGAGTGGAGCAGGAATGAAAAATGTTTCGCAAATGGGGATTATTTTTCCTTCCGTTTGTCTCTCTTATGTGGCGCAGACGAAGTTGCGTGGGTCAGCTAGTGTTTAATAATCCGATTTAAAAAATTCATTCAGCAATGTATAGCTACATTATCAGCGAATAACATTATACCATTTTATCCCCGTACTCCCATGGGAACGGGAACTATAGGGTGAAACCGCGTGACGTCCGCTGGTCATCTGTGTATAAAAGGGAATGTTACTGTAACATTGTGAGAAGCAAAACCGTTAGGTCAATTAAAAAATATTATCTTTTTTGTTATCATGTAAAAGGTTTTGACGTGACAACGTCTAATAAATAGATGAACGCCGGCTGCACGCACGAAAAAGTGTCCCGTTACGCTCTGTCCCGTTACGCTCATTGTAACGTTACGATCGGAGCGTATGTATGCAATCATTTCATTAATGTTTTGTTATGACGTTGTCACGTTAAACTATCGTCCGTTAACCGACTTTACAGACAACTATTTTTTTGCTATGTTTTAGTTTTTCATTTTGGGGTAAAGGCTCCTTCATTTTAGGACGATCAATTATTTTGTAGTTTATGACCTAAATTTAATAGTAGTAATAATTAATGGATTCAGTAAGATCTAAACTTGATATACCAACATCATATTTCATTAAAATTGATGGTCAAAAATGTTTACCTATCACTCAATCGCGCAAAAATAAAGAGAAGATTTATAATAACATGAAACTAGAAATAATAGAGAACAGACTACACTATACTATTGTGCTATATAGTATAGCAAAGTAGGACATAATGCTACACTATATTTATCATGGCGTTCACATTACGCGATATCGCAAGCATTTAAAGTATATAGTCAAGCTCAGTTGACCGCGATCTTGTCTTGCGGTACAGCCGGGGGGGAGGGAGCGGGAAGAGGGCAGCGCGTGATATAGCAGAGCATGTACTCGGCGCATCGCACCAATTTTATAGCGATAGTAAGCAAACAATTAATAGTACAGTACATTGTTAACGTGTCCATAACAATGTATGTTGCGCGATATTGTTGTGCTATGATGTGCTATAACCACTTCATCACAAAGCCGTTAACCAAGCATTCTGTACATCAAACTATATTAATTTACGCAAAAAAAAATCCTAGGAAACAACTTTTTTTTTGATGATTTATAAATCATGTTTTGTGGAAAAACTCACGCACTTAAAACATTGTGCGGATGGATGCAGTCCATCCATCCATATTTCATCATCTCATATATCCATCATATAGAACGGTGGTCGTGAAGGTGTTAAAAGTTAAAATATTACAAAAAAAAACTGGAATTAAAAAAAAACTTGTCAATAAAGTTGTTTGTAATTTTGACCCCAAGCATTTATAGTATGTAGCATGCTCAGAAAGAGTTCAAATAAGTGGGAAAACATTCGCTTGCGGGACGGCTGGGGTAACGAAAGAGGGAGAGGGTGGCGCGTGATATAGCAAAGCATGAACTCAGCGCATCGCACCAATTTTATAGCGATAGTAAGCAAGCAATGTATAGTACAGTACAGTGTTAACGTGTCCATAACAATGTATGGTGCGCGATATTGTTGTGCTATGAGCTATGTATACAGGGTGTAAACCACTTCATCACAAAGCCGTTAACCAAGCATTCTGTACATCAAACTATGTTAATTTACGCAAAAAAAAATCCTGGGAAACAACTTTTTTTTTTGAGGTTATACATCATGTGTTGTGGTAGAACTCAATGTAACGCACTTAAAACATTGTGCTGATGGATGGACTGAATAGAACGGTGGTCGTGAAGGTGTTAAAAGTTAAAATATTACAAAAAAAAACTGGATTTAAAAAAAGAAGTTGTAATTTTGACCCCAAGCATTTATAGTATGTAGCATGCTCAGAAAGAGTTCAAGTTTAAGTGGGAAAAACATTCGCTTGCGGGACGGCCGGGGTAAAGGAGGAGGAAGAGGGCAGCGCGTGATATAGCATAGCATGAACTCAGCGCATCGCACCAATTTTATAGCGATAGTTAGCCAATAATATATAGTACAGCACAGTGTGAACGTGTCCATAACAATGTGTGATGCTCTGTTTTAGACTTTAACGGGTTTTCACTAAATTCAAAGTACTTACGGGAAGAAAATCACGGATATAATCCCGTAAGTACTTTAAGTGTAAATGTATGATGCTTTTATATTATAGCGTAGTCTGAAAACAGCTTTACTCTCTTGGCATTAAAAAAGTCCGCCCACGCCAAGTTGAAACATGTGCAATTTAAAGACAATTTTATTTATTTATAAGGAGGACAAATAAATAAAATTGTAGTGGCATTTTGTAGTTTCAAAACAACAGCTTTTTGCTGAATGAAATTATGTAACACAAGCCTAAAAAAAAAGTTTTTCTGTCTGTTTGTTTGCGGTTCAACAGATGGACCCAAACGGCTGTTATTATTTAGCCACGAGTTCCTTACTCGTGAGACAATAAATATAGTTATATATTTGGTGATTTTACTCTGTTACGGTTACTTTAGAGTAACATCGTGAACGACGTGATCTTGTCCTACAAATAACAAAATAAAATGTCGTCACGTCTTCAATGTAGAAACGACTCACTGCTTCCTAAAGCAAATTGAAACAAATTCCTTAAAGAAAATTACAGTAGTCTCAAGAAAACAGTTTGGAGAAAAATTAAGGCAGGTCTTTATCCCTTACGGTACCCGTCCTACTGCCGACGAGGAAGCGACTAAAACTATCAATTATATCTCCGTGAACAAAACACACAAAAGATTGTCGGTAAAAGAGATACATACATGGTGTAAACAGACTCATCACGAAGCCGTCAACCAAGCATTCTGTACATCAAACTATGTAACTCTACACGCAAAAGTTATTGCTGGGAAACGACTTTTTTTGTACCATTTTAGATAGCACCCAATATAACGCACTCATTGTGTTGTGTTGAATATTACAAGCGTCATGGAGGTATTTTAAGTTTAAGCTCATCCTTCGTCCATCCTTTAATATTTCCGTAGCTAGAAGGTATTATCCAGAATAAAATAATGGTCGCAATGATGGAAAAATATCGTGAGGAAACCGATGATCTAGAACAATAAAAAACGAAAACATGTGACATCTACCAATCCGCACAGGGCCCACGTGGTAGATTATAGCTCATCTCCCCTCATTAAGAGAAAGAAGTGAAAGTTCCCAGAAGTGGAAACATTATACAATGATGATGATGAAGGATCTTTTTACACCTTTTTACACCACAACCCTGCCAAACTAACAACTCGTTTTTAATCTGCATGATTTTCGCTTATCGCTGGCAGTAGTACAGTTGCCCAATACCTTGGAACTATAATGAAAAGTCAAAGTTTTCATATGAAGAGGAACTATAAACGTTTCACAAGGAAATGTACTGATGGTCGGAACCAAAATGAAAGCGCTTGAAGCAAGAAATGATTCTGTTCTTACAAATCTCCTCTTATACTAAAATACCCCTGGCTAAAAATCTATCAATCAAGGCACCCACAGGATTACCGCGGCCCCGGAACATAAAGGGCGAGGAAAGAACATGGATGGGTTTTAGTCAGTAAAAGTCTGACACTCCCTCCCGCTCCGCCCAGAGTGGGAGAAGTCATTTGATGATTTCCCATCCTAAAATAAAAAAGAGAAAGGTTTGTCGGGTTAAGCAGAAGCCAGACTTGTAGGTTGACCTGCGAGATGCCATTCAAAGAAAAAGGCAAAGATATTTAAGGATAATGAAATGAGTGGCGCAAAACATAACACATTCAAATTACACACAGTTGTCAACATTATAAAAGTCTATGCTACATATATTTTTTCATATTGGCAACTTTGTTTCTTCTAGTTACCTTTGATGTTTGTAAAACTAACGAACCCATATTGGATTGGCAGCGGCTTACTTTCTTGATAACAAGACACGCAAAAAAAAGACGTGTGGCACTTGGGGAATGCCGCGGTAAAGCTATTGCATTTGTTTTTTACGGGGGGTGTTAGGTTATTTTCGTTACGGAATTTCTGGATTCGGTCTCCACGCTCAAGGTCCGCGATAGAAGCTATGCAATAGCTTAAAAGGGTATTTTGACACTCTCTATAAATCCTAAAAATAAACTAGAACTCAAGACTAATCCCGCGAAACACATCACCATGGGAACCCTCTCGGAACCAGTGATACCGTTGATTGAAAATGATCCGTATTGCTGCGCGGCACGCAAGACTGAATATCGCTTGAATTCGATCAACCGCCTAGAGGAAAATCGTTGGCGATGCGTATTATTGTATTCAATAATCATTTACGTAGATATTAATACAACAATTGGTGTGTGAAATGTTGATATTCAATCTGATGTGGCTTAATTTAAGAGCTCTTTTACATTATGCTGTTACGATAATTAATTAATTAATTAAAAAGGCCTTTACGATAAAGTATTCTATTATTATGAAAGTATGGGATATTAGTGTAATGTAAAAAAAATACCCATTGGTATCGATTCTGTTGTGCACAAATTAAACTTAATTTAGACTATTGCTATCTTTTACTAAAAGGCAGTGCGATAAAAGGACGGCTATAGCTATGCACTAAGTTAGAAATGTCAAACTGGTTTTTGCCTTGCGCTTCACTGTGTTTTTAGTCGACATGTTTTTACGTGCACCCTTCATTTGTATGGAAATATTAGTTCGAATTAAAGGAGAATGACCGAAGTGGACCAAAATTTGAAAAAAAAAAGAAAAGTTCTGCCCCTAGAATTACTACATAGCTCATTTGAAAGACTGGTTCAAAAGCTTAATTTTCTTCTATGGAACTGAAAAAATCTGTTCCACGGAATCATAGATATTAGCTGAAACGTGAACTTGAAAAAAAGTAGCACATTCACTTGCACATTCAAAATTGTTGAATTAGTCTGAAACTGTGGGTTAGAATTTGATGCACATTGGCACACATAGTAAGTCCAACATTATAAGTGAACCCAGAATGGATTCAACCCTGGGGGCAGCAGTTTTTTTTTTGGACCAGAGCCCATACATTTTTGGTCATTCTCCTTTGACGGCTATATGTTACGTCCGTCTCTTTCTGGTTTTATTAGAAAGAAAAAGATAGCAATAGCCTAAATAAAGTTTAGTTTGTGCACAACAGAATCAACACCAGTGTCTGTATATTAAATAGGATCCTCAAATTAGAGGTCCCAAATCATGAAATCAGGTTTCCGTGAGTTCTTGCTTAAACATGCATCGGGAGAATAATGATTATCAAATAAATAAGTAAGTTACCTAAAATTCGTTCATTTATTATTGAAGTAGAAAAAAAGAACTATTTTTAACTAGTAATTATTATTTCAAACAACGAACGGAAAACATATTATTTCAACTAGTAAAACTAGCAATTTCGCGTTTTTTTGTTACAGGCCTCTTAAGAATTATTGGCCTGTTTGTTCCGCTATATTGATGTAAATAAATCGTAATCGCAAAAAAAAAATGTTCGCATAACTCGTCAAAATGTAGGGAACAGCTGATTTTTTTTTCGCGATTTCAAGGTTCGTCCCATAGAAAAAGTTGTTCAAAATGATGAGTACAATGACCCCTTTTCGGGTTTAGTATAAACAAAAAATAATGTTGTATACTTGTTATACATGTAAACAACCATGACTCGGAAACAAATGATCAACCTTGGATTGACCAGCAGTTGTGTTATTATTTAATTCTTTTACATTTGGTTGTTATAAATAAATATGTAATGTAGTGAAACCATGATCTACCTGCCCTTGTCCCACTCTACTTGGGGTAACAACACGTTTTAATCTTCCATTCCCTCTGTCAGACGTCACGGCATCATTTACTCCTTTTTCTTTGATATCATTCCTCACACAATCCATCAAATAAAAAAAAACACGTGGACACCAGTCCACGACACAGGCCGTGCTTAGTGTGGCACTAGATGGCACTGTGTGATAACGTCCAGCAATTTTTATTTATTTATTCAGTTACACTGGAAGCCGACTCCAATATAGTTGAGAAATGTAGTATCTTTTTCCTTTCTTAGGACCTTACACTACCAGGCTTTCACTAGTCTCCGAACCATTAGCCTATCGTACTGTACGTATCGTATTATTATTTATAATATTTACTCACATTACCAACTGAACACCGCTAGCGTTTTCTCTAATGATGATGACCTCTTCAACTCGAAATAATATTTCAGATCGTTTATTCAGGCTCTAATTTCGACCTTTATAAATTTAGAATTTCTCCTAATATCCTACATCCCCGACAATAGGTAAACGAAACCGGTCTTAATGTTTCCCAAGAAAACGTTTTATCCGTAAATGTTCTTTTATATAGGGTGTAAAACACCTCTTCACGAAGCCGAAAGGTACTTGTTCTCCCCATCATTGCGATCATTTTTTTGTACTACACCGTACCTGGGAACCTTCTAGTTACGGAGATATGAGGCGTCAAAGTTACAACTTTTTGACATTTTTAAGTTACAAGTTTTTTTTGTAAGATTTTGACTTTTAACTCCTCCACGACCCCCGTACTATTCAATCCATCCACCAGCGCAATGTTGTAAGTGCATTACATTGAGTTTTACCACAAAACATGATTTATAACCTCAAAAAAAAAAGTTGTTTCCCAGCAAAAATGTTTGCATAAAGTTACTTAGTTTGATGTACAGAATGCTTGGCTAACGGCTTTGTGATGAGGTGGTTTACACCCTGTATAATCCGTTAAATGATAACTGCTCTGAACCAAAAACAGACACAAGCGGATCAAGCGTCAAACCAAGCCTCAATTCAAGACTTTTAGGTCTATGTTCACCGAGAAGATAACAGCCCGATTATCTAAAAACAGCTGTAATTGTGACATATTCCCATACAAAAATGTGTTTTAAACAGCTGTTTTTAGATAATCGTCCGTCATCTTTTTGGTGAACATGGACCTTAGTCTTGTACAGGACCAATTTCGTTATTTTTTTTATTATTCTCTCTTTGTTTACTTTTAATAATTTTATTGTTATTTGACGATTTTGTTTTTGTGGGCTAATTAATGTTTTTTCTTTCTTTCAGATATAACAACTATAATCGCCAAAGGTGCAAAGCAGGTAGGCAAGGCAGGGATTCCATACTTCGAACGAGCTCCTATTACCCTAAGCGTTCGTTTACTAAGAAATTGTCACCTATTGGAGAAACCCAATAACCCTTTGTCTTACGTTAGGCTGAAACGTCTAACGGCCATTTTCAATAACTTACTAACAGGTAACGGAAGGTTGCTATCTCTGTCTGTATGACATTTAACTTACGGAACGTTAGAAACAAAAGTCACAGGAAAACTTTCTTTGTGTTTTCTAGTGGCAGATATGAGACACGGATAGGATACTCCAGGCTAATTTTGTTTATAGAAACACAGATAGCTACGAGACGTAGGTATATTAACTAACAGTTATTCGTAAGTAAGTTATAGAAATCAAACGTAAAAAGGCATGTGATGAGGTTAGAGGGATAGTAGACAGGTCTACAGTTTTGTTTTTTGTTTTCAAGCATTCTAGTGGCATCTGCCGAAGATATTCTTCCAGCTAGCGGAATTAAAAGGTAGGAACTAAACAAAGGACGTATAAGTGAACCCTCTTCGCCTTATTATAAAAACTTCCATAAGTACCAGGTTTAAACCAGAACTAAAAGGTCTAAGTTTAGTACGGTACGAACGTTAGTTCGTTCATTCATATTACAAATCGAAGACCAACAAAGGACTAACTAGTACCAAAGAAAGTCTCTGGTCTTAACATTTTCCACAGATTATAAGCAACAAAATATTCAATCTATTTATTCACACGTTCTATGCGCCGTTCCTTTTTACAAAATGTTGTAAAGTAAATTAAAGAAAAATATTTCATCGTTGACGTTTGACAATTTAGTACCATAGTTAAACTATTCACGGTGGTCTAACTTTGGTACCATAGATAGTTCTAGGACTAGCGATAAACTTTGTTTTGTAATAACGTTTTTTCAAGTTCATGGTTTAAACCTAGTACTAAACCCGGTACTATTTTAAGACCACGTTTTGTAATAAGACGGTCTGGGTTATATCACGTGAAACTACCACTTTCCTTTACATTGTTGGACACCTCAGACACCCCAAAACCTTGAAACCTATTAGGAAATTTGAGTACAAAAGGATTCTTGACAATCGTCATTTTGTCACGAAATGGCACAGTTCTCACTATAGAAATAATTTGAATTTCTTGGTCCTTTCCAACTTTGTTAGTTTTGTGTTGGTCCTGGGCTGGAACATACGGGAGGTTGATTGGAGAAGGCGCGTTTCTACGGTCATCATTGTCTCATTATCTTCTTGCCATTGTATCAAGTTATTTGTTTTTTGTTCCATTCTTCTCCGCCAGACTTACACTTCTTAGGTACGAGTACTTTGAACTGGCTAAGACATAATTTGTGAATGATACATAAAAAAAAAAAAGTATCAGACGGCCCGAATGGTGTAGCGGTAGTGAGGCTACCTAATGTTCTTAGGGTTCGAATCCCGGTAAGAGCAAATGTTTGTGTGATGAGCATGGACATTTGTTTCCGAGTCATGGATGTTTATGTGTATGTATTTACAAACAAAATGTGTATATAGTATGTAGTAAATCAACCATCTGGTGTCCACGATACAACAAGCCTTGCTTAGTGTGGCACTAGATGGCGCTGTGTGTAATGTCGAGCGTAATTTATTATTTATTTATACACAAGTGTTATAAGCGCACAAGTGCACAGTCAAATCCCGTGCGCGGTCCCGGGTAGCGCGAAGCGACTTGTGACGTCAGGCGTCACGCGCGTGATTACTCTATTTCTACACTATAATATTATAAAGAGGAAAACTTTGTTTGTTTGTTTGTAATGAATAGGCTTAAAAACTACTGGACCGTTTTTAAAAATTCTTTCACCATTCGAAAGCTACATTATCCACGAGTAACATAGGATATATTTTATCCCCGTACTCCCACGGGAACGGGAATTACGCGGGTGAAACCGCGTGACGTCCGCTAGTCATTTATATGTTTCCTTCACAACCACAACACACGTGGGCTACATAACATCACACATCATGTAATCCCTGAAGAGTAAGGCAGAGATGTAACTAATAGTATACCCAGATTTCGCCAGTTATGTTTAAATACCATGTGATAGGGGGCGAGCCTATTGCCATCAAACGGGCATATATCCAGACTACGTGACTGCTACTGAGAAATTCTTGATGTAAAACCCAATAATTATTATATATATATATTAAATTGATGGCCGACCCGGGAATCGAACACAGGATCCCAACCTCAGCACTCAAAGGTGAGAATACGTGCAAAAATGCCCTTACCGTAAAGTGTAAACCGATTCTTTTATTGAATTTAAAATCACTCTTAAAGAGGAGCTTTTATTGAATATTTCGCCCGATTTTGACTGCTGCATTTTTGACAATATTTCGTTTTTTTCATTCTATTGTATACTGAAATTCCATTTGTTGCACTGCTATGGACATTTACGATCAATATAAAGCTATATAGGTTGTGAGCAATTGATAGTATACACGGATACGTACCATGTGCATGCATGTTTTTTCATTGTAGGTACTTTCAAGTATTCCAATCGTAGTTTTTCAACACGTTTGTCATTCACTCTGAATGCTTCGTTTCTGTTGTAAATTACTGCCTCATCAGTTTCGTGTTCACAAGTAAAAAATGTATTGATACCTGAATAAAAACCACCAAGTACTTTATGTTATGCCTATTAAAAAGTGAGAGAGTGCGAGTGCGAGAGTTGAGAGCAACGGTGGCCCAGTGGTGGCGGCCCCGACTTACGAACAGTAAGTCGGGGCCGCCACCACTGGGTTCGAACCCAGACAGGCGCATTACTTTGTGTAATTTATTTCATCACCGCTGCTCTCAAAACGGTGAAGGAAAACATCGTGAGGAAACCGGCATGTCCTAGAACCAAAAATTCGAAGACATTTGTGACATTTACCAATGATGATGATGATAATTAAAAAGTACTTTGAGAGTGCATACATAATAATATTAAAATACCAAATGAAGTGAAAACAGTAACCATGGAGATAAGTCTCCATATAAGCCTACGTGAAATAAAATATTTTGATTTTATTGTGCAACATGGCCTTACTTAAAGCATTATTTACGGAATACGCAAAAAACTCAAAGGAATCGTCAATAACAGGTTATTCTGTATAAACTTTGCGACGATTTTCGTAACGAAATAAATACAACAAAAACATTCAAACGATTTCTATTACAATAACTTCCCGTATATTTCCCACCCCGTTCGTGAAGCTAAGTAAAATAGTGGACGTCTTTGCAGTATTAGTTAAATGCGAGGGACATTTAAACCAATTTGTTGGCATCTTTCATTCTTAGTTGTCTCTTGGCTTCGACAACTCTTTGCTACCGACAACTATTTCTTCATTAATTCTGTTTCTGTTGCTTCTTATAATGTTTTTAGCTGTTTAAATTATTTTTATTTTGTATCATAATTTTACTTTGGAAGAATGGAGGGAGCTCTTTGATCTGGAAAAATATGAGTGTTGAAGTGACGGCCATAAAAACACATTGTATCACGGCCGTTTTCTTCGAAAGATTAGGCAGACATCCATAACATACCCACATTTTCCAATTATGTAAGGAGCGAGCCTTTTGCCATCAGCCGAGCAAGAATCCAGACTCCTGCTACACTATGCTTGCTAAGGTTTTTCACTAAGTTTACTTTTTATAAGTGTTATAATCATACTTTAACCATTGTTTAATTTTATGTTTTGTCTTGTCAGGTTTATAAATGCTTTTTCGTTCGTTTCAAATTCATTACGAAAAAACTACGAAGCACTTTCTCCGGCCTTAAAAAAATTATTTCCAATAAATTTTCGTAGTGTTACTTAGTTTGGTCTACATAATGCCAGATTGATAGATTTACACCTTATAGGTATCATTTAAAATCAATCTTTAGGTTAAGCCGTGTTTGCCTAGGTTGGTCTGTGGATGGGTGACCTCCCTTACATACCGAGTTTCCTCCGTGCCTCGAAAAGCACGTTAAGCTGTTGGTCCCGGCTGTCATTTGTAGATCTTTGACAGTCGTTACAAGTAGTCAGTGGCCCAAAAACTCTGACAACCGGTCTTACCAAGGGGTATCGTATTACCCCAGTTACTGACTGGGTTGTGGAGGTCAGATAGGCAGTCGCTCCATGTAAAATACTGGTATTCATCTGCATCCGGATGGACTGGAAGCCGTCCCCAATATTGTTGAAAAAAGACTGCGCAGATGATCAGGTATCATTTAAAAGGGTTTGCAGAGCAAAATACGAAAACAATATTCTTATTAAAGTAGTTATTAGTAAAATCAATAGTTTAAAAAGTCAATAGTTTATTTTTATAAAAGCTTGTTTTTAAAATTCTTCGTTTAGGCTCTCTGCAAACGCCTACACCTCTAGTTTTCCATAATATCTCAATCGATCTTTCGTTATATTTGAAACTGGCATTCCTACACTTTAGTCTTATCTCAGAGATCAAAAGCGTAATCTCCATAACTCAAAAAGTTTTCAAGTAAAATTGCTTTCAGTCCAAAGAATTCGAAAGGTATTAAATCAAAATTGTTCGATTGGTAGAAAAGCTATCCCTTTTTGGTATAAGAATAGATTTGGTACTAATTTATGAACACTTGCGTAAACTGTAATTTAAATTGGTAATACAGGGTGTATTTCACCTCATCACAAAGCCGTTAACCAAGCATTCTGTATATCAAACTAAGTAACTTAACGCAAAAAACATTGCTGGGAAACAACTTTTTTTTTGAGGTTATAAATCATGTTTTGTGGTATAACTCAATGTAACACACTCAAAACATTGTGCGGATGGATGGATTGAATAGTACGGGGGTCGTAGAGATATTTAAAGTAAAAATCATGCGATAAAAAGTGGTATTTAAAAAAAAGGTTGTCAAAATCTTGCAACTTTGACCCCCAATATCTCCGTAACTAGAAGGTTCCCAGGTATAGTGTGGAACAAAAAAATGATCAGAATGACGAGTAGAACAAGTGCCTTTCGTATTCGTTAAGAGGTGTTTTACACCCTTTAGATATTATGACAAGTATGACAACAGTATCGAAAAATTACAAATCGATTTAGTCCGTCAGTTAGATTATTGAAAAATAATGGCAAGGTTTTTTTTGTTTTTGTAAATCAATGAATATTGAAAAAGATATACCGCATCAAAACTCGGGAGTGGGGGCTCGTTACGTCAGAACTAGCTAAAAGTTATACCTAGGCGTGACGTATTGGGATTGTTTGAAAAGCGTCGTATCTTCGTCACTTTTGATTTACGTGAGAAAAGAAAAAATACGTGTCAAATATTTTTTAATAATCTACCTGACGGACTAAATACATAGTTTTTATTGTTGTCTACCCTATTATCATGTTTTAGAACTAGAACATCAGTGTCCCACAGAACCAAATTCCAATTCATTCTAATACGAACTTAAACAACTTAAAGCTAAAATTGAAAGTTGACTAACCAGTGATTAATGTAAAGTATCTTTGTCAGAATCTATGTGTCTAGTAACTATGGTGTCGTGATAGTATCATCATCATCATTATCATTTCAGCCGAAAGACGTCCACTGCTGGACATACGCCTCCCGCAAGTGTCGCAACCTTCACCAGGTTTTCGGTCCACCTTCCGGTCCGGAGGCATTGATAAAATTCAACCACTGCTTCTAAGTTTATCTTGGACTTCACCACAGATATAAAGGGTGTAAACCACCTCATCACAAAGCTTTTAACCAAGCATTCTGTACATCAAACTAAGTAACTTTACGCAAAAAATATTGCTGGGAAACAACTTTTTTTTTGAGGTGTATAACCTCAAAAAAAAAGTCATGTTTTGGGGTAGAACTCAAGGTAACGCACTTAAAACATTGTGCTGATGGATGGACTGAATAGTACAGTGGGTGTCGTGGAGGTGTTAAAAGTTAAAATCTTATACAAAAAAACTTATAGTTTAAACAAAACTTGTCAAAAAGTTGTAACTTTGACCCCCCATATCTCCGTAACTAGAAAGTTCCGAGGTATGGTGCAGAACAAAAAAATGACCGCAATGATGGGGAGAACAAGTGCCTTTCATCTTTGTGAAGAGGTTTTTTACACCCTTTAGATAGACCTAGATAACGCAGATTAACAACTTCGCGTGTCTAGTTTACGATCAAAAATACGATAAATGATCGTAAGTGACCACTTTCGCTCTCAGTCTGCATCGGTGTATAGCGCTTGTCAGACGTCAGTTTTGAAATTACGGCAAAGATATCCAAAAACTAGCACATCGACGGCGCGCGGCGGCGTCTTTGAATCGATTTGATTTTTCCATCATTATGCGCTTAGTTTTTATACAGATCGTGATACTAACATAGGTGAAGAAAAAACATCGTTGGTATAGTGGCCGCAAGTCCGATTTCTGAGCATGAGGTTCGATTTGATTCCCAGGTTGAGCAGTGTTATTTTGTTTTTCCATCAGGAATATTAAGTAGCAGCCACGGAGTATGTATTTGAGCCCAATTGATAGCAATAGGCTCGCTCCTTTCTGTTACATGGGACTTAAACATAACTGGTGAAATGTTGGATGATTTGATGTATTATTTTCTATTATACACCGTGTTTCTGGACGATATCCATAAACTTCGACAGGTCATTGTACAGTCACGTCTAATAATATGGTATACACTTTCCTTAATAGTATAGCTATTTTCGCGAGAAATAACGATTATTGAGCCAAGAATTTTTATCAGCGACTAGCTGTCCCACGCAACTTCGTCTGCGTCAAAAGTACTACCTACCTATTACTACCTAACTACTACTACCTACCTACTACTACCTACCTACTACTACCTACCTACTACTACCTACCTACTACTACCTACCTACTACTACCTACCTACTACTACCTACCTACTACTACCTACCTACTACTACCTACCTACTACTACCTACCTACTACTACCTACCTACTACTACCTACCTACTACTACCTACCTACTACTACCTACCTACTACTACCTACCTACTACTACCTACCTACTACTACCTACCTACTAATTTTTACCGTTTAAACCTTCCCAGGACTTCCACAAATCATTCAAAGTCAAAATGAGCCAAATCGGTCCAGCCGTTCTCGAGTTTTAGTGAGACTAACGAACAGCAATTGATTTTTACATATACAGGGTTTATTGTCTGTTTATTTTTATATAAACAGACAATAAAAAATCAACTCTCCATACATATGTCCGAACAGCTGATTGAGTTTTGCATGAGAAGTCGATTTTTTTTTGCCTGCTTTCCCAAAAGTCGTTGAACAAATGTTGTTGTTTATGATGTTAGTTATCTACTCCTGCGAGGTTGTTGGTGTTTTACAAATAACCCTGTATAGATAGATAGATATAATCGCTCAACTTGTAATATGCTTGCTTACATAGTGTGAATTTAATGCATGTTTTAAATTTCGTCTCATTCAGTTCAAGAATACTTTGTGGAATTTTATTAGAGCATCTTAAACAGTATCCCATGAAAGATGGGTTCAGCGTTGGTCCTATAGTAAAAGTTGTTTGTTATCATGAGCACAATCACGTGTTTAAGTATCGTACACTAATTACCAGTCACCCTATATAATCGAACTCATAGTTCGTGCCAGTAACTAGTGGTATACATCTTTTATTTTTCTCTAGAGTTTCTATGGACGGTGGCGAATTCCGGACTTCAATATGCTTTGAAGTTGTGAACGAAAGGTTGGCTACGAGTTCTGCGCACAATATTGTGTTTGAAGAATGCAATTGAAAGCAGCAGTGGTAAAACGAAACGAGGCATAGGAATATCGACTTTATTGGTGGGTTTTTGTTCTCAGAACAATATTCGGCATAGTCTTATAAAAATATGAAAGAAGGGCTAGACAAAAAGACAGGGCAATTGATGATGAAAAGGTCTAAAATGAATTTGAAAATTACCGTTAAGTTCATGTCACCCCTGGTGTAAATCTGAATAAAATGTAGAAACATGTGGAACGCTCTCAGATGACTTATGACTTGTGGATTCCCTCAGGAGACATTTTTAAGCCAGGAGTACCTAAATGTCTGTACAAACCCAGAAAAAGGGGAGGGGGGGAGGTGTAAAGCGTTACGCTTTACATTCTCTTTGAAAAGTACCCCATTTTAAATGCATCATCATCTTTTGAGCCGAACACATCCACTGCTGGATATAGGCCTGCAAGCATTCAAACTCAAACTCAAAGCATTTATTTCAATTAAACCAGTTTGCGGCAGTTTTGAATGCCAAAAATACAAAAAAGCAAAACTACAGTCACAGTCACAAGGCATAATAACTTGAGAAAGTACTGTAGGTTGCCAATGGGCAACTCCAGTACTTTATCCATCCATCCATAGAGGTACATAGAGATGGCATTCTCTAGCGTAGATCTCTATGGAGAAGAACGGGCAAGAAACTCCATGGACACTCTTTTAGATCAAAATATTGTTGCAAAATCTTGATTAGATCATTTATGTTGTGATTATATATATATATACGTGAGAACGATGTAGAAAAACGTACACAGGTTTGTACTTTATAGAATTTTTCAGCAACAGGCAGGAGTTAGGTTAGCTATGTCCGCTTGATGTCAATAGGCTTGCCCCCTATTAGACTGAAACATAAAGTAACGTGTGTGATTGAAGGTACCTCTGCTTTACCCTTCGCGGATTGCCGACTAAACGTGATGGTTTTGGATTATCTATACTAATATTATAAAGCGGAAGAGTTTGTTTGTTTGATTGTTTGGTTGAACGCGCTAATCTCAGGAACTCCTGATTCGAAATGAAAAAAATCTTTTTGTGTTGGATAGTTTATTTATCGAGGAAGGCTTTAGGCTATATAACATCACGCTACAATTATTAGGAGCGGAGCAGGAATGAAAAATGTTGCAAAAACGGTTTTTTTTTTCCTTTTGTTTTTTTCTCTTGTGTGACTCAGACGACGTTGCGCGGGTCAGCTAGTTATCAATAAACTCGCGAGCAGGCTAATGGAATATGAGTTTCTAATGCATCGTAAACAAACATTAGAGGATTTGCGAGAGAGGATCGAGAGCAGCGATCATGAGCAGGAAGCTGTGCTATCAAAGATTGCCGGTTTAAGCGGTTAGGATATGCGGAAATTAAGTCTTTATCGTCTCGTTCCGACGTGAATTTTTGGAAAACGAGCCCAGTTCTTGAAAGATTTTTTTTTATAAAAACTGTACATTGACAATGAAGTTGAGTAATATATAATAATAATAATATTTTATTAATTAAAAAAACATACAGAGTTTGAAATACGGTTAATATTTGGTTTACAGAAATGAAATATCAAACGGACAAAAGTTGTATTGTTTAATTTGCAAATTCTGTACAAGAATGATAGGTACTCTACCTCTAAAGCTAGGGTATGCCTGTATTTTAAGATGTAATTTACGGCCAATAATCAACAAAAACTTGTATTGCAAGGGGACTGTGTCATTCTACTGTCTGGTATTTATAAAAATGTGTGAGAGTGTGTGAGTGAGTGTGTAAGTGTGTGTGTGTGTGTGTGTGTGTGTGGGGTGTGTGTGTGTGTGAATGTGTTCAGAAGATATTTTAGTTTAATCCCGTAAGTCACAGTTAAGTTTATGTTGGCAATCCTCACACGTTAGTTAGCGTGGTCGCCTAAATGCACAGGCACACTAATAATAAAATTTTAAAATCCAACCTTATGGCATGCAACCTTGTGATATTGACGAGTAAGCTAAATTAAAACTAGGACAAATGTACGTAAACCGTGCAAAAACGTTGCCCCACACCAGTAACAAACAACAAACTAACAAAACACAAACAAACAAACAACAACAGAACAAACACACAAACACAAACAAACATAAACAGACAAAAACACAACAAAAATTACAAATACAAACAAAAACAACAAATAACAAATATTTAAAAATCACATTCACAAACAGTCAGACCTGCATCAATTATATATGTCACCGTAAAATTGTCAAACACGTTATATTACAATATAACGTGTTTTTTCTCGCGATATTGTAATGTCTCGAATTATTGTCAATTGAACATACGGAAGTATCTCTGCCCCCATAATCGGGACTTGGGGCACCCCCCCCTTAGGTTAGTTAGGTTCCTTTAAACCCTGCACTCGGAAATAGGGGCCTCGCGAAGCGGGGCTCCATCGACTACGCTTTTTAGGGGGAATATAAAGTGTTTTAAGGTTATGTTATATTAATCGGTATTTCTCAGGATGGTGCATTATCTTTTCATGAGAGTTGTGCCACTGGGCAAGGTAGACCCCCCTTCCCTCCACACCGTGTAAGTTGACTACCATCGCATGCATTTCACGAAAAATAATGAGTTTTGTTGTAAGCAGTATGTTCATTTGACAATAATTCGAGACTTTACAATATCGCTAGAGATATTACAATATAACGTATTTGACAATTTTACGGTGACATATACGCCATACCGGTTGGCCATATATGTTCCGTGTGGGAATCAATCCCGCAACACGTAACACAGCAGCCACTGCCCTAACCGTGCCGTCAAGTTCCCATCGGCAGAAATGACAAACTATCTAAACCCTTTTAACTTTGATTTCCTACTTCAGTAGCGAAGGGTAATATGATTATATTATTAGTCTATAGAATACTTACTGTGCCTTTTTTCGAAGAGAATCTGGTAGGAATCGGGTTGTGTGGAACCTTCGCCACTGCCATTTAATCCTTTAATGCGACTATTTTCAAATAATTCTTTCTTAGTTCTCACATCTATTGTAATTAATATGAGATAGCAAAAAAACAAAATTAATATTGGTAAAAAATGGCAAAAGTTTGTACAAATATTTCACTCACTAGTACTTGGTAGTACATTCCGCATTCCCCTCGCACTCCTCATATTTCACACGCCATCGATCCTTGAATACAAACCTATAAATAAATCTAGAAATGGTTCGTATAAATAATGTTTTGAGTGCTACTCGCATGAAATGAGAAGTGTGATAGAAAAAATTTCGTTTCCACTCCGCCTTTTCGTATATTCACGAGCTGTATCGAGATCTTGGGTGTGTTTCTCAAATTTTCTAGGCACTCCTAGAAGTATTTGTTTGGCCGTGGCAAGTAGATCCTCTTATTGCTTCTGTATTTGCGAATAATATGTATCCAGCCTTGAAATATTCATATTCTCATTTGAGTTTGTTTTAAGGATATGAAACGTTAAAATAAAGCCCATTATTTATATTATCATGGCTCGCTGACAAGCAAACTTCATTTGTTTATGGATTTTTTTTTAAGATTATAAGACACAGCTACTCCTAAGCAGAGCTAATCTGTTTTTTGGTAAAACAAACGCTGTATGAAAACTTTATACAAAGTTAGAAATTGATGTTTCTTTTTCGATGAATGACAAGAGGAAAAAATGATTTAGGCCATTTTACCACACCGACAACATAATAAAACCACGAAACCAACTTCCATAAAAGTTGTCATCCAACCAAACCGCTTCGGGGGTTCGCGATACAAAAGTTTGAGAAACTTTGAGTATGCAGTACCTTTTATTGAAACACATTATGTTCCAACGAAGGCCTCAGTACTTCCTCGTTACCCCGAAGGTAAGAGGGGGAGTATTTGAAAAAAAGTTTATTAACATTTTGGGAAACATTGGCACTGGTGAATGAGAACTGGGTCATAGTTACCGTACAGACTAAATTGAATTTTGGTGAGCGAGAATTTTGGGGTTCTTAGACAAAGGTTGCCGGGTTTTAGGGTGGTTGTGGAGGTATTGCTTTTGAAGTTTTGTTTGGTACGGAATGTGGCAAGATACCACTTACCAGTAGACGGAACCGTTTACTTTAAGCGATATAAGACGTCTTACTTACGGCGCCTTACTTTGTGTAATTTATTTCATTGCTTTCAAAACGGTTAAGGAAACCGGCATATCCTATTTCAAAGATAAATGTGACGTTTATCAACTCAAACAAGGCCTCTTTTTGAGAAAATATCTTGAACCCAGCAGTGGGAATATTACAGGCTGATTTTACCGTCATAAGACGACTTAAATGGCGAATTTATTTGAAATAAGAATCATTAACCTTTTGTTTTTTTAGGATGAGAAATCATCAAATAACTTCTCCCACTCTAGGCGGAGCGGGAGGGGGTGTCAGACTTTTACTGACTAAAACCCATCCATGTTCCTTCCTCGCCCTTTATGTGCAGGGGCCGCGGTATCTCTTTCGAACAGGCCCGCAACCCCGGCAGGCAGTATCATTAACCTTAGTTTTCAATCAATCAGTAGCCAAGTAGTTTTCAATTATTTCAACTATCACTACTCATAACTATTACTTAAGTAACGTCAAAATTACTTGAGAGCCCTCCAAGGCGCTCGTCCTTCGGAACTTCATAGCGTTTCAGTTTGGGAGGAGGCGTGGTGCTCCTTAGCAACAAACACAGCCTAAATTCTATTATACATATATATTAAAACACGTGTTACTAGAGGAGTAGCTCGGGCCTAAATATTAACAGCCACTGGGGTCGATTTTAGGCGCGTTTGCTTAGGTTGGTCTGTAGATGGGTTCCTATTACATACCGAGTTTCCTCTGTACCTCGAAGAGCATGTTAAGCCGTTTGTTGGTCCCGGCTGTCATTTATACAGCGTGTTATGTTAAATGCTCAAAACCTCAAACACCCCAAATGATTGACCTAAAACTGAGAGAAAAAAAAAACATTTAAAATTTGTACTGTTTTAGTTTTACTGGCAAGAACTATTAGTATCCCGCGTATGAGACAATTTAAATTGGACGACAACCATTTGTGTTTGTTTGTTTACCTATTTTGCCGGGTTTGCGCACGTGATGGCTTGACCTACTAATAAATAGACAGGGCAAGTTTTGTAATGAATATTTTTTTGAATAATGTGACCTATATTAAAAAGTGGTTCAATTTATTCTGCCCGTGATTCTGATCAAACTATTTTGAGGTTTTGCACATTTAACGTTACAAGTTGTAGATATTTGACAGCCGTTACAGGCAGTCAGTTGCCCGAAAGTCTGACAACCAGTCTTACCCAGAACCTATTAACTGGGTGGTGGAATGTGAAGGTCAGATAGGAAGTCGCTCCATGTAAAATACTAGTATGTTCGATCAAGCTTTATGGTTTACAGTTTAACCTACAAATTACATTGTAAAATGTAAACCAAATAGCTTGCTCGACCAAACATAATCATACTTAGGATGCGAACCCCACCATAGTTGAAAAAAAAGCTAGGCAAATGAAAACACGTTTTAGTTGAAGTCACAATAAAATCATTCTAAATAACCAAACCTCGGAAATGTACGGCCGTAATAGGAAAATACGCCGCAAACAAAAGAAGCATATTTACAAACAACTAATTGAGCTCAATGTGCCCGAAATAACCACAAAGTACACTTAATGCTATTGGCTGGAATAGGGCACGATTTGCTGCCTCATCGCCTATTAGCGTCAATCAACATGGAAACGGAAATTGGTAATGGAATACTTGCTAGAAGCCTTTTGTAGGAGTTAAGTATAGCCACTCTTTCTTTAGTAAACCACTTTGTATAAAAAAGATTTTATGTTAGTTACCCAGTGTTTGGATTTGCGGCAGGTTTATGGTGATAAGCTGGCCCCTTTTTAAATAGGACTTAGGCTGAGGCTACACTAGGTAGCGATTTGCGATGCGACTGGAAGAGCGAAACGAGAACGACGTAGTATGGCTACATTACAAGCGAGATTCTTCGCGTATTTTCTAATAAATCCGCTTCAATTTCGCTATGTTGGTGTAGCCGATGCCGTGATTACAGTATCTAATATTATTCCGATCACATCAAAGTAGTATATAAAAATTATAAAAACTATATTATTATATATTAGATTGTAGTAGTAGTAGTATTAATTAACTTGTTTTAATCGCTCATGTGTCGCAGGTCGCGTCGCGGCCTAGTGTAGCCTCAGCCTTAACTGGCAAAATGCGAGTATAGCTACGAGTACTTATGCCCCTGCCTAACGATTTGTAGATTATAGGTGTGATGAAGAAAGTTTTATAAATAGTGTTAGCTGTGTGTGTTTACTTTCTGTTAATTATTTCACTCAAACTGCTTTACTGAACTCAACATTATAATTAAAAGAGGAGCAGCTATAATCAGCATCAGTTATATCTGATGCTAATTTTGTTCGAACGCAATGTAAATTGACATTGAATAAATACATTGAATTGAATTTGTCCACAAATGTTGTAGAAAAATAACAATACTTCGAAAACTTACGACCAAACCGTAGGAACATTATAACAGGTGTAGTTAAAAAGCTTTTTCAGAGCTACCTTTAAAACCTTAAGAGAAAATACGTGACTGATACCTCTCTACTTATTTTAGGGTAGAAAGGTTAATGAGTCCATCCTGTGAGTACCCAATAAGTAAACGTAATGTCCGGAATTCCCTTCTTAATTATATTTTCTAAAACATTCCACCGTAATTAGAAATAACGATCGCAAATGATGCGTCAGTCTCCATCAACGCCATAAACATGGATAAAGCCCCGTTCACAGCCTCGGGCAATGCGACTTGCGACGCGACTTGCTTGCTTCAAGCAACATCGCGTGTTATCTGCGTCTGTCTCATGAGCGAGCGTCAGTCTAAAAAAGGTGAAGTCAAACCGGTACGGATGGATTCCAAACTGAACTCCGGACAACAGGTTTAGGATCCGTTCGGTTTGAATGAGGCGGTGGCTGCCAGCATGTTTGAAACAATTTATTTTAACTACCCCGCAGTCGCTGCCTAAAGACGCACGTCGATTGAGCGTGCATGTCGTGGCCGAGCGGTTATCCAAAATGGCGTCCCATAACATAGAATTGATATTCCATTTTCCAAATTAAAACGGACTCTCCGAGTTTTGTACGACATTATGTAACAAGTACCTTTTCGCACATTTTGATTAGGAGTCAACGAAGCGTTACTCGATGGAGAATTCATTAATTTCCCTGATTATAATTAATTTTAAAAGAGTGCTTTATGGATGAGTTCATGGTTAAGTTCTCGAACAAAATGCTGTGAAATGAGATGAGGAAAAACAGTAATTTAATTGTTTATTGAAACATTTCTGGGAACGTCACATCTTCATTGTATACTAGCTTTTACCCGCGGCTTCGCTCGCGTTAAGAAGTATTTTTACGGGTTTACTTTTTCCAATTACAGTTCAATCAGTCGAAAAACGCAAAAGATTTTTATAAGCTTTCATCTCTTATTTTATACCCTTAGGGGTGGAATTTATCAAAATTCATAGTGGCTTTATGCATGCAAAGTCTCAGCCCGATCGGTTTAAAATTGACAAAGTTTCATCCCCTATTTTATCCCCTTAGGGGTAGTATTTATCGAAATCCTTTCTTAAGGGATGCCTACGTACGTCATAGTAGCTGCATGCATGCAAAGTCTCAGCCCGATCGGTTTAAAATTGACAAAGTTTCATACAAAGTTTGATCCCCTATTTTATCCCTTTAGGGGTGGAATTAAAAAAAAAACTTTTTTAAGAGATGACTACGTTATCTACGTTATAGTAGCTTTATGCATGCAAGGTCTCAGCACGATCGGCTAAAAATTGACAAAGTTTCATACAAACTTTCATCCCCTATTTTATCCCATTAGGGGTGGAATTTATCATAATACATTTTTAAAAGATGCCTACGTCATAGTAGCTTTATACATGCAAAGTCTCATTCCGATCGGTTTAAAACTGACAAATTTTCATCCCCTTTTTTATCCCCTTGGGGGAAGAATTGATCAAAATCCTTTCTTAGCGGATGCCTACGTCAAAACATCTACCTGCGTGCCAAATTTCAGCCCGATCCGTCCAGTGGTTTGGGCTGTGCGTTGATAGATCACTATGTCAGTCAGTCAGTCAGTCACCTTTGAGTTATATATATTGAGAAGAAGAAGAAGAAGATAGAAGAATAAGAAGAAGAAGAAGAAGATTTTAATAAAGCTATTTTTAGAATTTACGTTTTATTTTACTAAGAAAGGTGAGATAAAGAAATACGATGTTCCTGAATCGTTTTTACTTGTGCACAGTATTAATAAATATTTTTCTCTCACACTTTCTCACACGCTATCATCTACTTTCTACCAATGTCTAGTTTTGCAGGTCTGCTGTTAGAAATTTCTTTGAAAAAAACGAAACCTTTTTACTTAATTTTTATATTTATATTATGTACTTAAATAACTTTTCAAGAAGTTTTACGATTTTCCGACTAAAAGTTCTTGTTATATGTAATTAAAATGTTTAATTGTATTTCCTAAAGTTATGGACTTCGATAACACATCCAGACTTGTGAAAGAATTGGGATAAAGGCAAGAGAAAAGTTAAACAAACATAAAACTAAACACACGCTTAAGATATTACAATCCCTCTCTCTGAAATCACATTCACACATAAAACACCTATTCATGTTGCATGTGCGACTTCAAAATCCAGGGTTGTCACTTTTATAGCACGGAATATTCAAACAAGCTTCAAAGAACTAAGGTAGAGTAATAAACAAAGTTTTTGTTGTAGCGATAAAAACAGAAACATTTTAGGGTTGAACGGCGAAGAAACGCTCGATTGCTTTTTATCAAGATTGTTGGGAAACTATTGGACTTTTGTCGGTTAGCACTGAAAATTGTTATAGAGAAAAGAATTTTTCTCGGAGTTTTGTTTTTAAACAAAGCCAAGGCATTGGTAAAAGTTTAATTGTTCTCTCGCGGGTTCTTTGATCGCAATGAAGTCTGGTTTGGATGAACGGTTCCTCGAAATTGTTTTTAGTTTATTTTTCCTTTTTTGGTCGTGTTTATTTGTTGTTGGCGTTCATTTTGAACGGAATTTTAAGCTGAACTGTGAAATTAGTGTTGTAAAAATGTAAGTAATTTCAATTGTTTTGGAAAAACAACAACAACAAGCTAACGTTTTTTATTGATATGTTAACACAAAAGAAAAACCAAAGATACGATGGAAGGATTGTTTGAGGAATGATAAGGAAGATAAAGAAGCAAATGAAGAGTAGAGGGGCAAAACAAGGAATGTCACAAAAAATCCAAAAGTTATTTTTTAATGGCAACATTCTCATTTTCGCGCGTATTTTTATTGGCATTATACAAAAAGCATAGTCAGATGTAATACTCGAATTTAAAAATTGTGTGCAGGAACAAAACAGGGAAGGTCTATGTTGTAACGGAACGTAAGAAGGAATGTCCCATCTTACATTCAAAAAATTTTGCAGTCAACTTTTTTTAGGTTTGTTTCTGTTTCAACATATTTAACAAACCACCTGAATAGTCGTCTAAAGCATTTACCAAGAAAAATTTTGTGATTTAGCAGGTGGACAGAACAAGAACTACTTGGTATGAGATTTATCAATTTTTGTATGGGACGTACTGGACATTTCCAGTTTTTGTATGTTCTAAAAGGGAACTACATTATTTTTTTTATCATTTTCAAACTTTTTACTTTCATAAAAGTATTTATTGTTTCTAAAATTAAGACTTTAAAAGGTATACATAAGAAA
Organism: Xestia c-nigrum; assembly: GCA_916618015.1. NCBI lineage: Eukaryota > Metazoa > Arthropoda > Insecta > Lepidoptera > Noctuidae > Xestia > Xestia c-nigrum. The sequence continues at coordinate 3,321,423 of OU745244.1, forward strand.
GTTGTTAACTTTGAAAAATAAAAATGTAAAATAAACAACTTTTTGTTTTTGTGACATTTCTTGTTTTGCCCCTGTACCCTTATGATAGCGTGACAGAGGAGAATGGAACAAGAAACCGTGTTGCGCCGACTCCAAGTAACATGGGGTAGGAAGGTGATCAGATGATGATGTTAACATAATAGGTTATAAGCATTGTCTGCAGGAGTAGCTTAGAGTATGTATGTGGATGGATATAAGAGAAGAAGAGAAAGAAGCGATGGGTAGACTGTGTACATACCAATCTAATCCATACCTACAATATCAATAGAAGGTGTAAACTGACTCTTCAAGTAGGCGACGATCCGAATGGCGAAGCGATAGTGAGGCTGCCTTACGTTCTTAGGGTCCCGGGTTCGAATCTCAGTATGAGCAAATGGTTGTTTGATGAGCTTGTCCATCTGTTTCCGAGTCACGGATGTTTATATGTTTTATAAGTATGTATTTACAAACAAAAAGTATGTATGTAGTGTATCAACTGTCTGGTGACCACGACACAAGCCTTGCTTAGTGTGGCACTAGATGGCGTTGTTTGTAATGTCCAGCGATATTAATATAAAAAAATATTTAAACCAAGCATTCGGTACATCCACCTAAGTAACCTTTCTTGGCTTTTTTTTATTGAGGTAAAAAGTCATGTTTTACAGTAAAACTCAATGTAACGCATTCAAAACATTGTGCTGGTGGATGGATTGAATAGTGTGGCAGTATCGTGGAGGTGTTTTAACTTAAATACTTACATTAAAACCATGTATTAAAAAAAAAAATGTCGCGAAAATGTTGGAATTTTGACCCCCAATATCTCCGTAACTAGAAGGTTCTCAGGAATGGTCTAAATAAAAAAAAACACAATGATGCGGCAATAACAATAGTCTTTTTACACCCTTTTGTAATACTTTTTTTTTTCTTTCTCAGCATAGTAATCGCTAACAGAATGAATCTCATTTTGAGGCCTTCTAAATCTCGAAAAAAAAACAGCTGCTTCATACATTATTGGAAGCGTAACTCGAAAAAATGTAGGCAGCAGCTGATTTTTTTTTCGAGATTTCATAGTCGGTCCTATAGTAAAAGTTGTTCATTTTCATGAGTACTATCTGCCCTTAGAGGGATTAAAACGACTAAAAAATAACGTTATGCTCATGTTTTGTCTTTTATATTAATAATAATTGTGTGTAAACCTACGACTAATTTCCGTGTATTCTCAGTTAGAAATGAGTTTCCTCATGTCATCTCGGGGGACTCGTAACTTGTAACTAAGATATAACTCCAGAATGAGTAATAGCTGCGTCTACCTATGTTGTTCATAATTGAGAAGTTAATTACAATCTCTATAAAAGCGTATTTGTTATGGCGGTAATGAACCTCTTCGCACCTACTTCAGAACAAAGTGAGTACGGTTAGTAAAGAAAGTTTGTTATGACCGTGAATTTTACCTCACCTGGGGCCTAATTCTGCTATTTGTATAAATTCGTCACTCCAACACGTTTCCCATCCCATTGTCAGTTTGCTTAAAGTTCGTAATCTGCTAAATTCACTAGGGTCGATCATTGGTCGGTCGATATATTATTGTTACGAGCTGGGTATGAGATAAATTAATTACTACCGATTAAACAACACAATAACTTTATTAATCACAAAACAATCAAAACTCAATCACAAATACACTACTGTTTACTATTCACTTAGATATCGCACTTGTAGTTCACTTGGATTCGCTTCGTTGTGTCGCTAAAACAAGACTGACGGTCGCGGCCCTGAGCGCTCTATTTATACTCGCCAACAGATACACCAGAATAACTACGAACATTCGAGAGGGTCATAAAAAAAACACTAACAAAAAATAGCAGGTAGATCCAGTAGGTAAAAAATAGTAGGTATAACCTACTTGTACAAAACAAACAAATATGAACCTTATGCCCAAGGCGTACGGTCGAAATTCTAATGTCTTTGTATAAATAGGTCGCGAGTTTGTACCTACCTAACTTTAAAACTAATAATAATAGAATTCTCTCGAACTTCTAACGTACACACATTGTAATCACTGGCTTTCTCGAATGTTCTAGTAGGTCCGATGTAACACTGCCCCCTCCTTAGACATGCTCGTCCCGAGCATCATTAGTCCCGTAGTATCGCGCCAACCGGTCTACATGCACAATCTTAGGCGCACCTCGTGGACCCTTCTGTATTCGGTAGGTGACATCGTTGATCCTAGTCACGACTCGGTATGGTCCATCCCATTTTGCTTGTAACTTCGGAGACTTCCCCTTGCTCCGCACTGGGTTATGCAACCACACCAGTGAACCCTCGTCGAAACCCCTACCGTTTGCCTTCCGATCATAACGGGTCTTCATCTTCTCAGACATCTGTTGGCCGGACTGTCGGATTTGCTCATAAACATCGTTCAACTTATTACGCAAGTCATTCGCGTAATCTGTTACGCTACATGGAGCATCAGGGGGAGTTCCAGTGATTAAATCAGCAGGTAACCGTAATTCCCTTCCAAAGTTCGCGAAGGCTGGTGTCACAGTCGTACTTTCGTGGACTGCACTTCGGTAAGACAGAAGAAACGGCTGTATGTGCTTGTCCCAATCCCTTTGCCGGCTTTCCACAACTTTCGCCAGATATCTTTCCAACGTTTGGTTGAATCGTTCCACCATTCCATCGGATTGTGGGTGGTAAGAGGTGGTTCTGGTTTTATAGGTACCCATCAATCGACAAGTCTCTTGAAATACTTGCGATTCAAAATTTCTTCCTTGATCGCTGTGTATTTCTAAGGGTACTCCAAAACGACAGAAGACTTCTTGAACTAATTTATCTGCGACAGTTGTTGCTTCTTGGTTAGGAATGGCGAAGACTTCCGGCCACTTTGTAAAGTAATCCATGACCACCAGGAAGTACCTGTTTCCGCTCTCGCTTACTGGAAATGGTCCCGCAACGTCTAGTGCTATCCGTTCCCAAGGGGCTCCCACGTTGTACACTTTTATTGCACCTCTGCTGCGTGTCTGGGGTCCTTTCACGGCCGCACAACTGGTACATTTGCGGCACCAGTCCTCCACATCATCACGACAATGGATCCAATAAAAGCGTTCTCGAATTTTTAGTAGAGTCCTTTTTACTCCCATATGTCCTCCAGAACAACCATCATGGTAGAGCCGTAGAACATCCGGTACCTTAGCTTTCGGAACAACCATTTGTAGATGACAGCTGTCCCCTCTAGCGTTTTCCCATTTACGGCACAAGACTCCATCCTGGATCACCAAGCTGTTCCATTGCGCCCAATAACTCTTCGTGATGGAACTCATCGCTGCCACATCACTCCACCTGGGTTTAGGAGCACCAGCTTTGATCCACTCGAAGATTGGTTTGATGTCCGAATCATTTTGCTGAGCTTGCTGTAGGGTCTCTTTCCATTCATCGCTGAGATCCGTTCTAAGCATCCTCACGGGCACTACCTCCTTAGTCTCTTGCCTGGCACAGTGCTTACAGTCTTCAGGACAAGGTCTTCTTGACAAGGCGTCTGCGTTACCGTGAGTTCTCCCACTGCGATGTTCAGTTACGAAATCAAACTCTTGGAGCAGTTCTATCCATCTCGCCACTTGCCCCTCTGGATTCTTGAACTGTAATAGCCACTTCAGTGCAGCATGGTCAGTTCGTAATTGGAATTTACGTCCCAGCAAATATTTACTGAAGTGCTGCACTGTCTTTACTACAGCGAGTAGCTCCCGTCTTGTAACGCAGTAATTTCTTTCTGGCTTAGATAAAGACTTGCTGAAGTAAGCTATTACAACCTCTCGGTCTCCTTTCCGTTGAGACAGCACGCCCCCAATTCCAGTATTACTGGCATCTGTGTCAACTATGAAGTCATTTTCAGTGTCAGGATATCCCAAAATAGGTGTGTTGCACAGACGTTTCTTTAATTCTTGAAATGCGACGTCGCAGTCATCGTCCCAACAGAATTGCCTCTTTTCCTCAGTGAGTTTGTGCAGAGGTTTTGCAATGTCGGCAAAATTCTTGACAAACCTTCGATAGTAGGAGCACAAACCCAGGAATGCTCTGACCTGTGTCTTGTCTTTCGGAACTGGCCAATCCTTGACGGCGACTACTTTTTCTGGGTCTGTTTGAACACCTTCCCCCGAAACTATGTGTCCTAAGAAGTTCACTTGCTGTCTGAAAAACGAACACTTTTTCGGACTTAACTTGAGATTTGCTGTTTGGATTTTCGACAGCACTCGGTTGAGGTTTTTAAGGTGATCTTCAAATGTACGGCCCACTATGATTATGTCGTCTAAATAGACAAGACATGCGTCTCCAATCAATCCGGCGAGTACTTGCTCCATCAGTCTTTCAAACGTCGCAGGAGCGTTGCACAAACCAAATGGCATAACTTTAAACTGCCATAGCCCTTTTCCTGTTGAGAATGCAGTTTTCTCCTTGTCCTTGGGGTCTATTTCTACTTGCCAGTAGCCACTCTTCAGATCAAGTGTGGTAAACCACTTCATACCAGTCAGCGTGTCCAGTGTGTCATCGATCCTAGGCAGCGGGTAGCTGTCCTTTTTCGTGACGTCATTCAGTCGTCGATAGTCCACACAGAAGCGCATACTGCCGTCCTTTTTCTTTACCAGGACCACAGGAGAACACCATGGACTCGATGAAGGCTCTATAACACCGTCCTTCACCATTCCCTCAATCATGGTTTCTACCTCTTTTTCTCGTGCAACTGGCAGTCTTCTTGGTCGCTGACGGATAGGTAACTCGTTACCTGTATTAATCTGGTGCTGAACAAGTCCAGTTCTCCCTATGTCAGCATCATTCGAAGAGAAAATGTTGGCGTACTGAAGTAACATCTTCTTAGCCTTGTCCATTTCTCCTTTAGTTAAATCGCAGTTTTCCAAAAGCGTTGACACGTCAAATTTTGAACTGCGAATTTCATTTCCGGTAGGGACATCTTGCAATTGACGCATCCAAGCTACTTCCTCGCAAGTGCCGATCAAGGTGCCCTTCTTAATCACTTGCTCCTGGTCACTTGGATTCAGTATACGTACTGCTGAGACGTTGGTGGCCTTGACCAGAGTTCGTGCCATCTTCCATGGGAAGTTATTGTTCACCCTTTCTATCAGTACACTTCGATCTCTTTGTCCAGAATTCCGTGGCAAACAAATTGGCACAATCGTTTCTGATCTGCGAGGAAGAACAATCTTCTTCAAGCAGTACACTTTCCCTGACGGTGCACCTTCCATGAAGACTTCCTCTGAACCACATTTCAGTACTCCTTGATCAACGTCGATCTCACAACGATATTTCCGCATGAAGTCCAAGCCCAAGATGCAATCGTCCACTATATCGGCCACGATGACATTCTGCTTGTAAAATCTGTCACCCAATTTTAAATCCACCTCCTTCTTGCCTCGGACGGTAATGTGCTGACCGGTAGCTGTTAGTAACTGTATACGGTCGTGCTTATTGAAGTAGTCCCCAAGAAACCGACTTGCTAGTTTGGAATTGACGACCGTGTGAGATGCTCCAGTATCCAACGTCAGTTTGCATGGTGTTCCATTGACTTCGCCTTTGATGGTCAGGCTGTTCCCGTCATGTGCTTGCGAGATCAAGATTCTCGGGGCTCTTTCAATACCAGCCAGCACCCGCCCCCCAGTCCTGGCATTTACTCGTTTCCCTGCTGTGGCTGGGCAGTCACTTCAGCCACTCTTCCCTGCTGATCTTCTCTCGGGGTGCTGCGCTTAGGACAGCTGGACCGAAGATGACCCCTTTCTCCACAAGTGTAGCACCTAGGACTATACCCTTGCGGGCGGTCGCGTACAGGTGATGCAACAACCTCCCTGACGCGGTGCGTTCGGTGGTCTTGCCTCACTGCCTCTACTTCTAAGGCATGGGCCAAGGCGTCCTTCAATGTCTCGTGATGCCCAAGTCTCACGGCGGCTCTAACTTCTAAGTCACGTATTCCATCAACGAACGCCTGTACCAGATTTCCGTCAATCAGTGCAGGGGCAGACTGGTAGGCTTTCCGAACGAGCTTTTCAACTTCTAGAGCCCACTGCTGTAGGTTCTCGGCACTTCGTTGAAAACGGTCCTTCAACTTGGCACGGAACACGTGCTCCAGGTGTGCGTCGCCGTATCTGGACTCCAACGCCTCTAGCAGCTGCTCGTAGGTTACATCCCTGCCGAGTGCCTCGAGAATGGTTAGGGCCTGGTCTCGGAGGCCTAAGGTGAGCGCGGTCATGGCTTGTGGTTTGGTCCATCCATTCGCCTTCATGACGGCCTCAAACTGGATTCTGTAGGCCGACCACGACGATGTTCCGTCGAATGGAGGAACCTTGAAACCACGCGAAGAAGGTGCAGCAACCACTGAAGCTACAGTTCCACCTTCAGTCTTCAGTTCGCTCAAAGCCTTTTGTACCCCAGCAATCTTAACTTCGGCCTCTGAGATGCGGTTCTCATGCTGGTTAACCTGATCTTTCATCACTTTCAGGTCCTTGCCGAAAGTTGCATGAAGATCCTTTATGAGGATCATCTGTTCGTCTTGGCGGCGGACCTGCTCCTCCTGGCGGCGGGCTTGCTCCTCTTTGTCTTGCTGCAACTGCTCTTCCAACCGGCGAGCCTGCTCCTCTTGACGGCGAGCCTGCTCCTCTTGACGGCGAGCCTGCTCCTCTTGACGGCGAGCCTGCTCCTCTTTGTCTCGTTGCAATTGCTCCTGTAACTGGCGAGCCTGCTCCTCTTGACGGCGAGCTTGATCCTGCAGCAACGCCATTAAAGCTGACAAGTCTGGCGCCACTGATGCTGGAGAAACTCCGGATGAGCCAGCGACTGGCTGCGACGTAGGCTGGACAGCACCCGGTGTCTGTGTCGGAGAATCTCCAAACCGCCTTTGGTCCATGTCCTGCTGTCGCTGACTTCTGGTACGGATACCCTCCGTGTCGTCCTTAGGTAGGATTGGCATAATTTATCTCTCACTTCTGAAACCAATTTGTTACGAGCTGGGTATGAGATAAATTAATTACTACCGATTAAACAACACAATAACTTTATTAATCACAAAACAATCAAAACTCAATCACAAATACGCTACTGTTTACTATTCACTTAGATATCGCACTTGTAGTTCACTTGGATTCGCTTCGTTGTGTCGCTAAAACAAGACTGACGGTCGCGGCCCTGAGCGCTCTATTTATACTCGCCAACAGATACACCAGAATAACCACGAACATTCGAGAGGGTCATAAAAAAAAACACTAACAAAAAATAGCAGGTAGATCCAGTAGGTAAAAAATAGTAGGTATAACCTACTTGTACAAAACAAACAAATATGAACCTTATGCCCAAGGCGTACGGTCGAAATTCTAATGTCTTTGTATAAATAGGTCGCGAGTTTGTACCTACCTAACTTTAAAACTAATAATAATAGAATTCTCTCGAACTTCTAACGTACACACATTGTAATCACTGGCTTTCTCGAATGTTCTAGTAGGTCCGATGTAACATTATTATTAATTATATTTAATGCCATTACTATAAGACCATTAGTACAAAATATGGTTTTCGAAATCTACTACTAAATGTGAACTGGCGGATTTCATGTACGAGATTAATATTCTATGACATTTCTTTCTATGGAGTGTCAGTGATTGTTCATTGAGAAGTCATAAGGACGCCATTATATGTAATAGTAGATTACCAAACTTGTCAACACTTGACAGAACTTGATCATTATGAAATCAATGATTGCCTATTCTGACACTATTGTAATAGCAGAATTGAGGCCCTGGCTAGGTGTTGCCAAACTGTATTGAGGTCAGCTTACAGTCTATAAATATGTAAGTATTTACCAGTAGAGAAACAATAGTTGTCAGACTTTCAGATTAGCATCGACTGCTAGAGATCTACAAATGACAGCCTCGACCAATGGCTGCGCGTGTATTTTGAAGCATGAAGGAATCTTGGTATGTAAAGGATGGTCACCTATGCCGCGGACGCATATAATAAACACATAATTATTTCGTCAGCAATAAGGGGCGATCTTTTTCCAACCAGGCAAAATTCGAGACTCTTCCAATGTTTTAAAAACCGAACGATATTTTGCCTGACCTTGTAACCTTACCCATTTCATGCTCAACAGTCAAACTTGCAACAAATACACCATTGATGATCATTCTTGAAGTTTTTCTTTTCGTTTAAAACATAAAAAAACATTGAAAGTGGTTTTGTTATCAATTTGAATCATTATTTGATGAATTACTTTTATCTTCTTCTTCTCATCATCATCATCATCATCATCAGCCTATAATGTTCCCACTGCTGGGACACAGCCTCCTCTTAGTTAGATATTAAATTTAGTATGTTTAGTCATATCACCCATTTGGTTTTGTTTGTTATTTTAAGCTTTTATTCTATATTTCGTATACCAGAAATGGTTTATATGAGGAGGATCCTTATTGTTAGATTTGAAATGTAACAATTACTTAGCATCTATTTACCCATATTATGCGAATAAATTATTTGATTTGATTTGATTTTGATTTGAATGAGAGGGAATGGGCTATCTATAAGTATATCCGCACTGGGCCCGCGTGGTAGATTATAATCTACCACGCGGGCCCAGTGCGGATTGGTAGATGTCACATGTCTTAGAATTTTTGGTTCTAGGACATGCCGGTTTCCTCACGATGTTTTCCTTCACCGTTTTGAGAGCAGTGGTGATGAAATAAATTACACAAAGTAATGCGCCTATCTGGGTTTGAACCCACGACTTACTGTTCGTAAGTCGGGGCCGCCACCGCTGGGCCACCGCTGCTTCTTCTTCTGCCTAGCTTTTTCTCAAGTAAGTTGGGGTTGGCTTTTAGTATAAGCAGATGCAGCTGAATACCAGTACTCTAAATGGTGCGACTGCTTATCTGAACTCCACAACCCAGTAATTATAGGGCAATACCTCCTCCTCCTGCCTCTTGGTAATTCTGGTGGTAAGATTTCGGGCCACTGACAACCTGCTATAAATACTAGACCAACGTCAAATTTCAATTTATATCACATTATTATAATTTATTCACTTTAATGTAAAACTTTCTTAATAAGACCAACAAAGTTGATTACTCGGGCTTAAGTAGCCAATAAATTTTGTTTCGTGTGCCTCAACGTTTACGTTACCTTTTGTTGGGTATTTTTATTTTCATTGTTGATGTTGGATCGTAGATTTTTTACCTCAATTGTTAGGCTATTAGAATGTTTTTAGCTTTATAGTATGAATTTTTGAGTTACAACAACCTGAAGTCTGGATTTATGATCTGTTAAGGGTAATGAACTAATGACGTGTATCTTGATATAAACATATCATCATTATCATAATTTCAGCCGAAAGACGTCCACTGCTGAACATAGGCCTCCCCGAAGTGTCGCCACATTGACCAGTCCCGTGCGACTCGCATCCAGCGGATTCCTACAACCTTCACCAAGTCATCGGTCCACCTAGTGGGAGGGCGTTCAACGCAATATCTTCCGGTTCGCAGTCGCCACTCCAGAACTTTTCAACCACCCGTTCTGCGAGCAATGTGGCTTGCCCACTGCCACTTAAGTTTGACAATTCTTCGAGCTACGTCGGTAACCTTGGTTTTCTTGCGGATGTCTTCATTTCCGGACATGTAATGAGGAGGAATGAAACGCATGTTGCTATCAAAGTAATGGATATTAATTTCGATGGACGGAAAAGGAGGCCAAAGAAAAGATGGATGGAGTCAACAGAATGGGACAAAGGTAGGAAGATGAAGAAGGGTAATGATGGTCACTGATTAACCAACCAGTGAGGGCTCCATCATTTCTCTCTGTCTCCAAGTAACCACCTGAAGACGGTAGAAACAATAAAATCTATATATATAAAAGAAAGTCGTGTTAGTTACACCATTTATAACTCAAGAACGGCTGAACCGATTTGGCTGAAAATTGGTGGGGAGGTAGCTTAGAACCAGGAGAAGGACAAAGGATACTTTTTTTTTTCTTTTTTAAATTATTTTCGTCGGTATGTAGTGGGTAGGTAGGGGTAGGTAGTGGGTAGTAGTAGGTAGGTAGTAGTAGGTAGGTAGTAGTAGGTAGGTAGTAGTAGGTAGGTAGTAGTAGGTAGGTAGTAGTAGGTAGGTAGTAGTAGGTAGGTAGTAGTAGGTAGGTGGTAGTAGGTAGGTAGTAGGTAGGTAGTAGGTAGTAGTAGGTAGGTAGTACTTTTGACGCAGACGAAGTTGCGTGGGTCAGCTAGTAATAAATAAAATAAATATTGCTGTACATTACACACAGCACCATCTAGTGTCACACTAAGCAAGGCTTGTGTCGTGGTCACCAGATGTTGATATATTTTTTTTTTTTTTTTTGGGACAAGCCCGCCACACACGCCCAAACCACTGTAACTCCTGAAAGCCAGAATCAACAGTGGCGACCACCAGAAAAGCGCCGAGACAATGAAGCTCGACGAAGTCCCAGAGAATGAATTTAACTGTCTTGGATCCCGCAACGAAACTAATCAGAAAGTATAGCGGAGGAGTAGGAAAGAACTGTAATTTCCACTTCCCTCCATATCAGCAGGAGACATAACGAAACAAGGCCAATAGGCACAAAGGGACGTTTACAACTGGGATAGGCCCAGTTGCCAAGCACCACGGATAAATATTAACGTTAATGGGTCCTAGTTGAGAGCTGTTATATTTGATTCCAATAATAGGTATGGCAAAAACGCTTGAACGCACGGAAATTTGCTCTAGTTTCCACAAGGTCCGTATAGTAAATAACTCCGGATGTAACCTGTACACTATCCAACATAATATTGCGTTCATTTTGCCAAAGACTACACTCCCACAAAATGTGATGAGCAGATTGTTCATATTCGCAGTCAGATGTTGAACATTGACAAAAAGGCGAGTCAACAAGCTTGAAGGAAAATAATTTACTCTTAAAGTTGCCATGGCCCGTGAGAAATTGGGCAACACAGTGATCAACCTCCAGCCATGTCCTGTCCAGCCGCTCACGAACGGATGGAAAGAACTGGTGGAGGTGCCTGCCCTTGATGGAATTGTCCCACCTACATTGCCATTCAGATAAAAGTTCCTCCCAGACGTCGGTCTGTGGTTTGAATAATCTAGAAATCCTAGCACGATCACGTACGGTTAAAAAGTCTGCGTCCGTGGTCTCACGCGCGTTATAGTACATTGCAGCCCGCCGCTGCACCTCCAGATCGACTGGAAGTACACCCGCAAGCACCGGAAGAGCTTCGGTACTAACCGTCCTATACGCTTTGCATAAGAATATCAACGCCAAACGCTGGCTTTGAAGCAATTTACGTCGCACCGCTCCTATGGTGGCCCTATCGGCCCAAACAGGTGCCCCGTAGCACATACAACCCAAGTAAGTAGCCACGTAGATGGTCTTTAAAGTTAAAAATGACAATCCCCACGTAGATTTGGATATCCTCGTTAAGGAATAAAAGTTCTTTTTAGCTTTTTCACCGACATTTTTTATGTGATCTACGAATGAAAAATTCCTCTCTAAGACCAGTCCAATGTAGCACACGGACTGCTTTCTTTTCACGGGAACGTTATTAAATTTAATGCTCGGCCACGATTTAAGATCACCTTTTAAAATTAGTTGAAATGTTTTATGCGGTGCAAAGGTCAGACGGTTTCGATCGCCCCACTGAGATATTAATCGTAGGCAAGTGTCAGCTAAATTCTCGAGTCCAGCCCGGGTACTTGACTGAATGAGCAGCAGGCCGTCGTCCGCGTAACCGGTTAATGAACAGCCCGGTGGGAGTGGGATCGCGAGGAAATCATCAAAACCTATATTCCATACATACGGAGAGATTACCGAGCCCTGTGGACATCCCATGGTAAGGGACTTTGACATAGAATGATGTCCGAGTTTTAGTTGCGCGGTACCATTTAAAAAGAATGAATGAACAAGATTATATATGTTTTTGTAGCAGCCACGATTTTTCATTTTAAGTAGTAGCATCGGCCACCAGATGTTGATATACAACATGTATACTTTTTGTTTGTACAAACATACTTATTATACATATAAACATCTATGACTCGGAAACAAATGACCATGCTCATCACACAAACATTTGCTCCCGGAATTCGAACCCGGGACCCTAAAAAACGTATGGCAGCCTCACTACCGCTGCGCCATTCGGGTCGTCAAACAGTGTTAGGGTATCAACAGCTGGAGGGCTGGAAGACATTCAAAAGATCACGGGTAAGACCTGGTTAAGACTCCCGCGAACTAGGAAAGACTGGCACAAAAGAGAGGAGCTCAAACTCAGCAGAGAGTGGAACAAGGCTGCCAACAATGATGACGAAGAATGGCAAATGACTCCTCCCTAAATAATAACAGCTGTTTTGGTCACTTACATTTACAATGTACATTTTCCCTGCCACTGTGTTGAAAACCTTCAGTTTGTACGTTTGCGCGTCTGTAGGTTCCAATTAGTCCTCGATGCACAAAGTCTGACATTAGAAAAGTACATCAAAATGTACGCTGAAAGTTCAAAAAAATACAATTTTGTAAAAAAGATATTTTTTTACAAAATTGTATTTTTGACTGACTTTCAAAAAAAAACGCTACACAGTGGAAACTAACGTACCTTCTGAAAGTCGGTAACTTTTGTTCGTTTCATTGACTTTTTGCCACTGACTTCCGAAAGACGAAAAATCACGTAGATAGACATAACTCATCACGGATTATGAAATAAAAAACATTAAAAAAACAGCCGAATTAAGAACCTCCTACTTTTTAGAAGTCGATTAAAAACAGTCCACAGAGCGTACCAATATTACAAATAGACCTTTAGGATATAACAGGCCCGCATCTGCGGGACTGTTCGTAAGAGATACCGTGCGAGGAAGGGACATAAATGATAGAAGTGGATGATAGAGTGAGAGAAGTCATTTGATGATTTTCCATCCGAAAATACAGTATGTAATAGGCACGATGTTTGATCAATATTATGTTCTCCTACTCACGACACACAGTGTAATTGATATTACTCAAAACATTTTGCTGCTACCCACGTTTTTTGGCATATTTTCCTTACATTCAACAAATCCAATTTATAAAAGGTTATACTGAAACCGTATACAGTCTAAGCGACATGTTGTAAAAGAGACAACAATGAAAATGGTAGAATAACAGTAGTTTTAGAGAATTTTTACTGCTCTGAACCGTACTGTAATAGCAATTTTTTGTAACCTTAAAATGTTAGTCAGGAAAGTAATTCTTGAGTTCCCAAGAAAAACAGACGTTAAGTGAGGAACAGAGTCTACAAGGATCCAGCAGAATATCAGCGTCAGGTGCATGCCTGACACATGCTGAGCTGGACTCCCATTTGGTGTAACTTTGAGACGCACACCGCACCTTGCATACCCTCTTTGTTGTTTTCCTTTTTTTATTTTTGAAGTGAAACTTTATCCTGTGCGGGCTGATAAATGCTTTTTCTTTCTTTCTTTTTTTTCTTTCTCCAATCTGAAAGAATGAAATAATTTGCCGGATAATTTGACTGGACTCTATCCAGAGGTACAAAATCCGAACGTAGAAGAGTAAACGTCAGGAAAAGATGTTCTAGATTAAGATAGACATAGACATAGACCGTATTGGTGATATAACTACTTCAGAAAATTCAAATGTGTAATTCTCGCAATTATTGGCGTGGGTAGAAGATCAAATATTATATGATCGTGGACAAGGAAATAGGTGAATTTAAGGATAGTAAGAGGAGGCAGTATTATTATATTCACCAAAAAACGGCGTGAGATTACATATCTGTGTAATAGCATGTAAAAAAAACTGTATCCATTAAAATCCCCTTACTTTAACGTTCCTCCAATGTGAGAACATCCGAACTTTGTCACAAACGCACTGCTTGCATACTAATGGCACAACTCTGCCTATACGAGGGATGAATAACGAGCGCAAACTTCATTCATTATGCCTGAACACATTGAGAAATGTCCGGGGTCGGCTTTTGAGAATTTCTGCGGGGATATTTTCTTTGGTGCCTTGTCCAAGAGTAACATATATGAAGATATTGTTTGTTAGATGAAGAGTTTCACCGATCTGAAATCATCGTTGTTTAACTATTTTTCTGGCTTACTAAGATAGACGGATGGATGTCTGTTGTTCTTGAATCAAAAACTACTAAACGGATATGGATTTATAGAGCTGTAACATAACCTCAGTTTGACTAAACCTCTAATAACTCGGCTTTCAGACTTTCAAAACTTCCAGAACTTCCAGCGAGGGCCTGATAAGTCTGAATCTATTAATTCATGCCATTTTAATCTCGTAACATCCAGGCCTAAAAATGTATGTTATCGTATCTGTCTCCTTTGGCACTCAGATTGTTAATATCAACACATAGAATACTTTTTGATCCGGTCGCTGGATCCAGTGGGACAATTACCTAACTCCATGCGGGCCGCGGGCATAAACTAGTATTAGAAAAACATAACTTCACACCTGCAATCTCCAAAGAGTTCGGCAGGGGTATACTTTTCCCGGGGCGGCGGGACTGTTCGTACCGTGGCCCCGGAATATAAAGGGCGAGGAAGGAACATGGATGGATACGATCCGATCACTATCTTGCAAGAGAGTAGGAAAGATACCAGTACAGTTCGTAGAATGTACAAATACAGACCGAAGACATTTCGTCCTCGCCGCAGAGGTCCGGCGCGTAATCCCCGTTCAATCCCTCCCCGACCCTTGCTCGAGCCAGCCCGCGATGCTGAGCCGTAGTAATAAAACAGTCCCTAAATAATGACAACCAGATCCAGCCTGTCCCTTTGCTGCCCCCAGCGATGCCCTAAGCCGAGGTCCGTACCCTACAGGGGGTGCCCTTAGAGCGCTGTCGCTTAGTTTATAGTCATTCTTGCCCTGGCTGGAGGCCTTAAATTCAAGGCATCCACAGGACTTGCCCGGTTAAGCAGAAGCCAGTCTTCTCAGACTGAACTGCGACATGAACATGGATGGGTTTTAGTCAGTATGAGTCCGACACTCGCTCCCGCTCCGCCCAGAGTGGTAGAAGTCCATGTGATGATTTTCCATCCGAAAAAAAAAGGCTAGGCTGGGCTCTGTACATTCCTAGCTGCTTTTTAACTTTAGTTAAATATTTATCTTGTTTTACGTGTTTTGTAAAGTAAACAACGAACTATAATAGTCGGGCCTTTTTTTTTTTTTTTTTAAGGATGGGAAATCATCAAATGACCCCCCCCACTCTGGGCGGAGCGGGAGGGAGTGTCAGACTCTTACTGACTAAAAACCATCTATGTTCCTTCCTCGCCTTTTACGTTCCGGGGTCGCGGTATCTCTTTCGAACAGGCCCGCAACCCCGGCAGGCTTCGGCCCTTGCGGGCCCCTCTTCTATTGCTGACATCTCTTTGAGGTGCGCGTGGAACACGAACGCGCCGTCGACACGGCCTGTCGTCGTCGTTAGACGGCCGGACGGCCAGCTATTGCCCATAGCCAGCCGTCCACAGGCCCGCATCTACGGTGGCCGGTAGCCACCACATGGCCCCCGACGCCCGTTGCGTCTCCCGCGGCGGCCGGGAAGAGAGGATCTCTCCCTCTCTCGTTCCGCCACCTCCTTCGCTAGCATGACTGCTTCGCAGAAGGAGGCGACGGCTTCCCATTCCGTCTCGCTCCGGACCATGGATTGAACCAGGGCCGGACGCGAGAGGTCGCCGCCGCCGATCGCCGCCACGAGGACACGGCGGAGCTCCGCCCACGCAGGGCAGACTTCCACCGTGTGCTCCACCGTGTCCTCCGGTCGATCCTCGCAGTGGAGACACCCGGGCGATTCCTCCCGCCCGATTCGGTGCAGGTACCTCCCGAAACATCCGTGTCCGGTGAGGACCTGCGTCAGGCGGAAGGTGAGGACGCCGTGGCGCCTCTCTAGCCACTCCTCAAAGAGGGGACTTACCGCCACTATCGTGGCGTGCCCTGCACGGGGTTGCGACAGTCGCTCTCTCCATGTCGCCATGAGATCGCGCCGGAGGTCAGTCCGCTGAGCGGCAATTTGCCGCGGCAGCGGAGTTTCCCCCCGGCGTAGTACCTCCGCGCGCCACTCATGCAGGCGCGCGAGGACTATCGCCTCCAGATCCCACGGCGGCAATCCGGCAAGCAGGCCCGCCGCCTCGCGAGAGATCGTGCGGTACCCACGGACCATCTTAACGGCCACCACTTTTTGGGGCGCGTTCAAATGGTGAGCGGCTCGCCGCTTCAACGAACGCGCCCACACTGGGGCCCCGTAGAGGGCCATGGACCGCACGACTCCCGCGTAGAGCCTGCGGCAGGAGGCGTTCGGCCCCCCAAGGTTGGGCAGGAGCCGCCTGAAGGCAGCCCCTGTCCGTTCCAGCCTGGGGGCCAAACGTCGGAAATGCTCCACGAAGTTCCACCGGCTGTCGAGGACGAGTCCTAGGTACTTCAACGTCGACTCGACGCCGATGGATACCCCTCCTACCGTCAGTGTGGATCCCGACGGTGGCGCATTCCGAGGCCCATGAAAGCACATGGCCTCGGACTTGTGCAATGCCACCTCGAGACCCAGTTGCCGGATCCTCTCAACGACTATCGCAACCCCGCGTGTCATATTGTCGGCCGCCGCCTCGTGCGACCTCCCCTGTGCCAGCACCAGGGTGTCGTCTGCGTAGCAGACGACGCTGACACCACTTGGGAGGTCCGCGCGCAGCACCCAGTCGTAACCGATGTTCCACAGGGGCGGTCCCAGAACCGATCCCTGTGGGACACCGCACGACATCTCTCGCCGGTTCCAATCTCCGCAGCGACTGGGGTAGATGACGGCCCTGTCCGTCAAATAGTCCCCGACCACACGACGGAGGTAGGTCGGCACCCGGTGATACCGGAGTGCCTCCATGATGCAGCTCCAGGGCAGGGAGTTGAAGGCGTTGGCGATGTCGAGAGACACCGCCAAAACAACCCCGCCCCGGGATATCGCATCCCCCGTCGTGAGGGCTCTCACGCGCATGATGGCGTCCACTGTAGAGCGCCCCTTGCGGAAACCAAACTGGTTCTCCGCAAGATTCGGCCCCATCCCCTCAAGGTGCTCGGCGAGGCGGTTTGCAATGACTCTCTCAAAGAGCTTGCCCACCTCGTCGAGCAACACAATGGGCCGAAATGCGGACGGAGAGTCCGCAGGGCGCCCCGGCTTCTGGATGAGGACCAGTTTCCCCGTCTTCCAACGAAGCGGGAACTGGCCTCTCTCCAAACATGCGCTTAAGAACCCTTTCAGTCGGGGCCCGAGAGCCTCCGCATCCGAGGCCAGGACCCAGGCTTTGCCAGGCAAGCCATCGGGTCCCGGGGCGGTATTTTTGGCCTTGAGCCTACCTACCGCCACTCTCAGGTCTACCCCAGTCACTTCCGGAGTGTCGTCGTCGTCGCTTGGGTCCGACACCGCAGGTGGCGGAGCCATAGGCGGGGGCGGATGTTCCCCCCGCGAGGGGAACAGAGCGCTCACCACGTCCTCCACGAGGTCGGGCCGGAGACTCTGCGTCAGCGGGGGGGCCCAGGTGCGGAGTTTGTTCCGCACCATCTTGTAAGGGCGCCCCCACGGATCTCTGTCGAGAGTCTCCAGCATCTCTGAGCGGGCCAGTTCCCTGGCCCGCAGGACAGCCTCCCGGAGGGCGGTCTTCGCCGCTCTGTATCCCTCGTACAGCTCCGCCTCAATGGCTTCCGCATCCGGCGGGCGGATGCGGAGCCTGCGATGCCTGGCGTACAGGCGCCGCGCTTCGACACACGCCTGCCTCAGAGACGTTATTTCGCGCGACCACCAGTACACCTGGCGTCGGGCGCTTCCTGGCTGGACTCGGGGCATTGCCACGTCACATATGTCGGACATGGCCCCCTGGAACCACTCTGCCTCAGTGTTAACGTCGGCAGGCCTATCCGGTGATGTCACCCAGGCCTGCACGATCGAGGCTTCCAGGAGGAGCTCCCGGTCCAGCTGCTTCAGCGCCCAACGCGGACCACTCGGGGCCTGTTGGACCGGCGCGCTCGAGGACTGGGCGGAGACGTCAAACCGGATGTACCGGTGGTCGGAATATGTCTCCACCCCCTCCATGACACGCCAGTCAACGACACGCGGCGACAGAGCGGGGCTAGCGAACGAGATGTCCACCACCGACTCGCCCCGCATCCGCACACACGTGGGAACAGAACCCCGATTAAGGACGTCCAGGCCCCTCTCCAGGGCCTACGCTGTAAAATACGTACTAAAATAGTAATGCTGTAACATAATTGACGACCCGATTGGCGTAGTGGTAGTGACGCTGCCTTACGTTCTTAGGGTCCTGGGTTCGAATCCCGGTAGGAGCAAATGTTTGTGTGATGAACACGGCCATTTGTTCCAGAGTCATGGATATTTATATGTATAATAAGTATGTACTTACAAACAAAAAAGTATATATGTAGTATATCAACTGTCTACTAGCTTTGCTTAGTGTGGCACTAGGTGGCGCTGTGTGTTAATGTCCAGCGATATTTATATTTATTTATAATATTATTGTAATACCAATAGTTTGAAAAGAGTAACCATGGAATTTCTTGCTGGTGCTTTTCCATGGAAACGACCAACGCGAACCGTGCACCTTTTTCGACATTTTATAAGTGCCCATGTAGGCCTATATGAAATAAAATATTTTGATTTTGATCTTAATAGGTACCACAGTCACATTTTGGCAGTAATGTGTTAGTCACACTATAAAAAGGGTAAAGATTTTCTCTTTACCATTCAAACTAAAATGAGAGTACGTGTTCTGCCTACACCCATAAAATTTTAATGAGAAGGCTGAACTGAATAACAAGTGCAGTTTAAACTTGCGCCGTTCATTATTTTCTAACACATGCACCACCTGCATAGGGTGTCGACAGCTCGCAGTTTTAACAGAGTTTTGCAACAATGGAGATAATAGTAGTTTATGCAACTGTGCATAACGAAGGGCATTACAACACGAGTGTGGGTTTAAGAAACGAGCCGAAGGCGAGTTTCTTAATAGCATCACACGAGTGTTGTAATGCCTAATTATGTATAGTTGCATACATTACTTTATCTACCCAAATATCATAAGGGCTCTATGATGGGTTCAGGAACCACAGGGAAATGACCTGCATTGTTACTTGGCCCTTGATTTTTGTGCCAACAGGTTATTAGTTGCATTCGTCGCTGCATTTACGATATCTGGCGGAGTATTCATGTCAATTTCTGAGTCACTATCACTCATTTTCGACAGAAATAAAGAACTTATCAGAAAATTTTTCTACTCGTAACTGGATTACTGGAAATAAAAAGCTAACGAACAAATGACAGCTCGAAATGGCGGCGTTTCGGATATCTGTAATTTTTTTTTAAATCATAGGCAAACGAACAAAGTCACTATTCTTGTGTCACTCGAGATCAAAATGTCGTGCGATTTATAATTAAAATCATACTGAATTGGGGTTTTTTTTTATCGATATCTGATTTAATGTAGGTGGTACTAGAATAGCACACTCACTTGAATTTGACACCTGTTCCAAATTTAATAGTACATTATGGTACAAGTGTGTAATGTTGGTGATTACCGCTGAGGCGCTTTTGAGACCCGAGCCGTTAGGCGAGGGTCTTAAGAAAGCCGAGGACGGTAATCATCAACACACACGTGTATCATACGACGTTTTTCAACACACTTGAGAATAAAATAGTACTAAAATAGATATTTGTCCTTGGAGTTTTCAGGTAGTAAACTTTCCATAACGTTAAGGGCTGCACATCTTATATCGGGCGGTGTACAAAATAAATCATTTTCTTCATAACTAGTACTTGTAGATATTTGAATTAATAAATAACTATAATTTCAACAGTGAAAACGAGTTGTGATTTTTTTTTCGCAATGGCGGGAATAATTAATCAGTTTTCCTATGCGCGCGCTTCTAACAATGGCGATCGGCCATAGACTACATAGACTAAAAGAATGAGGTTTCTTTTTTTTGGCTTTTCGCGGATAGCTTTCGCGTACAATAAACAATTACAAAGAATTCAGATTTAGACCAGACAAATAACACCCAGCAAGTTAGAAAAGTTTAATAATAATTTAATTAGCAAGCTAAATATACCAGCCCATATTAGAAACAATGTAAATGAATTGTATGAGGAATTCTTTTCGGTAGTGCACACTGAGTTTAATAACACTTTAAAAAAGAAAACCAAAACCATTGGCTCAAAGTTTATTTTTAGTGACTGGGCAACACAGGGTATTAGAAAAAGTAGGGAACGATTGTTTGAGCTGTACGGCCTTAAGCCTTACATCAACACAGAATCTTTTAACAAATATGTTGCTAATTACTCGAAAATTTTTAAAAACACCTGCAAGGTAGCCAAGTCCTTATTCATTAGCAATAAAATTAAATCAGCCGATAACAAAATAAAAACGGTTTGGAAAATTATCAACAGTGAAACAAACAGAAATATAAAACATAGTAATGACTTCACACTAGAGACTTCAGGTGGCCTTGTCAGCTCCAATAATGAAGTGGCTCAGGAATTTGTAAACTTCTTTACCAGTATCCCACTTATAACTACTGAAACCTTAAATTCCTCTCCGGTGCTCTCTATTGATTTATTAAAAGCAAACGTCAGCCTGTCCAAATGAATTTAAATTTCAGCATATAAACCCCACGACAGTCATAAAAGCTTTTAAACAAATCAAGATCAAATTAACCGAAGACCTATGGGGTATGTCTATTAAAGCTTGTACCTCAATTATTGAAACTGTAGCACCGTATTTAGCCTCAATATTTAATTTGTGCGTGGATCAAGGAGTCTTCCCGGATCTAATGAAATTCAGTAAGGTAATACCGCTTTTTAAATCCGGGGACAGTAAAGACACCAATAACTATAGGCCAGTATCCGTGTTGCCTGTTTTCAGCAAGGTGTTTGAAAAGATAATGCTCAATCAAATGCTTTGCCATTTTAACACCAATAAAATATTACACGAACAACAGTATGGTTTCACCAAAGGACGTTGTACAACTGACGCCGGTGTTACTTTATTAAAACACATATTTACTGCGTGGGAAGAGGCACAAGATGCCATAGGAATCTTTTGTGACCTTTCGAAGGCATTTGATTGCGTAAATCACGAAACCCTGATCTTGAAACTTAAGCATTACGGTTTAGGTAAACTTGCGCTTAGTTTAGTAAAGTCGTATTTGAATGATAGACATCAGCAAGTACAAATAAATCGTGTCAATTCTACGGGTTTAAAAGTAAAAATGGGTGTACCACAAGGTTCGATTCTGGGTCCCTTCCTCTTTTTAGTTTATATTAATGACCTACCCCATTTATTTAACATCCACCCGCATATGGTGTTGTTGGCTGACGATACTTCGTTTATATTTAGGATAAACAGACGTGCCACTAATTTTGACGATGTAAATAATGCCCTACTGCAGGTCCATAAGTGGTTTACCGCTAACAATTTAGTACTCAATGGGAAAAAAACTAAGTGCATTCGATTTGCCCTACCAAATGTCAAAAGTAGTGATTGTGACATAATGTTGAATCAAGAGAAACTAGAATTCGTCGATAAAACAGTTTTCTTGGGAATCACGCTCGATTCAAAGCTACAATGGGGTCCTCATTTAACATCTCTTGCAGGACGGCTGAGCTCAGCTGCATATGCTGTTAGAAAGATCCGTCAATTTACTGATATTGATACCGCGAGGCTAGTCTATTTCAGTTATTTTCATAGTATTATGTCATACGGTATTTTACTGTGGGGACGTGCGGCAGACATCGAGTCTATATTCATTCTGCAGAAAAGAGCAATCAGAGCCATATACGAATTACGTAGACGCGACTCTCTGAGAGAACTGTTTAAGGAAATTAACATCTTGACAGTACCTTGCCAATACATCTATGAAAACATCATGTACGTTAGGAAAAATCTGCATTTATTCAGTAAAAGAGGTGACAGACACCACTATAATACTAGAAATAGGGACCAACTCGTTCAGCCAGGTTTCAGGCTTGCTAAAGTAGATTCATCTTTCATGGGGTACTGTTTAAAATGTTACAATAAAATACCTCCTCACATTCTACAACTGAATGAGACGAAATTTAAATCTTGTATAAAACGCACACTATGTAGGCAAGCATATTATAATTTGGGGGATTACATTAATGATAAAAATGCTTGGCTCAATGCTGGTCCTGCTCCACAACCATAGGCAAACTAACTGATTCCCAGGTTACGTTATTGTGGAAGCTGCAGAAGATTGTAAAATATCCTTGCATTGTATAGATTCCATCTCGTAGTATTATATAACTGCATAGCACATTTGTGTGAGTTCTATGTACTGTAAAGCCACCATTTACATTTAGTTATCTTTTTCTTTTTTTTGACCTGAATATGCCTTGGCGGCTGAGAGATTGTCATGCTCACTCAAATGTCTCGCTGATGGTGGCGGTTGTGTCGGGTCATTTAGCTCCCTTCAATATGGTCGAGTTGAATGGCGCCGATACATGCGTCATGTTCGTGAACGGGCGCTGTCAGTTGGGACTGGTCATCTCTTAGCTGCCATGGTTAATTTTAATTTCTTTTTTTTTTACACTGTTGATTTAATCTTTTCTCTGGACGCTCTTAATGTGCACGTCTTTCTACATCGTTCTCACATATATGTATAATCACACATGAATGATGTAACCAAGATTTTGTAACAATATATTGATTTAAAAAGAGTGTCCATGGAGTTTCTTGCCCGTTCTTCTCCATAGAGATCTACGCTAGGGAATGGGCAACTACAGTACTTTCTCAAGTTATTATGCCTTGTGACTGTGACTGTAGCTTTGATTTAATTTGTAATTTGACATTCAAAAGTGCCGTAATGGTCTAGTTGAAATAAATGCTTTGAGTTTGAGTTTGAGTTTGAGTAGCGTTTTAGCCACGTACGAAATAGGGAATTCAAAGTTTTATTTAAACAAAAGTTACATTTGAGTGATAGTTTTATTTATTAAAAACTTATAAGTTGAAATTATCTATGTAGATACGAAGTTGCATGAAATGAGCAAGCAATAGGAACATTAATTTATTTGTACTATTGAACACGATATTTTTTGTATCGAACCTTTTTTAAGAACAAAGCAATTCAACCAAAGAAATTAAAAAAAAAACCCTATAACTCACTTGTGAATAATAGCAATGAAAAAGTCACAGTTTGATTACAGGTGTCATTATGTGCCTAATTGCGGTGAAATTAGAGCCACTTTATGAGCAAGTGTGTTGAAAAACTCATAATGCAACTGTTTTCAGTTGCGTTATGAGTTCATTACAGTTCCGTTTATTTCTGCAGGTTGGTAATGCTGGTCATTGCCTATGGTTTTTGAACGCATTAGAGAGGGTTTATGATATTTGGGTAGATAAAAGAATATAATAATATGTTGATAATGACAAAAGTTTTGTTTGATTTTTCGGGGAAAGAGACATGATCTAACTGTGATAATGACTGTAGTGTCCGTGTTCATTACTTCATGCGATGCAACTTACGTCAGGCATAATTCTCAAAACAACCTTTCCACATTATCATCATACCGAGCCTTTTTTCAACTATGTAGGGTTCGGCTTCCAGCCTAACCGAATGCAACTGAATACCAGCATTTTCCTTGGAGCAACTGCCTATCTGACCTCCACAACCCAGTGGATACTGCGGGTACGCTACCCTTTGGTAAGACTTTCGGCCCACTGACTGCCTGTGACGACTGACAAAGATATGCCAGCCGGGACCAAAAGCTTAATGTGCTCTCCGAGGTTCGGAGGAAACTCGGTGCGTTATAGGTGGTCACCGATCCTCGGACCAACCTACGCAAGCACACCTTAACCTAAAGATCGACCCAAGCGGCTTTTATTATTTAGCCGCGGGTTCTTTCCACATGATCAGTTACGTATAAAGAAGAGGTCCAAAGCATTCCTTTCTTTATACAACTGAAAGAAGAATACTTAAAAAACACATTATTCTAACTTAGGCCATAACTCGGGCCTACGTAAATTAAGTCGTGTTTAACAAAAGTATGAATGTACTACATAATTTCAAAAATACTCTGACAAAAGGGATCAAAATTAAAACGGGGAACAAAGTTTATATTACCCTTTTTTGTAACCCTTTTTTCTACCTGCTCCCTAGGTTAACTTGTCTGTGGTTGTTGTAGTCCCCACAGAGTGAAAGAAGGAAGTTTTGGAAACTTTATTTGGGGAAATAATGTATTATTTTTATAACTTCCTTAATGGTGTTGTCAGCCCGAAAGTATGACAGCCAGTCTTAACAATGCATATGAGAAAAGAAAACATATTTATAAACTTGAATCTCAACAAAAAATTTGGCTGCGCCATAAGGTTTGATTCCCGGGTCAGGCAAAGTGTTATTGAGTTTTTCCATCAGGAATTTCTCAGTAGCACAGAGTCTAGATTTGTGCCCGAATGATGGAAATAGGCACGCCCACTTTTACATGGGTCATAAAACATAACTGGCAAAATGTGGGTGTACCGTTAAGTACACCAGCATCTGACTAACCCTTTAGGTATTACAAGGCGTGGTGTTATGCTATGAAGGTAACTTTGCTTGGGAAAATGAGTTCACGCAACGCTGTGGCAACGCTATCAAAGCGTAATCACAAAACAAAATATGAGTCTCATTTACAATTTCACAGGTTTAATACTCGTTTTTCAATACAATTCGAAAATGTATACGTGCCGTCCCCATAAAGTATACTTAGCGGAGAAATATTGGCAGCATTTAAATGATCAATATTGCTGTTAAACCTATAGGTACCTACCATTCGAAAATTATTCAAAACTACCAAGATACATTATTAACGGAATATCATATCGACAATGATAAACTTTAATATGGCGCGTGTTTTTGCGGAATCGGGTCACCTGAAAAATCACGTGAATCTCTTGGGATTTTGTGGAAACAACTTTTGACGCCGAGCTGATATGTAGCTTTAATATTCAGTTAATATATTCGCACCATGTAAAATACTGGTATTCAGCTGCATCTGGCTAAACTGGAAGCCGTACGCAAAATAGTTGAGAGCAGGGCTTCGATTCTGCTACTACAATAGTGTCAGAGTAGTCGATCATTGATTTCATAATGGTCAAGTTCTGTCAAATTTTGACAAGTTTGTTAATCCTACTATCATAATGGCGCCATTATGACTTTTCAATGATCAAACACTGACACTTCATTGAAAGAAATGTCATAGAATAATAATCTCGTGCATGAAATCTGGCATGAATAAATGTTCGCATTTAGTAGTAGATTTCGAAAGCCATTACTATAGGTTTTATAATAATTACAATACGACAATGTCATTAAACCACAATTTTGTTACGAGACCATTGACCGACCATTGTGAATTTAGCAGATTACGAACTTTAAGCAAAATGACAATGGGATGAGAATGGAACCGTGTTGGAGTGACGAATTTATAAAATAGTAGAATAAGGCGCCTGGTGGAAGGTAATGATTTTGCTGTAATATTCGTTTCTTGATGAAGCTCGTGGTTTAAGAGTTACAGCCGCTCGGTTCGGTCTTTAGCTTGCCTTAGTTGGTCTGTGGATGGGTGACCAGACCACCCTTACATACCAAGTTTCCTCCGTGGAAAGTACGTTAGGCTGTTGGTCCCGGCTGTAATAATCTTTGACAGGTGGCCCAAAAAGTTTAACAACCAGAACCAGTCTTACCAAGAGGTATCGTATTACCCAGTACTAACTTACTGTTGGTTCATCATCATCATCTCAGCCGAAAGACGTCCACTGCTGGACATAGGCCTCCCCCAAGTGTCGCCACATTGACCGGTCCCTTGCTTCTCGCATCCACCGGATTCCCGCAACCTTCACCAGGTCATCGGTCCACCTAGTGGGAGGTCTTCCAACGCATCGTCTTCCGGTTCGCGGTCGCCACTCCAGAACTTTTCGGCCCCATCGGCCATCCGTTCTGCGAGCAATGTGCCTTGCCCACTGCCACTTAAGTTTAGCAATTCTTCGGGCTACGTCGGTGACCTTGGTTCTCTTGCGGATGTCTTCATTTCTGATTCGATCACGCAAGGAAACTCCGAGCATAGCCCTCTCCATTGCCCTTTGGGTGACTTTAAGCCTTTTGATAAGGCCCATTGTGAGCGACCACGTTTCGGTCCCGTATGTAATCACTGGCAACACACACTGGTCATAGACTTTCGTCTTGAGACACTGCGGTAAGTTGGACGAGAAGATACCGCGCAGCTTCCCGAACGCTGCCCAGCCGAGTCGTATTCGACGATTGACCTCTTTCTCGAAGTTAGACCTACCTAACTGTTGGTTGTGGAGGTCAAATAGGCAGTCGCTCAATGAACAATACTGGTATTCAACTGCGTCCGGTTAGACTGGAAGTTGGCCTCAACATAGTTGAGAAAAGGTTTGAAAGGCGATGTTTATTTTGTTGATGAAGAGGCCTTTATCACTTTCGAGTAAGTGTCAACTTCAGGATTACGATAAGCTCTCGAAGGTTTCTGTTGCTATTATCTTTACATGATCATCACAACACCTACATCATCACTATTCGCAGCCCTCAGTGAGGCTGCCTTACGTTCTTAGGGTCTTGGACTCAAATCCTGGTAGTAGCAAAAGTTTGTGTGCTGAGCAAGGTCATTTGTTTCAGAGTTATGGATATTTATAAGAATAATAAGTATGTATTTACAAACAAAAAAGTATATATATAGTATATCAACAATCTGGTGTCCACGACATAAGTCTTGCTTAGTGTGGCACTAGATGGCGCTGTGTGTTAATGTCCAGCGATATTTATTTATTTTATTTTTTATTTACTTATACAGAATATCAGCGTTGTGACGTTTTCTTTTGTTTAAATGTTACAGCACCATGCTGAGATAGGAGCCTTTTGGTCTTGTACAGGACAAATTCTGTTTTGTATTTGGTTTTCGTTTGTTTTTTCTTATGATTTTGTTTTTTTTATTTTCTCACTATGTTTACTTTATACTAGTGTTATAATCACAATTCTACCTTTTTTTTTAGTGTTGTCCTGTCGGGCTAGCAAATGCTTTTTCATTCTTCTTTACTTTATTTCGAGTAGAGGCTCATAGGTTAGTAACAGTGTTTGAAAACTACATTGACAGCAGTGATCCATATAACGACAGTCTCGTCTGACAGCAATAATTTCAATTACTACCGGGGCAGAAAGCACCTAGGCTGTTTGCCGTGGGTCCATGTCGCACTGTCGCACGTGCTAAGTCCCTAATTCCTCGCATACTGATCTCTTGGATTCTAATCCAACAGACGATCAGTTTGCGGATTGTTGAACGAAGATTTTAATGGCGTGTCAGAAGTATTATGAAAGGAATTTATGAAAGTGCGAACCTGTACTTTGTTACTTTGTATGTTATTACTCTTTTAGTTCTAGTTTTAGTTACAGTAATTGGTTTAGAAATACAACTGTTGAAATTTAATAAATAAATATAAATAAATTTCCAGAAGCCTGTTTGTGCGGGCTATGATTCGAACCACCATCGAGGTAATAAACAAATACCGGGGGTTCGGATCTCCTCCTTTTTGTCAGTGCGAGTCTCATGCACGTCACCACGAGATCTTTGTAACAGCTACATTTATCCAGTCTTAATAATAATTTCTCTATGTAAACCATCACGCTATCGTCACGCTATTCCTCCTTTATCTTTCATAATATCATTCTTCACACAATCAATCCATCATTACTTTGGTCTCCCTCTCCCTCTACATCCATACAATTTTTTTATCATCACCCTCATAGATTCGTCCTACTTCAGCACATGTCCATTCTTCATACCAGACAGTCAATTCCCTTGCAACTTTTCTGTAACAGGTGCAACCTTTTAACTACCTCTATTATAGTCTCGTAATCAATCTTAATAATCAATTCTCTACTGTAAAACATATGGAAACGGGTATTTATCGCGAATTTTACCTTCAATAAAGGGTGTAAAACACCTCTTAACGAATACGAAAGGCACTTGTTCTACTCGTCATTCTGATATTTTTTTTGTTCTACACTATACCTGGGAACCTTCTAGTTACGGAGATATTGGGGGTCAAAGTTGCAAGATTTTGACAAGCTTTTTTTTATATACCACTTTTTATCGCATGATTTTTACTTTAAATATCTCTATGACCCCCGTACTATTCAATCCATCCATCCGCACAATGTTTTGAGTGTGTTACATTGAGTTATACCACAAAACATGATTTATACTCTCAAAAAAAAGTAGCAATATTTTTTGCCTAAAGTTACTTAGTTTGATATACAGAATGCTTGGTTAACGGCTTTGTGATGAGGTGAAATACACCCTGTATAAGCCCTACGTTTCGACCGAATTGCACCAGCCGTGGTCGCGGGTAGACAATGAAGTTATCAAACCCTGGAGCACGCTGAACCGCTGTGTTGAAGTATTGGGTTATTTTTGTTTCCATTTTATAATGTACTAGCGGACGTCACGCGGTTTCACACGCGTAATTCCCGTTCCCGTGGGAGTACGGGGATAAAATATATCCTATGTTACTCGTGGATAATGTAGCTTTCGAATGGTGGAAGAATTTTTAAAAACGGTCCAGTAGTTTTTAAGCCTATTCATTACAACCAAACAAACAAACAAACAAAGTTTTCCTCTTTATAATATTAGTGTAGATAATGTACTAGCGGACGTCACGCGGTTTCACACGCGTAATTCCCGTTCCCGTGGGAGTACGGGGATAAAATATATCCTATGTTACTTGTGGATAATGTAGCTTTCGAATGGTGGAAGAATTTTAAAAAACGGTCCAGTAGTTTTTAAGCCTATTCATTACAACCAAACAAACAAACAAACAAAGTTTTCCTCTTTATAATATTAGTGTAGATTCTGATCGTGAAAGTTCAAAATTCTCTGCTATCCAAAGTGAATAGCCTAAAATTTAAATTAAGGGTTTTACTGAGGGTGCTTATTTCATGTGTGTAGTTGAAAAGACTGTTGACCTAAACGCTGACCGCTAAAAGGAGGTCGACCCCGCACTGCAATGTTGCATGTAACTTTGTCATTAACCAACAAGTAAACTTCCATTCAAAATTCTTCATGAAATTAAAATCTTTTACGACAAAACACTGCCAAGCTGCTCCGTCTCATAATTATATTGAAACAATTCTGCAATTACACTGGCAACCCTGAGCTAGGGCATCCGTCCCACCGTTGACAATTAGCGGGAAGCGAGTAGCGATAGCGACAAGAAATGAGTTAGCGAGCTTCGAGTGTCAAGTTTGGATAGTTTTGTCGTTGGGTTATGAGCGAGAGCGCCAATGCGACAGGCGATTACTTGCGTATGTCTATGTGAAGACGTCAAGCACATTAACTCTTTTTCACTTCTCATGCTCTAAAAGTACGCCATTATAGCCCTACGATGCGGGATTAAAGTGACCGTTTATTCCCTACTCTAACTCTTCAACGCGGGAAAATTTATGGTTGTTTGTGTGCATCGTTGATTTTGAAAAAATATGTGGAATGCCTCTGTTGCTAGCCGCTGCAGTAATGTAGGTACTATAAGTTTATAATTATCTGTGGAGTGTGGATCATCTTCATCGCGAGAATGTTGAGAGTTTGTGTTGTGTTTTAAATTGGCAATCTGTGACTGACCTGATAGAAGAAAATCTGACCGCTCAGTTCAGAATTTTAGTCGAGTGTAAATTTGTTCGGTTTTAAATGACTATTTTTCTCGCACTCGAAGTGAAAAGTATAGTTTGCACCTCGATACTAAACGCCATTTTAATATACCCTCGCTTTCATTGCCTCCCTCGCAAGCTCGGGAGTCAAACCACCTCGGGTATATAATGGCTTCGTTTAGTCCCTCGTTATAAAATATAATATAATCGATGTTTAACTTTATCACTAAAGCATTATGTTCAAGGTCATTTGATAAAAATAGCTTGATATGCTAGTCTGTACCAAGCGATACCTATGGTCCTATGAAATGTGACCGGTCATTGATCAGCTATATTATCATCTACATTTGTCTCTCTCTCACGAAACCGATATTTTTAGGGGGTGTTTGTTTTGCCACTTATCTACAGCTATACAATTTAGGGGTGACGAAGAAAGAGTATTTTGGGAGTCTCCTGTTAAAAATGCTGATTTTCAAATTCGTTTGAATGGATTCATTTGAATTTTATCTATTCTACATTTCACGACTTACAAACAGTATGTCACGGGTTCGAACCCAGGCAGGCACCTCATCACACACCTATCTCAGGATTTTCAGTTTTACATAGTTTTCTTGGGAAATTAAAATAAAATTATAATAATAAATAATAAACATCGTCGGACATTACACACAGCGCCATCTAGTGCCACACTAAGCAACGAGGCTTGTGTCGTGGACACCACATAGTTGATAAATATACTAAATAGATACTTATCACCACTGCACTCAAAACGGTGAAGGAAAACATCGTGACGAAACCAGCCTGTCCTAGAATTAAAAAATTCGAAGACTACAATGTCTTCGATTTTTTTAATTTTAACAGCATCTACCAATCCGCACTGGTCCCGCCTTATGGAGAGTAGCCCATTCCTTCTCTTAGAGAGGAGGATTGTGTCCCAGCAGTGGGAACTTTAATAGTCGAGTGGCTATAGTCACTCGCTCGTCGGCAACGGGACAGCTGCCTAAGGGGAAGTAAGGTCATTGTTTCTTCTGCAGGTTACTCACCGGTTTTGTTATGCAAAATAATGAATTCGTCAGCCGAATGGGCCGGCTGCATTGTACTATGAAATATCACACTTTGCATTTAGGTTTGGGCTGTAGTTGGAGCTATGCGAGTGGATTATGGGGATATACACGGTTGTATATCATTACGGTTGAAATCCCCGACGGTAGTATTTAGAGGCTGCTGCTGATAAATTCATGATGGAAAAATTCAATAACACTTTGCTTGACCTAGATTATATATTTTCATTTCAGGCTTCAGAATAAAAAGGCATACAAGAATAAACAGACTCTTCACGAAGCCGTTAGCCAATCATTCTGTACATCCAACTAAGTAACCCTTTACAAAAAAAATCCCTTCGGGAAGCCGCAGGGAGAGATAGATTTCGAAGAGAGATTCACCCATAATTTACATTTGTTTTACTTATATTCTTTTCTTCAGGGTGATCAATAAGGAAGCCAATTTTTCATTATTTATGTGATAGAACGTACGGTTTAGAGATATAAGCAGATAAATAATTAGAAGCAGCTACTACTCCATGACGCACGCTCGCTACGCTCGCATTTTAAATTACACACCCACTTTCTGTCACAAATGTCGTCGTCGATCTGTCGGGCCTTCGACAATCAAAAAAACTTCTGTAAAAGTTGGAAGTTTGGCTCCCAATATATCTGTAACTAGAAGATTCCCAGGTATGGTCTAGAACAAGAATGATCGCAATCATGGGAAGATTTAAGGTTTTCGGCTTTTTCAAGAGTCTCTTTACACCATTTCATCATCATCATCATCTCTCTCTCTTGCTCTTACCCCAATTCATTTGTGGTCGGCGCAGCATGTCTTCTTCTTCCATACTTCTCTACTTATTGCCGTCTCATCAGACAGTTGTTTCTTTTTACATCCTTTTTTTATTTGAAATATGTCAGTCAAGCCTTGTTAAAAAGTTAATGCGCTGGTTACACCACCTACAACTAGGTTCCCGATAACTTGGCAGATAATTTCATTCAAATTCTGTTCCATTTTTGAATTTGTTCGGTAAGTAGCGGCTATTCGGACATCTGGAAATAAATCCTATATCTAACATCAACACACTTGGTGAAACTCCCATAAAATAGTCAGCTCTAAAATTCACCCAAGCTTGGCCAAATGACCATTATCTGACTTTAATCCGTTCGCAGAAGACACGACGTAACAAAGTTCCCAGCACGCAACAATTTATGTATATTTGTGTACGTACCAGTAGTTTTAAAAGAAACAAAATAAAATTACTAGTTCTTTGTCCAAGAATAAAAAGTCCTTGAATTTAAAGTCGAGTAAGAATTAAGTTTGGAAACTAGATCCTATTCAAAAAAAGTACTCAAGTAAGTGAGTTCTAAGTTCTTTTTTAAAACTGCTCAGACTGAAAACGGTAGTATTTATACAGACAGAGAAATTTAGACACATACAACTTAAATTCTTCTAACTTACTCAACTTTAGTCCCATTTTTCAAAAGTATCTATGTATTAAATTGTATTGTATTGTACAATGGGCTGGTGTCCGCAAGTCCACGTCAAAGCGCGTATTTTACGTATGAGCTATAATCCACCACGCGGGCCCAGTGCGGGTTGGTAGATGTCACATGTCTTCGATTTTTTGGTTCTAGGACATGCCGGTTTCCTCACGGTGTTTTCCTTCACCGTTTTTGAGAGCAGTGGTATAAGTATATGTATGTAGTATATTTATCAACTATGTGGTGTCCACGACACAAGCCTCGTTGCTTAGTGTGGCACTAGATGGTGCTGTGTGTAATGTCCGACGATGTTTATTATTTATTATTTTAATTTTATTTTAATCTCTCAAGAAAACTATGTAAAACTGAAAATCCTGGGAAGGTGTGTGATTTTTGTAAAACCATGTTGAATATGAGACGTATTGTTGTTTTTTAATCATTGCCCTACACTGGCATGTTTTCCTGTTTTGTCAATGCATTTATAAACATTTAAACTCACAAACCCAAACAACCGGGACGGAAAACGCTGCGTTTGATGACCTCTCAGTAGTTGGGCCGATGACCTGATGAAGGTTGCGGGAATCCGTTTAATGCGAGTTGCACGGGACCTGTCAAAGTGGCGACACTTGGGGGAGGCCTATGTCCAGCAGAGGACGTCTTTCGGCTGAAATGATGATGATGACTCAAACAGCCAGACCTGGAACAACTACCTGTAAGCCGTACAAATATTTGTTTCGTGCGGGTACTCAAGTCAACAGTGAAGTATTTTTTTTTGTTGTTTAAAACCTTTTATAACATCAAAGCTAATTTTGACATGGAATGCTTTTTCACTTTTTTTTTTCAAACAATTACTCACTATGTCTTATTTCACCGTCATCCAAAGCCTGATTTCACCCACTGCTCGGCATAGACCTCTCTTTGCTTGTGCCAAAGTCTACGTTATTTTGCCAGCTTCATCCAGGATATTCCCGCAATGGCAACAATTTCGTCTGCCCATTTCCCCACTGGATGACCTACACTTCTCTTTCCATTTCTAGGACACCACTTGTCAAGATTCAAGATTATTTATTTGCATGAAATAGAAAGTTTCACATATTTCGCTGACTTCATCAGCATGCAAACTTAAAAATGAAAATCATATATCATAGCTTTACTCCACCTGCCATCACTGCGCCTTTTATTAGGAGACTTGCCCAACTCCATTTGAGTTTTGAAAAACCTGTGTAAACACTGAAATCGCCCAAAATATCTATCGCTCCGTCAGACAGCATAGCCTTTATTTGGCCAGAGGAAGTTCATTAATTCACTGTAGACTATTTTGAGCAGGCCGAGTAGAAACCTCAGCGACGCCAAAATAACGAATGTTTTCATAAAGAAAATTAAAAAGGTATAATAATAACTGCCTTATGCTTATCCGAGGTTTCAACTTAATGTTTTAAAGATTAACTTTCCTATTCATTCTGACATTAATTAAGTATTACTTTTTCTTCATAATGGGAAGAGGTATTATTTTTGCAATCACTTTCACCAACATCAAAAGGTTATTTTGAAAAAGGAGCGATTGCATAATTTTCGCTCAAAGTTAAAAAAAACATACAGTATCCTCTTTTTTTTCAAAACTAATTTGTTTTTTTTTTATATGTATGATCCCCGATTACTCGAAGATAGCAGGACCGAATTGTATTTTTTTTTTTTTTTGGAAGGGTATAAGTACTTCCCAGGTGGTCCCATAATCATCAAATCGGAATCTGATGATGGAATCCTGGAGAAATATATCAATAATATAGTACGAGTATGCACGTCATGAATAAATATTTTTTCTTTATTTCTTTCTTCTTAATTTTAAAAGCACACTTGAAAAGATTTTGCGTAGTTTTTGGAAGAATCCACTTCAATTTGGTGAAGATCTGATGAAGAACATCAGAGATAGGCACAAAACCGGAAAACCTCAATAAATGATAGCTAATGGGATTGCTGAAATCTATTGTCTGTCTATTGTTTACACCAGTTCATAACATAACATCACGCCGGTACGCTGTGAAGTAAGCACAAGTAAACCACTAGGGCTAGGCAGATGATGATGCATAAAACTTTGTGAGAAATAATATTCCTGGAACTAACGTTGAAGACAGTTTGGCATTCAGTACTCTGCACTGGACCCCGCATCTTGGAAAACATCCCTCTCATAGAAAGGAGGCCTGTATCCCACTGTATGTGCCTACAAACGCTGATAATGCTAAAAATTAATCTATTAAGTTTTAGACAGTAGATAGCAAAACTGGCGACGGCGATCTCTCGCGTCCGGCCCTGGTTCAATCCATGGTCCGGAGCGAGACGGAATGGGAAGCCGTCACCTCCTTCTGTTAAGCATTTATGGTAGCGAAGGAGATGGCGGAACGCGAGAGGGAGAGAGACTCGCCACAGCCGCCGCGGGAGACGCACCGGGCGTCGGGGGCCACGTGGTGGCTACCGGCCACCGTAGATGCGGGCCTGTGGTCGGTGAGCTATGGGCAAGTTAGCCATCCGTCTGTCTAATGACGACAGGCCGTGTCGACGGCTCGTTCGTGCTCCACGCGCGCGTCGATGAGATGTCAGCATAAAGGGAAGGGCGAGGAAGGAACATGGATGGTCTTTAGTCAGTAAAAGTCTAATACTCCCCCTCCCCCTCCTCCCAGAGTGGGAGGGGTCATTTGATGATTTCCCATCCGAAAAAAAATAAGAAAGCAAAACTAGATTAACAAACCAATAAAACCTTGATTTTATACTTCGCCACAGAGAAATGTAGGTTTATTTTAAAACACACAATTTTTATCCAACCGAACGACCTCTTATTATTTGAGCACGCATTTCAAGAGTCACTCAACCTCATTGATTCCACTTTGCCGCACTCGTGTCCAATTGTAACCGTGCACAATGCAATTGTAACGCTGCTATGTTCCGAATCATTGTTTTGATTACAATGTACTGAATTGAAATTGAGTGCTCTCACATTGTAGCTTAATTGACTATGTAATTTTTGTTTCCAAAATCCATTTTTTTAATTAACCGGATGCAGCTGAATACCAGTATTTTACACGGAGCAACTGCCTATCTGGCCTCCACAACCCAGTTATTACCTACGGGGTATTGTATTGTATTGTACAACAGGCTGGTATCCGCAACTCCACGTGTAAGCGCGTATTTTGTGAATATTAATACAAACCAAAAAAAAATGAGTAGATGTCACAAGTCTTTGAATTTTAGGTTCTAGGACATGCCGGTTTCCTCGCGATGTTTTCCTTCGCCGTTTTGAGAACAGTGGTGATGAAATAAATTACACAAAGTACTGCGCCTCTCTGGGATTTGAACCCACGACTTACTGTTCGTAAGTTGGGGCCTCCACCACTGGGCCTCCGTTGCTCTACCTACTGGGTCCCCTTGATTAGTTGTTAGACTTGTACCAACTACTGTATTAGGTAAATCCACCACTTGGTAATACCCAGTACTCGACTGGGTTGTGAAGATTAGATGGGTAGTCGCTCCAGGTATTAAGATTCTGGCATTGAATACCAGTATGGTTAGACTGGAAGCCAACCCTAAAACTTATATTGTCACTTGCGGATATATTCCGTGATTATTTTTAACTTGAGCTAAAAATATAAATAAATAATCACGGAATATATCCCTTAGGTAAGTGACAATATAAGTTTAGTTTTAAACGGTGAAATCTTAAAACAGTGTTTGACTTTAACATAGTTAGGAAAAGGATAGGCAGATGCCGTAATAGTGCAAGCAAAACTAAGTGTTTAAAATTCTCCTTACCAAATGTACCACAACGTGATCTTAATTTAAATCTTGACGGCAATAAACTTGATGTTATAGCGGAAACTGTATTCTTAGGGATTACTATAGATTCAAAATTACAGTGGGGCGCGCACATTAGAACTCTTTCAGGTAGGTTAAGCTCAGCTGCATATGCAGTTAGGAAAATAAGGCAGTTAACGGATGTAGCCACAGCTAGGTTAGTTTACTATGCTTATTTCCACAGTATTATGTCTTACGGCATCCTGCTGTGGGGATCAGCAGCAGACGTTGACTCCATTTTTATACTACAAAAAAGGGCAGTCCGCGCGATTTATAAAATGGGTCCTCGCGAGTCACTCAAGCAAAAATTCAAAGAGATCGATATATTAACTCTGCCTTCACTTTATATCTTTGAATGTATTTTATATGTCCGCAAAAATCGAGGGCTTTTCAAAATTAGAAGCGACTTCCACAATAAAAATACACGCAGTAAACATGAAATTGTAATACCTAAATTCAGATTAACAAAAACTAGCAAGTCTTTTATTATAAACAGTATACGCTTTTATAACAAGTTGCCAAAGTCAGTTATAGAACTGACCGATGGAAAGTTCAAGAACTATACTAAACGTGTCCTTATGAAAAAAGCATATTACAAAATCAAGGACTACGTTGATGACAAAGAAGTTTGGCTATGATTCCTTCTGCGCATGCGGCTTCCCTGGTAGCTCATAAACGGCACAGATTTGTGGATGTCTGTAACTATTCTCAATCTCATTATTCTTTTTCTTTTGATTCAGATTATTACAATAGTTTTCAAATAATTTTTTCTCATATTTTGCTAAGAATAGTTACAGCACTGATGACAATATTTGTGTCACTTGTTTAATTTAGTTCTTTAATTTTTTTTTTATAGTATTCTATTT
This sequence comes from Xestia c-nigrum, assembly GCA_916618015.1. Classification (NCBI taxonomy): domain Eukaryota; kingdom Metazoa; phylum Arthropoda; class Insecta; order Lepidoptera; family Noctuidae; genus Xestia; species Xestia c-nigrum. Next base: position 3,358,441 of record OU745244.1, read on the forward strand.
TATTTTTTATTTACTTACCTTTGTATAGATGCTTTTTTACCTATTATTTGTGAATGAGTGAACATTGAAGGCCTTTTAGATTCCCGGATGCTGTTTAACTTTTGTTAAATATTTCTTTTGTTTTACTTTTTTTTGTATAGCAAGCAACGACCTATTGTCGGGCCTACGCTGTCCCCCATACTTTAGTACAAATGCTGTAATGAAACAATAATATTGTAATACCAAATGATTTGAAAAGAGTAACCATGGAGTTTCTTGCCGGTTCTTCTCCATGGAATCGACCAACGCGAACCGTGCACCTTTTTCGACGTTTTATAAGTGCCCATCCAGGCCTATATGAAATAAAATATTTTGATTTTGATTTTTGATTTTGAGTACACCTTTTTTTTAGGATGGGAAATCATCACATAACTTCTCCCACTCTGGGTGGAGCGGGAGGGAGTGTCAGACATTTACTGACTAAAACCCATCTATGTTCGTTCCTCGCCCTTTATGTTCCGGGGCCTTAGTATCTCTTTCGAACAGGCCCGCAAGGCAGGACTCCCCGCCAGGACGTTATAGTACCTACATCTTCATTTGGCAATAACATTCGTATCCTATATTATAGTAAAATGTCTGTACACATCTAAGAAATATTTTCCACAACACTGACGAAACAAAACAAACTGCACAAAAGTGCAAAACTTCCTATAAACAGCGAAAAGGAAATAACCAAGTAACTGGATATTCCGTTTTACTGGGCGATCACTTTCAGTAACCCACTTCTGACTGCTTGCATCTAACGAAATAAGTTTTAGTTGAAATATGACGAGGCTTCTCCTGAAAGCAAACTGAAAACTGGTGGAATCGTCGGATATACACCGTGCAATATATTTTATGTTACATACTGTGTGAAGGATGATCTAGCAAGTAGGAAGGTCTAACTCAAAACATTTATTTCAATTAGACCATTACGACACTTTTGAATGTCAATACACATAAAAAAAAAAACTACAGTCAGACACAAGGCATAATAACTTGAGAAAGTACTGTAGTTGCCCATTCCCTAGCGTAGATCTCTATGGAGAACAACGGGCACGAAACTCCATGGACACTCTTTTATCATCAAAATATTGTTACAAAATCTTGGTTACATCATTCATGTTGTGACTATGTTGAAAGAGATAAGTGAGAACTATGTAGAAAGACGTGCACATTAAGAGCGTCTAGAGAAAAGATTAAATCAACAATATAAAAATAAAGTAATTAAAACTAACCGTGGCAGCTAAAAGATGACCAGTCTCAACTGACAGCGCCCGTTCACGAACATGACGCATGTATCAGCACCATTCAACTCAATCATATTGAAGGGAATTAAATGACTCGACACACCCGCTACCATCACCGAGACATTTGAGTGAGCTTGACATTCTCGCAGCCGTTAAGGCATATTCAAGCAAAAAAAAAGCAACAGATGGAATCTATACAATGTAAGGATCTTTAGGTGTCTGATGAGTCGTTTTTACATAAATAAAAAACCAGCCAAGTGCGAGATTGCGCATAAACTTGTAGGTATTTATTTATTCCTTAACATGTGATAACAACAAAATCGCTAACTTTCGATCGCTTATTGCTGACGAATAAATTCTTAAGACTTTATTCATTAGTAATTAGCAATCGAAAATTAACGATTTTGTCCTTAACTCTGTCGAGACTGCCGGCCAAGCAGTGCTAACGTACCTACGTAGGACTCGATTGGACTTGATTAGACAAATTTGACATTAATTTCGATAAATATGTTTTTATGGAGTCAAAAACTCATTTTTATCGAGAATAACTATAAAATACTTGCACTGTAGCGTTGGTTTTAACCTAGCTCTGTTGATAATAAAATACAGACGTACAGATACAACTCGGTTACATTAACTCTGGACCTGGTGTCGATGGCTTTTCTTCTTTCTGTTATTTTTACTTTTTCGTCAGTACGGATAGGTTAGGTTCTACACTTTCGTTGTCGATACATGTCGTGATATTTTTGTGCTATCAACTGCTTTATTTTTTTAAATTTAATAGGGTAGATGACAAAATAAAATTAGTCCGTCAAGTACATTATTAAAAAACATTTGACTCGTATTTTTTCTTTTGTTACGTAAATCAAAATTGACGAAGATACGACGCTTTTAAAATTCTCAATACGTCACGCCTAGGTATAATTTTTAGCTAGTTCTGACGTCACTAGCTCCCACTCCCGAGTTTCGATGCGTTTTATCTTTGTGAGTACTCATTGATTTATAATAACAAAAAATATGTGTCCATTTGTTTTTAAATACTTTAACTGACGGACCAAATAAATTTGTAAGTTTTTGAAACTGTCGACATGCCTATTACTATTCTTGTTTTAAAGTCATCAACGCCAGGTCCAGACATAATTAAACAGGGTTGTAATGATGCATCCAGGGGTATGATTCTGTAAGACATCATTCTAAAGGAGACAATTTTTTTTGTTCGAGGATTAGTTTCCCACATAAATTCTAGCATATAATAATGAAACTTACATTGATTTATTCCTTATAACCTCTAGATTCCAGTGGTTTAATTAGCTTAGCATTGTCTAACCGGAATAAATGCGAAAAATCTGCAAAAACACTTACGAAAACCAAAATAAACAGAAAAAGTAAATGTCAAAATAATGAAGTTGTCTGTCAATCACAAAAAAAGTGGGTTTAAAACGTTTCATGCCACGTTGATTGTTTAAACCACCTATGCGATTTTAGTGTAAACCTATAAAAATGGCATTAAAAATGCTCATAGTTTAATAATATTTATTTTTATATTCTTTCTGATTCTATAATAATTATATAGCACATATGATTTCCAACGGATAGGTACCGTGCTTTTTTTAGTAAACAGAAATCGCCCCTATTCACGTAAGTATTTGCTGTCAAATGACATTGACCACAACAGGAATGATTTGACTCGCAAAAAAATATCATAACATAGCTTATTTATTATGATTTTAAGATTCCGTTTTCATTTCTACGTAATATTTCCTTTAAAACCATAGTAAAATGGTTACTTTTTTTTGGTGTTATTATGAATAATAAATGCAACGACCAGGTGGGCCCAAAAAAAACTATCTCCTTTATTTTCTTGATTGGCATTCTAAAAACTTTGTTGATGTTTCGAATTTAAATTAGCGCCACCCTTGCAAGCCTGTCAGCGAGCTGAACAGCTTGACAGGGAGATTTTGACAGATAAAGTATGTGATGACGTAAGAAGTGGCATTCTGTAAGGTAAGTCCTCCGTCACTTTCCGTGACTGATAATGCTTACAGAATGCAAAATCAATGTAATTTTGAACCTTATGCGAAGTGAGAGTGAAAAGCGATGTGAGATGCAAATTGTTGTTTGATTTTTACAGAATCGACCGGCTGTTCACAAACCTTTGCTTCAGTGTGTCACAAACATAAAGTTATCCAACACATCGCTATGTAAATGTCACTGCATTTAGACATATGCACACAGAGTTTAGTCACAAAATGATGTTTGTGCACAGCTTTCGCGTATCAAGCTAGAATGTGTCCGTTTTCATATTTCCTCGTGCCAGACCTTTTAATCTGGGAGATGAAAGAGGTAGAGAGGGTGGGTTAGAGTAATGGATGTTTGGATGTCGAATGTGTTTCTCGTGTTATCACATAAAATCAGGCCTGAATTCACAGTTACGCCAGTTATGTTTTAAGTTGTATGTAGTAACTGGCGATTGATTGGATTACGACCGGTTGGATTGGAAGCCGACCCAAACATAGTTGGGAACAGGCGAGGCAGAAGGTATGACAATGCTTAAAAAGATAAGGGGATACAAGCAGTCTAGTGCTGTGAAATGATGTGTGGTGTTACGAATATGCATAAAATAAGAAATGAATACATAAGTGGCGCCAGTGACTGAAAATTTGTGAAGTAATCGGTTGTCGTGAGGAAAGTTTTGAATGTCGATGGGTGAGTAAAGTAAGACCAAAGAAACCATGGGTGGACTGTGTGAGGGAAGATATTGTAAGAAAGGAGATGTCGGATGAGATGACGAGTAAAAGAAAAGTTTGGAAAAAGAAGACAGGCTCCGTCGACCTCAAATGGATTGGAACAGGGGTAAGAGAATTATGACGAAAAGTGGTGAGAATATTCTAGTCTTTTCTTCACCTTTCTACACAAAACTATTAACAATGCACTATTTGTAAGCCGGCTCACTATGCCTACAGATAAACTCCCCGTGGGTCTCCAAGTGCCATGGCCTATGAAGACTTAGAAGCCAAGTAGGCCGCTGCAGGTTCAACTTAGCCCGGTAGGGGTATCCCGATAAAGCTGAGTGCTACTGCGGAGCCTCGTCTCAAACCCTGGCACACCTCCTGACATACTCTCTGTCTAACTCGACCTGCACTCTATACTAAGGCTGAGGCTACACTATGCAGCGATTTGCGATGCGACTGGAAGAGCGAAACAAGAAAAACTTGGTATGGCGACATTACAAGCGAGATTCCGGCGCATATTCTGATAAATTCACTTAAATTTCGCTATGTTGGTGTAGCCGATGCCGTGATTACAATAATGTTGTTCCTATCGCATAAATAAATCAAAGATCGCTAATATTTGATGTACAGTGTAGCCATATACGTGAGCATTCATTTACTTGTTTTAACCGCTCGTGTGTCGCAGGTCGCGTCGCGGCCTAATGTAGCCTCAACCTTAGGGACCTGTCCAAAGCCACCACCGGCGCCGTCGACGTCGCTGAGTTATGGTACAAATTTAAAACAACAACAATGGGAATCATCAACACGAAGAAGAATACACTATTTACGGTAACACAAGTAGGACAGATACCACACAAGGTTGCCCACCGCAAGGTTGTTACCTGATAACGCGTCTCGGGTGGAGGTATGTGATACTATTCCTTACGATACCCGACCTCTGTGGCTTCTCTACCTTGAGTCTAAGAACCCTTCGCTTTTTGTTTATTTTTTCTTGTATCTTCAAGTTAGTGGAAGACTTGTAGTGTCAGTTTTGTTTAGTAATGTTGGTGAAGTAAGACTTTATAGGTGAGTGAACTAATCCATGCTATTAATATTTTAAATGCGAAAATCTGTGAGTATGGATGTTTTTTACCCTTTCACGCAAAAACTAAAAATTATGCACATAGATAGTTGCCATGCTGAGATAGGAGCCTTTTGGCTTCGTACAAGACGAGTTCGTTTCTTTTAATTTTGTATTTTTTGTGTTTAATTTTTATTAGTAAGTTTTAAATACTGTTAATTTTGATGTGTTTAGTCCTGTGCGGGCTAATAAATGCTCTTTCTTTCTTTCTTTTTTATAACCTGGATTAACACCTACGATAGTTTTTATTCCGGAAGTAAGATCCCATGGAAAATTAAATTATGAATAAATCATCAAAAATCATATTTAATTCTGTTAAATTGGTTCTGTTATTCTGTTAGTTGGAGTAGTTGGTCCCGACTATCATTTGTAGATCTTTGACAGTCTTTATAAGTAATCCGTGGCTGAAAAAGTCTGTACACAACCATTCCAAGGGACTCTTGGACTGGTTTTGGGGTCTACTGGGTAATACAATACTGGGTATTAGCAGATTATAGATTTACATTAAAAAAAAGTTAAAAATAACTATAGCTTCTGAAGTCGGTGACCTTTGTTTGATTGATTTAATTTTTTTGTCACTGACTTCAGAAGCTAAAGTTGTTTTTAACTTTTTTGTTTTTTTTTAAGTCGGTTTTATTTTAAGAAAAAAAGTTTACATTTTTCATTTTTTAGAAAATTCCATTGTAATTTATTAGAGTAATCATTAATTACAATATATACACACTAACATTATAATAGAAAAAAGTGAAAAAAGTGTATACCGTTAAAATTACAACAAGCCCAAACATGAAAAAACATAAAAAAATAACATCCGAAACATCCCTTTTAGAAGCCGGTTAAAAACACTTTGACATGTCATATTATGTAATGCCTAAACTAGATGGGGCCGGTGTTTCGTACCTCACTACTTTGAGAAGAAACTGCCGGAACAAATTCAGAGGACCATGCAGATTAGTGTATGAGATGGTCTTTTGAAGAAAGAACCACACAGACTTGAGCATATAGCTAACACAACAACACACACAAACACAACACAACAAACACACACACACACACACAACATAACACACACACAACACACAACACAACACAACAAACACACACACACAACATAGCACACACACAACACACAACACAACAACACAACACACACAACATAACACACACACACACATTAACATAATCTACCTATCCTTTGTTTTTATTACCATACATATGATATGTTAGGGCCAGCCTAACCGGATACAGCTGAATATCTGTCTTTGACATGGAGCGACTGCCGATCTAACCTCCACAGCACAGTTAGTAGGTACTGGGTAATACGATACCCCTTGGTAAGACTGCTGGTTGCCTACTGTGGTATATTAGAAACTCTTTAGACAGTGTATGTCTCTATATAATAGAAAATGTCATACAGTCTGTCTGTGACAATTAATAAATGATATTACGAATTAACAAGATTTGTTACCCACTATTAGGGCCAATAAAATAGTACGTGTTTTCTAAGGCACCGAAGATACTATGTAAGTCATGAACTGTCAAAAACCACAGACTGACCTCCTGAAACGTATCTTAACCTTCAATCGAACCATGTGGCTGATATTATTTAGCCACTCTTTACTTACTTCTAATTTATTAATAAAAACAGATAACAACTTCCTTAATTCACCTTTACTAAGAAAGTAGAACGATCACAAACAAATTGACTTAAGAGGGCTGTGACAATTTTTCTTGTATTTGAGTGTTTTAAGAGCCTAACACTCAAATACAATAAAAATAGAGATATTTATTTTGAGCACTCTCTAGAAAAACAATCAATCTTTCTCAGGCACATATTTTTTTTAATTTTGTTACCATACCTAAACCATAATCACTCGTCGAAACTGAATATTTAGATGTGATTATATATGGTTCAGATTTGTACACAAAATTTAAGAAAAAACATGCCTGAGAAAGATTGATTGTTTCTCTAGGGAGTGCTCAAAATAAATATCTCTATTTTTATTGTATTTGAGTGTTAGGCTCTTAAAACACTCAAATACAAGAAAAATTGTCACAGCCCTCTGAACGCAGAAAAAGAAAAAAAAATGCTACCAAACAAACTAAAAAAATAATATCTTTTTCGCATCGTTAAAACACAAAAGTCGGGCACACAACACATCAAAAGAAAATTTATTCCACCACTTTGTTGGCCAACACTTACGGCTTGGCCACAACCTGTACGATCAAACGATACGTGTTTTGTGACCAGAATCGGTATATACTTGTCAGTAAATGTAAGGATTGAGGATTTTTATTGTTCGTAATGTAACCATTGTGTCCTTTCCTCTAAAGGGTGTAAAAAACCTCTGAAGGAAGCCAAAAGGCACTTGTTGTCCCCGTCATTGCGATAAGTTTTTGCTCTAGAACATGTCTACCTTCTAGTTACGGAGATTTTGGGTTGCAAGTTCCAACTTTTTTTTTCCATGTTTTTAAAGAAAGATTTTTACTTTATATTCCTTCACGACCCCCTTACTATTCAATCCATCCATCAACACAATGTTTTAAGCCCGTTACAGTGACTCCTACTGTAAAACATGATTTTTTTTTTTCGGGAAAAAGTCGTATCCCAGCAATATTTTTTACAAAAAGTTACTCAGTTTGATGTATGAATGTTTGGTTGGCGGCTTCGTGGTGAGTCTGACAACACCATTATATATATCTTTTTTCTTAATTCCTAATCGAGTATTTAAAGAACTGACTGGGCGGACTGAAGTAATCTGCGGACTCGGCCGAATATAGCGCTGTATTTCAAGCAAACACGCTGAAAATCGCTTCTCCGTAAACGCTTTTATGCATCGCCACAAATGTGTTTGAATTTATAGCGAGCCGCGCCGCAAAACGTGACGCTCGACGCGGCGCGCCGCATCTCCGTAACTAATCTCTTTTTTTTTTAGGATGGGAAATCATCAAATGACTTCTCCACTCTGGGCGGAGCGGGAGGGAGTGTCAGACTCTTACTGACTAAAACCCAATCCATGTTCCTTCCTCGCCCTTTACGTTCCGGGGCCGCTGTATCTCTTTCGAACAGGCCCGCAACCCCGGCAGGCTTCGGCCCTTGCGGGCCCCTCCCCTTATGCTGACATCTCTGTGAGGCGCGCGTGGAACACGAACGCGCCGTCGACACGGCCTGTCGTCGTTAGACGGACGGACGGCTAGCTAGCCCATATCCAACCGTCCACAGGCCCGCCCGTAACTAAGCCCTGAGGTTGTGAACGGGGCGTTAGACGTTTGATCCGTACTTGAGTATACTGTGACTCTTCAAAGAAACCCGACCCTTTGAAATACCTAATTATGTGTGAATTTAAAATATTCAGTTGTTAGAATTTGGAAGTGGGTTGCGACTATTGTGGAGTTTTCGGGTTAGTGTCTAACTATGAAATCATATATGTATAACAATACATCACCTTCGCAATCCCCGTATTTTATTTACGTTGTTAAGTTATGTGTAAAGTAAGCGAACTTGGAGGTAAACTCTAATCTACCGAAAGCTTTGTCTATGCTAAGTCGTCGTAACTTGGGCTACTCTTGTTTTAGAAAAGGATAAGGATTCCGTGCATAAATCTCGTCTCGTATCCAGCAGATCCACGCAACTTTCATCAGAAAATCGGTCTACCTACTTACCTAGTGGGTCGTCTAACGCAACGTCTTCCGGTTCGCGGTCGCTACTACAGAACTTTTCGGAAAAATATTCAAACCCATGAAATCTAAATGTTACCGTAAAATTGTCAAACACGTTATATTACAATATAACGTGTTTTTTCTCGCGATATTGTAATGTCTCGAATTATTGTCAACTGAACATACGGAAGTATCTCTGGCCCCATAATCGGGACTTGGGGCACCCCCCCGTTAGTAGTTAGTTAGGTTAGTTAGTTAGGTTCCTTTAAACCCTGCACTCGGAAATAGGGGCCCCGCGAAGCGGGGCTCCGTCGACTACGCTTTTTAGGGGGAATATAAAGAGTTTTAAGGTTATGTTATATTAATCGGTATTTCTCAAGAATGGAGCATTATCTTTTCATGAGAGTTGTGCCACTGGGCAAGGTGGACCCCTCCTTCCCTCCACACCGCGTAAGTTGACTACCATCGCATGCATTTCACGAAAAATAATGCGATAATAAATAATAATTTCTTTTTCGTGATGTGCATACGATGGTTCATGTAACGCGGTGTGGAAGTAAGGAGGGGTCCCCCTTGCCCTGTGGTACAACTCTCATGAAAAGATATTGTACCATTAATACCGATTATTATAACCTAACCTTGAAACAGTTTATATTCCCCTAAAAAGCGTAGTCGACGGAGCCCCGATTCGTAGGGCCCCTAGTTCCGAGTGAAGGGTTTAAAGGAACCTAACTAACCTAACGGGGGGGTGCCCCAAGTCCCGATTATGGGGGTAGAGAAACTTCCGTATGTTCAGTTGACAATAATTCGAGAGTTTACAATATCGCTAAAGAGAAACACGTTATATTGTAATATAACGTGTTTGACAATTTCACGGTGACATATATATAAAAAATAAATCAATTGTTGTTCGTTAGTCTCGCTAAAACTCGAGAACGGCTGGACCGATTTGGTTCATTTTGGCTTTGAATTATTCGTGGAAGTTCAGGGAAGATTTAAACGGTGAAAAGTAGTAGGTAGGTAGTAGTAAGTAGGTTGTAGTAGGTAGGTTGTAGTAGGTAGGTTGTAGTAGGTAGGTAGTAGTAGGTAGGTAGTAGTAGGTAGGTAGTAGTAGGTAGGTAGTAGTAGGTAGGTAGTAGTAGGTAGGTAGTAGTAGGTAGGTAGTAAGTAGTAGCTGACAGGACAACGTCTGTCAGGTCGGCTAGTAGTTAATAAAACCTCTTGTAATAAACTCAGGCGGATGAAGATTGCAGGCAACAGATGGTTTCTCATAAAATAACAAACTTGACTAGAGTTTTGACACAAAACTAACTTGAATAAACCCTTTACAAACAAACGTCCAGACCCCGACACCAATAGTTTCGAATGAAAATCCAAACTGTCTCCAGAAATACTTGTACACTTGCCAAGACCTTTACTGTTACCAATACCAGAGTTTTAGTCAGCGAGCCTTTCAGCCGTCAAATTATTTCGTGGCTCATTTAACTTTCGGCATTCACAAGTTGCAAGTACTGTTATCATAATCGGAGAGGAAACTCTCCTCTGAAACAAAACACAATTTAATTTTGCAAGATTAAAAGAGTTGGCTGCAGTTCAATTGAAATTGTCAGTTTGAGTCCCAAATGTTAAATATAAAAATACAACGTGTAACGTTTAATGCGCAAAACCTGAAAATAGTTTGATCAGAATCACGAGCAGAGTCACTTTTTTAATATAGGTTACATTTTTCAAACGATCTTCATTAAAAATGTTGCCATGTCTATTTATTAATAGGTCAAGCCATGACGTGCACAAACCCGCCAAAATAGGTAAGTATAAATGGTTGTCGCCCAATTTAAATTTTCTCATACGCGAGATAATAATAGTTCTTGCCAGTAAAACTAAAATAGCATATTAAACCTTTAATTTTCTTTTAATGTTTTTTTCTCTCTCAGAATTAGGTCAATTGAATTAAAAATCATTAGGGGTCTCTGAGGTTTTGCGCATTTAACGTTACACGTTGTATATCTGACATGCTGTGTATGACGACTGTCATGTAATTTTTTTTTTTTTTAATATGTCGCTGGACATTACACACAGCGCCATCTAGTGCCACACTAAGCAAGGTTTGTGTCGTGGTCACCAGACAGTTGATATACTACATATATACTTTTTGTTTGTAAATACATACTTATTATACATATAACATCCATGACTCGGAAACAAATGTCCATGCTCATCACACAAACATTTGCTCCTAACGGGATTCGAACCCGGGACCCTAAGAACGTAAGGCAGCCTCACTACCACTGCGCCATTCGCTGAATTGTGCCTGTATTTGCTGAATTTGGCAAACTGAAAGCAATCGCAACTAGGGACATATTTTTTCACAAAAATAAAAAAGAAAAACAATTAAAAAATAAACACACTGGTAGTTACAACTAGCACCCATTCGTAACCTAAAGCTGTTACAGGTTCTAAAACAGGAATTCCTAAAGTGTTCCTATTCGTAAAGCCTAAAAAACTAAAAAAGTCCCAAGTCATTGGGTCATAAATATCCCAAACTGCTTTGCGAGTCTTTATATAAATCTACCGAGTGACATCCAACCTACTATTTCCCGCTCTTGGACAAATATTGCGTCGTAATAGACATTTCGAATTGCTTTTTAATCTTTAAAATAGCTGTTGCAAATTGAGGGTAAACTTCGTGTTGTTGTTTTAAAAAAGGAGTCTATTTTGGGATTTGTTCTACTTGATCCATCTGGGAAACTAATGGAACTGTTTTTTAGTTGAAATAGGGTTGGTAGTGTTTTATTCCGAAATGAACGTGAAAGCGCCAAGGTTCAGCATCATCTGCTTAGCCTTTTCCCAACTATTATTAGAAGTAGCCAGAAGGGGTCGTAAATAACAATGACTTGTAATTGAAATCACTGTCCTGTATTTACGTATCTTACAATAATCTTCCATTCACAACCTCGCCGTGCCCCAGTCTACGCCTCTCAATGTCACCCAGTCGACGATGGACTAATACCCCCTACATTTTTTTAAAAGCCCCTCTTTTTTTTTTCGGATGGCAAATCATCAAATGACTTTTCCCACTCTGGGCGGAGCTGGGAGGGAGTCAAATCAAATCAAATCACTTTTTATTTGTTATCACAGTTACAGAAATACTGATCTTATAATTGATAAAACCGAGCGCTATGTTATGCCAGTAGCAGGCTTACAAATAAGGTGAGCATCTAGCTCAAGATTACAATTTAAAGTTTCTATAAATTCATGCACGTCATGACTTTGCGACGAATAAATGTTTTTTCTTTCTTCTTTCTATGACAGACTTTTACTGACTAAAACCCATCCATGTTCCTTCCTCGCCCTTTATGTTCCGGGGCCGCGGTATCTCTTTCGAACAGGCCCGTCAGTCAATAGGTTGGTATTAACCACTGCATTACACCAACGAACCAGTTATCTAGCATTACTCATCATCTGCTGAGCCTTTTCCCAACTATGTTAGGGTCGGCTTCCAGTCTAACCGGAATACCATTATTTTACATGGAGCGACTGCCTATCTAACCTTCACAACCCAGTTAATACTGGAATATACGATACCCCTTGGTAAGACTGGTTGTCAAACGTTTTTTTGGCCACTGAGTACCTGTAACGAGTATCAAAGATCTACAAATGACAGCCGGAACCAATACAGCTAATCGTGCTTTCCGAGGCACATGAGAAATTCGGTATGTAAGGGTGGTAACCCATTCACAGACCAACTTAGGCAAGCACGGCTTAACCTAAATATCGGCACCAGCGGCTGAGTAGGTATAAATTGGGGGTTCTGGATCACTTTGCTCTCGCTTCGCGAGAGCGCATGATCCAGAACCCCCAATTTATACCATCGATGTCTTTTTATCCACTACGGTTTTTAAACTGATGAGCGAATGTTGCTGCCGGTTCATTGTAATTTCCTGCACAGCAGTTCACGTTTGAGTTCCGAATCGCATTTCACTATTGTGATCTACAATTCGGTCCAGAATACAACAGCTTGTACTGTTAAATAGGTTTTATTATTATCACCCGTTCTCAGTGTTCAAATAAAACATTGAAGAAAACTCATAGCTTATTGCATCTTATAAATGTATTCATCAACATTCATGAACGTATGTATGTAGCTACATCAAGCAGCGGTCAGCGGATAATGTGAAATCACGTCATCCGCTTGTCGTATCGCCCGATGTATTGAGCTCTACAGCGTTCAATATATTAGCATACGTGCAAGTTAATGTCATCGGTGCCTTGATTACGGATAGAAATCCAGAAAAAGGATTGGACCCAAGATCTAGTACTTAAATGTATTATGCAGATAGAGTAATTGATTATAATATAAAAGAATGTAAAAAACATAAAAACCAAACTGGAACAAAATATGCAATTGTTCTGTGCGGGATTCGAACCCACAAAAAACACTTTTGATGCATTCGTTAAGGCATCCATTAAACCTAATATTTACATTGTGATGTAGCGCTCTTAACCAATGCACCAAATGTGTCTTTATTATTTAGCGACGAGGTGCTTGGTCAGGGTTTACCATGAAGTTAATTTTTTTACGTCGTTTGCAATTTACAGGTCCGTGCCAGGTTGTAAGTTGCTTTAAATATGTTTTCCGTCACCGTTTTCAGACTAGTGGTGATAAATAAAACAACACAAAGTAATGCGCCTTACACGGACGACGCCCGCCGTCATCTATTTCTTCGTTAGAATCTCACCATACCAATCCATCGATGGTAGAAAAGATAAGTTGACGTCGATCGATGGAGGAAGGAATTAGTCGACGTAAATCGATGGTGGAAGGGATTAGTCGACCTCGATCGATGGTGGAAGGGATTAGTCGACGTCAATCGATAGTTGAAGGGATTAGTTGACGTCGATCGATGGTAGAAAGGAAATCGACGTCGATCTATAGCAGAAGTGATAAGTCGACGACGATCGATGGTAGAAGGGATAAGTCGACCTCGATCGACGGTGGAAGGGAATAGTCGACGTCAATCGATGGTAGACAGGATTGGTCGAAATCAATCGATAGTTTTTCTCTTTCAAGTAATCCATTCTACCTTCGATCTATCGATTGATGTGGCCCATTCCCTGGCCCTGGAATGTCAAAGTAATGATAATTTAATCAAATCAGTGAAATTAACGCAAAGACTATAAAAAAAATAAGTACAAATTACCATATAATAAGCACAAATTACAGGGCACGTGTAATGAGCTACCAATCCGTACTACATTAATTATTACTAATCGGTTCTGTGAATACTCGCCGTAGTATTCACAAAACCGATCCGTTTCACCACAGCATAGATTTGTAAATCAGGTATCAAATTGAAAGTGTAAATGCTTTAATATTTTGGTTTATTTGACGATACTTTGAACTTTGTAGAGCTTTTTCTTTTTTTTTTATAAAAAAGGTTGTCTCATACTAGGATTTTCTCCTGTATCGTGTTGGCGTTCAGAAACAATTAACTCATTTGTACACAAACAGCCAGAACCGGAATAACTACTTGTAGGCCATACACATATTCGTGCCGCGACATGCAGCGCAGCAGCCAACAGTTCAGTTTAAAAAATATTACTTTAACTAGCTCTCTGCACGCGACTTCGTCCGCGAAAATTGTGATAGCACGGCTAATTTGCATGTTATCAATATAATTTATAGCATATGTTACTCTGTAATGATGTAGCTTTCTAATGTTAAAAGATTCTTTTAAATCGGTTGAGTAGTTTTTTAGTTAAATCGTAACAAAAAAAAACCAACAAAAAATAAAATCTTTCATCTTTATAATATTAGTGTAAGTGACAAGAATGTTGTCTATCCTAGATAAATGATGATCGAACTTTTTTTTTGGCTGCCTTTGTCTTATCCCACTGCTGGGTAAGACTCGATATCCTGTGTATGCCTTGTTTTCCCAACGAAGCAGAATCAGATCGTCATACCACACCTTCACCGCGGTTGACGTCGACGGCGAATTCCTCCCTCAGTGTTCAGAAATAAAATTGTCGATCAGCTCTGTGACTTTTTTATTGTTGCAGCACATGGTGAGATAGAGACCTTTTGGCACTGTATAGGACCAATTTAGTATGTTGTGTCTTAATAAGCTTTTTTTAAAACGTGTCTGATGAGATGACGAAAAATTTAGAAGTAATGAATAAGAAGACATACTGCGTTGATCCCAAATGAATTGGGATTAGAGTAAGAGAAGAATGATTAACAAGCTTTTTTTATTAAACTTTTTTTTTAATTCCATAAACAAAAATCTTATTTTTTAATTCCATAAACAAACAAAGGTTTAAAAGCGTTTTTTATTTTTTTATTTATTGTTTTGTCCAGTGTTATTTTATTAAAAACCAAAGTCATCATCTGCCTAAGCCTTTTCCCAACTGTGTTGGGGTCGGCTTCCAGTCTAAACGAATGCAGCTAAATACCAGTATTTTATATGGAGCGACTGCCTACCTGACCTCCACAACCCAGTTAATACTGGGAAATACAATACCACTTGGTAAGACTGGTGACACTGGTGTCAGACTTTTGGGGCCACTGACTACTTGTAACGACTGTCAAAGATGGACAAATGACAGACGAGACCAACGGCTTACCGTGCTTTCCGAGGCACGGAGGGAACTGGGTATGTAAGGGTGGTCACCCATCCACAGACCAACCTAGGCAAGCATGGCTTAACCTAAAGATCGACCCGAGCGGCTAATATTATTTAGCCACGAGCTCCTATTAAAAACCAAAATAAAAAGCTAATTGTCAATTCCAGAAATACATCATGGTGGCTACTAAGAATTTCTTAATGGAAAACCTCAATAAAAATAAATGGCTACAAAAAATGTACCTCGAAATCCACAATCGTCCGAATTCGAGAAAACGCCGCAATTTAAAAAGTGGCAGAAAAAAAACACAAAAATCCCTTTTTGTGTTACCAATTCATTCTTTTTGCCGTAAAAACAAAGTGTCCGAAAAGCCCGGACACTTCTGGGGTCACTATAAATCACGGGACCAACCCGGGATTCGAACCCGCAATAAATATTTCAGCTGACAATTACTTGGGTAAGTGTACTTAAACATCCAACGCTTAAAGTATATTGATGAGGTTAAGCAACTTTAATGAAACGTGGGTAGTGTGTGCTCACAAATTGAATAAATCTTTATGTAGGGAAAACTATTTTTTTTAGAACGAAATATTACAGTTTAACTTATTTTTTCCTCAAATCAACAAGTGAGATTAAATTAATAATTTAAACAAACCCCGACACATTGGGTTGGGTCAAAAACTCAAGGTATTTTATTTTCAGAAAGAAGTTCATATTAAGGGTTGTGAAAATAATGAAATTCACCATTTTGTGGTGGCGGCCATCTTGGATTTGAAATTTATTATAGTGTATAATATTATACTAGTCAAGCCCTTTGATTTGATACCCATGTTGTGGTTGTAGTTGAACAAATAAATAATACGCCATTTTGTAGCGGCTGCCATCTGGATCTTTCAAACAACAAAAAAACTAAATCAAAATCGGTTTATTCGATCGGGAGCTGCCATGCCACAGACAGACACACACACAGACACGTCAAACTTACAAAACACCCCGTCGGTTTTGCGCCGGAGGTGTAAAAAAAGTGAAAATAAAGTGGTACTCGCAGACAAAGGATTCCGTAGCACCAAATCTATACTAATATTATAAAGAAGAAAGATTTGATTTTTTAATGGGTGTTTGTTACGATTTAACTCAAAAACTACATGACAGATTTTAAAAATTCTTTCACCATTAAAAAGGTACGTTTTTACTTAGTAACTTAGGCTGTAAATTATATTGGTATCATGCAAATTAGCGGAGCTATCACAATTTTCGCAGGTGAAGTCACGGGTGAAGTGCTAGTAGTACTCGTATAATAATTTCCTAATCCTATGAAATTCAATGTATACTCAACAAAAAAACTAAATTTCACGAAGAAATCCCATATCTCAAAAGCTAAATGTAAGATCTTATTCAAGCCAATTTTTCTTGAAAGTTCTGTTTGCGTTGTACAAACCTATATTTTTTCAGTTTTTTTTCTAATTTCCAAAGTAAGAGTTGGAAAATTGGGCACTATTTTTTACGGCTTTTAGAAGCAACTATCTCATCAACTATCTGACTTCAGAAAATAAGTTTTTTATTAACGTCAATATCCTTGATATTAGGATTCCTCAGAAATAACCAAGCTTAAACCTATCACCAATTCCAAAGAAATGAAAACCAATGAAGAAAATTGGATCATAAAGTACTACATACAATAAATTTATTAAGCTCACGATAGCTTTGTGCGTAACATCCAAGAAAAGGTTTTTTAGCGTCGTTACGGACCCCCAATTACAATTTAGTTTTATGAGTTCCGTACGATATTACGCATGTTATTTGTTACTCACATACAATTCGTTCAATGAATTGAAATAAATGTAACGATTATTTCGGGGTACATACGTTACAAGATCGATTTTGATATTGTTTTCTTAATGAAAAGGCTTGATTGATCTGTCGGAATTAAATTTAAAGTGTTTTAACACATAACCTCCAAGGGGGTATAGATCTACTTACCAAAAAAAAATCTCCAGTTATGTTTGTGTCCCATGAATGAGTAAGGCGAGCCTATTACCAAAAACTGGGCACAAATCCCGACTCCGTGACTGCTGCTGGAAAATTCAAAATGGAAAAACCCAATAACACTGCCCGACCCGGGAATCGAACCAAGGAGCTCATGCTCAGCAGTCGAGCTTGCGACCACTACACCAACGACAGACGGACAGACAGACGGACAGACAGACGGACAGACAGACGGACAGACAGACGGACAGACAGACGGACAGACAGACGGACAGACAGACGGACAGACAGACGGACAGACAGACGGACAGACAGACGGACAGACAGACGGACAGACAGACGGACAGACAGACGGACAGACAGACGGACAGACAGACGGACAGACAGACGGACAGACAGACGGACAGACAGACGGACAGACAGACGGACAGACAGACGGACAGACAGACGGACAGACAGACGGACAGACAGATGGACAGACAGATGGACAGACAGACGGACAGACCGACGGACAGACCGACGGACAGACAGACGGACAGACAGATGGACAGACAGACGAACAGACAGACAGATAGACAGACAGACGGACAAGAAAGTGATCTTATAAGGGTTCCTTGTTTTACCTTTTGAGTTCCGGAACCCTAATATATCGAGCATGAGCAGTTTTATTAAATGTATGCCACAAAATCTTAGTGTTTTACTTTGTGGTTTCACATCTAATTTGTAAATGGACAACTGTTTTGTTCCGTGTGTGCGGTTTGATGTGGTTCGAAGTGCAAAAACCACAATTGCTTTGCGGCAAGCGATGCACCAATCAAACCGTTTTATTTCTGTTTTAGTGACGGATTTAAATTGAATACGGATGTTCATGTAGACGGTATTTGTGATTTCATTTCTGGCTTGTAAACAAAAATGTGTGTTCTGTCAGTGTCCTCATAATGTCAAAAAATAAACTTGAAAAGAAATTTGGCTGATTCATCAGCGTATTTATTCCGAAAGGTTTATACGACTGGTGCATTAATATTTTAAGCGACTTAAAAAAAGGAGGAGGTTTCTCAATTCGACCGTATTATGCTTCTTGGATGATAACTTCGTCGTTTATGTGGCGACTAGTGCGTTTGTTGTTTTTTTCATTAAGTATTTTATTTATAGCACCACTACATATTTAATAAAGGTCTGGAGTCGATCTGATGATGGCGCCGAAAGACAGTCCAGGGAACCTCAACGATTTACCGCAATAACGTGGTATTTGGGCTTGATTAATTTGTGTTGATGAGAACTTTACACCTTTGTTACAAACTTTGGCATTAATCATATTAGTGGGATTTTAATTTTCTTGTCAGGGCGCGTGTGAAGTAAAGGTGGGTCGTCTAATCAAATATAAAAGCTACTCGTAACAACAATCAAGCCATGAAACTACATATTTTGATATACTTCTACCGTACTTGCCCTATCAAGGTCGGTTTCCTTAACTTGGAGCCACATGGGTCAAGGTAATTAAATTAATGACTTTAGTCTTAACTCTGAGGGTTTGCGAACCAACCATTGATGTAGAGAATACAAGAAATGATGCGGAAGTTGTGCTAAATATTCTCGTAAGTACATCGAAGAAATCACAAAGTACAAAGGACATTAGGATTTTTTTAATGTTTCTTAAAAATTCTTGAATAGATTTTCAACTTTATCGCTAAAGTGTAGTTCGGTTGTCTATTGTTTGCCCGAAGATTATATGCCATAATCATCATTTTCCCGAATTTCATTTACCCGAATTTCATTTGCCCGAATGTTTCATTTGCCCTAAAAGACATATGACATACTTTTAACTGCCCGAATTTTAGATACCATAAGATACGAATGCCATAAGTATTGTTTGCCTTATTTTTATGTGCCATAATAATTATTAGACATAATATTTAAATGGCATAATATTGAAATGGCATAACAAGTATTAGAAAAACTTATTTATTCTGTGCATGGTTTTTTTTTCTGTG
This sequence comes from Xestia c-nigrum, assembly GCA_916618015.1. Taxonomy (NCBI): domain Eukaryota; kingdom Metazoa; phylum Arthropoda; class Insecta; order Lepidoptera; family Noctuidae; genus Xestia; species Xestia c-nigrum. Next base: position 3,377,822 of record OU745244.1, read on the forward strand.
CATGGTTGATGGTGGGCTAGGTCGACGGAGCCCCGCTTCGCGGGGCTCCTACTTCTGTGTGGTTTATAAAAAAATAACCACGAAGGGGATGGCGGGGTCTATTCGCTCGCTTCGCTCGCTCACACGACCCCGCCATCCCCTTCTAACCTAACCTGTCCGAGTCGGGGTGCCCTAAACTCCCAATTGCATCCAATTTCTCTTGATATAAACAACCGTTACACACCCGATATCGATGGCAAATTATGTTATGGCATATCATAATTATGGCATGTGATAATTAGGGCATGTGATAATTAGGGCTTACAATGATTATGACAAATAATGTTACGGTAAGTGACTTTATGGGAAACAATGATTCTGGCACGTGACTAATATGGCAAATGAGAGTAGGGCAAATGAGTATTATGTCGTATGATATTATGGCTGTTGACTATTATGGCAAATGATATTAGGGCAAATAAAATTCGGGTAAACGGCGGTATACCGTATAGTTCAGTTCAAACTTTATAGCGGCTCGGAAGTTAGCTGCGAGTGACTGTACTATAGTGTATGTGTATTTTATCTCATGAATTTATCTATTTTTTATGCTTTTACTTCATCAGCATTGTCTTTCTCTTTTGTGTATCTGTGGAGTGTGGAAAACGCTGTTGGTTGAACATTTGTTTAACTCTTTGTATTCTATTTTTTGTAATATATTGTGTAATAGTTGGTTCTTCGAAATATATAATAATAAAATACTAAAGTCTTGCCTTATCCACTTCTTCTAGATCCTTGTACGATCCCATACTTAAAACTATCAAAGCTAGTTTGACGGCCCTTTAAGTAATATATCATATGGGTTCTATTTATTCATAGGTGCGCAAACGGCATCCGGGTCTACCCATTATTTATCCGGGATAAGCAAGGATGGAGGTCGCCAGGTCAACCTAGCGTGAGACAGGTTTATCCGGGATTTGGACGTGCAAAATCGTTTGTGATTTTTTAGACCTAAGTTTCGGCCTGAGTTTCTGAAAGTTCATGTCGTAATGAGGGCTATATTTCTTTTTGTCTTAAGTGAGACAGAATAAGGTGTGAATGTGTGATGTTTGTGTTTATGTGATTTCTTGTGTTCTGTCTTAGTTTATCTAAGAGAGCAATGTTATGTACGGTTAGTGTAAGTATATTTGGGTTTGTGCTACATTTCACGAAAATTTGTTTGTTTGTTTTGTGAAGATTTAGGACCTAGATAAGAGTTAATCGCTCTACTGCCTCGTTGGTCGACACGTTGAAAGCTGTTCTGCTGAGCGTTAGTTTTTAGGTTTGATTGCCATGTGGGCAATGTTTTATAGGGATTTTCTTATAGAAAATTCCCAGTTACAGCCTCGGAGTCTGGGGCCAAAGTCTGCTATTTTCTATGAATTCGTAATTTCAACACGATCCTATTGTCATTTTGCTAAAAGTTCGTAATCTGCTATTTTCATAATGGTCGATCATTGGTCGGTCAATGGTTTCGTAGTAGGATTGTGTTTTAATGACATTGTCGTATTACTATTATTATATAACTCGCCAGATTTTATTATTTATTTATTTTTTCAATATTATTCATTAGTGTTAGACGCAATCTGAAGTAATAAGAAGTTTGTAAGTAGCACCAGTCAATCATTTGTCATGATGTACAAGATTCATTCTATGCCATTTCTTTCAAATGGAGTGTCAGTGGTTGACCATTGGTAAGTCATAATGACGCCGTTATATTAGAAGATTACCAAACTTGTCACAATTAACAATTATGAAATAAATTCTGAGATTATTGTAATAGCAGACTTGAGGCCCTGATTTCGTGCTCGGTTGATATGGTTATTACATGAGACTTAACCAAAATTGACTTTAGACGAGAGAGAGAGAGAAGAATTTGAGAGAAGAGTATACACTCATAGGCACGCCTCTGCCTGACCCCTACAGGACTATAGGCGTGTTGTTGTTATCTATACTAATATTATAAAGCAGAAGAGTTTGTTTGTTTGTTTGTTTGGTTGAACGCGCTAATCTCAGGAACTACCAGGTCGAATTGAAAAATTCTTTTTGCGTTGGATAGTCCATTTATCGAGGAAGGCTATAGGCTATATAACATCACGCTATGACGATTAGGAGCGGAGCAGGAATTAATAATGTTGCAAAAACGGGGCTATTTTTTTTCCTTTCGATTTTCTCTCTAATGTGACGCAGACGAAGTTGCGTGGGTCAGCTAGTAAGTAGTATAGGTTAATAGTTTCGAATGTAATTCTTACTAGCTTGCCCGCGATTTCACCCGCGTCAAGTTCGATAATTGTCATACAGGATCATACCACTGGCGTGAAAAGTATCATATATGTTAATTTAGGTTATAAACTAACTGTGTGCAAAATTGTATCCAAATCCGTTTAGTAGTTTTTGCGTAAAAGAGACTGTAAGACCGCCTATGTGAAATATTTACGAAGATATGGTGTACAAATTAAAGAATATTCCATTCTATGACGATGTTACAAATTTTTGATACTAATCACGATGACACGATACCGGTGACCGTACCATTACGTTAGAAACACGTAATAAAGGTAAACACTAATCTTTGATATTAGCCGTGTCACCTAAATGAATGGAAACCTTCATTTCCTCACCCCAGACACGTGATTAAACAAATCCCCACCATAAAAGAACAGCCCGTTAAACAAAATGGGCCCGAAAAATAACGGGCCCCAAGCCGTACCATAAACGGGCCGGTACCACCGCTTTGAATAACACATTACCGATAATGTTACCCAAAACACTTAGCAGGTTTTAAAGGCCCCGAAATTAAAAGCATTTTGTATTGAATTAAGATGCTTTTTGGCGACGTCCTAACATAATATGGGGATTATAAATTTATAATCTGTTTATGGGGACAAAACGTCAATTTTAAATAGATGTTGTATAGACGTTTCCATAATATGTAATTACGTTAATTAAGCCGTTTGGGGTTCAAACTCGAGGACCTTGGAGCCTTTGCAAGCCATTACAGCTTTTCCAAGGAAATTTCTAAGCGCTTAGTTGACCCTTCCCGATAACCTAGTATTGTTAGCTTTTACCTTCGCGAAAGGCTTAGCGTTGCCGTACAGTTCGTTAAGGAGCACAGCAATAAGGAGGAGCTTTTTGAGGCCATTGAAAATATATTTTTGTGTTTGTCTAACGATTAACGAATTCTATTTAAATTTTTCATTATGTGTTGCGTTTTTTTTTATTTTTTTTTCAATTTAAGGCGCTTAGACGAGCTAAATTAGCAACTCTATTTGTGGTGGTTCAAAGTTCGTTTGAAATGCTTTAGAATAAAGTTCTAATCAGCTTGCACTTCAAAGTGGTTGTTACGTCAGCCACTGCGGGCCAAATAGCGCGAAATGACTGGTTTCGATCGATTTACAAAAAAACTATTGATTGGATTAAAAAACTAAAACAGTATCATGCTAATATATTGCTTGTAGAATTATTTGCCAAAAAATCTGAATGATGGCATGTATATTAGTATGTTTTTTATTGTTCGAAAGATATTTCTAGAGATAAGTTCGTGATTTATTTTTACCGAGCCAAATTAATTGTATTATGTTTTCAAAACAGTATCGTGCTAGCATATATCCTGAAGAATATCATATATTTTTCTGGTCTTGTTTATAGCAGTGAATCATATACTTTTAGTCATTATAAAACTCGCGTTTAGCTCATGTAATCGTCTTAACTTTACTTGTTTTCTCTATCCACATTCATAATCAAAACTTCCCTCACGACATTTCCCTCATTTTTCTTACTTACCGTAAAAAAAATATATTAGCCAATGAAAGGGCACTATTTGTTAAGACTAATAATCCCCTCTTAAAACCTAACCGATTCCTTCAATAAACTATCACCTCATCCTACTGAAACATCCCTCCGGAATATAAATTAAACTCTGTTTAACTGTAAATCCTCAAAAACCCTCGACTCAATTTATATCAGTTAGCAGTTATTACTGTAAGCTGGGATTACGTTCTCTAACGCCCCATTAAATGGGGAAACCGAACTAAGCGAGCCTTAAGACTGCCTTGTTCTGGGGTAAGCACAGATTAAGGTAACAGGAGTTTTCGTCTTTGTAGGTTTGTTTTTTGAAAAGAGAGGTTTTTATCGGTATTTGGGATATTATTGATGTTTTTACGAAACATTAAAGCTTTAATGGAATCCTCGAAGAATTAGGCAGAACTGTGCCTATGATGCGCATTATTTTGTAGTTTAGTATAAGTCCTATAGTACAGATTTAAGAGTAAAATTTGATTAGCTAGCGAAACAGTGTAGATGTCACTAGCATCGATATCTAAATACAATAAAAAAACACTAAAAAAGCCTATTGGGGTCAATACCCGTAGATCATTCGGAAACTAAAAGTACTTACATACCTATTTAAAAAAACTTCCAAGTGCGAGTCGGACTCGCCATGAAGGGTTCCGTATCAAAATTATGTGAATTGCGATTTACGATTTGGGACGTCTTAAAAAAAACTACTCACTAGATCTCGTTCAAACCAATTTTCGGTGGAAGTTTACATGGTAATCATACATCTTATATTTTTTAAATGTTATCATTCTTTTATTTTAGAAGTTACAGGGCACACATTTTAGTGTAGAAGTGTTTTTCACGCAAACTATTCAGTTAAGAAAAAAAAAAATTAGCAACCTCAATATCATTTTTGAAGACCTATCCATAAATACTCCACACGTATAAGTCTGATGAAATTATTATTTTTTGAGTTTCAGTTCTAAGTATGTACCCCTAAAATTTATTGTTTTTTTTTTCTATTTTTGTGTGAAAATCTTAATGAAGATACATCTACTAACCAAGTTTCAACAGCATAGTTCTAATAGTTTCGGAAAAAAGTGGCTGTGACATACAGACGGACAGACTGCCATGACGAATCCTTATGGGTTTCGTGTTTTGCCATTTGTTTACGGGACCCTAAAAATTGGCCAACTTTGGTTACTTTGACTCTCTTGCTTTGCAAACACAGATTTTCTTTCACAGATGTTAGATTCCGTCACGCAAGGAAACTAAAAGCATAGACTTCTGATTTCCTCTGTAATGGAACCCCGAGTCCAATATCCACGGTAAGGCAATGTGTTATTGAGTTTTTCCACAAGGCATTTCTCAGTAGCAGATACGGAGTCTGGATTTGTGGCTGGCTGATGCCAATAGGCTTGCCCCTAATTACGTAAGACTTAAACATAACAGAAATAGGGTATACCTAACCCTTCATTGATTTCACGCTTGATGCTGTGGTATGTTCTCATTTCGCGACTTTGAAGAAATAAATACCAGGCTGATCCCTAATTCTAATAAAATATCCAAAATATGCTATCCATCCTATAAAATCCTTCTAAAAAGACCTATTCTAATACGAACCCATACAAGGTTACCCGTAATATGTAGGAGATCGAGCAACTTCCTAGCTAAATATATACCAATGACAATATCAGTCGCCGTATAATATTTTGCCTTCAGGTTTATATTCTGAAGGCTGCTTTAACCACGTAAGCTGGAGTTTCGAGGCAAGAGGAATAGTTTCCTTAGGATATTTTTATATAAAAGTGATCGTTTCAAATGGTAAGAGGTTTATATTAAAAGTAATAGGGCAGTATTTGTCTGAAGATGTGAATTCTGCAGCAGCAAAATACTTTCTTATAAATTTTCCATTCGTTTGGGGCAGACTAACATAGTTTTTCTTAAAACTAATATAGATAGGTAGATGGATTGAGTACATGTAATTTGTTGTACAGTAAAATGGTAACATAGCTGCCATTTTACAATATTCTTAAAACTATTAGCGGTCTTATTGCTGGTAGCGATATCTAATGGGTATAAATGGGTGAAATACCCTTAACGAAACTGATGGGGCGATTGTGCACTACAAGGAATTTTACTGTCCGGCAGTCCGATTTTTTACGGTCCGATATGGCACGCCATATAATATATATACTAGTTTGTGCACTATACGTAATTTTACCGTCCGACATTTTACTTTTCCCCATTCCGGAACGGAACTGCCGACGTTCTAAGAAACTCATCGTTCAGAGTAATTTCACAGACAGAGCTACCCTAAACTGAGGCGTATCATCCGAGTAAAGACGGACAAGTGCACAAGCCAATGATCCGTTTTTTTCATGCCACTTCGGACCGTAAAAAATCGGACTGCCGGACAGTAAAATTCCTTGTAGTGCACAATCGCCCATGGTGGGCACATTTTTTCCTATCCGTCACTGCGATGGCAGGCATTTCAGGCATTAGTATTAACCAGGCACAAATTCGAATACAGTGCTACTACTCGGAAATTGAAATCACGATGGCATGCAGTAGTATGTGTGACCGCTGGACTGACGAAAATGTTGTAGCAATTGTGCATGTATTTATTCCTCCCCCGGTAAAAAGCAGTGACAGCTTATTAATGTGACTGCCATATCAAAGGTTTCAATAGCGAACCCGAGACACGCACATACTTCTACTTTTCGGGTTTATGTCCGTATTGTAATGAATGTATTGTAAGCAATAATCACTAAGGCTGATTTTATAGTCACGCGTTTCAGCAGCGCCGTCGGAGCACGCGCGCTAAGATATGTACCTATTGGGGTAGTAGTAGCGTTTCAAATTCTGCCCAACGGCGCGTCTAGCGGCGTGACTATAAAACCAGCCTAATTGTCTCATTGAAGGAAAACAAAACATCGTGAGGAAACCAGCATGCCTTAGAGATATTTCTCGACGGCATGTGACCCAAGAAAGACAAGTGCATGGGTGGCATTAAAACTTTGAGGTAAAACACTGACCATACGGTAAAGAAAGAAGTCTGGTAAAGTCAGCCTGTATCTATCTATCATCATCTATCATGGAGGTTTTAGGTTTCCGCACTTAGTCCTTGAAGTGGACCATTGTGCGTTGGTGGCCAATTACTCAGCCAGCAAGTCAGCCTGTAAGTGTGACTCCATTGTTTTTGACCCCATAGTAAACAATTTGGATGGATAAAACCAGAAATTAATAGCAACGTTTTGTTAAGAAGTTTTTAACAAAACGCTGGTTAAAAATGACAGTTGAACCCGAAAGCCGTAACCAGCAGCAATAAAAGATATAATTTAGCAGGAAGCCATCAGAATGCCTGTCAAAGCGAAAGTTGGCGGAATCCCGGCCATCGTGCCGTGTCGACGCGAAATTACAATGACTACTAAAATGAAACAGCCCCACAGTTTTACAAGCAGAGATATTTATTTTAGTGCTAGATATGGCTTTGTGTAGACAGCTGGTATGAATAATGAGAGAAAACGCAGTGGATGGGTTTTCTTTCGTGTGGCTAATTACTTCCGAAATAATTTTAATGTCCGTAGATAATAACAAATCGAATCAGAAATGAAGACATCCGCAAGAGAACCAAGGTCACCGATGTAGCCCGAAGAATTGCTTAACTTAAGTGACAGTGGGCAGGGCACAGCACTCGCAGAATGGATGACCGATGGGGCCGAAAAGTTCTGGAGTGGCGACCGCGAACCGGAAGACGATGCGTAGGAAGACCTCCCACTAGGTGGACCGATGGCCTGGTGAAGGTTGCGGGAATCCGGTGGATGCGAGTCGCACGGGACCGGTCAATGTGGCGACACTTGTCGACACCAGCAGTGGACGTCTTTCGGCTGAGATGATGATGATGACGATGATGAGATAATAACAGATGCCTGCCGGGCTTGTGGGACTGTTCGAAAGACCGTGGCCCTGGAACAGAAAGGCGAGGAAGGAACATGGATGGGTTTTAGGCAGTAAAAGTGGCAGTGAAACTAACACTCCCTCCCGCTCCGTTCAGAGGTGAAATTTGATGATTTCCCATCAGAAAAAAACAAATACATTATAAATAATAATAACAATACATACACCACACTACGTCATGAAATTTTAAGGCAGTGTTAATCTTGTCTACGAGCCGTCAATATCCGTCGTGATTCCTTCTTTGAAGATATATTTTTCCGACGCAGGAATATTAAATAAAATCATGTTTGCTTTCACCACAGGATTAGGTACAGGTGAAAAGCAAGAAAGAAAGAAAGAGAAAAATATTGAGCACACACTATAATATGCTGCTGGTAGGTGTTGGGTGCTGGTTCTCATAATAAACCCTCAGTTCCCCATTTATGTTTTACCGGCCATCCTATTTCTATCAAGCGCGCACAGAGACTCTAGGTACCATCGGAGATATCTCTAATAAAAAAAGAAGTGACCAAGTGCGAGTCGGACTCGCCCATGAAGGGTTTCGTAGCAGATTGAATGAAAGGTAAATTGCCGTTTTGATTTATGACGTATTAAAAAAAAAACTACTTATTAGATCTCGTTCAAACCAATTTTCGGTGGTAGTTTACATGGTAATGTACATAATTTTTTTTTTTAGTTTTATCAGTCTCGTATTTTAGAAGTTACAGGGGGGGCACACTTTTTTCCGCTTTGGAAGGGTCTCTCGCGTAAAGTATTCAGTTTAGAAAAAAGAAATATAAAAAACCTCTATATCATTTTTGAAGACCTATCACTATTTTTTGATATTCTAAGTGACGTACTAATTAGTTTTTTTCAGTTAACAAGCCTATTAGTGGAATGAAACCCGCCAAATTTACTATCCAGTATGTTTTTGTTTTAATGAGACAAGTTCGCCACACTATTCCCAAACCACTGTATCTCCTGAACGCCAGAATCACCAGTGGCAACCACCAGAAAAGCGCCGAGACAATGAAGCTCGACGAAGTCCCAGAAAATGATTTTAACTGTCTTGGATCCCGCAACGAAATTAATCAGGAAGTAAAGCGGAGGTGTAGGATAAATCTCCTCCATATCAGCAGGAGACAGAACGAAACAAGGTCAATAGGCACAGAGGGACGTTTACAACTGGGAAATGGGTCCTAAGTTGTGAGCTGTTATATTTCATTCCAATAATAGGTATGGCAAAGGTTTTTCCACCTGTGCACCCATATTTGGCCATTAATGTTTAAGTTCTATGTAATAGGGGCGATCCTATTGCCATCATCCGCGCACAAATCCAGACTCCGTAACTGCTACCGACAAATTCCTGCTGGAAAAACCCAATGACATTTTGCCCGACTTGAGAATCTAACCCAGAACCTCATGCTAACAGTCGCGCTTGCAACCACTAGCCCAATAGGCATGACGACAGTATCAAGAAAATACAAATTTATTTAGTCCGTCAGTTAGATTATTGAAAAATAATGTACACGTATTTTTTGTTTTTGTAAATCAATGAATATTGACAAAGATAAAACGCATCAACACTCGGGAGTGGGGGCTCATGACGTCAGAACTCGTTAAAAATTATACCTAGGTGAGGGGGTTTAAGAATTTTATCTACTCAAATATCATAAACCCTGCCTAACCAGCATTACCAACCAGCAGAAATAAACGGAACTGTTATGAACTCAAATTTGGAACAGGTGTCAAATTCAAGTGAGTGTGCTATTCTAGTACCTATCTACATTAAATCAGATATCGATACGAAACCCCAATTCAGTATGATTTTAATTATAAATCGCACGACATTTTGATCTCGAGTGACACAAGAATAGTGACTTTGTTCGTTTGCCTATGATTTTTTTAAAAATGTCAGATATCCGAAACGCCGCCATTTCGAGCTGTCATTTGTTCGTTAGCTTTTTATTTCCAGTTACGAGTAGACAAATTTTCTGATAAGTTCTTTATTTCTGTCGAAAATGAGTGATAGTGACTCAGAAATTGACATGAACACTCCGCCAGATAATTATCGTAAATGCAGCGACGAATGCAACTAATAACCTGTTGCCACAAAAATCAAAGGCCAAGTAACAATGCTGGTCATTTCCCTATGGTTCCTGAACCCATCATAGAGCCCTTATGATATTTGGGTAGATAAAGTAGTGATGCAACTATACATAATTAGGCATTACAACACTCGTGTGATGCTATTAAGAAACTCGCCTTCGGCTCGTTTCCTAAACCCACACTTGTGTTGTAATGCCCTTCATTATGCACAGTCGCATAAACTACTATTACAAACGTCGTATCTTCGTCAATTTTGGTTTATGTAACAAAAGCAAAAATACCGGTCAAATATTTAAAAAAGAATGTACATGACGGACATTTTTATTTTTTGTTGTCTACCCTATTAGCCAATCAATATAGGGTGTAAAACACTTCTTAACGAATACGAAAGGCACTTGTTCTCCTCGTCATTCAAGTTTTTTTTTAAATACCACTTTTTATCGCATGATTTTTACTTTAAATATCTCTACGACCCCTGTACTATTCAATCCATCCATCCGCACAATGTTTTGAGTGTGTTACATTGAGTAATACCACAAAACATGATTTATAACCTCAAAAAAAAAGTTGTTTCCCAGCAATATTTTTTGCGTAAAGTTACTTAATATTTTGATATACAGAATGCTTGGGCTTTGTGATGAGGTGAAATACCCCCTAATAACAAAACCAGCCATTATTACTATACTATCACCTTACAAAAAAATCTCAAACACCCATTTCCGTTGCCCCATCCAGTGGCCTCTACATCTGTGAAACGTTCACAATTTTCGCTTTGTGTGACTGCGACAAAGGCGACCACTATCTATTGTTGAATTTTTAACTGCCTTCAGCCGCTTTAGTCAGTATTGTACGCCTTTTTGTGTGAAACGTTATAATCCTACAATTGTCCCTAATCTGGATTAAAATTTACTTGTCACCTACATGGGCAACTACAGTACTTTATGTCTTGTGACTGTAGCTACATTTAATTTTCATCTTTGTTTCGATAATTCAAAAGCGCATGTAACTGGCCTATTTGAAATAAATGCTTTGATTTTGATTTTTTTGATCATGTTTTTTTGGAAGTACGCAGAGTTTCTATAGTATAATACAGTTTTAATATAATCATTCTCCTGCTTTGATCCCAATTTATTTGAGGTTCGTGCAGCGTGTTTTCAGCTTCCATACGTTTCTTCTACTCGTAATCTCCCCAGTAACCTCCTTTTCTAGCCATATCGTCCTTCACACAGTCCACAATCATACTCGACATTTTCCTCACTTTTAATATCTTCAAAAGCTGTCATTTTCATCACATTACATACCTTACCTCCTTTCTTTTTTTTTAGTATGGGAAATCATAAAATAATTTTTCCCACCTCTGGGCGGACCGGGAGGGAGTGTCAGACTTTTACTGACAAAACCCATACATGTTTCTTCCTCGCCTTTTATGTTCCGGTGCCACGGTATCTCTTTCGAACAGGCCCGCAACCCCGGCAGGGACCTCTTACCTTAGGTTTTTCAGATGCTGGTTGTGGGAAGCCTGGGTAATCTTTAGATCGGGCAGATTTTTTGTTAAGAAATCCTCAGTACTAAGGTAGAACTAGGTTTTGTACCTGCTTCAAGGCAATAAGCTTGCTCCCAATTGGGGGTAATTGGCAGTAATGAAATTGCATGGAACTTCTCTGGCATAGTGCTGGTGCTACTGCCTAACCTGTCGGGAAACGCAAACATTTATCGTGATCATTCAAAGTTTGCGAGATGGATGGATGTTTGTTACTCTTACACGCAAAAACTACTGAACGGATTTGGATGCAATTTAGCAAACACATAGCTTTTAACCTGGTTTAACATATGCTTTAGCCTGTTACATGAAAACGGATTCATTGCTTAATAATTCATTTTTTCGTGTAGTGGTCACACAGATTTTTTGTTAGCTGTCAAGTTTGACTTTGACACTTGTTACTTTCCGACTGAAAATTTAACAAAAATGATGTGATTATGACATTTTTTATTTCAGTAGTATGATCCCGTGGGACTACTATCGAACTCTACGCGAGCGAAGCCTCGGGCGTAACCTAGTGTAGTCATAAAATATTCTAGAACCCTAAAATATAGATAATAAGTTACCCCTATGTACAAGAGCTCTGAAAAGTGATAATAAACGAGAAAAGGGCTTTTATTACTTAGGTAGATATATAGTACAGTGGTACATACACAGTAGTCTGTATTTCATTGTTAGAAGTTTTAGAAAAGGCCTCTCAATGTAGACAGAGATACTTTACGCCTTTGTATATTCAAGTGCCCTCTAAACATTTACATCTTGTAACTGAAATAGATATCAAAGTTTATTGCCCTCTTAACCTTTTGTAACGAATATTGTAACTGCGAAATTAACTTCACGCCTCTTTTTGCACAGAATTTAATATAACGCTTGTTATCCCTGGAGGGTTATGTAAAAGTGCGTGTAATAATATATCAAAAGTTTTCCAGTTATGTTTCAAGCCCATGTAATAGGAGTGAGATTATTGCCATACACCAGGCAAAACTCCAGGCTGAACACTGCTGCTACTCAGAAATCCGTGATGGAAAAACCCAATCACCCTTTGAGACCTAGGAATCGAACCTACCTCATGCTCATTGAGGATGACGCACGCTAGACCGTGTCGGAACCGAGCTGTGTGTCGGCCGTAGCACAATCCATTGTCCGTTGCTTGGTAGCAGCTCGGAAGCGTGAGTGTGTCCATACTAAATTACACGGTCGACACTCGTGTCAGACCCGGCTCGGTCTAGCGTGCGTCAAGCTTTAGTCGTGCTTGCGATCGTACTAGACCAACGATGTAGATTTAATATAGCTGGTGAAATGTTGGTGGTATTATACAGCGTATACAAGAATGATGTGGTCATCTGTCAGGGACTTATTCAAGACCATCAAATTGAAAAACTGTCTCCCCGGTACGAACATCGGAATCCTAATCGTAACAGAAATTCTTCATTTGTAATCCCCATATCACTTTACCCGACCTGACGTCTCAAATGTCAAACTGATTGGAACGAGAACCACAAAGATGATCTCCTAAGAACAAAATCTTCTCATTCAGCAAACAACAAAGCTTGTCAACGACTGGTCCCAGTAAAGTTGAAAAAAACACGTGTGGCACACGCGGACTGCCGCGGTAAAGCTATTGCATTTGTTTTTTACGGGAGGTGTTAGGTTATTTTCGTTACGGAATTTCTGGATTCGGTCTCCACGCTCAAGGCCCGCGATAGAAGCTATGCAATAGCTTAAAAATAAATTTATTTATGTGAGGTTTTACATTGTTTCAGATATGACGAAAACGAGTCAACTTTTGAAACTGGACTGCAGATCATAATATTATTTGGTAAGTATTCAAATAACCGAAGATTAATAATATCCTTACAATCGACTTTCGGCCACAGCGGCGGTCAATCTCAATGTAGATTATCCATGTACGCCTCAGATATTATAATGCACGAGTTCGCAAATACAAGGGCTCTCTCTGTTTCTTTACACATCTTGATCTGCCTAGCTATTCCCAAATGTCAACGACCCAGTCAGTACTGGGTAATCGATATCCCTTGGCAAGAATTGTTGTCAGATTATCGGGCCTCTGTCTTCTTAATGACTAGCGACTGTCAAATATCTGAGATTCACAGCCAACGGCATAACGTTCTTTCTGAAGCACGGCTGAGAGCTCCTTGCTCTGTTTGTTTACTCTCATCTCATAGGACAATATGCGACGGCAATCTGACTTAATGATTTGACCCGAGATAATATACAGAGTGGAGAAGACAATACGACAATAAATGAAAACACGCGTAATACTAGTTCATAGGAATAATTCTACACAATTAAAAAAACCCAAAACCGAAATTTAAAAAAAAAAACAGGCAAAATCTAACTCTAAGGATACTCTTTATGACTCTTATTGGCCTGGTTTAAGGTCTAATTTGCAGTAAATCAAATTTAGCGAAGGTTTTTAAATAGCGAGTTGGCAAGGGGTCGTTAACCTGTTAGTGCTTCCTTAAAATCAGATACATCATGTAGCAAATGTTGAAGGTGAAAAATAATTTCCTGTGACTAAACTACTTGATATTTTCAAACGATTTTTTTTTGTTTGTTAGGAACGTCTTGAGGTATGCGTAGTTTAATTTATTGTCGTATTTATTTATTTATTTATTTATTTATTTATTTATCAACATACATCTACCATTACAGCTAACCAATGCGGTAAATGCGCCTTAATTAATATTTAACTTAACTTAATTGTTACTTATAACTAATACCTATAACTAATTACAAACAAGGCATTCCTTGTGAATTCACCCAGAGAACAACAGAATAAGTCTGTCTCACTCGCTATGAGGTTGAGCGTGCGCAGTGCACGCGTCAGCGGCGCCTCCTTTAACAGATTGGTCCGAGCGCGCGGTTCCACTAGCAGTCGCGGCTGCCGTCGCCGCCACACGTACCTGTCCGGAACACACAGACTCACCTGGCCTAAAATAGCTGCATTATGCACCTTCCCTCTCAGCAATTTAAAAACATATAAGGCAAGTGCGAGATCTCTCCTAACCCTTAGCTCATTGTAGCCTACCATACCTAAAATAAACAATGTCGGATACATTAACGGGTAAAAGGGATAGACTCCGTAGTACCGCATGTATAAATGTCTTATAAATTTATTTTGTACCCTTTCCAGCATGAGACTATATTTAGCTTCATGTGGAGACCAGATGACTGCATTACACTCTAACTGGCTCCTCACCAATGCATTATACAATGCTATAATAGCTTTCACATTCGTGAAAGCTCGGACCGTACGAAGCATGAAACCTAAATTTCTATACGCTCGTTTACAAGAACGCCTGATGTGTTCCCGAAAAGTCAAACCGCTGTTAAATCCTACTCCTAAGTCCTTGACTTCTGTGACCCGTTCCATAGGCAACCCGTCAATGTAGTAAGTATGTAAGATGGGATTGTGTGCGCGAGAAAAAGTGATGATCACACACTTCGAGCTATTAAATTCTAAAAGGTTTTCCTTGCTCCATCTCACTACCCTATCAATGTCCCTCTGTAGCCTGACACAGTCATCGCTGCTCTTTACCGCGAGTGACAATTTGAGGTCGTCAGCAAACAACAGACAAGACGCGTCTTGGACTACTTCAGGTAGGTCGTTTACCACCAGAAGAAAGCCCAAAGGGCCAAGGTTACTACCTTGACTTACTCCAGATCTAGTGAAATATGGATCTGACACATGTCCCGCATATTCCACATATTGCTGCCTATTCCTTAAATAACTAGCAAAAAACTGGAGAGAGTGTGGGGTGAAACCAATACCTGCAAACTTTTTAAGCAAAAGGTCATTATCGACGAGATCGAATGCTTTTCGAAAGTCAAAGTAAGCAGCATCAGTCTGCCCCCCACCATCCACCGTCGGCACCAGATGAGCCATGTGGCAGAGAAGATTACTGGTGGTACTTCTTCCTGGTCGAAACCCATGCTGAGCGTCTGACAGCTGTGCGCTAACCTGCACATAAATACTCTTGTGTATAGCCATTTCCATAACCTTCGCCGGCGTAGACAATACCGCTACTGGTCTGTACCCATCCACCGATTCTGCTGACCCTGCTTTTGGAACCGGAACAACGCGAGTCACTTTCCACCTCTCCGGAAACACGGCAGCTTTAAGGCACTGGTTATAAATATGAAGAAGCGGTCCAGCCAGCGCTACTCGACAATCCCTAAATATATAAGGCGGAATGCCGTCCGGCCCTGCAGACCTTTTCGGCTTAAGATCAAGAAGCGCCCGACTCACGTCTCCTAACTGCATTTGGTGCAAGTGTACTCGCGCTGCTCCGTTTCCACTACCTGCGCTGGCTACAGCCGCGTCTACATCCAACTCCGGTCGCTCTTCCCTATACACCGAATAAAAGTAAGCCGCAAACTCTTCCACAGACCGTTGGCCAGATAATGCTACCCCATCTTTCATGATAGCTTGCGGACTTCTCCTGCCTCTTTTAGACTTAACAAAATTCCAAAACGATTTAGGATCACTCAGCATTTGCCCCTGAATACGGCTCCGATATTGTTGCTGTGCCACCATTAACGTGTTTTTAATGTGGGTTCTACACCGAGAAAATGCTTCGTAATCAACCCTTGACCCGCTTGCCTTATACTGCTTATGCAGAGAAGCCTTCAACCTTATGTCGCGAATTATTTCAACAGTGTACCACTCAGGATAAATGTACCTTGAGTTTCCACGACTTCGCTTTTTTTTGGGCACACAGTCATCTATAATAGAATTAATAACATAATAAAAATAATTTAAACCTACTTCTAAGTCCATTTCATACAACGGAGTCCAGTCTACGGCTGCAATTGCTGAATATAGGGAAAAAAAGTCGGCTTTATTAAAGTTCCACCCGTCTGGTACATATGCGTCATCGTCAGGTGTAGCTGAGCCTGCTGAGCCGGGGTGCCGGCGCAGGCGCGTGTGTGTACTAACTGAGACCTCGAGCGGCGGGTGGTACGCGTCTACCGGCACGAGCGGCGCCTCCGCCGCGCGCACGTTCACACTCCCTCCCTTCGCCAGTGTACTCAACACCAAATCTAACTGACGACCATTACAATTTCCCACTGCGTTACTCTGAGTGAATTCACAAAATGTATGAAAGTATTCATAATAATCACTTATGGCTACCGAGCACGAATATAAGTTAAAATCACCTAAAACTAGAATATCCCTATACTTATTACAAAATTGTTCAATGATGCTAAATAATAACATGTATTCATTATCATTACTACCAGGTGGAATATAGACGACACAAAGTAAAAACATAAATCTGTTACGTAGGTAAACAGTAGCACAAACCAGTTCAAACATATGATCGTCCACGTTCACGTCATCGGGTAGTGACATTCGTCGCAACTCAAAACGCGGTGTGGCCACGAGACACGCGCCGCCTTGTTTACGTCCATCCGCTCGGTCACACCGTAAAATAGTAAATCCAGGTGGAATTATTTCTGCATCATGTATGGAGTCATTGCAGCCCGTTTCGGTGATAGCAAACAAGTCTGCATTTGCCGTTGAAATATTGTAATAAAATTCCTCCAGCTTTGTTCGAAGCCCGCGTACGTTTTGATACAATATTTCAACGGAGCTACCCAGGGTTTCTCGTGTTGCTGGTTGCTCTACGAAACCACACCCATTCCGCAAATTCTATATTTACTGCCCAGTTTTCAGACTGACATAACTTGTCGTATTTACTTTGTATTGTCATCACCACCCTGTATGAGATTGTATAATTATGTATAACTAGCAGACATCACGCGGTTTCACCCGCATAGTTGCCGCTCCCGTGGGAGTACGGGGATAAAATATAGCCTATGTTACTCGTGGATAATGTAGCTTTCGATTGGTGAAAACATTTTTTAAAACGGTCCAGTAATTTTTAAGCCTATTCATTACAAACAAAGTTTCCCTCTTTATAATATTAGTGTAGATTTGACAATAAAACTAATTATCAAGATTTCAGAAACGAGGGGTTAAAATGATTTAAATCATTACATTTCTGTTTCCTGGACAATTATTTTTAAACAGTATTGTCTTGTTTACTCATATAGTATGACCAATTCAAGGTGGCGTTTCATATCAAGTTTACAATATCGATGCAAAAAATTTGCATCGATATTGAAGCAATTTGTTTTAGTTTTGTGTTTTCCTACCTACTCAGATGAGTTGGTTGAATTGTACTGAAGATCTCATCTATGGTGTCTTGTCGGATGTGTGCCATATCGAAGTAGGGTGAGGGTTATCCAACAGCTTAAATCTTTCTATTTTTTTTGCTTATATATTTCTAACCCAATGACAACTGCTGCTAACCTAGGATTTGACGATAAGATTCTAGAAACTAAGGTCAAGTATTTGCCCTAAATTCAACACATAGGTATTATCAAGATTTTACGACTTACTCTTGAATGAGATCTAATAATACTACAATCCCTCAATTTTATCAGACCTAATTTGCACGAAACTATTTCACAAGCCTGTTCACCAACCTTTACCCAAATTGTCACAGAATTTCGTGACAAAGCCAGCATTTAGTATTGCCATTGTCAAAATAGTATTACTTAAATGACGTTGATTGATGTTAGCAACACAGTTGGTGGGAGTTTTCCATTTGTAACTATTGTTGTATACTTTGAAAGCTGCCGTTGTTGGAGTTGTTGCTAATAAGCTGAAAATAATGTGTGTGAATACATTTTCATGAAGTGGAATACTTGGAATTTTGTTGAAGCAATTTCAACAGTTAATACTATCCAGTAATTGTGTTGAAGTCAGGGCAAAGAACTCATCCTATGAAGTGACGGAACGTGTATTAACTCACTGCTTGTTAAATTTCAGATATCTAAGTTAACGGTCGAAGTTTCTTTTTAGGATAAGATTAGAAAAGAATCTATCCGAAATAGATCTACAGGTCTCAAAATAGCTTGAAGAGCAAGGAAACAGAAGTGGCAGTAGGTTGTCTATGTTTTTCGAAGAACCGATGGCCGAATGATGGAGCAAACATGTTTTAGAATGAAGTCCGTGTATTGGCCACGCGATGAGGCCATGGAACGGGCCCCTAGCTAAATTTGCCATTAGAAAGATGCTGGGATAGAATGAATGCAAAATATGGATAATGAGGTGTTAAGGAGCAGCATGGAAGATTTTTTTTATTAATATACTTTCTGATTAATTTCGTTGCGGGATCCAAGACAGTTAAATTCATTCTCTGGGACTTCGTCGAGCTTCATTGTCTCGGCGCTTTTCTGGTGGTTGCCACTGTTGATTCTGGTTTCCCGGAGTTACAGTGGTTGGGCTTGTCTAAAAAAAAGCATAGAAGAAATTGGACAACTTAATAGAAGCTTAAATGTTAAATTGTTCAACTGTAGACTATGCTATGAATATGATTGTTGTTGGTAGTTGGAATGTCGGGTTGGTCTGGTGGCTGCAAGCACGACTGCTGAGCACGACATCCTGGGTTCAATTCCCAAGTCAGGCAAAAGTGTTATTCGGTTTTACTATAGGGAATTTTTCAATAGCAGCCTCGGAATCTGGATATTACGAGTATGTGCCCGGTTAGTGGCAATTGGCACCTCTTTTTTTTATTTGCGAGTTTTATTAGCGAGAAAAAGATAGCAATAGCCTAAATTAAGTTTTATTTGTACACAACAGAATCGGCACATGTTTCCATACAATATCTTACTTGGACATCAAATTACGACGTATGTGTATCTGTACAAGTGGGTAGGCAGCACTCAAAGTCCCATGTTTCAGTAAGTGATGAATAATATGACTTGACAGTGATGGATGACGGATAATTGAACTGTTACCAATTCGATCCGAGTGTTGTGTGTTTTTTAGGGTTCCGTAGCCTAATGGCACAAAACGGAACCCTTATAGATTCGTCATGTCTGTCTGTTCGTCCGTATGTCACAGCCACTTTTTTCCGAAACTATAAGAACAATGCTGTTGGAACTTGGTAAGAAGAAGAGTAGTTTTGTGAACCGCCTTAAGATTTTCACACAAAAATAGTAAAAAAAGGTTCCCCATACTTTGAACTGAAAATCAAAATATTTTTTTTTTCATCAAACCCATACGTGTGTATATGTCACCGTAAAATTGTCAAACACGTTATGTTACAATATAACGTGTTTTTTCTCGCGATATTGTAAAGTCTCGAATTATTGTCAAATGAACATACTGCTCACAACAAAACGCATTATTTTTCGTGAAATGCATGCGATGGTAGTCAACTTACGCGGTGTGGAGGGAAGGAGGGGTCCCCTTTGCCCAGTGGCACAACTCTCATGAAAAGATAATGCACCATTCCTGAGAAATACCGATTAATATAACATAACCTTAAAACACTTTATATTCCCCCTAAAAAGCCCCGGAGCCCCGATTATGGGGGCAGAGACACTTCCGTATGTTCAGTTGACAATAATTCGAGACATTACAATATCGCGAGATATATATGTCACCGTAAAATTGTCAAACACGTTATATTACAATATAACGTGTTTGACAATTTTACGGTGACATATAGATAAACACGTATGAAAAAAAATAATTTTGTGTTACGGGTCTTCAAAAATATATTGAGGTTTCGATTTTCAAAACTGAATAGTTTGCGCGAGAGACACTTCCAAAGTGGTAAAATGTGACCCCTGTAACTTCTGAAATAAGGGAATGATAAAACAAAAAAATATATATGATGTACCCATGTAAACTTCCACCGAAAATTATTTTGAACGAGATCTAGTCATAGTTTTTTTAATACGTCATAAATCGTAAAATCGTAACTATTATATCTTGTTACTTGCTGCTACGGAACCCTCCATGGGCAAGTACGACTCGCACTTGCCCGTTTTTTTGTGTTATTTTGAGCTTGCTGTTGTATAATTTTTAAGATTGATTTTGTGAGATTGAACCTAAATAGAAATTGTATTGGAACACGATAAATGACTTGTTTTTATCTTGTTTGTACACGACCAAATCAGTCAAAAACAGATACAATCAAAAATCTTTTTGTCTATACAGTGTACTTGTAGCTACCGGTCACCGATACTTTTAGGGCATATTACTCGTATATACTTATTTCTATCGACAAATTATTGTAGTAACTTATAACACACACTTTACTGATACAGATATTTTTGCGTTTTCTCCCGCAAGATTAAAAAAAATAGCAATAACTTTACTTACCGACAACCATTCATAACTTACTTTTCTTTTTTTTTTATTGTTAGTAATATAAACGTGACCTTCCGTCCTTTCCGCTTTTAAGTTTTTTTTTTTAATCCGTGGACAATAGTGTGGGTTGTACGTTTATTAAATGTACCTAATTTGCTCTGATATATAAATTGTAACGTGTAACTGTTTTTTGTCCCTAAATAAATAAAATAAATAAAAAATAAATAACGTTTATAACCCCCGCGAATGGTAGAGACAAGACAACATATTCATAACTTGGTGTTAAAATTAGCTACTGTGAACCAACTATATATGGTGTTAAGCACCTCTTGACGAAGCCGAAAGGCACCTTGTTCTTCCCGTCACGCGTCATTGCGATGATACCTGGGAACCTTCTAGTTACGGAGATATTCGATTCGGTCAAAGTTTCAACTTTTTGACAAGATTTTTTTTTAATACAAGTTTTCATTGTAATTTAATTAAACACCTCCATGACCCCAATTCTATTCAATCCTTCCATCAGTACAATGTTTTAAGTGCGCTACATTGAGTTATACCACAAAACATGTTTTATTACCTCAAAAAAAAAGTTGTTTCCCAGCAATATTTTTTGCGTAAGTTTGATGTTCAGAATGCTTGGTTAACGGCTTTGTGATGAGGTGGTTCACACCCTGTATACTTATTTCTATCGATATAAATATAGGCGTATATTATTATATATATATAAATACCCCACACCCCACGAATGGCAGAGACAATACCACATTTAGTGTTGGAATTATAGGAATTATTTCTTGCTTACTGAGAACAAACTATACTCAGGAATTACCATAGATATAAATATTTCTATGGGTATTACATATACTAGAAATAATTTAGTATAGCCCAGATCTTCAAATTGTGTCGCTTTTTCTAGGGCGGCTGTGGGGCCTCTTACATAATATTTCCTATTTTATTTTTTACCAAGCTTAAAATACCTAAAAATAACCGGTAAAAGAACCTACACTATCTCGTGACAGCACACCATAACCGTGCCACGACACTCCCATGGTAAAATAGTTAATATTTACGAGGTCGTAAAAAGTGATAGTTTGTGCCTCATGTAGGGAACCTTGAACCTATGACTTGTTAGTTTTTTGGCTTTTTGGTAGCGCTAGTAGGTTATTTTTCCATTACTAAAGTTTTCAGGACAAATTATGGTACAAATTAGCCGGATAGGTACTGGTGCTCTGACACAGTGAGCCGGAGCCGGGGTAGGTCATGAAGGAGATGGGAAACGAATTGTACAGGTTCCATTAGAACTATTTACAAGGAGGACGAGCACTTTCGCTAGAAATAGAAAGAGTGGAGGGTGTTCTACGCCCAGGAGTGGGACAGAGCAGGCTATCAACAAAAAGGTTATATAACTTGATTTGTTTCCGAGTCATGGATGTTTATATGTATGATAAGTACCTATGTATTTACAAACAAAAAGTATATGTGTAGTATATCAACTATCTAGTGTCCACGATACAAGCTTTGCTTAGTGTGGCACTAGGAACCGCTGTGTGTTAATGTCCAGCGATATATTATTTTTATTTTTAACTTAACTACGGAGCACAAAGTGGACTTGTCAGAACTGCATTGATGACCTTGGGGTAAGTATCGTATTATCCAATACCTTCGTTGTGGAGGTCAGATAGCTCAGTCGCTTCTGCAAAATACTGCATTCGATTAGACTGGAAACAGATCCCAAAATTGTTAAGAAAAGACTAGGCAGATAACGTTGGCTTACTTTCCAGGAAACAAATATCTAAATCATAACGTATCCCATCGTATATATTATGTCACCGTAAAATTGTCAAACACGTTATCTACACTAATATTATAAAGAGGAAAACTTTGTTTGTTTGTTTGTTTGGTTGTAATGAATAGGCTTAAAAACTACTGGACCGTTTTTAAAAATTCTTTCACCATTCGAAAGCTACATTATCCACGAGTAACATAGGATATATTTTATCCCCGTACTCCCACGGGAACGGGAATTACGCGGGTGAAACCGCGTGACGTCCGCTAGTATTACTATAAAACGTGTTTCTCTCTAGCGATATTGTCTCTCGAATTATTGTCAACTGAACATACGGAAGTATCACTGCCCCCATAATCGGGACTTGAGGCACCCCCCGTTAGGTTAGTTAGGTTCCTTTAAACCCTGCACTCGGAAATAGGGTCCGTCGACTACGCTTTTTAGGGGAACATAAAGGGTTTTAAGGTTAGTTTATATTAATCGATATTTCTCAGGAATGGTACAGTATCTTTTCATGAGAGTGGTACCACTGGGCAAGGGGGACCCCTCCTTCCCTCCACACCGCGTGAGTTGACTACCATCGCATGCATTCCACGAAAAATAATGCGTTTTATTGTAAGCAGTATGTTCTTTTGACAATAATGCGAGAGTTTACAATATCGCTATTGAGATTACAATATAACGTGTTTGACAATTTTACGGTGACATATACATCACAAATTCACTCAAAATACTATTACTAGGAATGTAAATTAAATTACTTCCCAATCCCAAATACATAAATGTAAAGCTCGTTTCATAAGTACAGTAACCACATTACGAGTGAGACAGTCTCGTGAATGTGACCTTGAAATCCTAAATTATATTACCAACTGAAGGCTTACGAATATATGCTCATCCTTCAGAGAATTTGTCAAGTTGAAATGACTAATTGTTTCAGAAAATTTATGAAATCATAATTGTGTTTCTTTATGTCTAATTCGGCTTTGACGTAAGTTGAGAATTTTCGTGTCTAATTATTTTCATGAGTGAATGGATTATGTTTGGAAATTATTTTGAGTTTGTTTTTGAAGTTTTATCTGTCAAGGTGACTGTTTAGTTTTAATATTAAGTTGGGTTCACGACCTCCTGATACTGACATGTCCATGATAATAAATATCACAAGGCACAGCGTCATCTAGTGCCACACCAAGCTTTAAGGCTTGTGTCGTGGTCACCAGACAGTTGATATACTACATATGTACTTTTTGTTCCTAAATACATACTTATTATACAGATAAACATCCATGACTCGGAAACAAAATATGTCCATGCTCATCACACAAACATTTGCTCCTACCGGGTTTCGAACACGGGACCCTAAGAACGTAAGGCAGCTTTGCTACCGCTGCGCCATTCGGGTCGTCGTCATATTGAAGAATTGATTGTACATACATAGCTGGTAAGAGAGAAAGAAAGAAATAGTATATTTTATAACGACGGACTAAACGAAGCCATTATATAGCCGAGGTGGTTTGACTCCCGAGCTTGCGAGGGAGGCAATGAAAGCGAGAGTATAGATATTATATTGGCGTTTAGTCTCGAGGTACCAAACTGTACTTTTCACTTCGAGTGCGAGAAAAATAGTCATTTTAAACTGAAAAAATATACACTCGACAAAAAATTCTGAACTGAGCGGTCAGTTTTTTCTTCTATCAGGTCAGTCACAGATTAACCATTGAAAACACAACACAAACTCTCAACATTTTCGCAATGAAGATGATCCATACTCCACAGAGATAATTAGTACCTACATTACTGCAGCGGCTAGCAACCGAGGCATTGCTTTTCAAAATCAACGATGCACACAAACTTTGTTTGAGTTCATTTGTTTTTTTTTTTCAATAAACCGCTTTCTATTTGCATGCCAATTCGAAATTTAAATAAAACCTAAGTTACTTTTTTGTGACCATGTTTCAGAGTAAAAGATGGTTCCATTTTTAAATTACTTTTTACTCCCTAGGGAATAAACGGTCACTTTAATTCCGCTTCGTAGGGCTATAACGGCGTACTTTTAGAGCATGAGAAGTGAAAAAGTAATTATTAGCCGGCACAGGACAAAACACATAAAATATAACAGCATTTGCTTACGCAAGTTCCTGGAGTATAAGCTTTTTACTATAATGGCGACGTTTTTCAATTCGGTGCGCCATAATGTAATACGGCATGTGCGAATTGGCTGCGACCTCGTTACGAGTGAGAACATAACGTAAATACATCTTTTTTTTTTGTATTACTCAATATGTCGCACTTAAAACAATATGTTGTACGGAGTTCATGGAGATGTTAAAAAAATTACATTAAATGTTTTGTCAAAAAGCTGGATCTATGAGCCCCAGTATCTCCGTTACTAAAAAGTTCCCAGGTATGGTGTAGAAGTAAAAAAATGTTAATAGTGCTTTTGGCTACGTTTTTTTTTGGACATGCCGGCCACTCTCTTTCCAAACTACTGTAACTCCTGAAAGCCAGAATCAACAGTGGCAACCACCAGAAAAGCGCCGACACAATGAAGTTCGACAAAGTCCCTGAGAATAAAAAACCGGCTTCGTTTAGTAGTTTTTTACACCCTTTATACTGATACTGTTAGCTTGCGTCCACTGCTGGGCAAAGACCTCTCCCCATGATATCCAGTTGTTTCTGTCCAGTGCTAATAATAATAATAACGTATCACTGACAGGACTGTTTTAGCTAATAGGCCTGATATAGTGGTGATGGATCGATCAGAGCGGCGCGCAATGATTGTTGACATAACGGTCCCGCATGATGAGAACCTCGTGAAAGCCGAGAAAGATAAACAAATCAAGTATCTTGACTTGGCTCGCGAGGTTGTCGACATGTGGGAAGTGGATTCGGCGATCATTGTGCCGATAGTCGTGTCGGCCCATGGCTTAATTGCCAAGAGCCTCGACCAATACCTGAGGAGGCTCTCGTTAGGCAGCTGGATCAAGGGCTTGATTCAGAAAGCGGTACTCCTTGACACGGCTCGTATTGTTAGGAGGTTCCTCTCTCTGGAGCCCTGACCGCCGGTAGCTTGGACCCTGTTCCCGATACCGGTGGGCTACAATTTTTTATATTTTTAAATGTTTTTTATATATTTTTTATATTAATATTTAAAAATGTAAAGACTTTGTTTAAAAATGAATAAAGGGAATAATAACGTATCATTCATATTTTTTCATTTTTTTTTTCGAATGCGGATCACTGTTCGTTGGTTTTGTCTAGCTCGCCATCTTTTACGAGGTCTGCTGCGACGCCTTCTGGTTGTCTTTTCTATATCGATTACCCGCAGAAAACAAAAGGTAGAAGGAAGAACACGGTTGCTCCCAATGTGTCAGTAAAGTCTACATTCGCAAAAAGACAATTCCCTAGGCAATCATCAAACTTATACAATCTAATTAATAAAGAACTTGACATATATCCACTAACCTATCGCGAATGTAAAATCGCTTTGTCTAATTGGCTTAAGTTAAAAACCTATGATGAAATGGAAAATATGGTGCAATCGATGAGACTGTAATGTGCACTTACTTTGATATTTATGCCGCTAATGGAACTTTGTGTCCTACACGAATTCCGATCCCAAGACTTGTCGCAGGGTTAGCTTGCAAAACACACACTCAAAAAACACTTACATTCACCTAGTACTCACGTACACATTCACCTCCACCCCATCTCCTACACACATAACACACATCACAGCGCGTTAATTGTCTCTTCTAAAACCCATTTTATTCTTGCATTTTTTTGTTAAATATTTATATAGATATTTTTTCTTTTTATATTTTATATTTGTATAAATTAACTAAATGTCGTGATCAGTTTCAATAACTTAATACTTTAATATAACCTGGGGAGGGGCAGAGCATCCTAAAACAAGCATACTCCTTGCTTAAAAGGATTCTCTCCATTGTAAATAGAATAAGTTATCTAAGTTGAAGCAATAAACTTTTTTATTTTTTATTTTTATTTTATTTATTTATTATATGAAGGAGCATTTTTATATGTATCGACTTATTTACGTTACGTTTAAACCGCTCGTGATGATATAACTTTACACGACACGTGTGGTTACTTTTGCGTAGCATCTGTGATGGGTTTACCTAGTAGTAGTAGTAATATGCTCTGATCCTCAAACTTCCGAGCCACAAATTATATGCAAACTGAGATGAAAATTAATACATCTTTACCCTAATATTTGTACAATATAAGCTTCTACGATTAACATATCCGGAAGGGATTGAACCCTTAATTACTAAGCTCAGTAAACAGATATGTTTTGATTGCAATATGTTTTAGTAAGCGAAAAGAGGAAGCTTCTCAATGCTGCCGTGGTTAATCTAAAGTTTAATTATAGTTTGGTTCAGAGGATTATTATTATGGATCGGGTTTAAATGTTAGGAATTTGAACGATATAAGTAAAATAGCATTTGACAGAAACGTGGGATGTGCTTCATGCACACGAACTACTTTTTAAGTTGAGCTGTTTAAAGCTTCATTCAAACAGAAGCGAATCTCGCGCTGTACGCGGGACGCGATTCGCTCGCGTCGATTGCGCCTACTAGCTTGTATGAACGTCTTCAAATTGGCGCGACTAGTCGCACGTGTTGCAGCGAAATTGAAGCGGGACGCATATTTTGTCCTTGATTCGCAATGCCCCTGAACATGGAATTGTTTTTTGAAAAAATGGATAATCACCGATATCCATTCATCCGTGAATGAATAATTAATTATTTCCTGTTACCTTAAACATATCACCAAACGCTCACTAGGCTCTATTGGCTGTCGGAGATTAGTATATTGTTTTCATAAATTATTTTAATGTTTAGAAGAACTTCACTATAACATTCTTGCGGCATTCGAAAATATATACAAAATCTTTCCCTGTCTTTTTCTATCGTAAATATTAAAGTGTGAAACTCTCCTGATAGCAGACGTTGAGTGCTCAGCTCATGTACCCATTTCCTCCTTTTCTCGGTCCTAAAAACACAAGAGTCTGACAAAAATGGCACGCGGGAAGTCGCGTCAGTTTGAGAGGCTAAGCGAGTGAGCGAATCGCACGAGGTCGCGTCCTGCGTACCGCACGGGATTCGCTCCAGTTTGACTGTAGCTTAATGGTTTGGTACCTACCACAACCTGAAATACAACGAGTAACGTTAAATGCGTAAAACCTGAAAATAGTTTGATCAGAATCACGAGCAGAATCAAGTAAATCACTTTTTGATAACAAATAACAAATGTTGAACTGTCTATTTATTAATAGGTCAAGCCATCACGTGCGCAAACCCGCCAAAACAGGTAAACAAACAAACACAAATGGTTGTCGTCCAATTTAAATTTTCTCATTAGTACGTGGGATTAAGTCCGCCTTTGTATAGTTTTTAATTGTGCATAACGTTTTAATAAATAAATAAACAATAATAGTTCTTGCCAGTAAAATTTAAATTGCACATAAACCCTTAAATATTTTTGAAGTGAAACTTCTAATGTTATTGTCTTCCAACAAGCTTGCGTTTAATGTTTAACGCTACCATGTAGGGACCTCCCACATGCCCCCGACCCTTACCCTTCCTATTTTCATTTCCTCAGTACGAAGTTCCACTTCTTCCGCGAGGAGGGACTTCACGCACAATTTTTATTTTTGGTCAATTGAATTCAAAATCATTTTTAGGCAGTCGCTCCATGTAATCCGTACACTAGTATTCAGCTGAATCCGGTTAGACATACAGCCGTTTCAAACATAGATAGTTCATTTGTCATCATCTGATTAGGACTACATACAAATTAATTGGCAGCAACTTGGATCGTAAATAATAACTAGCAGCCGCTTGGGCCGATCTTAGGGTAAGCCGTGCTTGCCTAGGTTGGTCTGTGGACGGGTCACCCCCATTACATACCGAGTTTCCTCCGTGCCTCGGAAAGCACGTTAAGCTGTTGGTCCCGGCTGTCATTTGTCCATCTTTGGCAGTCGTCACAGGTAGTCAGTGGCCCAAAAAGTCTGACAACCAGTCTTACCAAGGGGTATCGTTTTACCCAGTATTAACTGGGTTCTGAAGGCAGATAGGCAGTCGCTCCATGTACAAAACCTGGTATTCAGCTGCATCTGGTTAGACTGGAAGCCGACCTCAACATAGTTGGGAAAAGGCTAGGTAGGTCGTAACTTGGATCGTAATATGTCAAGTCAAGGAAAATAGTTGCTAAGTGAATTGACTACTAAACTACAAAGACTACGCAGGTGAAACCGCGGGCATATGCTAGTAAATCTAATAAAAAGGCATAGTGATTAATCACGTCCTTTCTTTCTTTTCCTTACTACTTTCTAAAGCATTATTATACATCAAAACACCCACAAACATAAGTTTTCACGTGGCATGACCCAAAAACCTCACCCGCCCTACATACACAAAATTATGTAAACAATACACTATATATCATAACATAACATAAGGCACTTTCAACCCAAACAAAACACTAACCTTTTATCAAAACAGGAACTAATAAATATAACAGAAAAATAATAATAAAAAAGTTAGCGTGTAAATAACGATTATGGAAGAACGTATTCCTAATATTTACCAGCGCTGTTGGTAGAAAGTAGCACTCGTAAGTTTCACAATACTGTTGCTTAGATTGTGAGGGACAGCCTCGTTGGTTCAGTGGTTGCAAGCGCGATTGCTGGGGATGAGCTCCTCAGAAAGGGTTATTGGGTTTTTCATCAGGTATTTCTCAGTAGCAGTCACTTACTCTAAATCTACGCCCATTTGATGGCAATAGACTCGCTCCTATTACATGGGACTAAAGGCGACTACAGAAGCTAAACCCAGGTTTTATAATACCTGACAGTATATGATTTACTGTAATAAACAAAATCAGAAAAATATATGATGTTCTTCAGGATATATGCTAGTATCATAGTGTTTTGAAAACATAATACAACTAATTTTACTGGGCAAAAAAATCACGAACTTATCTCTGAAAATGTCTTTTAACGAGTACAAACTATACTAAAATTTAGCGATCGTT
Source organism: Xestia c-nigrum (assembly GCA_916618015.1). NCBI lineage: Eukaryota > Metazoa > Arthropoda > Insecta > Lepidoptera > Noctuidae > Xestia > Xestia c-nigrum. The sequence goes on from OU745244.1 coordinate 3,407,246, forward strand.
CTATTTTTTTCACAAATAATTCTTTCTACAAACATAGTGTTTTACTTTTTTTAGTGTAATACATTTTTTGTAAATCTATCGGAACCACTCATTTCGCACTATTCGGCCCGCAGTGACTAACAACCACTTTGTAGTGCAAGCTGATTAGAACTTTATTCTAACAGTATTTCAAACGAAGTTTGAACCACCACAACTAGAGTTGCTAATTCAGGTCCTGTACAGTCACGTCAAATAATATGTATACACTTTCCTTAATATTATAGCTATTTTCGCGAGAAATAACGATTGTAACTAGGAGATTGGATCTTTTTCATAAAAATATGAGTTCCAGAATACTATGTACGTAATAACAATAAATTTTATTCAGTACATTTGGAGAAACAACATTTTAAAAATTCTTAAGTGTTTACATATTTTTAGACGTGACTGTACTCCCCTTAAACATAACTGGTGAAATTTTAGTGTAGGTACTATTAGATACATCTCTGCTTAACCCCTTGGGGACATTCGGCGTGATGTTTTGTTATGTATATTATGTGGGTTTAGTTAAATAATCCGTGAAGTTGTAACTGGAGGGTTGAATCTTATAAAGGGTGTAAAACACCTCTTCACGAAGCCGAAACGCACTTGTTCTCCCCATCATTGCGATATTTTTTTGCTCTACACCATACCTGGGAACCTTCTAGTAACGGAGATATCGACACCTACAATTTAAAACATCGTAACTCACTTTTTAGCGAAATTGAGTTATAAACACAGTCTAACTAATAAAAAAATGCTCTATCGTTTGCGCTCACCCTCGTAGCCCAATTCACTCCCGTTATGATTTTAGCCAGCGTAAAAAAATTGTAACTAGTCATCCACTGACAGTGATAAAAAGGTATCTTTAGTTAGATACACTTATACCCGTGGTAAGTTTTAATAATTTTACAAAACAATAATTGTAACTTAATATGCAATTTTTTTAACTTACAATTATTTTTTCGGTGAATATAGTTATAATCATACTAAATTGCATTGTATGTCTGAGTTACAATTGTAATTTGGAAAACCGTTTTTCGTGAAATATCATTGTAAGTCACAAAAATATATGAAACTAGCTGTTGCCCGCGACTTCGTTCGCGAGAAAATATTGATGGGTCATGTGTGAGACTGCATCGTTGTTCGAGTTGTCGCAAGCGCTACTGACCATGAGGTCCTGGGTTCGATTTGCGGGACGGGCAAAGTGTTATTGTATTATTTGTGCCCGGTTGATGGGATTAAGCTAAATGTGCGAAATGTGGGCGTAGGATTAGATACACCTCTACCTAACATTGGCGCAGGGTGAAAATAGAGTCAGGGGAAGCCGTAGAAAAAAATGAAAACTGTTTTTTTTGCTTCTGTTAACTTTTTCCCCGTGTTAATTTTGACCTCATTTTCACTATCAGCGAACCAAAAACCACGGAAACGACACCCATGATTAAAAATCCAAAAACTTTCGTCGGCGCCATTTTTGATTTTTATTTTGACTACATCTTCATTCATCAAAAGTAAGATCAGAAATGCAGAAGAGAAAAAGAAAACAGAAATCTTCAAAATAAAAAAATCTAGTTGGTATCAAATACGATATCGACAATTACTCATTCTATCTCGTTCTACTATACATCATTTATTTATTGATTTATTTAAACAACACATACTACTATTATTACAGGTTTAGGTACCTAATACAATAAAGCAGTTATATTTAAAGTTAAATTATTATGTTTTGAATAAATTAATTAATTTGAGTAATTACGCAAAATGCGGCCCGTGTGAATTCGCTCAGTGTACAATTGAAGCAATCAATCTGTTGTGACACCATAATGAGTGCAGGCAGCGCGCGCGTCAGCGGCGCGTGCTGCAGCAAGTTCGTGCGAGCGGGCGGCACCCACAGGAGCGGCGGCTGCCATACTTTCTTTTTCTGCTCCTGCCGTAAGTCCATAATCTTCGGCTTACCTAGGTCCCTACAAAACGGTAAGTACTGCCAGCCGCGAAGTCACGTGTGCTATTAACTTGTGTACGGCCTATACTATTAACTTGCACTGCTGCAAAAGGTCTCTCCTGCTGCTGTTATTCGTGAACGAATGAACAACTACAATACAAAACTAACGACTTACTAACTTTGATACTTTTTGGTGACTCAAAAAATAAAAACTTTAATTAAAAACAAAATGTTGCTCTTTCTTCACCCCTCAAGGGTTGAAATTCTAATAAAGCCATTGCGTTAAAAAGTACAAAAAAAAATTAAAAAAATTAAGGAAAATTAAGGATTTTTCACATACAATTTCATCCCCTTTATAAGCCTTCGGGGTGGAGTTATCAAAAACGCTGAAACACGCATAAATTAATTTTCAATCGTCAGCCTAAACACAAAATTAGAAGATCCTAACTTTAAAACTGACGGACTTTCATATAAGCTTCCATCCCCTATTTTTTTAACCTTGGGGGTAGAATTGATCAAAATCCTTTCTTAGCGGATGCCTACGTCATAACATCTACCTGCATGCCAAATTTCAGCCCGATCCGTCCAGTGGTTCGGGCTGTGCGTTGATAGATCACTATGTCAGTCAGTCAGTCAGTCACCTTTGAATTATATATATTTAGAAGATACATAAGTAAACAACGTATTAGTCATACTGGAATGTAGATTATACCTTTTTACTTGTATTTACAAAGTTGGAGGTCCCTAGGACTTATAGGAACAGAGTAAGAATTTTTTAAATCTTTGATTCGCTCTACTGAAAAGTAGGGAAAAATGAGTTACGATGTTTTAAATTGCAGGTGTCGATATGGGGGATCACAGTTACAACTTTTTGACAAGTTTTTTTTAGAAGATTTGACTTTTAACACCTCCACGACCCCGTACTTTTCAACCCATCCATCAGCACAATGTTTTAAGTGCGTTACATTAAGTTCTACCACAAAACATGATAACCTCAAAAAAAAAAAATTCCCAGCAATAATTTTTGCGTAAAGATACTTAGTTTGATGTACAGAATACTTGGTTAACGGCTTTGTGATGAGGTGGTTCCACAGTGGTTGGATACTAACAGCTGCTCGGGTTGATATTCAGGTAAAGCCGCGTATGCCTAGGTTGTTCCGTGGATGGGTGACTACCCATTACATACCAAGTTTCCTCTATGCCTCGGTAATCCCGCTAAGGCGTTGGTCCAGTCTGTCATTTGTAGATCTTTGACAGTCGTTACAGGTAGTCAGTAGCCTGGGGCCTTATTCTGCTATTTTAATAAATTCGTCACTCCAACACGATTCCATTCCCACCCCATTGTCATTTTGCTTAAATTTCGTAATCTGCTAAATTCACAATGGTCGTGCGATGGTCTCGTAATAAAATTGTGTTATAATGGCATTTTCGTATTGTCATTATTATAAAACCATTACAAATGGTTTTCGTAATCTAATAATAAATGCGAACATTTAGTCATGCCAAATTTCATGTACGAGATTAATATTCTTTGACATTTCTTTCAATGGAGTGTCAGTGGTTGTTCATTGAGAAGTCATAATGACGCCATTATATTAGTAGATTACCAAACTTGTCAAAACTTGACAGAACTTGATCATTATGAAATCAATGATCGACTATTCTGACAATATTGTAATAACAGAATTGAGGCCCAGAAAGTCTGACGAGGAGTCTTCAAGAGGCAACCACCAGCAAAAATAATAGTGGTGCCCAAATAATAACGATGCCCCAACCCAGTTATTATCTAATAAGTATCTGGGTTGTAGAGGTCAAATTTAATGAAGCATTTTTATCAATTTTTAACCGACTTAAAATGGGAGGTTCTCAATTCGTCGGAACCTTTTTTTATTTTTATGTATGTTTCCCGATTACTCGAAGATGACTGGACCGATTTGAATTATTATTCTTTTGTTTAAAAGGGTATACTTCCCAGGTGGTCCCATAATCATCAAGTCAGGGTCTAATGGTCCGTGGGTACCGCACGATCTCTCGCGAGGCGGCGGGCCTGCTTGCCGGATTGCCGCCATGGGATCTGGAGGCGATAGTCCTCGCGCGCCTGCATGAGTGGCACGCGGAGGTACTACGCCGGGGGGAAACTCCGCTGCCGCGGCAAATTGCCGCTCAGCGGACGGAGCTCCGGCGCGATCTCATGGCGACATGGAGAGAGCGACTGTCGCAACCCCGTGCAGAGCACGCCACGATAGTGGCGGTAAGTCCCCTCTTTGAGGAGTGGCTGGAGAGGCGCCACGGCGTCCTCACCTTCCGCCTGACGCAGGTCCTCACCGGACACGGATGTTTCGGGAGGTACCTGCACCGAATCGGGCGGGAGGAAACGCCCGTGTGTCTCCACTGCGAGGATCGACCGGAGGACACGGTGGAGCACACGGTGGAAGTCTGCCCTGCGTGGGCGGAGCAACGCCGTGTCCTCGTAGCGGCGATCGGCGGCGGCGACCTCTCGCGTCCGGCCCTGGTTCAATCCATGGTCCGGAGCGAGCCTCCTTCAGCGAAACAGTCATGCTAGCGAAGGAGGTGGCAGAACGAGAGAGGGAGAGATCCTCTCTTCCCGGCCGCCGCGGGAGACGCACGGGGCGCCGGGGGCCACGTGGTGGCTACCGGCCTGTGGACGGTTGGCTATGGGCTAGCTAGCCGTCCATCCGTCTAGTGACGACGACAGGTCGTGTCGACGGCGCGTTCGTGTTCTACGCGCGCCTCAAAGAGATGTCAGCATAAGGGGAGGGGCCCGCAAGGGCCGAAGCCTGCCGGGGTTGCGGGCCTGTTCGAAAGAGATACCGCGGCCCCGGAACATAAAGGGCGAGGAAGGAACATGGATGGGTTTTAGTCAGTAAGAGTCTGACACTCCCTCCCGCTCCGCCCAGAGTGGGAGAAGTCATTTGATGATTTCCCATCCTAAAAAAAAAAAGGGTCTAATTATGGGATCCTGAAGAAATAGATATAACTTTTCAAATTTTATAGGCACTTTTAATGCTATTTGGGTAGTTTTAAAAAGAGTAATTTCTTAAAGTGGTCTCATTTCAATTTGGTGAAGATCTGATGAAAAACTTCGGAGATCGAACGGAACTCCTCAATAAATGATAGCACATAGACTGGGATTGCTGAAATCTCATGTCTTTCTATTGTTTAACATAACATCACACTGGTACGCTGTGAAGGGGTAAACACAAGTGAACCACTTAAAAGTGAAAAATAAAAACTTTTTTACAAAAAATAAAACCGACTTGAAAAAACACAAAAAAGTAAAAAGTAACTTTAGCTTCAGAAGTCAGTGACAGAAAAACTAAGTAAGTAAATGAATCAAACATAGTCACCGACTTCCGAAGCTAAAGCTATTTTTCACTTTTTTTTTTAAGTCGGCTTTATTTTTTAGGACTTCTTTTCTTACCTTGCCTTGATTGCTTCCAAAATCATGAAAATTTATTTTTTAGTTTTATTGTTACAGTAGCTCAAAGGTTAAAGCGCTGTCTGGCTACTCAGAGGTCCGATTTTAATACTGTTCGTTGTACAGTCACGACTAATAATAATAATTCCTTATTCGCAACTGGTTGCGAATCGCAGTTGTGAAAACGGCCGGAGGGTACGTAAACACTTAAGATTTTTTTAAATTGTGTTTTTCCTAATGTACTGATTAAAATTAAATGTTATTACGTACATAGTATTCTGGAACTCATATTTTTATGAAAAAGATCCAATCTCCTAGTTACAATCGTTATTTCTCACGAAAATAGCTAAAATATTAACATATTATTAGACGTGACTGTACATGAAAGTAATTAAAACTCATTGCCAACAAAATAATTTCATTACATTTTGTAATAACACATAACACGTGGATCCGTTTAATAATCTAAAGCCTACTGTAAAACGTTTCGTTTATTTATTTAGGAAGGGGGCGTTAATTGGTACAATTCACGTGTGCCACCTCATTTGAATGGAGATCGAGCTGATCAATAACTGACCCTATTAGGCCGAAAGTGTGGCATTGCGTAGTAGTGATTTGAGTTCGGGAGCATTTTTACCGACCTCCAAAAAGCAGAAGTCACATTAATTAAACTTTTTTTCTTAGTAAAATAATTTCAATTGTTTGTAATAGGTAGACGAGAAAAAAAAACAATAACAAATATTTGACCCGTATTTTTTCTTTTTAAAATTTACGAAGATACGGCGCTTTTAAAATTCTCAATACGTCACGCCTTGGTATATTTTTAGCGAGTTCTGACTGTTAGGTTCTTCGATGTTATGTGGACTGTTGTAGGTCGGTTTAAATAAGGAGTCCAAGCTTGACACAGTCAAGCCAGTCAGCCTATTTATTATGAGTTTTTATACACGGACACGTCTTAGCTATAAAATCATCAAATTACTTCTCCCACTCTGGGCGGAGCGGGAGTGTCAGACTTTTACTGACTAAAACCCATTCATGTTCCTTCCTCGCCCTTTACGTTCCGCGGCCGCGGTATCACTTTCGAAGTCCCGCAACCCCGACAGACTTCGGCCCTTACGGGCCCTTCCCTTTATGCTGACATAATCTCTTTGATGCGCGCGTGGAACACGAACGCGCCGTTGATAAGGTCTGTCATCATTCGCCAGACTGAGGGCTAGCTAGCCCATAGCTAGCCGTCCCCAGGCCCGCGTCTACGCTGGTAGCCACCACGTGACCCACGACGCACGGTGTGTCTCCCGCGAAAAACCAGCATGCCGGAGAGTTATTTCTCGACGGCATGTAAAGCCAACAGCTTAACGTGCTTTCCGAGGCACGGAGGAAACTCGGTATGTAAGCGTGGTACTGGTCACCCATCCACAGACCAACCTAGGCAAGCACGGCTTAACCTAAAGATCCGTCCGAGCGGCTGTTATTATTTACTCCACACGCTCTTAAACAGTTATATTCTGTAAGAATAGATAATATCAACAATTTATACATTTTAGGGAATTCTATAAGATTCTAGGTAGAAATACTGCCTCGACATTTTGGGATCCACTATTATTTTAATAAAAGAAACACCTTTGGGCCCTTTTTGATGGACAAAATGAAACCAAAGTCAAGTATTTTTAGGCCTACGATAACATATTTGAACGACAGTAACATCGAGTCTCGTGTCAGCGTTTTTATGTTTTTTCTTTATTTTTATTTTTTTACGTTTCGATCACGGGTCACAGGAAAATCAGGCCATGTTTGAGTTTATTCAAAAACGTTGTACTCAGTTAAACGAATGTGTATATATGAGGAGGATTGGGTTGTATTGAGTTCATTCCTCGAAATCAATACCTGTATATTTCCCAAGTCTCCGAATTTTGCGTAGCCGTAGATATATTTCTTCACCACAGACGTTATCTCTTTCTCTTCGTTATCTCTATCTTTACTTAACTGTAATACCCTGTACACGTCCTCAGGCAATACGACTTGTCACGTCACGCTCGTATGACAGTGACCTACGGCAATTTTCATCATTTGTTTTCCCCTTAGTACGCGCTCGCGCGTCATCAAGCAAGACGCAACATTCATTAGTAACTCCACATAAATCAGTGTCCCCTGCTTTAAAAAATATTTCTTCATGATCATTTCTATGTTAACCACACATAAAACATGTCACCTCCACCAATATCACAGCAGATTTAACGCAATGTATCATAAAAAATATTAAGGATATTGCCGGAAAAGATAGCTCAGGACAGATTAATAATAACATTAGGAGATAAGAGAAATTGCTTCACTGTATCGCCACAGAAAATGAAGATACAGAAGGCGAGCTGCATACAACAGGCGCACAATGGGTACCGATTATCAAACGAAAGTGCACACTTCGGTAATCTTCGTCTATCTTCGGAAATACAAACGCGAGACTACCAAAATTAAGTAGTTGCATCCATGGAAATGCTTGCTGCTGTATTACCATAGTTACAACATTTTAAACAGACAACTCTAATGTAATGTAATGTGTAGTGCAACTTTGGTAGGTAACTTAACAGTGAGAAAACTTCATACAAACGCCTCAACCATAAGTGCACTACGACAAAGTGCAGTACCTAGTACAAAACTTAGCAGCTTTACTGCTGTGAGGTTTCTCTGCGGTGCGACATTCGTACAAATTCAAAGACACGAATATTACCACAGCGCATACCTTATCTAGTTTACCTGCATGGAGCTGTCAAACAAATGACAGTGCACTTGCACTCGTCTCACGTGTCTATTGGTGTGCGTCCGTTTTCGCTTATTGCATTAAATCGACCTTCTGCGTTCGGTCCGTTCTGTGGCATCACACCGGATTTATCTAATATATTATTGAATATATACGCACTTTCATCTCTGTCAGTATTTGAGGTCGAACTGACCTCAGATAAGCAGGAACATTAATAAAGAGGCTTGGAAGCTCGGCCATTATGTTGAAAAGAGGAAAATCGGTTATTACTGTAAGTGATGAGGTAATAAAGTTCTTTATTTTAGTGGGTAGTTCGACAATTGGGAACTTATTTTATTTCCTTAAAGATTTTTAGGAATCATACTATGGACGCCTGGAAAGCAGAAGCCTTTAATCTGCTACACTATAAGCATTTGTGTCTTCAACACCCTTTCAGAATTTGAATCAGAATTTGATTTGAATTTGAATCAGAATTTGTGCATACCAAAGCTGGTCTGTGGGTGGGTGACCTATTACATATTGAGTTTCCTCCGTACCTCGGAAAGCACGTTAAGCCATTGCGTTGGTCACGGCTGCCATTCGTAAATTTTTGATAGTTTACAGGTAGTCAGTGGCCCAAAAATCTGACAACCAGTCTTACCATGGGATATTGGCAAAGGTTGTTTTTAAAAGATCGCTTTTAGCGATAAGACCGCCCAGTGTGTCACCCCTTGTAAAATGTTTGTATCTATAATTTTGATGGTGTACATAATAAAGAGTATTCTATTGTATTACCCAGTACTTTAACTCCACAACCAATTTATTGGTTAATAATAAGATTTTGTGTTTCACAGATTTATATTTTATAACCTATTTATTGGATGTGGAGTTCAGATAGGCAGGTCGTAAATATTAGTTTGATAATGAAACTAGTATCTTTTGACGCAAAACGCAACACCCCAAGTCGTGAACAGAGCATAATGCTAACAAAAACAAAGCAACCCTTTTTCTCACTTCCCAGAAAAAAAGACTCACTAAACACAACCTTGCTAAAACTATTAACTGCCGACTCCCAAAGACCTTGAACTGACATTTTTGAACCATCCCACGTAAAACATTAATTACTTTGCGTAAGCAAATCGAGGCCCGTCCTAATTTCTGTAGCCTAAGTATACTACGTCTGAGCTGAATAGATAAGTCGCTCTGCCTATTTGTCACGTCTTAAGGCTAAGGTCAGTTATGTTGAGGTTAATTTGAGGCTGTTAAGGTATTACGGTCCACTTGATACCTGTGTCCTAGCAGATGGAACTTTGCACGCTGATTACGGGACGGTGTAGCAGCAATTAAGAGAATGTTACAATGTGTTGGTATATTTTGGAAACAATATATTGACGACCCGAATGGCGCAGCGGTAGTGAGCCTGCTTTACGTTCGTAGGGTCCTCAGTCTGAATCCTGGTAGGTGCAAATGTTTGTGTGATGAGCATGTACATTTGTTTCCGAGTCCTGGATGTTTATATGTATAATAAGTATGTATTTACAAACAAAAAGTACGAATGTAGTATAACAACACTGTCTGGTGACCACGACACAAGCCTTGCTTAGTGTGGTACTAGTTGGCGCTGTGTGTAATGTCCAGTGATATTTATTTATTTATATTTTACAAAATAAAGAGCTTGTGGTTAACTAACAATAGATGCTCAGGTTGATTTTTAGGTTAAGCCGTGCTGGTTTGATCCGTCGATGGGTCACCATTCACTACATAACGAGTTCTTTCGTGCCTCAGAAAGCATTAAGCCGTTTGTCCCCGCTGTTATTTGTGGATCTTTGACAGTCAGGTAGCCCAAAAGTCTGACAACCAGGTACTAACTGGGTTGTGGAGGTCAGATAGACATTCGCTTCATGTAAAATACTGAAGTTAGCTGCATCTGGTTTAACTGGGAGCCAACTCCAACATTTTTGGGAAAAGGCTCACACATGAGTTGAAATTAAAGACAATATCTTCAACATTTTTACCTACCTTGTGTACAAGTACATCGTTTCCACATCCTCTTGCTAAACATTTTTATATCTATACCTTCTCTCATTTCCCAGCACTAATCTGCGTAAAAAAAAAACTCTCCTAGAGATCAAGGCCTGTGACAAATCTGTGTCTTGTAAGGCGGCATTGTTGGCGATAAAACTTACGTTACTGTTCTCATATCTCACGTGGACTTTATGTCACACCGGCTGCTGTGTTCGCACCATCGTTTGGAGATGTTGAAGGATATGTCCTGTGATAGTGGGTGGATTTTGCTTTATTTGATTTTATTTTAAATTGCATATTATGCTGTGCGTTAGTATGGTGGTCTTGCTAGCTTGTTATTTTTTATTTTTTTTTATCCATAGTCCACGTAGTTTTACTTAAATACAACATCTGTTAAACTGCAAAGCAATTTGTCGGCAGTAGGTTCTCGCGGAATCTTATTAATTTTCTGTCTAAGTTACAGTATAAATCTAAGTTAAAACTAGGTTATTGTAAAATTAAGGCTGAGATGATGGGTCAATCAAAGATACTTTACTCAGCGCCATCAGTCAACCAATGCCATGAGAGTATCCCTTCGTCATAGTCATCAGTGTAGGGAAAACAAGCATGATTGGGCTCATGACATTAGCAGACAGATTATTTTCCAACTCTCTCTCTCTCTCTCCTTTTCTGGTCCATTCGACAGGAACAAGTCCAAAATCTATTATTACATTAGGCGCCTAAAAAAGCAGGGACTCATGGTCTTTGAAAAATACTAAGTAGTTGATCAATCATTTAGAATCGTGCTCCACTATAAATAAGTCCCAGCATACAGATGAAAACTAATTTATTCTAAATTATTACCTGAATATCTTGGTCTTGGCAAATTATACAACTACGTACTAAATATTTTTTCACATGATAAACGCAGAAATCCGCACATCCAACTTAATAAAAGGCGATAAACAGTCGAATGAACATAATACTTCGACACGCAAACGTTCAGTAATACTCACATTAATTCACCCCCAACCCCACCTTCTCCGAAGATCCCGAACGAAAAAGAGCAATTACAAAAATCCGTAAACTACCATCAAAATCGTGGCCACCATAGCCGTTCGGCCATTATGATCGTGCGTGTCATCTGAAAAACGAGTCCCCTCCCCCAACCTGTGGCAAAGATGGTCATAATGTCTTCTTTGCTTTGTGCGATATTGGCCCTAAAATTTGCTATATATCTTTTATGGACACCCCACTGACATTCGTAAGTATGTCGTCACTTTTTTTAAGTGTGATGACTTTTTTTGGGTTTTCGTGTATTGGTTTAAAAATGTTTTTGTGTGTTTTCATGGTCTCGACGTAAAATAATTTAATGTTTAAGATACTGTAAACCTGTATGAAGAAAGATTGCATGACCAATCTGACAAATATTTTAAAGGTTTATGGGAGAATAAAAGAAAAAAAAACAAGCGGGGCAGTCTTCGGGGACTGCAGAAAGAAGTGAAAACTAAGTAATCCAAAATAAACTTTATCTTAATTGTAGAAGATTGATTTTGACAAACCGTTCTATGAACGCGTTCGCTAGTTTCATGATTTTTTTCACCCAAACGGAGCTCAACGCGCCTAAAGATGTTTTCACTTCAAAAATTTGTAATGCACTGACCACAAGTAAAATGGTATAAGGACGGAAGATGATAAATATTAATTTGTTCATACAATTTTCTAGTATAAAGGGTGTAAAACACCTCTTCACGAAGCCGAAAAGCACTTATTCTCCTCATCATTGCGATATTTTTTTTGTTCTACAGCATACCTGGGAACCTTCTAGTTACGGAGATATTAGGGTTCAAAGTTCCAACTTTTCGACAAGTTTTTTTTAAACAACTCTACGACCCCCATATTATTCAATCCATCCATCAGCACACTGTTTAAAGTGCGTTACATTGAGTTCTACTACAAAATATGATTTTTCACCCCAAAAAAAAGTCGTTTCCCAGCAATAATTTTTGCATAAAGTTATTTAGTTTGATACAAAACAAGTAGTAGTAGTGGTGTAGTTTGTTTCTAGGCAAAACATGTATGTTCCATTTTTGTACTGTAAGATCTTTTTATACCATGTTTTACGCAAATAAATATTATTATTATTGTTGTTGTTGTTGTACAGAATGCTTGGTTGACGGCTTCTTGATGAGGTAGTTTACACCCTGTATATATGATGCACGCTAGCGAACTGCAAAGATCAATGTCGGTTTGGTGTCGAATTTGCTTTTTTAGTCTCCATCGATGTGGTTTGACATCGGAGTGTCACAACAATACATTCCTAATTAACTATATTATTATCACTTGATGATAGCTTCATTCTGAAATTCTCCTAGTAAATCTACATTATCTGCCTAGCTCATTTCCCGGTCAGTTTCCTAAATGGCGCGACTGCCTATCTGACCACCACAACCCATTTAGTAGTGGGCAATAAGATACCCCTTTTTTTTTTTTTTTTTTTTTTTTTTTTTTTTTTTTTTTTTTTTTTTAGGATGGGAAATCATCAAATGACTTCTCCCACTCTGGGCGGAGCGGGAGGGAGTGTCAGACTCTTACTGACTAAAACCCATCCATGTTCCTTCCTCGCCCTTTATGTTCCGGGGCCGCGGTATCTCTTTCGAACAGGCCCGCAACCCCGGCAGAATAAGATACCCCTTGGTAAGACTTTTTTCTGGATGTCATAATTTCGGGCCAGTGACTACTTGGAACGGCTGCCAAAGATCTACAAATGACAGCCAGGACCAATGGCTTAGCGGTTGATTACTAGTAATAACTAAAATGGTTATAGATATAAACATTTTCAGCCGATAAGTTTCTTTGTTACTATTTCTTTTACCAAGTTAACTGTCAGTCTAAACAACTGTTAAATACTGTCTTACACGCTTTCTAAATATGTGACGTAAAGCTCAAGCACTTAGTTCGCTTTTAAAATCATCATTTCACATTCAATTTCGTCAAGTATCTAAAATTGTAAGGCAAGCGAGCGGAAATCTGTAATATTACGCCAAAGTCTTTCGTTTATAACTTTGAAAACGATTATGAAGCTGAAACTTTACCGGGCCAAACGCGACTGTCTTAAAAGAAAAGTTTTTTCAGAACAAAATCCCTGAAACACGAAAGCTCTTATGGATTGAAGTGGTAAAGTTGTAATAAGTTTGTATCAACACGGGATGTTAAATACGCGTTTCATTTTTACACGTGGATTCGTCTCTGATCGGTTGGAAGTTCAGTTTCAAAGACTTTCGTCTTTTTTTTTTCTAGTCGAATTTTGGTGAGAATAACAATGATTAAACAGGGAGTAATGTGTTTATCTAAGAAGCTCATGGCAAAATAATAACAACCGCAAAGCATCCGCATATTTAAGGATGGATGGATGGCCATCCATAATATACCGATTTTCTTCGAAATCTGACCCCAGACTGGAGATAAAGACAGTCAAAGATTTTTGCTAATCTTTATAGGTAAGTGTACCGAAAGTTTGACAGGCAGTCAACCAAGGGATATCATTTTACTCAGTAACCCAGTTGTGCAGATCAGATTGTATTCAGCTGCAGCCGGTTAGACTGGGCGCCGACCCCGACATAGTTGAAACACATCAGGTTACAATAATCCCACTGGTGAGACATGGGCCTTATCTCTGTTGGAGAGTCAAGGTCATAATCGGTGGAGGTTTGCCCCGCGGCGGCATAACACCGCCGTCTCCTCGTAGCAGCGTTCGGCCCTGGTTCAATCCATGGTCCGGAGTGAGACGAAATGGGAAGCCATCAACTCCTTCTGCAAAGCAGTCATGCTAGCGAAGGATATGTTGAAACGCGAGAGAGAGAGATCCTCTCGTGACAGCCGCCGCCGCCGTCGGCGCTTGCCTTTGGACGGTGAGCTATGGGCTAGCTCGCGGTCTGTCCGTCTTATGACGACAGGCCGTGTCGACGGCGCGTTCGTGTTCCACGCGCGCCTCAAAGAGATGTCAGCATAATGGAGGGGCCCGTAAGGGCCGAAGCCTGCCGGGGCTGCGGGACTGTTTGAAAGAGATATCGCGGTCCCGGAACATAAAGGGCGAGGAAGGAACATGGATGGGTTTTTTTTAGTAAAAGTCTGAAACTCCCTCCCGCTCCGCCCGGAGTGGAAGAATTAATTTTACATTATTACCCATCCGAAAAAAACGGTCATAATCTACCACCCAGGCCCAAGGTATATTAATGGATTGCACATGTCTTCAAATTAATGGTTCAATGACATGCTGGCTTTCTGACAATGTTGTCCTTCAACGATTTATGGGCAGTGGAAATTAAAGACTTACTTTAAAATTTTGACAAAATAATGAGCTACAGTTTCAAATTATAAAGCCTCGTAAAATAATTACAGGCTGAATAGCAACGTAATTAAACTATCATTGGTGGTAATTACATAGCAATCAAAATTCTATAATTCTACATTATAAATTGACTAAAAATGTTTTAATTAATTACTGGAAAGATTCATCGTTTTGTATTAATGTTAAAAAATCATCATTTAAACCGAAAGACGTCCGCTGGATATAGGCCTCCCCAAAGTGTCACCACATTGACCGGTCCCTTGCGACTCGCATCCAACGGATTCCCGCAACCTTCACCAGGTCACCGGTCCACTAGTGGGAGGTCTTCCAATGCTTCGTCTTCCGGTTCGCGGTCGCCACTCCAGAATTTTTCGGCCCCATCGGCCAATGTTAAATAAGGGGTGTAAGTAAATATACTCTTCACGAACAACTTCTCTTCCGTCAACCAAGCATTCTATACAATAAAACTAAGGAATACTAAGTGTACATTTTTGCTGGGAAATTCTTTTTTTTGGGAGTATAATCGCGTTTTTCGGTAGGACTCAATGTAACGCACTTAAAACATTGTGCTGATGGATGGATTGAAGGTGTTTAAAGTATAATTTCTTGCAAAAATACTATCCGCCTTATTATAAAAACTTCCATAAGTAGCAGGTTTAAACCAGAACTAAAAGGTCTAGGTTTAATACGGTACTAACGTTAGTTCGTTCATTCGTATTACAAATCGAAGACCAATAAAGGACTAACTAGTACCAAATAAAGTCTCTGGTCTTAACATTTTCCACAGATTATAAGCAAACTAAATATTATAAACTAGTCATTCATACGTTCAGAGTTCTATGCGCCGTTCCTTTTTACAAAATGTTGTAAAGTAAATTAAAGAAAAAATATTTCATACGTTGACGTTTGACAATTTAGTACCATAGTTAAACTAGGGGTCACGATGGTCTAACTTTGGTACCATAGATAGTTCTAGGACTAGCGATAAACTTTGTTTTGTAATAACGTTTTTTCAAGTTCATGGTTTAAACCTAGTACTAAACCCGGTACTATTTTTAAGACCACGTTTTGTAATAAGACGGTATAAGTTTATGTAAATGTAAAATAAAATTGTGAAAATATTGGACTTTGATCCCCAACTTCTGCGTAACTAGAGGGTTCCCTTTCGGCTTCGTCGAGAGTCCACTTACAACAAGTCCACGGCACTATCACATGTTAATCTGTCAGACAATATTTTAAAACAAAATGGTGCCTGGATTGATCTGCTGTCTACTTTGAAGTCCAAACATTATCTTATAAACTGTAAGTGCAGTGCAGTCTGGAAGGATCTTTTGATGAAAAAAGCTATTGCAGCTTTCCAGCCTACCAAATAGGCACAAATCATGTATGGTCGAACAAGCTATTTGGTTTACAGTTTAACCCACAAATTAGATTGTAAAATTTAAACCAAATAGCTACCTATTTCAGAGAGCCCAAGAACCCACCACTGGATACCTGGATACAACCATATTTTCTGCAAGACATTTTGTGAAAGCCACAGAAAAATTATAATTTTGAACAGCCAGAGATTTTCCGTCACAAGCATGAAATTATTTTTAACCTATTTTAATCAACCCTGAGCCTCTCTTTGTTAGCCTACATTTAATATGAAGTCTTAAGAGTACAAAATTACATAATTAAACAAAGCCCACGTGAGAAAAACGCCTTCTTTCCTCTCATTAAATATATAATTTACGCCCACAATACTTCTCGTTTGTTGGATTAGGTAAATTGACCGCCTACATAGGCCAACAGCTTTAGGCTCATTTGCACGTGGAAAGAACGCCAAGAGAAAATGCTTGTACACACACACGCCATAATAAACCTATACAATTCGCATAAAAAGTTCCACGTAATGGAGGCGGGCTGATTGCCTTCACCCAATAGAATGCCAGATCTAAGCTCCGAACTGCTACTGACAACACCCAATAACACTATAAATTCAAAAACCCAACACTTTGCCTGACTTGAAAAACACACCAATATCTCAAGTTGTTGCAAGGCTAACGAGACATCCTGGAACCTGTTTTGTTATATTTTTGTGGTCTTCTTTTAATACTCGATTATTTTTAACTCATTGTGGAACCGAAAGCCATGAAATCATCGAACTTGGAACAATTCGTTCTTTTTGTATAAAAAAACACATTTTTATTTCGTGTATAAAAACATGATTAATATTTCATCATCATCATCATCATCAGCCGTTCAATGTTCCCACTGCTGGGAAAGGCCTGTTCTCTAATGAGAGGGAATGGGCTATAATCCACCACGCGTGCTCAGTGCAGCTTCCTCACCATGTTTTCCTTCACCGTTTTGAGAGCAGTGGTGATGGTAAAAATTACACAAAGTAATGCGCCTGTCTGGGTTCGAACCCACGACTTACTGCTTGTAAGTCGGGACCGCCACCGCTGCTCTCTGGTTAATATTTGGTTTAAAATGATTAATGAATACAACAAAACATTGACTTTATGACATAAAACCGTATGTATAATTGTGACGTCACGATCCGAATTCACTTGTCAAAAGACATGAAATGTAATGCCGATTGACATTCTGTCGACTTCATGATGTTACCTGAAGGTTTACTGAATTGTGACCGTCATGTTATATTAACGCAGTGTTTTCGACTGGACGCATACACCAGACATTTTATAAAAGAGTAATTTTGTATAATGTTTGTAAATATTCGAGGGTTCGAACCCTTATAGAATCTCTTTGCTGCCCGTCTCTCCGTCT
Source organism: Xestia c-nigrum (assembly GCA_916618015.1). Classification (NCBI taxonomy): domain Eukaryota; kingdom Metazoa; phylum Arthropoda; class Insecta; order Lepidoptera; family Noctuidae; genus Xestia; species Xestia c-nigrum. The sequence continues at coordinate 3,424,512 of OU745244.1, forward strand.
GTCTGTCTGTCCGTCTGTCAAGACCCTTTTTCTCAGGAAATAGTGGAGGTATCAAGCTAATAAAATCAAATATCAAATACTCACGTCTGCTACCCTTTAAAGCAATAATAAAATCAAACTTTGTAGTCAATGCGATCAAGAAATATGACCGTTTATATCTTCCTCGCCTGGAATCCCCAAACGTCAGATGTGTAGGTCCATGTTCATCGAAAAGATAACGGTATGTTTATCTAAAAACAGCTGTCACTGTGACATGTTCCCATACAAAAATGTGTTTTAAACAGCTGTTTTTAGATAATCAGACCGTCATCTTGTTGGTGCATAAGGACCTTAATTCTACAACAAAACATGTTTAAGTCCCATGGAGTCAGAGGTGAGCCTATTGCCGTCAGCCGGGCCCAAACCCAGACTTCGTGGCTGCTACTGAGAAATTCCTACGAAATCACAACAAAATCTGAAACCAAAATGAATTCTCAATACAAAGTTTCAAAAATAAATTATTACACAGTGTACTTTACAGCAAGTTCTTGGAAACTGTCGTAATAAAATTTAGGACATCTTAAACACTAAAGGTATTAAAACATTTTTATTAAGTCTCACGTTTTAAGTCTTTTTCTCAGAGAGTACAACACGCTTCGGACATTAAAATGATTTATGCAACCATTTTTTAATTGACTCTTTCATGTAACTTGGTAAGACGAGACTTTAGAGGAAACAGGGGCTGTATTCTCTAAACAATGCAGGTATTTCTCTTTTTCCTTCCTGAATAATTTATTTATTTATTATATGGTTTCCTCCGTGCCTCAGAAAGCACGTTAAGCTGTTGGTCCCGGCTGTCATTTGTCCATCTTTGGCAGTAGTTACAGGTAGTCAGTGGCCCAAAAAGTCTGACAACCAGTCTTACCAAGTGGTTACGTATTACCCAGTATTAACTGGGTTGTGGAGGACAGATAAGCCGTCGCTACATGTAATATACACAGTTGGGAAAAGGCAGATGTTGATGAGAGCAGCGGTGGCCCAGTGGTGGCGGCCCCGACTTACGAACAGTAAGTCGTGGGTTCGAACCCAGGTAGGCGCATTACTTTGTATAAGTTATTTTCATCACCGCTGCTCTCAAAACGGTGAAGGAAAACATCGTGAGGAAACCGGCTTGTCCTAGAACCAAAAATTCGAAGACATGTGACATCTACCAATCCCCACTGGGCTCGCGCGGTAGATTATAGCCCATTCCCTCTCATTGAGAGGAGGCCGTGTCCCAGCAGTGGGAACATTAAAGGCTGATGATGATGATGATGATGAGATGTTGATGATGTCAGCTTCTCAACAACGAATATTTGGGGGTGGTGTCGGAAAATTATGTACATTGATTATATTGTAAAAGAAAGAATAATACAGAGCAAAGCTTGAGCAAAAATATAGACGCATCTAGTGCGTGTGTCGCGCGGAGTGACAGCGAATAGCTTCGTAAGCGTTTAGTAGTGCACTGTCGCGGGCGGATCAATGTTTCATTATAATTTGTACATTGGTAACATAGATAATACACTACATAATACAAGATAGATGCGCAACTCCGGTTTTCGTTTTTAAAACTGTGTACCCAACACTGTAGATGGCACTGTTAGTTTCTGTTCAACCAAATTAAATACAAAAAGTAGTTCTTGACTGCGGATTCGAACCTAGGACCTCATAATTACAAGGCAGCCGCTGCCACCGCTAGGCTATCTACTTCACTAACAAGTTGTCCAAAATAGCTATTCTCTTTATGACAGTTGTAAAACAGCCAATCAGTTGAAAAGTTTGTGTACCCAAACATACAGATGGCAGCACTCTCTATGAACATTTTGTTTGACGCCAATGTAAGAGAAAAGTGTGTAAAGTGTGGAAGTTTTACCCACCTGAATGCTAACTGAAATGTAGACAGGTATCGCCGGTGTTGGCAATAAGTCTGCGAAGCTGAAATGGGACTGGGCGGGTCTCGTCTCTAGGATGGGGCCGGACAGATGGGCGAAGATAGTCACACAATGGGTGCCTGAAGGCGGCCGTCGTAACCGAGGCAGGCCCAAAAAACGCTGGCGTGACGATCTGGACTCGTTCTTGACGGATTGGTCAGAAAGAGCATATTGCAAACAGGATTGGAAAGCCATTGGGGAGGCCTTTGCCCAGCAGTAGGACAGATCAGGCTGACATGAAAAAAAAAACACAGCATGCACTACATTATGTGCAGACAATTTACAATTTATAATGCTTCTAGATCAATAATTTACATAAAATCATGGTCTGCATTGTAGACACATCTCTGTTGTTTTCTTTTTTTTCAGCAACTAATAAGTAAAGAAAACATGACCAACCAAACCGGCAAAAAATACCACATTTTTAGGACTACCAGACTTATACGAAAAGTTATTAATGCAAAAGAAATTGATACGAACCTAGATATACTTTTTTTTAAATTGAATGTCAAAAATAATTAAATCACAGTTTTTGAAAAGAAAAAAGGGGAATACAAATCAGAGGTCCCAAATCAGGTTTCCGTGAATTTTTGCCTAAACATGCATCGGGAAAATGATATAACTTAATAAATAAATGAATAAGTTATCTAAATTCTTTCAATTATTGTTACTGGAGTAGGGAAAACGAACTATTTGTAACAAATGATTGTTAATTTAAACAACCAATGGAATACATATAATTTCCTCGAGTAAAACTCGCTTCTTCGCGTTTTTTTTGTTAGTAACAATCCTCTTATACCGTTGACAGGATGTTATTTGTAGCTCTTTGACAGTCGTTACAGGTAGTTAATGAACCGAAAGTCTGAAAACAAGTCTTACAGATCCCTAGTAATAGGGTTCTGTTGGAACCCTTAGAGTACGGTACCATAAAATGCTAGATAAAGTTATTTTACTACAATCTTTACGTTTATATTTGTGGGAAGTTTATCAAAAACAAGACATTAAAATTTAGCTACACGCTCCTAATAACATGAGGCGAAACTGCGAAAATATAGGTTCAATTTCTGTGTATATATAGGTTAATTAACTCTAGATTATGTTCATACAGAAACCTTATTACGTGTAGTGGGTGGGTAGACAGGAATAGGCATTTTGTGTTCTTTTTTGAGCCTGTTTTAACTCATAGGCCTCATTTTAACGTATCTTATCCATAAGTGATGTTTTATATCTGCAGGGAATCAATATGGGAAAATATTGGAGGACTGATTAGGATGGAAAAATGTCATTAAATGTCAACAAAATTGTGACATTGTAGTGTTTATTTTGGTTTTTAAACCGTAGTAAATGTTTTCAAGTCGTTCAGACGCGAAATAATATTGAACTCGCTGAATCTCATTACTCGAAACCCACAGTGTTGACCACTACAAAGATTTTTACAAGTACTTGATCACGTTATAAATTTCCCTTTTCCAACTCAAAAGCTCATTGTTCAAACAAATTGAGTTGCCCGAATAAATATTGAAAGCTTTTACTTAAATTAAATTTTCTGTTTGTTTCAGAAACAAATGCGTCGGCTGACGAGCCCGCTCCAGGTATGCTACGGCACGAAGAAATGACCAAAATCACAGCAAAATGGACCATAAGTACTGGACGACATGGATGAGGATCGCGTGCATACCACTCGTGCTGCTCACCACTACGGTAGCAGACTTTACAACGGAGTGCCAGAGGCCTTGCGACTGCAGATGGCAGTCCGGGAATAAAGCCGCTATCTGCTCGAACTCAAGCCTAAAAATAGTCCCAGCAAACCTCAGCAACGACATACAAATACTAGACCTCTCGAACAACAATCTGCAACAACTTCATCAAGAAGCATTCAAAAAAGTAGGACTCAGTAATCTCAAAAAATTATTCCTCAAAGAGTGCAACATCGAAGTAATCCACAAAACTGCGTTCATAACTCTCGCCATCATGATCGAACTAGATTTGTCAAAGAACAGAATCCGATCACTGCACCCCGATACTTTCAAAGGCACAGAGAAACTGAGATTAATAAACTTAAGCAACAACTTTATCGATAAGTTAGAGGACGGTATATTTCGCAATTTGAAGTTTCTTCAGAAAGTAGAAGCGAGCAACAATAGGATACACCGTATAGGCACTAAAGCATTCGTGAATTTGCCGCAGTTGAAAATATTGAGGTTCAATGGGAATAATTTGAGTCATATGAAGCCGGAAACTTTGATGGGGTTGAGAAACTTATCCGGGTTAGATTTACACAACAATCCATGGCGTTGTGATTGCAACCTTCAGACGTTTCGTGATTGGGTGATCAGTCACAATCTCTACACCCCACCCACATCGTGTGCCGAACCAACATCTGTACAAGACAAACTTTGGAATGAATTAGACTCGTCTAACTTCGCGTGCCGGCCGACAATACTCGAACCGGTGCCAGAAGCAACGGTCAAAAGTTACGATGAAAACGTGACTCTGACTTGCAAAGTAGTAGGGAATCCACCTCCTGAAGTTGGCTGGCGATTTAACGGTAAAACTATTGAAATGAAAGCTTTTGGAGAGATTAGATACACCGTAGCGGAGAATACTATGGATTTGATACGATGGGTGAATCTGACTATCATTTATGCACGGTACAGTGACAGAGGCAACTATACTTGCGTAGCTGAGAACCCAGGAGGTCGTGACGAGAAGACTTTAACCCTAGTTCTTTCGAGATATGGAGGAGTGGGTACCATAGCTGGTATGGACACTGATTCCTTCGCAATTTTAGTTGGCTGTCTCACAGCAATAGTTATAATTTTCGGGGCTGCGCTAGTGGTATGTTACTTTACTACACAAAACAATGAAATTAAAAGACTGATTAAGAACGATGCTCGTTCTTCTAACGGGGATGTGTTGATAGAGGGATCAGAGGCTTCGGAAACTGAGAAGGGGTTGAAAGTGGAGGTGAACCCAGTGTCGAAGCCGCCGAGGAAGTATGAGACGCCGCAGTCTTTTACGAGTGAAGCTACAGAAATGTCGGAACTGAATAGAACTTTACTGGACAACGAATCTGTATTAGGTGAGTAGATTTTTTTAACAAATAATAGTGTTGTTAGTAAAATCCGAGCGAATGTTTTAGTAGTGTTTGAGTTAAAAAACGAGTTCTAACTTTAGACAGAGGTGAATTTAAAAAGATGCTTAAGCATATTTTTAAATTTCGAACTTTGCTTCCACTATGCTAAAGTTCTTAATTTAATATTGTCGAAATATAACCGAAATTTGAAAATGACTCAATCGTTTAAAGTCGAGTCTGAGTCTAAAGATATTACTTGTGATTAACTTTTTTCTAAGACTCGGAGAGAACGCAAATCTTCACATACTCAAATATTCATCGTAGGTAAGCAGACAAATCATAAATTCATGATTTACAAAAATTCGTATTCAGCAATACAGCAGTATCTTTTTCGCAAAAAAAAACCCTTATTTATAAGACACTGTCTCTCAAAATAACCAGACAATGCTATTCACTACAAGTCCTGTACGTACTACTTACAGGAGAAGTGGCCACCTGGACAAACGTGCCACCAGGTAGTTGGGAACTAACAACATCGGACGGTTAGGGTCACCTCACACCAAGATGTCGTGCGAACTTTTCAAAATATCGAACTTATTTGCTCTCTGCACTTTCTCGTTCGCACTGCTCAGCATGCAGTCTAGAGTTATTTTTATTAGCTTGGCTTGCATTTGGCTGAAATGTGAAGTGATGAGACATGGTCTTAGGTGGAGCATGCTTGCCAAGAAGAAAAAAAAATTCTCAGGTCAAAAACTCAGTAACACTGCCCGTGATACTGAGATTTTCGACAATTTATTAGTAACAGTCAAATGTATATTTGAGCTTTGTTTTATGACTAAAGCAATAACGGGGTCCACAGGACTTAAACATAAGATCCAAAAATATGTGGGTGTGTCTATTGCTCGATATCTACACATCTGCCGATCGCACATCTCGATACTCTGACACGCTTTCGCCGTATTTATGGAAATGATGAATGTAAGATACAAAAAAATATTTATTTACAATATCATGACGCATAACATAAAAAAGAACAAAAATAAAAGGACGGAAAAAACATATACGCCAATTCACGCAAAAGAATGACGGGTATAGTCATTGTTCGGCATGAATATGGCCTTTGATAAATTTTCGGAAAGTCAATAAGTTTGATGCTGTGGTCGCAGCGACACGTTTTAGTGAGAGCCGACCCTTACATGTCAGAAGAACGCTTAGCAAACTGGAAATTGAATGTAGGTGAAGTCGTGCTGATGTCAAAGAAAAATGTAATATGTGCCAGGTGCGGGAGACTAGTTTGTTCGAGGTAACGAGAGAAACGTGAAATAAATAGATTTCACACTGGAAACTCACGGAGAATTTTCTGTTTCGGAATCTTTCTGTCTTCTTTTATTTTCATCATCATCATTATTCAGTTGCACTTATCCCAATTCATTTGGGATCAGCGTAGCATGTCTTCTTATTCCAAACTTCTCTCTTTTTCGTCATCTCATCAGACACTTCTTTTCTTGCCATATAATTTCTAACATATTCAATCCATCGTTCCTTTCATTATCATCATCGTTTCAGCCGAAAGACGTCCACTGCTGGATATAGGTCTTCCTCAAGTGTCACCACTTTAACCCGTACTTTTGGTCCCGTGCTTCGCGTATCCGGGAGCGGGAATGAGCGGGATTGGTTGATATCTATTTTTACACATTTGTCAATATATATTATGTACGAGATTACCATTCTGTGACATTTTTTTCAATGAAGTGTCAATGGTTGACCACTGGAAAGTCATAATGACGCCATTTAATATTAATAGATTCCCAAACTTGTCAATTATGAAATTAATGATAGACTATTCTAACACTATTGTAATAGCAAGCTTTGTGGCCCAGGTCATCGGTCCAACTGTTAGGAGACCTTCTTTCAAACTTCTTTAACACTCGTCATCTTAGCAGTCACCTTCTTTCTATCTATGTCACTCTCAAACAGTTCATCCATTGTTTCTTCACTATTACTACTGAGTCTGTATCATTCCACTGCTGGGCAAAGGCCTCTTCCATTTGATTTGATCTAGGGCTAATGTTGGCCACTGGTCATTGGTTTTGTCCAGCTCGTCCCGCCATCTTCAGCGAGGTCTGCAGCGACGCCTTCTGGCTGTATCTGTGGGCTCCAGAAAGTGATTATTTTGGCATGCGGCAGACGTGGCCAGTCCAGTCCCACTTCAGCGGCTAATTGAGCAACGTCTATAATTTTTGTTTTGGGGGCAGTGTGGCGTACATGGTCGGTTAGTTTGACGCCTAAAATGCAGCATTTTAGGCGTCAATGCACGCTCCAACTTGGCCGACCTTGAGTTTGGACTATTGAATGTTTGTCACAGACCAAGTCTGGGATCCATAGGTCAAAATGGGAAGAATGCACATGTCCATGATTTTTCGCTTTAGTGACAAAGAAATGTTTCACTGCATAAGCTCCTTCATTGTTTCTTTGGTCTTCACAAAACACATAACATAACATCACGCCTGTTATCCCTAAAGGGTTAGGGATAGGTGTTTCTAATAGTACACCCACATTTTGCCAGTTATGCTTATGTGATGGGGATGCGTCCATTGCCATCAATCCGGCACAAATCCAGATTCCGTGACTGCTACTGAAAAAGCCTTGATGGAAAAGCTCAATAACACTTTGAATGTTTTTCATTGGCACATTTTAATTTAATTGTTTTTTTTTATTGACGTACTTTTTTTTTGTGTGTTTTTGTTTTATAGTGACATAATTTATTCTTTCGTTTACTTGATTTATTTTATTGAAATTATTCTTTTCAAAATTTAATTATATTATGTATTTTTGAATTGTATTGTTAAAATCCATGTTGTGTTAGTTTTAAATGAGTTTTCAACACAATGTAAAAATTGTTTATGAAATAAATGAAATGAAATGAAATGACCTGGGAATCGAAACCAGGACCTCACGCTGAGCTGTCGGGTTTGCAACCACTAGAGTAACGAGGCAGATAGGCAGGAAGCAGGTCTCAGAATTCTTATATCCATCCACATTCATACTCAAAACCGTCCTTACGGCATTACTTTTCCTTAAGGCGACTACATGAGCTAAACACGTGTTTTATAATGCCTAAAGCATATGATTCACGGCAATAAACAAAACCAGAAAAATAAATGATATAATAAGTGATAGTGTTTTGAAAACATAATACAATTAAATTGACTCGATAAAAAAATCACGAACTAATCTCTAAAAATGTAAACCAAAAAAAAAACATACTAAAATACATGCGATCATTCTGATTTTTTTGCAAATAATTCTACAAACAATATAAAGGGTGTAAAACACCTCTTCACGGACTTCTTTTTTTATGTTATGCGTCATGATATTGTAAATAAATATTTTTTTGTATCTTACATTCATCATTTCGATTAATACGGCGAAAGCTTGTCGGAGTATCGAGATGTGCGATCGGCAGATGTGTAGATATCGAGCAATAGACACACCCACATATTCTTGTATCTTATGTTTAAGTCCTATAGACCCCGCTATTGCTTAGAGTCATTAAACAAAGCTAAAATAAAGGGTGTAAAACACCTCTTCACGAAGCCGAAAGGCACTTGTTTTCCCCATTATGATGACTTCTAAAAAAGGAGGAGGTTCTCAATTCGGATGTTTCTATTTTTTTTTTTTTTATGTTTGTTCGGGCATAACTCCGTCGCTTGCCAACCGATTCGGAAAATTCTTTTTTTGTTGGAAAGGGTATACTTTCCAAATGGACCCATAGCCACCAAATCGGGATCTCACGATGGAATCTTGGTGAAAAAGAGGGAACTCTTCAAATTTTATATGAAAACGTGTTGCGAGTTTGGTATTTTCTACAACAAGTGAAGCATTTGCGTTTGATAAGAACCGTTCTACCATCAGATCTGATGATGAAGTCACGGAACTCAGTAATGAGACAATGTACCCTAGTCGTGTTTGGGCTTGTTGTAAATTGTAACGGTATGCACTTTCCATGTAGTAATTTTTCACTTTTTTGTTTTTTTTTAAGTCGGTTTTATTTTTAACACCCGGACTTTTCGTCCCGCCCGATTCGGTGCAGGTACCTCCCGAAGCATCCGTGTCCGGTGAGGACCTGCGTCAGGCGGAAGGTGAGGGACGCCGTGGCGCCTCTCCAGCCACTCCTCAAAGAGGGGACTTACTGCCACTGTCGTGGCGTGCCCTGCACGGGGTTGCGACAGTCGCTCTCTTCATGTCGCCATGAGATCGCGCCGGAGGTCCGTCGCTGAGCGGCAATTTGCCGCGGGAGCGGAGTTTCCCCCCGGCGTAGTACCTCCGCGCGCCACTCATGCAGGCGCGCGAGAACTATCGCCTCCAGATCCCATGATGGTTGACCACCCTTACACACTGAGTTTCCTCCGTGCCTCGGATAGCACGTTAAGCTGTTGTTCCCGGCTGTCATTGGTCCATCTTTGGCAGTCGTTACAGGTAGTCAGTGGCCCAAAAAGTATAATAACCAGTCTTACCAAGTGGTAGCGGCGTATTACCCAGTTAATACCCAGTATTAACTTGGTTGTACATGTCAGTAAGGCAGTCGCTCCATGTAAAATACTGGTATTCAGCTACATCCAGTTAGACTGGAAGCCGACCCCAACATAGTTGGGAAAAGGCTAGGCAGATGATGATGAAAATTTTAGTAGTGTGTTACGAGTTTAATTGTCAAATTCTAAACTAACGGGACCGAAGCTGCGAGCCAAAGCTAGTTACTAATGAAAGCCACATTTAACACCCTAAAACCGCCATTTCTGATGTCTACCTCTCCAACAGATTACCTCAACAAAACCTTCAGGAAGTGATTGAGTTCCCATTAAAAGTTTTAAATTTAATTTTAAAGTCAACGTCCGACCTTTAAAGTTATTAAAACTTAGTTTAAATTTCGACGTACTGAAACAAATTCCTATAATTATATTATTTGTATCTGAGGCACGATACAAAAGTAAAAGCAACTTTTACTTGGAATTCGGAATTAATATGAACATTATGAGTTAGAAGTTTGTTTTATGCTTTTCAAGTTTGTCTTTTGAAACCTCTATTTAGCTGGACAGTGTCTCAAGACGAACATGTGCTGCCAGTGATTACATACGAGACCGAAACGTGGTTGCTCAGAATGAGCCTTATGTAAATTAAATTTTAAATATACCGGCAAAAACATTGACAACAGTTACGAGTATGATAATAAGTCAGATGAAATCGCAAAGATACACGTTAATACGTATCAAATCGTAAAGTAGGTTATACACGACCTTATTTGAATAAAACTCTTACGAAATGTGTAAAAAATTACAGCAATAGTTGGAAAAAACTTACTTTTTCAATATTTTTGTCGAGAGCAGCTTCAGAGGTGTTATCTGTCAGGTGATAAAATGGCCGACTATTATTTCTATTTTTTGATACTAGAGGCGCTGATAGCTGTTACCAAAGCCGAGTTTTAAGTGGAGTACGAATTTGGCGTAAGTACGAATTAGGCAAGTTTACCCTATAGAAGGCTTAAAGACACCAATACGGCAATGGAGCTATGCTCGGAGTTTCTTTGCGTGATTGAATCAGAAATGAAGACATCAGGCAAGAAAACCAAGGTTCCCGGCGTAGACCGAAGAATTTCCAAATTTAAGTGGCAGTTTGCTTGCAGAACTAATGTCCGATGGGTCTGATAAGTTATTGAACGATGACCGCGAACTGGAAGACGTTGCGGTGGAGCCGAACCAGGACCCATCCGAATCCGAATCCCTCATGGAATGTTATCAGATTTTTCAATTAGGAATTTATCAGCAGCAACCACGAAGTTTAGATTTGTGCCCAGTTGATGGCAAAAGGCTCGTACCCTATAACACAAGACAACATAGCTGGCAAAATGTGGAGGTGTAATAGGCGTAACCTTTTGGGTATAACAGATATAATAATTAAAGTTCAAACTTGTTGCTGCCATAGAATATGAAAGAGCAACCGATTCCCACAAAATATTATAAATACTATCTGACCCACGCAACTTCGTCTGCGTCACATAACGAGAGAAAAAGCTCACAAAAGGAATACATTTTCCCCGTTTTTGCAATATTTTTCAGTAATGCTTCGTTCCTATTGGTCGTAGCGTGATGTTATATAGCCTATAACCTTCCTCGATAAATGGGCTATCCTACACAAAATAAATTAAATTCCAACCCGTAGTTCCAGAGATTAGCGCGTTCAACTAAACAAACAAACTTCTTCAGCTTTATAATATTAGTTTTGACAAGGACAAATACTATTGTGTTAATAGTTCACTGAAATCAACACTATTATGAAAATAAATAACATTACACTAGTTCAAAATTATTACAAGAACCATTTACCCCGAAATTAACTTTAACTCTTCTCGTGATATCTGATCAACCCGCAGATTAAAAAGGGTACAAATGCAAGCACCCCTCACCCCCCGCCCCTGATAACAATTACGTACTTGAGCAATACAAATTGCCCACCATGGTCCGTTGGTTAATCCTTTTGTTTATTATTCCGTTAATTTCTCTCCATTCTCAGTATAGAGTACAGAATTGTCTAGAGGAGGTACTATAGTCATCCGGTCCCACTCCCGCCGATGTAACGACGAGCAATCAACTATCTTCTGAACTAAATCAAGACATACGATTGTACACGTCCCGCGTCATTACGCTACTATTCATCATCATCTGTCTTGCCTTTTCCCGACTATGCTGGCCAAACAATAATTATAAAAAAAAGTTACCTTTAAAATATTCGTTTAAAGAAAATTATGCCAAGTGTGTTATGCCAATTGAATTACGGAGCATCAAGATTCTGCTAGATAGAAGGAATCCCATTTGCCTAGCCTTTTCCCAGCTGTGTTGGGGTTGGCTTCCAGTCTAACCGGATGTAGCTGAATACCAGTATTTTACATGGAGCGACTGTCTATCTGACCTCCACAACCCAGTTAATACTGGGTAATACGATACCCCTTGGTAAGACTAACCAGACTATTTGGGCCACTGGTTACTACCTGTAATGACTGCCAAAGATGAACAAATGACAGCCGGGACCAACAGCTTAACGTGCTCTCCGAGGCACGGAGGAAACACGGTATATAAGGGTGGTCAGCCATCCACAGACCAACCTAATGTAACAGATAAACCTAATGCAAATCAGTTAGAGTATTGGAAAATAATGGACACGTATTTTCTGTTTTTGTAAATCAATGAATATTGACAAAGATAAAACTCATCAAAACTTGGGAGTGGGGGCTCATGATGTCATAACTCAGTAATAACTATAACAATGCATTCACAATTTTAAAAGCGTCGTATCTTCGTCAATTTTGGTTTACGAAACAAAAGAAAAAATACGTGTCTTTTTTGATAATCTAACAGACGTTTTAATTAGTTTATTTTGTCGTCTAACCTATTTCAGCGAGAATGTACTACACCCACCCGAATATTTGCCTAGTCACTGCGATGCTAATGAATTGGTTGACAGTACTGAGACAACCCCTTCGGTTGCTTGATGCCAGCCGCGTCAATAGTCGCACGGAGTGCACGTTTTGCTCGATGCAAGTTGCACCACCCGAGGTCATGAAGAGAGCTTAAACAGTTATCACTCTTTGTGATGTAATGAAAGTATTTACAATGCCGAACGCCTCTAGCAAAAGCTGCTGTCCTTTCTCTATGGCTCACAGTAAACAAATTAAAGCTTGAACTGATAAAATTATACCGTACAAACTTTTGGTTCAGAAATTCGGACGAATTCCCTTCTTAATTCACTTTGATCTTGCGTTTTGTAAAATCAAAGTTATTTTACTTTAACGGAGTAATGTTATTTGTTAAGTAAGTAAACTGCTATTTGCTTTTTGGTTCCGAAAAATAATTGTTACGACTTAATTCCTGAATTTATATTTTTTGATAGGTATATGAAAACGTTTCTCTTACGTAAATTATAAATGCAATTAATATTCAGTTTGTGACTTAGCTCTCGAATTAAAAATAAATAAAATAATGTTCCATATTGGGTTAGCATACAAAAATATTTAGGCAATTATATTGGTTTTCACTTACTTTAAGTGTCGCCTAAGAAAATGCCTTGTGTAAGAAAATAGGTGAATATACAAGCAAAAAGTACATCGTAAAGAAGAACAAATACAAAGTACAGAAACAAAATCAAAAAGTGAAAGCATTTATTTCAAGTAGGCCAGTTACTTTTGAACTGTCGAAAGAAAGATGAAAATTAAATGTAGCTACAGTCCCAGTCACAAGAAATAAAAACTGTGGAAGTACTGTAATTGCCCATTTCTTAGCGTAGATCTCTATTGGAGAAGAAACAACAAATAAAGATCACTAAAAGCATATATCAAGGAAAAATATTTGCACAACATAGGTTACAATGATTGTTCTTGATAACTGTCTGCATATTTTATTTTCTCTGGCGACTAATACTAATATCTCTCTAAAAATAAATGATTCATAAGAAATGCATACGCAATAATGAACGAGTATTGATGTACTACTTTCTTTTCTCTTTTCCTTTGTTTCATACGAGTATAGTATAAAGCACTAAAACAATTCCACCGGGTTTACAGAATCTGATAATAAATTCAAGACAAACATGCTGTTATATTTTCGATTCCGCTGCTATCCATACACGCAAACAGATTTGAAAATGTTCTATCTCTCTTTATTTGCTTTTCTGTACTACTTATCGATGAGGATGCATTCTGAAAATTGGCAATGTCGCAAACAATTGCCATAATTTTTTTATAAGTTTGCAAAGTTAAGTAATATCGCTTTTTACTGTAATAAAATATTGATTTCATTTTATGAACTAATATCTTGACATTTAATTTTTAGTTTTATAAAATAAAAATATTTTATTTCAGACAAAAAAGTCCATAGGCAAGGGAAGGTCAATAACGAAAAAACTATTCATGCTTCCAAATTCCTTTTTTACATCTTTAACAGTTACAGCACATAAGAGAGTGATATTATTGCAAATCTTCTAATCTAATCTAATCTTCTAATACTTATATTAAATTCTCGTGTCACAGTGCTAGTTACCATAGTTCTCTGTGCCCCTAAGTGATAAGGGTTATCCACCCCTAACAAGTTCTTTAACTAGAAATAATTTATATGGCAAAACAATGTTTGCCGGGTCAGCTTGTCATAATATGAATTTTCGTGCCACCCAGTGATTTTTCATCATTTAATTATTAAATAATCAAAACACTGAAATCTTTGACAGTTATTGGCAATGTTGCCAAGTTACAAAATACGTAACCTTAAATATCAAATAAGGGAAGCAAACATTGTGTACACATCAAAAATTCATGCGAAAACACCGTAAGAGCTGTTTTTGGTGACTTAACGTCTTCATTGGGTCACCGTACCTCCACAATAGAACATGAAATTTAATGACCACCCAACTTGGCGGAGACAATTGTTGGAATATTCCGAATTTTTATTCGGCAAAAGTCGGGACCACTCAAATGTCACAGCTTTGACTTGTTTTTGAGATTATACGGTTATGGTAATAACAGCGAGGGTTTCCGCAAAAAATATTTGTTTTAAGCATTGTCATTGTTATTTTCTTCCTGATTTTCGGTGAAAGGAAAATTGTTGGCTGTTTTTTTGTATGAATTGTGGGGCAGTTGATGTACTGTTGTGTCAAAAGCCTGACTTTGAGGGCAGAAATTGTTGAAAATATTATAGCTACCACAATTGGATGGCCAGGTCTATTTCTTATTTTAAGCTGGAAAAACTATTTGATATCGTTAGTCTTATCTGATTGTAAGGCTATTAGGATCAAATGAAAAGTGATATCTTTATACTACATTAATATAACACAACGATTTTGAAGCCTTGACGGAACTTTTGGTAGATTCTTAAAAGGTTTAACTAAATCTTAAAACACTGTTATAAATATTCGATATCTTTGACTGTTTAAGTATTTATACTGTACTTGAAACTCATCGTTTTTTTCTTTTGTCAACAGCATCAACCGAGGACAACAGCAGACACCAAGAAGTAGAACTTCCAAAGATATCCCACGAAGCATTGCTCATGGATCGCCTAGCTCAAGAGCATCAGGCGTACCCACCAGACCTCCTCGCATTCCCTCTCCGAGGGACCCAAGTCTCCCCTGCAGGAGGACCCTCACAAGACACAGAGAGTCCAATCAAATCTCCAGTATATGGGGTCACTGCTATCAATCCTGCCCTTTACAGCAGGTTTCAAGGGCAAAACTTCCAGGGTTCCATACCCTTGATCAGTTCAAAGGGCTACGTTACGTTGCCTAGAAGACCAAGAATGGTTCCTGACAGCAGTTTACGTCCACAAGTGTTTTCTACTCTCAATGGTGTCATTCCTTACTATGATACCTTCAACATGAGATTCTTTAACCACGGAGGCAATTATTACAGTTTGAACAAAAGTGAGATAGATTTGGGTCCTATAGGGAAGATGCCTTCGTACGTCGATGATGAGGAGCCTGCTCCTTCTCCTGCTCCAGGAACCCCTCACGCTACGATCCCTCGGAACA
This sequence comes from Xestia c-nigrum, assembly GCA_916618015.1. NCBI lineage: Eukaryota > Metazoa > Arthropoda > Insecta > Lepidoptera > Noctuidae > Xestia > Xestia c-nigrum. Next base: position 3,440,103 of record OU745244.1, read on the forward strand.
GCTTAAGTTCTCCAAATATCCATAACCAGCTCCTGACTTTGCAAGCCATGTCTGTCAACCAGATTATCAAGTCGGAACAGAGACCTTTAAAGGTTACCCTGGCGGAGCATGAGGGTTTGCTGAAGAATCGTGACTTTAGATCTGGTTATTCAGTGAATGTGGTTAGTGGGACCTTGGGAAGGTCCAGAACTGCTCCTAAACCTCCCCCTAAACCCAGAAAGAAGGTTGTAAGTGAAGTGAAAGAACCGTTTATGATGAACGCTGGTGAAAATGCGACACAAGTGTAGATAATAGTTACTTTATGATGATGTACGATAACTTTGTGTAAAGATATTTTAAGAAGGGATATCGAATTTGGTATTGAAATTTTTCGCGATCGGCGTTGTTGCAAGTTTGTTAGTTAGTTAGTTGGTTTATTAATTTTGTTGGAACGGATGTAAACAGTTTTCTGTTTAGCAGCGAAAGGCCAATATTATAGTAAAAGTCTATCGTGTAAATCTATTCTAATAGAATATTCTTCAAGCGTCTATTATAATGTAGAGTGTAAACGGACTCTTTACGAAGTCGTCAACGGAGCATTCTGACCATCAAACTTAGGCTTTTTTTGAGGCATAAAATCACGTTTTGAGTTAGGACTCAATGTAACGCACTTAAGACATACACCTGATGAATGCATTTAATAGTGAGTGGGTCGTAGAGGTTTTTCAGGTGAGAGTTACAACATTAAAACCTTGTATTTAAAACAAAAACTGGTAAGAAAGTTGTTACGTTGACCCCAAATATCCCATTAGAAGGTTCCCAGGTATAGTTTAGAACAAAAGCTGATCGCAATGATGACGGGGAGAAACAGAGACTGTTGGCTTTGTTAAAGGTACTTTCACATCCATTATGTTCTAATGCTGTGAAACTGACTGATCTCAATTAGGTCCCGATAATTGCCTAATTAACTGTTAAACGAATAATGAATATAAAGGTCTACTTTAACACAAATGCTTCTAAAATCATGCTATTATCGACCATAATGACCTTAATGCCCTATTATCGTTTTCCCAATAGTTTTCCGGGACTATAATGGCTCAGTTCTCGGTGGCTGCGATTCCGATCGTTTGGGTCGTCAAAAAGATATAAAAGTAAAATGCTATGTTTGTTATATCAATGGAGACATTACCTAGCTCAAAGACTTTAGTCGATTTGCCTTCATAGTATTTACTGTTTCGTTACTAACGATAGCGTATTGCGATAACCACTGCAGAAATAACAATGTAGCTGACAAGAATGCCACAAAGTCATCTCGACGTGATTAGCATTAGTTGCCAGTACTCAGACAAAGGACTGTTTTAGGCTTTCACGGTTTAAAACTAAACTTATATTGTCACTTACGGGATATCTTCCGTTATTATTTATTGAGTTGAGCTCCCGATATAGAGTCGAAATATCGGGAGCTCAACTTAATAAATAATCACGGAAGATATCCCGTAAGTGACAATATAAGTTTAGTTTTAAACCGTGAAAGCCTAAAACAGTGTTTAATGTATCAGAGGTTTCAAAATTAAATGAAAACACGTCAGTCTTTGAATACAGAAACGCGAATGTAACTATTTAGATCTTTGATCTAGCTGAGATTTTCGGGATTATATATTTTATATCCTGAATACGTTTGGTCGGTCTGGCAATTTAGGGTTCAGCTTAGTTACTTCGACAGTACCAAGGGACACTTGGCTAGCGATTGATGTCTTGATGGTCTATTAATAGACAAGAAAATGTATCTTAGGTAACCTAGATTCTAGGAACCTATTTTACCTACTCTCACCCATTTTTTCTGTAAAACTAATAGTAACATGTACGTACGATTATTTGTGCTCTTTTGTTTCCACACTCGGTGACAGATGTAAATATCAATCAAAATGTAAGCAGCTTTAGAGTAAGTTCACAAAGAACGCGATCAGCATAATCTAAAGTTCGCGTTCAAGAGTTATCAATGTCAATAGGAATATTGACACCGAAAGCTCTTGAACGGGGTTTAAAATGAGTGTAAAAGATCTTTCTCGATGGCGCAAAAGGACTTGAGTTATGACTCACTGCTATTGTGATGTTTTGTTTTGGATCATACTTCGCGAAGCTTTTAGTTAAGAAGTTATGAGAACTTAGAGTCCTATTTCTTACTAGTCTTTTGAATACTATTTTTTAAGTTACATTTAGGGTATAAAACACCTCTTAACGAAACTGAAAGGCACTTGTTCTACCCAACATTGCGATCATTTTTTTGTTTTACGCCATACCTGGGAACCTTCTAATTACGGAGATATTGGAGGTCAAAGATCCAACTTTTTGACAAGTTTTTTTTTTAATACTTGTTTTTGGCTGTAAGATTTTTACTTTAAACACCTCTACGACCCCCGACTATTCAGTACATCTATCAGCACCATGTTTTAAGTGCATTACATTGAGTTTTACCACAAAACATGATTTTTGACCCCAAAAAAGTCGTTTCCCAGCAATAATGTTTTTTTTTTTTGATGGGTTTGGTGTACAGCAGGGGGCTCCCAAACTTATTTTGTCTACTGTCCATTTTGCGAAAAAATGTGTTTTAGCGCCCTCATTTTTTCACCTAATTAGAAACTACTGTAACTTGAAATTAAACTAATTATTTTTACGAGTCAGTGGTTCCTGAGATTAGCGCGTTCAACCAAACAAACAAACTCTTCTGCTTTGTAATATTAATGTAGTATACAACATTATTTTTTGTTTATACTAAACCCGAAAAGGGGTCATTGTACTCATCATTTTGAACAACTTTTTCTATGGGACGAACCTTGAAATCGCGAAAAAAAAATCAGCTGTTCCCTACATTTTGACGAGTTATGCGAACATAAATGTAGGGAACAGCTGATTTTTTTTTCGCGATTTCAGGGTTCGTCCCATAGAAAAAGTTGTTCAAAATGATGAGTACAATGACCCCTTTTCGGGTTAAGTGTAAACAAAAAATAACCCTGTAGAAGTATAGATTATTTCGTTTTTCAAAGTTAGAATTGCATTTTGTTTTTTCAATTTTGATTACAAATTTTGATTAAAAATTGGTATTTATTGTAACAATGGCAAAAGAAGGTATACTTTACAGGCTTACTTGGAACTGATGAATGTCAAATTTGATCTATTAAATTGGCCCTTAGTGGTGCGTGGTGGATTATAGCCCATTCCCTCTCATAGAGAGGAAGTCTGTGTCCCAGCAGTGGGGACATTGATAGGCATCAGCCGTTAACCTAGTCATCATCATCATCATCATCAGATGATGATGATGATGTATGACTAGGTTAACGGCTTCGTGAAGCATCGGTTAACACCATGTTTATGTTAATTGCGTTCTGTTTCTGTGGTGAAAACGGCCTTTTTATTCTCGAAAACTGGTGGCAATATTTTGTATCGTAAAACCCAATCAAATATTCTAAACAAGAGAAGTTGAAAAACTCTTTACAACGGCCTACAATATCTTAAGACTTTAGTTAAAAACTCCGTGCAAATGTTTAAAAAAATAATAAAGTTAGCGCGACTTGAAACTCTGGCGACCCATAAAATGTAATGATGTAATTTTAAAACCAAATTCGATTCTCCTTGGTAGCTTTAACTGACGCAGTGAAGTTGTTAATGGAGTTTAAACTGTGTTGCTTTTATAAATATGATTCTAAATTGCTTGCGGTGTCATCAATGAAGTTTTTTATGTATAGGAATGATTCAGAAGAGCTCATACTGTTTCCAAACTATGTTGAAGTCGGTGAAAAATTGCAGCTGAATACCAGTTTTACTTGGAGCTAGGTTATTTGTCAAAGAAATGATGGAGGGGTTTGTATAGATGGTGGTCACCCCATCCACAGTGTGCAAGTATGACAAGTTGTACGGTAGAACAAGCTATTTCATTTACATTTTACAATGTAATTTGTGGGTTAAAATGTAAACCAAATAGCTTGTTTGATCATTCATTAAAATGCCTCTTCTAGTCAAGTTCAAGATTGAAAACAAAATAATAGGTTCATTGATGACTCTGAACAGGCAGAAAAATATTATGTTATTTAAAGTTAAGAATGTTTATAAAACTAAGGGCCAGTTTCACGGTTCACGGTTGCGGATAAAGTGTCGGTTAGCCTATTAGGAACTTATCTGCCAGATAAACTAACACTTTTGGTTTCACAGGTGTCGGATAGCGATATCTGGTAGATAAAGTATTAGTTATAACCAGCCTTTAAGTGGTAGATAGTATTAACTATCAGATAACTAACCGACACTTTATCCGGAACCGGTGAAGTGCCCCTAAATTTAGTTTAATTTAGTTAAGTTTTTAAAGTTTATTTTAGTTATTTTGGTAAGAATGTATTCTAATTATACCAGTAAACTCATAGAAAATGTTTAAAAATATCTTTAAGATTTACTACAAAAAAACACATGTTTGGGTTGAATGAAAAAACGTTGACATGATCCATAAATCAAATAATTAATTTAAGTTCCAATGGATTTTTATGATTTTTTTATATCAAAAGTCAAAGAAAAATACACCTTTCAATACCCAATCCCAGAATATTTGACTCAAAATAAACGAATAAATAAGTAATTGATTCGTGAGTCAATACGCAAAATCACTTTATTTCAGCTCCAGTCACTATTTGATTTATTGCATGAAAAATTTCAGCCATTTTAATTGAAAAACACATAACGTAACAAATTGAGATTCAATATTAAAGTGTAAATATCCAGCGCGGGCATTTGAACTCACACTCGGACACAGAGTAACGAAATACAGAAGGTTCACATCAAGCAGACATAGTGAGTGACATGTACCCACACGCACAGGGCTTGCAGTGAATTACTGCCCACTCCTTCTCACAAAAAAGGCTTGTGTTCCAACTGTGGGAACACTATTGGTTGATTGTGATTAAGCAATATGGTCCAGGATTAAAGGAGCTTTTTCAAACACGACCGCACCTCTCATTGTAATGATAGACAGCAGCAAAACGACTAATTATCCTTGTTTTTAGCGACAGTAGCAACCGATACCGTTAACGTACAGTTACATAGACACCTGCCGTCTCTCTTTATATAAACCATACACCCTCAACACTGTTTTCAGCTTTCATGGTTTAAAACTTAAGTTATATTGTCACTTACGGGATATCTTCCGTGATTATTTATTGTTTTAAGCTCTTGATATTTCGACGCTGTTGCAAGCGCCAGGATCGCGGGTTGACACGTGATCCCGTAAGTGACAAAATAAGTTCTTACAAGCATGGTTAGTTATTAACTTTGTGTCTCAGTATGCCATTGTTGAAATATAAAATTAAGCTCACGCGACAGTAACTGGTGACAATAGAGCTTGGCTTTTTCACCACAATTTACGTATAACGTTCTGTATTTACTTACTCCGTGGCAGGAGCTCAGCCAGAGCGACCGAGCTTCGAAATGTCAATATTTGAATCGTTGAAAATAAGCCTTCCCTGAGATGAGATCGTTTTCACTAAGCCTTTTTTGGCATCGACTGTTTTGCAAATATTTAAATTAACTGTGGCATAACATAATACCAGCTGTCTAGCTTTTTTCCAACTATGTAAGGGTCGGCTTCCAGTCTAACCGGATACAGCTGAATTTAAATTTTACATGGAACGTATACCTGTCTGACCTTCACAACCTAGTTACTATTAGATAATACGAGATCCCTTGGTAAGACTGGGTGTCAGAATTTCGGACCACTGACAACCTGTCGCGACTGTCAAAGATCTACAATTCGGCCGTCTGAGCTTGTACATGTACAGTCGGACAATCCATTTAGTATACAAGAAAAAGATATTCATCTTTCCATTACACTACAAAATTATCATTTTTTTATTGAGCATTATACAGGGTTATTTCTAAAACACCAACAATCTGCTCTTTTTTTTCGGATGGGAGTTCATCAAATGACTTCTCCCACTCGGGGCGGAGCGGGAGTGTCAGACTTTTACTGACTAAAACTCATTCATGTTCCTTCCTCGCCCTTTACGTTCCGGGGCCACGGTATCTCTTTCGAACAGTCCCGCAACCCCGGCCGGCTTCGGCCCTTGCGGGCCCCTCCCTTTATGCTGACATCTCTTAGAGGCGCGCGTTGAACACGAACGCGCCGGTCGACACGGGCTGTCATCATTAGACGGACGGACGGCTGGCTAGCCCATAGCTAACCGTTCACAGGCCCGCGAACAATCTACTCCTGGATTATTAACATCATAAACAATAACATTTATTCTACGACTTTTTAGAAAACAGGCAAAAAACTCGACAGTTTTTCGGACATCATTATGTTTTGAGAATGAATTTTTTTTGTCTGTTTTCGGAAATTTTGTTGTTTATGATGTTAGTACCTAATCTACTCCTGTTGTTGGTGTTTTACAAATAACCATGTTTAACATGTTTAAAAATTTTCATACTCATGGCATAACTAAGAGATTCAATAAAAGAGTTGAATACAACCCCATATAGTATATTTTATAACGAAGGACTAAACAAAGCCATTATATACCCGATGTGGTTTGACGCCCGAGCTTGCGAGGGAGTCAATGAAAGCGAGGTCACATTAAATTGGCGTTTAGTCTCGAGGTGCAAAGTGTACTTGACACTTCGACTACGAGAAAAATAGTCATTTAACACCGAACAAAACACTCGACAAAAATCTGAACTGGGCGGTTGTAACGTCTGTCTGTTTTATTTCTATGTCTACTCGCTAAACGCCAGCGGTGAGGCAAGTACCTCAAGCGAACACTGTCTAGCATAATAGGTCTAAGTGACGAGCGAGTGACCACAAACTAGTAGGACAGTAGCTGTACGACAGTAACTGTGAGTTAGTAACTGTACCAGTTACATTCAATAGCGAACTGGGAGGAATTTGACGTTTACTAGTGAATGGAATCTCTAAGCTCATCTAGTACGCATGGCAACCATTCAATCTATACAAGACCAGTTGATGTGGATCTCTCATTGAACGGGAAATCTATAGAAAGCGAGGCTAAGTTTTACTGAATTGTATGGTTTGATGTGACGTCGTGTGTATTCCTTTTGAATGTCTTCTTTGTAGCTTTGGCTTATGTTTCACCAGTTAGGTGTGATAAATACGAGAGATAAGATTTTGGGATGTATTTTGGCCTGAAAACGTTTTTTTGTACTGAAAAATCTGATAAACTGCACAATTTCATAAATATCGGTTTAATGGCTTTAGACATACTGACTCAAAAAGCATTGGTGTCGATTCTGTTGTGCACAAACTAAACTTAATTTAGGCTATTACTATCCTATTCTCACTAATAAAACGAGAAAGAGACGGACATAATTTAGAGCTGTCAAATTTAATTCGAACTAATATTTCCATACAAATGAAGGGTGCAAGTAAAAACATGTCGACTAAAAACACGGTGAAGCGCAAGGCATAAACTAATTTGACATCTCTAACTTAGTGCATAGCTATAGCCGTCCTTTTCTCGCACTGCCTTTTTAGTAAAAGATAGCAATAGTCTAAATTAAGTTTAGTTTGTGCACAACAGAATCGACACCAGTGTCTACTATTGAGTCCACTAACGGTCGACAAATTTTCAACCATATTACATAGGCCATAAGACTGAAAATGGCAGACTCTCAGTTTACTCGGTAGTGGTTTGTGTAACAACGCTATACAGGTTGATTTATTATGTTACTTAAACGGAATCATGTTCTGACATGTGTTTTGTTTTACTATTTACATATTTTAATACTAGCAGTGTCAGTAACTTCTCTCACGTGACTGTGTTGAAGTAAAGTCATAGCGTATTCGTAATAATTCTTGTCTACCTACCTACACTATTTTTTATTTAGATTTTATTGCTAAGCTTAAGTGTTTGATACTTGTAGTGCATCCTCGACCAGGCAAGATTTAAATAACCCCCAAGCCCATTTGTCCGTATATTCGGATATATCCGTCTCTCTCGCGCACGTCTGCAGATGAGTGTGAGTGAGAGAGGTGGATAGATCCGAATACGAAATACGGACGAAACGTTAGGGAGTAGGCCCTCAGGACAGTGTGTGTGTTACTATATTACTCCAAAATTCTTAATAACTTCACTTGAATTCATATGTTTTATAATGTGTTCTAATCGTGAAAGTTTAAAAAAGACAGTTCACTTAAATTAATTTTTTCATTAGCAAAAAATCTGTTATAATTCATGATATTTTTACCTATATTTTACTGTAAAAGAATTATTTATTTGGATGAAAAAAACTTGTTAACTTTACTAACATTTTAATTTATAAAAAAATACTTTAACCATACCTACCACTTAATCAGTTTAATTAAGTAGGTATTAATTATTGGTGCTTACGTAATTAATAAAATGAATTGCGTAAATATAACCTTCCATGCTTTCTTTTGTAGGTGGAAAGTGTGGGCACACGGAAACTGAATGAAACCCTTTCTAAGACAAAGCATTTGGTGATAAGTGGAAGCGACTAGCGTGGCGATATCAACCGCCGAACACTTGTTTGTAACTGTTGTTTGTTTGTCACCTGGTTTCCACTCAAGTCTGTGCATCTCACTGGTTAGAAGTTGTTGGCGGAAATAATAAAAAGGTATATATGTCACCGTAAATTTTGTCAAACACGTTATATTACAATATAACGTGTTTCTCTCTAGCGATATTGTAATATCTCGAATTATTGTCAACTGAACATACGGAAGTATCTCTGCCCTCATAATCGGGACTTGGGGCACCCCTCCGTTAGGTTAGTTAGGTTCCATAAAACCCTGCACTCGGAAATAGGATCCCGGAAATAGGTAGTCGACAGAGACGCTTCTTAGGGGAATATAAACTGTTTTAAGGTTAGGTTATATTAATCGATATTTCTCAGGAATGGTACAGTATCTTTTCATGAGAGTGGTACCACTGGGCAAGGGGGACCCCTCCTTCTCTCAATACCGCGTGAGTTGACTACCATCCTGATGCATTTCACGAAAAATAATACGTTTTATTGTAAGCAGTATGTTCATTTGACAATAATTCGAGAGTTTACAATATCGCTACAGAGATTACAATATTACGTGTTTGCTAATTTTACGGTGACATATACATAAAAGTACACTTCAGTCAGTTAAATTTTACACAGTCTCTGTCAGTCGTTAAGTTATTGCACTACAAAAATCTCTTAGAGGTCAAAAGGCCATGACGGAAGGCATTGTTAGTTAACATTATTTTGTGCATTTGTTTTAATTAAAAAACAAACAAGGTTGCGGGTACGGTATCGATTTTGGATAGTTTTCCAAAATATCCTTACATACATCCAGTTTTTACCTCAAACATCCTAAAATCATTTCACACAATATTTAACACCAAATTAATTAAGAAAGCATTTAGAAACCGTGCACTTGCATCATACAACAAAACGACAGTGACACAGCGTTACAGTGTCCGCTCTCGCTTCCGCTTAACGCCCCTTAATAAACATGAGGCCTTATTTCTAACACCTTCGTCATATGATAAATGTTTTCGGGAGGTGCGAATGACATATAATGGGATTGTGGTTGATGGTTATCATCCTATAAAGTTAAGGGTTATTTGAGGCGAAGAAATGGGGTGTCGTGACGCTAATATTTTGACAAAATTGTTGTAGATCGAGAGTTACTGCCATACGTCATCTACAGACATCAAGCTAATACAATCTGTAATTCCTTTTATGGATTTTCAACTTTATCGCTCTAAAGCCTTAGGTTCAAGTTTGATTGGGAAAATTTGTCATTTTCGCATAGCTTGATGTGTTAGCGTCTGTACCTATTTGTCTTGTATAAAAAAATTAAAAAATAGACAGTTTGAATGTAAAAGTAAGATTTTTTTTAGCCTACATTCACTACGAATTCATTTTTATTTTATGATAAAACTAGCTGATGCAAACCATATACTAAAACCTTCCTGGAGAATCACTCTGTCCATTGGCCAAAACAGCATGAAAATAGATGCTGTAGTTTTTGAGTTTATCGCACGGATAGACAGACTTTGTTTTAGAATTTTATAATATGTAGTGATTGGTATAAATACAAAAACAATAATTCGTAACAATTCCAAGTTCATCTACTTACTGTTACTTCGACAAAGCCTCACAAAAAACGTACATTTAATAATAAATTACCATAAGTACCCTTTCAGGTATAAAAGGCTGAAAACGGATAACAACTTTACAGGCAGATGTTCGCATGATTTTAAACCGATTCGATTTTTATTAACGTGCAGAATTCCGACAATAAACCTTTACATTACCATTGTATTGAATTTTTGTGTGCCTACAATTTCCACATTCGTTTTACGGTAAAAAATTGTAGCCTTGTATATAAATAGTGTAAACTGTATAAAAGATATAATATTTCAAAGTTTTTTCTTATACATGTTATAACGAAATTATATAATAAATTATACTTAGTAACAGATTGTTTATGAGCGTTCAGCTTGTTCGCTTTGTTGTTTAAGATAGATACAGCAGTCAACATTGTTTTTTTTTTTTATAAAAACTTTTTGTAGCTTGTTTATTTAGGTAATAGAATAAAAAACATTTTTTTTAATATGGGTAGATGGAGTATGGTACTATTTTTTTTCATTTGGCAAATATTTACATTATAAAACTTATGCAAACGGGTATTTATCGCGAACTTTACCTTTAATTTAAGCCCGAGACGTTTCGACTGTATTGCACCAGCCTTGGTCGCGGGAAATACCCGTTTACTTAAGTTTTATAATGTATTCTGATTGTGACAGTTTAAAAAAAGACAATATTTACATGTATGGCTAACATTCCCTATAGAAACAGTCACATCAAGAGATGTTTCTCAAGACATGTTTCCCAAGACATTTCCAATGATTTCGTTCCAAAAGTACTTTCCTTGACACCTTTGCCATTATTAATGGCAGCCAAGTAACATTTCATATTAATGTTGAAATAAATTGCGGGAAGACCTAGCTGAAATTGAGATATTATTTTCTTAGAAACATAGAAATGTCATCGAAAAACTGGTAGCAAGAAAAATAAAAATTGTTACTAAGAATAAACGAATTGTTGAAAGTAATATTTTTTCTATAAAAAAACTGACTGTACCTATCTTAAATGCCAGAAACCTAGATAAAAGAAATTTCATAAAATTGTTTATCCAATGTAAAAATGTAAATAAATTATAGATAATTCGAAGTAATTTGTAAAATGATGAAGTATATGGTGTGTTGTGTAATTATGGACGGACCAAAGTGTGGATTGTGATGCGAATGGTTTATTATAATAACGACGAAATAAATACAATTTGAAATAAACGTAAGTGTGTTTTATTTTAACACCCTGTACATCTTTTCGCTCAGAGTTTGCTTATTATTTTCAGCATGGCGACCAAACTCAGCGGATAGGTGCTTGGTTAGCACCTATCCGCGATGAAGAATTAGATGACAAAAAAATCTAATTTTTCCATCAGTTAGATGTCAAAAAATATTACACCCGTATTTTTCTTGTGTTACGTAAACCAAAAGATACAACATTTTTAAAGTTGTTTATTCGTCACACCTCAATATATTTTAGTGCGTTCTGACGTAACGAGCTCGACACTCTTGAGTTTTGATGCGTTTTATCTTTGTCAATATTCATTGATTTACAAAAACAAAAAATACGTGTCCGTTATTTTCCAATACTCTAACTGACGGACTAAATATATTTGCATTTTTTTGACACTGTCGTCATACCTACTGGGGATGTTATAGTGGACAAGTGTACAGTCACGTCTAATAATATGTAAACACTTATGAATTTTTTAAATTGTGTTTCTCCTAATGTACTGATTAGAATTTAATGTTATAACGTACATAGTATTCTGGAACTCATATTTTTATGAAAAAGATCCAATCTCCTATTTACAATAGTTATTTCTCGCTATAATAGCTACAATATTAAGGAGAGTGTATATGTCACCGTAAAATTGTCAAATACGTTATATTGTAATATCTCTAGCGATATTGTAAAGTCTCGAATTATTGTCAAATGAACATACTGCTTACAACAAAACGCATTATTTTTCGTGAAATGCATGCGATGGTAGTCAACTTACGCGGTGTGGAGGGAAGGAGGGGTCCCCCTTGTCCAGTGGCACAACTCTCATGAAAAGATAATGCACCATTCCTGAGAAATACCGATTACTATAACATAACCTTAAAACACTTTATATTCCCCTTAAAAAGCGTAGTCGACGGAGCTCCGCTTCGCGGGGCCCCTATTTCCGAGTGCAGGGTTTAAAGGAACCTAACTAACCTAACGGGGGGGTGCCCCAAGTCCCGATTATAGGGGCAGAGATACTTCCGTATGTTCAGTTGACAATAATTCGAGACATTACAATATCGCGAGAAAAAACACGTTATAATGTAATATAACGTGTTTGACAATTTTACGGTGACATATACATATTATTAGACGTGACTGTACGCGTAGAAACAGCCAGTCTCTCTTCCCTATCTCTTCGACTAGGATCTCTTTGAAACGCCAGACACTTCCAACAGCATGCCGTGACGTTACATCATAACATTTTTATTTTAATAAAACGAGCATGATTCCGTGCAAGAACAAACCAATAGGCTTGTTAACTGAAAAAAAAAATAAGATTATCAAAAAACGTTTGACCCGTATTTTTTCTTTTGTCACATAAACCAAAATTGACGAAGTTACGACGCTTTTAAAATTCTTAGTACGTCACTGTTTGGTATCATTCTTAGTGAGTTCTGACGTCACGAGCTTTGATGCGTTTTATCTTTGTCAATATTCATTGATTTACAAAAACAAAAAATACGTGTCCGTTATTTTCCAATACTCTAACTGACGGACTAAATAGATTTGCAATTTATTGATGGTGGAAACTAGCCTATTGTAAACAAAATCCGATTCGAATAGGGAAGTAATATTTTTTAACCATTTCACGTGAACGAAGTTTCTGAGGCATCAGCTAGTAAATAAATAAAGACACAGATAATTCTCGAACGCACTTCATTGGTGCGCGCGTTCAGTTTCAATTATGAAATTTCCTCCGAAAGGCGGGTCAATGCATTTGAAACCGAATGACTAATTGTTTTACAGCCCATTTTCATTGCTTTTAGCTTAAACTACTCGTAGTTCGCAAAAGCAAAATGTAATTCAAACATTTCGTACCAACATATTAATTTATCTCGACTCATTATAGAATAGAATAGATTACACCATAAAAATTATAGATACAAATATATAGATAGATTATTAATAATAATTATTATTAGCATAATAACTGAATGTATTTTAAATGATGTCGCTTATTTAGATGGTGGTTAATGAAAGTACGTAAATGACAATAATGAAAAAACAGTTATTAAAATTAATTATACCCTTCGGACTTGACTGCGTGGACAGATTTTTAAATACAATGCACCCTTTTTTTTTTTTTTTTTTTTTTTTTTTTTTTTTTTTTTTTTTTTTTGACGCTGGGAAAAAATGCATTACGCATACCCTCCCATCGGGGGATGAGAGGGGTATGTGGGACTCCCCGGTCTCACCCGGTATACCCACTAAAACGACCCAGCGACATTCCCGCTTCGTCCAAGTGGCGGGGGACTGGGAAACCGGCATAGCCTTTACGTCCAGTCCTCCGCCGACGATCGCCCTTCATGGCGGGCCCCTCACAGGGACCCGGGAATGACTGACGGAGGTGGTGACGGGTGCAATGCGGGCGAAGGCACCCCCGTGCCTGTCGCCCGCCCGTCACCACCATGAGGAGGGAGAGGGCGTTGCCGTCTCCGACCCCTTCTTCGTCTGCGGAGCGGCGCAGCGAGAGGGTCGTCCTCCCGCACGCGCTCCGCCTTCTCCTTTTGCGAGATTACGTCCTCGCAAAAGGAGGCGACCGCTGCCCAGGCCTCCTCGCTCCCCAGCATGGCGTTGACGACGCCGGGAAGCGAGAGGTCCGGTCCGATTACCGCGGTCAGACCGCGGCGCAACTCGGACCAAGCTGGGCACACCTCTAGGGTGTGCTGCGCCGTGTCCTCCGGCGCGCCGCAGTCGTGGCACGCCGGGGTCTCCTCCCTCCCGATCCGGTGCAGGTGCGATCCGAAACAACCATGGCCGGACAACACCTGCACCAGACGGAACGAGAGGAAACCGTGGGACCGCTCGAGCCAGCCCCGCAGAACCGGACCGAGCGCGTCCAACGTCCGGCGGCCAAAGGTGGCGGTGGCGAGGTCCTCTGACCAGTGAAGGACGATAGCGTCCCTCGCCTCCCGCCGCACGGCCTCTCGCTCTTCGGCGACGGGGCGCTCCCCGAGAGCCTTCCGGCGCGCCGTCCACTCGTACACTCTGGCCAGCACCCATGCCTCCAACTCCCAAGGCGGGGTGCCAGCCAGGGCGCATGCCGCCGAAAAGCCCACCGAGCGGTAGGCCCTCGCCACCCGCTGTGCAATGGCCCTTTGGGGCCTGCGGATGGCCGTCGCATTCTCCCTCCTGTGGAGGGAGTCCGCCCAGATTGGGGCCCCATATAGGGCCATGCTCCGCAAGATGCCGGCATACAGGCGCCGGCATTTCGCCTTGGGCCCCCCCAGGTTCGGCAGGAGCCACGAGAGGGCGTCAGCGGCCTTGAGCAGGCGCGTCGACAGCCCGCTGAAATGCGGGCCGAAGCGCCACCTGTCGTCTAGCACCAGCCCCAGATACTTCATCTGGGGCTGGACCCCTATCCTGACGCCCTCCACAATTATGTGGGCGTCGGGAGGGCAGCGCTGCCGAGGCCCGCGAAAGAACACGGCCTCGGTCTTGTGCAGCGCCACCTTCAATCCCAGGCGGCGGATCCTCTCTGCAACCAAGGATCCGCCAGCCGAGGCCAGACAGGCCGCGTCCGCGAAATTCCTCCCCCGGGCAGTGAGGAGAGTGTCATCCGCATAGCAGATGACACTCGTGCCCTGGAGGAGGGCTCCGCGCAGGAGCCAGTTGAACCCGATGTTCCACAAGGGGGGGCCAAGCACCGACCCCTGCGGAACACCGGACTCTGCGCCGTACCGCCTAATGGTGGCCGTCTTGTCAACTAGGAGGACCTCTCTGTCCTCCAAGTAGCTGGCCAGGAGGTCCCGCAAATACAATGCACCCTACATCAACTAGCCTTTTCCCAACTACGTTGGGGTCGGCTTCCAGTCTAGCCGGATGCAGCTGAATACCAGTATTTTACATGGAGCGACAGCCTATCTGACCTACACAACCCAGTTAATATTGGGAAATACGATACCACTTGGTAAGACTGGTGTCAGACTTTTTGGGCCACTGACTACCTGTAATGACTGTCACAGATGGACAACATCACGGGAATCAGCTGAATGCGAAAACCACAGGAGACGATAATATGGCGACGCTTGGGCTTACCTTTGTCTATCAGTGGACGGCTACCAACTAAAATTATGATGCTTGATGGTGGACTAAAGGTGTGACCAAGTGGCTTCTAAGGAAATACAAAAGAAGGAATTTTCCGACGACCACATGGATAGACGACATTTTAAACACTAGGGGAACAACCTGGAAGACGCTGGCTAAGTCTTGATGGGTTGCGAACTTCATGCGTAGCCGTTCTCGAGACCCACCTACCAAGGCCACAGTAGGCTCACGGCGGTGTTTTTTAGAGCACAGCAAATCTCACATAACTGTCTCCTCGCACGGTGCGGTATACGTAGGCATTTTAGCCTTTCCAAAATAAAAGGAGCGCAATGAAGTGATTGGCCTAAACATAGAGACGAGGCCCATATCCAGGTGTGTGATTTTGTAAGACCTCATTCTAAACTTCGAATCTGAATCCACCGTATATTGGCATTGTAAAAACTCGTTTGATAATTCGAATTCACACTAGCGCCACCGTTGCGAGCGTGTCAGCGAGTTGAACTAAATTGACAGAAAGACTTTGACGGGTAAAGTATGAGATGACGTTAGAAGTGGCATTCTGTAAGGTAATTCCCCCGTCACTTCCCGTGACTAGATGATGCTTACAGAATGCAAAATCTAGATCATTTTGAACCTTATGCGAAGTGAGAGTGAGATGCGAATTGTTGTTTAAATTTTACAGAATCGAATGGCAGCAGTGGATGAAGTAATGTTTAGGTTATGATGTTACTCCATGCCACTCCAGCGATTTTTTCAATATTGACAATCCCTTGTTGACAACTTTGCCTTTGAATCTTTTGGCCTTCTAGTCCGCTTTTTCTAAAACGGAAAAATCCAAAATCGATTCGGAGTTAAGCCGAACCAAAGAGTGACCAACAGAGGGATAAATCTCTTGCGACCATGTCGTTGCATGACGATTTTAATTAAAACTGGTATTTTCTATTGTTTCAAACGGAAGTTTTGACAATAGGATCCTATAAGAAGATAATGGTACAGTGTGCAACACCAAGCGGCCTTTGATTTAAAGCTTTGTTCAATTATCCACTCTCGGTTTAGCGCTGAAAGTTAAATTTTCAACTTTACAAAAAAATTTAGGCATTTATTTGGATGTCGCTAAGTTTTGCTGAAACCGAGAATTATTCATTATAATATCCGTCTGACACGCTAAAGACTAATTTGCGCATAAACCGGACAAGAGAGAAACTCCAGTTAAGTATTTCAAATAGAAAATGAACTTATCAAATTGTTGTAAAATTCTTGAACTGAGGACTTGAACTGATTTTAAACCCATTCGATACGAATAATCTTCAATTTGTACGGAAATTGAAGTAGCATAGTCTGGTGACAAATATGGGAAACACAGATATACATACAAATTGTAGTATACATATGCGATCAAGTTTTTAACGATACCAAAAAGTCGCACTAGTAGGTACCATTGAATGTTTAAAATCAAGACAAAGACATACTTATATTAATTTTTCAATCCCAAGAATTGAAACTGAAAATTAAAATTGAAAATATTTAAAAACGATCCTATAATATTACCATTGCCCGAAGAATTGCCAAACTAAAGTGGCAATGGGCAGGGCACATTGCTCGCAGAACGGATGGCCGTTGGTGCTGAAAAGTTCTGGAGTAGCGACCGCAAACCAGAAGACGTTGTGTGGGAAGGCCTCCCATTAAGTGGACAGATGATCTGGTGAGGGCTGCGGGAATCCGCTGGATGCGAATCGCTGGGACCGGTCAATGTGGCGACACTTGGGGGATTGTTTTCTCCGAGAAAACAAAATAACAGCCCTTCTAATTAATCGATACCCAAAATATCGTTCAAAACAAAACAAAATTAAACTGACATAACACAAACAAATTACCACCGTCCCCAAAAAAAGGGCCAAACATTGTATCCATCAAAATATGATACGCATAAAAAATTCATAGTCACCTCCCATTATTTGGGCGTCTAATTACGAAGGCCACAAAGGTGGACCGATGGGGTAGCCAGCGCTAAACCCAAGGGGATGACCCGTGTTGCCAGGATGAAAACGAAAAATACCACGAAAATACCGCGCGAAATGAAAAGTATATAATGTCATTCTATTTCCCACGGGTAGTTGGATTAGAGCAATGTTTTTGGGTTAGAATGAATGGAGTATTTGTAAATAAAAGGGTGATTGAAAATTGGACCTAGATAACATAATATCAAGCCTGTATTTCCCGAAGGATTAAGCAGAAGTGTCTCTAATAGTCTATATGTTTAAGTCCCACGTAAAAGGGAGCGAGCCTATAGCTAACAAATTCAAACTGTCGCGGCTATTAAAATTTTAAGAATGGAGTTTTTTTAACCGACTTCTAAAAAAGGAGGAGGTTCTCAATTCGGATGTTTTTTTTTTTTTTTTAAACAGTGAAAAATAACTTTAGCTTCTGAATTCGGTGACAAAAAAACTAAAGCAATCAAACAAAGATCACCGACTTCAGAAGCTAAAGTTATTTTTCATTTTTTTGTTTTTTTTTTTAAGTCGGTTTTATTTTTTGCAAAAGTTTTTTTTAAATTGAGTTTGTGATTAAAAAATGGACCTAGAAGTTATAATGTTGAATATTCTGATTTTAAGGATTATTTTGTAAACTATTAAGAATTAAAAAGTGCCTTTTGATGCTCCAATTTAAATAAATACGGTCTGAGTTTGAAAATCAATTAAAAGTTGGTTATGAGAGCCTGTTCAAAGAGTAATATTCTGTAAAATTTGTATGATATGGAATAACAAATATTTCTTTTTGTTAAGAAATTTCCATAAAATAGTGAAAAAAATTGAGAAAGCTGTGGTTTTTTTTATTGAACCTGACATTAAGTTGTCAACTAGTTAATAAGACTAAGTTAATAACACAGAACGAAAAAAATATTTTTGACACGAATATCTCTGTAGCAAATAAAATAGTAAGTAAATTACAAAGTCTAGACTACTAGACTCTGTAATTTTATGCCCAGTGGATGGCAATAGATATACCTCTGCTTATAGATGTATGTACTTTAGTACTCCCACATTTCAGGGCTAACAAGCGTGATGAATAGATATGTATAGTTAACTGGTAGTTAATAATAAATAATAAATAAAATGAAATAAGCCTTTATTGCTGTTTTACAATAATTAAAAACTTTTTAACAAAAAATAAAACCGACTTCAGAGGAAACAAAAAAGTGAAAAATAACTTTAGCTTCAGAAGTCGGTGACCTTTGTTTGATTGATTTAGTTTTTTTGTCACCGACTTCTGAAGCTCAAGTTATTTTTCACTTTTTTGTTTTCTCTGAAGTCGGTTTTATTTTTTGTTAAAAAGGTTTTATTTTTCATTTTTTTGTGGTTCACATGTACTTACCCCTTCACAGCGTAGCGGCGTGATTTTCTTTTATGAACTGGTGTTCCGAAGTTCTTCATCAGATCTTTACCAAATTGAATTGGGATCACTCCAAGAATGTACTCTTCCTAAAACTACCCAAATCGCTTCTGGTGTGCCTATTAAAAGGAATTCCCTCTATTTCTCCAGGATCCCATTAAATGGAACTTAACATATCTAACTGTCGAAATCTGGGTGTATTGTACACTTCTGCGTACTCCCTCAGAGCATACAGGCGTGATGTTACGTCACTATGTTACATAAACAATAAACAACCAAGTCATTGCAGCAATTACTGCAGCTTTGCCGTGTATTTTTGAAGAGTTCCATTTATATCTCCGAAGATCAGCGCCAGATCTTAACTAAATTAAAGTGGAACCACACGGAAAGCACCAGCTTTCAAACAAAAAAAAAGTCATCAAAATCGGTTTACCCAGTCGAAAGTTCAGAGGCAACAAACATTGTCGAAATCTGGGAGTATTGTACACATCTAGGTACCCCCTCAGAGCATACAGGCGTGATGTTACGTCATGATGTAGTATGAACAATGAACCTACAAGCGATTGCAGCAATTACTGCAGATTTGCCGTCTATTTTTGAAGAGTTCCTTTGTATATCTCGGAAGATCAGCATCAGATCTTCAAGAAATTAAAATGGGACCAATCGACAAGCACCAGCTTTCAAACAAAAAAAGAATCATCAAAATCGGTTCACCCAGTCGAAAGTTCTGAGGTAACAAACACAACAAAAAAAAAAAAAAAAAAAAATACAGACGAATTGATAACCTCCTCTTTTTGGAAGTCGGTTGAAAACAACCTTCGACCAAGGCCTCCTCCAAAGACTTCCACCTATCTCTGTCTCTTGCAATTCTGGGCCATTCTGGACCAGCAACTCTTTTGAGATCGTCTTCCCAGCGTTTTATTGGTCTACCTTTACTTCTTTTGCCATCCCTGGCATACCATTATGATATAAAAGAAAGAAAAGAAAGAAAGAAAAATATTTATTTGACGTCAGTTAATAAAGCACACACACAATAATAAATAAAAAAGATACAAAACAATGAGTAGGACATAGTAGAAATGTGCTGTGTGCCTCACGGCTGCGCCAAAAAGGTCCATTTCAGCATTCATGCCAGACAGGTGATGAAGCTGTCTGACGCTGGTCTTCCAATCCTCTCAAGGTTTGAGAGGGTACGATACAGAATAAATGGTTTCAAACATATATAAACAAATAAACAAATGGTTAATAAGAATAAATAGATAACGAGTAAATTAATTGAATGTGCATGTGTGATATTAGTCTAGTCCATTTCTCATTCCTCTCTCTTATCATATGTCCTGCCCATTTCCGTTTAAGTGTTCTGCATACTTTATTCACATATCTAAATGTTACATTTTTAATTTTGTTTAACTGGTAGTTAATAGGTAACTTAAATCAGAATGGCGGCCCAAATGTTTACGTTCCATGATCTCAGATGCGTTCCAGTACCTCAAAACATTAGACGACAGTGCTTTACATCGCCAAAATATAACCCGACCAAGTGAAATTGTTAGTTAGTTTCATATTACACGTATGATAATTAGTGATTGCATTTGGGATTATTTGTTCTTGATTGATTTGTTGCTACGTAACTGGGTAGAAATTCTCTGTTTATAAAAATTATAGCTTCTATCTATTCATCATGTTTCTTTTAAATATTAATAAAAAAGCCTTTAATTCTATTAAAGGTTTTTATTTATTTTTTTATTCATAGCAATATCAACATTAGGGTGTGTAAAAACCTCTTAAAATAAACCCGAAAGGCACCTGTTCTCTCCGTCTTTGATATTTTTTTTTATTCTACACCATACCTGGGAACCTTCTAGTTACGGAGATATGCGTGGTCTAAGTTCCAACTTTTTGACAAGTTTTTAATGTAAGATTATAACTTAAACACCTCAACGATCCCCGTACTATACAAATCCATCTATCAACACAATGTTTTGAGTGCGTTACATTGAGTTCTAGCACAAAACATGATTTTTCACTACAAAATAACCAAAAAGTCGTTTCCCAGCAATAATAATTTTTGGATAAAGTTACATTATTTGATGTACAGAATGCTTGACTGGCGGCTTCGTGATGAGTCTGACAACACTCTGTACGTGATTAGAATATTGACTTTCAAAATTCACACCACATTTCCTAAACATTATTGAAATGTCTAATCGACTGATAAAATAAAAGTGGTTACCCGCTCACGGAACCCTGAAAATAAAAAGAACCTTACATCCGGGTAACTTCCTCCCCTGGCAACCCTGTATCTGTGATATCAACCCATGAATCACATTTGTGTTAACGCCATAATTAACTTAGTGTCATAACATCACCGAGTTTAGATTGTATACACTGGTAATGATACTGCTAATATTATATGGTGTAAACCACCTCACCACGAAGCCGCGTGATTTCTCTTTATCGAGCCAAATTAATTGTATTATGTTTTCAATACAGTATCATGCTAGCATATATCTTGAAGAATATCATATATTTTTCTGGTCTTGTTTATAGCAGTGAATCATATATTTTAAGTAATTATAAAACTCGCGTTTAGCTCACGTAGTCGCCTTAAAACATTGTGCTGATGGATGGATGAATAGCATAGAGGTCGTCAAATCATACAATAAAAACTTGTATTTAAAAAAAAAACTTGTCAAATAGTTGAAATTTTGACCCCCAATATCTCCGTAACTAGAAGGTTCCCGGGTATGGTGTAGAACAAAAAAAATATGGCTGTGACGGGTAGAACAAGTACCTTTCGGCTTCGTTAAGAGGTGTTTTACACCCTTTATATTTGGTGGGCAATTAAATCCGTTAGATATAACTTGGTGACAAGCAGCGGTGGCCCTGTGGTTGTGGCCCCGACTTTATACGAGCAGTAATACGGTACGGCGAACCCAAGCAGGCGCATTACTTTGTGTAATTCATTTCATCACAATTGCTCTCAAAACAGTGAAGGAAAACATCGTGAGGAAACCGGCCTGTCCTAGAACTAAAAATTCGAAGACGTGTTGACATCTACATACGCCAATATACGAGTACACCTATCGACCCGCACTGGATCATTCGCATTCCCTCTCATAAAAAGGACGCCAGTGTCCCAGTAGTGGGAACATTACAGGCTGGTTATGCTATGCTATAATTTGGTGTGCTAGGTACTGAAGAGAGCAGCGGTGTCCCAATGGCCTACGACTTACTACAACGAGGCGCATTAATTTTTTTAATTTTTTTCATCAACACTGCTCTCAAAACGGTGAAGGAAAACATCGTGAAGAAACCGGCATGTCCTAGAACCAACACATAGACATGTGACATCTACCAATCCGCACTGGGCCCGCGTGGTGAATAATAGCCCGTTCCCTCTCATAGAAAGGAGGCTTGTGTCCCAGAAGTGGGAACATTAATAGGGTGATGAAGTGAGGTACTGTTGAGCGTGAGGTCTTGGGTTTGATTCCCAGATCGGACAAAGTGCTATTGGGTTTTTGGGTGAGTGGATCATTAATATGCAGACTGAGATGGCTGAATGATAGGGTGGGGTGCGATTGTAAGCGGTTCTAAATAAATTACAGAAATTTCCTTCCAGGCCCTGGCCTATTATTGGATTGTTCCATCAGAAATATCTATATTATTATCATTATAGAAATACATATCTCAGTAGTAACTAAGGTCACCGACGTAGCCCAAAGAATTGCCAAACTTAAGTGGCAGTGGGCAGGGCAGATTGTTCGCAGAATGGGTGGTCGATGGGGCGGAAAAGTTCTGCAGTGGCGACCGGAAGACGATGCGATGGAAGACCTCAAACTAGTAGGACCGATGACCTGGTGAAGGTTGCTGGAATCCGTTGGATGCGAGTCGCACGAGACCGGTCAATGTGACGACACTTGGGGGAGGCCTATGTCCAGCAGTGAACGTCTTTCGGCTGGAATGATGACTCAAGGAGTCAGGATTTCCACCTATCGGTAAAATATGCGTGTACTATTATAATAATAATAATATCACTGGTTATTACACACAGCGCCATCTAGTGCCACACTAAGCAAGGCTTGTGTCGTGGACACCAGATAGTTAATATACTACATACTTTTTTGTTCTTTAATACATACTTATTATACATATAAACATCCATGACTCGGAAACAAATGTCCATGCTCATCACACAAACATTTGCTCCTACCGGGATACGAACCCAGGACACTAAGATCGTAAAGCAGTCTCACTACCGCTACGCTATTCGGGTCGTCGTATTAGGTATAGGTTATTAGGTACACCTCTACTTATCTTCGGCGATCACATGCGTGATATTATGTTTTAATTTGACGTGTAACGTAGTGTGAAGATTGAAATGGAAGGTCTATTTCAATCTTCTAAAGAGATTTAAGATAATAGGTACAAAGAAGCTATCAGACGACATGTCTTAGAAAAAATGCGATTTCATATCTCACAGTCTTGAAGAATGTCAAAATGACATTCATAACCAATTTTGGCACGTTTCACTAGGACGAGACGAAAAATCAATGGAGAATCAAGTACTTAGATTACAATTGTTCGCGTTGTCTCCTCGGTCGTAAGTATACTTAAACCAGAGATTCAGGCAGATCTTCGCAGGATGGATGGTAGCAACTGGATGGGAGTTGCTCTGAATGGAGTTAAGTGGCGTGCGATTGAAGACTCCTTGGCCAGCCGTGGTCTGCTGCAGGTTGGTGATAATGATGATAAAGCAGGTATATTTAAGGACGCTGTTACTTTTTTCCACGAATATTAGTGTTTTTCAGGTACCATTTTAATGTACAAGCTGTCACAAATGTGAAATTTTCATGGTCTTAATTTAAAGATAATATATTAATCTCCAGATAATCATCAGAAAAAATCTATGACGTCATACAAAATTTTCGCACAAATACGTTTTTCCCATCACAAGAATCGCAGAAAATTTAAAAAAAGGGGTCAGAATAGGTACCATTTTAGGTCATTTTAAAGCATATTTTATCTTAATAATTAATAAGAAATTGCGGTAAATATAGTCCTTTACTGGAAATCCATTTTTTTTTGTATTCAAATCGCAACATTTTCCAATTACTAGCCAAAGTATAAACATTTGGCGAATTCTTCATACATTTTTCACTCGCGGTTCGTCAATCTGCGCTGAGACGCGCTCCTCAACGGACGGGTGTATCGCTCTGTCGCAAAAAATAAATACGATTTTATTACTAAAAAATATTGTAGTGTGCATGCGTGTGAGTAGGTACCCCCGGTTGTATAGCGTATTCGGAATGAGTTGAAACTTTTTCCAACGACATTAAAGTAAGTACTTACGAGTTCCTACTTTTATTATTAAAGTGTGGTTTAGAAAATATGTTGGGTAAGATCGGGATTTGTGAAATAGATGGGTGGTGTTAAGCAACTCTTAGTAAGGTTAGGATTTGGATGGGTAAGGCCAAGCTGTTCACGATGAGGTTCGGAAGTGGATGGGGAGGAGAGTTATGATTTTAACTTTTTTTTTTTAGGTGTGTATGTACGAATATGGGGACAAAATCAAAAATGGTGCCCATAGAAAACTGGAACGAGCAGACTTCTATAGACTCTGGTCCAAGAAGCGTTGTTGGTACTAGGATACTCATATCATTTGTCGTGTTTGATGCTTTGCAATTACCGAAGCTCATGGAAATCGCGAAAAAAAAAGGGAAAAAAAATAGTACCTACTTTTTGTAAATCAAATTCTTCATTTCTGATTATTATATCATCAGTATAAGAAGTATAAAGCCCTCAACACTTAATTACTGATAAATATAAGCGTAACCTTCACGACTATAATCCTTAGAGGGGTAAGCACACATGTTCTTCGCACGCCAGATTACACAATTGCTCGCAATAGTTATTACGAGTTGAAAACGATCTGTTTGCTAAATCTTGGAGACGAAATCTTCACGACTGTAATCCTCAGAGGTGTATGCAGCCATGTTCATCGTACGCCGGATTTCACAATTGGTCGCATTAGTTATAATGAGCTGAAAACGATCTATTATCTAGGATTATATTATATACTAGCTGACTCGCGCAACTTCGTCTGCGTCTCATAATTTGAGATTTAAACTATCCTATCTCTCAAGTTGGATCGAACTGCACATGGTGTGCGAATTTTATTATAATCGGTTAAGAGGTTTAGGAGTCCATTGAGGACAAACATTGTGACACGAGATTTATATATATTAAGATTACTAGCTGACTCGCGCAACTTCGTCTGCGTCTCATAATTTAAGATTTAAACTATCCTATCTCTCAAGTTGGATCGAACTGCACATGATGTGCGAATTTTATTATAATCGGTTAAGTGGTTTAGGAGTCCATTGAGGACAAACATTGTGACACGAGATTTATATATATTAAGATATAGGATAGGATTGGATAGGATTCAATTAAATGTTCCATATAATTAATAACAAAATGTTCAATCGGAACCCTTACAGATTCGTCATGTCTGACTGTCTGTCTGTCTGTCCGTATGTCACAGCCACTTTTTTCCGAAACTATAAGAACTATGCTGTTGAAACTTGGTACGTAGATATATTCTGTGAACCGCATTAAGATTTATACACAAAAATATAAAAAAAAAGATTTTTTTTTTTTTTCTAAACTCAGAGACACTTCCAAAGTGGTAAAATGTGTCCCCCCCCCCTTTTAATTCTTGTGACCGGGCGTGTGTTCCGTGCGACACTGAGATGATGATTTTCTTTACGGTAGTCGGTGTCGGTAAGTACTGTTGTTTTTAGTTTTTGAACATGGGGCAGGTTTTTTTATGTTGGTACCATATTAGGTGTACATATTCTGTTACCCTTAACAGGCGTGATTTTATGTTATGAAAATCGCGAAGAAAAAGATACTATTGATAGGGTCAAGCACCTTCTTTTTTTGCAGTTGGTTGAAAATACTAACCTATTATCACGACAACGGTACTAAGTAATAGTAACCAAACGCATTTTCAAAGGTCCAAGTAGGTATTCTTCCGGAGTTAATTTCAATAACATTACAAAATAAAACCAAGGAGCTAAATTATTTAGGTGAAGTATAAAATCGAGCGCTCGGAGTTGTTGAATGTGTGCGTAGTGCGTACGCGTGATGTTGCTGTGTGCGGCATTGAATACCTAAATTTGAGTTCAACGAAAACGGTGCAGCGTCCTTAAACGTCTTTCTTCCAATCCTATCCTGGGATAAGTGAAGAGGGTATGGCAAGCATTATTATGCTACTGTGTCTTTTAGCATAAGCATGGTCACATCCATGATGGAGCGGCCCAATCAGGAAAACCTGCAGATCCAGAACGGGTTGCGAATTGCATTCTTTGCAACCGAATTCCAAAAAGAGGAGGTTCTCAATTCGTCTGTACTTTTTTTTTTCTGTGTTTGTTACCTCAGAACTTTCGACTGGGTGAACCGATTTTGATGATTCTTTTTTTATTTGAAAGCTGGTGCGTCTCGTTTGGTCCCATTTTAATTAGCTGAAGATCTGATGCTGATCTTCTGAGAAATACAATGGAACTCTTCAAAAATAGACGGCAAATCTGCAGTAATTGCTGCAATCGCTTTTAGGTTCATTGTTCATACTACATCATGACGTAAAATCACGCCTGTATGCTCTGAGGGGGTACGCAGATGTGTACAATACTCCCAGATTTCGACAATGTTTGTTGCCTCTGAACTTTCGACTGGGTAAGCCGATTTTATAGACACACCAGAAGCGATTTGGGTAGTTATAGGAAGAGTACGTTCTTGGAGTGATCCCATTTCAATTTGGTAAAGATCTGATGAAGAACTTCGGAAGATAGGCGACGGGAACTCCTCAATAAATGATAGCAAATGTACTGGGATCGCTGAAATCTCATGTTTCTCTATTGTTAACATGACAAAGTGTTCATAACAAAAAAACGCACATATGAACCACTAAAAAGTGAAAAATAAAAACATTTTTGCAAAAAATATAACCGACTTCACACAAAAAAGTGAAAAATAACTTTAGCTTCAGAAGTCGGTGACAAAAAAACTAAATCAATCAAACAAAGGTCACCGACTTCTGAAGCTAAAGTTATTTTTCACTT
This sequence comes from Xestia c-nigrum, assembly GCA_916618015.1. NCBI lineage: Eukaryota > Metazoa > Arthropoda > Insecta > Lepidoptera > Noctuidae > Xestia > Xestia c-nigrum. The sequence goes on from OU745244.1 coordinate 3,467,042, forward strand.
TTTTGTGTGAAGTCGGTTAAATTTTTTGCAAAATAGTTTTATTTGTAATCATTTGTACTCGATCAAGTGGTAGCAGAACACCATCCAAAATAGGCGGTCACTGTTCTTTGTTTGATCTAAAGAAACATTTTTTACGAAGCTTGTTATCAGGTAAAAAATATCCTCACGGGGCTAATTACAATTTTATAAACTCTTTTCTGTAACGACAGAAAGCATGAGTTCATAGACCTTTTATTTTACAAGTTTTTACGAGAGCAAAAACCTCCTTTTCAAGGAAAGCCTAACACAAACAAAACAGACATCCAAAAGAAACTGTACATCAGTATCTTACATTAATTCTAATTTAATAATTCTCAACCTTAACCACGTTTTCATTCAATCTGCTCTTTCTCAGCTAATTAGGCCGCCATCGTCCCAAATTGCCTATTGTTCTGTCGGCCCCAAAACCGTTAGCTGTCGCAAGGATAATCATATCTGGCGAACCTTTGATAAATAACTTCCGACACCATTTTTTGTGTAATTTAGAACGTTCTAAGGGTTTTCACTGTCATTTAAAGCAGTTTTGTAATCTGCAAATGGTATTTCATTTAGTATTTCTTAAGGATATACAGGCTTACTGGTAATTCGACGTATTGCTTGTAGGACGTCATATTTAGAGTTAAAACGAAATAGATTATGCCACCAAGTAGTTTTTTTGTGAAATAGAAAGAATACACTAAGCAACGACGGTTTTGTCATCACGAAATTATCGAAATCAGTAGCCAAAGTCTGATGCTGATGGCAATAGGGTCTTAAACATTACAGGCGTAATGTTATGTGGACATTACACAGCGGCCATTACCTAATACACATACATTCGAATAGGTCATTATTACTTTTTGATTGACTTAACACGAAACAAACTCCCATGTGTATAACGTGCTTCCGTGTGCTAAAAGTGATAAACAAAAGACCCTAAGGGTTAGTGCACACCGAGTCGCGACGCAACTCGACCATACTGTACGCACAGAGCCGTGCGCCGCCGCGAGACCCACCGATACGTCGCGAGGCGCATCGTAAAATCGTTGGCAGCACGATGCATCAGTGAGCAGCAAGACGCCGCATGCACCCATCCCGCAGCGTCATCTCGCGGTTTATTTTTCTTCAATTTTTGATTATTTTAATCCACCAACAAGAAGTTCGATTATTACAAGATCCCAGTCTATCATTATATTTTATTTTACTCTAGCACTCGACCGAACTGCATTTTACACGAAGTCAGAACGGAAGTAATATAGGCACGTCGCCATGGCGTAGAGCGATGCATTGAGATCCCATCCCAGCGCGCAGCGATGCATTGTGCAACGTATTCTGAACATTCTCCCAACGAAATGTTTAAATGTAGTAAATAAAATTATGTTTTGAGTCGCACTATTCACAATTCGTCGCGTCGTATCTTGGTGTGAACTAACCCTAAAGCCCAACACGCATAGGGAGCGTGTAAACTCAATGCCTCGAAACGTAAGGTAATGCCCTTAGTAAAATTTAAAAAATATATTTCATACATTAATCCATAATGTGTGATAGTAAAACCACTTTAAAAAACTATGTTACACTGAAATGCTAAAAAAATCATAAAATATTAAGAATAAATTAAAATTTAAAATTACGAGTACGTTAGAAAAATTACAAAGATTATACAGGGTGTAAACCACCTCATCACACAGCCGTTAACCAAGCATTCTGTACATCAAACTAAGTAACTTTACGCAAAAAATATTGCTGGGAAACAACTTTTTTTTTGAGGTTATAAATCATGTTTTGTGGTAGAACTCAATGTAACGCACTTAAAACATTGTGCTGATGGATGGATTGAATAGGACGGGGGCCGTGAAGGTGTTAAAAGTCAAAACCTTACAAAAAAAACTTATTTTAATATTAAAAAAAAAAACTTGTGAAAAAGTTGTAACTTTGACACCCCATATCTCCGTAACTAGAAGGTTCCCAGGTATGGTGTAGAACAAAAAAAATATCACTATGATGCGGAGAACAAGTGCCTTTCGGCTTCGTCAAGAGGTGTTTTACACCCTTTATTTATAAATTAAAAAATATATTATAATAAAATTAAAATTACATTCATATGTAATTTTAAGTACCAGACCGGTGTGTTGTTTTTTTGTAAGTTAAAAATTACATAAATTATTTTGATGGTGCTTAACTGAGGGAGATCAAGGTACAAACAGACCTTACAGTAAAGATTATGGAGGATCTGAAGTGGGAAGAGCATATCACAACAGTCACAAAGAAAGCTAAAGGCTTAATCTACCTTGTCAGAAAAGCATTTGGTGCAATGTCACCAGAATTGATGCATAACGCATGCGTGCGTCTGGTGAGTGCAGCAGATATATGAATTAAATCTTGTTTTTCATTTGTCACTAACATCTTATAAGTAGTGTGTATTACTAACATCATATGGATCAAGTTCTTTTTTTTTTTAGGATGGGAAATCATCAAATGACTTCTCACACTCTGGGCGGAGCGGGAGGGAGTGTCAGACTTTTACTGACTAAAACCCATCCATGTTCCTTCCTCGCCCTTCATGTTCCGGGGCCGCGGTATCTCTTTCGAACAGGCCCGCAACCCCGGCAGGCTTCGGCCCTTGCGGGCCCCTCCCCTTAAGCTGACATCTCTTTGAGGCGCGCGTGGAACACGAACGCGCCGTCGACGCGGCCTGTCGTCGTTAGACGGACGGACGGCTAGCTACTAGCTAGCCCATAGCCAACCGTCCACAGGCCCGCATCTACGGTGGCCGGCAGCCACCACGTGGCCCCCGACGCCGCGATGCCCGGTGCGGCTCCCGCGGCGGCCGGGAAGAGAGGATCTCTCCCTCTCTCGTTCCGCCACCTCCTTCGCTAGCATGACTGCTTCGCAGAAGGAGGTGACGGCTTCCCATTCCGTCTCGCTCCGGACCTTGGATTGAACCAGGGCCGGACGCGAGAGGTCGCCGCCGCCGATCGCCGCTACGAGGACACGGCGGTGCTCCGCCCACGCAGGGCAGACTTCCACCGTGTGCTCCACCGTGTCCTCCGGTCGATCCTCGCAGTGGAATGGATCAAGGTCTGAAATAAAGTTTTTTTTTATATAAGATTACAAAACACTACACCAATCCCAGAGAATGCTTCTCATGGTCTGGAGTCCCTACTTCTTTTACGACATTGAACTTTTGGAAAAGGTGAAGAAAGAAAGAAAGAACTTCTAGGTGTGCTGTGTCCCGTTTCGTGCCATTTAGAGGACAGGCTAGCGGCTAGTCCATACAAACGTAAGTATTTTGTTGCTCTCAGGAAAATAAAATGATACACTCTATGTGGTGGCACTTTGGGGAGGCCTATGTCCAGCAGTGGATGTCTTTTGGCTGAAATGATCATGACAGTGATACTCGTACTGATTTTTACACATATTTTAAAATAAAAAAGCCCAAACATAGAGAATAGTTCAGACTGAACGCTGCAAGACGACGCACGCGCGCGTCGCTAAACGCAAATCGCTTCGCAGGTCGTGACCGAGGCCTAATAGTGGTATTCGAATATCTATTGTCGCCCTATCTCTATAGGAAATCGTAATGGTTCCCTAATGGGGCACATAAAGCAGGCTGATCTCGGTATAAAAAGGATTCGGCTGAGATATCTCACAGTTTGAACGGGTTATTTGTAAAGTAGGGTGTCGATTATCCTTCGCTATTGGCTGATGTTTCTATCTTTGCATGTTTATGGAGTAGACTGTTGATATAAAGGTCGTTAACGTATGTTTTTTTTTGGATGTTGAATAAGGGGCTAGTTTTCACCATTAATAAATTTCAAATCTATTTAGTCCGTTAGTTAGGGAATTGAAAATTAATGGACATGTACTTTCTGTTTTTGTAAATTAATGAATATTGAAAAAGATAAACGCATCAAAACTTGGGAGTATAAAATAGTATTGAGAATTTTAAAATCGTTATATCTTAGGACGGACTTATTTGATTTTTTTAGTACTCAAGCCTATTGCTTTTATTTTTTAATATTGATTGTACGGAAATTCAAATCATGGAACGTAATTAGTCCCATAATTAAAACAATTACACAATTGTGTTATTTTTAAACGTTACTTGACAGTTTCAGTCATTCACGCCTACTATAGATATCTCTGCAATACGAGCATATAGATAATTAGATGCGCAACTCTGGTTTTCGTTTCTAAAACTGTGTACCTAAGCTGCTAGATAGCGCTGTTAGTGTTCGTTCAACCAAATAAATATAAAAAGTAATCATTGATTGAGGATTCGAACTTGTAAACATTCTATTCACAAGGCAACCGCTGTCACCGCTAGGCTATCTGCTTCACTGACAAGTAATATAAAATAGCTGTTCTCGTTATGACAGTTGAAAGCTGTCAAACAGTTGAAAAGTTGGTGTCCAAAAACACACAGATGGCAGCTCTATCAAGGTTTTTTTTTTAAGTCGATGTATGGAAGTTTCAACCCCCTGAATACGAGTGTATCACCACTACCTCTGCAAGCCAAACAGTGATTACTCAATACAAGCATGTGTGTCTCGAGAAAACAAGAAACCATACATACATAACTTCACGATTGTATTTCCGAGGGGTTAGGGAGAAGTGTACCTTATAGTACACCCACATTTTGCCAGTTATGTTTAAGTCCCATGAAATAGGGGGGGAGCCTATTGCCATCAATTAGGCACAAATCCAAACTCTCGATTTGGATAGTTTTTGGAACAAAACTTTCTTAAAGTGGTTCCATTTCAATTTGGTGAAGTTCTGATGAAGAACTTCGGAGATAGGCAACGAAACTCCTCAATTAATGATAGCAAATACTGGGATTGCTTAAATCTCATGTTTATCTATTGTTAACACCAGTTCGTAACATAACAGCACGCCGCTACGCTGCGCTGAGAAGGGGTGCACAAGTGAACCACTAAAAATAAAACCGACTTCAAAAAACACAAAAAAATTAAAAACATCTTTAGTTTCAGAAGTCGGTGACAAAAAACTAAGTAAGTCAATCAAAGAATTTCTAAGGAGAGTACTGACGGTAGCTTTTAAATCAGAAATCCTCGTAAAATTTCATCTCAGTAAAAAAATAAGTGTCAACTTCAAAGTGCCCATTAAAAAAATGACCCACTGAGTTTGACACTACGAGGTTACAACTTACGATCTAATAATTAAAATCTTTGCCGTAAACTCAAAATTCTTGAGAAAGTAATTTTATATTCTTAGTCATAAAAAGTTACGAGGTGAGAATGGGCAAATAAAAAAAACGTCAACTCAAATAACTGAGTTTTTAATTAAATGATGCAGTTAAAATTTTAGTGTATATTTAACAGATGAATGATTTTATTAAAAGTTATAAGATTTTCGGCGTTAACTTTGTGGATTTTGAGGGTGCGCAGATTTATAATAAATTACCAAAAGACATAAGGGATTCTTCATCTATTAATATATTTAAGAATAGGTTAAAGAGGTATTTGGCCAACCAACAATAATGTACCACTACCTTTTTGTACTCGATTGTTCGAACGACAAGTAATTTACTACTTAAGTTTTTTTTTATACTAAGTTTCTCATATTTAAGTGAACTATGTATGTTCTTTTTGAGAAATAAATTTCTTTAAACCGAAACCGAACTGAGTGATAATTTGTTACTGAAACCAATAATATTGTTATACTGAGTGGAATTTTTCAATCTCGTCTCAAGGGAAAACATTCTAAATTACTGGAGATAGCAAATTTTACTAAAAGAAAACATCATCAAAAAACATTCCTGCACAAACATGTTATACGACAAAGTCCTCCGCCGCGTCTGTCTGTCTGTTGGTGATAAACTCAAAAACTACTGCACCAATTTTCATGCTGTTTTTACCAATGGATAGACTGGTTCTCGATTTAGGTTTTAGTGTATAACTAGCCGACCCACGCAACTTCGTCTGCGTCACATAAGAGAGAAAAACGAAACCCCGTTTTTGCAACATTTTTCATTCCTGCTCCGTTCCTAATGGCCGTAGCGTGATGTTATATAGCCTAAGCCTTCCTCAATAAATGTACTATCCAACGCAAAAATATTTTTTCAATTTGAACCAGTAGTTTCTGAGATTAGCGCGTTCAACCAAGCAAACAAACAAACAAACTCTTCTGCTTTATAATATTAAGTATAGATTTGAACGCAAGCAAAGCCGCGGGTATCAGCTAGTAATTTATGAAGAAGAAACAAATCGTCATTAAAAGATATTCGAGAATTCGCTTACCACACTCGGGAGTCAAACCGGATAGAATCTGAAAAAAATACCATCTTGTACTTTTATGGCAACAATCGATGGGGTCAATCATAAGAACCAAATAATTCTGACTGTTACTAAATGATAGGAACACCATGAAATCTAAACTTAGGAATTCAATGGGATAAGATAAAGAACTTTTACTCAAAGGTCCATCAGATTACTCATGTTAAATGTTTTTCTTTAGAGAAGATCTTCAGATTAAGAAATTGTCTCTAATTTATACGTAAAACTAAGATTCCTCAGATTTCCTCGAAAAGGGAAGGTAAAAATCAAACAAATAACAAATGTCATCATGTTTGACAAAGAAAAAAGAGTAATGTAATGTAACACAGAGTTTTAAGCTGTCCTGAACTCTCCTCTCAACCCGCGACCTAGGCATGCGCATCAGCGTCAAAAAATCGGAAGCTCAAAACAATCGATATTCCGTAAGTGACAATAAAGGGTGTAAAACACCTTTTAACGAAGCCAAAAAGGTACTTGTTCTCCCCGTCATAGCGATATTTTTTTATTTACATTTTTTAATACGTTTGCTGCCCTAGGCCTACGAAAGATTGCCGCCCCCCTATGTGCTTACAGCACTTAGGGGGCGGCAATCTTTCGCAATCTTTAGCATGAAAAATTAAATTAAATTAAGTATAAGAATTAAATTAAAATAGAAAAAAAAACTGATTATTACCATTTCTATTTGTGATTTTTTGAGTTTGTACACGTAGGCGCGTGGTCAACTCACAAATTAAAAAAAAAACGACCAAATTTTGCCGTCCCCTAAATATTTGCCGGGCCTATTCGGCCTATAGGGAAATCCGCCCCTGAGTGGGAGCAGTCATTTGATGATTTCCCATCGGAAAAAAAAGCCTCTCTTACTCAGCAGTGCTTCACTCTTGTGACCACTCATCATCGAGAACTGTTGTTATAAAGCCAGAAACTCGTCTCAATAAATGCACCAAACTACAACAATATTATTACTGCGAAATATCTTACTCCAACCAGAATTACAACAACCCTGCTTTTGAATTCAACTGCAATAACTTCAAAGTTAGCGCCAGGTATCCTTCGTTTATTAACAACAAACTTAGTTAAAGCTAGCTTAAACTAAGGTAACGATTGTTGTGGATTCAAGTATTGTTCAAGCTTTCAAGCTGAAAGCACGCTTCAAATTCAACTTTGTACAAGCTGTGATTCTTGGGAATTGATGCCATTTTCATTTATTATGAAAAGAAGCATAAATGAATAATTTAAATTTAAGTGTATTTCTGTAGGTAGGTTTAGAGACGTCTTCGATATTGGAAATTGCGTTATGGAACTCAAATGGAGTTGGGCAGGATACCTAGCAAGACGCTGTGATGGCAGGTGAAGTAAGGCGCGAGACAAACACAAAAAAGCGGCCAAGTGCGAGTCGGACTCGCCCATGAAGGGTTCCGTAGCAAATTAAATGAAAGGTAAATTGCTGTTTTCGATTTATGACGTATTAAAAAAAACTACTAACTAGATCTCGTTCAAACCAATTTTCGGTGGGAGTTTACATGGTAATGTACATCATATTTTTTTTATTATAGAAGTTACACGGGGAGGGATACACTTTTTTCCACTTTGGAAGGGTCTCTCGCTCAAACCAGGTTAGGAAAATATGATATTAGAAACCTCAATATCATTTTTGAAGACCTATCTATAGATACCCCATACGTATGGGTTCGATGAAAATTGAGTTTCAGTTCTAAGTATGGGGACCCCCAAAATGTATTGTTTTTTTTTTATTTTTGTATGAAAATATTAATGTGAGCCACAGAATACATCTACTTACCAAGTTTCAACAGCATAGTTCCTATAGTTTCGGAAAAAAGTGGCTGTGACATTCGGACGGCCAGACAGACAGACATGACGAATCTATAAGGGTTCCGTTTTTGCCATTTGGCTACGGAACCCTAAAAATGTATAGAATATGTGTGGCGCGAGACATACAGAGGCTGTATGGCGATGGCGAGGCGCGGGCTTATTCTAGTCTTTTCGCCGTCTAGTTCCCGCTCTGGGCATGCCACTGCTAACTGTGGGTGCGCCAAGCGGCGCCCTCGCCACGCCATCGCCATGCAGTCTCATTATGTCTTGCGCTACACATATTCTATACATTTTGTATGAAATATCAAAGTGGTCTCGCGATCGCGCTATGTCCGCGCCTCACCACCACCACTTGAATTTGACCCGCGCCTAAAACTGTGACCGAGTGGCGTAAAGATAAGTGTTGGTCGTCTGGCGGCGAGATGGGCAGACGAAATTGTTGCTATTGCGGGAATATCCTGGACGTGGCTATCACAAGAGCGTGGAGCTTGGCACAAGCAAAGAGGGGCCAGTAACCAGTAGTGAGTAATGCCGACCTGTGGATGAAATATGTTTCATCAAGATCTGTCTAGCTTTTTCCCAACTATGTTGGTGTCGGCTTCAAGTCTAACCGTATGAAGCTGAATACCATTTTAAATGAAGCGAGAAAAACATGGCCTACCAAATAAAAGTGTAGTCTTCGCTGTGGCGTGGCTCTGTGGTGTAACATGGCCGTGATACCTTCCAAATAACAGTAGTCTTCGCTGTTGGTGTATTTTGCCTAGACTCTTTTCACACGTCAATAGCATTTTAAAACTAGGGATACTCCGTGGCTGCTTTTGAAAAATCCCTGAAGGAATAAACCAATAACAATACGCACACACACACGCGTACACACAAACACACCCATGCGCATACACCCTTATATAATTTATCGTACTTTTATAATTTCGTTTTTTATTTTTACTTTTTTCTCTTTTTGTTAATTGGAAAATTATTTTGTATCTCTAAAAAGAGCCTTCAACTACAGGCATTTTTGTGCCTAAATGGAGACTCCTTGGCATGCAATGTAACCCAAATTGATACGTAATAAACTTATTTTTTATTTTTTATTAGATAACAATTTGCCTAACCCGGGTAATCGAACCCAGGACCATCAAGGTCGAACTCAACAGCCACTATTCCACCCACTACACCAACGAAGCAATCTCAATTGACTTATGTCCATGTTTACCGAAAACATGACGGACGATTATCTAAAAACAGCTGTTTAAAACACATTTTTGAATGGGAACATGTCACAGTGACAGCTGTTTTTAGATAATCAGGCTGTGTTATCTTCTCGGTGAACATGGACCTTAGCTAGTTTTAATGTTGAATACCCGTTCCTTCTGCCCAGCAGTTCTCACTGCAATCAAATTATTATTTGCATCTACAAGCGCACAAAATCTGCCATTACACCCTAGTTACATAATCATGTTGCCTTTGACACAAAGATAACGGTGCATTACTCACGAGACAGTCATTATTACAGTACACGAAGACTCTTACCCAATTATACGAACTACCCTTGTTGGTTCCTTTGTTAGTTAGGTTCCTCTGTATTCAGGCTAATATACCTCGACAAGATCGTATATTACCAGTATTATGCAGATAAAGTGAGCGTCATTGAAAACCTTTCAATTTAAAAGAAAGGAAAAGGAAAAAAGGAATGCCAGATGCAGATCAGAAGACAATTTTAAGTCTATGAATCTTATATTACCAGTATAATGCAGATAAAGTGAGCGTCATTAAAAACCTTTCAATTTAAAAGATAGGAAAAAATACATGGAGGTCAAAGAAAAAAGTACAAACACAAATCCTATTAAATTCAAAAGAGCATCAACGCAATTAATCATTAAAAAAATTAAGAACTGAAGTAATAACTACAAGAGATGTCTATATAAATTAAATATCTATGGCTATATAAATTATGGCAGGATATGCTGGAACCAATATTGTAACGTCTATTTTGGACCATATTCTAACAAATAAGCATTTTTTTTTGGTTTGATATAAAATTCCTGTTAATAGACATTTATTTTACTGTCCCAACTACAATGCTTACCCAGAGTGAGTGTATTGGACACTGTTTACTAGAAATTATTTTAAGAAAATCAATTATAGAATAAATAAATAACCATGATGTAACTTAAAAAACTGTGATTTGTTATCTAAGTTTGTTTTGGATATCACTGACATCGATGGATCAGGACATGATTTTATAACGACGACCCGAATGGCGTAGTGGTAGTAATGCTGCCTTACGTTCTTAGGGTCCTGGGTTCGAATCCCGGTAGGAGGAAATGTTTGTGTGGTGAGCATGGACATTTGTTTCCGAGTCATGGGTATTTATATGTATAATAAGTATGTATTTACAAACAAAAAAGGTATACACGTATGTAGGATATCAACTATCTGGTGTCCACGACACAAGCCTTTTTTTGTTTGGCACTAGATGGCGCTGTGTGTTAATGTCCAGCGATATTTATTATTATTATCTCCTTTATTCAAATTTTAACAAACTTTTTACATTTTTAAATATTAATATAAAAAACATTTAATAATATAAAAAATTGTAGCCCACCGGTATCGGGAACAGGGTCCAAGCTACCTAGGTCAGGGCTATTATTATTATTATAATTCTGAAATTGCCAACCCGTCTTTGGCGTGGTGATAATTGCTGGTGCCTTCTTTGTATGAGAAGAGGTCTTTGCCCAGCAGTCGGGCTAGCATGGGCAGGGGATAAAATTTTCTCCACCTGTCATTTCCACTGACTTGTCCCTTGTCAGTGGAAATAACCGGTGGACAAAAGTTTTATCCCCTGCCCATGCTAGCCCGGCAGTAGGATAGCAATAGTACTAACTGGGTTGTAGAGGTCAAATAGGCAGTCGCTCAATGTAAAATACTGGTATTCCTCCAACATAGTTGGGAAAAGACTCGGCAGATGATGATAAGACATAATGTACGTTTCTGTCAAAGGGCGGGGTTCGAAAATTATCTTAAATATATTTACTGTTAGCTGTGAAAATCATATTCTAGTCTTTAATGTATTCTGTATTCTTTAACCATGTAAATAACAATCAACAATTTGGCTACTTTTCTTTCAGAAAAAGCCTAAAGATTATATCGTAATGACCTACTTTTACAGCTAACAGTAAATATATTTAAGATCATTTTCTCAGTAAACACACCGCGAACCTTTAGACACACGAAATGAAACACAGTCGAGTAGACAAACAAAGAGAAACACAGAAATGTGACGTTGTTTACAGAGACATCAATTTCGAATGTAAACTCGGCGGTTATTAACAAAGCTTTGGCATAGACGCCTGTTTACTATGCATTATAAATAGATACATAGCAAAAGGTATTTATTTCAGTTATAAAATTTAAGGTTTCTGTACCGAGAAGACTGGGACTCTTAAAATGGACTGCGGATCCCGCCCTTTGACAGAAACGTACATATGTCTCATCATCTTCCGAGCCTTTTTCCAACTATGTTGGGGCCGGCTTCCAGTCCAGAAGCAGAGGAATACCAGTATTTTACATTGAGCTAATGCCTATTTGACCTCTACAACCCAGTTAGTACTGGGTTATACGATACACCTTGGTAAGATTGGTTGTCAGACATATTTATCTTGTTTTACATTTTTTGTATAGTAATTGTAACGACCTACTGTCAGGCCTTTTTTTTTAGGTTGGAAATCATCAAATGACTTCTCCCACTCTGGGCGGAGCGGGATGGAGTGTCAGACTTTTACTGACTAAAACCCATTCATGTTCCTTCCTCGTCCTTTATGTTCCGGGGCCGCGGTATCTCTTTCGAATAGGCCCGCAACCCGGGCAGGCTTCGGCCCTTGCGGGCCTCTCCCCTTATGCTGACATCTCTTTGAGGCGCGCGTGGAACACGAACGCGCCGTCGACACGGCCTGTCGTCATTAGACGGACGGACGGCTAGCTAGCCCATAGCTAACCGTCCACAGGCTCGCGTCTACGGTGGCCGGTAGCCACCACGTGGCCCCCGACGCCCGGTGCGTCTCGCGCGGCTGCTGGGAAGAGAGGCTCTCTCCCTCTCGCGTTCCGCCACCTCCTTCGCTAGCATGACTGTTTCGCAGAAGGAGGTGACGGCTTCCCATTCCGTCTCGCTCCGGACCATGGATTGAACCAAGGCCGGACGCGAGAGATCGCCGCCGCCGATCACCGCTACGAGGACACTATTGTCGGGCCTACGTCAAAAAATTAAACTGACTTCAAAAAAACAAAAAAGTTAAAATTAACTTCAGCTTCTTTAACTTTTTTGTTTTTTTTTAAGTTTTATTTTTTGCAAATAAGTTGTTATTTTTCACTTTTTTGTGGTTCACATGTGCTTAGTACACTTGAAAAGTGCATACCGTTACAATTACAACAAGCCCAAACACGACTCGGATACATTGTCTTATTATGGAGTTCCGTGACTCTTGGTTTCATCATCAAATCTGATGGTAGAATGGTTCTTCGCTTCTTCGCTCGAACGCAAATGCTTCATTTGTTGCAGAAAATACCAAAATCGCTGTACGTTATCCTATAAAATTTGAAGAGTTCCCTCGATTTCACCAAGATCCCATCATCAGATCCCGACTTGGTGGCTATGGGACCATATGAAAAGTATACTCTTTCCAACAAAAAAATATTTTTTCTAATCGGTTGGCAAGCGATGAAGTTACGCGCGAACAAACATAAAAAAAAAATCGAGAACCTCCTCCTTTTTTAGAAGTCGGTTAATAAAAAAGTCAATAATATTTTATGCCAGCCGTTTCAAGGTTACTTTGTTGTATCTTGATGAAGTGTCAAATGTGATCTATCTGTCAAATATAATATTATCTTGGCCCCACTGTAGGGTAATCATCAGGGCTATCACGTCATTTGAACGTTATACATTAACATTAAACCACAGGCTACCTATAATCAGGACATTATCACCTTACTACACCCAATAGATGAACCGGTTACCTATAACCACTTATAACTTTATCAACTTGAACCCAGCACTACAGTTTGACAAACTCCACGATAGTCGGTTCTGATCATCGCCCACTAGATGTGGTGATCATTTACAAAGTTATGATAAGTTATGATAACGGCAGAGATTTCCCTGCAGTGGATCATTAATATGCTGCTACTAAGATAGCGGAACAATGGTGTGGGGTGCGATCGTCGGCGGATTTAGACAGGAATAATAGATAACAGAAAGGAGAAAGCCCATTTTCCCTACACCTTTGGGCCTAACGTTAGGTATTTTACGTTACAGTCATGAAATTCGAGTATTTTTTTAGAGATGTACACTATAGGGATAATCTGATAAATAAAATTGTCAGTTGCATTTCTGAGAATCGCTAAGTTAGGGAGGCCCGTAGGTCAAGCGGGCCAGCACTAGTCCGGGGCAGCGGAAGTCGCATCAGACCCCTGACGCAAGTGTGCGAGGGAACACCGGTGTGTTTTTTTGATTTCCAAATCGTGAAAAAAAAAAAAAAAAGGTTAAAAAACAAAGGTTCACGGCAGTATTTTTAGCGGGTGCAAGCTTTTGCGTTAGGCATTTAATATTAAAAATGGTATGGGTAGGTTAGGTTAGATTAGGTGATTAGGTTATGTGGTTAGGTTTTCCATTGTGAGGGTCGACTGGAAGACACGGTAGAGGTTTGCTCCGCGCGGAGCTGGCCTTATGATTTCCGATCCGGAAAAAAATGTGATTAGGTTTTGCCGTCGCGGCCCTCTACACTCTAGTCACGGCCGGCGGCCTGGAGGATGGAGCTACAAAGAAGCGGCATGTTCTGGCGTTGAAGGCGCGGATTGAGGCACTGGGCCTCAAGGTGGCGCTCGAGAAGACGGAGGCCCTGATATTTCATTACTTATGCATTTCTATTTTCAGTTTTGCTATTGTTTTCTTTTCGTGTTTTTTGTTTTACGATGAAATGACGACAATTTTGCAATAAATCAGGTGACTGTAACGCTTAGGGCCAAAAATGGGCATCCTCCTTTCCAGGTCTAGGTGTTGTAGGGTTGTTTCATCAGAAATTTCTCAGTAGCAGCCAGGGAGTCTGGATGTGAACCCAAATCATGGCAATGGGCTCGCCCCTATTAAAGGGAGTCAAGGGACTCAACATAACTGGCCAAATGTGGGTGTAACTATTATAATACTATAGAGATTATGATCCCTCAGAGATTCTGATGTCTGTCTGTAATTAAAAAATAACAGTCTTTTACTGAATGCGTATGAAAGTATGTACGGTGTGACAATCACACTTTTTTATTTTTTTGTTTGTCTGTCTGTTTGATCCAGCTAAACTCCGAAACGGCGGGACCGATTTTGACGGGACTTCTACTGGCAGATAGTTGATGTTATAAGGAGTAAGGCTTTATTTTGATAAATGGATTAGGTTTCCATGCAAAAAAAATCCTTTGTATTTTAACCAAATCCGATTCAAAGAGGGAAGTAATATTTTTATCATAATATCACGAAGATGAAGATCACGGGAGGCAGCTATGCACGATAAGACTTCGAGAATAAGTTTACTAACAATGACGCAAACCTAAAACAAATCCTTTTTGTAGTTTCTCAGAAAAACGCGGCCAATCTCGTTTCTAGGTAACATGAAATTTGACAGCAGTAATCTTTTGTGGAAAGGTCAATAGGAAGAACATTTTCTGATCAGTTGGTAATCCTGCTTAAAGTTCAAACGGGAACAAAGGTCAATTTTTCTTCGAACCGAAAGAAAGGTCAAAATGACGTTAGTACATAAAAATAGAAAGTTTATTACATTATACAGGTACAAACTCTCGATTGTTATTTCATTGACGTTCAAAAAAAGATAATAAGAGAGCTATCACACTTTTTCTTGTATTGAGTGTTTTAAGATCATTTAATAATCTAATACAAGAAAAAATAAGATATTTATTTAGAACACTCCGGAGAGAAAAAAAAACTTTTTTTGCATAAAATAAAACCGACTTTAAAAAACACAATAAGGTGAAAAATAACTTTAGCATCAGAAGTCGATGACAAAAAACTAAGTTAAACAATCAAACAAAGGTCACCGACTTCTAATTTAAAAAATTAAAAAGGTTTTATTTTTCACTTTTTAGTGGTTCACTTGTGCTTACCCCTTCACAGCGTAGCGGCGTGATGTTATGTTATGAACTGGTGTAAACAATTATAGATAGACATGAGATTTCAGCAATCTCAGTCCATTAGCTATCATTTATTGAATCAATAGTTTTTTTGTAAATCGATCGAAACCACTCATTTCGCGCTATTCGGCCCGCAGTGGCTGACGTAACAACCACTTTGTAGTGCACGCTGATTAGAACTTTATTCTAACAGCATTTCAAACGAAGTTTGAACCACCACAAATAGAGTTGCTAATTTAGCTCGTCTAAGCGCCTTAAAACATTGTGCTGATGGAAGGATTGAATAGTGCCCGAGTCCTAGAGGTGTATAAAATAAAAATATTACAGTAAAAACTAGTAGGTATAAAAAAAAACTTTTCAAAAAGTTGTAACGTTGACCACCAATATTTCCGTAACTAGAAGGTTCCCAGGTAGGGTGTAGAACAAAAAAATGATCGCAATGACGGGGAAAACAAGTGCCTTTCGGCTTCGTGAAGAGGTGTTTTACACCCTTTATAGGACGACACGACGTCGTCTATTACTTTTGAAAAACAACGATAAACTAATCACCATGACATAGTGGGAATGGGGCCTTAGCCTGTGTGATCCCACTGCTGGGCAAAGGCCTCCATGACTCCCAAAACTATCGATCTAGGGCTAATGGCGACCACTGGTCGTTGCTTCTGTTCAGTTCTAATACTACTAATGTATGCAGTTAGTAAACGATTAATTATTGTTTTCCTACTTATGCCTTCTTATACGTGACGACCCAAATGGCGCAGCGGTACTGAAGCTGCCTTACGTTCTTAGGGTCCCGGGTTCGATCCCGGTATGAGCAAATGTTTGTGTGATGAGCATGGACATATGTTTCCGAGTCATGGATAATAAGTATGTGTTTACAAACAAAAATTATACATGTAGTATATCAACTGAACTGTCTGGTGACCACGACACAAGACTTGCTTTGTGTGGCACTAGATGGTGCTGTGTGTAACATCCAGCAATATTTATTTATATTTGCTACCTATTAATTATTGTGCTATGCCTATTACTGTTTAAACCAAAATTGTTTTAAGACGAGAGCTAATCCCGCCGACAAACTGTTACGCAGTTTTGGTGGGTGCAAAATGTTTGGTCTTAACTTATTTATTTCAGTCCGCGCTCACCGGGACTCCACCCCAAACAACATAGTACAGAACCCGGGACTGACGATGGTCCCGCGAGGCGCCGGATGCGCCGACACGACTACTGGGACAACATGGAATATGAAAACTACGGGATTCCACTGTCTGAGATTAACGTCGGATGAAATCTGATCGTGTTTGTGAAATTGATAGGGATTTTCGTTTTCTAGTGTAAAATTGTGAGAGCATAGTGGTGTTGAACATTGAGCTTGCAGTCTAGAAAAAGTGACAATGTTATCTACATTTTTATAACATCATGCCTTGTAATGACGCCCCGAAGAATTAGCAGAGATGTACCGAACAAGTACCCACACTCAGATTTCGCCAGTTATGTTTAAGACCCATGTAATAGGGGGTGAGCTTATTGGCATCAAGCGAGCACAAATCCAGATTCCATGACCGCCGTTAGTAAGTCCATCATTATCATCTGCCTAACCTTTTCCCAACTATGTTGGAGTCGGCTTCCAGTTTAACCGGATACAGCTGAATACCAGTCATTTACATAGACCGACCTATCTGATCTCCACAACCTAGATAGTTCTGGGTAATAGGATACCCCTTGGTAAGACTGGTTGTCAGACTTTTTTGGTCCACTGACGACTGTCAAAAATCTACAAATGACAGCCGGGACTACTAGATTAACGTGCTTTCCGAGGCACGGAGAAAACTCGGTATGTATGTAACCCATCCACAGACCAACCTAGGCAAGCACGGCTTAACCTAAAGATCGACCCTATTATTGAGCCACGAGTTCCTCACTGCCGTAAGTCACTCTAAACTGAAAAATTCCTAATTTAAAAACCCAATAACACTGCGCGACCTACTAGTCCAAAGAGGCAGTTTTAGAAAAAAATGTTTCTTAAAAAATCTAAACACGACACGGAAACATTGGTTACGTTTATCTCTGTTTGGATTTCGGCACATCTAAGCCACAGATAAAATAAGCTTAACCTGAAAGAAACGACAATGTGACTTAATCCAAAGTAAAACATTCGACTTTAGATGTTCTGAAAACTCTGAGAGCTTTGTATACAGGGTGTAAACCACCTCATCACAAAGCAAGCATTCTATACATCAAACTAAGTACCTTTACGCAAAAATTGTTGCTGGGAAACAATTTTTTTAGAGGTTATAAATCATGTTTTGTGGTCGAACTCAATGTAACGCAATTAAAACATTGTGCTAATGGATGGATTGAATAGTATCTCATCTCCACAACCTAGATAGTACTGGGTAATACGATACCCCTTGGTAAGACTGGTGGTCAGACTTTTTTGGTCCACTGACGACTGTCAAAGATCTACAAATGACAGCCGGGACTACTAGATTAACGTGCTTTCCGAGGCACGGAGAAAACTCGGTATGTAAGGGTGGTCGCCCGTCCACAGACCAACCTAGGCAAGCACGGCTTAACCTAAAGATCGACCCTATTATTGAGCCACGAGTTCCTCACTGCCGTAAGTCACTCTAAACTGAAAAATTCCTAAACCCAATAACACTGTGCGACCTACTAGTCCAAAGAGGCAGTTTTAGAAAAAAATGTTTCTTAAAAAATTTAAACACGACACGGAAACATTGGTTACGTTTATCTCTGTTTGGATTTCGGCACACCTAAGCCACAGATAAAATAAGCTTAACCTGAAAGAAACGACATTGTGACTTAATCCAAAGTAAAACATTCGACTTTAGATGTTCTGAAAACTCTGAGAGCTTTGTATACAGGGTGTAAACCACCTCATCACAAAGTCGTTACCCAGCAATCTGTACATCAAACTAAGTAACTTTACGCAAAAATTGTTGCTGGGAAACTTTTTTTTTTTTTGAGGTTATAAATTTTGTGGTAGAACTCAATGTAACGCACTTAAAACATTTTGCTGATTGATGGATTGAATAGTACGGGGGCCGTGGAGGTGTTAAAAGTCAAAGTCTTACAAAAATAACTTTTATTTTAAAAAAAACTTGTCAAAAAGTTGCAAGTTTGACCCCTCATATCTCCGTAATGGTATGGTGTAGAACAATAAAATGATCGCAATGATGTGGAGAACAAGTGCCTTTCGGCTTCGTGAAGAGGTGTTTTACACCCCTTATATGAATTTTGGTTAAAGAAAGTAAAGAACTTTTGAGTTGTTGGTAGATTGACGCGGGCGTTTTTTATGTCGTGCAACGAAGTCGTTGAAGGTGGGGTGGGAGCAAGACAAAGCCAAAAACATGCCTAGTCTTCATAACATTGCACATATTGCACACATAGTCGTAATATTTTCTTTGTTGTGGTGATTTAATTAATCCGGTTATTAAGGTTGTATAAGAAATATTTTCTTGTGAAAATATTTCTTCTATCTCGGCTTATCTGTGTATTTATTTATTCTTGTCAGTATTGCTTTCTTACACAATACAATACTAATTACTTACATTTTCCGCCATATGCCTTACGCCACTCGTTTGTCCCTCGCCTCAGACAGCATCACCTGTCTGGCATAAATGCTGAAATGGACCTTCTTGGCTCAGCCGTGAGGCACACAGTTCATACTATGTATTTTTGTCCTTTTTTGTATCTTATTATTATTATTATTATTGTGTGAGTGCTTAATGTACTGACATCAAATAAACATTCCATCTTTCTTGTATACATTATTCAAGTATTTAAATATTCAGCCAACAAACAAATAAAAGTGGCAGTGTTTAAGCAGATTAACAATACACCAATCCGGTACATGAAAAAGCGTATTTGAATATTTTATAAAGTCAAAAATGGAAGTAGCATGGGCTGAAACTGAATATGAATGTGTTGCAAGCGTAGAAATTCAATTGCTACGCGTGCCCCGATTTACATTGAAATGACATTTATTGATATCTGCACCGGGTTATATTACCCGTTTTTCGTGCTAAAAGATTTGTATGCAATGCTTTTTTTGTGCGATTCTAATTTATTTTTGCAGCTTGGGTTGATTTTTCGTGGCTGGGTTGCGGTATTCAAGTTTCGAATCGCATTGAATATAAATGTAGATGAGAGGGACAAGAAGTTAAAAAAAACATGGATTGTTTGTGTGAGGAATGATATGAAGAGAAAAGGTGTAAATGTAAGTGATGACAGATATAGGAAAAAGAAAAAAACGTGTCATGCCAACCCCAAATACCATAACACAAGGTCTGGAAGATGATGGTTACAGTTTCTTAATGTTTCCCTATTAGATCCGAATCCAATAAATTGGTAAGGATATTCTTGATAGTTGTAGACGATTATGTGTACCTGAGAGAAACGGTCCAGTTATTTATTATTTATTTATTTATTTTATTTTATTTATAAATTACATTTGATACACTTAAATATATTATAAAGCACACAATTACACCTCTGGGTCTGTCTTAGCATGCCGTTTAAATTATAATCGAATCGATGTAATATTCCTTGAGCTTACGCTTTATGTTTCTACTATTCAATGAGTCTCTGATGTCTACAGGTATTTGGTTTAGTAAGTTGGGTTTTGCGAAAGAAGCGGTACGCCTGCCATAGAAGTTATTTTTGCGTGGTGTTAGGTCGGTCTAACTTCGAGATAGAGGTCGATCGTCGAAACCGACTCGACTGGACAGCGTTCTGGAAGTTGCGTTGTCTCGTCCAACTTATCACAGTGTCTCATAATGAAAGTCTATGACCAGTGTTTGTTGCCAGTGATAACATACGGAATCGAAACGTTGTCGCTCCCAATGGGCATCATCAGAAGGCTTAAAGTCACACAAAGGGCAATGGAGAGGGATATGCTCGGAGTTTTCTTGCGTGATCGAAATGAAGACATCCGCAAGTGAACCTAGGTTACCGACGTAGCCCGAAAAATTGCTAAACTTAAGTGGCAATGAGCAGGGCACATTGCTCGCAGACGGATGGGGCCGAAAAGTGCTGGAGTAGCGACCGCGAACCGGAAGACTTTGTGTTGGAAGGCCTCCCACTAGGTGGACAAATGTTCTGGTGAGGGCTGCGGGAATCCGCTGGTTGCGAATCGCGGTGGACCGGTCTTCTTATTATTTCTTCGTGTTTGGCGAGTTATTTGAAAGCCACTATCTATACTATACCAACGATGCCATTATCGGGTGGTGATACCCGATGATGACATTACTGCTGTACCTAAATAATTGTAATTTCATGTTTATATTATTACATATAGTTGAAGTCCTAAAATAAATAATCTATTATACCAGATATTATGTTAAATTTACCCATCTATTGCTTCACATAATCCTCAGTAGAATATATAACATAAAAGCAAAACAAGTTTTCTAGTAAATAATCAAAGAAAACGTATCTAAAGCCATTGCTTTGTGGGGGTGACAGCCACCGACTGTCTTTTAAATCCTTTGTGGAAAACTTTAAAGTCGCCGCAGCCGCGGGGAGCCGGGGACTCTCAACTGGGAATCGAACTCCAAACCTCGTGCAACCCACCTGTTAGAAAAGTGTAAGAAGTTTCTAGTTTTCGTGTTTTTTTGAATTTGTTAGTTGTAAAAGTAATTTGAATTCTTTATTCCTTAAGAGAGAAGCGTGAGGGTAGTTCGCGATGATCAAATTTTTTTCTTAAGTGGTTTGCGATTTGCAGGCCAATGATAGGTTGTATGAAGTTAAAAATAACTTTGGCGATTGTAAAACGTATGTAGTTACGGAATTCATCATCATCATTATCATCATCTCAGCCGAAAGACGTCCACTGCTGGACATAGGCCTCCCCCAAGTGTCGCCACATTGACCGGTCCCTTACTACTCGCATCCACCGGATTCCCGCAACCTTCACCAGGTCATCGGTCCACCTAGTGGGAGGTCTTCCAACGCATCGTCTTCCGGTTCGCGGTCGCCACTCCAGAACTTTTCAGTAGTCGAGAGTAGACGGGCTTTCAGAATTATAATCATCAAAATTATCAATACAACCCTCTAAGTTCATAATAATATAAGTCAAGGAATCATTTTTTCAGGGTTAAAGTAGTTCCTTGACTTATAATTATGAATATTGAACTTCTCGGGCTAATTTTGATCAACATATTACAACCGAAAACAGAAAGTTAAAAATACCTTAAAAAAATATTAACTAGTAGCTGACCCACGCAACTTCGTCTGCGTCACATAAGAGAAAAAAAACGATAGGAAAAAACCATCCCCGTTTTTGCAACATTTTTCATTCCGGCTCCGCTCCTAATGGTCGTAGCGTGATGTTATATAGCCTAAAGCCTTCCTCGATAAATGTACTATCCAACACAAAAATATTTTTTCAATTCGAACCAGTACTTCTTGAGATTAGCGCGTTCAACCAAACAAACAAACAAACAAACAAACTCTTCTGCTTTATAATATTAATAATATAAATAAAAATGTATTATGAAAAAACTAAATTATTAAATATTAGACAGCTATACATTTACTACACCTGCATTCTTATTTAAAACATAACTTCAAACTCAATACAAACTAACATACAACTAAAGAAAAAAACAATGTCACACAACCTGAGGAACAGATATAAAAACAAACTTGAAGTCATCAGCGTACGCACTAATTACGGTAGAAAGACCATATTGTTTGAAGGAGTTAACCTGTTCAATGGATTACCGGACGATATTAAGGCGGAGGTTTCTTGAAAACGGTCCAAAAGGTGGTTTTTAAAAGCAGTGTATCTCTAAAACTGTAAATAATTTCGACAAATAAAAAAAACTTTATATTTTGAAGTCCTTTTTGCATACACTGATGGAACTCAAAACATAATTTGACAAACTTTAATGCACCAAAAAAATCTTCAAAAATATCTCTTAATTTTCTTTCAAAGCAGTTTAGCCATTTATTGACAATGATAATTATTATTAAAAATATAACATAAAATTTCAAATGCTAAACTACATCGACTGATGGATTAATTATTATTAAATAGTTAAGTTCTAGTTTTAAATCGATCGAAAATACTCATTTTGCACTATTCGGCCCGCAGTGACTGAAGTAACAACCACTTTGTAGTGCAAGCTAATTAGAACTTTATTCTAACAGTATTTCAAACGAAGTTTGAACCACCACAAATAGAGTTGCTTATTTAGCTGATGTCGTCGCCTTAAAGAGTGCAATAACGTGAACATATTTAAAAATAAGCTGAAGGAATATGTATGTACATTGTAACTTCTAATACTCCGGAGAAAAACGTATTGTACTGTTTAATCATACTTATTACTTTGTATCTCATTATAAGCGGACTGTATGTTCTTCCTTTCTCGTCCGGTGAGAGAATTAGCGACAAATTTCAGGAACTTTGACTTACAATAGTTCAAAAACGATATGTTCAAATAGAACGTAATTCTGGATCGATTAAGGAGATGCTTATTCTTAGGTATAATATGGATTGGCGCTTGTTCTACCCGTCTCTGCGTTCATTATTGTTTTTTTGATGAGGATCGTAATAAGAAACCTTTTAGTTACGGATTTATTGGGAGTCCATTATAAAACATATGAATACGGGTATTTATCGCGAATTTACCTTTAATTTCGACCGGATTGCACCAGCCGTGGTCGCGGGGAGACTGAAGTATTGGAGGTACCGCGACAGCAAAGTGAAAGCGTTTATTCAACTGCCCTCACTCATCTTCATAAATGTTAATTAGGGCCGGTTCACACTAGGACAGCACACTACACTAACAGTGTCCGTATATTGAGGCGATTTCACTTGACGAGTACACTTAGTGATCACTGGATTCCACATATATTGGGAGTATCATGTTTTTTTTTTTAATACAAGCTTTTAAATACCTCATCCTTCAATGCCTCCATCAACATGTTACATTGAGTCCTACTGTAAAACGACTTTTCACCCCTATAAGAAAGTCCTTTGCCAGGAATATTTCTTGCGTAAAGTTACTTAGTTTGATGTACAGAATGCTTGGTCGGCTTCGAGGAGGGTCCGGCTTACATCCTATATGAAGGTTTGTCTTACAAGCGCTTTACTCAATGCTTGTAATGTTTTGCAAGTTTTTCGTGAATTCTAGAAAACAGAAACATAATATTCTGTGACATTCAACATTTATCATGCTACCCTCTAAGTGGCAACTTGACTAGATCTAAAACTGGCACATTTAGAGCATTCCCTAAGGATGTCATTACGTTCCCTTATAAGATTTCATCTATTTCTGAAGAAGATATTACTCGTTCAAAAATACTTTTAGTTTTCTCAAGAGATGAAGATGTATCTACTTGAGTTTCGGGTGGCTCTAAATATTAGATATCTTTTTTCATTTGAAACAACATTTTTAGCCTCCAAGTCAAAATGTCAGTGAAGGCAGAAAATAATTATGAAAATCTCCAGATGAAAAATAATCAACTCAAAATATCTACTTGTTATAATGAGCAGAAATCGAAACGTTTACCTACATGGCATTTAAATTAAATTGCGTCACTTGTTTACCCAAATGACGTTGTGGTTTCTAAAAAAGGGACAACGACCACTATGGTTTACTCGTAATGGCCCACTTTTAGGTCTAAGTGCGGAAACCAAAACCCTTAGCATAAAAATCACGAAGCAGTCAACCAAGCATTTTGTACATCACACTAATTAACTAAACGCAAAAAATATTACTGGGAAGCGGCTTTTGGGGTGGAAAAGCATTTTTTGTGGTAGAACCAAATGTAACTCAATCAAAACATTGTGCTGATGGATGAATTGAATAGTATGTGGGTCGTGGAGGTGTTTAAAAGTAAAAATCTTACATTTAATGTAAGATTTTGATACGATTTTCATAATTTGATAGACAGAATACGAGAAATGATTTATAGTTAGTGAAACGTTTCTCGTGAATTACTTTTTATCATCATCATCTACTGCTGAACATAGGCCCTTTCAATCACACGCCACTGAACTCGATTCTCAGCAACTCTCATCCAGTTGCTACCAGCCACCTTGCGACACTTTAACGATCCTGAGGGTGACCCACCTTACGTTTACCGATTCGTGGTCTTCCGGTTTAGACTTCAATGTAATATGTCGTTCATTTACTATAATAAAATGGTTACAATTTTCTGGTGTAATTATGAATAATAAATGCAACAATCGAGTAGGCCCAAAAAATTGTCTCCTTTATTTAGTCCGTTACTTAAAGAATTGGGAAATAATGGACACGTATTTTTTGTATTTGCAAATTAATGAATATTGACAAAGATAAAACGCATCAAAATTCGGGAGTTGCAAAATCAAAATCAAAATCAAAGCATTTATTTCAAGTAGGCCAGTTACAGGCACTTTTAAATTGTCGAAACAAAAATGAACATTTAAAGTAGCCACAGTCCCAGTCACAAGACATAAAAACTGTGAAAGTACTGTAGTTGCCCATTCTCTAGCATAGATCTCTATGGAGAAGAACGGGCAAGAAACTCCATGGACACTCTTTTAAATCAAAATATTGTTACAAAATCTTGGTTACATCATTCTTGTTGAGATGGTTTATTATGTGAGAACAATGTAGCAAGATGTGCACGATGTGTGATGATGTGTGTGTTGCGTTAACATGATTTCGTTTAATTATACCAGGGCGTGACGTATTGCGAATTTTAAAACCGTCGTATCATCGTCAGTGTTGGTTTACGTTACAACCGAAAAAATACTCGTCAAATATATTTTGATAACATAACTGACGGACGAATTAGATTTTTTTGTCGTCTTCTCTATTCGTTAATACATTTACTTTCATTTCTTCAAATATCTACCTGCAAACAAAAGATGGCTTGCCGAGCACGTCAACTTAAGTTTCCCTTGTTTGTCTTGGAAACATGTCGAAACGTGAGTCGACTTTCAAACCCTACGTGCAACTGGTAAAGTAAAGATTCCGACAACATTTTTCATTTTACTTTGTATTGGGGACTTTCCAATCTACGGCCGTGCCATTGTCTTGAGTCAATGGTTCGTAGACTCGTTTGATTAAAGTTTTTGGAATTTCCGTAGGAAATATTTTGATTAACGGCAATGTCAGCATGATTGACTTTAGCTGTGTCGAGAAAGTTTTCTTGGGCTTTTCTTAAGGACACAAGATGTGCGCCCGATGGAAATTCCTTGGGAAGTCCTCCGGCAAAAATGACGAATTTTCAACCCCTATTTAGCTCCTATAGGGGAGGAATTTTTGAAAAACTTCCCTTGGGTCATATTTGGTGTAAAAATAGGTGACTCTAATGCTATAAAGGGTGTAAAAATACTCATAACTAAGCCGAAAGGCACTTATTCTTCCCATCATTATGAACTTTTTTCTGTTCGATAGACCTTATCTGGGAACCTAAATTAAAATTAACAATTTATATACAACTGCCGTATCTGACCGTGGCATCACTTGGCCCTACCAGAATATCAGCGCAGTGACGTTTTTTTTAAATGTTACAGCACCATGCTGAGATAGGAGCCTTTTGGTCTTGTACAGGACAAATTCTGTTTTGTATTTTGTTTTGTTTTTTCTTATGATTTCTTTATTATTATTTTTTTTTTATTCTCTCATTATGTTTACTTTAAACTAGTGTTATAATGACAATTTTACCATTTTATTTTTTTATTTTTATTTATGTGTTGTCCTGTCGGGCTAATAAATGCTTTTTTTTATTTCTTTCAACTGTTACATCGGACCTACTAGAACATTCGAGAAAGCCAGTGATTACAGTGTGTGTACGTTAGAAGTTCGAGAGTATTCTATTATTATTAGTTTTAAAGTTAGGTAGGTACAAACTCGCGACCTATTTATACAAAGACATTAGAATTTCGACCGTACGCCTAGGGCATAAGGTTCATATTTGTTTGTTTTGTACAAGTAGGTAATGCCAACCTTGTAAGTAGGTCCCTCTATTTTTTGTATCTACCTGCTATTTTTTGTTAGTGTTTTTTTATGACCCTCTCGAATGTTCGTCGTTATTCTGGTGTGTCTGGTGTGTTGTATAAATAGAGCGCTCAGGGCCGCGACCGGCAGTCTTGTTTTAGCGACATAGCGAAGCGAATCGACGTGAACTTGAAGTGCGATATCTAAGCGAATAGTGATCAGTGGTGTATTTGTGATTAAGTTTAAGTTGTTTTGTGATCAATAAAGTTATTGTGTTGTTTAATCGGTAGTAATTAATTTATCTCATACCCAGCTCGTAACAAATTGGTGTCAGAAGTGAGAGATAAATTATGCCAATCCTACCAAAGGACGACACGGACGGGATCCGTACCAGAAGTCAGCGACAGCAGGATATGGACCAAAGGCGGTTTGGGGATTCTCCGACACAGACACCGGGTGGTGTCCAGCCTACGTCACAGCCAGTCGCTGGCCCATCCGGAGTTTCTCCAGCATCAGGGGCGCCAGACTTGTCAGCTTTAATGGCGCTGCTGCATGATCAAGCTCGCCGTCAAGAGGAGCAAGCTCGCCGTCAAGAGGAGCAAGCTCGCCGTCAAGAGGAGCAAGCTCGCCGTCAAGAGGAGCAGGCTCGCCAGTTACAGGAGCAATTGCAACGAGACAAAGAGGAGCAGGCTCGCCGTCAAGAGGAGCAGGCTCGCCAGTTACAGGAGCAATTGCAACGAGACAAAGAGGAGCAGGCTCGCCGTCAAGAGGAGCAGGCTCGCCGTCAAGAGGAGCAGGCTCGCCGGTTGGAAGAGCAGTTGCAGCAAGACAAAGAGGAACAAACCCGCCGCCAAGACGAGCAGATGATCCTCATAAAGGATCTTCATGCAACTTTCGGCAAGGACCTGAAAGTGATGAAAGATCAGGTCCACCAGCACGAGAATCGCATCTCGGAGGCCGAAGTTCAGATTGCTGGGGTAAAGAAGGCTTTGGGCGAACTGAAGACTGAAGGCGGGACTGTAGCTTCGGTGGTTGCTGCACCATCTTCGCGTGGTTTTAAAGTGCCTCCATTCGACGGCACATCTTCGTGGTCGGCTTACAAAATCCAGTTTGAGGCCGTCATGAAGGCGAATGGATGGACCAAACCACAAGCCATGACCGCGCTCACCTTGGGCCTCCGAGACCAGGCCCTAACTATTCTCGAGGCAATCGGCAAGGACGTTACCTACGAGCAGCTGCTGGAGGCGTTGGAGTCGAGATACGGCGACGCGCACCTGGAGCACGTATTCCGTGCCAAGTTGAAGGATCGTTTTCAACGAAGTGCCGAGAACCTACAGCAGTGGGCCCTGGAAGTTGAAAAACTCGTTCGGAAAGCCTACCAGTCTGCCCCTGCGCTGATTGATGGAAATCTGGTACAGGCCTTCGTTGATGGAATACGTGACTTAGAAGTTAGAGCTGCCGTGAGACTGGGGCATCATGAGACCTTGAAGGACGCCTTGGCCCATGCCTTAGAAGTAGAGGCAGTGAGGCAAGACCACCGAACGCACCGTGTCAGGGAGGTTGTTGCATCACCTGTACGCGACCGCCCACAAGGGTATAGTCCTAGGTGCTACACTTGTGGAGAAAGGGGTCATCTTCGGTCCAGCTGTCCTAAGCGCAGCACCCCGAGAGAAGATCAGCAGGGAAGAGTGGCTGAAGTGACTGCCCAGCCACAGCAGGGAAACGAGTAAATGCCAGGACTGTGGGGCGGGTGCTGGCTGGTATTAAAAGAGCCCCGAGAATCTTGATCTCGCAAGCACATGACGGGAACAGCCTGACCATCAAAGGCGAAGTCAATGGAACACCATGCAAACTGACGTTGGATACTGGAGCTTCTCACACGGTCGTCAATTCCAAACTAGCAAGTCGGTTTCTTGGGGACTACTTCAACAAACACGACCGTATACAGTTACTAACAGCTACTGGTCAGCACATTACCGTCCGAGGCAAGAAGGAGGTGGAGTTAAAATTGGGTGACAGATTTTACAAGCAGAATGTCATCGTGGCCGACATAGTGGACGATTGCATCTTGGGCTTGGACTTCATGCGGAAATATCGTTGTGAGATCGACGTTGATCAAGGAGTACT
This sequence comes from Xestia c-nigrum, assembly GCA_916618015.1. NCBI lineage: Eukaryota > Metazoa > Arthropoda > Insecta > Lepidoptera > Noctuidae > Xestia > Xestia c-nigrum. The sequence continues at coordinate 3,495,459 of OU745244.1, forward strand.
GAAATGTGGTTCGGAGGAAGTGTTCATGGAAGGTGCACCGTCAGGAAAAGTGTACTGCCTGAAGAAGATTGTTCTTCCCCGCAGATCAGAAACGATGGTGCCAATTAGTCTACCACAGAATTCTGGAAAGAAAGGTCGAAGTGTTCTAATAGAAAGGGTGAACAATGACTTCCCATGGAAGATGGCACGAACTCTGGTCAAGGCCACCAACATCTCAGCAGTACGCATACTGAATCCAAGTGACCAGGAGCAAGTGATTAAGAAGGGCACCTTGATCGGCACTTGCGAGGAAGTAGCCTGGATGCGGCAATTGCAAGATGTCCCTACCGGAAATGAAATTCGCAGTTCAAAATTTGACGTGTCAACGCTTTTGGAAAACTGCGATTTAACCAAAGGAGAAATGGAGAAGGCTAAGAAGATGTTACTTGAGTACGCCAACACTTTCTCTTCAGATGATGCTGACATAGGGAGAACTGGACTTGTTCAGCATCAGATTAATACAGGTAACGAGTTACCAATCCGTCAGCGACCAAGAAGACTGCCAGTTGCACGAGAAAAAGAGGTAGAAACCATGATTGAGGGAATGGTGAAGGACGGTGTTATAGAGCCTTCATCGAGTCCATGGTGTTCTCCTGTGGTTTTGGTAAAGAAAAAGGACGGCAGTATGCGCTTCTGTGTGGACTATCGACGACTGAACGACGTCACGAAAAAGGACAGCTACCCGCTGCCTAGGATCGATGACACACTGGACACGCTGACTGGTATGAAGTGGTTTACCACACTTGATCTGAAGAGTGGCTACTGGCAAGTAGAAATAGACCCCAAGGACAAGGAGAAAACTGCATTCTCAACAGGAAAAGGGCTATGGCAGTTTAAAGTTATGCCATTCGGTTTGTGCAACGCTCCTGCGACGTTTGAAAGGCTGATGGAGCAAGTACTCGCCGGATTGATTGGAGACGCATGTCTTGTCTATCTAGACGACATAATCATCGTGGGCCGTACATTTGAAGATCACCTTAAAAACCTCAACCGAGTGCTGTCGAAAATCCAAACAGCAAATCTCAAGTTAAGTCCGAAAAAGTGCTCGTTTTTCAGACAGCAAGTGAACTTCTTAGGACACATAGTTTCGGGGGAAGGTGTTCAAACAGACCCAGAAAAAGTAGTCGCCGTCAAGGACTGGCCAGTTCCGAAAGACAAGACACAGGTCAGAGCATTCCTGGGTTTGTGCTCCTACTATCGAAGGTTTGTCAAGAATTTTGCCGACATTGCAAAACCTCTGCACAAACTCACTGAGGAAAAGAGGCAATTCTGTTGGGACGAGGACTGCGACGTCGCATTTCAGGAATTAAAGAAACGTCTGTGCAACACACCTATTTTGGGATATCCTGACACTGAAAATGACTTCATAGTTGACACGGATGCCAGTAATACTGGAATTGGGGGCGTGCTGTCTCAACGGAAAGGAGACCGGGAGGTTGTAATAGCTTACTTCAGCAAGTCTTTATCTAAGCCAGAAAGAAATTACTGCGTTACAAGACGGGAGCTACTCGCTGTAGTAAAGACAGTGCAGCACTTCAGTAAATATTTGCTGGGACGTAAATTCCAATTACGAACTGACCATGCTGCACTGAAGTGGCTATTACAGTTCAAGAATCCAGAGGGGCAAGTGGCGAGATGGATAGAACTGCTCCAAGAGTTTGATTTCGTAACTGAACATCGCAGTGGGAGAACTCACGGTAACGCAGACGCCTTATCAAGAAGACCTTGTCCTGAAGACTGTAAGCACTGTGCCAGGCAAGAGACTAAGGAAGTAGTGCCCGTGAGGATGCTTAGAACGGATCTCAGCAATGAATGGAAAGAGACCCTACAGCAGGCTCAGCACAATGACTCGGATATCAAACCGATCTTCGAGTGGATCAAAGCTGGTGTTCCTAAACCCAAGTGGAGTGATGTGGCTGCGATGAGTTCCATCACGAAGAGTTATTGGGCGCAATGGAACAGCTTGGTGATCCAGGATGGAGTCTTGTGCCGTAAATGGGAAAACGCTAGAGGGGACAGTTGTCATCTACAAATGGTTGTCCCTAAAGCTAAGGTACCGGATGTTCTACGGCTCTACCACGATGGATGTTCTGGAGGACATATGGGGGTTAAAAGGACTCTCCTAAAAATTCGGGAACGCTTCTACTGGATCCACTGTCGAGATGATGTGGAGGATTGGTGCCGCAAATGTACCAGTTGTGCAGTCGTGAAAGGACCCCGTACACGCAGCAGAGGTGCATTAAAAGTGTACAACGTTGGAGCCCCTTGGGAGCGGATAGCACTAGACGTTGCGGGACCATTTCCAGTAAGTGAGAGCGGAAACAAGTACTTCCTGGTGGTCATGGATTATTTCACGAAGTGGCCGGAAGTCTTCGCCATTCCTAACCAAGAAGCAACAACTGTCGCAGATAAATTAGTCCAAGAAGTCTTCTGTCGTTTTGGAGTACCTTTAGAAATACACAGCGATCAAGGAAGAAATTTTGAATCGCAAGTATTTCAAGAGACTTGTCGATTGATGGGTACCTATAAAACCAGAACCACCTCTTACCACCCACAATCCGATGGAATGGTGGAACGATTCAACCAAACGTTGGAAAGATATCTGGCGAAAGTTGTGGAAAGCCGGCAAAGGGATTGGGACAAGCACATACAGCCGTTTCTTCTGTCTTACCGAAGTGCAGTCCACGAAAGTACGACTGTGACACCAGCCTTCGCGAACTTTGGAAGGGAATTACGGTTACCTGCTGATTTAATCACTGGAACTCCCCCTGATGCTCCATGTAGCGTAACAGATTACGCGAATGACTTGCGTAATAAGTTGAACGATGTTTATGAGCATATCCGACAGTCTGGCCAACAGATGTCTGAGAAGATGAAGACCCGTTATGACCGGAAAGCAAACGGTAGGGGTTTCGACGAGGGTTCACTGGTGTGGTTGCATAACCCAGTGCGGAGTAAGGGGAAGTCTCCGAAGTTACAAGCAAAATGGGATGGACCATACCGAGTCGTGACTAGGATCAACGATGTCACCTACCGAATACAGAAGGGTCCACGAGGTGCGCCTAAAATTGTGCATGTAGACCGGTTGGCGCGATACTACGGGACTAATGATGCTCGGGACGAGCATGTCTAAGGAGGGGGCAGTGTTACATCGGACCTACTAGAACATTCGAGAAAGCCAGTGATTACAGTGTGTGTACGTTAGAAGTTCGAGAGTATTCTATTATTATTAGTTTTAAAGTTAGGTAGGTACAAACTCGCGACCTATTTATACAAAGACATTAGAATTTCGACCGTACGCCTAGGGCATAAGGTTCATATTTGTTTGTTTTGTACAAGTAGGTAATGCCAACCTTGTAAGTAGGTCCCTCTATTTTTTGTATCTACCTGCTATTTTTTGTTAGTGTTTTTTTATGACCCTCTCGAATGTTCGTCGTTATTCTGGTGTGTCTGGTGTGTTGTATAAATAGAGCGCTCAGGGCCGCGACCGGCAGTCTTGTTTTAGCGACATAGCGAAGCGAATCGACGTGAACTTGAAGTGCGATATCTAAGCGAATAGTGATCAGTGGTGTATTTGTGATTAAGTTTAAGTTGTTTTGTGATCAATAAAGTTATTGTGTTGTTTAATCGGTAGTAATTAATTTATCTCATACCCAGCTCGTAACACAACTATTGAAAACTAAACATAGATAGATGAAAAATTAAAAAAGAACGAAAGGTCCTGAACGAGGCCAAGAGGCCCTATCTCAGCATGGTGCTGTAACATTAAAAAACGTCACAGCGCTGGTAATCTGATCGGGCCCAAAGTGAAAGTGATGCCACGGTCAGATACGGATGAGATTAAAATAATGAATAAAAAAAAATGTAGACGAATAAACAATACATATAATAATTGTGTAAAGTACAATAAAATACGGTTAAAATAACAATTACAAAACCCGTTTGTAATGTTAAACTTTACTTTAAACACCTTCACGACTCCCACACAATTCAATTATTTGATTTTTGGCCGCTTAAGGAATGTATGTTTATATTTACGTACTATGTTCCTTCGTTATTATGGCCCAGGTATTTTATTGAAGACAATACAAGCTGAATAAACCATCGAAGAATACCTATTATTTTATACCGCGACGACGAACTAATTTAGTTTCTGCTGACAAATTGGCATTGGTCCAGCCATTGAACAAGAAACAAATGGATATCGAGACGTTTGGCCACATAAATTGAATCGGATATTTATGACAGATCGTGATATTGTTGGACTTATTTAAGTTTATTATTAATTGTATATCATTTTGTTTGGTGATTGGTTTAATCGGGGATGGAATAATAAAAACATATGGTACTAGAACACCCTTTCGAAATCACTCGAGCTCGTGGCTAAATAATATCAGACACTCGGGTCGATCTTTAGGTGGTCCATGCTTGCCTAGGTTGGCCTGTGGATGGGTGACCACAATTACATACCGAGTTTCCTCCGTGCCTCGGAAAGCACGTTAATCCGTTGGTACTGGCTGTCATTTGTCCATCTTTGACAGTCGTTACAGGTAGTCAGTGGCCCCATAAGTCTGACACCAGTCTCACCGAGTGGTATCGTATTTTCCAGTATTAACTGGGTTGTGGAGGTCAGATAGGCAGTCGCGCCATGAAAAATACTGGTATTCAGTTGCATCTGGTTAGACTGGAAGCCGACCCCAACATAGTTGGGAAAACGCTAGGCAGACGATGATCAAAACTACATTTTGCGCTATCTGGGCTGCAGCGACTAACGAAACAACCACTTTGTAGTGCAAGCTGATTAGAACTTTATTCTAACAGCAATTCAAACGAAGTTTGAACCACCACATATAGAGTTGCTAATTTTGTTCGTCTAATCGCCTTAAAAGTCAAACGGTCACACCACACATAAAGTTTTGAACAAAAACAAAAGAATTTAACTGTAAGAGATAGGTCCAACATTAACCGAATACCCATTCACTGTTAATTGAGGGCGACACATTAACAAAGTAGATAAGCAAGACGTAGACACCTAAACTAGAATCGACATAATTCTTCGACATTTCCGCTTACCAAACATTAACAAACCGCCACTTAACAATAATTGTGTTAGCCATTTGAACAAAAACGTTTGGATTATGAAAACAGTCCCTGAAGGACAATTAGCATCAGCCTTATATACCGTTATTTATTAATTTAAAGTAATTACAACTGCCGCAGAGCACTTTAGTTAATTAAGTTCATGGCATCGCCTTCCGTTTGGATGTAAACATCTACGTCACTACCTGGATTGTGTTAATGATTACTATATAAAGCCATGGGCGAGTAAATAAGCTAGTCAGTATTGGCTTGTCTTATCTTTTTGTAAGCTAACTTTGTTTTACAATATGTAGTGATAGTGATAACTAAGTAATACATCCAACTGCTTCGTTGGTCTTGTGGTCGCAAACACGACTGTTGAGCAAGAGGTCCTGAGATAGATTTCCGGGTCGGGAAAAGTGGCTTAGGTTTTTCCATCAAGAATTTCTCAGTGGCAATCACGGAGTCTAGATCTATACCCGGTTCTGTCTCTAGCTCCATATTATGTATATGATACTTTAATATAACTGGCGAAATGTAGGTGTACTATTTAGTCGGATGGGAAATTGTCAAATGACCCCTCCCAACTCTGGGCGGAGCAGGAGGGAGTGTGACTTTTATTGACTAAAAACCATCCTTGTTTCTTCCTCGCCCCTTATGTTCTGGGGCCGCGGGATCTCTTTCAAACAGTCCCGCAGTCCCGGACTATTAGTACACCTCTATTTATGTTTTCAGGGATTACAAACATGAGGTTTTTATGTTATTATCATCATCCCGACCAAAACTCACCCACTGCCTATAGGCCTCTCTTTTGTTGTGCCAATCTCCACTGTCCTGTGCCATTCTCATCCAGGTTTTTCCCCCGATGGCTACAATGTCGTCTGCCCATTTCGCCGCTGGACGACCCACGTTCCTTTTGCCAGCTCTTGTACGCCATTCAGTGACAGCCTTGGTCCACCTGTAATCACTGCGTCTTGTTAGGTGTCCTGCCCAATTCTATTTGAGTTCCGTAACGCGATTTCCAATATCAAAAACTTTTGTGCGTTTTCGGATTTCGACGTTAAGAACTGGATCTATCAGCTCTATGCCAACCTGTGCAACTCTCAGTCTGAACATAGCCTCCTGCGTGAGCGTCCATGTTTCAGCACCGTACATCATTGTGGACAGGACACAAAAAAAACTGAATAAGCAACATAATCACCAACCTATTTCCCTGCCATCACGCAAATTCCATTCCAAAAACAGAAGTCCAAATGAAACTAACATAACGAAACTAACCAGAATAATCCACTACCCATCTAGCGAACCTCAAAACAAAGTTAGTTCCGACAAAGTTAATTTTTGCGCCAGTTGTTAATAAAATGCGATACAACTCGCAGACAGTGTAATTGCCACCATTAAAAGCTGCCACTGGCGCCCTCTGTACCGACTAAGAATTGCGCTGTACGGCGTAAACTGACACGATTCGGGATATTATCATTTTCTTTGTACCAATAATAATAATTTTATTCAATTTAGTTTCAGAATATTTAAACACTTTTTGGGTGAACAAAAATCATCAAACTCGCGTGACCGTCACCAAATGCTTCGTAACACTCGTAGCCGCTACGGCGCAGCACTACTTAGGCGTGCTCGGGGCACGACCCGTAGCAGATATAGATTACTTCGTTTTCCCTTTTATCCCCAAAGACTGTCCCGCATTTTTGTAATCTGGCGGACCACACAAGACTCATTCAAAGACTAAAGCTCTGTCGAGAAAGTGTCCTTATCAACTCATTTGTGTCACTTGCGAAACCATCTGGATATGAGTTGCCATGAATGACCTGGAAGTCTTTGAATAGACTCCAGACATAGGTAAGCCGAGGCAAAGCGTACCTGATCAGGTGGAGATCCCTGGAGTGTAAATGTGTTGTCCCACAAACGATGGATCACTTGATATCATGTCCTGTACGTCCTGTTGCTTGCAATTCACAAGTGCTGATGGAGACTACTGAAAATGCCTTACTCATTGCCAAATTTTGGTGTGACTCAATTCAAATTGTCATGGATACGGGTAAGAAAAACGTGGCTAGTAGCCTCCAAAAGATAGTTGAATTATAACACAACAGAAAGTTATAGCTTGTAAACAAAAACCAAAACTAAAGCCTTGATACCTTTAAAGTTGAAATTGTTACAAATTATATTTGTTGCCTCAAAGGAGGTCATTTGGAAGCAGTTGTAATATTTTTGTATATGTTTGTAACATACACATGTCATACATACATTTCCAGTTCCTGAAAACAAAGGCGTACAATGGCTGTGGTGGTGGAACTAATGGCACTAATTTCACTTTACCATTTGATTATTTTTTTGTATTTCAATGCCTAACAATATAGGCAAACTGAGTTCATAGGTTGAATTCAAAGATTTGCATCTATACAATTTTATAATTGTTTCAAAGACGTATTTTATTATTTATCGATAAAACTTCCCTCACATTTCCCGACACTCACCCCGCTACGTTCTACACCCCCGTGTGTGTAGAGGGTAGTTACATGCACTGGCGTCGCTCAATATCTGTTATTCTCGGTGTAACACTACCGCCGCTACAGTACGCTCCGCCACTGCGAAATGGTGTTAAAGATGCAATGATGCGAAAACTCCCTTTTAAGTGTTTTTTTCTTTTAGTGAATAGATTTTTATCGCTGGAAAAGGATTTATTTCATACAAGCTTTGGCCCGCGGCTTAGCTCGCGTTAATTTAGAGTTTGACAATAAATTCGGGTTGTACTCAGCTTGCAATAATATTATTCAAACATGATTCGGAAGACACGTGGCGACATCTATGAGCTTAAGAACTTTATTGTTGTTTTCTTCAGGAACAATACCGTTTTTCGAGAATTAAATTATACAATTTCCGTTTCTGTACACTTGATGTATGCAAAATTTCAGAATGATCGGTTCAGTAGCTAGTTAAAAGATAACAAACAAACTTATTTTCCCAATTAAATTACAATCATCATCATCAACAGCCTATAATGTTCCCACTGCTGGGACACGGCCTCCTCTCAATGAGAGGGAATGTAATATAATCTACCACGCGGGCCCAGTGCGGATTGGTAGATGTCACATGTCTTCGAATTTTTGGTTCTAGGACATGCCGGTTTCCTCACGATGTTTTCCTTCACCGTTTTGAGAGCAGCGGTGATGAAATAAATTACACAAAGTAATGCGCCTGTCTGGGTTCGAACCCACGACTTACTGTAAAACTTACTACTTACTGACTTACTGTCCAATTACAATATTAAGTTAATATCTCTTCGTATCGAACCAAAACAACTAAACCACGTATTGGTTTTCACTACAAAAAATGTTGAGACAAGACAAGTGTTCAAGACTTGAACAGGATTCTTATCGACTATAGTTAGGGAGTTAGGTTGAACATGAAGCCGTTAAATAAATAGTAAAATAAAAACTATTTATTCCAGATTCACGGAATCCATAGAATGTTAGTACAATAAGAAAAAACTTAAACAACTAGTGTTAGTAACTAAAATCGTTACAGGTAGTCAGTGTCCGAAAAAGTCTGACACCAGTCTTAACAAGTGGTATGGTATTTACCAGTAGTATTAACTGGGTTATGGAGGTCAGGTGGCAGTCGTTCCATGTAAAATACTGGTATTCAGCTGCATCCGGTTAGACTGGAAGCCGACCCCATCATATAGTTGGGAAAAGGCTAGGCAGATAATGTTAAAAACTAAAATGAATGAATACAAAAAGACAAAACAATTATTTTATCACGTGGCTCCTGACCCAGTGTTGGACGTACCGAATGTCCAACCTATCCGCTATAACGTCCAGGATGCTGTTGGTGCTGGCGCGCAGCATAATACTCGTATTAAGTCATAGGTCACGAGTTGGAACCCTCTTGCCAATTAACTATCGTTATTACTTTAAATAAATCAAAAACCCATTCGAATAAATTGATAAATTATTCCAAACCGTAGTACCACACTAAATTGTAAATTCATTCGAATAAATTATTCTAAGAAAATCAAACCGTGTTCCGTTGGTATTCGGTGAGACCATTACAACGGCTATAGACCTCAAAGTGTGTTCGTTTCGTCGAATACGACTGTAACGGCCACAAAATGTTAATTAAATGTACCGTACTCAGAATTATCGGGCCCACAGATATCTCTACAAGGTAGTGGGGAGTAGAAGGGTTTGTACGAAAGTTAGGTTTCGATGTTCTCACACTTGCGCTGAACGAAGTCATTTCATCGACGACCCGAATAGTGCAGTGGTGGTGAGGCTGCCTCACGTTCTTAGGGTCCCGGGTTCGAATCCCAGTAGGAGCAAATGTTTATGTGATGAGCATGGGCATTTTGTTTCCGAGTCATGGATTTTTATATGTGTCATAAGTATGTATTTACAAACAAAAAGTATAAATGTAATATATCAACTGTCTGGTGACCATGATAAAAGCCTTGATTAGTGTGACACTAGATGGCGCTGTGTGTAATGTCCACCGATATATAAGTTTAGTTAAGTTTTATTTGCTGATGTTATGAAAAAAAAACTGAAGATTCCACAGTCTTCATTTTTGTTTTAACCTACAAGTAACAAATTGAATTAGAAAAAAAAAGATACTGAATATCTGAAGAAGTAAGTTTTAGTATGCGACCTCTATACCCTCGTTTAGCCCTCTATGGTCGAGCCTAACAGTACAAATTAGCGCCGAATGGACATAAACTTCTGTTATTATTGCGTTTATTGCCACCCATCCTTAATTACGTCTAGTCTGACCCATATATCAAGAGTCCACTGTGGAATGTCGCACAACTAAGGTTAATATTGCCATACTTGGGGAAATTGGTTCAGTGTTTGTCGTAGGCTTTTATTTTACTTACATAAGTCGGTATGTTAGGACGAGCTCGTGGATAGATAATGACAGCCGCTTTGGTCTATCTTTAACTAGGTGCTAACCTAGGTGGGCCTGTGGATGAGTGATCACGCATTACAGCCCTTTCCCAGCTATGTTGGTGCCGGCTTCCAGTCTAACCGAATGCAGCTGAATACCAGTATTTTACGTGGAGCGACTGTCTATCTGCCTCCATAACCCAGTTATTACTGGGTAATACAATAGCCCTTGGTAAGAAGGTAAGGTAGAACTTTTTTTACACCCTTCATACTATGCCAGTCCCACGGCTGACATCCAGGCCTCTCTGGGAAACAGTGGGCCACACTACACCGCACGTACCACTTAAATCCACTATATCCAACACTACTCACCGGTTCCATTGTAATCCCTGCTGATCAATGAACCAAAATACCGCTACTCGGCGGTTTGTGGTAGAAACACAATGAATAGCGAATCTACTCAATTTGCCTTATTATCCTACAATGGAAACTATTTGGAGGATTTCACTTTAGTTGGCTGACAAAGCCTCCAGAGATGCATTGAATTGTTGCTCATGAATGACGTGCACACATAATCGGCATAATATTATGAATTATGATGTAATAGACTAGACAAAGTGGCAGACTAAAGCATAGGTACGCTTCAGGCCTGAATTCTAGTTGCGCGTACGGTCGGTTGACGTCAGCGAGAACAAAATATGGCTGTCGGTCGCCGCTGACGTCAGCCTCGCAATAGAGTGCTATTTAGACCACAATGTATGCTCATACGCGACCGACCATACGCAACCTACCCGAATTCCGGAATCAGGCTACCACTTTGTCTTATAGTCTTATAGGATGAATTTTTGAAGTGATTATTTCCCAGAAGTTGATTCTTATCAGCGACACTATCGAATGGTGTGGTTATACAGTTTGTTTTTCTTTCAGAAATCAATAGTTTTTATTCCTGGCTCGGAATCAAAATGAAGTAGTTTTATTTTTCATCAAAATCGGCCTAGACCCTTTTTTGAGTATTTTTCGCTATTCCTTATTTTTTTGGATTTGGCCATACACTTTAGACTTGATAAATTCACCCTGTATACTGTCTAGTTCACCCAGATTTTACAGTTACGTAATTTCGAAATCTGGGTGAAATAGATTTATTGTAGGTCTGTGGTATATAAAGGGTGTAAAACACCTCTTCACGAAGCCCAAAGGCACTTGTTCTCCCCATCATTGCGATATTTTTTTTGTTCTACACCATACCTGGGAACTTTCTAGTTACGGAGATATGGGGGGTCAAAGTTACAACTTTTTGACCACTTTTTTAACACATTTTTTTTATAAAATTTTGTCGTGTTGGTGATAAAAATCACCTCCACGACCCCCCTATTCACCCCTACTATTCAATCCATCCATCAGCATAATGTTTTAAGTGCGTTACATTGAGTTTTACCACAAAACATGATTTATAACCTCAAAACAAAAAAGTTGTTTCCCAGCAATATTTTTTGCGTAAAGTTACTTATTTTGATGTACAGAATGCTTGGTTAACGGCTTTGTGATGAGGTGGTTTACCTGTATAGCATGTAAAAAACTGCCTCATTGATGTTGTTGTCGCAAGCGCTGTGCTAAGACTGAGTATCTGAGGTGGTTTAGCAGGTTAGATAATTATCTGTTATTAGGTTTTTCTGTTCGGAACATCTCAGGAGCCTCCTGGAGTCAGGATTTGTGCCGTTGTGCTGATGTTAGTAAGCTGCTCTCCAAAGACAACTTATGATGTGGTTGCACATAGATTAAGCTCTGCCTAACCTTTCGTGGATAACATTTACAGGCGTAAAACCAAAAAAAAAAAATATAACTTATCAATTCTACTAGGTATTTTCCTATAATCCCTTAACGATAGTATCTATTTACACCTAACTCAACTATAAAAACTACCACGCCAAGATTTATAAGGAAGCAAAACTTTGATTATTTTTACAAATTATCATCTGCCTTTTTCCCAACTATGTTGAAGTCAGCTTCCAGTCTGACCGAATACAGTTGAATACTAGTATGTTACATGGCGACAGGTTGTCTTTTTAAATAAATAAATAATGAATTTTGCTGGACAATTACACACAGCGCCATCTAGTGCCACACTAAGCAAGGCTTGTGTCTTGGACACCAGATAGTTGATATACTACTTATTATATACTTCTTTGTTTGTAAATACATAATTATTGTACAAATAAACATCCATGACTCGGAAACAAATGTCCACGCTCATCACACAAACATTTGCTCCTACCGGGATTCGAACCCAGAACCCTATGAACGTAAGGCAGCCTCACTACCACTACGCCATTCGAGTCAAATAAACTAGCTTAATGGTCTGATCAAAATATATTGTGGGATCGCTCGAAAATGCTATATTCGTTCCTAATGGACTGTCCGTGTCTGTCAGATTTTTTTGTCTGTAGACTGACATTGCTAGACAGACTGAATTTAAAATAATGCCATAGCACTAACACAGTAGAAATAAAAACAACAAGAAATGTTTAGTATCCATGCAAATGTGTATAGATCGTAAACCTTTTTGAATGAAGTCTGTTGTACGGAATAATTTACGATTGCAACTGCTTTTTGATGATTTTATAAGAAAATATTCCAAATGTGTTCTGATTCGGCGTCTCAAGAAACTCAAAATTACCGTAATATTTATTTAGCTTGGTTGGGGTCGTCTTTCTAACCTTTACCACTTTTAAAAGTAGCTTGTTTTACTGTAATGGAGCGACCTCCAAAACCTAGTACGGTAACAGTAATTGGTATGACTGATGTTTATTTAGACCTTCGTTCTTTTGGCTAATGACTGTCAAAAATCTGTGAAAGACAGCCGAGATCATAGAATACCTCAGCATAGAATGGACAGACACCCATCCACAGGCTGTTTATTATGGTTTAGCCTCTTTTTCTTCTCGAATTGATCACTGATACCTGTACGTAGCAACATGGACATTTTTTTCGTTTGCCTCATTGAAGCCCTGGAGGGTGTAATGAGTTGTGCACTATGGGCTGAAGGGAAACGAAACGCCAACCCATACTTTATGCTGAATAAATATCATTTATCATTTATAATTTATAATTTATCATTTATCATTTATCATTTATCATTTATCATTTATCATTTATCATTTATCATTTATCATTTATCATTTATCATTTATCATTTATCATTTATCATTTATCATTTATCATTTATCATTTATCATTTATCATTTATCATTTATCATTTATCATTTATCATTTATCATTTATCATTTATCATTTATCATTTATCATTTATCATTTATCATTTATCATTTATCATTTATCATTTATCATTTATCATTTATCATTTATCATTTATCATTTATCGTTTATCATTTATCATTTATCGTTTATCATTTATCATTATCATTTATGGGTTGGCGCTTCGTTTCACACTTGCGTTGTGTCCGAGAAGTGTCGATTATTAATTTTGCCCCAATTTGGCTAGAATGCATTAAAAAAGCTTTTACATAAAACTAGGTCAGCTTAACATAAAAATATCGTAACGGCATCCAACAAGCTTGCTTATCTCAACTCCATTTTAACAAAAGTTTCAAGCAAAACTTGCTAACCACAACTTAAAAAAGGATTTCCTTCGACCATAATAGAAAACTTTAAGCAACTTAAAGCTGAACCGTAACAATGGAAACTTATGTTTTATAAATGTTTAAAGTCGGGTAAAGTTTAACGAAATATGTTAATTCACTTGACAAAAGTGGCGACCGAGGGTTTTGAAAGCCGATTTGTATGTGAATTTATTATTGTAATAATATACTGGCCGTTTTGTTCTCATTTTGTTGAAAAAAATATTTTCTTAAAATTCAAAGACTCCCCAAAATCTCCAACTATAAACTTTATTAAGGGTGGTAACGCCGGGGATGACACCCTTTTTTAACTCTCGACGCTAAAACGATGGGGTGTTATAAGGTTGACGTGTCTATGTATGTCTGTGGCATCGTAGCTCCCGAACGGATTAACCGATTTTGATTTGGGTTTTTTTTGTTTGAAAGGTGAATTAGTCGGAAGTGTCCTTAGCTTTGTTTGATAAAATCAGTTCAAAATGGCCGCCGCTACAAAATGGGGGATAACATATTTATTCTACAACTCCCTCAATATGGTTATCAAATGAAAGGGCTTGACTAGTGGAATACTATACGCTATAATAAATTTCAAATCCAATATGGCCGCCACCACAAAAATATGGTGGATTAATTTTTTTTCACAACTCCCTCAATATGGTTATCAAATGAAAGGGCTTGACTAGTGGAATACTATACGCTATAATAAATTTCAAATCCAATATGGCCGCCACCACAAAAATATGGTGGATTAATTTTTTTTCACAACTCCCTCAATATGGGTTTTCAAATGAAAGGGCTTGTGAAATTATGACCCACACGTGTGTCGGGGATTTTTTTTAAATTTTTAATTGAACGTAACTTGTAATTTATTTTTTCGGGTGGGAAATCGTCAAATGACTCCTACCGCTCTGGGCGAAGCGGAAGCGAGTGTCAGATTTTTACTGACTAAAACCTGACCATGTGCCTTCTTAGCCCTTTGTATTCCAGAGCCACGGTATCTCTTTCGAACAGCCCCGCAGCCCCGAGGATGACATCCTTGAAGGGCAAACACTGACCTTATGATGATTTTTAGAAAAATCAGGTACTTGCAATCTGAGTACTTGAATGGTCAGATGCATGAACGTGGACCAGGCGCAAAGAGTATTTTGTGTTCTGTAGTTTTTGTCTGTGTGTTGTGTTCCCTATGTAACATATTTATGGGTTTTTTTTGTTAAAAATCTTCAGTAAAGGGTATAAAAAACGTCTTAACGAAGCCGAAAGGCACGGGGAGAAGACACCGTCATTGCAATCATTTTTTCTTTCTACACCATACCTGGGAACCTTCTAGTTACGGAGACATTGGGGGTTAAAGGTCAAGTATTTTTTAAATACAAGTTTTTTACTTTAAACACCTCTACGTCCCCCGTACTGACCAAACCATCCATCAGCACAATGTTTTGAGTGCGTTACATTCAGTTCTACCACAAAACATATTTCACCCCAAAAAAAGTCATTTCGCAGCAATTATTTTAGGGTAAAAGTTACTTAGTTTGATGTACAGAATGCTTGGTTGACGGCTTCGTAATGAGTCTGCTTGCACCCTTTTTTTTGGGTTGGGACATCATCAAATGACTTCTCCCACTCTGGGCGGAGCGGGAGGGAGTGTCAGACTCTTAATGAGTAAAACCCATCCATGTTCCTTCCTCGCCCTTTATGTTCCGGGGCCGCGGTATCTCTTTCGAACAGGCCCGCAACCCCGGCAGGGTCTGCTTGCACCCTGGATACTCGTCTGCACATTAGCTCCTCAATAAGTGCACTACGTAAGGTCAACTTTTGTGAGCGTACTGCGCCTCACCATTGTTGAATGCACGCAAGTGTGACAAACTGAAGGTTCAACGATACCGATTGGTGAACGATTGAGTATTAAGGCGGAGGTTTCTTGAAAACAGTCCAAAAGGCGGTTTTTAAAAGCAGTGTATCTCTAAAACTGTAAATAATTTCGATAGATAAAAAAAACTTTATATTTTGAAGTCCTTTTTGCATACACTGATGGAACTCAAAACATAATTTGACAAACTTTAATGCACCAAAAAAATCTTCAAACATACCTCTTAATTTTCTTTCAAAGCAGTTTAGCCAAATAATTAACAAAATTAATTAATTAATTTATTTACTAATAATTAATTTGCGCAATGATAATTATATTTAAAAATATAACATAAAAAAACAACACAGCGTGTGTACATAAATAAATAAATAAATAAATAAATAAATAAAATTTCAAATGCTAAACTACATCTACTGATGGATTATTTATTACTAGCTGACCCGCGCAACTTCGTCTGCGCAAGACGAACCAACAGGTCTTAAAATTAGCGCGTTCAACCAACCTAACAAACAAACTCTGCAGCTTTATAATATTAGTCTGTACTAATATTAAAAAATAAATTGTTACTGACTTCAATCTGTATTGAAGTCAGTAACAATTTATTTTTTCTCGAATAGGTTTACATTAAAAGCCAAAATATTCAACTTATGTTTTTCCAAATAAGGACTCTTCCCTCGACAGCCTTACGTTTCTATCCTTGGACACTCGACAATATAATACTCCAGCTAGGTCGAAAGTTCTCATCAAGTGATCTCTCGCATCTGCCTTCCTTCTCCAAAGTCAGACCTTCAATGGTAGTCATACTCCAGAGAGGTCAACACAATACGATGTAGATGCTGTAAACTCTTGAAAACCTATTGCAAATTCTTTTCGTCTCCAAGCCTCCATCATGAGACCTTCGATGACAGTCATATTCTAGCAATTTCTAAAGTTCTCATCAAGGTGCATTAAGTGAGCCCAATGACGATTTAGCTGCTGTTAACTGTTGAGGATCTCTTGCTACCTTCAGTCTCCATTGTTAGACCATCGATGACAGTCATGCTCCAGCTAGGTTTAAAGTTCTTATCAAGATGCACGAAATGAGCCTTAAACACGATAGAGCAGATTTGAAGAGTTGCGGACCACTTGTGACTGCCTTTCGTCTCCATCGTCAGACCTCCGATAATACTCATACTCTAGCTAGGTCTAAAGTTTATATCAAGGTGCATGAAATGTGCCGACACAAGATATAGCTGCTGTAACTGATCACAGTCAAACTTCAGACAGGTCTAAAGTTGTCAAAAAGGTTTATGAAATAAGCCCCAAAACGATCTTCTTCTTTATCGCGTGGTTAGTGCCTAACCTGTTGTCAGAGTTTTATGCCATCCAAGGTCCACTGTCTTGGCTTTACATGCCGTCGAGAAATAACTCTCAGGCATGCTGTGGTTTTCTCACGATGTCTTTCTTCACCGAACCAAGCGATCTTTCCTTCCTTATCGTGTTGTTGCCTAACCTGGTGTAAGAGTTTTTATGCTGCCCATGGGCCTCTGACTTGGCTTAACATGCCAAATGTCTCTCAGGCATGTTGGTTTCTTCACGATGTTTCAGCAAGCGATGATTATACAATTCGCACATGAATTCGAACACAACTATTTTCAATAAAAAATGGGATAAACTTAGCTAAACACGCTTTTCATTAAAAATAATCATGAAAATCGGACGTCTCTGGAAAAAGTTATGCGTCATCATCATCATCATTCATAGTCCGACTTCACCGACTGCTGGGTACAGGCCTCTTTTTGTTTGTGCCAAGCTCCACGCTCTTGTGCCCGTCTCATCCAGGATATTCCCGCAATGGCAACAATATCGTCTGCTTATCTCACCGCTAGACAACCAAAACTTCTGTTTGGATTTCTAGAATGCCACTTGGTCACAGCTTTACTCCACCTGACATCACCGCGCCTTGCTAGGTGTCCTACCCTACTCCATTTGAATTATCATCATTCATCATTATTTCAGCCGAAAGACGTCCACTGCTGGACATAGGCCTATCAAGTGTCGCCACATTGACCGGTCTCGTGCGACTTCATCATTCGGTTATTTGAGTATTGCTCAGGCATAATATAGGTATCTACATAAAGAAAAACAGGCGTTGAATTGAGAACTGCTTCCAAAAAACCAAACTTGAGACAAACGTGATTCAGAAAATGGAGTCAAATGAACAACGCCATTTATAGAGAACATTTGCAAAACATATGGAAAGCGGTCGAACAGACACTCTACTGGCTTTGTTATAGATTTTTAAAGCAGGGTGATGTTGACTATTCTCTTCTCCTCTACATTGTGATTTTTATTCATTAGTACCATTTTGGTTTCATAGATGTCATTGTCCTTAGATCATGATAATAAGTTCTCCTTAAAAACTTTAAAGTCATATATCTTTTGATGGAGAGCACCGATTGCAAAGAAACAAAAATCAAAACTTTCTCTAAGTTATGCACAATAATAATTTGTGCATTAAATCAAACCACATTGATTTTATAATTTACACGTAAAAGAGCTACGTTGAGACACACAGACACAGACGAAAATTTAAGAAATAGTAGAAAGAGGGTTCAGTGTGAGATCCTTTAACAGTTTAAGCGCTTTTTTTACAGATTTATTATTTGAAATAAATGATTCCCAAACTGTCGTTTAAGTGTTAAAAAAAATATGTATAAAACAATGATTTGGAAATATGTAAGCTTTAAAAAAAACAATATAATTTGTTACAAAAAGTGAAAACCGGGTGGTTTTTGAACGTGCGAACCAAAGTTATTATCAGAAATCTTACAGCATTACACAAAATCAAAAAGTATTTTATGTCTGTACTGAGGCTTGACCTTGCGACTCACTGTTCGGAAGGCGGTTGCCGTCACCGACGGGCTATTTGTTCTCGTGACAATTTGTCTAAAATAGTTATTCTATTACAATGCATGTTATGACAGTTGTCAGTTGTCAAACAGTTGAAAGCTATAGACGAAATGCAATATTGCTCACCCCCGTAAGTAATTAGCGTGATAATATATAGCCTATGTCCTTCCCTAGGTTAAAATACACCTTCTTGCCAAATTTCATTACGATCCGATCAGCCGTTTTGTCGTGAAAAGGTAGCAGACAGACAGACAGAGTTACTTTCACATTTATATAATGGTATATGGATTAAATAGTTGAGTTCTCATTTTAAATCGATCGAAAATACTCATTTTGCACTATTCGGCCCGCAGTGACTGAAGTAACAACCACTTTGTAGTGCAACCTAATTAGAACTTTATTCTTACAGTATTTCAAACGAATTTTGAACCACCACAAATAGAGTTGCTTATTTAGCTGATGTCGTCGCCTTAAGCTTCAGAGTGTCGCACTTGACCGTCACCAAGCAGTTTGTGAACTCTTTGCGTGTCCAGAAGGCTTGCTGGATTTAGGTCATAGATTGATGAATCTGAGAAGCTCGTGACTAAATAATAACAGCCCCTCGGGTCGATCGTTTGCCTAGGTTGGTCAGTGGATGGGTGGCCCTTATAATTTTTTTTTTTGGATGAGAATTATCAAATGACTTCTCCCTCTCTGGGCGGAGCGGGAGGGAGTGTCAGACTCTTACTGACTTAAACCCATCCATGTTCCTTCCTCGCCCTTTATGTTCCGGGGCCGCGGTATCTCGTTCGAACAGGCCCGCAACCCTGGATGGGTGGCCCTTACATACTGAGTTTCCTCCGTATCTCAGAAAGCACGTTAAGTTGTTGATTCCGGCTGTCATTTATTTATCTTTGACAGTCGTTACAGGTAGTCAGTGGCTCTAGAAGTCTGACAAACAGTCTTACCAACTGGTATCGTATTATCCAGAATTAACTGGGTTGTGGAAGTCAAATAGGCAGTCGCTCCATGTAAAATACTGGTATTCGCCTGCATTGGGTAACACTGGAAGCCGGAAAATGCTAGGCAGATGATGAATGATGAATCTTTTCCCACTATCAGAGCTTTAGAAGAATGTTTTGATGCCTTTAAGCTCTTTGGTCTAATTTCGTAAGTATCTTGTATCGATAAACGATAGTTACCGGACAGTACACGTAATGAAGTAGATATTAATTATGTACCTACTCCACCATGCATCAGTTCATTGACGAAGCTTATATTTCGCACTGGGCATTTAAAATGCGGCAGCGCTTTACAAAATAGTTTGTTTTTTTTTTAACTCGACATGACTTTTGGTTTTTTTACAATTCAAGTATTTTCAGCAATTGTAACCATATTTTAAACAACAGCTTTACGGACGGGCAGCTCAATAATTTTGAGGTGATTAACAGGCACATTTGACGACCGATAATGTGGCTGCGTTACGTTCTTATAGGGTCCCGGGTTCGTTTACCAGTAGGAGCAAATGTTTATGTGATGGACATGGACAATGTTTCCGAGATATGGAAGAAAAAATCTTCCTGTTTTCAGATGGCGTTAGCTCTTGATACTATTTTTATTTTTTTCTTGAATTAAATTCTACGCGAGAATAGTACATTTGATACAAGCGGGAAAACTATGTCATTGCAGTCGTTGCGGAATTAAATTGTTATGGAGCCGAAAACAGCAGTGTGGGCGGAGCGACAAATGCCCACGTGAATCAAACGACGTTTTACAATACACTTACGAAGAATTAAAATAACAGAATGAAAAGCATCTTTGATATGAATCATTACAAAACTATGATTTATTTTGCTTTTTTCCCCACGCCTCGTCTTTGCAGGTTGATGGGGGAAAAATGATGAAGCCGCAGAAAAGAAAATCCACGAGTGTGCTTATAATACATTGCAATTTTTAACCTAATAGTTGTGCTATTAAATCCACCTTTAGGACTTAAAGAAAACTCTATCAATTCACTTGGATTAAATATTTACGGCGTCTTTACCACCTAGTGCGATAAGTTAATCCATAGCAGACTGTTAAGGCATTTGATCCTATTACGTTACATTCTGCCGATTGCCATCGAGCGATGCGTAAGTAATTTGATTTGTAACGCGATCTCTGACTTTGATTATAATTAATACGAAATTAATGAAAGACTTCATTAATTTTTATTTCTAATTCGAAGAATTCGTAAGTGAGTGACTTAATCTGAAAATAACTTATTACCTATGTAGTTTTTTTAGTACCAGTTCGACTATCTCGTTGGTCGAGTGGTCGTAACCTAAGGGTGATTGCTGAGCATAAGGTCCTGGGTTAGATTCTCGGGTCGTTCAAGATGTTAATAGGTTTTTCCATCAGCAATTTGTCAGTAGCAGCCCCGAAGTTTGAATCTGAGGCCGTTCGATGGCAATAAGCTCGCCCCTTATTACATGGAACTTAAAACATAACTGGTGAAATGTGGGGAGACTCTAACAAGGATTAAGAAAATTGTTCTACTTATGCTTATCATGGTGAAGTGCATATCGAAGTAGGGATCTGTCAAAGTAGTGTTTTACAAAGGTGTGAGTTGTCGAAGTACGAGTATGTTCAGTCGAAGCAATGAGTAGCTGAACTATTGTTATTCGAAATTGAGACCGCTCGGGACATCCAACACAATTTCATAAACTGATTGGGCTTCCAGATATCGCGAGTTGTTTATTTTCTCCATAACACCGCTAGAACAGCATCATCATCATCATCACCTGCCTAGCCTTTTCCCAACTATGTTGGGGTCGGCTTTCAGTCTAACCGGATGCAGCTAAATAACAGTATTTTACATGGAACGTCTGCCTATCTGACCTCCACAACCCAGCTAAGACTGGGAAATACGATACCACTTGGTAAGATTGGTGTGCGGGATTGATCCAGGTATAATTTCGGGAATAATTAAAAAAGTACGTCGCTTGATTTGTGACTATTTAATGCGAGTGATAAAATTACATAAGTAGGTAGACGGTCGACAAAAGTTAAAAATAAAATGATAGGCAATAATACACGTAGCCTCAACTATTCTAATTTCGGCAGGCGCTTGCGCTAACATACCCCCGGGCGTTGAAAGCCTGTCTTTCAACCTCTAAATATCTTCAGCCTCCGGATATATAGGCAACGGACAAATCTTGCTGAATGATCTGCGTAACAGACCATTAGAAGTCTTGATGTCTGCAACTCTGACTATGCCGTCTGTTCCTGGATACGTAGCAACGATCCGACCCATTTTCCACTTGAGTGGGGGGAGGTTGTCTTCTTTCAACAGGACCAAAGAGTTCAACCTCAAGGAGCCCTTACATGCTCGCCATTTCATGCGAAGTTGGAGCTCCGAGATATACTCCTTACTCCATCTGCTCCAAAAATGCTGTCGGAGAAGCTCAATGCGCTCAAATCGACTCAGAGAATTGATGGACTGGTCTCGGTAGTCAGGTGACGGCAGTGATGTTATGGGACGTCCAATCAAAAAGTGTCCGGGTGTGAGCGGCGTCAGATCCTCGGGGTTTGATGATAACGGCGTCAGAGGTCTGGAGTTTAAAATGGCTTCAACCTGAACCATCATGGTGTATAGCTCTTCATAGGTAAGGTTACAAAGGCCCAGCACTCTGACTAAGTGATGCTTGGTTGATTTAACACCAGCTTCCGCAAGGCCAGCGAAATGAGGAGAGTATGCCGGAATAAAGTGGAAGGTAATTCCTTCTTTAGCCATCTCCTCGGATAGCGAATCGCAACTCACCTTAAGGAACCTAGAAAGGTCATTAGATGCACCAACAAATGAGGTGCCATTATCCGAGTAGATATTTTTCGGCTTTCCTCTACGTGAGATGAACCTCTTTAACGCCATAATGAAAGTATTGCTTGTCAAGTCACCGACCAGTTCAAGATGAATAGATTTCGTAGAAAAACAAACGAAAATAGCAATATAAACTTTAACTAATTTACAGCCACGACCTTGGCGAACAGCTGACTGAATAGGACCTGCATAGTCCAAGCCTATATTTTCGAAAGGAAAACCTGCTAGAAGTCGCTGCTGTGGTAAATCTCCCATAATAGGACTAACAGTTTCACCTCTAAATCGGCAACAACGAACACATTGTTTACAGGACATCCTAGCTAAATTGCGACCTCGAATGGGCCAGTACGTTTCTCGTATGGACGCCAACAGTAACTGGGGTCCAGCGTGAAACAATCTTTTATGCTCATAACTAAAAAGTAACTTGGAAAAATGATGACTAGAATTAATAAGAATCGGGTGCTTTTTATTATAAGGAAAATCTGAATGTTGTAATCTACCTCGAATCCGCATTATATTATTCTCGTCTAGAAAAACGTTGAACTTATTTAATTCACTTTTCTTGGGTAACGATTTTTTATTTAGTAGTAATTTATAGTCCTTAAAAGATTGTCGTTGAGATAAAAATATAATAAAATTTAAAGCCCTTTCTAGTTCATGCACAGAAAGAGGACCGCGAATAGGTTGTTTTTTACAAGCTTCAATAAAACGTAAAACATAGGCGACTGTTCGCTGAAGTCTTAAAAAGTTTGAAAACCGTGTAAAATCAATCAAGGTATCAATTTCATTGCTATTTAGTAAAACATGCAAGGTGACATCCAATTTAATTTCAGGCAAAATTTCGTTATTAAAGTTCATTAATTTAGAAGGCCAATCAGACATTTCATTCATTAAAAAACTAGGACCGGACCACCAAATATCTAAACTAGGTAGTAAATTAATGTCTAATCCACGAGACAAATGATCAGCAGGGTTTTGGTCAGTTGGAACATGTCTCCACTCACAGCCACTGGTCTTATCTAAAATTTCGGCAACCCTGTTGCGAACGAACGGCTGTAACTTATTTGGTAACATTTTTAGCCACCCTAAAACAATAGTGGAGTCAGTCCAAAAGAAAGTGCGCCGCGCGCTGACTCGTAATGCTGCCACAACCTTTTCATAGATGCGAACGCCCACAAGAGCACCGCACAGCTCAAGTCTAGGTATGGTCGTCGGCTTGAGTGGCGCAACTCTGCTCTTGGCTAACAATAAACGCACTAAAACCTGTCCCTGCTTATCAACGCTTCGTACATACAGACAAGCGCCGTAGGCGCGTTCAGACGCATCAGTATAAATGTGAAATTCTAAAAACTCATAATAATCAATTAAAACTCGACGTGGAATATGAATTTCATTTAATTTCGGTAAATTGATAATTATTTCATTCCAAAGCTTACTGATGTCCGGTGATAGCTGTTCATCCCAAGATAGTTTTTTCAACCATAACTTCTGAAGCAATATTTTCATAACTATTACACATGGAGCCAATAATCCAAGCGGGTCAAAAACTTGTGAAACAATCGACAGCATGTCACGTTTTGTGTTATTAAAATTAACTGACTGACTAATTGGAAACCAAAGGTAATCTGACAGTGGCTGCCAACCTAGGCCTAAGGTTTTGGTTGACTCAAATCCACCAACATTCAAATCCAGTGAAGACTGGGGAAAGTCACCAGTTACCAATTGCATGTCATTCGACTTCCACTTTCTTAGGTTCATCTGCGCTGAAGCGAGAGTTGAAGTAACTTTATGACGTAACTCTTTGACCTTGTTCATGTCATCTCCTCCGGTGAGCAAGTCATCCACGTAAAAATCGTGGAGGATGACTTCACCAATCTCCTTATCAACACACTCTAGCCCTAACTGCCGAAGACACCGAGTTGCTAGGTAAGGAGCGCTAGCCGTGCCGTAGGTCACGGTATTAAGTTGATAAGCGTGTAATGGAGTTGACGGATTATCACGCCAAATAATTTGTTGAAGATACCTATCATTTGGATGAACAACTATCTGCCGGTACATTTTCTCAACATCAGCAGCTAGAATGTACTTGTGTTGTCTAAAACGCAACAGGATCGACAAAAGATCGTCCTGTACCACGGGTCCAATCATCTGGATATGATTAATAGAAATGCCAGTGTTGGTTACACTGCTTGCATTAAAAACCACTCTTAACTTAGTGGTGCTACTGCTTTCGCGCAGAACTCCGTGATGAGGAACGTAAAACGCTTGATTATCAATAGTTTTACATCTAGACATATGGCCTAAAGTTTCATATTCCATCATGAATTCTTTATACATATTAGAAAATGTTATTTTAGATTTAAATCTACGTTCCAGAGAAGCAAAACAATGTTTGGCTCGTGACAGTGATTCTCCTAAGTTGTCCGGGGAACATTTTAAAGGAATCCTAACACAGAATTGACCGTTTCCCAATCGAGTAGTGTTTTTCACAAAATGCTCCTCGCACAGCTTCTCCTCTGAGGAATACGGAGACGAAGTACCTACTTCTTCAAGTTGCCAAAACTTTGTGAGTTGTTGATCAACATTACAATTTAATTCATCATCACAGTCTGAACGCACCTTTACAAGATTACATTTTAAAACTTTAGAAGCAATACAACTGTTAATTGGGCCGGAGACCAACCAACCCAATTTAGTCTCACAAAGAATCGGTTGCCCATCACCTAGCTTAATTCGTTGAGATTCCAATAAATCCCAAAAGATGTCAGCACCCAGCAACATGTCAACCGGCGCGGGTGAGTAAAAGTTGGGATCTGCGAGACAAACATCAGACGGAATTTTAATTTTTAACAAGTTAACATGTTTACTTGGAATCCTATCTGTGATGGATGGGAGAATAAAACAATTGATTTCCATACTAAAATCATTATTTAAAGATTTTATTGGTACAGAACACATTTTATTGATAAAAGATGACGAGTTGTTGATACCTATAATAGAATTGTTAACAGTCTTGGCAGTCAAACCTAGCTGGTGGTATAACCTCTCAGTCATGAGACATGACGTGCTGCCACTGTCGAGCACAGCACGAGCAACATATTGCTGACCATTAATACTCATGACCTTGACGAGTGCAGTGGACAATAACACGTCACCGTGTTCAACACTCGCGGACAGCGACACACCGGTACCTATAGTAGTGGGCTGAGTGGAGACAGCTGCACTGTCATTCGTGTCAACACCAACACAGCTAGCAGAAGTACCACTTGCGCCTGACTTCAAGGATTTATCAACGTGAACAATAGTGTTGTGTTTACGACGACATATTTTACAACTTGGCCTTTTGCAGTTGTTTGCATAATGTCCCAGATTAAAACAGTTGTAACAAACTTTGTATTTAGGTAATAATTGCAAACGAGCTTCATTGCTCAACGATAAAAACTGAGGACAACTACATAACTTATGATCACCGTTACACATAACACAATTCTTAGGCTTATTTGAAACACCTTCGTCCTGTTTACTTGAACTTTCGCCTGAATTATTTTTATTAGAATCCTGCACCAACATTGACCTAACCTTGTTTGAATTTTTACCTGTGTGTGAGTGTTTAGTGTTCGTAGTAGCTTCCAATTCGAACGTTTCTAATATCTCAGCACGATCTTTAATAAAAGTAATAAATAAGCCAAATGTAACTTTAGAATTCTTGTCCAGGCGGCCCTTATACTCACCCCATTCACGATAAGTTTTGCTATCTAATTTGTGTGTGACAATATAAATGAGTAAAGTATCCCAATGATTA
Source organism: Xestia c-nigrum (assembly GCA_916618015.1). Taxonomy (NCBI): domain Eukaryota; kingdom Metazoa; phylum Arthropoda; class Insecta; order Lepidoptera; family Noctuidae; genus Xestia; species Xestia c-nigrum. The sequence goes on from OU745244.1 coordinate 3,521,509, forward strand.
ACAGGTTCATCTAAGGATTCTAGGGCACGTATATTTTTGTTAACAACATCAAGTAAACCTTTTAAATTAACTGACGACTCCTTTTGAAGGGTGTCGATTTGAAATAATGCAGAAACATGATGTTGGATAAGCAGGTGTTTGTTATCAAACCGCTCGCACAGAAGATTCCATGCTACCGAATAATTTGCAGAAGAAAACTGAATTGAGTTGATCACCACAGCAGCAGACCCTTCCAGGGATGACCTCAAATAGTGAAATTTATTTATTTCATCCATATCATCGTTTGAATGAATGAGACTTACAAATGTGTCGTGAAACTCTAACCAGTTTGTATACGAACCACTGAATTTCGGCAACTGAATAGTCGGTAACTTAACAAACTTATGATTGCTGGAACGCGACATTAGGTCACAGTTGTCACTAGAATCCCTTTTCTTATTGTCAACTAACATTTGTTGAGCTTTAGATAGGGTTTTGTAATAAAGAGATTCAAACTCAGCGCGTTCCGACATCTGACCATCCAAGTCATCAGTAGTACACTCCAGGAATAATTGCACCTCATCATATTGGGTATACAATGCCTCGAGTCTAGTAAAACGTAATTGCAACTCGCTTACCTCAGTAGGGCTCAAGGAAGAGGGATCCAAAGTATTTAAATAGTTTGAAAACATTGTCACCTTTCCCTTGTAACTCGCTCGTTTCCTAACTAGATCTTTAGTGTCCTTACTTAATTCCTTAACCTCTGGCATTGCGCAAGTTGGTGTAATCAACCTGGAATGTAAATTAATAAAATTATAGCAACGTTTTAATTACAATTGATGATGCAGCCTAAAATACGTACACGAATAAATTACACTAACTTTAGAGTGAATTTACATAAATAATAATTTAGAATTTATAGTTAACTGTACGTGTTGACGATTATATTGTACTTTTAATATTTCTATTGTCTATCTGTGCTAACTAACGTGATTACGTAACTGTCTCAATAACTATAAAATTATTACACCGTAAAGTAAAATAATGCAGTTACTACAAATAACTACTCTTTATCAATGTGTAAATTACTAAAATTAACAATAATTACTGTTCAGTTGATAATATTGTATTACAATTTGTAACCACTCACAGAACAAAGAAAAATGACAATAGGTATTTGGTACTAACCTGACTTTAACGGCTAACTTACACTAATTATACCTGTTAAATAGAGTGTTGGGTACACAATTTGATTAAATACGCCTTTTCTCAGCTATTACGCATCCAGACCACGTAAATTCCAATGATCTTCTGAATGACGTTGCAGAATTCACCGGCCACGCCGAGCGTCGACTATAATTTTTGATGTCCACCAATTCTCTTCAATCCCTTTTTAATAATGCGCTGATTGGAGTAAATCTTCTCAAATTTCCACAATCCGGCTCGAAGGACCATGTGCGGGATTGATCCAGGTATAATTTCGGGAATAATTAAAAAAGTACGTCGCTTGATTTGTGACTATTTAATGCGAGTGATAAAATTACATAAGTAGGTAGACGGTCGACAAAAGTTAAAAATAAAATGATAGGCAATAATACACGTAGCCTCAACTATTCTAATTTCGGCAGGCGCTTGCGCTAACAATTGGTGTCAGACTTTTGGGCCACTGACTACCTGTAACGACTGTCAAAGATGGACAAATGACAGCCGGGACCAACAGCCAAAACAGCATAATAGCTGCAAATCTATCTTGCCACAAAAACTCGGTGCACTAAGCGGTTCCAGACGAAAATATCTCACACTGTAAATAGATCCCCAAGTGGAGTCCTTTCCGACATATTATCTCTCACGGCGCATGTATTATGCATGCGAGTGGCAGACCAACTTTCAGCTAGCTAGACGTTGTAAAATGGCTTCAGTTAACACATTTTGAGCTCGTTTTTAGAGTTACGTTCAAGTTACAAGTTTCAATTTTGTCTTGGGATTGAGTTTTTGCATTTTCGGGACGAAAATTTTGTTCTTATCCAAAATTGTTGCCAGTATCACACTATGTATACACGTCTTCTTAATCAATACTTTCGGTGGAGACGGGCTGACCTCATCAGTCGAGACCACCACTACTCGATGCTATCCTTGTTTCCTTAATTACTAAATTAACGCGAGCAAAGTCATGGTTAATAGCTCGTCGCATATATTTTGACTAGCTTCTGCCCGCCAATTCGTCTGCGTGAAGTTTTGATATCACAACGCATCGCCTGCTCAACGGAAGCTTTTTTCCCGCTTGCAACATTTCTTATTGCTGCTCCGCTCCTATTGGTCATAGCGTGATGGTATATAGCCTAAGCCTTCCTCGATAAATTGACTATATCCAACGCAATTTTTTTTCAATTCGAGCCGGTAGTTCCTGAGATTAGCGCGTTCAACCAAACAAACAAACAAACTCTTTCGCTTTATAATATTAGTACAGATAAGCATTTTTTATTGTTTAACATAGTCCACGAGGTCGAAATAGCAGTCACAACAAATCCTATCTAAAAATAAAACGGCACGAAGTTTGCAGACGAAACCTCATTTAATATTAACAGTAACATCAGTAGCTAACTACATAGAATTAAAGTTAGTTTTAAGTGCTTTTTCGACCTGTACATTATTTTAGTTACAAATTAACTACGTACAAATCAGTTTAAATGGGACATTTTGATGTGACAGCCGTGCTGTTTACAGTTTCAGTGCAGTTAGTTTTAATTGATAGTTGATTTGGCTGTTTGGCAGAATGTGCAGTGTTTCCAACAAAAAATAGACAAAGTGAGAGAGAAAAAATAAAACAAAAAAACCAGTGAGTTAGAGAAACAGGATTGCGTAAAAAAGGTGGCCAGTGTCACTAACAACGTCTTAGATCATGCCTGTATATTTAGTGATATAAGGCAGTGATATTCTCTTTATAATGCGGAGATTTCGCAAGGCAGGCTGAAGAGTCGAAACAGCTTCCTTAGGTCGAATATTCCACCAATCGACCACACTAAGGTTGGTGAAGCCCGCAAAAAGCTGTGGCTCCTTAAATATCCTCCTCCAGCTCACTATGTTGAGCCTGCAGAAAAACTCCCCGCGGGTCACCAACTGCCATGGCCCACCTGGAAGACTCTAAATCGACTTAGAAGCCAAGTGGGCCGCTGCAGGTTCAACTTGGTCCGGTGGGGGTATTCTGATAAAGCTGAGTGCGACTGCGGTGCCTTGTCTCAAACCATGGCCCACCTCCTGACATGCTCTTTGTGCAACTCCACCTGCACTCTAAGGGACCTGTCCGAAGCCACCACCAGCGCCGTCGACGTGGCTGAGTTCTGGTCGAAACAAATTTAATAAAACAACGATGGGAATCATCGACACGAAGAAGAAGAATAAGAAGGCAGAAATTGTATCTAAACCCAAGTTTCACAGTTGTAAGTCTACATGTGACTAAAAATAGGGTAGACGACAAAAAAATCTAACTATATAGTCTGTCAGTTAGATTATCAAACAATTTAATATTTTTTGATAATCTAACTAATCAAAGTTGACGAAGATACGACGCTTTTAAAATTCTCAATACGTCACGCCTACGCATAATTTGTAAAGCTCACTGACGTCATGAGCCCCCACTCCCGAGTTTTGATGCGTTTTATCTTTGTCCATTATTTTCCAATACTCTAACTGACGGACTAAATAGATTTGTATTTTTTTTATAAGTACCGTCTTCATCGAGCAGCGGTGGCCCAGTGGTGGCGGCCCCGACTTACAAACAGTAAGTCGTGGGTTCGAATCCAGACAGGCGCATTACTTTGTGTAATTTATTTCATCACCGCTGCTCTCAAAACGGTGAAGGAAAACATCGTGAGGAAACCGGCATGTCCTAGAACCAAAAATTCGAAGACATGTGACATCTACCAATCCGCACTGGGCCCGCGTGGTAGATTATAGCCCATTCCCTCTCATTGAGAGGAGGCCGTGTCCCAGCAGTGGGAACATTATAGGCTGATGATGATGACCGTCGTCATACTTACTGTAAAACGAGTACGTCATCTAGAGACTGATGGCCAAGCGCAAAATTTGAGGCCCTACTGTTTTCTGTGGTGTTTAAAAGGTTTAGTGTAATTTGATACACATTTTGCAGTCAATAATATTTTTAACTTCGGTCACCAGTTCCACAGTCTCCAACATCAAATCTACTTTTATGTTCTCTTATTTTCTTCTGTCTATATTTTTAATTTTGGTCACCAGTTCCACAGTCTCCAACATCGAATCGAATTTTCTCGCAGAAGCCTCGTAGTCTGAATTTTTGCCTGGTTGATAGCAAAAGGCTAGCCACTATATCATGGGATTTAAACAGAAATGGCGAAAGTTTGGCGTACAGCGGCATTACAGGCGTTATGGTATTTTAAATTGTATGGCCTCATCACACCCACCTCCTTCTGCGAAGCAGTCATGCTAGCGAAAAAAAAAAAGAAAAAAAAGGGCCTTATCACACTAGCGAGTTGCGAGCGAGTGTGATAAGGCTTTTACTGATACTGGACAAAAACTCTGTGATGTTTCACGGGTTTTATCACAACTAATGTTCGTTCTTTTTTTTCAAGAAAAGGGACTTCCCAATAAAAGATAATTAAAGCCATATAACAGCCAAATTTTTCAATTTAATAGATTTTTATTTTTCGCTTATAATATTTACTTTTTATATAATTTTGTTCTAATTTCAAGTTTTATACTTTGCGTAACAAATAAATTATTTTTCTTCCTTTTATTTATTTCCAAGTTTAACGAAAATTAGACGTTAGGTTTATTAATACCTCCGGGGTTGCGGGCCTATTCGAAAGAGATACCGCGGCCCCGGAACATAAAGGGCGAGGAAGGAACATGGATGGGTTTTAGTCAGTAAAAGTCGGACACACCCTCCCGCTCCGCCCAAAGTGGGAGAAGTCATTTGATGATTGATGATGATCCTAAAAAAAAAAAGGTTTATTAATACTTTTCGACATGGATTCGGGCGGAGGTAACCAAGGCAACAAAATTAATCAAACTGCCTAACTATCAAAAGCAAGACAAACTATAAATTGATAAAGTACTTAAGTACCTCCCGGATTTAATGGAACTATTGAGGTACCGAAGTAATCACAATCAATTAATTTTGATATGATTGATTACTAGTTCCTGAAAATTTCTAGACTACGCTTGATAAAGACTACGAGCAACAGGTAACTTCATTCGTAAACAAAACTTTAAAGTACCGCCAGGCTCACTCGTTGGGTTTTATTTCAATTATCATCCCCATTGACAGGCGATAATTATCTCAACAAATAACGTCGGCTCATCAATCCTAAGTCATCTACTGCCTGGCCAGTCTTTCAGTCTATCCGGATGCACCTAAGACCAGACCAGTATTTTACTTGGTGACTGCTTATCTGACCTCCACAACTCACTTAGTAGGTAACCAGTACCTGCTAACTGAGTTGTGGAGGTCAGATCAAGGGGTATCGTATTACCCATAGTACGATACCCGAAACCCATCCATGTTCTTTCCTCGCCCTTTATGTTCCGGGGCCGCGGTATCTCTTTCGAACAGGCCCGCAACCCCGGCAGGCTTCGGCCCTTGCGGGCCCCTCCCCTTATGCTGACATCTCTTTGAGGCGCGCGTGGAACACGAACGTGCCGTCGACACGGCCTGTCGTCGTCGTTAGACAGACGGAAGGCTAGCTAGCCCATAGCCAACCGTCCACAGGCCCGCATCTACGGTGGCCGATAGCCACCACGTGGCCCCCGATGCCCGGTGCGTCTCCCGCGGCGGCCGGGAAGAGAGGATCTCTCCCTCAATACGGTACCCTTGGTATAAGACGGATGTCAGACTTTCGATCCTCTGGCTACCTGTCACGACTGTCTAAGATCTACAATTGACAGCCGAAACCAACGGCTTAACGTGCTTTCCGAGGCACCGAGAAAACTCGATGTGTAATGGGCAGTCACCTATCCGCGTACCAACCTAAAGATCGACCCGAACGACTGTTATTATTTAGTCACAAGCTCCTCTCAAGCGCTCAACGGGAAAATCACACTTATCAATCAACTAGCTGACCCACGCCACTTCGTCTGCTTCACATTAGAGAGAAAAACGAAAGCAAAAAAGTCCCCGTTTTTGCAACATTTTTCATTCCTGCTCTGCTCCTAATAGTCGTAGCGTGATGATATATAGCCTATAGCCTTCCTCGATAAATGGACTATCCAACACAAAAAGAATTTTTGAATTTGAACCAGTAGTTCCTGAGATTAGCGCGTTCAAACAAACAAACAAACAAATTTATAATATTAGTTTAGAATATACCGAGTAGTGAACTGCCACTGGAATATTGCCATTCCTACTGTTGTTAAAAGCAGCAGAAAGGAATAAAGTGGTCTGCAAAGGAATTCCAACCTTAGTTCACTAATGTCGAGTACCTAGGTTTCCATATACTTATAAGTCGTAGTGCCTATTTTCACTCACGAACCCTTTTACGGCGCGTTTTAGATACTAAAGGCCATTAAATCCAGGTTCCCCGCAACGTTTTCCCTTAGTCAATATTATGTGATTAGCTTTTATAAGCCCTATTTAGTCGGGAGTATGTCTAAACGTTTTTGCTCTGGTATTGATTGACCGAAATAAGAATAACCAACAAAAATCCAACAATATTTGGGAAAGCTTTTAGTTTAACCGGACGCAGTTAAGTACCAGTATTTTACGTCAATAGTGACTGCTTATCTGACCTCCATAACCCAAGTTAGTACTGGGTAATACGATACCTCTTGGTTACCTGTAACGTCTGCTCTAACGACTCAAGTCCCAAGTTATAAGAGGCTGTCAGACAGAGAAAGCCGGCGGGACTTTACCTGCTATTGGGGGCACGAAGTAAACTCGGTATCACTTGACACAAGATATGACAAGAAATAAGTAAGTAATTCAATTAATGAAAACAGCTAAATATTTGGATTTTCAGCAGAAGTGGGACCGGGCTGGCTACGTCTGCCGCATGCAAAATGAATAAAATAATCAGTATGTGACGCCCCGACATAGCAAGATGGCGATGCGGCTCACCTCACAGGAGATGACGTGATGAGCTGGACAGAGTGGACAAAACCAGGACAGGGTCACGTAATCTCTAGATTTAAATGAGTGAAATTGGTTAGGAGACGCTTTATCCCAGCGGTGGGATGATACAGGCTGACAATATTTGATAGCTATTTGCGACGCAGTCAATTTTAAGAATGCACAGCCATTATTTCAATTACACAGAGTGTTAACCAACAACCAGTGGCCCACATTGGCCATGGATCGAAGAATTTGGAAGTCATGGGGTCAAGTTAACAGTGTTAAGCCAAACAATAATTATATTATTTTGTTAAATATGCAAGTACAGTTATCTCAAAATAAACGGAGCATCAAGATTCTGCCAGATAGAAGGAACCCAGTTATAACAATAAACATTTTTTCTTCCAACTATGCTTAATTTCATCATAATCACACTAAAAACTCAGTACAAAGCGAGTATTTAGTGCTCTAGAGCAATAAAAATGTATGAAATTTCATTATTGCACAGTTTATTTTTTAATCGCACCAAAAGGTGCCAATCTCAAACTTTTTTTTTACGTACGTATTATTCGTTTCTATCCTACTTGTTCCAAATTTAAAAAATGATTGCTGCTAACTCTGATTTAAAAATGAAAGAAATTTAAAAAAGTGATTTGGCGGGAACTTTGTTAATTTAGCTTGACAATATTTTTGGAAACGATAAAGTGTGATACTATCTGACATTGAGTGCTTCGGCTTCGAATTAAAATGGAATCATCTAGCGACACATTAACTCCGTAAAACATTCCAAATGAAGCCGACAGTGTTATAGAAACTTCTATTTTAACTGTTTGATATGAGTTTCTCTTATCTACTATTCTTATAGGTAATAGTTGAAAGAAAAGCAGATTATGCACCTCGCCTTAAGTAATTTATATTGCCCTCGTGCCTGTTAGATTAGAGCCAAATCTATCTGCTAAATCAGGAACTCAGTGCAATAATAAATTACTTTGTGCTCGATGCAATAATCTACTATATTTAAATACTAGCTGACCCACGCACCTTCGTCTGCGTCACTTATGACAGAAAAACGAAAGGAAAAAAAAACCTCGTTTTCTGCAACATTTTTCATAATACTAGTATAGATGTTGTGACCGTAACTAGAATGTTTCCAGGTCTAGACCGAAAAATGATCGCAATGACTGTGAGAAAAACAGTGTATTTTTACACCAATTATAGGTAGGTTTTCAGGGACAATATTTAGGTATCAACCAGACTACAGTTCCTACCCCACGTTTTATACGGTAGTCGGTGTCTGAGTAGATTTCTACGTGAGTTTTGTTCTGCAACGGATTCACGATACACGCAAACATTCGGTAAGGAAAACGCTTACAAAAAAGGTCGGTAGTTCCGCGGTCACGTATGTAGTAGGTCCCATTTACTGACGTCACCGTATTGCAGCTTTATCTGAAAACGTGCCTAGAATCTCGACCTAGGCACACGTTGACTGCTCTTTACATTCCGTCGGCAAATGATAGCGGCTTTTTGTAGTAATAGGAGTTTTGTTAGTTTGATCTTGTGTTCGGTTGATTTGGTTAACGAAGTTAGTTGTTCAATGAGTATTTTAATAGAATTCTTTTGTTTTAATTGAACAAATGAATGACAACTGTAGACGTTGTCTTGCTTGGTTTACCTACTCTGGAGGCGATCGAACATCGAAGTTTTTTCATTGCAAGTGTTACTGTGTCCCTGGCCCTGGGTTTGAATCCCGGTTCGGGCAAAGTGTTATTGGGTTTTTTCCATCAGGATTTTTTCAGAAGCAACCACGACGCAATTACAGTTCTTTCCTACTCCTCCGCTATACTTTCTGATTAATTTTCGTTGCGGGATCCAGGACAGTTAAATTCATTCTCTGGGACTTCGAGCTTCATTGTCTCGGCGCATTTCTGGTGGTCGCCACTGTTGATTCTGGCTTTCAGGAGATACAGTGGTTTGGGCGTGTGTGGCGGGCTTGTCCCAAGCTCGCCCACTATTACGAAACGTGACAAAAATGTTTATACTGTTGGGCACACTTCTGCCTAACCCGAGATTTGGACCCGAGGTGTGATTATGTATATTATGTTTACAACTGACGTAATACCGAAAACAGGCATTATATTTTTCAACCCTTAGTTAAAGATACCTGCGACCTTTGACACTGAAAGCCATTCTTATCTAATCCATTACAAACACTCTCCAACATTTCAAAAAACGTGACGGTATCTCATAAGTTTCCGCCGTAACCACAGCGTAGCTTAGATTTTATCATAAGCGTTTTCTAACGATGCTTGTTCTAGCACTTTATTAACCTACAATTTATATTTTTACCTATCTGAGGGGGCTGTGGCTTAATATAGTAGATAACCGAAGCATGAGTTGATCAGGTCGGTTCCAAGCTTTACGATGGGAAATCATCAAATAACTTCTCTCACTCTTTGCGGAGCGGGAGGGTGTGTCAGACTTTTACTGACTAAAACCCATCAATGTTCCTTCCTCGCCCTTTGTGTGCCGGGGCCGCGGTATCTTTTTCAAACAGTCCAGGAGTCTCGGCAGGCTTTGGCCCTTGCTAGCTCCTTCATTGTGCTGACGTCCTGCAGATACCGTGACCCCGGAACATAAAGGGCGAGGAAGGAACAAGGATTAGTTTTAGTCAGTAAAAGTTTGACACTCCCACCCGCTCCGCCAAGAGTGGGAGAAGTTAATTGATGATTTCCTATTCGAAAAAATAAATATTTGACAAGTGTTTGCGAGGTAGTAATTTCTGAATGCGTTCTTAAGCTACGAAAGTATTGACACGAGCCTTGCTTAGCTTTTAGTTTACAAGTCAGCCCTATCTCAATTATTTGACTCACAGATCCAGTAAACCAACACGGATGGTTCTGGAATAATCCAGAAGGGCGGACGTTAGTAACAACTAATCTCCGGGTAACGCCGTGAGTGATGTTGTTCCGCGTCTGATTGCTACATCGTCAATTGTGTTTAATGTCGGCAGGAGACAGGGCTGGCAGTTCTATAACTACTTATTTATTAAATAATACATTTATTTAAAAACAAATAGTACTGGACATAGCAAATTTTACTCAAAATTTTACTCGACTTTAATCGGTTCGATTCCCGAGTGTGGCAAGCGAATTTTCGAAAATCTGTGAATGCAGATTTGTTTCTTTTTAAAAATAAAGGAATGCTTCCTTTGAGTAAAATTTGCTAGCGCTAGTATTTAGAGCCCTTTCCCTCCAGGTGGCATTGAAAACTTCCACCCTGCATACTTACATACATTATGAACCTTTTGACTACCATTGTCACATATATGTGACAAGCAAGTGCATGCATGAAACCGACACAAATACGTGACGAAATGGTAAGTGAAATAGTGGCTTAGCGAATAGTCCCCGTCATGAGAAGCTATACATTTTGTAAACACACAGGTTCGCAACCTTTAGATCAAATTCAAAAAACGACAGCGCTTTATTATCGCCAAAATATATCCCGATCAAGTGAAATTGCTCGTTAGTTTCGAATTACATGTATGATAATTTTAGTAGATTGAATTTGGATTGAATTGTCCTACGTAGGTATCTTGGTGGAAATTATTTGTTTACAAAAATCGTAGCTTCTTGTGGCGCGGACTATAGAGGGCACGCGGTTGCGTTTATGTCATTAAAGTTATAGCTCTAGTTGTAGTATATTTGTAAAGTAAAATCCTACTCCTACTTATCCTACTAATATTATAAATGCGAAAGTTTGTGAGGATGGATGTATGTTTGTTACTCTTTCACGAAAAAACTACTGAACGGATTTGGATGAAATTTTGCACACAGATGATTTATAACCTGGATTAACACATAGGATACTTTTTATCCCGGTAGTAAGATCCCATGGGACAATTTTAAACTTCACGCGGGCGAAGCCGCTGGCAGAAACTAGTAATATTATAAATGCGAAAGTTTGTGAGGATGGATGTATGTTTGTTACTCTTTCACGCAAAATCTACTGAACGGATTTGGATGAAATTTTGCACAAGGATAGTTTATAACCTGGATTAACACATAGGGTACTTTTTATCCCGGTAGAAGATCCCATGGGACGATTATCAAACTTCACGCGGGCGAAGCCGCTGGCAGAAGCTAGTAAATAATAATTTGAATGAATTTTTGTATTCCTATAAAATTTTGTAGCAATTGAAATCGTATCTACCCAACTCGTCACAAAACGTCTTTTTCCACTGTCACCATAAAATCAAGAGAATTTTCTCCCTCAAAATACAATCATGAACGCGTGCCAACCCTACTTAGGGCATGTAACATTTTATCGCAAGCAGCCTTATGAGGCGGCCGTCATGTGAAAATTTACGGCCATGTCTTACTACCTTTTTATTTCGCGCCAAAATAAGTACTTTATTTGTACTTACCTACCTATCCTCTTGGAGGCGCTCGTGGATAATTAATAACAGCCGCTCGGGTCGATCTTTAGGTTTTAAGCCGTGCTTACCTAAGTTGGTCCGTGGATAGTTGACCACCCTTGCATACCGAGTTTTCTCCGTGCCTCGGAAAGCACTTTTAGCTGTTGGTCCCGGCTGTCATTTGTAGATCTTTGACAGTCGTTACAGTTAGTCAGTGGCCCAATAAGTCTGCCTAGCAGTCTTACTAACTCATCATCATCATCATCATCAGCCTTTAATGTTCCCACTGCTGGGACACAGACTCCTCTCAATGAGAGGGAATGGGCTATAATCTACCCCGCGGGCCCAGTGCGGATTGGTAGATGTCACATGTCATCGAATTTTTGTTCTAGGACATGTTTCCTCACGATGTTTTCCTTCACCGTTTTGAGAGCAGTGGTGATGAAATAAATAACACAAAGTAATGTACCTATCTGGGTTCGAGCCTGTTCGTAAGTCGGGGCCGCCACCACTGGGCCACCGCTGCTCTCAACCACCGTCGCCAGCCGTCTTACCAACTAGTATACTATTATTACCCAGGCAGTCGCTCCATGTAAAATACTGGTATTCAGCTGCATCCAATTAGACTGGAAGCCGACCACAACATAGTAGAGAAAAGGCTAGGCAGACAATGACCTACCTATCCTCTAGTTGAGAACAATGCGTGAACATGATAGTTGAACTGTGTCCAGTCTTTTGTTTTAGAACAAATGAACGACGGCTTTAGACATTGTATTGCTCGCTTTTCTCGACAAGGCGTTTGAACATCGATATTTTTTTTCATGGAGGAACTTTTTTGATTTTGACTGCTGAGTTTGAGGTTCTGGGTTCAATTCTCAGGTCGGGCAAAGTGTTATTGGGTTTTTCAATCAAGAATTTCTCAGTAACAGCCCCGGAATCTGGATTTGGGCCCGGTTTATAGCAAGGCTCAACCCGTATTCATTTCAGCCGAAAGACGTCTTGCTGTAGGTACATAGGCCTCATCCAAGTGTCGCCATATTTACCGGTCTAACGGATTCCCGCAGCCTTCACCATGTCCACTATATGGGTGGTCTTCCGGTTCGCGGTCGCCACTACAGAACATTTTTATCCCTAAAGGCCGATCCGTTCTGCGAGCAATATCCCCTGCCCACTGCCACTTAAGTGTGGCAATTCTCAACTCGTAGGTATTACTTGGAACTTAAAACATAACTGGTGACATGGGTGTATAACTATAAGGTACGTACTATCAACCAATGTAATCTCTTACCACCCTAAAGACTATTCCCTTATGCAGGCGCTCGGCCACTATAGAAGCGGTTATGTATAAAATTACAAAGGACATGGACTAAAAAGTATATTCCATGTACACATACTTAGTAAATATGACGTAAAATAGAAATAGAAAAATGAATTAATACGTAGTTTTGAGCTTCACTGGAAGAGTCAGTATTTATTTCAAAATATTAAGTAATGCAAGATAAATTCAATGCGCCATTTGTCAGCTTCCGCCATAATGGAACATAGAAAAAACTAATACGTTCCAAAACATGCTTTCTACCTATATACGATATGGACGACAATGCAACTAAGAACATTTTATTCACACAAAACTGTCTTTTTTATAAAATAATTCATTTAAATAAAAAAATTATTTCATAAAAACATGCATTATGCATTTAATCAAATATAATGTTCATAAAGATTTTTAAAAATTAATATCTATTTCATACAATAAAAATATCACTTATAACGGAACGCGTTTTCATGTTTGACAGTGTGTTTTAACTGTCAAATGTCATGTCATAATGTCATTGCGATTTGCATTGCACATGCACATTTTTCGTTACGTTCAGTTACGTTGTTTCTGTGTTGTGTTTTTGTGATTATTTCCTAATATTTTTGACCCCTGCTTCTCTCCACGGACTGTTACCTTCTACCAATCGTTTACCTTGCTGTTTAAGTAAATATGGATATATATATATATTGTACTTATAGTTTATAAGTATGTATTTGTATAAAAAATGTTATATTAAGTAGGTAATGCTTAATATTGCACCTACCACAATTTTTCTCTGCGGCACCCAAAGGTTGGCTGGTAGAAAAAGCCTTAAGGCATTAAGGCCGCCTCTGTACTCGTGTGAGCATAAAGAATTAAATAAATACATACGTTTTTAATAGCAAATCTTGTTGAGTTCACTTTATTGCCAGTGATCTGATTATAGGTTATGTGAAACTTTTCACGTCCAGTCTGTTGTAATGACAAGTTCTATGAGTTTTTTATTTATAGTAATTTAATGTGCCAATATTCACGAATATAAAACAACAAAAATCGTTGGTGTACATTCAGTTTGATAGGTATAAGCACTCCCGTACAAAAGTTGGCCATGTCCTTTCTCTTTCTTTGTTCTTTTCGTAAAAAGGGTGGTCAGACATCTGTGATCATTGTTAGAAATCACAGATGTGCCAGTTTTTTTTTAACATTGCATTTTTAACAATTCCGTGATTTTTTCATTGTAACAGCTATTGGTCACATCGTTCTCGTTTTGTTTTGTTTTGACTACTATTGGTTAATCTCACAAAAATGGGCGGTTTGCAGATGTGGTCATCGGTGCAAGCGATTTTGGTTTAAGAATATAAAGAGACTACGTTGGCCGACTGTACACCTCTACCTAAACTCTTCGGGGATTGCACGAATTAGCTCCCGAACGGATAAACCGATTTAAATTTAGTTATTTTTGTTTGAAAGGTGAATTAGTCGGGAGTGTTCTTAGCTATGTTTGATAAAAATCAGTCCAAGATGGGCGCCGCCACAAAATGGCGGATTACATATTCATTTAACAACTCCCTCAATCTGGGTATCAAATGAAAGGGCTTGACCAGTATAATTCTATACGCTTTAATAAATTTCAAATCCAATATGGCCGCCACCACAAAATGGTAAATTACACTTTTATTTCACAACTCCCTCAAAATGGGTATCAAATGAAAGGGCTTGACTAGTAGAATAATGTACACTATAGACACACAAGCCTAAATTATGGCAGCCAAACATGGACATTCACAAATAAAATAAAAAGTAAAATCAAAATATGCCAGCGATCAATGGAACGAAGTATGCTCAAAATAAGAAAAATACAAAAAAATCGAAGTGAAGACATAAGGAGGAAAACTAAGCTCACAGATGCTCTTGAACAAGCTCTGCGACTTAAGTGGAAATGGGCTGGTCATTTGTCAAGGTACACAGACAAGAGATGGTCTTTACAAGCTACCAAATGGGCAGGACCTGCCGGAAAAAGAAACAAAGGCAGACCACTTAAACGTTGGGCTGACGATATTAAAGAAATAGCAGGTAAAGACTGGTTGGAATCTTCCCGGAATAGGGATAAATGGAGGGAATTAGAGGAGGCTTTTACCCAAAAGGGGTTCGTGTAAGAGGAAACAGCAAGGAAAATATTATTATAACAAACATAGTATTATTACAAACTAACCTAGTTTAAGAAATTTAATAACACTTTAAATTGTAAACATACTTTTATACCGAAATAAACAAAGCTTTATTATTATTATAGACACACAAAGCATACGTCATTTCGTTTTCTAAATCGCAATACCCGAATGCGTCGTGGGTTTTTTAAATTTTTAATTTAATATACAGTGTGTAAACCACCTCATCGCATAGCTGTTAACCAAGCATTCTATACATCAAACTAAGTAACTTTACACAAAAATATTGCTGGGAAACCACTTTTTTTTTTAGGTTATAAATCATGTTTCGTAGTAGAACTCAATGTAACGCACTTAAAACATTGTGCTGATGGATGGATTGAATAGTACAGGGATCGCGGAGGTGTTCAAAGTTAAAATCTTACAAAAAAACTTGTATCTAAAGAAAAACTTGTCAAAAAGTTGTAACTTTGACCCCCCATATCTCCGTAACTAGAAGGTTCCCAGGTATGGTGTAGAACAAAAAAAGATCGCAATGATGGGGAGAACAAGTGCTTTTCGGCTTCGTGAAGAGGTGTTTTACACCCTTCATTATGTAACTTGTGTTTTAGCCGATTGTGTCCAACTACAAAGGCCTTCCCTTTCTAGACTTTTGGTACCATAAAGAAACTCTTGTGCTGCGGATTTGTTTGTTCATTTGTCTGTTTTTGTTACATACACTTATTTCAGACTACCTTTTGCTCGCCACTATATAGGTACGCTCTCGATGTACCTACGGAAATTAACTCACGGGAACGAAATGTAGCCTCGGTGATAATGTAGGTTCCCGGCAGTAAAAGAATTGTCAAAATCGGATCAGTAGTTCTAAAGATTATTCCGTACATAGGAACTTACAAACCAATTTTACCAAGTAAAGAGTAACGAATTGAAATCTTTACCAAAACCTGTATATAGATGAGACACACCAAGGAATCTGTAAGGGTCCAGTTTTCTCATTCGGACGTAGGGAACCCTAAAAAGTTAGTAACTCCACAGTCTAGCTTATGACACCCTTCTTCAAGTTGAATCGTTTACTCCATTCAAATCACCGTTAACCTCAACACCGGTTTGCGAACTTAAAACTAACTTTTAACTTGAATGTCATTTATATCCAAGAGACCGAAACCATCTCGAAGTTTCGACTTGAACCAATCTTTAATGGCTTTGTTTTGCAGTCAGCAACTTTTAACTATTTAAGTTTAAACTCACTTCAATGATCGGAAAATGTTTTATGGGTATAAAGGGTGTAAAACACCTTTTAACGAATACGAAAGGCACTTGTTCTTCTTGTCATTCTGATCATTTTTTTGTTCTACACTATACTTGGGAACCTTCTAGTTACGGAGATATTGGGGGTCAAATTTGCAAGATTTTTTTTAATACCACTTTTTATCGCATGATTTTTACTTTAAATATCTCTACGACCCCCGTACTATTCAATCCATCCATCCGCACAATGTTTTGAGTGCGTTACATTGAGTTATACCACAAAACATGATTTATAACCTCAAAAAAAAAGTTGTTTCCCAGCAATAATTTTTAAGTTACTTAGTTTGATGTGCAGGATGCTTGGTTAACGGCTTTGTGATGAGGTGAAATACACCCTGTATAGGTCTAACATAGGATCAAAGGAAAACATAACAGGTTAACCGAATATCGATATACAGGGTGGGTAAAAAATAGTGGATCAAACCTTATTTTCAGCAAGAAATATCTCGGTGGTAGAACCCTAACTTAGTCTCCTGAAAAGTTATGACTATTTGAGCGTAAAAAAATGAGTAAATTGGATATAATTTCTGATTTCTTTAGTTCTGGAGTGGCGACCGTGAATCGCAAGACGAAGCGTTAGATGACCTGACCTCCCACTAGGTGGACCGTTGACCTAGTGAAGGTTGCGGGAATCCGTTGGATGCGAGTCGCACGGGACCGGTCAATGTGGCGACACTTGGGGGAGGCCTATGTCCTGCAGTGGACGTTTTTCGACTGAAGTGATGATGATGATGGATATGATTTTGAAACCAAAAATATTGTTTAGTTGCTTCTAGGAAATGTATTATCACTACTAAAGTGCTTTTATGACATGCACGAAAAATGATTTGCAACTTGAGAACATTTTGCAAAAAAAAACCCAACTATCGCCTTGTTTCGTTTGATCTACGATTTTATATTTAGCTTCTTCTAGGTCTATTGCAATATAAATTGTGATTTGCTGAGAATTATTTTGCTTAGAACTGTGCAACGAGTTTGGCGCCTTCAGTAGCGTCCATCACAACGAAAGAAGTGAACGAAAAATAGAACTCACAAGACTTAAGATATTAAGTGCCCCATCATTTGTGGAACAGCACCACATTATCTCCACCTGAACAGGTTTTCCTTGCTGCGGCCAACCTAGGTTCGGAGTATAATTAAAGACTTTCAGGTCAGCTAACGATTTCAGCCTTTCAAACTTTCACCATACAGCTACCTATTTTGTGTAGGCCTCGTCTGACCGAATGCAGATGTTACTTTACAGGGAACGACTGTTTATCTGAACTCCATCATCATTAGGTATCGGCCTATTTATATTCCCACAGCTGAGACACAGGCTTCCTCTCTATGAGAGAGAATGAGCTGAATTCCACCACGTGGGCCCAGCGCGGTTTGGTAGATGTCACATGTCTTGATTTTTTTGGCTCTAGGACATGCCGGTTTCCTCACGATGTTTTCCTTTGCCGTTTTAAGAGTAGTGGTGATGAAATAAATTACCTACACAAAGTAACCGCCACCACTGGGCCACCGCTACTCCTCCACAATCCAGAAATGACGAAGAGTATAACAGCCTGGTAGATCGTTTTGCCCAACTCCACGGAAAAACAGGCATGAGTTTATGTAGTTAAGTAAGTACCTATGTGAGCTGCAAGGTAAAAACAAAATGTTCAAATACGTTTTCAAAAATGATGGTATCCTTACTTTTTATCTCTACCTTTACCGATGAAGGAACACACCATAAGAAACTCCATATACGGAGATAATATCTAAAAGTGCCTATAAATGTCCCAATTTCGCTCTTGAATATATTCCGCTATATTTTATGGCGGCGATATCAGTTTCATAGTACTCGTATGTTACTTGAATGGATGCCAAGAATTCTTAAATATTTTGTTAGGTACCTACCTATTACTTCAAAAATGTTTAAAAGTATCTAATGATTTTGAATTTACACGAGAACAATCAATGAGGATATTTATTAGCATAACATATTATGTCTGCAATTATGTTACAATAAGGTTCAATTTGTAAAGCCGCGAAACAGAATGGAAGTGTTAAACAGAGCAATATACAAATCGGTTTTACGCCAATTAGGTAACGTTTCCACTAGATACGACTTAAAAACCAGACAATTCTGGCGCATTTTCGGGAATTCCTGTATCTTGCAACTCGTAAGTATCTAGTTAATAACTTACACAATCGACCTAAAGTTCATTGTCCTTTGTACCATTTAATTTCGATAAATCGATCTTCTAATTCATCCAGCGGCTATGTAAATTAAGACTGCATCTTCCATCCCTTGCGCCGTTTTACTTGGGATAGGCGCAACACGTTTTGTTTATCCATTCTTCCCCGTCAGCCATCATCACTTTCTCCTTTTTACGACCCATCCATTTGCGAGATTGTACATTATATTCGTAAACAAAGTATAGTCGGGGTGGGTCAGTTTCTCAATATAATAAAGTCTTTGAAACGGCTTAAACTTTTATTAAACTCACTAAAAATACAAAAGTTACACAAGGTAAACGTCCGCCATCTAAGTCTCTCTCAACTCTCCTCTTACCAACATCAAGACATTCAAATATTACCAACATAATGGAAACAACTTAAAACTACGATGGCCAATCAGCGGCCGAGTAGCGATGCGACGTCAAATCCGTGATTGGTCGGCGCGAGGCGCGGGAGCTTACATGCTAGCGCGTTGGTGAATATCTTTCGGGTGCTTTACCCCTATTGGCCCTCTTACGGCCAGGGAAATGGGAGCGTTCGGAAACTTCTTCCGCTATATAAGATATATTGTACATGGTGTAAACCGGCTCATCACGAAGCCGTCAGCCAAGCATTCTGTACATCAAACTAATTAACTTTACGCAAAAATTGACACTGGGAAACGACTTTTTTTTTGGGGTGAAAAATCGTACTCAAAACATTGTGCTAATGGATGGATTGAATAGTACGGGGGTCGTGGAGGTGCTTCAAGTAAAAATCTTACATTGTAAACATTTACACACAAGATTTTGTAAAAGTTGGAACTTTGACCCCCAATGTCTCCGTAAATTAGGTTCCCAGGTATGTTTTAGATTAAAAAAATATCGTTAGGGGTATTTTTGTGAAACGTTAAGTTTAGTTCCATGCGTTTCATCCCCCATATCAAATAATTTTATTATGGAAAGACAGACTGGAGGAAGCTGGCACAAGAACGTGGAGTTTGGCACAAGCAAAGAGAGGCCTATACCCAGCAGTGGGTGAGGTTGGGCTGTGGATGAATGAATGAATGAAAGACTATTATTTCAATATCAGAATTAAGAAAGTTTTATTAACAGTATTTCAACAAAAAAAAATACAGAGTACAGATACGTACAAAAAGATCTATAAGTAACTTACCTACTAAAAGACTAAAAAGAATGCATAAAATATTAAAGAGTTATCAGAATCAATTAATCTCGACTTATGGATCGCTTTTCATTCGATCCGTAACTAATGTATAAACACTGTAATGAAAGAGGTACTTCTAATATAATAATATTAGAGGGAAATAACCCTTACTAACTAATGGAGGTGACAGCGGTTCTGGTGATGGTGTGACGAGAATTATATCTATCTATGTTGAAAAGTTAATTCTAGATCTGAAGGTCACAACTAATTACAACAAAAAACAACAACACAAACAACAATCAACATCTCTTCACTAACCTGTTGAGATTAGAGAAGAGATGATGATTGTTCCTTTCGATGAATTGATTGTTCCTCTCGATGAATTGATTGTTCCTTTCGATGAATTGATTGTTCCTTTCGATGGATTGGTTGTTCTTGTCGTTAAGATGATGGTTAAGGTTCTTCTTTAACTACCAGCCTATTTTCTCGTAGCTGTTGAATTGACGGCAATGAAAGGCCTTGCTTGAGCTCAGGCACAACCAAATTAAAAGAATTAAAATATTTTCTCAAACCTTCACCTTTCTCGACGAATACAGCATTCAAATTGCTTTTAGTACTTAAAATAGAGTTGTAAATTTCTTCTAAGTGCTTTAGGTCTTCTGCACTATCAGCCTTAGTACCGTTTCCTGAGTTTTTCGGTGCAAAATTACGTATAAGATCTCCATGGCTTGAAATTCCCACATTCAAAGAAGACTTGCCTCCATCCGTATTCAGTTTTGTAGAAGATATTAGTCTTGTAGCAGTGGCCACGGTTTCGCGCGACGGAGTTTTTGATCCTTCTGAGGTTTTACCAGACTGCAAAGCCGAGTTATGGTTCTTAGTTATAACTGTTGGGTATGGCATCCTAAGTACAGTTTCAAGCATACTTTTTTTAGGTGAACGTAATGTTTCAGGTTCACCATCACTATCACTGTGAGTATCACTGTCATCATTAGAACTAATGATTTCTAGTGTTTCATGTGGTTCTTCTGTTACTTCTTTATAGTTCAATTTATTTATTTCACTGAATGTTTCAGTACGATCTTCTTTACGTAAAGAAAATGACTTTTTTGGAGAAACGTTTTGTTTTAACTGACCACTGTCTATTAAAAATTTTGTATGATTTTCGGAACGTATCGCTGATTCGCGTTTTTTCTTTGGGAGAATATCATTCGTAGTAATCATTTCATTTTCATCAGGTAATCTACGTTTGGATGTTGATGGAGTTTCGCTTGGTTCTGAAAAAACAAAACTGGTTATAATACTCATAAACTTTAGATTCCCGGATGCTGTTTAACTTTTTTTAAATATTCCTTTTGTTTTACATCTCTTGTATAGCAAGCAACGACCTATTGTCGGGCTTACGCTGTCCCCCCATACTTTAGTACTAATGCTGTAATGAAACATAATAATATTGTAATACCAAATGATTTGAAAAGAGTAACCATGGAGTTTCTTGCCGGTTCTTCTCCATGGAATCGACCAACGCGAACCGTGCACCTTTTTCGACGTTTTATAAGTGCCCATCCAGGCCTATGTGAAATAAAATATTTTGATTTTGATGATTTGATTTTGATGATAAAGGTCTCCAGAAATGTACCTTCAGCTATATTTCGCCAGCTATACTCAGGTCCTACATTTGGGACAATAAGCCCGCTTAATGTCATTAAACCGACACACATTCAGACTCCGTGGCTGCTGCGGAAGATTTTCTGAAGGTCGGTCGGTCGGTCGGTCATTTTGGCCGATCTGATCTTAGAATCGAACCCAGGACCTCATGCTCACCAGTTAAGTGTGCGATCATTAGAGAGACACGAGGCAGATAAATATACAGGGTGTAAACCACCTCATCACAAAGCCGTTAACCAAGCATTCTGTACATCAAACTAAGTAACTTTACGCAGTAATTATTGCTGGGAAACAACTTTTTTTTGAGGTTGTAATTCATGTTTTGTGGTAGAACTCAATGTTACGCACTTAAAACATTGTGCTGATGAATGGATTGAATAGTACGGGGGTCGTGGAGGTGTAAAAAGTCAAAATCTTACAAAAAAAACTTGTCAAAAAGTTGTCGTAACTAGAAGGTTCCCAGGTATGGTGTAGAACAAAAAAATGATCGCAATGACGGGGAGAACAAATGCCTTTCGGCTTTGTGAAGAGGTGTTTTACACCCTTTATACAAGAACATTGTGCTGCAGTTAGGTATCTACCTAGCCTTTTCCCAGCTATGTTGGCGTCGGCTTCCAGTCTAACCGAATGCAGCTGAATACCAGTATTTTTCGTGGAGCGACTGCCTATCTGACCTCCACAACCCAACCTAGGTAGCACGGCTTAACCTAAAGATCGGCCCGAGAAGATGTTATTATTTAGCCCCGAGCTCCTCCTCGAATATTTTGCTGCAATTCTACTAATGAAAATGTAATTAACTATTTTAATACCTACCTGCGTTGTTTACCTCGTTGTTTGGCAGTTCACCAGCGGAAGTGGGTAAGTCCATTTCATCGTCTTCTTTAATAAAATCAAGTAATTTGCATGCGTTTTCATAAGAACCTGTAAGACAAATAGTTCTTAAGGGTGATGCTCCAAGCTAGATCGCGAAATTCAATTTTTCTTGCGTTTTTTTGCATTTTGCAGAGCAGTGCTAAGTTGTATGTTGATAAACGTATCGGTCGCGACTGTAAGACGTATTAAGTTACAGAATTATAATCATCAAAATCATCAATACAACCTTCCAAGTTCGTAAGAGTCGATGAACGAAATTTTCACGGTCAAAGTCCTTCTTCGATCGATATGTTTATCAACATATAAAATTAGCACTGCCCTGGAAATTGTAAAAAACGTAAGAAAATTTGAAGTTCGCGGGCCACCCTGACGCTTTCACCTTAAGTTCAAAATTTTGGTAGCCATCAGCGACATTCAAATTTGCTTACGTATTTTGTTAGGATGTGTGTTGAAATACCGTTTGCGACTCTTAGACGTATGTAGCTACAGAATTATAATCATCAAAATCATCAATACAACCCCCAAGTTCGTAAAGGTCGAGGAACAATTTTGACCTTGAAAAAGTCGTAGAATCAGCCTCCAATAATATGTAGTAACTAGCTGACCCACGCAACTTCGTCTGCGACACATAAGAGAGAAAAACGAAAGGAAAAAGCATCCCCGTTTTTGCAACGTTTTTAATTCCTGCTCCGCTCCTACTGGTCGTAGCGTGACGTTATATAGCCTAAAACCTTCCTCGATAAATGGACTATCTAACACAAAAATAATTCAATTTGAACTAGTAGTTCCTGAGATTAGCGCGTTCGACCAAACAAACAAACAAAGTCTTCTGCTTTATAATATTAGTTAGTATTAGATACGTAGTGTACACACGGCCACACATCTAGCTATACATTCTGATATAACATGGGTTCGCTTTGAATAGATTTCCTGCACAATGAGAGATCCGTATAAACTAGTTTTGAATAGCTTGATTTGTCGTCAAGCGTACAGGAAAACTGTTTAAACGAGTAACGTATTTCACTGTACATTCGTTTTCTTGTCAAAAACATTTTGTGGCACGCGTGCTGTAGTTTCTTCTTAAAGAACATACCTACAATCATCATTTATTGCGAGGACATACCAAGCACACAAGATGACATTTTAATTAGTTCTATAGACCATGTCAATTGTATGTGCCTATAAAAGACTGATGAATATAAATGTTAATGGATGGAAAGGAAAAAGAAGACCAAGAAAACGATGGATGGATCGTGTGAGGAATTATATGAAAGACTTGCTGACCCGCGCGCAACTTCGTCTGCGTCACGTATAAGAGCGAAAACCGAAAGGAAAAAAAAACCCGTTTTTGCAACATTTTTCATTTCTGCTCCGCTCCTAATAATCGTAGCGTGATGTAGCCACACTATTGAATTAGGACAATCCTGTAATGATAGTGATGATGAGTGAATAAATAAATAAAATAAATATAGCCTAAAGCCTTCCTCGATAAATGGACTATCCAACGCAAAAAGATTTTTTCAATTCGAGCCGGGACTTCCAGAGATAAGCGCGTTCAACCAAACAAACAAACAAACTCTTCTTCTTTATAATATTAATATTAGTATAGATATAGATATAGATAAAGAAGTAAATGATATCGTGACGGTTTACAGAGGAGAATGGAAGAAAAAAACGTAATGCGCAGACCACAACTAACATGAAACAAAGGTAGGAAGATGGTGATACCATATCCTAACATATTTAACACATCAAACATAACGGATTATTCCTCTACTACCTACATTATTTTTTAACTGAAGCTGGGGCCCTGAGACAGTGAGGCGGGTCGCGGCAGGCCACGAAGGAGATGGCGGGACGAACTGACCTGAGTCCGCAGGAACTAGATAGAGGACGCGCTGGTTTGCGAGAAATGGGCTTGGGAGGAGGCCCGGGCCCACCAAGAGGGCCATGAACAGGCAGACAAAACATAAAAATAAACTTTTAAACTTTTTTTAAGTACTTAACATTTGTCATTTAAAAATAATCATTGACGTTAAACAGGCTTTATTAATGACTAGCTGACCTCCGCAACATCGTCTGCGTCACATAAGAGAGAAAAACGAAAGGAAAAAAGAAACCCGTTTTTGCAACATTTTTCATTCCTGCTACGCTGCTAATGGTCGTAGCGTGATGTTATATAGCCTAAAGCCTTACTCGATAAATGGACTATCCAACACAAAAATATTTTTTCAATTTAAACCAGTAGTTCCTGAGATTAGCGCGTTCAACCAAACAAACAAACTCTTCTGCTTTATAATATTAGTATAGATTATTTCTTTATAAAGGAGTTTATTAGATTGTTTAAATTAATTTTGAAGAAACACGAAAAACATCCTGTGTAAAAATATCAGTGGGTACCTACCGTTTGCAAACTGTATCGATGCGCAATAAATCGGCCATCTTGGGTTGAATGGCTCTTTATTTTTGACTTGCAATGCAGTTTCAGGGCTCTCTTCTTCAGGATAACGAATTAAATAGTTTTGCTCAGCAGTGGGATGACGAACAGGTTTTTCTACCCATCGTGCAGGTATTAATTTATGGCCAATATATTTTTCATTTCTGTGGTCCGAAACTTTTACAACTAAATAATCCGTCATCTTAAAACCTTGGTTTTTCATTTTCTGTAAAAGAAGTTTAAAGTTCATAAACATCACGCCGTAAACACACAGCGAAGGGTTAATTTTTGTAACAGGTAACGGTATACCAAGCATATTTTTAATAATGTTAGAAAGAAACATACATCGTCCAATTCGTAGTTTTATCATGTTTGGGCAATCACGTCCTAACCGAATTACCTACATTGTTTTACTTTTGACAGTAGTAGACTCCAGGCCCCTTATTCACAACCATTCGACTCGCTTCCGATTCGGAAAGTCGTATATCTGTCTTCTTCTGGCATTACGAAAACGACCGAGATAGACATACGACTTTCCGAATCGGAAGCGAGTCGAATGGTTGTGAATAAGGGGCCAGTACAGTTGTTGTTCCGAAGGGAAGCCGGTAGGTTTCGAGTTGTTTGAAGCCCTCGCTACTGATAGGTTCACCCCTATTACATGGGAATTACATATAACTGGTGACATATGGGTGTACTATTACTTACACTTCTGCCTATACCTGGCTGGATTACAGGCGTGATGTTATCATCTGTTAAATCTATTTGCAATACAATAGAGCTATTTAAATCTCCCCTCCCTCTCATTTAGAGGAGGCCGTGTCCCAGCAGTGGGAACATTATAGGCTGATGATGATGATGATGATTTAAATCAAGCTGGTAGGCCATCCAATGTTGTCCTTTCTGAAGAACTATCCAGAGTGACCCCATCATCATCATCTGCTTAGCTTTTTCCCAACTAAGTTGGGGTCGGCTTTCAGTTTAACCAGATGTGAATACCAGTATTTTACATGGAGCGACTGCTTATCTGACCTCCACAACCCAGTCAATCCTGGGCAATATGATAACACTTGGTAAGACTGGTTGTCAGATTTTTGGGGCAAGGACTCCCTGTAACGACTGCCAAAGATGGACAAAGGACAGCCAAGATTTTTAAACTGATAAACTAACCTTTTTAAGCTGGGTCATCGTTACCATTCTCTTGCCCTTAAGGGGCCGGCGGAGCATGCGTATTTCATACAAACGTAATACCAAAATTATTTGTAAATCAAACATATTCTTAATGTAGTGTGTATTTATTTCGATTGGATTACAGTATATCTGTTCCCAAATATATATTTTGAAAGGACAATGATACAAAGACGAGATAATATGAGGAATTTAAAATTTCTATAGAAAACTTATGTTTCTCATAACTCTTGTTTAAATCAGTGTCCAATCAAAATATATATTTGGGAACCTAGATATTCTGTAATCCAATCGAAATAAATACACACTGTCTTAGGAATATGTTTGAACTATCTACTCAGTACTCATGCTCCGCTGGCCTCTTAACCAAAGACAAGTATTACGAGCTTCTCTTAAGCTAATTGATGAGGGGTTGTCGTAGCACGTTTGCTTCTCCTTTCTAACTAGGTATAGTGGTTATTGTCCAACAAAGTTACCTATTAAAACTCAGTTTTTACAGCTTTAAGTGCAACTCTGCCTAGCCCAACTAAGATCGGAGGCGTGATGGTATGTATTCACAAAAAGCCTCCAACGGAATTTTATTCTCGAGTAGGTATTTGTGAGTGACTACTGACACATTAGCCACATACTGTAAAAAGATTTAATAATAATAATGAAAAACAGTAATAAAAGGTGAAAATTTTAAAATAAAATAATCAAAAAACGTTCGATTATTTTATCTGAAACAAAATGAGTAAAATGTTTTAGTAAATGTTTACAAGGTAATGTGACCGTACATATTCATAACTCTTGACTACCAGTCAGTAAAGCGGTATTGTATTGTATTGTATTGTATAGCGGGCTGATGTCCGCAATTCCACGGCAAGGCGCGTATTTTGCGTACGGGTGGGAACTTCACTCGATCGATCAGTAAAGCGGTAACTATTTAACGAGTGTGTGTTTGTTCCCTTAATTCACTGGTTTCCAACCTGTGGTCCGCGGACCACTGGTGGTCCGCAGGAGCCTCGACTACGGTCCGCGAAAGATTCAAATGTTATACGTACTTTTTAACACAGAAGATGCAAGCTCAACCCAACCAAATTGAACCTATCGGAGGCAAAATTACTAAATGATTGCTAAATTTTTCGAGCTCAATTCGATCGCTTTTGTCCAATTTTTGTATAGTGTGAGTCTGTAGTGGGTGTTCATGTTTATTTAGGACCATATGGTCCCTGTTAACAATGAAGATACCAAAGTGGTCCCTGGCCTAAGAAAGATTGGGAACCACTGTCTTAATTAGATGTAGGCTCAAAGGAGGAACTCATGACTAAATAATTCCAGCAGTTTAGATCAATCTTCAGGTGATCTTTATGTCTATACATAATGACTGACCGCCCATTACATACTTAGTTTCTAAAAACCATGAAAAGCTGTTAGTCTATGTTGACATAATTTTGAAGATCTTTGACAGTAGTCAAAAAAAAAAAACAAGAAAAAAAAAAAAAAAAAAAGGTAGTCAGTGGCCCGAAAGTCTGATAACCAGTCTTACTAAGGGATATGGTATTACCCTGTACCCAGATAAGCAGTCGCTCAATGTAAAACACTAGGTATTCAGCGACATCCAGTTTGAACGGAGCCGGTCCCAACATATCGTCATTGGGTAAAGTCTAGACAGATGATGAATTACCTACATGTATACTGAAACTATCTTATTTATTTCACCACCTTACAAATCTTTACAGGGTTTCCTAATGCGATAGTGTAAACAATAACAATATTAAATTCTGTAACTAATCAAAAACAAAGCATTTTTTGTGAACTCACTCAGAGAACAATTAAATAAATCAACATCATAACAATAATCATTATTGTTGAATTATTGGTCTGTCTGTTGCAAAACCAGTATTTGTTGACTAACGGGTTTAAAGATTTCTCTTCAACAAGACAAATATGAACATATTTATTATGCAAACTTAGTAGTCATTGCAACAGATTGGATTTCTATATAATACAATAACTACCATACAAAATGTTAAAAATAATCAGAATCTATCAGATTAAAGTTCAATGTTGAGTTCAACAACACTGAAATAAAATTGTTTATTATGACTTTGTTGTTGTCGCATATTTAACTATTAAAATTGTATTTTACATGATAACATTCTTTTGATAAAATATATATTGTGGAGTAACCACGGAGTTTTATGCCCTTACTTCTCCATAGGAAATCATCAACCTGTACTGATCACCTATGTTATTTTTCTCCCGTTTGGAGCAAAGTATTTAAATATCTTAATTTTTCCCTTCAATAATAATAGAAAATGGATTTTGTTTATGTTAACTCATATTCTAAGTTATGTCTACGTTTCAGAGGGGCGGTATCAGCATAAATTAGGCAAAAAAATATATTTTGAACCGCTTCTTCAAATCTTAAAAATTACAAAGTATGTACTTAGATAGAATATGAGATCATATGCCATAACCTTTTATCAATGAGTATGGGTTAGCTCTCCGGCTAACCAGACTCAGCTGAATCCTGATGTTTTTACATGAAGCAACTATCTTATTATATGTATATGAGAGGAAAGTTACCGGGTAGTACAATATTGCAGAAAAAATAAATTCATTGATCACTGTGATCTTCTATTGCTGTCAAATCCAAGGTAAGTACCTATAAGATCCTAAGAGTTTTTTCTATTTAAGTACAAATTTTTTAAATAGATAATTCAGTCACTATTTAGGTAAAAATCTGTTTGCATTTCCACATTTCTGTCTAAACATAGAATCAACAATTAAAGAAAAATAGATTCAAAGGGAACTGCGATGTTTACGATAATAAAGTTATTTTAGTCTTTCTTAGACCTTGAAAACCGAATTTTAACGACAGAGATTGGATATAAAACTACTGATTTTAATCACTAATTCACTTACCAGTTAACTGAGTAACCTGAAAGTTTGTAAATACTATGGAAATGTCCACACACCACCTATAACCTAATAATAAAATCTCACTGATAGTAGAAAAATCAAAAAACGTAATTGTAGACAACTAGACACTTTGCTATGTAACGGTTAATAACTATCACTTGCGTAGAACTTCTATCAGCTCTTATAGACACCAGTTTATATGTTAATATAGCTTTGTATGCACTAATTTCTCCATTACTTGTAACCACACACTGTCCTAACTTTTACTGTAGTCAGTTCGACAATTTACGATAATCGACATCGATCTACACGAACGAAAGTGAATGCTAGCGCTGCCTGTCAAGGAAGATGTCAAAAACAAGTCATTTTGACATTACGGGGATTATTTGAAACTACTACTTCAATGTTGCCACTTTATTGTTAACGCTTACCATAAGAAAAAAAATGTTATACTAAGGGGTGAATGTGGAAAAAAACGTAATACACCGCGCTAACCCCATGTAAAGGATAAGGGCAGGAAGATGATGATTGCTAAGATTACAGATAAAAACATATAAAATAAAAAAAGGAGAATGTTTTGAATATGTTACCAATACTATTTACATAAACTAACCTAACCAAATACAGATTATCAATTTGACCTCAAAATCGTAACACCGATGTTGTGTGTAGAGTAGCCGGCGAAATTCAAATTTTCTTTGGTACATTTCTTGCAATTTTTTTTCAAGTTGAATTTACAGTTATAAACCACAAGTACCTACATCGTCTGCCTAGCCCTTTCCTTTCCCAACCATGTTGGGGTCGGCTTCCAGTCTAATCATGCAGATGAGTACCAGTATTTTACATGGAGCGACGGCCTATCTGAGACCTTTACAACTCAGTTAGTATTGGGTAATACGTATATAACTTGGTAAGACTGGTTGTCAGCCTTTTTGAGCCACTGACTACCTGTAACGACTGTCAAAGATGTACAAATGACAGCCGGGACCTACAGCTTAACGTGTTCCCGAGGCGCGGTGGAAACTCTGTAAGTAGGGGTGGTGGTCACCCATCCACAGACCAACCTAGACAAGCAAGGCTTAGCCTTAAGATCGACCCGAGCGCCGAGCGGCTGTTATTATTTAGCCAGCTCCTCCGCATAAACCACAAGCTTCTTTTTATACTCAATGAGAATAGAATAAATTATTTTAGGTGCAATAAAAAACCCATGGAAACAATAAACATCTATAAAACGATTGCTGTTGCAACACTTTATCCAATATTACTATTGCAACAGGCTTAGAGCGACATTTCGTTCAGGTGGATCATGTGTCTTCTCTGTTTCATCTAAATAGGGTGTGCTAAATGGGGTTATTTCAAATACTCTGTCTGTGTTGTTGTGGTATATGTATGTTTTAAGAATTATAACATTTATTGATTATTTATTTTTTGTTTGTTTCAGTCTGCTACTAACCAACAAGTCCAACTGTATCAACCGTAGTTTTTATTTTTAAATTTTTTCTTTCTTAAAACACCCACTTGCCGTTCCAGTTCACTTTCGACATTGGCAGAATAGTCGTCATCGGCTTCAATTGCCATTCATAAAAAAATAGAATAGGGTGATTATTTTTATGTGAATCCATTATAGAGAAACATGAGCTCTTTTAAAAGTACATAAATTCTTTGCTCAATTAGTGTGAATTGTTCAAAATTTGTGAAATCACCAAATATTTTTGTTAGACTCAGTTTATCAAAGACAATATAAGGTTTTCATTTTGACATTTAAAAAAAATAGTAGTTTCCATGAACTCGATAGATGGCGTTCATCCGACTACGTTACTGGGTGCCAAACCCAAAACGCTTGAAAAAACACACGTCACATACGCTCGTTGACTGACACTTTCGTTTGCATAAGCTTCTGAATATTGATTAGGTCCAAGTGATATTATGTGAGGTTCTGTTCCTTGCAGTAACGTAGTCAGACCAGCGCCATCTATCCAGCAACTAGGGAAGAGTTGAAAAAGAAAATCTCTCACTAAGCAGATCAATTTTGGTTAATTTATGATCTTTGTTGGGTTAGGTAAAGTTGTACCCTCTAACACACCCACATAAAGCAGAAAGAAGATTGTTTCAATAGACAACTTTGTTCAACAAGATTCACTAGTTATGTCATGTCTAAAAAGAATAGTAGTAGTGTGACAGGACGAACAACAGAGAAATATAGAAGAAGAAAACATGCAACGGCAATCCCTTATAAATTGGGTTAAGGGTAGTTTAACTAGTATCGCTAATGGATTCAAAGGAGAATGACCAAAAATGTATGGGCTCTGGTCTAAAAAAAAAACTGCTGCCCCAGGGTTGACTCCATTGTGGGTTAATTTATACTGATGGACTATGTGTGCAAATGTGCATCAATTTCTAACCCACAGTTACAGACTAATTTAACAATATTGAATACTGTAACGTAACACTATTGCCTGCACTTATTTTTTGTGTATCTTATTTCTATATAATCTTATTCACTTAATAGTTCAATGAATAATAAATAAAAAACGATATACTCGTAGTTATTTAAAAAACGTTTATGTTTCCTTTTTTAAATCATGATGCCTGGTATAAGAAAAGGTAGTCAAGTGAATGTGCTACTTTTTTTCAAGTTCTCGTTTCAGCTAATATCTACGATTGTGTGGGACAGATTTTTTCATTTCCATAGAAAAAAAATATGCATTTGAACCCGTCTTTCAAATGAACTATGTAGTAAATCTAGGGGCAGACCTTGTCCTTTTTTTCACCACGTCCACTTTGGTCATTCTCCTTTCCCCGTACTGTCATCAAAATAAAATAAAAAACACCAGGTGATTCAAATGGTTTTATTTTTATTGTAGTATGGCTTACAGCTAACAATACAAATGTTTTAGTGCGGTTTTCAACGGTTAATGGCCAATGCGATTTACAAGCCTACACAGTTATCAATAAATTTTAATCTATGTTGATGTCAGCTCAGCATAGTGCCTAGATTGACAAAGCGATATTTATTTATTTATGTCGAGTTCTGCTTTGAGCGCCCTAATTTCCGCCCTAACTTTCGCCTATAAATCCATAATAATCCTATTATTACCCCATCTGGGACGGGGACGCCTCCATCCTACCGGTATTTTGATGTCCTCTAATTTACACCTCAGTACTTTAGGTAAGCCACAATTCATAAGCCACCGCTTAAAATAAATATAATCTCTAAAAGCTGCCTTTTCATTAATCTCCCGTAATTTATGTGCCATAGCACTATTCATGACTTTCGGATTAACTATTTCCCAGCCAGATTTTTTGGCATGGTTTGTCACGAAAGCCATTAGTGTGATTCTGGCAAACTCATCTAATCCAGGTGGTGTTTGTTTAGATTTCGATCGCTTTCCGTTCGGTCCCAGGCCTGAGTACGAACACCATGCAAGACCTACGTCTGAAAATATTAGAGGCAGAAGAAGTCTGGCCAATTGTCTCATTTCAGATGCAAGCCTTAATCTACTATGCAATAAGTCTTCAGAAACATAGATTCCTGTATTCGGCATGAGTTCAGTTAAGCCAGGCCCTGGTCCTTTATGCTGAAGTGTCCATTTACTCGTATCAGCGACCCTGCAAGGGGTTGATGGTTTTGGTGGTTGAGAAGGAGATTTTACACGTTTGGATTTTTGAATTGCTGATTTCTTAAACTTCCTTGGCTCCGGTCTTTGGCTTTTCAAACTTAAGTCCTTCTTGAACTCAGGCGGAAAGAAATTGACAGATTCAAAAGCTTTCCTCAATATTACACTCTTCTCCTTGTATTCAGCATTCAACTTGCTTTTCACTTCTAAAATAGAGTTATAAATATCTTCTACGTGTTTTATATCTGCTGTACTATAATTCTCAGTTCCGTTTTCAGAGTTTGTTGGAGCTAGATTACGTATAAGACCTCCAAGGGCTGAAACTGTATCGTTTAATGAACAAATGGAACCTATGCCTGGTTCGAGTATTTTCTTCGGGAGAATATCCTCATTTATTGTGTTTACGTTATTATCTTCAGGTAGTCTGCGTTTTAAAGATGTTGAAGGAGTCTTACTTGTGTCTGCAAAAGAAAATTGTTTTATTTGATACAAAAAAAAAAACTATTATTTTTAAATATAACTTTCCCTATTTGAGTCAGATTTTGTAAACTATTTATAGGGTTCAATTTTTTTTGCACGGAGTTCTAATTATTTGACTAAAATCAAAGTAGCCAAACTGGCAACTGGCACAAAGCTGATTTTATGTATAAGGTCTTACACCTTATAAAATCAGCTTTGTGCCAGTAAAGCCCTGTCAAAATCAGTCCAGCCGTTACGGAGATTAGTCGGAACAAATCCATACTATCATAGTATTCGTAGTACCTTTCACCCTTCATCTAAGTTTTATCGGAGCCCTCATAATAATTTTATTTTTATAACTGTGTCAATCTGTCTACCTATTATGGATCATGAAATACTGCCGCTGACAGACAAACGGACCGACAGACAGACAGCGGAGGCTTAGTAAATATATAAATAAATATCAATAATTATCGCTGGACATTACACACAGCGGCATCTAGTGCCACACAAAGCAAGGCCTGTGTCGTGGCCACCAGACAGTTGATATACTTTTTCTTTGTAAACACATACTTATTACCTATACATATTAACATCGATGACTCGGAAACAAATGTCAATGCTCATTATTACACAAAAAATTGCTCCTACAGGAATTCGAACCCGGGACCCTAAGAACGTAAGGCCGGATCACTACCGCTGCGCTATCAGGGGCGTCAAATCTGTTGTAATAGTGTCCTACGGATCCACGGGTCCCGTTAGTGTCACAATCAAAACATTTTATTCTATAAAATTATTAACGAACCACCTGATTTAGCAAAATGTAACGGCAAAAAAAACACTTTTGATTGCCAAAATTAGTAAAATAATGATCACCAAAATTAATCCCCATTTTATCGTGAAATAAGAACCAAAAATTTTTTTTGTCAATAACCACTGGGGATTGAACTTTTATGCTCTTGCATCCGAGTCAAGGGAGACCCGCTACGCGGGGCTCCTACTTCTGAATGATTTACTGGTGATTTAGTGGTTATTTTTATTAAAAAATAATCACGTAGGAAAATACCCTTCTAACCTAATCAATCCGTGTCGGGGTGCCCTAAGTCGGCCTAGGAAAAACTAGTTTGTTATCAAACACCTCATTAAAATTTGGTGCTCAATTTACCAAATTTGGTGATCAATTGATATTTTAAACTCAAACTCAAACTCAAATTCTTTATTTTTTAACATGAAACCCGATTAGGGCACGGCAACATAGTACATCGGACAAAACAAGCATCCAGTGAGGTGGTTTATGTGATAGATAGTGGTCATAAAGTTATTTTTGGTGGTCATTATATTTTCCTCCATATTTTATCTCACATAAGCCTTTATAGACAGCTATGAAACGTCATAGGAAAGGTTGGGTTGTACGTTTCCTATGGAGAATCGGCAAGAACCTACAAGGTTGCTGGACGTGGTGCCCTGTGTTGCATTCCTTGACCAGGGTTTTGACCACTGTTCTAACGAGGCTAGCCCGCCACACTATTCTCAGATCATTGCAACTCCTGAAAGCCAGAATAAACCTGGTGACCACCTGAAAAGCGTCATCTTAGATAGGTACACAACATAGATAATTGGAACCCGCAACTTACATATGTAATGAAATTCAACAGAATAGAGGAGAAATTATGAGTTCTACTTACATGGAGACAGGCAAACGTAATCGAAATGACAACAATTGAAAAATAATAATAATTGATTGATGATGATAATTATTTTGATGACTACGCTATTCTGCGATATTTATTTTTGTTTGTTTTCGTAGTACGACACGTTTCATTATCTACTAGATAATGTGTTGATTAAAAATCCGCCAAGAGTGAATCGGGCCCACACAATTAAGGTTCAGAAGCAAACTATACAGGGCAGTCACTGTCGTACAATTAATATGCTGTACATCTGCATACAAGGTGGAAGGAAGTGACTTCCAAGTACAAACGCTTCCCAAGTATTCAGTATCTATAACTTGATTTGTCTTTTTGATGTTACGAATAAACTTAAAAACTACTGGACCGATTTGAAAAAATCTTTCAGCAATGGTTAGCTACATTATCAGCGAGTACCTAACTTAAGCTATATTTTATCCTCGTAGTCTCACGGGAACGGAAACTATGCGGGTGAAACCGCGTGATGTCCGCTAGTCATTCTATAAACCACACGTTTACCGAATTTTTTAATCGGTAATTTGAAAAAAAAAACCGTTTCGTACAAAATACAATGCCTACAGGGCCAAAAATCACCCGTTCCATGCAATTTGACCGTGTAGGTCAAAATGTGTGGATGTTTTTTTTTAATTGCCCATGTAATATTTCTATGTGCCTCGTTCAGATTCGAATGATGTACTGAAGGTGGCTAAGAGAATAAAGGTTTCAACTTTCTATCTAAGTGCGAAACCTTAAATTGACAAAGCAAGCAAGTGGAATGATGACGACAAACAAAAAACACTGATTTTAGTTATCTGTTGTTATCTATTTCTTGCCGTAAACAAAAATAATCAGGCAAGACCGAAATAATGATGACATTTAAGGTTCACCCTGACAATTGATTACTATTATAGAGGGTGCAAAAAAACCTCTTGTGGAGAACAAGAGCTTTGTCCGTTATAGCCATATTTGGTAGATTGCCTCTTTTTTGACGTGACAACGTCTTATAAATTGGTTTGCCGGGTGACACTTCAAGAAACTGCGTTACGCTCCGCTCACGTTATGCGCTCACAATGAGAGCGAGTGAGAGGCACGCGTCCCTTCCACTCGGGCATGGTTAGCCCGCCTAAGAGCGAGAGAGACAGACATAAAAAGTGAAAGGCACGCGTCCCTTCCACTCGAGCACAGTTAGCCCGCCTAAGAGCGAGAGAGACAGAGCGAGAGAGAGAGAGTGAGAGAGATAGGCATACAGGTTCATGTCTTGCGCAATATAATTCTTTGTATAAATAAATGTTACTATTATTTCATCCTTCTTCCTACTATACGAATGAATATTCACATTAAAATTATTTTACCACTCAAAGTCGGTGTCACGTAAAACTTTCGCCCGTATACCGACTTTACAGGCAACCAATTTTTTTTAATTCTACCTATTGGTCTCTCACCTACGGGGATATATATTATATATATTATGTGTCGTTAGATTTCAAATTGAAGTAAGTCCAAAATGATAAAACTCATAAAAAGCGTTTTTTTTCTGTTCGAGTAAGGCTTTAATACTATATTATTTTGAGGGGTGGTGTGACTATCAAAAATTGGATTCTCTATCATTCTTTCTATCATTGTTTCTGTGAAATATTTATAGATTACGAGAAAAACGAATTTCTAATTTGGATTTAGGTTTATTTTGTCAAAATGAACCAAGTCCTTTGGACTTGGCTTCATTTGATCTAACAAAATACTGGACTTAGTGCAGTTTCAACACTCAACTGGGCGCCATTTTGAACGATCGCTTCGCTCTGATTGGCTCATTGCGACTTGCTGCGTTTTTATATAACATGTCAAATGGACTTGGTTCAATTTGAAAAAAGGGGTGTGTTTTAAACTTATTTTGCTTGAAAACTACAGGGACTTGCGTCAATTTGGTAAAGTATTGTGAAAGATACTTCCCTTGCCTTTTAAATAAAAATAAAAGCATTTTTTTGTCAAAAGTGGACTTGATGC
Source organism: Xestia c-nigrum (assembly GCA_916618015.1). NCBI lineage: Eukaryota > Metazoa > Arthropoda > Insecta > Lepidoptera > Noctuidae > Xestia > Xestia c-nigrum. The sequence continues at coordinate 3,557,951 of OU745244.1, forward strand.
GATTTGAAATCTAATGACACATATATCGGGGATGTATACGTATGTGTATGGGTGACAAGCAAAATTTAGCCACACTCTACAAGTCGCCATTACGATTACCGATTGCTTTCAAACTTGGCCAAAAAATCGAAAAGGTCTAAACTTAGGCTAAATTCGTGAATGGGGGAATTCGTCACGGGGGGCGATTTTTCTAAATTCAGTTTCTTGGCCATAACTCTTTTCCTATGAAAAATTTAGGAACCGTTTTATATTTTTATCTTTCTGAGTAAGAATACGGACAACTTTAAATTAAAACTTTTTGAATGCAACGCCTAAATTGAGGAGGGGTTTGAAAAATCCAAAGTTTTTGCGAAAAAAAATCATATCTCTGAAACAGTGAACATTTCAAACGTCTCAATTTTTTTTTTTAAGCAAATTGTTTACTTTACAATTGTTATCTTTGAAGTTTAGCGATAAAACTTAGGCAGCGTTCCCACTACGCCGGACCGGCAGATCTACCGTAAACCGGATACCGGACAGAGTGTTCACATTACATCGGATCCCGGAAGAAATTCAGACAGTCAAGTACTTGAATTTGGACCTGCGCGCACAATGGACGACGAAATTGTTGTGTTGTAGTGGTATCTTAATAGAAGGCAAAATAAAAGAAAACATTGGGTACACCCTATTTTAAGGGAAAGATTTTCACTTGGAACATTTGAAACATTAATGGGTGAACTTAGAAGAGACGAATCAAAGAATTTCTGCTTGAATATCCATGCTAAACGTCTACTTTTACCAGAAAATGCGAGCCGAATGACGTGAGTGGAACACGGGCGGGGCGAAGGGAGCACGAGCGGGGGACAGATACCGGCACAAACTCGTTCACATTACTCCGGGGCCGGTCGTTCTACCGGCAATTCGTAGTGACAAAACGCTCGGTAAAAATGCCGGGCTCGGCAAAAATGCCGGACCCGAGATAATGTGAATAGCTTCATACAAATTGTACAGCCACTAGCCCTTCCGGCAGATTTACCGGCGCGGCAGATTTGCCGGTCCGGCGTAGTGGGAACCCTGCCTTATAGTTCTTGAAATAAAAAATGATAATTAAAAATTTGAGGGCGTTTCCATGCTAAACTGTTATGAGAGGATTTAAAAAGGGTAAACTTTCCATTACAGGACAACGATTTTGAAATCATTTTTTTTTTGTAGATTGTACACATAAGTACAACTCTTTATACAAATTTTCAATAGTCGGACGCTCCAGCACCTTCTCCGAAATCTACCTCCTCCTGCGGCTTGCCGAAGGGATTTTTTTTTTCTTACCATACCTTCCGAGGTATGGTGTAACTAGGTAGGTATTGGGGGTCAAAGTTCCAAATTTTTGAGAAGTTTTTAAACACCTACCTCTACACCCGCCCTACAATCCCCGCACTACGAGTTTTAAATAAATCCATCAGCACATTGTTTTGAGTGCGTTACATTGAGATCTACCACAAAACATGATTTTTCACCCAAAAAAAAGTCGTTTCCCAGCAATAGTAGTGTTTTGAATTACAGAGTTTAAAATTTAATTATACGTTTGAATTCTCTTTGATGACATTGTACCCAAACAAAACAAGTATGTCTGCGCCACAGATTACATAGAGAAGTCTGCGCCCGCGTCTCTGTTTGTCTGTGTTGCCAGTTAAAGTTATGGCACAGATTGACGAACATTACGGTTGCGTGGGGTGTCGATGTAACTATTATTTTTGTTTTGCTTTTCTATTTATTTTTATTTATATTTGCTCGTTTATACTTTGTTTATACTTTATTTATTTTTTATTCTTAGCCGTATCTGACCGTGGCATCACTTTGGGCCCTATCAGAATATCAGCGCTGTGACATTTAATTTTAAATGTTACAGCACCATGCTGAGATAGGAACCTTTTGGTCTTGTACAGGACAAATTATTCTGTTTCGTATTTTGTTTGTTTTTTTTCTTATGATATCGTTATTATTATTTTTTTTTTATCTCATTATGTTTTCTTTTAACTAGTGTTGTAATCACAATTTTACCATTTTTTTTTTTTTTTTATTTTATGTTTTGTCCTGTCGGGCTAATAAATGCTTTTTCTTTCTTTGTTTCTTTCAATAATTTAACAGAATACTTGGTGGTACGGCTTCTTGATGAATCTGTTTACACCCTGTATTTAATTTCTATTTTCCTTGTAAGCTTCCGTAAACCGCTTTTGCCTAGTTTGTTTGAGATATAACTTTCTATCATTAGGAAAAACACAATTTATCGATTTACCTAAAGATAACAGAAAAATACCGGTATCTTATCATTGAAAGTCGATAGTACAGTGAACGACAAATTAGTAGTATTCAATGTAGTTTCAAGTTATTTTTTAACCCACTCCAAAAAAAAAGTGGAGGTCTCTCAATTCGACCGGTTTTTTTTTAATGTTTATTCGCGGATAACTTTGTCGTTTATGAACCGATTTTGATGATTTTTTCAGGTTCGGATGATGGCATCCTAGAAAAATCGTAGTGCGACTTGCATTTGTCAAAGTCTGTTCAGTCCCACTCGTGGGCATGGACAGCACGGTTGGCGCAGTGGCTGTGCGACTGGCTGCATCCCGTGTACGCACACAAATAAACTACTCACACTTAGAGCGCGATCTAGCTATTAAATAAATAAATAAATAAATATCGCTGGACATTAACACACAGCGCCACCTAGTACCACACTAAGCAAAGCTTGTGTCGTGGACACTAGGTAGTTGATATACTACATATATACTTTTTTGTTTGTAAATACATACTTATTATACATATAAATATCCATGACTCGGAAACAAATGCCCCATGCTCATCACACAAACATTTGCTCCTACCGGGATTCGAACCCAGGACCCTAAGAACGTAAGGCAGCGTCACTACCACTACGCCATTCGAGTCGCCGTATTAATTGTCACACTAACGCAAAAAACTGTGTTTGACGTGCACTCACACTCGCTTCATTCGTTTTCACATTATGAGCGCGACTGTGATTGACATATGAGCGTTTATTTATATGAGCGGTGGTGCGCCTGCCCCGCCCACAAGGCCATTCTAACCACTTTTATCTGTGCTGTGGTCTCACGTATGTAATGTTGACGAGCTTATCTTTATCTTATACACTATCAGCCTTATTTAAATAAATTACTTGCATGTAATTTTTTGCTTACAGCTTTTTCATTCGTCGCCTTCATTGTTGTATTAATTAGACAAGAAGAAATCATTGCGTGGTTGTGATGCATCCCTATGATGACTGACTAAAAAATATAAATTCCATCAGTTAGATTATCGGAAAATATTGGTCACGTGTTTTTTATTTTATTCAATTAATAAAAGAGGGAAAATATAATGACCACCAAAAATAACTTTGTGACCACTAACATCTATCACCTAAAATATCAATGGATCACCAAATTAAGCAAATTGAGCACCAAAATTTTAGTGGGTAGAGGTGTTGGTGACAAACTAGTTTTGCCTAGGTCGACTTAGGGCAGCCCGACACGGATAGATTATGTGGTTATTTTTTATAAACCATTCAGAAGTAGGAGCCCAACTGAGTCTCCCTTCGACTCGGATCGCATAGAGAGCATAACAATTCAATTTCTGGTGCTAATTTTTTTTTTACTTAGCCTGTTTTCCCACTGCTGGGCAAAGGCCTCCCCCATAGCGTTCCACTGGTGGTCATTTACTAAAAAAATATTTCTTTATTCTAATTTCATGAAAAAATGGGGATTGATTTTGGTGATCATTTACTCATTTTGGCAATCAAAAGTGATTTTTTTTGCCGTCCATCGTCATCAACCTATAATGTTCTCACTGCTGGGACACGGCCTCCTCTCAATGAGAGGGAATGGGCTATAATCTACCACGCGGGCCCAGTGCGGATTGGTAGATGTCACATGTTTTTGAATTTTTGGTTCTAGGACATGCCGGCTTCCTCACGATGTTTTCCTTCACCGTTTTTAGAGCAGCGGTGATGAAATAAATTACACAAAGTAATGCGCCTGTCTGGGTTCAAACCCACAACTTACTGTTCGTAAGTCGGGGCTGCCGCTGCTCTAAAAAAAAACAACATTTACAAAACAATATTTCACAAAATCTGGTGGTTCGGCTTCATAAAAATGACGAAGATAAAACGCGTCAAAGATCGTGAGTGGGGGACTCTAACGTAACTTTCCGGTAAACAATGTAGGTACTCGAATGAGACGTCACACGAGTTTTTGATGCATTGTATTGTTTTAATTTTTTGTTAATGAAAAATGAATAAATGTGTGTCCAATATTTTTTGGAAATCTATCTGACGGACTTTTTTATGTTTAAATTATATAGCGTTTAGTAGTAAAAGCCCGCCACACACGCCCAAACCACTGTAACTCCTGAAAGCCAGAATCAACAGTGGCGACCACCAGAAAAGCGCGAAGTCCCAGAGAATGAATTTAACTGTCTTGGATCCCGCAACGAAATTAATCAGAAAGTATAGCGGAGGAGTAGGAAAGAACTGTAATTTCCACTTCCCTCCATATCAGCAGGAGACAGAACGAAACAAGGCCAATAGGCACAAAGGGACGTTTACAACTGGGATAGGCCCAGTTGCCTAGCACCACGGATAAATATTAACGTTAATGGATCCTAAATAGAGAGCTGTTATATTTGATTCCAATAATAGTAGTAAAAGTTAGTTGTAAAAGTTTAACGTCATTAATATTCTTTGTTAGTAGTACCTATGTATTCTTATATAAATTAAAACTGGTTTGAATTTAGCACAGGCGTCGCCGACTGTACCAATCAAGTATTTAAAGTCCATTGCATGAAAATAATCTTCATAACGTAAATATAATTACTTACTGTGAAAGTTATTCTATCAGTAAATTATTAATGTATTTTAATTGGTGATTCTTAGAATCATCTTTCATATTTGTTAAAAAAAGAATAACAAAAACTAGTGTAATGATTTTCTTTTTCTTATCAGCTTTGCTTGCAAATACAAATGCAGTCGAATTTATTTCCGTTTACGGAGATGTCCATAAGGATGTGGAATTCTTCACAAGAACTTTCCCATGGATTATAGACAACATTGGTGGAGATCTAGTTGTGGAATATTCCTTGATTGGCAGTGGGAGGTACTCAGTGCCTCAAATGTGCGCTTTGGAAGATCTGAAGCTGAACACCTTTCTGCAGGCGCAGTATTTGAAATGTGAAGCCGAAGGTAAGACAATGTAGACCTTACAGCCTAGACGATGTGATATATTTATGATTATTATTATTTTTATTTATTTTAACCAGAACCTAAAGACTTACCTGATGTTGATATTTATTGATATTTATTGATATTTTATCATTTTTAGGAAAGTCGGGCGGGTACTGCCTCTGTGAAGCCGGGATTGACCCCAAGAAATTTCAGCAGTGCGTTGCGTCTGGAGGGTACTTAGCTAGTTCGGCATCAGCCAAATTTTCAGAACTAGGCTTCAACTTCACTCCCATCATAGAACTAATTCCGAACAATACAGTTTATGGAGTAGATGACATTTCGTATCTGCACAACATTTGCAACATATTTGGTGCTAATTTGCCAAGAGGCTGTGTCAATTATTCTAATCAGACGGAAAGTTTTCCTGATAAAAAGGCGTTGGCACAGTTCGACAGAGCATGTCGCAAAGAGTTTCCTATCAGCGATGACGATGACAAACCTGTGAGTCCTGAGCCAGAATCCACGACGAGGACTACATCGCCGTGGTTTACCACACCGACCACAACACCGTCGTGGGGCACCACAACGACTACAACAAAATCTCCGTGTATCATCACACCAACCACAACACCGCCTCCGTGGGGCACCACAACGACCGCAACACAACCTCCGTGTAACACCTCACCAACCACAATACCGCCTCCGTGGGGCACCACAACGACCGCAACACAACCTCCGTGTAACACCTCACCAACCACAACACCGCCTCCGTGGAGCACCACAACGACCGCAACACAATCTCCCTGTATCATCACACCAACCACAACACCACCTCCGTGGAGCACCACGACGACCACAACACAACCTTTTTGTAACACCTCACCAACCACAACACCGCCTCCGTGGAGCACCACTACGACCACAACACAACCTCCGTGTAACACCTCACCAACCACAACACCACCTCCGTGGGGCACCACAACGACCGCAACACAACCTCCGTGTAACACCTCACCAACCACAACACCGCCTCCGTGGAGCACCACATCGACCACAACACCGTCTCCGTGGGGCACAACAACACCACCTCCGTGGAGCACGACCACAACTGAACGACTAGGAACGAGACCATAAATGGAGGACAACGAAGAGAATATTGCGGCGAAGCCTGCTCCTGATGCACCTAGAACACCTGAAATTTCATTAGAATGATACAGTAGACATACAGCACGCTTTATATATTTTTTTAAACTAAATGCCATGCTATCTATTGTGTATTTTTAATTCACTAGGTCTCATATTGTTTATCATACATAACTAATCAACTATTTACAAAAATTCAATATTCTATCTAACGCACAATATGGGTTCAGACAAGGACGTTCAACTCAAGACGCTGTCTCGGCTTTGACATCTGAAATTGTTGATAGGGTGGATAAGGGTCTTAAATGCTTAACAGTCTTCTTAGATCTGAAAAAAATTTTTGACACCGTTTCCGTCCCAATCCTTTTGCGCAGGTTAGAAAGCATAGGTATAAGAGGCACGGCTCTATCACTTTTTGAGAGCTATCTCAAAGGGAGACAGCAAATGTTTAAAATTAGTGACTTGTGTAGTGTCGAGGAGGACGTTTATTACGGAGTTCCGCAGGGGAGCGTTTTGGGTCCGACAATGTTTTTCATTTATATTAACAGCCTTTGCAACATGCAGATCAATGGAGGGAGAATTTTCTCATACGCAGACGACACTGCGGTTGATTTTTCGGGAAACTCATGGAACCTTGTGAAAACAGTTGCTGAACAGGGCCTGATTAAGATAGCTGACTGGCTTAGAGCAAACCTTTTAACCCTTAATACCAACAAAACTAATTTTATTTGTTTTTCTCCAAGCCAAAGATCACAACCTGGAACTGACTATGGCATTACCATTCATGTTTGTCCAAATTATTCCCCCTACAACTTTACAAATAACTGTGGCTGCCAGAATATACAACAAGTCATATCCACAAAATATTTGGGCATACTTGTTGACCAAAGACTGTCGTGGCACCCTCACATTGAGATCCTCATAAAAAGGATCAGGAAGCTCATTTGGGTCTTCAAAACTTTACGTCATATTATGCCCGCCCCACTTATAAACAAGATCTATATAGCTCTGGCGCAATCTATAATAACTTACTGCATTCCGATATGGGGTGGAGCCTCCAAAATGAAATTCCTCGATCTGGAAAGAGCTCAGAGATCACTTATCAAGGTGATGTATTTTAAACCTTTTAGGTTCCCCACAACAGACCTCTATAAAGTCAGCAATTTGCTTTCAATTAGAAAACTTTATGTTTTAAATATGACCTTAACCCTGCATAAATGTCTTCCTTTTGACCCAGCTACTCAGAGCAGAAGGCGTAGAGATATTGTGGCCTACTCTTCAGGGGTTCGATCGGTTTTTGCTAGACGTCAATATGTTACTCAATCCACCTACATCTGTAATAAATTGAACCTTACGTGTGAAATATATCCCATGCGGTTATACGACTGCAAAAGAACAGTTGGTGATTGGTTAAGATCTCTAACATATGAAGAAACCGAATAAGCAGTACCTTTGTGCTCTTCTATCGTTAATGTAATGTCCTATGAAGTATTTTGTGTGTACATAAATAAATAAATAAATAAATAAACCGAAAACATTCTGATCAGGGTAGGCTAACATGTTGGATAATTATGCATACTCATACGCACGCACAAACATACACACACACACACACACACACGCACGCACGTACACAAATACACACGCACGCACAAAACACACACACCTAATTCACTTCACTCCTCACACATCGAGAGCTAATCAGATAACTATTATTTATTTAGTTTAACATTTCAAATCTTTATTATTATTATTATGTTTTATTTTTTATTTTTTCTTTAATTTATTTTGTTTTCCTTTTTAATAAATTGTATTTTGTTTCGTTCTTTAACTTCATTTACATTGTTAGGATACCACTTACGGGAAGAGCGAGACAGCTCCAACACAAGTACTATTGTAACTTTACTGGGGCTGCCTCAGTTTATGTATGACGCAATGATTGAGAAGTAATAAATATTTTTGTTCTTTTTTGTATTTTGTATACATTACGTCATTATCTATATAACTTCCCTGGTAGTCGCAAACAATATTGGTGAACGCGGGGTTAGATTCTAACGTCGGGCAGCGGCTTTGGGTTTTCCCATTAGGAATTTGCCAGAAGCAGTAGTTTGGAAGATGGCGGTATGATACCCCCACGTTAAGTCGTTGATCGTGCACTTAATCCCTCTCCAGTCGAGTTGGATTGTCCCTGAGGACTATATGAGTGAGGAAAGTGGGAATGTACCGGTGTTCGCGTCTAGACATGATAATAACTCCTGCGCGGATGCCTGATCTCCATTGATTTCGCCTCTTTTTCTCCATTCAGATCAACGATTTGTCGCGGACAACTAACTCTCTGACTTACTGACCAACCCTTTGGCAATCCAAAAGTGCAGGAGTTAAACTGGAATATGCTTGGTCGACTATTACACGTGAACGTGTAAAACTTACTTATTTGTGATAGCTTTCATTTTAACTTCGTTATGCAGGATGTAAACGGACCCTTGACAAAGCCGTCAATCATACATTCGGTACTTCAAACATAGTAGGTAGCTTGCAAAAATTATTGCTGGGAAACAATGTTTAAAAATTATGTCTTATGGTAGGACTCAAAACATTGTGCTCATGGATGTTTTGGGATGTTGAATTCATGCCAAATTACCGCTTTCTAGTCTTTCTGCTAAGCTGCGGACAGTGACACGGATATGGCGAGACTATAAACGTTCTTTCTAGACTATGGAACCCTAAAATGCCGTAAAATCAACAGCTTTTTACTGGATACATGTTAAAATATTTTAACATGCATTCGGTAAACAGCTGTGGTTCTGATTATACAAACAGACACGTTAATTTTATTTATTTGAATAGATGCGATAGTTCTAATGCAGAGAAAGGAAATATTTTTACCTGCTTTGTTCATGGTGGTGTCCGGTTCCAGTGAATTTTTTGCGGTACTGGGTAAATTTAGGTCCTTCTTGAACTCAGGAGGAAAGAAATTGACAGATTCAAAAGCTTTCCTCAATTTTATACTGTTCTCTTTGTATTCAGCATTCAACTTATTTTTAAGTTTTAAAACAGAGTAGTAAATATCTTCTACATGTTTTATATCTGCAGTACCATAATTCTTAGTTCCGTCTTCAGAAGTTTTTGGAGCTAGATTACGTATGAGAACTCCGAGGGCTAGAACTTCTTCATTTAATGAAGACATGGAACTTATGGCTGATTCGAGCTTATTCTTCAGGAGAATATTCTGATTTGTTGTATTTATGCCATTCTCTTCAGGTGGTGTAGGTTTTATAGATGTTGAAAGAGTTTCGTAACTTTCTGCAAAACCAAAAGTAGTTAGTAGATACAAACATGTTAATCATGCTTTACTTAAGAAACAATGGATGGATTGTGTAAATGATGATAATTATGATAAGAAAGGCGGTGTCTGATGGAATGACGAGTAATAAAAAAGTATGAAAGAAGAAGATGATAACGACAAGAGAACGATGGTTATGAGTTCTGAAAAGAAAGTATTAATTACCTGGTTTGTTCATCGTAGTGTCCAATTGTTTTTTAGCGGTAGTGAGCAAGCGCCTTTTTTCGTTTTCTCTGATAAATTCAAGTGCTTTTTCATAAGATTCTGCAAAGATAAATATATTTTGGTTAACAAAACATCATTTCGATAACAAAATCGATAATTAATAGGATTTTTAATTTTTTGGCTTCATGTGTTTAATTTTGATACCTATATCTGACTACTATGAAATAGTTTTACCTGTTAAATACATTCTAACGTTATTTTTTGCCAAAAAATGTTATTTTAACAAGCGTTGTATTTATGACCTTTATTTTTATAAAATAGAGCTCATCTCAAAATTACGCGAGAAAATCTCGTTTGTATCTTGCCATGTGCTTAAATATGTCACCTTGAAATTGTAAAAACCCGTTAGATTATAATCTATGCAACGCGATTGTAAGCTCTCGAAAGATTCACAACCGAACATACTGCTTACAATTTAACGCATTATTTTTCGATACCATAAAATTGTGAAATGCATGCGACGGAAATAATCTGGTCCCATAATCGGGACTTGAAGCTCCCGAAGTTAGGTTAGTTAGATTCCTTTAAATAAACCCGGCAGTCAGAAATAGGAGACACCTTCGATTACCCTTTTTAGGCGAATGCCTAGCCTACCTCAAAACATGCCCGAAAGTGTTTTGAGATTAGGTTACATTCATCGGTTTTTTCTCATAAATGGTGCATTACCTTTTCCTGGGAGTAATATCAGGGGGACTCCCCCCCTTCCCCCTCTACAGCGCGCAAGGTGTGTTCCGTCGCATACACTTCTAAATTTTTCGGTTTCATTTCGATAGATCGAGGTGTTGAAGTGTTTGTACAAAAACGCCAACATGTCAGTTCGACTTCAGGACCAGGCCTCGGAACCTATCCTTCTGCAGCGAGGTGTTTTGAAAATGTCCACCGCTGCACTGGAGGATGTCTTCAAGGTTTTAGACTGGAGAAGGCTAGGCATCAACGGATCGGAGTTTTCTTGCGTGACCGAATCAGAAATGAAGACATCCGCAAGAGAACCAAGGTCACCGACGAAGCCCGAAGATTTGCCAAACTTAAGTGGCAGTGGGCAGGGCACATTGCTCGCAGAACGGATGGCCGATGGGGCCGAAAAGGTCTATAATGGCGACCGCAAACCGGAAGACGATGCGTTGGAAGACCTCCCACTAGATGGACCGAAGACCTGGTGAATTTTCCCTTCGATGCGAGTCGAACAGGATCGGCCAATATGGCGAGAGAGGCTTATAATATCTAGCAGTGGACGTCTTTCGGCTGAAATTATGATGATGATGACTTCGATAGATTATAATCTACCGAAAAAGAATGCGTAAAATTGTATGCAGTATGTTCGGTTGACAATCTTTCGAGAGTTTAAAATCTTGCTACATAGATTACAATCTAACGGGTTTTACAATTTTACGGTAACATATACATATCCAGAGCAGAGAACGGATTGGACCAGAGAAAACATTGTTTGTAAAATTGTAAGTACCTGTTCGAAACATTAACTGGCCACAATAAAACGACCAAGATATTTTCGGTGGGTTTTTATTTTTAATTTGTAATTCAGTTTCAGAGTTCTCTTCTTCAGGATAACGAACTATTAAATCATTATCGTGAATATCTTTCTCATCTGCCCAGGCTGCAGGTATGCACTTACAGCCGCTGATTTTTTCATCAAGGGGGTCAGAAATATTCACGACTAAGTAATCTGTGGTCTCAAATTTACCCATTTTCTGTAAAAGAAGTTCAGACTCAATAAAGGGTAACGCGAGGATGCTTCAACTCGAACTGTTAATGTTTCTTTCTACAAAGTGTTTTTTTTCATATACCATAACACTAGGGCAAAATAATTCAGAAATGAATAGTTTTGAAGAATCAATCAACAATGATAATTGATTGAAGTTTCACTGGTAAATAAGAGTACCTAATTCATTTTCATTCAAACCTGTTCCAACCAATCATTAATATTTTGAAAGCTAAAAAAATGCGACGTTGTCACGTTCCACGTTAGGGTGTTTTTCATAAATAGTCGTGACTTTGTCGAATTGTTTTCTATGAAGAGTTTTGAAAAAAAAAATTAGATTGAAAAATAATCCATACTATATACCAGTTGATTTTTTGATGTCATTCATACCCTAGATTTATAGGATATATAAAACAACACTTTGTATTAAACTCCATATTTTATACCACAGTTATTTACATTCCAACATCGTCGGCAAACCGTCACCTCGCATACCAGTTCGTCATCTCACCCTCGCTGATGCGACGTCGGGTGAACCTGGCTTGTAGCTAGGCGACGTCGGGTGAACTTTGCTTGTAGCTAGGCCACGTCTGGCTTGTAGCTAGGCGACATCGGGTGAACCTTGCTTGTAGCTACTCGACGTCAAGTGAACCTTACTTGTAGCTAGGTGTCGCCTTCGTCCTGCTTAAAGGGAACCGGTAATCTGCTCGTCGGTTCACATGGGGTGGACGACTGCTTGATGACGAGCCGATGAGGTGATGCTGACCCCCAGCAGTGCGTATGAGTGTGTGTTTTTGTGTGACCTTTAAAAACATTAAAATTTGTATGAATAAATAATAATATAATAATAGAATTAATTCGGCATTTTCGTTAACTTCTTTTACAGAAAATGGGTAAGACAGATACTCCTCGATACGGCTCGCACTGTGAGGAAGTTCCTGTCTCTGCAGCCCTAACCACCGTTAGCTTGGACCCTGCTTCAGTCACCACGGATCACTTTTTTTTTTAAGTATGTGTTCATTGTATAGACTATTGAACGTCGATTCTCTTTTTATTTAAGTTTAGAAAGTTTTAGAACAAGTGGGTAGTTAGGGTAACTATTTTAGGTAGGTTTCACACCAATCAATTGACAAACTTTTTAGGAGATGTCTAAACGCGGTTTTCTTATAAATGTTGTATGGCAATAGCACGCTATGACGTCACTGTTTTTTCAACTCAATGACTCAACTATCTATTGATTTCAAAGTCACTAATAATCAAATTTGGGAATTAATTGAAAATAATCAGGTTTTCAGGCCCAAAATAAAGTTTTTGTTCAGAGATTCATCATCATCATCATCAGCCTATAATGTTCCCACTGCTGGGACACGGCCTCCTCTCAATGAGAGGGAAAGGGCTATAATCTACCACGCGGGCCCAGTGCGGATTGGTAGATGTCACATGTCTTCGAATTTTTGGTTCTAGCACATGCCGGTTTCCTCACGATGTTTTCCTTCACCGTTTTTGAGAGCAGCGGTGATGAAATAAATTACACAAAGTAATGCGCCTGTCTGGGTTCGAACCCACGACTTACTGTTCTTAAGTCGGGGCCGCCACCACTGGGCCACCGCTGCTCTACTGGGCCACCGCTGTTCAGAGATTGGTGTCTTGGAATTACTGTTTTGTGGTGTCAACTATCCTATTATATAGAGTACAATTTAAATAAGTAAGTACAATAGTAAGTATGTAATTACGGCACTTCTACTTAGATTCGTGACGCTCTGTGTCCTATTTTTCACAGACTTGTCTATGAAAGCAACCTAAAGACAACCTTCTTTCAACTAAAATAAGAACCACTGATTTTGACGGAGCTGTAAATTCAGATTTAAATAAACAGTGTAAGCCCTATACCTATTTGTTCAGTAGGCAATCACCATAGCTCACAATCCACCACAATACCACTAGGTTCACAAAACGGTTTGATTATCTTCTAAAACAAAATTGACACTTGACTGACAATTAATAGGAGTACCTAAAATAATTCTATTTGTTTATCGTTAGCAACTCGACTAATCAGGAACACAGTACTTTCAGCGGCGCCCGCGCCGGCGCGTCATCGCGCCTCTCAAACGCTTGTGACCTTGTAATTTTTTGCGTTCCATTAGGGATGTCCTAAATATCCCGAATAATAGTTTATTTTACTATTAACAAAAAAAAAAAACATCTAAACTTAAAAAACAAAATACTATCGTATTTATTCACATAATAAGTAATACTTATTTACAATATATACACACTAACACTATAATACAAATATAAATATGTACAAGTATCAAAAAGGTATTACAGGGCATCGAAAAATTCGTCCACATCGCTGCCAACAGGAAAAGGGCCCAGAAGGCTGGCAGCATTGCCACGTTGCACGTTGGATGGCAATGCTGATTCTTTGGCCAAAAAATAGGCCCGCCCTCTGGTCACGTGAAGAGTCGACCAACCGTTTGGAATACTATTAAAACGATATGTAACTAATATATATTATAATGTTTGCTGCCGTGTTAATTGGTAGATAGATTTTTAAACTAAAAATTGGTCATTATTGTGATAAAATTTTAATGACATGGTATTGCACAAATTGCAAAATAAGGTTAGGTAGTTTAATAATCAAAAATATTGCGACGAATTGATTGTGTTATTTTTATTTTTTCTAGAATTGTCAGAAATTATTTGTAATATTCCTGCGAGCCTAAAATGGCCGCTTTAACAGAATCATAATATGAATCACGTAAAAACACAATCTTGAAATTAACTATAATAAAACAAAAATAATAACTTTCCACCCCCGACAAAAAAAACCATTAAGTATAAGTTTCAAATACAATGGAACCAAATTAGAATCAGTAAATAAATTCACCCTTTTAGGCCTAGACATAGACTCACACATAGATTGGAAATCACATATTCAAAAAATAAGAACAAAATTATCTAAGTTTTCATACGCTCTCCGAGAAATAAAAAAGACAACAGATCTCAAAACAGCACTTATAACGTATTACGCGTACGCATTTGCATGGCTTAATTATGGACTTATCTTATGGGGAAATAGTACAAACGCATCTACATTGTTCACTCTACAGAAAAAGTTGCTTAGGATTTTAACAAATATCGAAGATACAGACTCCTGTAAACCTCACTTTAAAGACCTAAAATTATTGACGCTGCCCTGCCTCTACATATTTGAAATTTGTAAATTTGTACGCAATAATCCGCAATTTTATACCAAAAGAGGAGATATCCAAACTAAAATTGCACTTAGACATGAAAGCAGATTAAACATACCCACTTCACGATTAAAAATGCACTCTTCTAGTACATTTGTTATGTCCATTAAAATATACAATAAGTTACCGGAATATATCAAAAATATAAATAAAAATAACATCTTCATCATCAAATTAAAACAATTTCTATTAACCAAAATCTATTATACAATTCACGAATATTTTAGCGATAAATTTCAACAACAATAAAAACTGTTTTTACGTTATGCAACAATATAGCATTTTTAATTTTAATTTTAGGTTTGATTTTGATTTAAATTTTGGTTTAAATTTTGATTTTAATTTTGATTTTAATTTTAATATTTGATTTTGATTTTAATTTTAATTTTAATTTAATTCTTAATTTTAATTTTGATTTTAATTTTGATTTTAATTTTGATTTTGATTATGACTTTGATTTTAGTTTCGATTGTTTTTGATTTTGACTTTGATTTTGATTTTAATTTTGATTTTGATTTTGATTCTAATTTTAATTTAATCTTTACTTTTAATTTTTGATTTTATTTTGATTTTGATTTCGGTTTAAATTTATTATAATTGAAAATAATGTAATTCGCGCAATAAATAACACGAAAAATGGAACTAAAAACCAAATATATAAATACCTACTTATAAAAATACCATCAAAGAAAATACTATTTTTTTATATATTTTTATTTTTTAAATTTAATATTTATTTAATTTGTTTCTTAACAAACAGCGCCTTCATCCTCTCTCCTATTAAAAATTAACTTTGCTGTGCCCGACAGGGTCCATAATTGCTTCGATATTTTAACATACCATCTGTTACATGTACACATTATGGAACGCAATAAAGTATTGAGTATTGAAAAAACTTTAAATGTTTAAAATGGACTTTATGTTTATGACTATAGTAAATAGTTGGTAGTATTTTTCTAAAAAAAATAATGTACTTTTAAAATAATATAACTATGCACTCGTACTCTATTGTATTAGGTACCTAAACCTGTAATAATATAGCTGTATGTGTTGCTTAAATATATATATTTTTTTACGTGATTCATATTATGATTCTACTAAAGCGGCCATTTTAGACCCCCTGGTGGGAATCGGTACTAATTTTATTTTACTCACCATAGATTCACCAACATGATTGTTTTTTTATGGTTATTTAAGTACCTATTTTAGACTGTGGAGTCGGTGATGGATTGAATCATGCTTAATGCTCATTTTTACCAACACTAGGCGACACCTAAATTAATGCCTGATTCAATTGATTGAACGAAGCGTTTATTCAACCGAAAACGAACGCTCATTAGTGATAGAGACAACCCTATTAAATACGCACAAAATATTTTTAAAAAAGTTATCTTTAACCGTACGCGTCTATTGGAATCTACGCATGTCGTTATCACATGCCTATAACCTTGAAACAGAGTAACGAACTCAGATTATTCTTATTTTATGAGTTCTAGCGTAAAAGAGACGGAGATATCGCTCTTTCCCGCTCATTGGACCTACCGCATGTTCGCAGATGTAAAGTCCCAGATACGGTGGAATTTGGGAACTGTATTTAAGGTCCATGTTCACCACAAGATGACGGTCCGGTTATCTAAAATCAGCAGTTTAAAACACATTTTTGTATGGGTACATTTGTAACAGTGACAGCTGTTTTTAGATAATCAGACTGTTATCTTTTTGGTGTACATATACCTTAATCGATTGAGGTTTTGGGTTCCATTTCAGGCTAGGCTTACTGTTGTTTGGATTTTCCTCAGAAGAAACCTGAAGTTTCGATCTTATGTCCGATGATAATAATTTAAGCATGAAGACAGTATCAAAAAATTAATTCAATTTAGTCCGTCAGTTCAGAAAGAAAGAAAGAAAAGAAAGAAAAAGCATTTATTAACCCGCACAGGACAAAACACATCAAAAATATCAGTATAAAAATAACACAGGAAAAAAAATAAAAAAACAAAAACATATTAAAAATTAAAAGAAATAAAACTCGTCTTGTACGAGGCCACGCGCGAAATAGACTTTAGGACACGTATTTTTGTCTATTATCAATAATAATATAATAAATAAATAAATAAATAAAACTTGAGATTGGGGGCTCATGACGTCAGTACGCAGTAAAAATTGTACCTAGGCGTGACGTAGTGTGAATTTTAAAAGCGTCGTACCTTCGTAAATGTTTACTAACGTAACAAAAGAGAAAATACGCGTCAAATATTTTTTGATAATCGAATGACGGACTAATTCGATTTTTTGTGCAGACTATACCTATCTTACTGGTTTATAATTATAATGATGTGGTATCTTATAATTGGAAGCGCATACTTTTTATTGTTCCTGTTATATCTTTATACCTTCATGGAATTGTGTAGTTTCTGTTGAAGATCCAATAAATACGAGTAAATATATAACCAACAACCAAGCACAACCCTATACCAACTATCTATGTACATTTTGAACGAAGTACGTAAGACTGGAGGTACCATAAAAGCATTTAAATCTCAATAAACATAGGTATATAGTTTAATCACTGTACAATTTGTGTCCAGTATGCGTTGAATTTGACTAGTTATCCAGCGGTGCTCATTCAGAATATTCGCAATCTCAATATCTGAGGATATTTAGATTAAAATAGAAGCTACAGGAGTATTGGCAAAGCTATGCTACATTTTGGTGAATATTTAGCAAATGAAAATACGGATGTTTCAAGTATTTCAGTCGAACTTAGTAGCATTGGGTGTCCGAGAAATGTTATCAGTTGTAGCAATGCAATTCAGGTATCTGGTCGGTAGAATTACGTTGAAATGTTAAAGGAAATGTATGAAGCCTGGGAATTGCATACAATTTCGAGATTGTCCCATTCCGAGCCTACGTAGTAAATGTGTAAAATACAATTCTGCTACAATTCCTGCTACACTCCAGTTTCTGTCTGCAAAAGTAACGTGGAGAAATAATGAAGTGTAGGTAATTAAAGAATGTCGTCGAACTACCAGACCGAAACGTGGTCACTGACATAGGGCCTTATCAGAATGCTTCAAGTCACCCAAAGGGTAATGGAGAAGGCTATGCTCGGAGTTTCCTTGCGTGATCGAATCAGGAACGAAGACATCCGCAAGAGAACCAAGGTTACCAACGTAGCCCGAAGAATGCCAAACTTAAGTGGCAGTGGGCGGGGCACATTGCTCGCAGAACGGTTTCAAATCGGTTGAGTAGTTGTTGAGTTAATTAAATCGTAACAAACAACAAAACAAAGTCTTTAATATAGCCTATACAATATTTGGTTCATCATCATCATCATCATCTCAGCCGAAAGACGTCCACTGCTGGACATAGGCCTCCCCCAAGTGTCGCCACATTGACCGGTCCCTTGCAACTCGCATCCAACGGATTCCCGCAACTTTCACCAGGTCATCGGTCAATATTTGTTTAGATTACTTTAATCAATAACCGTTTTATCATATTCCTGATTGTCACTAACTGGCTCACCCACCATGACAACATTTTTCGCTGAAAATAGATATTTTTTGTAAACAAATCATCACAAATAGAGGTTAGGTTGAATAAACTTTACCTGCCTTAATGACGTCAGATATGTCCTCCAAAAACACAAATAAAACTACAACAATTTTCACGGACACTGAACACACTAAAGCAATGAAGTTTTTTTCTAATTTACTATTGAATGACAATAATAATCAATTTTGACGCAGAATTTTACGGAAGTTTTAACTGTTTTGTTTTCTACGCAAGCGCTCTGCGTGTAATCTACTAAACGTCGGTGGCATAGTTTCGTTGGTGACCTTCTGTCCCAAACGACGTACTACGCAATACGCATGTTGTCAGGGGTGTCCCAAATCAAAATGTATTAAACACACCTTGCGTCACGCTACCCAAAACTGTAAAATTTTCTTAATCAACCTTGAACCTAAAAGTTTTGAACATAAAGTTGAAAATCTATTTAAGACTTTATTTAAGAGCTGGATGGGCTTGACTTAAAAAAAAATAGTTTTACTTTTGTTTTACTAGCTTTACCATTTTATGTCAAGTTTTTAAGTCCTCATAGAAATTCGGACATGTGTGGTATGAAAGTTCATTAAAATTTGACTTTTGAATCGATCTATTTTCTGTAATCTTATAATATTCTATTAAAATCCTCTTTATGGTGAAAAAACAAATGTCAATGCGTGCTGACCAAGACGGGACGGCCAGAAAAACGTAAAAATACCTAAACATTACCTACTATTTCAAGTACCCAACCCTATTATAAGTAATAAATACTTATAATAGGGTGTATCTACTAAAGTGCCAACCCTAGCACATTAGCTTACATTTTTAACATCTAACCTATAGTGTTTTAGTTAAATTATTTGCAACAAACACAACCATCATCTTCCATAGATTTTTTATAAATATTTTTTGTGAAATGAGTATTTTTTTATTTAAAATAGACGTACGAGTATTTCCGTTACGCTTACATCGATCGGTCGTATTATTGCCTCGGTTATCAACCACGCCTTGAACTTGATTTTAGAGTAGAATTTAAATGATTACTATTCTTTTGTCGGGCGTGAAAGAGATGGAGAGATATTTCGCGTCTGTTTTAGTACCGCTCATTTTGATGAATGAACGAATATTTTAAGCAAATAAATGATTCTCGATTCTTGGACGTTAGAGGCACAGATAAGGTGACAAGAAACTACTTATACGTTTTGACGACTCGAATGGCGTAGTGGTAGTGACGCTGCCTTACGTTCTTAGGGTCCTGGGTTCGAATCCCGGTAGGAGCAAATGTTTATGTGATGAGCATGGACATTTGTTTCCGAGTCATGGATGTTCATATGTATAATAAGTATGTATTTACAAACAAAAAAAAAGTATACATGTAGTATATCAACTATCTAGTGTCCACGACACAAGCTTTGCTTACTGTGGCACTAGGTGGCGCTGTGTGTTATTGTCCAGCCATATTTATTTATTTATTTATTATTTATTTAAAAAGTCAGTCCCTCGTCACATCATGCCTGTATTCAATGGAGGTTTAGGCAGAAGCGTATCTATAAAAAATCCATACACCATCTACACTAATGATGTTCTGAATGTCGTAAAATATTAGTAAACCTATTGCCATCAAACGGGCATGAATTCTAGGCTACTGTTACTGAAGAAACTTCCGATGAAATAACCCAATAAAACTTTGCCCGATCAGTAAATCGAACTGGAATACCTCATGCTCAGCGATAGCGTTTTGATCACTGGACTAATAGGACAGCCATCACTCACACCACACCCCAAGCCCCAACACACACACCCATACACACAACACGGTCACACCTTTTTTTTGGGTGGGAAATCATCTTTTAATGACTTCTCCCACTCTAGGCGGAGCGGGAGTGAGTGTCAGACTTTTACTGACTAAAACCCATGTTCCTTCCTAGCTCTTTATGTTCCGGGGTCCCGGTATCTCTTTCGCACAGTCCCGCAGCAACACAGTCATACCTAGTCAAAAACACGTGTAGCACACACACCACACAAGAGCACGCATGCATTATACAGGGTCTAAACCACCTCATCACAAAGCCGCTAACCAAGCATTCTGTACATCAAATTATGTAACTTTACGCAAAAATTATTGCTGGGAAACAACTTTTTTTTTGAGGTTATAAATTATGTTTTTTGGTAGAACTCAATGTACTGCACTTAAAACATTGTGCAGATGGATGGATTGAATAGTACGGGGGTCGTGGAGGTGTTAAAAGTCAAAATCTTAAAAAAAAACTTGTCAAAAATTTGTAACTTTGACCCCCCATATCTCCGTAACCAAAAGGTTCCCAGGTATGGTGTAGAACAAAAAAATGATCGCAATGATGGGGAGAACAAGTGCCTTTCGGCTTCGTGAAGAGGTGTTTTACACCCTTTATTTAATGAATCTCAATTTTAAATTTTTGATGCATAATCTCTTACATTAGTTCCATAAACGGGTGGAGACACTAAAAGCAGGTGATAGGTCTCATCTAGCACAGGAGTCAGGGTTTCAAATGGAAATGCATAACTTTTTTCTGTAGAACATGAATCAATATTTGAAAAGTTCTGGGGTGGCAATTGCAAATCGGAAGATGTTGCGTTGTTACCTCCCACTACTCGTAGTTTGACCGATGACCTGGTGAAGGTTGCGGGAATCCGTTGGATACAATACAAGTCGCACGGGACAATGTGGCGACACTTGGGGGAGGCCTAAGTACAGCGGTGGACGTATTTCGGCTGAAATGATGATGATGATGACATATTCTTATTTTATTATTGTTTCTATTTTTCATTTAAGAGCCCTCTTACAGTCCACTAACGCCGCCAATCGAAAAAAATGTCATAACTCGTAAATAAAATCAAAAATACAAAATGTGGTCTATTATTACTGTAGAAAAGGCAATAACGTAATTTTATAAACGGCCGTTTATGTTTTGAATGCACGATTTAGCTAAACAGCTATATTTCAAGTGTTGATAAGGTGCTATAAAATTACGTTATTGCCTTTTCTACAGTAATAATAGACCACATTTTGTATTTTTGATTCTATTTACGAGTTATGACATTTTTTCGATTGGCGGCGCTAGTGGACTGTAAGAGGGCTCTTAAAATGTTTCTTCTGGCACAATTGCAATACACTTATACCCATTTTGCAAAAATAAAGGATTTTGTTTGAATTCAATCCTTGCAAGTAGACGCCAGTGCAATTCGGAATAATAAATGTTTCCTTTATCCGCCTTTCTTTAGGTATAAAAACAATAAAAGATTACGAAACACTTTATTTCTAGACCGGGAAGTCTTTAGTCACAGACTTGTCGCCATGTTTTCTACTGAAACGCCAGGGTTGCCAGATTTTAAGAATGCTGCAATAGTGCCTGTAATAGAAACCTTAAAATGTTTAAAGAAATTTTTTTCATGAAATAAGTAAGCAGAAAGACGACCGTTGATGAAGACGTGTTCTAGAGTGAAGACCGCGAATCGATAAACGTAATGTGGCCCTCAGGCGAGTGTGGAGTGATGATCTTCGCAGGGTGGTAGCAACTGAATTAGAGTTGCTGATAATCTAGTTAAGTGACGTGCGATTGATAAGTAGCCTTTGTCCAGTATTGGACTGTTGTAGGATGACGTTGGTGATAATTTTCAGGTGCCAAGCGTCTTCCTAACAATGTTGTGGTCTGTTTACAGTCTAACTGGAATACTGGATGCAGCTGAATACCTGTATTTAAATGGAGTGACAGCTTATCTGATCCTCTACAACTCAGGTACCGCGTAACACCCGTTAGCAAGACAGGTCGACAGACTTTCTGACTTCATACTACCTCTAAAAACTGTCAAAGATCTACGAATGAAAACTGGGACTACTTGTAACAATTCAGTTGCATCCAATTATGTCAGTAACCAATCCAAATATCTTTGGAAAAACATCATCTTTTGTCTAGCCTTTTCCCAACTATGT
Organism: Xestia c-nigrum; assembly: GCA_916618015.1. NCBI lineage: Eukaryota > Metazoa > Arthropoda > Insecta > Lepidoptera > Noctuidae > Xestia > Xestia c-nigrum. Next base: position 3,580,361 of record OU745244.1, read on the forward strand.
TAGTGTCGGTGTCAACTCTAACTAGATGACGCTGACTACTGTTCTGAATGATAATTTACACTCAATTTGGCGCAGTTGTATTTTAGTTTTACTTAACTTGTTATTTGTTCTAAAGGTAATATTTTCTCCCAAGTAGCTGATTTTCATTTGCACACATGTGACACAGCCCTATTTAAATACAAAAATAACGCTTCCTTCTCTAGAATTCTCTTAAGATAATGCTATTATTCGCCGCCACCTAGCAATACAGAATAATACATTTTTATAAAACAAGCTTTTGTGCGACGAGGTAACAATGGGGGGAATTGTATGAAAGTATAATGAAACTTTCTTTCTTTAGTGTTAAATGACGGCTTATGAAGATCTATATTTGCTGACTGGTCCTGAGGTTGGTGCCCAGGTCGGGTTATTGAGTTTTTTCATCAGAAATCTCACATTAGCAGCCTCGGAGATTGATATAGATTGGAATAAATGGCAATGTGCTTGCCTTATGTTACATGGGACTCAAACATAACTGGAGTTTGGATGTAATATTAGATACACCTCTGCCTAACACTTCTTGGATTACAAGCGTGATATTATGTTATTGTTTAACCGCGTGTGTCCACACTGATTTACGAATTAGTAATCAATGCTTCGATATATGGCATTGAACATTTTTCTAGATCGCGCTATTAAGATTCTCCGCCGATTAGTATATAAGGACCCGATAACCTAAGTTCTTTCTCTTTCTGCAAATATACATATGGAGCAAGTCGTGAGTTACCCTGTTTTTATTAAAGTGTACCTAGTTACATCCGATCCGAAGCCTTGAGAAGACCCTGGCGCATCATCAGGTCGAACAGTTATGTGATATTTACTGAATTTTGTCAACTACCACTATGTGACAGAGGAGCTCGTGGCTAAAGAATAACAGCCGCTCGGGTCGTTCTTTAGGTTAAGCCGTTCTTGCCTAGGTTGATCTGTGGATAACGAGATTCCTCCGTGCCTCGGAAAGCACGTTAAGCTATTGGTCCCGGCCGTCATTTGTCCATCTTTGGCAGTCGTTACAGGTACTCGTATTAGTCAGTGGCTCAAAAAGTCTGACAACCAGTCTTACCAAATGCTATCGTATTAACCTAGTATTATCTGAGTTCTGGAGGTCAGATAGGCAGTCGCTCCATGTAAAATACTGGTATTCAGCTGCATCCGGTTAGACTGGAAGCCGACCCCAACATAGTTGGGAAGGCAAATACATTCCAGTCAATGCTTAGGTACTATGTAAATATTAGCCATCTTCATCTGCCTAGCCTTTTCCGAACTATACATACAGTGGCCAACTTACTTTATTAAATCGTATTACCGAACTTATATCTATTCGCAATAAATGTTTATTAAATAGTACAGCGAGGCCGCTTATATTATTAGTATGTATGATATTAAAAAGTTAATAATATATGTCGGATTGTCGGCGAACAGTGCGACTATTTCAAAAGCGAAGCTTGTAGTTAGAGTTATTTTGTGGAACTTCAGCGAAAGTTACTAAATTGGAACATATTTTATTCAAGGACATTTAGTTACACAGCTACACAATTTGTAATATTTCTCATTCCATAGATATTACTAAAATTATAAAGGGTGTTAAAAACTGTTAACGAAACCGGAAGGCACTCTCTTCTTCCCACCATTGCGTATTTTTTTGGTTGTACACCTTACCTTCTAGTTACGTAGAGATATTGGGGGTCAAAGTTCTAACTTTTTACAACTTTTTTTTTAAAAATACTTACAAGTTTTCACATTTTTATTTTAAACACCTCAACGACCCCGTACTATTCAATCCATCCAACAGCACAATGTTTTGAGTGCGTTACATTGAGTTCTACCACAAAATCATGTTTCGACTTAACCCCAAAAAAAAAGTTGTTTCCAAGCAATAATTTTTGGATAAAGTTACTTAGTTTGATGTACAGAATGCTTGCTTGACGGCTTTGTGATGAGGTTATTTACACTCTGTATACGTACCCAACTCTCGTTTGACGTGCAGTGTGCCACCTCCAACCAGTCTCATTGAAGATGGGCAACAAAAGAGTTCCGTCACTGATCTGTGTTTTGTGTCATCATCATCATCATTTTAGACGAATGACGTCCACTATTGGACATAGGCGTCACCCAAGTGTCGCCACATTGACCGGTCCCGTGCGACTCGCATCCAGCGGGTTCCTGCAACCTTCACCTGGTCATCGGTCCACCTAGTGGGAGGTCTTCCAGCACAATGTCGAGTTCGCGGTAACAACTCTAGAATAGCCTTTATCACCTATGTCCATTATCATCATCTGCCTAGCCTTTTCCCAACTATGTTGGTGTCGGCTTCCAGTCCAACAACATGCAGCTGAATACCAGTACTTTAAATGGAGCGACTACCTACTTGACTTCCACAACCTAGTTTATACTAGGTAATAAGACTGGTTGTCAGACTTTTTGGACTACCTCAAAGATTGACTAAATAGCCGGGACCAATAGCTTAACGTGCTTTCCGAGGTACGGAGAAAACTCGGTGTGAAGGGGTGGTCACCCATCCACAGACCAACCTTGGCCAGCACGGCTTAACCTAAAGATTGACCCGCGAGTGGCAGTTATAAACATTTTTTCTTTCTTTGTTTTTTTGCTTTCTTTTATTACTAGCTGACCCACGTCTTCGTCTGCGTCACATTAGAGAGAAAAACGAAAGGAAAAAAAACCCCGGTTTTGCTACATTTTTCATTCCTGCTCCGCTCCTAATAGTCGTAGCGTGATGTTATATACCTCAAACTCAAACTCAAACTCAAATCATTTATTTCAACTCGACCATTACGGCACTTTTGAATGTCGATAAAACGAAAAAAAAAGGCTACAGTCACAGACACAAGGCATAATAACTTGAGAATGTACTGTAGTTGCCCATTCCCTAGCGTAGATCTCTATGGAGAAGAACGGGCAAGAAACTCCATGGACACTCTTTTCAATCAAAAATGTTGTTACAAAATCTTGGTTACATCTTTCTTGTTGAGATTATACATATATGTGAGAACGATGTAGAAAGACGTGCACAATAAGAGCGTCCAGAGTAAAAAAAAGAAATAAATCAATAATTTATAAAATAAAGCAATTCAAATTATCCATGGCAGCTAAGAGATGACCAGTCCCGACTGACAGCGCCCGTTCACGAACATGACGCATGGATCAGCGCCATTCAATTCAACCATATTGAAGGGAACCAAATGACCCGACCCACCCGCCACCATCAGCAGGACATTTAAGCGAGCATGACATTCTCTCAGCCACCAAGGCATATTCAAGTCAATGAAAGATAACTAAATGCAAATGGTAGCTTTACTGTACATGGTACTCACACATGTGCTATGCAATTATACAATACTAAGAGATGGAATCTATACAATGCAAGAATATTTTTACAATCTTCTGCAGCTACCACAATAATATTGTCCATTAAGTTTGCACCTATGGTTGCGGAGCAGGACCAGCATTTAGCCAAGCATTTTTATCCTCAATGTAATCTCCCAGCTTATAATATGCTTGCCTACATAGTGTGCGTTTTAAACAAGATTTAAATTTCGTCTCATTCAGTTGTAGAATGTGGGGAGGTATTTTATTGTAACATTTTAAACAGTACCCCATGAAAGATGAATCTACTTTAGCAAGCCTGAAACCTGGCTGAACTAGTTGGTCCCTATTTCTAGTATTATAGTGGTGTCTGTCACCTCTTTTACTAAATAAATGCAGATTTTTCCTAACATACATGATGTTTTCATATATGTATTGACAAGGTACTGTCATGATATTAATTTCCTTAAACAGTTCCCTTAGAGAATCGCGTCTACGTAATTCATATATGGCTCTGATGGCTCTTTTCTGCAGAATAAAAATAGACTCGATGTCTGCAGCCCGTCCCCATAGTAAAATACCGTATGACATAATACTATGAAAATAACTAAAATAGACTATCCTCGCCGTATCAACATCAGTAAATTGACGGATTTTTCTAACAGCATACGCTGCTGAGCTCAGCCGGCCTGCAAGAGTTGTTAAATGAGGACCCCATTGTAGCCTGTGGTCGAGAGTAATTCCCAAGAAAACCGTTTTATTGACAAATTCAAGTTTCTCTTGATTCAATACTATGTCACAATCACTACTTTTGACATTTGGTAAAGCAAATCTTATGCACTTAGTTTTATTCCCATTTAATACTAAATTATTAGCGGTAAACCAATTATGAACCTGCAGTAGGGCGAAATTTACGTCGTCAAGATTTGTGGCACGTCTGTTTATCCTAAATATTAAAGAAGTATCATCAGCAAACAACACCATATGCGGATGGTTGTTAAATAAATGGGGTAGGTCATTAATGTATACTAAAAAGAGGAAGGGACCCAATATCGAACCTTGTGGTACACCCATTTTTACTCTTAAACCCATCGAATTTACACCCTTTACTTGTACATGCTGCTGTCTATCATTCAGATAAGACTTTACTAAACTGAGCGCAAGTTTACCTAAACCGTAATGCTCAAGCTTCAAAATCAGGGTTTCGTGATTTACGCAATCAAATGCCTTCGAGAGATCACAGAAGATTCCTATGGCATCTTGTGCCTCTTCCCACGCAGTAAAAATGTGTTTCAATAAAGTGACACCGGCGTCAGTCGTACAACGTCCTTTGGTGAAACCATACTGCTGTTCGTGTAAAATTTTATTGGTGTTAAAATGGTTAAGCATCTGATTGAGCATTATCTTTTCAAACACCTTGCTGAAAACCGGCAACACGGATACGGGCCTATAATTGTTGGTGTCTTTACTGTCCCCGGATTTAAAAAGCGGTATTACCTTACTGAATTTCATTAGATCCGGGAAGACCCCTTGATCTACGCACAAATTAAATATTGAGGCTAAATACGGCGCTACAGTCTCAACAATTGAGGTACAAGCTTTGATAGACATACCCCATAGATCTTCAGTTAATTTGATCTTGATTTGCTTAAAAGCTTTTATGATTGTTATGGGGTTTACATGATGAAATTTAAATTCATTTGAACAGGCTGAAACGTTCGCCTTCAATAAATCCATAGAGAGCAAGGGAGAGGAATTTAAGGTTTCAGTAGTTTTAAGTGGGATACTGGTAAAGAAATTTACAAATTCTTCAGCGACTTCGTTATTAGAGCTCACGAGACCATGTGAGGTCTCTAGTGTTATGTCATTACTTGGTTTTTTAGATCTATTGGTCTCACTGTTAATAATTTTCCAAACCGTCTTTATTTTGTTATCGGCTGATTTTATCTTGTTGCTAATGAAAAGAGACTTGGCTATCTTGCAAGAGTTTTTAAAAATTTTCGAGTAAGTAGCCACATATTTACTAAACGTTTCTGTGTTGATATAAGGCTTAAGGCCGTACAGCTCAAACAATCGTTCCCTACTTTTCCTAATACCCTGTGTTGCCCAGTCACTGAAAATAAACTTTGGGCCAATAGTCTTAGTTTTCTGTTTTAAAGTATTATTGAACTCGGTGTGCACTACCGAAAAGAATTCTTCATACAATTCATTTACATTGTTTCCAATATGGCCTGGAATATTTAACTTGCTAATTAAATTATTATTAAACTTTTCTAAATTGCTGGGTGTTATTTGTCTAGTTTGAATCTGAATTCTTTGTAAATGTTTATTATACGCGAAAGCAACAGTCTGTCCGCTGTGATCTGAAGGAAGGTAATTTACGATGGATTTATCCAAGTAGTCGCAGCAACAAAAAACATTATCTATACATGTAGCAGTATTTGTAGTAATTCGGGTTGGTTCTGAAAAAACATTTGACAAATTAAATGATTTAAAGAGATTTAAAAATCTACTGCTGTTAACATTATTCTCTAAAATATTGATATTAAAATCACCACAGATAATTATTAATTTACTACCAGTTACAAGTTTTGCTAAAGCATCTTCCATTACTGACGCAAAGATAGAGTAGTTCAGGTAATTAGGGGGTCTGTAAACGCACACTATTACATGCTTATCTAGCTCAACACAAGACAATTCTATGCTATGTTCAACCGAAAGATCGACAATATCATTACGAGGCTTAAATTTAAAACAATTTTTAACTAAGATTAATGAACCCCCACGCATCTTAGACTTCCGGTTAAAGCAACTGCCCACACTATAATTCTCGTAATTAAATTGCATTTCGTAATCCTTCATCCAATGTTCAGTTAAACAGATAATATCAAACTTGGTTTTTTCTAAAAATAGTTCGATTTCTAATTGTTTGGAAGAAAAACCCTGAATGTTCTGATGAAATAATGTAAAGGAATTCTGCTTAACCCCTTTTTGACAACTAATTAACTGAGAGCTAGAAGATACCTTAGAGTTGATAAGTTTACCTAAATTATCACTCGTAGCTTCCATTGTCTTACTGACTAGTTTAAATCTAAGCTAAAATGTGTAAAATTACAATTAGTATAATTACTAATTTCCGTGGAACTATTTACAAAAGACTGCGACATACCACATATGTCTGAGTTTAAATTAAAAGCTAATAGCCGAGCTATTTGACGTCTAAAACTAATAGGCAGGTACGCATTATTCCTCGTTGACTTCAATTTCTGGACGAAACTGTTAGTGTCGAAAAACGTCAACTTGTCACAATAGTGACTTACTAATAAACACATGTGATTATTGAGACTATGAATATAATGATTTTGCCTGCTCGACAACTTTTCAAAGTATGGAAAGGCACACAGAATGATTTTCTTACAATTAAGTTTCAATAGTTGAGTGACATTGTCAGTGATATCATCAATTTTTACGTTCAAACTATTACCAACAAATATAGTTACAGTATCATTAGGATTGAATTCCTTCCGAGTTATGGATGCCGTTATCTGGTTATATGAAGCCTGAGGTGTACAATAATTTTGAGTAGAATGACTCAGATTATTACTAATTAGTTTTCCCAAGCCTTTCCCTAAACTATCAGAGAACATAATAAAGCAACCACTATGTGTACTACAACAAGGGGGAGAACTACATTCTGTTTGACCTACCAATGATGAACCTTGGACAATGTGTGGTGATTCTAGAATGGGGATACAACCCGGAACACTGCTCAACCGGGTCGAGTCCTCCGTTACCTCAGGCAGGAGAGTGTCCGGGCTGGGTTCCCTTTGTGATGTACATTGGGTGTTATTGAAGGTTATCATGTCTTCACTGTCTGCATTACTATTATCCTTATTGACTAATTTGTTTGTAGCAAGGATATGTTCCTTTATTTGTTTTTGCGATTTCACATACATGGAATAACATGATTGAAGTTGATGCTCTAATGTTTGAATCTCAGACTGTAAGTTTTGAGTGTCTATTTCATAAAAATTTTTACTATCCTCTAATTTAATTTGATAGTTATGTAACTTTTTAATGAGAAAAACACGTTCTTTTCTTAGTTTAATATTGTTGGAACTATGTTTTTGTTGTTTTTTAAATTTACTGCATTTCTTTATTATTCTGTTAAGTTTTGCATATTTTTTTATTTTATTCTGGCTAACTTTATAACTGTTACAATTATATTTCAGAATAGAATCTTCAGTAAGATCTATAGTTGTTAAAGAATGTGGGTTGCAATTGGAATTTAATAATTGATTATATAGATGATCAGTTTCCCTAATCTGAGTACATTCTCTTTGTTTCTGAAACTCAATTATTTGTTTATTGGCATGAAGCAGTTCATCTTCTAAGTCCCTAACCTTACATAAAGCCGTTTCATAATAATTACTGCAGTCGTTGAAACCATCTGTGACCACCCGAAGTTTGTCCCGTTCATCGACAACATCCGTGTATTGTTGGTGCAGATCCACTAGCTCCCGTTTCAAGCTAGTGTTTTTGAGAACGACCTTCTCAATCTCGATCTCGTGTTCCTCCCTATCCAATAACAGCTGTTGACACTTGCTGTTTGAATCCTTAAGTTCATCAAGGGCCGTTCTCAACTTAGCCTGCAACTCCTGGGTAGAAAGCCTTACGGGTCATCACAGGCATGGTTTCAGGGGATATAACTGAAAATACAAAGTACAAAGAATGGTGAGAACTGAGAACTAATTAGATGAATAAAATTAGGAAAGGTAGAAAATGAAAGGAGAAAATGAAAATAGTCTGGAATATGTGATTATAGAACTGGTAACTGAGGTAGGCTTATAAGTCTTACACAAGATACTTCAATAAGATGATTAAATTAAGTGTAATGAAGTCTATTATTTATATTAATTTCTTGTCCTTTACTTTTTTCTAAAGTGGGTAGGACTCTTGGTTTAAAAATTAATGGACTTAACTGACTAAAAATGCCAAAATTAAATTAAAGAACAACCAACGTTCGTTGCTATTGTGTATTTTAGCAGTTTAAATATATTGTAGATAGTTACTTTATGATCTTATTTTAAACTACACAAATAATTATCCAACAAGTGACACCTGACACTGAATCTAACTGGAACTACAAGAGTGCCAGATTTATCAGAATAATGAACTTAGTGCTCCCATGAGAGCTTTTAATTAACTATTGATCGCTACTTATACATTAAAAAGAAACAAATATACTCCCCAGATTGTTTCACAGGAACATCAGCAGTTTAAGTTACTGGTTGAAGAACACTATGTTTCACAGTGTATTTTCGCATGAAAACAGTAATCCTGGGTATTTATACACTTATTTGATAATTAGTTACAATTATACAAGATTAATACATTTAAAAATTATTTAAAACTAATTAAAAAAAAAAAAAATCCTTTTTACCCTTTAGCCTTCCTCGATAAATGAACTACCCAACACAAAAAAAAAAAAAAACAATTCGAACCAGTAGTTCCTGAGATTAGCGCGTTCAACCAAACAAACAAACTCTTCTGCTTTATAATATTAGTATAGATTCAGCTGTGAGCTCCTCAGCGAAAGCTTTATCAGTTATAGTATGTCCATTGTGAAATAATATGAAATGTACCTTTTGACATTATCATACACATTTATGGCTATTAATCTCTGTGTATCCTGTCATGTTTTATGGATCATAATTTCAGCTAGACCAATCTAAAATAATGGCCGCAGTCATAAAAACGGATTTCTAAATTAAACTGTTTTAGCATTTTTGTTGTTTTGTGGGGCGAATAGATTGGTGCAGAGTTTAAATAAACAAAGAAAGAACATAAACGAAAGAAATAAATTAATAATATTTATTTTGATGTCAGTTATTAAAGCACACGCAATAATAATCATAAAAAAGACTGGAAATAAGGAAGAAAACATAGTATGTGCTTTGTGCTTCACGGCTGCGCCAAAAAGGTACATTTCAACGTTTCATGCCAGACAGGTAATGGTGTCTGATGCCGTCTTGTAATAAATCTTAGGCGGTTAGTCACGGAAAAACAGTTTCAAACACAACATATTTATAAATGGTTAAAAAATTTAAATGAGTATTTACGAGTTTGGCTAAAGAAAAAAAACACGTAGCAATAAATAAATACAGAGAAGCCAAGATATCATAAATGATAAAAGCAGCAACAAATGGAATAGACGTTCCCTTTACTTTAAAAATTCCTGGAATATCCTGGATGAAGCTGGCACAAGAACGAGGAGCTTGCAATTTTTGTTATTTTAAATTTATTGCAATATTATCGTTCTTTGATTACTTAATTTTTCGTTATTTTATGAGAATGTTTGAGTTAATAACACTTCTGGACATTTGCACGTCACATCATGTTTGCTATGTTATGTTATGTTATGTTATGTTATGTTATGTTATGTTATGTTATGTTATGTTATGTTATGTTATGTTATGTTATGTTATGTTATGTTATGTTATGTTATGTTATGTTATGTTATGTTATGTTATGTTATGTTATGTTATGTTATGTTATGTTATGTTATGTTATGTTATGTTATGTTATGTTATGTTATGTTATGTTATGTTATGTTATGTTATGTTATGTTATGTTATGTTATGTTATGTTATGTTATGTTGTAACGTAGTAGAAACTCAAAAAAGTTTCTATCGTTACTTTGTTTACATAGACAGATTCAACGCTTACAATCTAGTCAAATGTCAAAACAAACGCCACAGATTATGTAAAATCATTAAGGCTTTCTCGTTACTAAACGACTAAATTAGCTGCGTACCAGTGAAATGCGCACCGCGTTCCGTGTATCCGCACTAGTGAGTGTGGACTTGTCTATGCGTGGGCGCGGGTATACAGGGTGTATTTCACCTCATCACAAAGCCGTTAACCAAGCATTCTGTACATCAAACTAAGTAACTTTACGCAAAAATAATTGCTGGGAAAAAACATTTTTTTTTGAGGTTATAAATCATGTTTTGTGGTAGAACTCAATGTAACGCACTTAAGACATTGTGCTGATGGATGGATTGAATATTACGGGGGTCGTGGAGGTCTTAAAAGTCAAAATTTTACAAAAAAAACTTGTATTTAAAAAAAAACTTGTCAAAAAGTTGTAACTTTGACCCCCCATATCTCCGTAACTAGAAGGTTCCCAGGTATGTTGTAGAACAAAAAAATTATCGCAATGACGAAGACAACAAGTGGTTTTCGTATTCGTTAAGAGGTGTTTTACACCCTTTATAGGTCATCGTCCCGATGACCAGCTCTTTTTCTGCTACCGAAAACCAGACGCGTTCACCGGCATTTTATCCACCGTGACCTCATACGTGATCTAGAATATTCGGCTTGAAGCAGGCAGTTTAACTCGTTTCTTTAACGACATAACCTAAAATAAGTGATTTTATAACCCCAATACTGGGTAAGTTGTTGAACAGTAATCGTTTTCTTATTTTCCTTGTACCATCTAGCTACGTGGATTCGAGATGTGAATCCACCCTTTTTTTTTTTTTTTTTTTTTTTTTTTTTTTTAGGATGGGAAATCATCAAATGACTTCTCCCACTCTGGGCAGAGCGGGAGGGAGTGTCAGACTCTTACTGACTAAAACCCATCCATGTTCCTTCCTCGCCCTTTATGTTCCGGGGCCGCGGTATCTCTTTCGAACAGGCCCGCAACCCCGGCAGATGTGAATCCACCCTTCATCATTCTTTTTGCTTTGCACATTAATTTAGTAAAAACATGTAGCTTCCAGCTGAGTGTATTTTGACATTGTGTTTTTCTTCATGACACTCAAAATGTGCAACTCATGTCGTGCCTTCCATCACTACCTTGTAAACTCCGTACTGATTGTGACTACCACACATCACCTGCATGGCGCATGGGTACTCCCCGCTTTGCTTACGCCTTGGTGTCACAATCAGCGGAGATGACCATCAGCCATCTCGTGACACGCTGGACGTTTTTTCCAGGGTCCAAAGTTCCGGCTGACATCCAAGGTTCCGACTGACATCTTCCGGCTGAGAACCAGAATACGGATAGCTGTTCGATAGTACCGGCTTACCGGTTATCAGCGGGCCAGCGTCGGGTACCTTTTTTTTACCTGCGTGGCCGCTACCGACATCTTCGGGTCGGCGCGAACACCTGCCGACCGTCACCCTTCCTGGCGTCACCAGCGTGGCACACCGCTACGGTCTTCGTCGCACCGGGCTGAGCCAGGAGAGTACTGCGCTAACCCCCAGGCGGGCTTGGAGAACATAGTGACCATAGACCTTCCCACACCCGTGTTAATTGTTTTAATTATATTTTTTATGTTGACAAGGTTTCGTGGTTTTAATTAACCTTCCCCACGAAAACCCCATCTGTCACATTGGCGCCCAAAAACGTGGTTTTATGGTCACTTTTCTTCAGGTTTGCTTGAGGGTATTTTTTTATGTTGTTTTTTTTTGTGTGGTAGTCTTCGTTGTGTAAAACGTTCCTGGTTGCCAGCAACTAGGGTGTACGCAACAGTACCAAGTTATTAACCATCAAACTGTTTTAGCTTAGATTATTCTATATATTTTTTTTTTCTCTAAAAAGAACTAGTGAAGGTGGAAGAAAAAAAAAAAAAAACCAAATACTTTTCTCACTCCTCGTAGTAGTAGAATCTTTTAGAACGGTTCGCCCCGGGGAAGTACTACCACCAAACTTATTTCTTCCGGTAATCAGCGTTGCTGTATGCCGGCTGAAGAGTTTGGGTGCCGGGTATAAATTACTGGCTAGTTTATTGACTTCACAACTTGGTCTCAACTGACACCAACAATTTATGCGGGTTGTTGAGTACATAATATACCAACAAGTTTGCTTGTTGTGTGTCAAATTTTTTTTTTTTTTTTCCTTTCCTTCCACCAATAGATAGTACTTATAACATTTTTAAACTTACCTTTCTTTAAAAAGTTAATATTTAGAATCAAAAACATTAAACATTAATTTTACTTTTTTGTTACCATCACAAGACTTTTCTCTTTACTCAACTTTTCAGAAAATAAAAAAAAATAATTTTTTTATTTTATTTAATACCAGATTACATTGCTTAGGGAATGCGTACACACTAGTTGCACCTTTTTTATAGTCATTTTTTAATTTAACTTTAGCTTACTTATAACTTGTATATTTTTTAGTTCTCAACTCATTGCTTTAGGATAACAACCAAAGCGTTATTTATAGCTTATATTTGTAACAATCGGAGTATTGACGTCATTCTTCGTTCTTTGCTATTCATACCGTGTTGATTACTGTTCAACACTTAACGGTTAACAGTTATTTTTAATTTAACTTTATTTTTTTTTTAATTGAACATTCATTATTAAATTGTTTTTTTTTTAACCACCACTTTCAAATGGATAACCCAATTAAATTTATGTCGCTGCAAAAGGCAGAGCTCGAATACGAGGTAGCTATCAGAGGAGAAACACCCGCCGCTACTGTTCAGGAATTGCGGAAACAGATCGCAAAATGCGGGCCATTGTTTCCCTCAGAGGACATTCTTACTAGCCCTTAGGACATAGGATTCTGGCATATAAAAGACCTAAAATTGGTAGGCCTCAATACATAGTAATAAACTTTAACTTAACTTCAACTCTGTTCACTTCACAGTAGTTAACTTCCATTTGAAATCTTTCTATTTAATGTAAATTTTAACTTAATATATTTGAGCGGTTGCAACTCATTAAATAAGCCTTTGCAGGAGCGGGTGGATACTCCTTAAATAAGCCTTAATCCAATTTCAAATTTAATAACCCAGTAGACTTCTTTGACTTTTGCGTACTTGCTTGTAAGCGGTTACAGCTGCTAGCACGTCTGTTTTGCGCGAGTATCACGTCAACTACGGACATGATACTCTCACACACCTGATAGGATGCGGACTCACCTCATGTAAAGGTGGTCTGTTAGATTTGATAGGATACGATGAGATGAGGGATGAATGAGGACGAATAAAAGGGGTCGTAAATCAGATGAGAGGTATAGTAGGAGTAAAGGATTTTTACTGAGGTAAAAACCCTAACCAAGCGGGGGGGTATTGTAACGTAGTAGAAACTCAAAAAAGTTTCTATCGTTACTGTGTTTACATAGACAGATTCAACGCTTACAATCTAGTCAAATGTCAAAACAAACGCCACAGATTATGTAAAACCATTAAGGCTTTCTCGTTACTAAACGACTAAATTAGCTGCGTACCAGTGAAATGCGCACCGCGTTCCGTGTATCCGCACTAGTGAGTGTGGACTTGTCTATGCGTGGGCGCGGGTATATAGGTCATCGTTCCGATGACCAGCTCTTTTTCTGCTACCGAAAACCAGACGCGTTCACCGGCATTTTATCCACCGTGACCTCATACGTGATCTAGAATATTCGGCTTGAAGCAGGCAGTTTAACTCGTTTCTTTAACGACATAACCTAAAATAAGTGATTTTATAACCCCAATACTGGGTAAGTTGTTGAACAGTAATCGTTTTCTTATTTTCCTTGTACCATCTAGCTACGTGGATTCGAGATGTGAATCCACCCTTCATCATTCTTTTTGCTTTGCACATTAATTTAGTAAAAACATGTAGCTTCCAGCTGAGTGTATTTTGACATTGTGTTTTCCTTCATGATACTCAAAATGTGCAACTCATGTCGTGCCTTCCATCACTACCTTGTAAACTCCGTACTGATTGTGACTACCACACATCACCTGCATGGCGCATGGGTACTCCCCGCTTTGCTTACGCCTTGGTGTCACAATCAGTGGAGATGACCATCAGCCATCTCGTGACACGCTGGACGTTTTTTCCAGGGTCCAAAGTTCCGGCTGACATCCAAGGTTCCGACTGACATCTTCCGGCTGAGAACCAGAATACGGATAGCTGTTCGATAGTACCGGCTTACCGGTTATCAGCGGGCCAGCGTCGGGTACCTTTTTTTTACCTGCGTGGCCGCTACCGACATCTTCGGGTCGGCGCGAACACCTGCCGACCGTCACCCTTCCTGGCGTCACCAGCGTGGCACACCGCTACGGTCTTCGTCGCACCGGGCTGAGCCAGGAGAGTACCGCGCTAACCCCCAGGCGGGCTTGGAGAACATAGTGACCATAGACCTTCCCACACCCGTGTTAATTGTTTTAATTATATTTTTTATGTTGACAAGGTTTCGTGGTTTTAATTAACCTTCCCCACGAAAACCCCATCTGTCACAATGTTATGTTATGTTATGTTATGTTATGTTATGTTATGTTATGTTATCGTATCGTATCGTATCGTGTCGTATCGTATCGTGTCGTATCGTATCGTATCTTATCTTATCTTATCTTATCTTATCTAAAACAAAGAGAAGCTTATACCCAGCAGTGGGTGAAGTCGGCTGTGGATGATGACGATGATGATAAAGACAGGTTTAAATATACAACAAATGTGTGTGGTTCACATGCATTTAGCCTTCTCCCAACTAAAATAGGGTTGGCTTCTAGTTTAATCGCTTATCTGATGTCCACGACGTGGTAACTAGGTAAAACGGCAGCTTTTAATACTAACCGTAACAATTGTCAAACATTTTTGCGGCTAACAACTAGTTTTTCTTTTTAAGTTCTTCGAACGTCATTAATCTCAACATGAATGTTGTAAGTCAAGATTTTGTTACAAGTTTTTTGATTGTAAAGAGTGTCCATGGAGTTTTTTCCCCATTTTTCTCCATACAGATCTACTCTTTGGAATGCTTTCTATAGTTATTATGCCTTGTGACTGTGACTGTACCTAAGCTTTTTGTTGTTCTTTTGTCATTCAAAAGTGCCCTAATAGTCTAATTGAAATAAATGCTTTGTGTTTGAGTCAGGCGGTAGAAACAGCTGAGCGTGCTTGCCGAGGCACGGCCAGATCTCAGTTTGTAAAGATTATCACCAAATCGAACCTTGCTTTCATGCTTAACCTTGAAAATTGACCCGTGCGGCTGTTATTAATGACCCACAATTATTATTGAACTATTTGACTTCTTATACCGACCGTTTCTGTTCCAGAAACACGAATTAAAAACAGTAATACGATTGCTTTACCTTCCCCAATTCAAATATGCCATAAATTAAGTCGGGCGTATAACAAATTATGCTAAGTTACTATTAAGTATAATTTATGGTAATTTATACCATACTTAACTGTAACTTAATGTGCTTTACAAATCTTAGTGCGAGGTATTTTGGTGCTGCATGTTGCCTCGGATTGTTCCACTTTGGTCCAGCAAGTTGAACCATGAGTAGAAGAAAATGGAGTGGATTTGGATGTCCACTTTGCCCAAATAAAGTGGAAGCCTACGGGTAGCCCGCGAAATTTTAATTTTCTTACCTTTTTTGCAGTTTGTTATCAGGTTGTATGTGGAGCTAACTGAGAACTGAAGGTAAATATATCGAATAGAATAGGAAAACTGTTGTTTAACAAATTAAATTTTGCCAAAAGTAGTCTAAAAACTCATCATCTGCCTAGCCTTTTCCCAACTATGTTGGGGTCGGCTTCCAGTCTAACCGGATTCAGCTAAATACCAATATTTTAGGGGTCCACCCTTTATCGCAGAACTTTTTATGTCATAATATTATTTTGCATACCAGCTGATAGCATAAACTTCATTTTGCAGAAAATAGTTTGGCAGATACTCATTTATCATACTCATAATTTTGTAAGCCGGAATCATCTTTATGCATAACTTTCGTATGCATAAGATTCAAAACCATCTTATCGCAGAAAGTTCACAGTCAGAATCATCTTTTGGCATAATTTTCATATCGATAGTCTTTAAAGGCAGAACTATCATATCTCAGAAAGTTTACAATCGAATTATTCTTTTGGAATACAATTCAAAATATGCATAATAATGGAAAGACTCATCTATAAAAAAAAAAACATAAAATCAGTTGATTGAGAACACTTGATTTTTATTTCCGTGTCAGAAGCAAGCAAACAAGCATATATCGTGCATGTAGCAAGCATGCAGTATGCAAGCAAGCTTGAAACATGTAAGCAAGCATGCAGCATGCAAGCAAACATCTGAACAAGCATATACCATGCATACAGCAAGCATTCAGCAGTATGCAAACAAAAATACAGCATGCATGCAAACAAGCATACAGCAAGCATGCAGCAGGCAAACAAGCATGCAGCAATCGTGCGGTATGCAAGCAAGCATGCAGTATGCAACATGCAGCAGGCATGGTTTCTGTCACGGCTCCAGCGTTGCGGGGCTACGGCGGTCCCATGCGAGCTTATCGTCGCAGATGGGTTTAACGCTCACCACTCCGCGCCTACGCGGTTTTAAATTACACTCTAGGGGTAGGGCAGACAAGACTGCGGGGAGTCGGTTTTGGAGCGATTTGTTTCTGTCACTAACTTTTCTTACACAACATATTGACTATTTAAGATAATATTTTAATTTAATATTTAATTTTAAATTTCTGAAAATGCTATGTTGTGGCATTGAAAAATGGCCATAATGACAAATAAAATTATTCCAAATGAAATTCTGCAATCTTCATAGTATGCCAAGTGAAATTATATAAAAAAAATCGTCGTTCTAAATAAACATTTTTCTAAACGAAATTATGCGAAATTTGAACATTGCCAAAGGTAATTATGCCGTCTAAAAGTATGTCATTCCAAATTCGAACATACAAACATTCAGCCAAACAATAAGCATATTTAAAAAAAATGCGTTTAATATATTCGTTTAAAGAAAATTATGCCGAGTGTGTTATTCTAAATGAATTTTGGAGCAACAAGATTCTGCCAGATAGATGGAACCCGTATTTTACATGGAGCGACTGCCTATGTGACCTCCACAACCCAGTTAATACGGGGAAATACGATACCACTTGGTAAGACTGGTTGTCAGACTTTTTGGCCCACTGACTACCTGCAACGACTGTCAAAGATAGAAAAAAGACACCCGGGCCCAACAGTTTAACGGTCTTTCCGAGGCACGGAGGAAACTCGGTACAGACCAACCTATATTTCTCGCGGCCGGCGGGTTCACTCGAACGCAGAGCGTGCACTATGGCCACTCAGTGAATGCGCTGTCGACTGCTCCCCACGCCGCCACACGACCCGCTGATCGCATATTCACTCAGGCCGTACACTTACAAATAAGAATTAAGCCTCGTATCCACTATGCAACATTTGGCGCACAACATGTTGCTCAACGTGTCGATAGTGAGCGCGGAACTTTTGTTTTGCA
Organism: Xestia c-nigrum; assembly: GCA_916618015.1. Classification (NCBI taxonomy): domain Eukaryota; kingdom Metazoa; phylum Arthropoda; class Insecta; order Lepidoptera; family Noctuidae; genus Xestia; species Xestia c-nigrum. The sequence goes on from OU745244.1 coordinate 3,597,984, forward strand.
ATTTTGGCTTTGTTTTGTTATGTTGCGCGTGATGTTGTGCAACGCTAGCGAACATGTTGAGCGTCACATGTTGTGCATCAATTTGTTGCCTAGTGGATACGAGGCTTAAGAGTCACACATTTTGTCCAAACATACGTTTGGTGAGGTACCGCGTATAGGCTTACGGGGGCAGTATCAGTCCCAGTAATGTGACAAACCAATGGAGTAAAGTGGAACAATCCGTTCATTCTTCGCGGGAACGTGTGCAATGTTTGTTACGGTTTTGGTTTAAACTTTAAACAACGTGTTGGTTACATTTAACGACTACAATTTAAAAGGTGTGAAAAAGGGGTTACCTTTAGATTAACAAGTTTTGTGTAATAAGTAAAGTGAAAATACAACACTGTGGTTGGCCTGTATTTTTTGGTTTTCTTTGAATCGATGAAATGATTCTTTATTTGATTTGAAAAAGTTTGGGTTAAGTAATCAAGCCAATAAATTGTTAGCAATTCAGTTAGAAAGAAAATTGTGTTTATTTGGCATTAAAATACCTATAACACTTGACATAATACACAAACAAACAGCTTATAATGCCAAAAGGGCCTCAGCTCAGCATAATGTCAGATGACAACACAAGGTGTGCCACCTGACGCTGATTTTCAGCTGCAGCACACGAGTGCCATACTCGACAACATAAACAAACACATAATAAAGTCTACAATTATGCACAAATATTAAGTTACAGTGTAATGTTACATAAACACACTAAAAATAATAACAAAAAGTACAAAAAAAATGGAATCAGTCAGTTTCATCATCTACCTAGACTTTTCTAAGCTACGTTGAGGTCGGCTTCCAGTCTAACTATATCCAGCTGAATACCAGTATTTTACATGAAGCGACTGCCTGACTGACTTTCACAACCTAGATACAATGTTTTACAATTTACTTCACGCTTCTGACCCACAAAAGGTTAGACAGAGGTGTTTTAATAGTACACCCGCATTTCGCTAGTTATGTTTAAGTCCCATGCAATAAGGGATGAGCCTATTACCATCAACCGCGTCCAAATGCAGACTCCTTGGCTACTGAGAAATTCCTGATGGAAAAACCCAAAAACACTTTGCATGTCCCGGGAATCGAACCATGGACTTGGCTTAGCAGTCGTGCTTGCGACCACTAGACCAACGACGCAATGTTTTATTAAATAAAAAAATAAATAAAAAAAAATTGTTTATTTTCAGACAACATAAGTCCATAGCAGAGGTTAATAACAGAAATCTTATCAACTATGTTAGTACACAAAATAACAATGTAAATAGGAAAAAGGCGTTACAGGGCATCGAAAAATTCGTCCACATCGCTGCCAACATGAAAAGTGCCCAGAAGGCTGGCAGCATTGCCACGTTCGCGTTGGATGGAAATGCTGATTCTTTGGCCAAAAAACAGTCCCGCCCTCTGGTCACGTAAAGTGTCGACCAATCGTTTGGCGATTTCTTGAATGTATACTAGGTGGGCACTCGGACCCCATGGCCCTAGTGTTTCGACCCCAAACGGCTCAAACACATAATTACCAATTATATTATTGGTAATTATTATTAAAAATGAAATGTAAATAGTTAGTAACAGACATCTTCTACAACGCAATAAAAACATAATGGAGATAATGGTGTCGATTCTGTTGTGCACAAACTTAACTTAATTTAGACTATTGCTATCTTTTACTAAAAGACAGTGAGAGAAAAGGACGGCTATAGCTATGCACTAAGTTAGAAATGTCAAACTAGTTTATGCCTTGCGCTTCACCGTGTTTTTATGTGCACCTTTCATTTGTATGGAAATATTAGTTCGAATTAAATTTGACAGCTCTAAATTACGTCCGTCTCTTTCTCATTTTATTAGTGAGAAAAAGATAGTAATAGCCTAAATTAAGTTTAGTTTGTGCACAACAGAATCGACACCATTATAAGTCTAACTAGTATTTATTCTCTTACCTGCACCTGTCACATGCAGGCTAGTGAAGCGACGCATGACCGCCGAGTCCGATCTATCCAGTTTATTACAGTTTACATTTTACTAATCCATTCGCGATTCGCAAAGAAATACATTGAAGCAAAACAAAGAAAATTGCACAACAATATTTTACTCTACTTCCCGTAACTCGAACATAACTACCTCCTTCCTTATAAACAACAACATAAGTATATTCACGCTGTAATTTCGCAGGCTAAGCAGACTTTATGGCGTAGCGCTAAGTGCACATGCACTTAACTTGAACTATATCCTCGGTAACTTGGCCGAGTAACTTACACACTACCTATTGACTTTATCACCGGTTTCAGGGTTACGTGGTTCTGTGGAAATAAGTATAGGGAAATGAAAGAAGTAAATGGTACGTTTGTGACCTGAGACATGGAAATCATTAAATCTATACAAATTCAAAAGTGTACCTCTGGAAAATTTTGACGACTCGAATGGCGTAGTGGTAGTGAAAGCTGCCTTGCGTTCATAGGGCCCTGGGTTCGAATCCCGGTAGGAGCAAATGTTTGTGTGATGAGCATGGACATTTGTTTCCGAGTGATGGATGTTTGTATGTATAATAAGTATGTATTTACAAACAAAAAAGTATATATGTAGTATATCAACTATGTGGTGTCCACGACACAAGCCTTGCTTAGTGTGGCACTAGATGGCGCTGTGTGTTAATGTCCAGCGATTTTTATTATTATTTATTTATTAAAATATAAATATTAATAAATGTTACTACTCGATAACGGACTATTTGGCTGGCAGTTCTATAACCCCTCCTTCGGGCAATAAGCATTAGGAGGACATCATAATTATCTGTTTTGACATTTATGTAATTATTTACCTAATAAATGACATTGCAATCAGTTGATATTATTCTATACTAGCTGACCCACGCAACTTCGTCTGCGTCAAAAGTACTACCTACCTACTACTACCTACTACCTACCTACTACTACCTACTACCTAGCTACAACTACCTACTACTACCTACTACCTAGCTACTACTACCTACCTACTACTACCTACCTACTACTACCTACCTACTACTACCTACCTACTACTACCTACCTACTACTACCTAGCTACTACTACCTACCTACTACTACCTACCTACTACTACCTACCTACTACTACCTACCTACTACTACCTACCTACTACTACCTACCTACTACTACCTACCTACTACTACCTACCTACTACTACCTACCTACTACTACCTACCTACTACTACCTACCTACTACTACCTACCTACTACTACCTACCTACTACTACCTACCTACTACTACCTACCTACTACTACCTACCTACTACTACCTATCTACTACTACCTACCTACTACTACCTACCTACTACTACCTACCTACTACTACCCACTACCTACCCCTACCTACCCACTACATACCGACGAAAATAATTAAAAAAAAAAAAAGTATCCTATGTCCTTCTCCTGGTTCTAAGCTAGCTCCCCACCAATTTTCAGCCAAATCGGTTCAGCCGTTCTTGAGTTATAAATGGTGTAACTAACACGACTTTCTTTTATATATGTAGATACTTTTATTAACATTTTTTGTACTTCCTTAGATTTTATTGTTGACAGTGTAGCAAAAGTTTATTGATTTATTAATTGCTTTGACATTTCTATGACATTATCTAACTTCTGCATTTTTATTTTCTTACATTTATCATTTTTCTTTTTTAATTTTATTGTTGACATTGCTGGGGTATTTATGTCTCACCGTACCTATGAACGTGCAAGATCGTGAACTACTGCAAACCTCAAGATTGCTACGTCGCGTAGCACCGATTGCTACGCCGTAGCTGACCCCAAAATTTCGTAACCGCGTAGCATTGACGTCACAGTTACATGTCCCCAGACAGATAGTCAGATGTTTGCAATTGGATACTAAAGTCAGCTAATTGACAGTACTTGTTCCCAAGTGACGGCTTTGATAGTATACCCGGGCAATTTGTGGAATCGATTCCTAGATGAGGTAATTATTAGCACCGTTTGCATATGTCACCGTAAAATTGTCAAATACGTTATATTGTAATATCTCTAGCGATATTGTAAAGTCTCGAATTATTGTCAAATGAACATACTGCTTACAACAAAACGCATTATTTTTCGTGAAATGCATGCGATGGTAGTCAACTTACGCGGTGTGGAGGGAAGGAGGGGTCCCCCTTGCCCAGTGGCACAACTCTCATGAAAAGATAATGCACCATTCCTGAGAAATACCGATTAATATAACATTACCTTAAAACACTTTAAATTCCCCCTAAAAAGCGTAGTCGACGGAGCCCCGCCTCGCGGGGCCCCTATTTCCGAGTGCAGGGTTTAAAGGAACCTAACTAACCTAACGGGGGGGTGCCCCAAGTCCCGATTATGGGGGCAGACAATATCGCGAGAAAAAAAACGTTATATTGTAATATAACGTGTTTGACAATTTTACGGTGACACATACACCCCACAGCCTACCTCCTCCTATACCTAGATTCTGCAAGTATGTAAACCGTATGAAAACCAAATGTGCCATGTTTTTACTAGCTATTCACACATTTTATGACTAGCCATAAGCACTATTTAGTTACTACCCAAATAATTTAAGTTACTACATAAAATAGACTACAATACGTTTTTGTTCTTGAGCTTGCTGCGTCAGTAGCCACGTTAAGCATAAAATACATAAGTCAGCCTAAAGTAGGTGCTCTTGCGTTACCTAGGTATATCTATGATTTGACGACTCGAAAGTAGGTGTAGTGGTAGTGACTGCCTTGCGTTCATAGGGTCCTGGGTTTGAATCCCGGTAGCAGCAAATGTTTGTGTGATGAGCATGGACATCTGTTTCCGAGTCATGGATGTTTGTATGTATAATAAGTATGTATTTACAAACAAAAAAGTATATATGTAGTATATCAACTATCTGGTGTCCACGACACAAGCCTTGCTTAGTGTGGCACTAGATGGCGCTATGTGTAATGTCCAGCGATATTTAATATTTAAAATAATTTAATTTAATCTATATCCGTGGAAATAAAAAACTCTAAAACTGATCAAATTAGGAGCTTGCCACTTGCAGATGAGTTTGCAGACGAGCTCGTGGCCGACATACCGAGTTTCTTCAGTGCCCGGAAAGCACCTTAAGCTTCTTAGCTGCTGGTCTCGGTTGTCATTTGTTCATCTTTGCCAGTCGTTCCAGGTAGTCTGTGGCCCAAAAAGTCTGACAACCAGTCTTACCAAGTAGTATCGCACTACTCAGTATTAACTGGGTTGTGGAGGTCAGATAGGCAGTCTCTCCATGTAAAATACTGGTATTCGGCTGCATCCGGTTAGACTGGAAGCCGACCACAACATAGTTGGGAAAAGGCTAGGCAGATGATGAGGAGCTACCCACTTGGGTCGACCTTCAGGTTAAGCCGCGCTTACCTAGGCTGGTCCATGGATGGGTGAACACCCGTTAGACCCGGCTGTCAATTAGAGATTCTTGACAGTTGGTAAGCTACTAAGAACTAACTGGGTTGTGGAGGTCAGATAGGCAGTCACTCCGTGTAAAATACTGGTATACAGCTGCGTCTGGTTAGACTGGAAGCAAACCCCAACACACACTCAACGGCACGAAACCTTTTTTTTTTTTTTTTTTGCCTGGGTGGAAAATCCTCAATGGATGTCCTCCGCCCTGGGGAGAGCGGAGTGGTGGCCCAAACATAAACCTACCGGCTACGGCCGATTTTGTTAGGACATTTTGTTTTGTTAAATTGAATAGCTAAACATAAATGAAAACATATTTTACTTGCCGCTCAATGTAGTTGGGAAAACGCTAGACAGTTGTTGAAATGATCAAAACTGTTCTGTGTCCAAACAAAGTTTACTGTATCACTATTCTGAGACATCACACTAAACTAAACAGCCAGATAAACTCGAAACGAACCATATCGAACACTAATAGGACAAGCTAAAACTCGGTGTCCGACCTAACTTTTTAATTTCTATCGTCAGTAACTTCGCCGGTACAAAATCGTCTATTCGTTCGATTTATTGACCGAAGCGCTCAGTTAGCTGCTGAAAGCTCAGCTATTATTAGAGCTTTTCTAGCTTAAAGTATTTATTAGCAGCTCGTTTTTTATGCTGTGAAATGTGGAAGTCTTAGTCGGGAAGAAACTTTTTGTACTTTTTTTAAGAATAGCTTTGAAAGTGTTGTAAGAAAGGTGACAGTAATGCTGTCGAATATTTTGCGGTTATTTTCATGTTTTTAGCGGAATTAAGGCTGGTTTTTATTTTTTATTTATTTAATAAAGAAAGGACGTAAAATAGCTTTGTTTCTAAAGTAAATAATAAAAATAATAAATAAATATCGCTGGACATTAACACACAGCGCCGTCTAGTGCCACACTAAGCAAGGCTTGTGTCGTGGACACTAGATAGTTGATATACTACATTTATACTTTTTTGTTTGTAAATACATACTTATTTTACATATAAAAATCCATGACTCGGAAACAAAAATATCCATGCTCATCACACAAACATTTGCTCCAACCGGGATTCGAACCCAGGACCCTAAGAACGTAAGGCAGCCTCACTACCACTACGCCATTCGGGTCGTATATTTGAAAAACGCTGATTTTCGTTTGAGGAGGTCGTGGCTAATAATAACAGCCACGCGGGTCGATCTTCAGGTTAAGACGGACTTGCCTAGATTGGTCTGTAGATGAGTGACCACATTTAACATACCGGATATATTTACGTGCCACGGAAAGCCGTTTCCCAACAATGGTGGTGTCAACTTCCAGTCTCACAGGATGCAGCTGAATACCAGTATTTTACATGAAACGACTGCCTATCTGACCTCCACAACCTAGTTAGTACTGGGTAGTACGATACCCTTTGGTAAGACTGGTTGTCAGACATTATGGACCAATGACTACCTGTAACGACTGTCAATGATCCAAAAGTGACAGCCGACACCAACCGCTTTACGTGGTTTCCGAGGCACGGAGGAAACACGGTATGTAAGGGTGGTCACCCATCCACAGACCAACCTAGGTAAGCACGGCTTAACCTAAAGATCAACCCGAGCGGTAGTTTTAAGCGACCGGCGGAGCGTGCGCTTTTCACACAAATGTTGTACCAAAATAATATAAAAAAACAAACATATTCTTCAGATAGTGTGTACATATTTCGACTGGATTTCAGAATATCTATGTTCCCAAATAAATATTTTGAAAGGACAATGAATTAAAAAGGCGAGATTTATTTTTCTCGTAACTCTTGTTTAAATCATTGTCCAATCTAAATGTGTATTTGGGAACTTATACATATATTCTGAAATTTAATCGAAATAAATACACACTACCTTCAAAATATGTTTGATTTACAAATTATTTTGGTATTACGTTTGTATGAAAACGTAATACCAAAATACGCATGCTCCACAGGCCTCTTAAGCCAAGGGTTCACATATTCATCATCATCATCATCATCATCAGCCTATAATGTTCCCACTGCTGGGACACGGCCTCCTCTCAATGAGAGAGAATGGGCTATAATCTACCAAGCGGTCCCAGTGCGGATTGGTAGATGTCACATGTCATCGATTTTTTGGTTCTAGGACATGCCGGTTTCCTCACGATGTTTTCCTTCACCGTTTTGAGAGCAGCGGTGATGAAATAAATTACACAAAGTAATGCGCCTGTCTGGGTTCGAACCCACGACTTACTGTTCGTAAGTCGGGGCCGCCACCACTGGGCCACCGCTGCTTTCACATATTAGATTTTTATAAAAAAATCTTATTTACCTTGCCTACAACCTCAACCCAAATTATGTAGTCAGGTAAGTACGTTAATTTAATTTACCCTTAACCTTAATTCCGTTACAAAACAAAATAAAATTCACGTTACATTTTTTAATTCGCCATTTCCGCGCTGAGGCCGGTCAATATTGTTCCTCTACTGGATCGAGCCTGCGCTACGTTCACTAGTGCTGAGCAAGCACCGCCGGGGCGCAAACATTAGCTTATGATGCTGCACATGCTAATATGTGTAAACGACGAGATTTTTGTAATTTCACATTTGTTTAGTTATAGTGTAAACTGCTGGGGCAGGAAATTTCTTTTCTGCACGAATTCGTGTCATATTTCTGGAAGAAAATGAGTAGTTGGCCGACTTATTAGGTTATTTGGACTGCTGGCTTACAAGTGTCGTTGCAAGAGTATTGCTGTCTAAAATTAAAGATGAGTTTAGTCCACACAATACAGGATGTAAACCACCTCATCATGAAGCCGTCAACCAAGCATTCTGTACATCAAACTAAGTAACATTATTCGGGTTATTTTTACTTAAGGGAAGAAAGGTCCTGGTAAATACAAACCACGGTACAAAAATTATTATGAAAACAATAACAAACTCTAAATTAATAATTCGTGGACTGGAAAACTGTATTGTTTTATTTGTACCCAGGAAAATTTACTTTATTTCCCATTAATAAAATAAAAATAATGAATGAATGAATGATTTATTTAAGTACATAAAAAATCTTAAAACTAAATACACACATCAAAAGTGTCTAGGGATCAAGCATTTTTATGCGGATTTCTTGAGATTGAGATGTGGCTTTGTAATAAATTTATGATTTTATAAATTTATATGGATCCTTTTTGGTGCATTTCATAATTTGAATCAGGAACTGTGAATCAAACTCGAGTAAAAGATGAAAATCAGCTGTCAATATTTTCCCTATAAAAACATACAACGCATTGAAGACATTATTAGTGCTACTGTTTCCCTACTACTGATTAAAACCAACGTTATTATGGAGCGGCGACGTCATTTAAGCAGGGAAGAAATGCTCAGAGCCGTGGGAATGATAGAAGCTGGTTCCCGGCAACGTACTGTGGCTTTAGCTCTGAATACAAGTCAGAGTGTTATCAGTCGACTTTGGACACGTTACCGAAGCACTGGTACCGTGGCTGAGCGCCATGGAGGACGGTATCGCTGCACCACACGGAGACAAGACCGATACATTCAAATCTTAACTCGAAGAGCTCCAACAATAACCGCCATGATGTTAGCCGTGAGGCTTCATCACTCTTCAGGGAACTTAATTAGCGACCAAACAGTCAGAAACCGCTTGCATGAAGTGAACCTTCATTCCCGAAGACCGCTACGGGTACCACCTATAGTAATGCACAATCGTAGGATTCGATATCAATGGGCTCTTGAACACAGAAATTGGGCAGAAGAACAATGGCGTTTCGTGTGCTTTTCTGATGAGTCTCGTTTTGGTATGAGACCGGATACAAGACGTATACGACACTGGAGAACCCCTGGACGCCAACAGCGATTAAAATCCTGCCAGGAAGTCCATCCTTATAGTGGTGGAACCATCATGGTATGGGCGGGTATTTGGATCGGCGGAAGAACTGAGTTGATTTGGATCAGAGGCAACCTCAACGCTCAAATTTATGCTGAGACGATTGTATCAGACGTCATCGTTCCTCTACAAGTGCAAATCGGTCCCTTATTTCAGTTAATGCATGATAATGCACGACCGCACACCGCAAGAGTTGTAAGACAGACTCTCGCCGCAGCTAACATCAATGTCCTGCCCTGGCCTGCTCAGTCGCCAGACTTGAATCCGATTGAGCATGCATGGGATATGCTACAGAGAAGAGCTCTGCCGAATATGGAGGGTATCCAGTCGCAAGAAGACCTTTTTTTGTTGTTGCAACGAACATGGGCGGCCATTCCACAGCGTGATTTGGATGAACTCATTTTGAATATGCCAAACCGATGTTCTTGTGTTGTTAGTGTTCGCGGTAGAAACACGGATTATTAATTGTTTAAGTTACCCAATAAAATTTTAAAGAAAACTGTTATTTCAGTCTTTTTTTCGAACTTTTGTGTTAGTGGTTCAAATGTCAAAAATCCCTTTATTAGGAAAATGGCAAATTTCTTTATTAATGCAAAGGTGACTTGGTTTATCGTTACTGTGACAAACGAAAACACTTTATTTGATGAATCCTTAAAGAAAATTTTAATTAATATCAATCAGGAGAAAAGTTATTGCAAAAATATATGTTGATCCCTAGATACTTTTGATGTGTGTACATGGCCCCACAAAACTGCTTACGCAGTTTAACTGTGAGATCACTGAGTCTCTTACAATAAACTTTAAATCAAGTAGGTACATCTATAACATAAACCTTGAAATCGCGAAAAAAAAATCAGATGTTCCCTACATTTTGACGAGTTATGCGAACATAAATGTAGGGAACAGCTGATTTTTTTTTCGCGATTTCACGGTTCGTCCCATAGAAAAAGTTGTTCAAAATGATGAGTACAATGACCCCTTTTCGGGTTTAGTGTAAACAAAAAATAACCCTGTATAATAAGGTATCTTTATTCCCATATGGCCAGTGTATTCTCGAACCTCATTCACCTCATTTACTTGAATGGCGTAGTGGTAGTGACGCTGCCTTACGTTCTTCCGTCGTGGGTCGTCTTCTTCGTGGGTCCTGGGTTCGAATCCCGGTAGGAGCAAATGTTTGTGTGATGAGCATGGACATTTGTTTCCGAGTCATGGATGTTTATATGTATAATAAGTATGTATTTACAAACAAAAAAAAGTATATATGTAGTATATCAAGTATCTAGTGTCCACGACACAAGCTTTGCTTAGTGTGGTACTAGGTGGCGCTGTGTGTTAATGTCCAACGATATTATTATTATATTATTATCATTCGTTTCATTTGTCTCCTAAACACCCGACCTTACATGACGACCCTGCCAGGATAAACAATATACCCTGCGCAGGTATACTTCAATAAAATTTAAAAATAATAATTGTCTAATATTATTATTTTTTTAAATAAAGGGGAAGGTGTGATGTAGTCATTGTAAGGTGTATAATAAGGTATCTTTATTCCAATATAGTCAGTGTATTCTCGAGCCTCATTCGTTTCATTTGTCTCCTAAACACCCGACCTTACAGTCGTGACTCTCCTTTCCACTCAGAAGGAAGACACTTCATCATCAATCGAAAAATAAAAAGTCTATATTTGATGGATCCTACAATACTGAAGCGATATATAGGTACTTTTCATTTAAGACCTAAATCATTAAAACCGGTTCAGCAGTTTGAAAAATTTATCAAATGTTCTTAGAGATTTAATCACAAAATCTTAATATATATAAATCTCGTGTCACAATGTTTGTCCTCAATGGACTCCTAAACCACTTAACCGATTATAATGAAATTCGCACACCATGTGCAGTTCGATCCAACTTGAGAGATAGGATAGTTTAAATCTCAAATTATGAGACGCAGACGAAGTTGCGCGAGTCAGCTAGTGATTTAATATTTTTCGATTGGACAACAATCAGGTCATGCTTCTTGCCTATTCATGCTCTATGAATATCTTTCTAATGATATACTATTTATATCTATTGGGTCCAGAACCATTTGTGTCCATATTTTTTTTCTCATTTTGAACGTAACCGTCAATATTTTGTGTTATACTAGCTGACCCGCGCAACTTCGTCTGCGTGAATGACCGCAAGACTGATTTTGTGCAAACTTCACATAAACCATCTACACAAACAAAGCCTAAACATTTGGTTTGGATAGGTGAGATCTTGAGTTATAAAATTATAACGAAAAGTGGCATTGCTTTTTATATATATTGATAATCATTTGGAGAAATTTGATAGTTTGTGGTAACTTGGTGTGTTCGCGACTGTACAGTGCATCATTAAAAATGTTCTCCCTGTAATCAATAACATAGACTTTTAAGTATTCTATCTTCATTTGTTCAGTCACTCTGCAAATTATGTGAAGTTGCAAATAAGGGTACTTTTATAAATACAGAGCAATGAAAATGTTGCCCACAATAAAGGGTCTAAAAATACTTTTTAAGAAGCCGAATGGCACTTGTTCTCCTCGTCATTGCGATCATTTTTTTGTTCTACAACGTACCTGGAAACCTTCTTGTTACGGAGATATTGGAGGTCAAAGTAATAACTCTTTCACCAGTTTTTTTATTTATTATTCATTTGTTAGTGCTTTTTCTGAAAAGTATCATATATTGTGCGACATCGATTTGTCACAACAGTTTTTGGTCGAGAGGGGAAAATTTCCAAAAAAACTTAAAAGGTTGATTACTCCGAAACCAGTCAAATAGGACCCCTAGTTATCGGGTTAAATTTGTTGCAAATGAGCAATAGTATCACCCATTTCAAGGCCTGCAATCATCAATCACCCTGTATCAGTCACCGTAAAATTTTCAAACACGTTATATTGTAATCTCTCTAGCATTTTACAATATTACGGTTTCACTTCGATAGATTACAATCTACCGAAAAATAATGCATTATATTGTAAGCAGTATGTTCGTTTGACAATCTTACCAGAGTTTACAATCTAGATTAATAATTATTTTACAATCTAACGTGTTTGATAATTTTACGGTGACATATACACATCCCTACAAAATCACAGCTTTCTAGTACTAACGGTCTCTTAGCAAAACCTCGTACAGACGGAGGAACAGATGGACATGACGAATCTATAAGGGTTCCTTATCAGGACAACAGAACCCTGAAAAAGAAAACCATTTTACAATTCGTGTTGATGAAAACTAGCCAACGACCAAATGTTGCCAAGTGTGCAGCGAAACTAAGAGTTAAAAATTCATAACATTATACAGAATTTTAATTATTCCATACGAATTTAATACTTGATAAGCATGTAAATGGTACAGGATGTTGTAATTTTAAATTCGTAATCCACCCTGTGTGATGATAGCGGAATTTAAAATAAACAAGCGGCTTACGGTTTCAGGAATGTGGTTACTGATATACGAAATGTAACTGAATATTATTATTATTTTATACTAGCTGATTCCAACAGCTTCGGCCGAGTACAAATCTATACAAATATTATAAAGCAGAAAAGTTTGAGTTTGAGTTTGAGTTTGAGTTTGAGTTTGAGTTTGTTTGTTTGTTTGTGTGGTTGAACGCGCTAATCTCAGGAACTACTAATTCAAATGTTTGTGTTGGATAGTCCATTTATCGAGGAAGGCTTTAGGTTATATAACACCACGCTACAGTCATGAGGAGCGGAGCAGGAATGAAAAAAGTTGCAAAAACGGGGATTTTTTTTTTCATTTCGTTTTTCTCTCTTATGTGACGCAGACGAAGTTGCGTAGTTTTAAACTAAAACCTTCCTCGAGAACCACTCTATCCATTGGTGAAACAGCATGGAAATCGGTGCAGCAGTTTTGGAGTTTGTCGCGAACAGACCGACAGAGGTCAATGTCACTTTGAAGATAATAATCGCATCCATCGTTCGTCGTTCAAGGCAAGCTCACAATATTTAAAAAGGGGTCATTGTACTCATCATTTTGATCAACTTTTTCTATGGGACGAACTCTGAAATCGCGATTAAAAAATCAGCTGTTCCCTACATTTATGTTCGCATAACTCGTCAAAAGGTAGGGAACAGCTGATTTTTTTTTTCGCGATTTCAAGGTTCGTCCCATAGAAAAAGTTGTTCAAAATGATGAGTACAATGACCCCTTTTCGGGTTTAGTATAAACAAAAAATAATGTTGTATAATCACTCTGTCGCGGTCGTTCCTGTCATAGCGTTTGTCATAATTTCCGTCAATATGCCTTGTTTACATCTTTGTTTATAATTGTTTTAAATGTATGTGCTGTATTTAAGCAGACATTACAATAATATATTGTGGTGAATAAGAAGAAACCAACTCGTATATAAGCCAGCGCTGCCTTCAGCGCCCCCCTTCTGTTCGAGAGCTGTCAGACCGTCAACACGTCATCGTAGCGTCCGACATTTATTTTTCCTAATTTTATTTCTGTTTAGCTAATTGCTTAATTTATTTAATTAATAACTGTAGCTGTAAGATTTTTCTTTTTAAAAAGTAACTTGCCATCATTCTAATTTACAACAATATTTTAATAACATAATTGTGAAACTTTAAGTAGTTTTCGAATAAATGTGTTTCGTTTATACATTATTATTTCAAAATCAAAACAATTAAAAAAAAAACACACATAGGCACAGATGGGCACTTTTAAACGTCGAAAAAGGTGCACGGCGTTGGTCGATTCCAAGGAGATGAACTGGCAAGTAACTCCATGGTTACTATTTTCAAATCATTTGGTATCACAAAATTATTATGTTACATTACAGCATTAATACTAAAGTATAGGACAGCGTAGGCCCGCCAATAGGTCGTTGCTTGCTATACAAAAAATACAAAACAAGGAATATTTAACAAAAGTTAAACAGCATCCGGGAATCTAATTTGACGAAAATTTGACGTCACTACCGGTGTTGATGCGTTTTGAATTTGCATTCCGTTTCACCAAAGACACGTTACATAAACTATTCAATTGCAAAATAAATATTGTATTTGAAAAACAAACAAGGGTACCACAATGTTCTTAATATTTAAGGCACAAGGCATTTTTAAGGATATATTTTTTTAATTTCTTGCATATTCCCTATTTTCTACATGATCATCGAACAATTCAAATCTTTCAACATAATTAAAGGGTGTAAAACACCTCTTCACGAAGCCGAAAAGCACTTGTTCTCCCCATCATTGCGATCATTTTTTTGTTCTACACCATACCTGGGAACCTTCAAGTTGCGGAGATATGGGTTCAAAGTTCCGACTTTTTGACAATTTTTTTTTTAAATACAAAGTTTGTTTTGTAAGATTTTTACTTTTAACGTCTCTACCACCACTCTTCTATTTAATCCAACTATCAGCACAATGTTATAAGTGCGTTACATTGAGTTCTACCACAAAAACTGATTTAGAACCTAAAAAAAAAATTGTTTAAAGTGACTTAGTTTGATGTACAGAATGCTTGGTTAACGGCTTTGTGATGAAGTGGTTTACACCCTGTATATAACATCACAGCTGTTTCCAGTAGAGGTATACCTGCACCTACTTTCAGACACTAATCCAGATACCGAATTCTCATTTAAAATTTAATACACGAACATAATTCAATCACTCACACACGCTGCACATTTACCTATCGAAACTTCCCACCAATGAATAAAGAACCTTATGTAATTAAAATTAAGAGTCGTAATTAATTACAGCGAACTTGTACTAGATACATTAGCACCGAGATGTTTACCCTGGCAGATTTAATTACTTAGACTAAGTCGTTGAGTTTGTGAAGGGATAATTCGCCGTTATCTCTGGCTCGGAATTCATGCCTTCCGTAAATGGGTGGGTAATATTGAAGAAAGAATGGATGTGGTAGTTCAATGATAATCTATACTAATGTTTTAGAGCTGAAAAGTTGTCATCTCAAGAACTCCTGATTGGAATTGAAAAAAAAAATGTGTTGGATAGGCTGTTTATTGAAGAAGGTTATAAGCTGTATTATGTGACGCACACGAAGTTGCGCGGGTCAGCTAGTTATAGTCATATATAGGAAATAGTGGTTTCGATTCTGTTGTGCACAAACTTAACTTAATTTAGGCTATTGCTATCTTTTTTTCTCTAATTAAACGAGACAGAGACGGACCTAATTAAGAGCTGTCAAATTACATTGTAATAAACATTTCCATACAAATGAAGGGTGCACGTAAAAACATGTCGACTAAAAACACGGTGAAGCGCAAGGCGTATACTTGTTTGACATCCCTAACTTAGTTCATGGCTATAGTCGTCCTTTTTTCGCACTGTCTTTTAGTAAAAGATAGCAATAGCCTAAATTAAATTTAGTTTGTGCACAACAGAATCGACATCAATGTTGGAATATCCCCACAAAGTGGTACACGCGGGACCCATTCCTTATGCCTACTCTCAAATGCAATTTTTTTGCTTTACAGTCGAATTTTAAGTTTTTTAACCGACTTTGCTTATTGTGTAACTCCACCTGCTCTCTAAGGGTCGCATCTCGGGTTCGAAGCCACCACCAACGCGACGTCGACGTCGACGTGGCTGAGTTCCGGTCGAAACAAATTTAAATCAATAGCAATGGGAATCGTCGACACGAAGAAGAAGAAAACTTGCAAAAAAGACGTGTGGCACTCGGGGACTGCCGCGGTAAAGCTATAGCATTTGCTTTTAACGGGGGTTGTTAGGTTATTTTCGTTACGGAATTTCTGGATTCGGTCTCCCCGCTCAAGGCCCGCGATAGAAGCTATGCAATAGCTTAAAAACTAAAAGTTATAACGAGTATTCAAACACTGTTTTAAGCTAACATGGTTCAGAATTGAACTTAAAATGTCACTTACGAGATATCTTCTATGATTTTTTTAGTAGAGCGCGTAGCAAAAGACTAAGAAAGACGGTAGACATATTTGTCTGCCCCTAACAAGGTTTTCCATCCACCCGCATTCTACAGTCAACCCGCGATCATGGCGCTTGCAACACCGTCGAAATATCGGGAGCTCAATTAACTTAACAATTCACTCTGGTACCAACTTACCCTGAAAAAATCTTATTAATTTTCATTATACTCTTAATATTATTAGTTAAAATGAAGCATCATTTAACACAATATTATTTCAACGAATTTTTAATTAAATTCTCCACACAACCAAAAGTAATACGTTTTAATGTAAGCAGACCCCTTATGAGATAAATCATAATTTGCTAAACAACATCATTAAAATAACGTTAACTCATCTAGGTTTTAAAAAATCGTAACGAGGCGGTTCTAATTAGGTCTATTAAATTTCACGTAATTTTTAAACACCACCAAACTAATATCGTCACAGAAATGTGAATGTCTGTGACTATTCGTTGGAAGACCTCCCACTAGGTGGACCGATAACCTGGTGAAGGATGCGGGAATCCGCTGGATGCGAGTCGCACGGGACCGGTCAATGTGGCGACACTTGGGGGAGGCCTATTTCTGTCATCTCTGACTGTTACCTGTTTCGTCTAGATGGATGTTACATAGGTACAACAAGACGTGGTCTAGACGCGTAAGATTCCTTGTGTCCATAGACGATATATTTCTCGACAGTTCAAAAGTACCTGTAACTGACCAAGTGAAGGCCAAGTATGGCCTTCACTTGACTGAAAAGTTGTGTGGTAGCGGTTGTCGTGGTTTGGACATGTGATGCGGAGGAATGAGGAAACTTTTGAGTATGAATGTGGATGAGTATATGAGTTGGGGGAGACCAAAGAAAGGATGGATGGATTGTGTTAAGAAGTATATGGTAAGAAAAGAAGTGTCTGAAGTGATGACGAAAAATAGAGGAGTATGGAAGAAGAAGACATGTTGCACAGACCCCAAATGAATTGGGATGAATTATGAAGATGAACTGGCCTACTTGGAATGAATGCTTTGATTTAGATTTTGATAGGATAATTTCAGACCAAAACGAGGGTGAAACCGCGGAGAAAAGTAAGTCCTTATTAATGTATCCGTTTTTAATCTTTATTGAACAACGAATAAATTAGCATTTAGTACCTCGCTGTGTACATGTTCCTTCCTACCTTTGTGGCTTACCCTCATCACGGCCCGTCATTCAGCCGTGAGGCGTCTACTGTTGGAAATAGGCTTCCACAACGAGAAGTCCTTGGCTTTCCGTTTTCACATTCAGCGTATTATGGTATATTGTTTTTGAATCAATTTGCAGCAATCAATTACGCATCATCTATTGAATGAAGAGTTGCAGACACCAATCCGTTATACAATACTTTTAAAGAATGTTACAAGAATTGTTCAAAAATATTATTCCCTAGCGCGTACGTAACTCGCACACAAAACCTTCACACTTATGAAATTCTATCTCAACCTTACAAAGAAGTAACTTACACAACACCTTCCTCATCAAGAGAATTTAATTTCACTCCTCACTTCTTCCTAACTCCGTGTTACACTCGGGGGTGCCTCCCCTAAACTTATTTAATTAGTATTCTGTAAATGAGAAGCAGGGGTGGCGACAATCTAAATACAAGCAGTTTAATTTTTCGTTAATCGCCAGTAAAGTCGACGAGTTATGCGGATCCACGTTCCACTTTAAGTTTAGAGGCTGTGTATCTTGTTGCACGACTCTTAAACGGTTCTCACACGATACCGCGCGGTCCAGGGGGCGGAGGTGACGATTTCATTCAAATCACTTGCGCCTAATGCTTTTTAGGGTTCCGAAACCAAAGGGTAAAAACGGAACCCTGTTACTAAGACTCCACTGTCCGTCTGTCTGTCACCAGGTTGTATCTCATGACATAGACAGTTGAAAGGGCTTAAACATTTTTGTATGAAGCGTGCCCGGATTATTTTCCGCCATTTTGAATTTCTTTCAAAGTAGCGGCCACGCATAAGTTCTATATAAATCAATACCTAGCTGGTATCACCACAAACAAGTAAGTAAGAGACAAAATGTTCTAAAGTGTCACATTTCCGAGATATGAGCTATTAAAATAAAAGTCCATTCACTGATGGAATCTACAGCACAACTTTGATTTGATCAGACACGCATAAAACATCATGTATCAATCGATAGTTGGCATCAAAAAGAACGGGAAGAAGACCGGAAAAGACGGGAAGAAGAACGGGAAGAAGACCGGGAAGAACCCGGGAAGAAGAGCGGGTCGAAAACCGGGAAGAAGACCGGGAAGAACGGGAAAAAGACCGGGAAGAACGGGAAGTAAACCGTGAAGAAAGGGAAGAAGACCGGGAAGAACGGGAACTATCGATTGATAGTGATACACGTCGTATGCGTGTCTGATCAAATCAAAGTTGTGTTAAAGTTGCTATCAGTGATCGGATTTTAACTGATAGCTTGATATATCGGAAACGTAATACTTTAGAACGTTGTGTCATACAAAACTTGTTTGTATTGATACCAGCTATCGATTAATATAAGTCTTATGTCCGCTAATTTGAAAAAAAATCTAAATGGCAGCCAAAAAAAAAATCCAGCCAAAAACCCCTTTTCACAGATTATTTTTGTTGTCGCTATAACAACAAATACTGAAACAGAACTAAAAAAGAATATGTGAGGGGGGCTCCCATACAACAAGCAATATTTTTTTGGCCGTTTTGTGGAATGAAGTATTGATAATATGGTACGGAACCCTTTGTGTCTTTGGTTTTTTCTTCTTTGTGTGACTGGTACTACAAATATTTCGTTAGCCCAAAACTTCGCCACTTCCATCGCTTTGTCAGTCGGTGACAGCGCAGAAGTCACTTCTGCTGAATGTTTTTGGGCAAACAGGGCAGGATAAGAGATGGAGCATAGTTTGCGACACAGTTCTGCACCAACTAATACTCGCAATTGTTTCATTGAGGCCTGGCGAGGTTGGAGTTACGTCTTCACACTTAAGTCCGGAGACGGTTCAGAGACTTCCAGGTGGATCACGGAAGGTTAATCAAATCAAATCAAAACATTTATTTCAAGTAGGCCAGTTACAGGCACTTTTGAACCATCGAAACAAAGATGAAAATTAAATCTAGCTACAGTCCGAGTCGAATGAGGATTCCCTAGCGTAGACCTCTATGGAGAAGAACGGGGAAGAAACTCCAAGAACACTATTAAATCCTAATGTTGTTACAAAATCTTGATTACATCATTAATGTTGAGATGGTACATTATGTGAGGACAATGTAGTAAGATGTGCACGTTAAAAATGTTCAAATCCCTGCAGGAAGATGCTCAATTGGATCTTAGATTAGTATTAACTCTCATCGTATAATAAAGTAAGACAGCTGTCATTCATGAACATTTAATATCACGGCAAAACACTAACGGTTGTCGTATCGTACAGCTGTTCATACATTAATTATTATTCTTTCAGAAAATGACACCCTGCCCAAACGTAACACCATTTTAAAATTAGAACAACATTCAAGCTACCATTCGACCTACTTGAACCGTTACATGACAGCACGGACTGTATGTTCGAACAACATCACATCTTTTAAAAACGGAACAATATTTCCTTTACCTCACATTCGATTCATAAAACACAAATTAAGCATGACATACACTCGATTTTCGAATAAAAAGAAACGTCACCCGAGAATTCTTTTTTTGACATTTGTAAAAGGAAATTCGTGCCATTGAATTATGGAAATGTGAGTTTTTTGAAGCGAAATGAAATCTTCTTATTAGATTTTTTTTATTTATGATTTCTTGTTACAAGCTGTTTTTTAATAAAGCGTTCCTTATAGAGATTACTCTAAAATAATGTTCATGAACGGGTTTTTTTAAGTCAACGATTGCACGTAGCTTAAAAGTAGAGTTTAGTAGTTAAATCAAAATCAAAATCAAAGCATTTATTTCAAGTAGGCCAGTTACAGGCGCTTTTGAATTGTCGAAACAAAGATGATAATTAAATGTAGCTACAGTCCCAGTCACAAGACATAAAAACTGTGAAAGTACTGTAGTTGCCCATTGGGATTGCATATTTGCCGATCGTAGTGAACAGACGTATCGAACAATTATTGCAATAAACAAATAATCACTTGCGAAATTGTGACCTAGTTACAAATAGCCAGTACTAACGCATACTTGTACAGTACATTTGTGAAAGGTATATTACTAGAAGAAATGACCGGTGATTAACAGGAACAATATATCCTGGTTCATAATGGAGGACAGTCCATTCAACCGGAGTAGTAAATGTGTTCGCTCCCCGCCTTCTACACCTGTGCCCGGCACCTGTGGCTGTGTACCTCTGCCCGTGATCGTACCCACCTCTACCCCTGTGCCCGTTGCCGTACCCGCCTCTACCCGTCAAGCGCCTATCCAAAGGAAAGATGCCCCTGAAGTTGTCTCGACACCAGAAATCCAGTCCTGGATGGATAATATTGAACAGAACCTGAACGAGGTGTGCGCTATTGCAAGTGAGGGAAAGCTTAATGTGGAGCAGAAAACAAATATCATAAAGTTAACCCGGAAGATTAGTTACGGAACCTCGCAGATGGCTGTCATGTACCAGTCCGCCAAATCCAAAGTCCTCCAATCGAGCTACGTCATTAGAACTCTGGAAAACCAACTCGATCTTTCGCAACAGCTCAAGAGCCTTAAGATGAGTATAGAAGATTCGACGAAACCTGCCGAGGGACCTTCTTTTGCTGACATGGTAAAGAAAGGTGCCAACAATTTTATCCAGCCAAGTCACGTAAGTTCTGTAGCCATCTATCCTAGTGACAAATTGAAGACCAGTGATGAAACAAAAACCCTTGTCCAGAAAATTATCTGCCCTGAAGAAATGAAGCTCCACGTGAGAGGCCTGCGCAAGACGAAGAACGGCGGTGTTATCATCAGCACGGAGACGAAGGACGACATTGAGAAGCTGAAACAGTCGGTGCAGCTTACCAGATCAGGCCTAACAGTCGACGAGCCCCATAAAAGAAAGCCAAGGGTTGTGATCATAGGAGTGCCGACATCCATGCAGGAAAATGAGGTTTTTACTTGTGTGTACAATCAGAATCTAGCCGAAAAACTTCAGGATTGCACGCTTGAGACGTTTTTAAGCCTCATTAAATTAAGTCATAAATCTGGCAAGAAAGACTCTGAAACATGTAACTATATTGTTGAGGTATATCACAGTGGCTCCTGTTTGGATCATATTATGCTTAAAACAAATTTCCCTTCGCTTGCACTAGTTGTCAACTCAACAATAACCGATCACAATGCTGCCCTACTAACCCTAAATTGTAAATTACCTAAACAAGGCACTCGCAAAATTTCAAAATTAAATATAAATAGACTTGATGAAGATTTACGCGTCATCGATTTTGATCCAGTTTATAATTCCGCTGATCCGCAGTTTTGTATGTTGTTTGTTATTGAAAACTTACGTAATGCAATTCAGAAAAACACAGTTGTATCGCAGTTGAGCAACAAAAATCACAACATAAAACCATGGATCACGTCAGGTCTTATTCGCTGTATGAAACATAGGGATAAACTGCATATGAAATTATTAAAAGATTCAAGGACATTTTGATACCACCGCTGACTTATATTTTCCGCATTTGTTTGTCTTCAGGTCAATTCCCAGAGTGTCTCAAAAAAGCTGTAATTATCCCTGTCTATAAATCAGGTAGCAAAGAGCACGTGACAAATTATAGACCTATTTCTTTACTACCTTCTTTGTCGAAAATATTGGAGAAAATAATAAACAAAAGGTTGTTGAAATATTTGGAAGATAAATCTATTCTGTCTGAAAGGCAGTTTGGATTTAGACCTAAAGTTTCAACCGCCGATGCAGTACATCATCTGACTGACTATCTAGCGCAAGAACTTGACAAGGGCAACCACACAGTAGGAATTTTCCTGGACCTCGCCAAAGCTTTTGACACAGTTTCCATTCCAACCCTATTGCGCAAGCTTGAGATCATGGGTGTAAGAGGCGCCCAACTGAAAATATTCCAAAGTTATTTAGAAGATCGTTCCCAGTGCGTAAAGATTGGCGATGTCCTCAGCGCTGTTAAAAAAAACACATGTTTTGGTGTTCCCCAGGGAAGTATTCTAGGGCCTACCTTGTTTTTGATCTACATAAATGACTTTTGCAATCTAAAGCTAGAGCATGGCACTATCATAACTTACGCTGACGACACTGCCTTACTTTTTTCTGCTGAATCAGAAAATGAAGTCTACAAGCTTGCGCAACACGGATTTAATATTGTTAATAAATGGCTTCAAAATAACTCACTAACTTTAAATGCAGAGAAGACAAATTACATTAAGTTTTCGATGCGCAAGCAGATACCCAATATCCCCTCAGAGTTGCATGCTCATTGTTGCCCAGTCCCGGCTGATAGCCAGTGTATGTGTCCTAATATTAAGAAAACTAATAAAATAAAATACCTGGGTATTATAATAGATGAAACCCTTTCCTTCAAACAACATATGGAAGCTCTTAATAATAGAATTCGTAAGCTAATATTCGTATTCAAAAAGCTGCGATTTATTACAGATCCAAAAATAATTAGGCAAGTATATTTTGCTCTTTGTCAGTCAATTCTGACCTATTGCATTACCTCATGGGGTGGGGCGAATAAAACTTTGTTATTGTCCATTGAAAGAGCTCAAAGAGCTATTCTCAAGGTGGCTTCTTGCCGCCCTTTCCTTTTCCCCACTAACCTCCTGTATAAATCTTGCGAAGTACTAACAGTTCGACAGTTATTTATTATGAGCACTGTACTAAAACAACACGCAGCACTCCCATACAGCACTGAATTTACTAAAAAAAGACGGAAAGATATAGTTTGCCCTCAAAAAAGTACAAAACATGCTTTCACGGGCAAGTTTTATATGTTCCTCGGACCGCTACTCTATAACAGGCTAAATGAAAAAGTAAACATCTATTCTTTAAATGGCAATAATTGCAAGAAAATCCTTAAGGAAGCTCTTCAAACTATGTCCTATGAAGATACAGAGAATTTATTACTTGTGCTAAAGTAAACATTGTTCATAGAATTGTTGTTTTTTAAACTAGTTAAATAAGTTAAGATAGTATTATTCTATATACCTTTTCATATTAGTACCGATAATCTTATTATCATATGTGATTATTAAATCAATTAATTTTACCTCAAATTGCCTGAAACACAGGATTACCTAGTTCAGGCTCAAAACATAGTGTGAACTTGACATAGATTTAAGAAAAACTGTAAACGTTTACCTTATATTTTTTGAATAAATTTTATTATTATTATTATCTCCTTTATTCATTTATCATCTTATTTTGTACATTTTTAAATATTCATAAAAAAACATATAAAAACATTTAAAAATATAAAAAATAGGGATCCGCCGGTGTCGGGAGCAGGGTCCAAGTCACCGGTGGTTAGGGTTGCAGAGACAGGAACCTCCTCACAATGCGAGCCGTATCGAGGAGTACGGCCTTCTGAATCAGGCCCTTGATCCAACCGCCTAAAGAGAGCTTCGACAGATGTTCGTCGAGGCTCTTGGCTATCAGGCCATTGGCCGTCACGACAATCGGCACAATGATAACCGAGTTCATATTCCACATGTCGCGAACCTCGTGTGCCAAGTCGAGATACTTCATTTGTTTCTCTTTCTCAGCTTTCACGAGGTTCTCGTCATGAGGGATAGTAACATCGATTATCATTACGCGGCGCGCTGATCGGTCTATCACCACTATGTCAGGCTTATTGGCAACAATAGTCCTGTCAGTAATGATAGACTGATCCCAGTACAGCGTGACATGGTCTTTCACAAGAACTGGGTCGGGCACATACTTGTAGTACGGTACCTCAGATTCCACAAGCTTAAATTTCAAGGCAAGTTGCTGGTGAATAATTCTGGCTACTTGGTTGTGCCTGTGCAAGTACTCGCCGTTAGCCAGACGAGAACAACCAGAAATAATATGTCTGATGGACTCACCCGGACAGTGGCATGCCCGACACACGTCAACCGTCCCGTCCTTCATAATATATTTCCGGTAGTTGTTCGTTAACATAACTTCGTCCATAATCGCACAGACAAAACCTTCAGTTTCCCCGAAGAGGTCACCAAAACGTAGCCAGGACACGGACGCTAGAAAATCTACATCGGGCCCATGAAGAGCCCGGTAGAAGCGCCCGTGAAGCTCCTTGCCCTGCCATTCTTTCTTGCGGTCATCGGTAGTAAGTACCACAGGTTTGCGCCAGTTCTCTTTAGCCATGGACAACGGGGTGAGTCCCTTGTCCACTGCGACCACATCTCGGTGCATACCCACGTCGGCTTTTAGAAAATATTCTCTGAGGCTGCACACCTCGCGGTTGTGGAGGGTCTTCGCATTTAAAAAGCCTCGACCCCCGCACTTCCGCGGGATGTACAGTCTCATCACTGACGATCGTGGGTGATGCATCCGGTTTTCGGTCAGCAGTGTACGAACTCTTCTATCCAAGGCGTCGAGTTCGGTCTGTGTCCATTTGAGTATGCCGAAAGAGTACATTAAAACCGGCATGACCCAACCGTTGAAGGCGCGCACCTTGTTCCCACCTGAAAGAAGGCTATTTAATACCTTCTTTAGGCGACCGAAGAAGCGCTCCTTCAACGATTGTTTCATGTCAGTTACGTTAATGCCTAACGCTTCCGACATACCCAAATATTTATAGCTCTCGGATGAGGAAAGGGATCTTAGGTGTATGGAATCCGAGAGTTGAAGTCCCTCGGATCCCATAATCTTCCCTCGCTTTACATACATGACTGCACATTTGTCCACACCAAATTCCATCCCGATGGCGCTACTAAAAGTTTCGGTTACTTTCAGTAGCTCCATCAGTTGCAATTTGTTGGGGGCAAAGAGTTTCAGATCATCCATGTAAAGCAGGTGAGATATAACCTGACCATCTTTCCTCAACCGGTAGCCTAGCCCTGAATTCTCCAGCAATGTGCTTACAGGATTCAGGGCTAAACAGAACCAAAGGGGACTCAGACTGTCGCCCTGGAATATTCCCCGTTTAATCCAAACAGGTTCATCGTTCCCCTGGATCTGTCGACATCCTGGATATCGAAGGACCGTCCTCCATTGCCCCATACATGACTCAAGGAAGGCGCGTAGAGTTGCATCTATCTTGTACAACTCCAGCACCCTCCTGAGCCATGAATGTGGCACCGAGTCGTAGGCCTTCTTATAATCTATCCAGCATGTTGACAGATCCTTGCGGGCTCGACGGACCTGTTGGCTAATGGCCATGTCGATGAGGAGTAGCTCCTTAGTACCACGGGACCCATTCCTACATCCATTTTGAGAGGCAGACATAATAGAGTTACTGTCAACGTGTGTATTAATTTTCGTTCTCAAAATGGATGTAAGAAGTTTATAGACCGTCGACAAACACGTGATCGGTCTGTAGTTCTTGGGTTCCGCGGGACTACCTGACTTATGGAGCAGGTGGGTTACTCCTGTTGTTAAAAACTGTGGTAAGGACCCAGACTCTAAGGATGACTGGAATTGGGATGCCAGGCAAGTGTGTGAACTACTAAACCACTTTAGCCAGAAGTTATGCAGTCCGTCCGGTCCCGGTGATTTCCAATTCGGTAACGGACGAACTGCTCTGGCTATATCTAGTGGCGTTATTAAAATTGGTTCCATTGTTGGAATAGGTTCACACACTCGCTCGATATCACGCATCCAGTCAGCCTCAGAATGACAGACGGGCACCGACCAGATGCTGCGCCAGAAGGAACTCGTGGCGGCATCATCCGGGCGGCACACGTCCGTCATATTTTGCTGAGGTTGCTCCCAAGCTCTGTATACCCACCTCTCATCGCTCTGGAACATGCGATTCTGCGAGTACCGATCAACCCGCCGCTTATACCGCCGTATACGGCTCGCCCATGCATAAACTTTCTGCTTCAGGAAGTCGATGCGCTCTGTGACACGGGACATGTATTCTTGAGGACTGATTTCAGTCCCCGAGAATGCCCGCCTCACAAAGCGCATCACACGAGGTCGTGTATTGCCCTCCCTGAAGCAGTACAGTTTGCCGATGAGTACTCTGGCCCCGTCAATACGGCGCTCGATCCTGCGCTGCCAGGCTGGTACGGCTGGTTTTGGTCGAGTAGCTATGTAACAATTTGGGAACTTGACATTAGCTAAACGACATGCCGCAACAGCCCCACAGAACAGGATCGAGTGTGTATCAACGAGGTCCTCGCTACTCTCAAATATATTCTTGAGTTGCGAGTCCAGGGCACACACCAGCGCCCTATTTTTTTTATGCATGGGTAACCGTGGTAATCGGGGTCTAAGTTCGGCAGAAATTGATCGATACTCACGAAGCGCATTATCCAGAGCGCTCCTCAATCGGTCGTTGCACTGGCTACTTATCGTAGCAACCCTATCATCTTCCTCTATAACAGCAGGGTTGGACCGCGGTGGGGTTGCATGAATAGCTGATGCTTGTACCGTGGTTTGTGCTTGAGTGAAGATGATACGGTTGTTCAATACCTCTGAGCGTAGCCTATCAAGCACGGCGTCGTCCAACAGGTGATTGCGTTGGATGACCCGCACCTGATCCGACAATCTTTGGGCCGAGGCGTTGACGGTTGGTTCAAGATCCTGAAACATAGACAGCATCCTAACACGGTACACGGTGAGGTTAGTTCCCCCCTCTGTAGACCCGTAGTATGCGCGCATGACGTTTTCATTCATGGACTGAGTCCATCTCATGCGCTGCACACAACCACCGGTAGCGGGGACCCGGCTCGGGGCCTGTTGGCCCCTAAGTCCCAAACTCCTCGGTGGCCGGCCTCTCCCCGCACGACGTACAGGTGTTGGCGACGTCGGCGGAGAGAAATATTCGTCACTCGAGCTCGACGCAACTGCCACTGCCGGTGACACTGGAGATCCGGGGTCCGGCGGCGGCGAGGCGGAGCTGAGCGACGAGTCCGGGGTTGCAAGGCGTGCGCGTCGTAAGGCAGCTCTCGTGATCATTTTCTTAAAATCATCTCATTATTCTTGTTTGAAATTTTTGTATTGACGTCTTTGACAGACGTCATTGGTCGTGTGTAACAGTTTTTTCATATTTTAGTTTTTTTGATTTTCTTTCCGGTTTTCTTTCAATTTCATTAATATTTGTGTGATTCCAAAACTGTATTAAAAGAACTATTGTAAAAGTGCTTTGTATCAAAACCAATATTTTTATGAAATACAATGATGATGATTTTTTTATTATTATTATTATTATTCCATAGCGTAGATCTCTATGGAGAAGAACGGGCAAGAAACTCCATGGACACTCTTTTAAATCATAATGTTGTTACAAAATCTTGGTTACATCATTCCTGTTGAGATGGTGCATTATGTGAGAACAATGTAGCAAGATGTGCACGATAAAAGTGTCCATAGGTAAAACTAACAAAAACAATTCAATAATAAAATAATTAATTAAAAAATAAAAAACAAAAGCCGTGGCAACCAAGAGCTGACCAGTCCCAACCGACAGCGCCCGTTCACGAACATGACGCATGTATCAGCACCATTCAACTCAACCATTTTGAAGGGAACTAAATGACCCGACACGTGCCGCCATCAGCGGGACATTTGAGTGAGCATGACATACTCTTAACCGCCAGGGCACATTCAAGTCAAAAAATAAAAAATAAAAACGTAGGTTGCCAGCGAATGATAGCATTCTAGTACATGGCACTCACACAAAATCATTTTTTTTTTATCGTACTCAAATTATATTATATTGATATCTAAATAAGTAGCAGGATATGTGACACGGAGAATAGGCTTGCGTCCTGAAAAAGTTAGATTAACAAAAAATATTTGACACGTATTTTTTCTTTTGTTATGTAAACCAAAATTGACGAAGATACGAGGCTTTTAAAGTTCGCAAAACGTCACGCTGTAGTATAATTTTTAGTACGTTGTGACGTCACGAGCCCCCACTCCCGAGTTTTGATGCGTTTTATCAGTATTTGATTAACAAAAACAAAAAAATTCGTGTGTATTATTTTCCAACGATAGATTTATTGGATAAGCAATGTATTCATGGTGGAAACTAGCCTATTAATTATTGAAATGTCGTGGGGAAAGTTTTGAGTATGAACGTGGATGGGTATTGGGCATAAGAGTAAATAAAAGAAGTGACTGATGCAAAGCAGAAGCAATGAAAAAGAGAGAAGTATGGGGAAAGGAGGGGTACGTATCATAATCCCGAAAGTTCATAATACCTACGATTGAAATACCGACGTCCAAAACATCGAAATTCAAAATACCGAAAGTTTTAAATTCCGATAGTCGTTATATCGAAACACAAAATACCGATGTTCAAATGCCCGAAAGGACGAAATCCCTAATGGACGAAATACCAAATGGACGAAATCCCGAAAGACCGAAATACCGATGGTTGTAATACCGATGGATGAAATCCCGAATGGACGAAATCCCGAATTAACGAAATACCGATGGTTGAAATACCGATGGATGAAATCCCGAATGGACGAAATTCCGAATGGACGAAAACTTTTATTTAGTAACGTATTATTTGACAAACAATTCATTATTTATCGTTTTATGTCATAAAACAACGTTTGGAACAAAGATATTAATTGTGGAATTCCAAAAAAAAAAGAAATAAAGAAATAATTATGGTTTCCTATAAGCACAAATTTTGTGACAGAAATGAATCGCTGCAGATCCGACTCCACGTAGTCTTTTTTGCCCTACCCCGAGAGTGTAATTTAAGCCCGCGTAGGCGCGGAGGGGCTGGCGGGCCGCGAGCTGAGGAGCAGGTGGCTTTAACACTTGCCGCCGCGGCTGAGGCTGGCCGGCTTCAGCCGGCCAGCAAGCCGAAGCTGCGGTGGTGAGCGTTAAAACCCTCTGCGACGATAAGGTCGCGTGTGACCGCCGGAGCCCCGCAGCGTCGGAGCCGTGACAGAAACCATGCCTGCTGCATGCTCCATGCTTGAATACTGCATGCTTGCTGGTTGCATGCTTGCTGCATGCTTGCTTCAGGCTTGCTGCATGCTTATTGCTTCAGGCTTGCTGCTTGCTCTATTGATTTATTAAAAGCAAACGTTTCAGCCTGTCCAAATGAATTTAAATTTCAGCATATAAACCCCACGACAGTCATAAAAGCTTTTAAACAAATCAAGATCAAATTAACCGAAGACCTATGGGGTATGTCTATTAAAGCTTGTACCTCAATTATTGAAACTGTAGCACCGTATTTAGCCTCAATATTTAATTTGTGCGTGGATCAAGGAGTCTTCCCGGATCTAATGAAATTCAGTAAGGTAATACCGCTTTTTAAATCCGGGGACAGTAAAGACACCAATAACTATAGGCCAGTATCCGTGTTGCCTGTTTTCAGCAAGGTGTTTGAAAAGATAATGCTCAATCAAATGCTTTGCCATTTTAACACCAATAAAATATTACACGAACAACAGTATGGTTTCACCAAGGGACGTTGTACAACTGACGCCGGTGTTACTTTATTAAAACACATATTTACTGCGTGGGAAGAGGCACAAGATGCCATAGGAATCTTTTGTGACCTTTCGAAGGCATTTGATTGCGTAAATCACGAAACCCTGATCTTGAAACTTAAGCATTACGGTTTAGGTAAACTTGCGCTTAGTTTAGTAAAGTCGTATTTGAATGATAGACATCAGCAAGTACAAATAAATGGTGTCAATTCTACGGGTTTAAAAGTAAAAATGGGTGTACCACAAGGTTCGATTCTGGGTCCCTTCCTCTTTTTAGTTTATATTAATGACCTACCCCATTTATTTAACATCCACCCGCATATGGTGTTGTTTGCTGACGATACTTCGTTAATATTTAGGATAAACAGACGTGCCACTAATTTTGACGATGTAAATAATGCCCTACTGCAGGTCCATAAGTGGTTTACCGCTAACAATTTAGTACTCAATGGGAAAAAAACTAAGTGCATTCGATTTGCCCTACCAAATGTCAAAAGTAGTGATTGTGACATAATGTTGAATCAAGAGAAACTAGAATTCGTCGATAAAACAGTTTTCTTGGGAATCACGCTCGATTCAAAGCTACAATGGGGTCCTCATTTAACATCTCTTGCAGGACGGCTGAGCTCAGCTGCATATGCTGTTAGAAAGATCCGTCAATTTACTGATATTGATACCGCGAGGCTAGTCTATTTCAGTTATTTTCATAGTATTATGTCATACGGTATTTTACTGTGGGGACGTGCGGCAGACATCGAGTCTATATTCATTCTGCAGAAAAGAGCAATCAGAGCCATATACGAATTACGTAGACGCGACTCTCTGAGAGAACTGTTTAAGGAAATTAACATCTTGACAGTACCTTGCCAATACATCTATGAAAACATCATGTACGTTAGGAAAAATCTGCATTTATTCAGTAAAAGAGGTGACAGACACCACTATAATACTAGAAATAGGGACCAACTCGTTCAGCCAGGTTTCAGGCTTGCTAAAGTAGATTCATCTTTCATGGGGTACTGTTTAAAATGTTACAATAAAATACCTCCTCACATTCTACAACTGAATGAGACGAAATTTAAATCTTGTATAAAACGCACACTATGTAGGCAAGCATATTATAATTTGGGGGATTACATTAATGATAAAAATGCTTGGCTCAATGCTGGTCCTGCTCCACAACCATAGGCAAACTAACTGATTCCCAGGTTACGTTATTGTGGAAGCTGCAGAAGATTGTAAAATATCCTTGCATTGTATAGATTCCATCTCGTAGTATTATATAACTGCATAGCACATTTGTGTGAGTTCTATGTACTGTAAAGCCACCATTTACATTTAGTTATCTTTTTCTTTTTTTTGACTTGAATATGCCTTGGCGGCTGAGAGATTGTCATGCTCACTCAAATGTCTCGCTGATGGTGGCGGTTGTGTCGGGTCATTTAGCTCCCTTCAATATGGTCGAGTTGAATGGCGCCGATACATGCGTCATGTTCGTGAACGGGCGCTGTCAGTTGGGACTGGTCATCTCTTAGCTGCCATGGTTAATTTTAATTTCTTTTTTTTTTTTTTACACTGTTGATTTAATCTTTTCTCTGGACGCTCTTAATGTGCACGTCTTTCTACATCGTTCTCACATATATGTATAATCACACATGAATGATGTAACCAAGATTTTGTAACAATATATTGATTTAAAAAGAGTGTCCATGGAGTTTCTTGCCCGTTCTTCTCCATAGAGATCTACGCTAGGGAATGGGCAACTACAGTACTTTCTCAAGTTATTATGCCTTGTGACTGTGACTGTAGCTTTGATTTAATTTGTAATTTGACATTCAAAAGTGCCGTAATGGTCTAGTTGAAATAAATGCTTTGAGTTGAGTTGAGTTGAGTTGACTTGCTTCAGGCTTGCTGCATGCTTGCGGCATGCTTGCTGCATGCTTGCTACATACTTGCTGCATGCTTGCTGCATGCTTGCTGCATGCTTGCTGCATGCTTGCTGTATGCTGCATGTTTGCAAATCGTTTTTCTCGGAAACGGTAACTATTTCGGGATTCTGAACTACGGGATTTTGAACTTCGGGATTTTAAACTTTCGGGATTTTGAACCTCGGTATTTTAAACTGTCGGACAAATGAACTTTCGGGATTTTGAACTACGGGATTTTGAACTACGGGATTTTAAACTTCGGGATTTTGAACTTCGGGATTTCAAACTTTCGGTCTAATGAACTTTCGGGATTTTAAACTTTCGACCAAACAACCATTCGGCGTTTCAATTTTCGGGTTTTCGTCCATCGGTATTTTAAAATTCGGTCTTTTAAAATTCGGGTTTATGATACGTACCCGAAAGGAGACATGCGCCTACCTAAATGAATTCAGATAGGGCTGATAGGGGTGATGAATGAAAAAATCGCCATCTACCCATCACATTTGTGAAATTCAAACAAAAGAAACTGAATACTTCAAGAAATAACTATTACTGCTATTACTGTGATCATTGTCCCTAACAAAATCATGAAAACGATTTTCTAGGCATTTTAAGCCAAGGCCAAGAGTCCCAATACAAATGTATCGCTAGTGCGGACAAGGCGTAAGTTACAAACTAATTAACCTAAGTTTGATCATTAAGACATTATCACCTCACGATCTTTCTTCAGGCAG
Source organism: Xestia c-nigrum (assembly GCA_916618015.1). NCBI lineage: Eukaryota > Metazoa > Arthropoda > Insecta > Lepidoptera > Noctuidae > Xestia > Xestia c-nigrum. Next base: position 3,630,570 of record OU745244.1, read on the forward strand.
ACTTCGGGCGCACCCCTTATACCCTTATACAGGGTGTTATCTTGTATCAGTGTATCTGTTCAGCCCGCAATTAGACGAGGGCAAACTTGGGTGTGCCTAACGCTTGAATTTGTATCGTTTTAGGGTTCCGTTGCCAAATGGCAAAAAACGGGACCCTTATAGATTCGTCATGTCTGTCTGTCTGTCTGTCTATCCGTCCGTATGTCACAGCTACTTTTTTCCGAAACTATGAGAACTAGGCTGTTGAAACTTGGTAAGTAGATGTATTCTGTGAACCGCATTAAGATACACAAGAATAGAAAAAAAACAATAAATTTTGGGGGTCCCCATACTTAGAACTGAAACTCATGTTTTTTTTAGATAGATTCCCCACACGTGTGGGGTATTCATGGATAAGTCTTCAAAAATGGTATTGAGGTTTCTAAAATCTTTTTTTTCTAAACTGAATAGTTTGAGCAAGAGACCCTGTAACTTCTAAAATACGAGAATGATAAAATTAAAAAATATATATGATGTACAAACCATATAAACTCCCACCGAAAATTGGTTTGAACGAGATCTAGTGAGTAGTTTTTTTTAATAGGTCCTCTTTAACATTATGTAACTCGCTGCTTCGGAACCCTTCATGTGCGAGTCCGACTCGCACTTGGCCGCTTTTCTTAAAGTGTTAACAGGATATTTTGGCGTCTAAATTAAGTTGAAAGGACACACAAATATTTACAAAATACGTCCGTGTTCGTGGCAAATATTTGTGAAATTGTTCTGTGATACATACCATAACATCACGCCTGTATTCTCAAAGGTTTAGGTAGAAGTATACCTACGTACCTACGTACCTAATCGAACAAAAACATTTACTCATAGTAAGTTATAAAACATATGAAAACGAGTATTTATCGCGAATTTACCTTTAACTTAATCCCGACGTTTCCACCGGATTGCACCAGCCGTGGTCGCGGGGAGACTGAAGTATTGGAGGTACCGTGACAGCAAAGTGAAGGCGTTTATTCAACTACCCTCACTTGATCTTCATAAATGTTAATTAGGGCCGTTTCACACTAGGACAGCACACTACACTACTACTACCGTGCGGGTACTACACACGACTGTAGTGTGCTGTCCTAGTGGGAACCGGCAAAGTATAAAAAAAGACAAGTAGGATATCTTCATATAAACCACCGCGCTCGGCTTGTATGTGTGCGTCATACTATCTTTACGTCGCCGCACGCACACTCTAACAAAATCTCGACCCGTGTCTTACTGCCGCCAGTCGAGGCTTGCACCGCACGAAGTTCGCGCGTCACGGCTTAAAGGCATACGTAAATAAATTAAAAATGGGTGATTATCGCAGGAGAACCTATTGCTGTGTGTATGGGTGCCTAAAAACTAACAGGAAAGGTTAGCAAGTCGCTTATTCTAGCATATAATTTATTATTGATGCTGAGATACCTAGTTATTTTTATGTTGAATTAGTCTTCTATTAGACAGACGAAGTAGGCAGGTCTACTATAGAATGTTAGGTACTTGATCTGACAATAGATTCCCGTTGAGTTATGCCGATTTCTCATTAAGAAAGAAGTAACTAAATCCGTACTTAAAGTTAAAAAACTTTTTTACAAAAAATAAAACCGACTTCAGAGAAAACAAAAAAGTGAAAAATAACTTCAGAAAAAACGCTTCAGAAGTCGGTGACCTTTTTTTGATTGATTTAGTTTTATTTGTCACCGACTTCTGAAGCGTTTTTTCTGAAGTTATTTTTCACTTTTTTGTTTTCTCTGAAGTCGGTTTTATTTTTTGTAAAAAAGTTTTTATTTTTCACTTTTTAGTGGTTCACATGTGCTTACCCCTTCACAGCGTACCGGCGTGATTTTAGGGTATGAACTGGTGTAAACAATAGACAGATATGAGATTTCGGCAATCCCAGTACATTTGCTATCATTAATTGAGGAGTTCCGTTGCATATCTCCGAAGTTCTTCATCAGATCTTCATCAAATTGAAATGGGATCACTTCGAGAAAGTACAATTCCTAAAACTACCCAAACCGCTTCTAGTGTGCCTATAAAATGTGAAGAATTCTCTCTATTTCTCCAGAATCCCATCATCAGCTACTGATTTGATGATTATAAGACCACACAGGAAGCACCAGCTTTCAAATAAAATAAAAACGATCAAAATCGGTTCACCCAGTAAAAAGTAATGAGGTAACAAATATTTTCGAAATCGGGTGTATTTTACACATGTGCGTACCCCCTCAGAGCATACAGGCGTGATGTTACGTCATAATATAGTATAAACAATGAACCTACAAGCGATGGCAGCAATCACTGCAGATTTGCTGTGTATTTTTGAAGAGTTCCGTTGTATATCTCCGAAGATCAGCATCAGGTCTTCAGCAAACTAAAATGGGACCAAACGGGAAGCACCAGCTTTCAAACAAAAAAAGAACCATCAAAATCGGTTCACCCAGTCGAGAGTACTGAGGTAACAAACACAAAAAAAAAAAAAAAAAAAAAAAAAATACAGACGAATTGATAACCTCCTCTTTTTGGAAGTCGGTTGAAAATACGTAATTTAAAATGATTGACGAATAGGGTAGACGACAAAAGAAATCTAATTAGGTAGTACCTACGAATGCCGCGTTGGTGCGCCTGCACCTCGGCGGCATGGTCACGTCCTCCGCTGTGCCCTCTGCTTAACAGAGGGTCACGCGGAGGATTGGTCCAAATTGGACCCCGCTCGTGATGCCAGACTCATTGGCCGCGGCAGTGCCAATCCCAAGGGATGGGAATTTCTTCTCATTCCTAAAAGAAGGACACTGCCGCGCCCGGGGTGCACCGGCCCAGCGGCTGCTGTTTCATCCAGACGTATCGAGAGGAACCAGCAGCCGCCGGGCACACGTGGAGGACTTCTGGCATCGCACCCCACCTCCTAAGGCCTAAGGTACGTAATTGGGGCAAGCACATTTATATCAACTAGGTGCGAATCCAGACTTTGTAGCTGATCCTGACAAAATATCCCAATAAAACTTTACCGGACCAGGGAATCGAATCGATTTCGGTGCCTTGGTGTATTGGTCGTAAGCGCGGCAACTGGGCATGAGGTCCTGTGTTCGATTCCGTCGGCAAAGAGTTATTGGGTTTTCCCATCAGGAATTTCTCAGTAGCAAACACGGCTCGCCTCCTATTAGATAACTAGCTGACCCACGCAACTTCGTCTGCGTCACATAAGAGAGAAAAACAAAAGGAAAAAAACGTCCCTGTTTTTGCAACATTTTTCATTCCTGCTCCGCTCTGAATGATTGTAGCGTGATGTTATATAGCCTAAACCCTTCCTCGATAAATGGACTATCCAACACAAATATATTTTTTCAATTCGAGCTGGTAGTTCCTGAGATTAGCGCGTTCAACGAAACAAACAAACAAACAAACTCTTCTGCTTTATAATATTAAGTATAGATAATTATAATAATGTAGCCTTTATTGCTGTTTCTTTTACAATAACTCAATACATGACTACTTGCTAAAAACTAAATGTACATTCTAATTCCAATTTGTAGTAAAATGATCGGCAACTGGTTGCTTTTGTTAAACAGCTTGTCTGTCGACAAAGGTCTCCTGTAAGGCGTATGGCGGTGGCGCTACTTCTCTGAAATTTCATACAAAATGTATAGAAGAGGTGTGGCGCGCCGCCGCCATACGCCATACGCCACTCGTGTTTGACCCGCGCCTAAAGATTTCCATGTATTCCCGTCTCTTGCTAATCGCCTACTATTTATTACATTAGTGTCTAAACATAACTGGCGAAATGTCGGTGAATTATTTTGGTATTACGTTTGTATGAAATTCGCATGCTCCGCAGGCCTCTTTAACCTCTGCTTTACCTTCCGGGGATAGCTGGCGTTATGTTGGGCATGTGTCATAAAGGTGTAGCTTTATTTTAGTGAAACGAGTATTTCTTTGACAGCACTTTTCAGTTTAAAATACGAAGTGAAGCGTTGAAAAAGTACTTAACACTTAAACTACACTTAGCATAGCACGGTTTGCCTGAATACATTGACTGAAATTAAATTTTTAATTTGCTCACAATATTGTATGCTGTAGCTCGGAAATGGGGCAAGCGAGTTTTTGAAATATTTTATGCAGGAGCAGTTTTTATAAGTCGGTGTTAGTATAAAAAAGTTTATCCATACTAATATTATAAAGCAGAAGAGATTGTTTGTTTGTTTGGTTGGTTGAACGCGCTAATCTCAGGAACTACCGGCTCGAATCGAATTTTTTTTTTTGCGTTGGATAGCCCATTTATTGAGAAAGGTTATAGGCTATATAACATTGCGCTATGATCAACAGGAGCGGAGTAGCAATAAAAAATGTTGCAAAAACGAGAGAAATTTTATTCCCTTTTGGGAGCTCTTTCTCTCTTATGTGACGCAGACGAAGTTGCGTGGGTCAGCTAGTTAGCAACAATTGTTCTTATGGGTTTGCTGTTTATAAATACGTAAATATCGGTGGACACAGTCATGCCATCAAGTGCCACACTAAACAACGAGGCTTGTGTCGTGGACACCAGATGTTGATTACTTTTTAGGGTTCCGTTGCCAAATGGCAAAAAACGGAACCCTTATATATTTGTCATCTCTGTCTGTCTGTCTGTACGTCCGTATGTCACAGCCACTTTTTTCCGGAACTATAAGAACTATATGTTGTTGAAACTTGGTAAGAAGATGAATTTTGTGAATCGCATTAAGATTTTCAGACAAAAATACAAAAGGAACAATAAATGTAGGGGGTCCATACATAGAATATTCTATACTATACTATTCTATATACATGGAATCTTTTTTTTTCTCATCAAACCCGTGTGGAGTATTTATGGATAGGTCTTCAAAAATGATATTGATGTTTCTAAACTGAATAGTTTACGCGAGAGACACTTCCAATAAGTGGTAAAATGTGCCCCCCCCCCCCTGCAACTTCTAAAATAAGAGAATGATAAAAATAAAAAAAATGTATGATGGACATTACCATGTAAACAGTAAGTAGATTTTTTTAATACGTCGTAAATCGTAAACCGCAATTTACCTTTCATTTACAACGAACTTTTATACTATGTTACCTACTTGCTGTTACGGAACGGGTTACGGGTATTTATCGCGAATTTACCTTTAATTTAATACCCGTTTTCTTAAGTTTTATAATGTACTATTTATGTATTTCGATTTGTTAAGAAAATGGTATTTTTCTCATTGATTTTTGTACTCTATCTATCTCAATGCATGCTCAACATAACGCCAGCTATCCCCGGAAGGTAAAGCAGAGGTTAAAGAGGCCTGCGGAGCATGCGAATTTCATACAAACGTAATACCAAATACGTTATTTGACCCAATGGTTGACTGGTAGAGAATGCCTTGTGGCCGTCGCCATGTCGCCAAGTCCGCCTATGTACCACTCCTGTACATGAAGTTTAAATAAATATACCTCTATATTAGAAGTGGAAAGTACGTTTTCTGACTCCTCCGCTATTATTTTCTGACTAGCTGACCCACGCAACTTCGTCTGCGTTACATAAGAGGGAAAAAGCTACCTACTACTACCTACCTACTACTCCCTACCTACTACTACCTACCTACTACTACCTACCTACTACTCCCTACCTACTACTACCTACCTACTACTCCCTACCTACTACTACCTACCTACTACTCCCTACCTACTACTACCTACCTACTACTACCTACCTTCTACTACCTACCTACTACTACCTACCTACTACTCCCTACCTACTACTACCTACCTTCTACTACCTACCTACTACTACCTACCTACTACTACCTACCTACTACTACCTACTACTACCTACTACTACCTACCTACTACTACCTACCTACTACTACCTACTACTACTTACCTACTACTACCTACCTACTACTACCTACCTACTACTACCTACCTACTACTACCTACCTACCTACTACTACCTACCTACTACTACCTACCTACTACTACCTACCTACTACTACCTACCTACTACTACCTACCTACCTACTACTACCTACCTACTACTACTAACTACCTACGTACCTACTACTACCTACCTACTACTACTACCTACCTACTACTACTACCTACCTACCTACCTACTACTACCTACCTACTACTACTACCTACCTACCTACTACTACATTTTTTTTCATAAGAACCTTCTCCTGACAATAACAAATACAACAAAAAAAGAATCAGCCAAATCGGTCAAGCCGTTTTCATGCTATGTCGTGACAACGGAAAACTGGTTTCATTTTTATATATACAGATTAATTTCGTTGGGGGTGATTCAGTTAAATTGTTTCACTAAGACTTCTTTGAGCTTCACTGTCCTCGCTTTATTGTGGTCGCCACTGTTGATTCTGGCTTTCAGGAGTTACAGTGGTTTGGGAATAGTGTGGCGGGTTTGAGGCAACAAAAAATAATGATTGCAATTATATTGTAACAATGGGTTAGTGTCCGCAACTCCATGTAAAAGCGCGTATTTTGCGTATGGGCTATAATCCACTACGCGGATGTCTTCGAATTTTTGGTTGTTTTCTCACGACGCTTTCTTTCGCCGTTTTGAGAGCAGTGTTGATGAAATAAATTACACAAAGTAATATCCCTGTCAGGGTTCAAACCCACGACTTACTATTCGTAAGTCGGGGCCGCCACCACTGGGCCACCGCTGCACTCATGATTGCAATTAATAACATATTCCAGTACCTTCAGATTATTCCTCAATATTCAGAAAGGCGAGAAAACTGTCATTCTTTCAACAAAGCCTATGACAAAGAAGCAGGTCAAAATTATTGGTTGACTAAGGTCTATATTCACCGAAGAGATAACAGTCTGATTATCTAAAAACACCTGTTTAAGGGACATGTTCCCATTGCCGGGGTTGCGGGCCTGTTCGAAAGAGATACCGCGGCCCCGGAACATAAAGGGCGAGGAAGGAACATGGATGGGTTTTATTCAGTAAGACTCTGACACTCCCTCCCGCTCCGCTCAGAGTGGGAGAAGTCATTTGATGATTTCCAATCCTGTCAAAAAATAAAAGCGACATGTTCCCATACTAAAATGTGTTTCAAACAGCTATTTTTAGATATTCAGATCGTCACCTTTTTGGTGAACACGTACCTTAATCTATCGAAAAGCACAAAGTCAGTATTGACTGTTTTTCGATAGCTTATGTCAATTCAATAATTTCGTTTTTCCTATCCGTCATCGTCATTTTGTCAAGTAGTTATAGAAAAGTCGAAGTCCCTTGTGTAAGCTTTCAGCTGCAGGTTTGTGTGGAATTGATGACTCCAGATTTCCCTATAACGTGGCGTTAGAGTTCTTAACACAAAATATTCATGATGCCCGTTGCATATGGCCACCACCCCACCATTTTTCTGACAAGTAAATTATTATTCTAAATTGTAACAGCCATTCCAACTTATACATAAAGGGTGTAAAACACCTCTTAACGATTGCGAAAAGCGCTTGTTCTCCTCGTCATTCTGATCATTTTTTTGTTCTACACTATACCTGGGAACCTTCTAGTTACGGAGATATTGGGGGTCAAAGTTGCAAGATTTTGATAAGTTTTTTTTTTAAATACCCCTTTTTATCGCATGATACTCTACGACCCCCGTACTATTCAATCCATCCATCCGCACAATGTTTTGAGTGTGTTACATTGAGTTATACCACAAAACATGATTTATAATCTCAAAATAAAAAGTTGTGACCCAGCAATATTTTTTGCGTAAAGTTACTTAGTTTGATATACAGAATGCTTGGTTAACGGCTTTGTGATGAGGTGGTTTACACCCTGTATACCTGTTTTCCATATTAATGTTAACAACACATCCATAAATATGTTCACTACACCTTCCTTCGTAACTGAGAGAACTCATTCTCGTTATTTTATTACAAGTCAAAGGGGTGAATCAATAAAGGTACGGTTCTAAAGGCTACGGCAGACCGCAGACGGCAGCTGCATTGCAGTTGGCAATAAACTCCGGTGATGGTGTCGTTGCAGTTTTGATTCTAAACTCGTCGTCGCTGTCTTCTTCTGTTAGTAATTTTATTTTTCAAATGAAAAAGTATGTTTCATCGCTGTTAGTGACAAGCACGGACTACACTGAGCGGCGGTGGCCCAGTGGTCGCGGCCCCGACTTACGTTCAGTAAGTTGTGGGTTCAAACCTAGACAGGCGCATTACTTTGTGTAATTTATTTCATCACCGCTGCTCTCAAAACGGTGAAGGAAAACATCGTGAGGAAACCGGCATGGCCTTAAATTTGAAGACATGTGACATCTACCAATCCGCACTGGGCCCGCGTGGTAGATTATATAGCCTATTCCTTCTCATAGAGATGAGGCCTGTCCCAGCAGTGGGAATATTAATAGACTGATGATCATGATGAAGATGAGTGACTACACTACTAGTTTGCCGTTCGTAGTCACCGCTCAATTGCAAAAGTAGGGGGCACTGTCACCATACATAGAAGTGTTTTAATAGAAATATACAGAGACGAGGACCGAGGGGGCCTAATGAAAATGACATTCTAACAACAATATCATTAACAAATTAGTCAAAAATATATTTTTGAATTGATAGAAGCTACTGAATAGTTAATTTCAATTCAGTTGGAAGCCGCTGTAAGAAACGAAACACCTTTAAAGCCATTATTAAAAATTACCATGGTCAAACTAGGCTCTAAGAATAGTTTCTGCGGTCTGCAGCAGCAGTGCTACAATCTGCCGTTGCCCATGAATTTGTACCTTAAAGCTACTCGAAATACTTCACAAGTTTTGTGCATACAAAATTTCATTTCGAGAGGTATTCTTGTTTGCTAAGTATCGATGGGAACATGGGGAATTTGGGAAACACGGAGAATTTGGGGAAGTGTCGAACAACTTTCCAGAATACTAACTTTCCCCTTAAACATATGTTGAACATGTATTGTTATGTTCTTTTTCCCCCTTGAGGGCAAAGTTTGGGGGAATATTATTAGATGCGTTTGTGCTTTGACGTATCTTTTATCTTTTCCTGAGAATATGTTGTCTTTGAAGATAGAATTGGGACAAGCGGTAGGTACTTATTTGTAACTTTGTTATTGTTTTCCGCGAACATTGCAATATGTTCCACTATTGTCGTTTGTCTACGTTCGGGAAGATGTTTCTTGTCTAAGATAGTTGACACACTTGTTACCTACACAATTTACTGACCAGTTTTTGCATGGGTTAATATTGTAACTATAAAATTAGGCTTATAAGTAGCAGCTCGTGGTCTATCTTGAACATAGAATGGTCAATCATTTGACCATTTATTCCATACCGCATCTTCTCCATGCCTCGAAAATCATGTTAATCCCGAATGTAATTATTGTAGATCTTCATCACTCGTAAAATAAATCGAAAGTCTGACAACCAGTCTATCAAGCGGTCTTATCGATTTCCTCAGTACCTACTTCTTGGGGCCTAATTCTGCTATTTTAATAAATTCGTCATTCCAACACGATTCCATTCTCATCCCATTGTCATTTTGCTTAATGTTCGTAATCTGCTAAATTCACAATGGTCGGTCGATGGTCTCGTAATAAAATTGTGTTTTAATGGCATTTTCGTATTGCCATTATTATAAAACCATTAGTACAAATGGTTTTCGATATCTACTACTAAATGCGAACATTTATTCATCTACTACTAAATGCGAACATTTATTCATGCCAGATTTCATGTACGAGATATTCTATGACATTTCTTTCAATGGAGTCTCACTGGTTGTTCATTGAGAAGTCATAATGACGCCATTATATTAGTAGATAACCAAACTTTTCAAAACTTGACAGATCTTGATCATTTTCACTTCAATAATCGCCTATTCTGACACTATCGTAATAGCAAAATCGAGGCCCTGGGCTGTGGAGGTCAAATAAATAGTTGCTCCATGTAAAGCACTGACATTTAGGTAGGTACATCAGGTAAGATTGGAAGCAGACTACAACATAGTTGGGAAAAGACTAGACAGATGATGATGATGATGCAGAATAAACTCGTTGCTCGTACAGCCATGTTACTATCCAATGTGTGGCAGACAAACAAATGAACAGCGCAGCTGACATAGCAGAGCTCGTGCATACAACATCAGATATTTAGAGAGTACTTCCATCCATCACGAAAAAAGAACAAGTGACGGATGCATTTCATACAAAAAAAAATGGTAAACTCAGCAATGTCCACAGTGCCGAACGCTTGGTCATCAATCAATGTAACCCATCTCCCGGTTGACATATCAAATTGAATGTTTTGCTTGTTTTATTGAGACCTCGGCTCGACTTTGTTCCAAATAAAATTTTGAATGCAGCTGAATACCACTATTTTACATGGAGCGACTGCCTATCTGACCTCCACAATCAAGTTAATATTGGGTAATATGAAACCACTTGGTAAGACTGGTTATCAGACTTTTTGGGCCATTGACTACCTCAAAGATGGAAAAATGACAGCCGCGACCAACAGTTTAACGTGCTTTCCGAGGCACGGAGGAAACCCGTTATGTAAGGGTCCATCCATAGACCAACCTAGGAAAAATCAGCTTAACCTAAAGATTGGTCCAAGCGATTGTTATTATTTAGCCACGAGCTCCTCGGAATGATTCATGAAAAAAAAATGTATTTAAGCGAAAAGTTTAAAATACCAAAATGGAGGACTTTTAGAGAGCACTTTGGACATGTTAGTACCGTTTACTGTTGAAATAAAACTCTCGTTATGCAGAACCTGCCTGATATTTTTTCTAACAATTTTCACCAACATATTATTTTTTCTCTACCCAAACTTTTATTTTTCACAGCCAGTCCAAATATAAAAATGTTTTAAATGGGATATAAAACATTTTTAAATTAATTATTTCAGACTTTTACGGTGTAGGTACGCCAACATTTCATTACTTGCATAGTTAGATACTTCTACAATTTAAAGTCTGAGGCAATTTTAAGGTAGGTAATGTTTTAAAACGAACATAAACGGATTTTTTAAACGTACTAACACAGAGTTTAATTTTCTCAAAATACCCACCGTTGTCTTTAAAAAAACCGCTCCAATGGTACATAAACTTATGAAGTATTGTCGAAATTAGGTATCTGGTAATAAATAAAATGTGAATTTTACAAACAACGAATGAAATAGAAACATTAACAGAAACCTCGACCAGAAAAAAACGTTACAAAAAGGCTGTGTGACAGAACGAATCTATAGGGATTCCATTTTTTGTCATAAGTGTTCAATTTTTTGTCACTTTATTACGGAATGCTTAACGGAAAAGACAGGAACGGCAGATAATTTACGTTTTGACTAAAAAGCGAACGAAGCGGACTAGAGGTCTCAACAGTTGTAGATTATGATCTCGTGATCCTAATTGCAACAACCTCGTTGTTTCAGCGATCTCACACGACACCGCTCGTGCGCTTGAACGAGCATATAAAAATTCATGACTCGGAAACAAATGTCCATGCTCATCACACAAAAAATTGCTCCTCCCGGGTTTTGAACCCGGGACCCTAAGAATGTAAGGAAGCTTCACTAATGCTGCGCCAGTCGAGTACAACCAATAACACAGTGTCGTTGTCAAGACATCATTGTCCCTATCTCATTTTATAAAATATAATCTACGCTAAAACATCACATCTTCTTGAAAATGTTGGTAACAGATACTACAAGAGTTTAAAAACATCGTCTTGAAACGTCTAGTTAAAAAAAAAAGTAAGTTCTTTGTTAAAAAAGATCCCAAACACTTTATTCCTCCATACATTTTTAATAGAGCTAAGAGTTTTTTACAACTCGCTGCTCGATAGAAGTTTCGTAAAAACACTAAAACGACGTTGTGTTCTGCAGTTAAATTCTAAAGATTTGGTTATAAATAGATGAGCGGAGCGAAAAAGAGGTCAGCTGAGAATGTCTTGGAAGAAGTGAATTCGGAATAGTACATTTTGATACAAGTGGAAAAAAATTGTAGTTCGAGGCCGTATTAACACACGAGCCGTAGGCGAGGGTGTTTTTGAGCCGAGATAAGCCGTTTCATTTTTTTCCGCGCTTTGTTTTCGTCAGGTTGAAGGAGAAGCAAAGGTATGAAGCCGTTATACAGCCTAATATTAAAAATAGTTTTTAAATATATTTTTGAATACAGAACATAAATAAATGTTAATTTGTTTATAAAAGTAAATATTAGTTTTAAATAATCATGTTTATCTATGATATTGAATTTATAAACACAATTTGACTATTCAAAAAATGTTTACGATGAAACACTTTGCCAAAATTAAAAAAAAACATTCACCTCCGACTATAGACATTGAACCAATTTAGACTAAGTACACTTGGACTTTTACACAAAGTATCCCGCCTTCCTTTTTTTCTGGATGGAAAATCATCTAATAACTTCTACGGTGCGGAAGGGAGTGTCAGACTTTTGCTGACTAAAACCCATCCATGTTCCTTCCTCGCCCTTTATGTTCCGAGGCCGCGGTATCTCTTTCGAACAGTCCCGCAGCCCCGGCAGGTAATGGGCCTGCCTGGATTCAAATCGAAACCACTTGCTAGTAAAGTCGAGGCCGCCACCGCTCATGTCTCTGGTCCTTAGCTCCGCTCATCTCCCTCTCACACCTCGCCCTCAGAAGCTAATCCTCGTAAAGCTTATCTTCACGGCTCAACTGACAGTAAACAGTTTCAGAGTCCTTTAACAACGCCTCTAAATGTGAAATAAGATGTTTTTTATATCTAAATATTTATAAAACAGCTTCAAAAGCTGAGTCAAAGTTTTTGAATATAAGTTGACAGTTTGACCTTGTTTATTAAAATTTCTGATGGCGTAGTCATGATAGCTAGATAGAAGCCTTAACCTCTAGTTATAACCTCTAGTTAAGGCTTCGCTTCTAATGCACGAGGTGGTGGGTTGAAATCCGTCAAGTACCAATGTGACATTTTCAAGTTTATCATGGACGATGATTGTGTGGGCAGTGATATGTCTGTGACAGACATCGTGCAGCGTTCGCCACTCCAGAATTTTTCAGCTACATTGGCTATCCGTTCTGCGAGCAATGTGCAGTGCTCATTGCCAGTTTGGCAATTCTTCGGGCTACGTCGGTAACTTTGGTTCTCTTGCGGATGTCTTTATTTCTGATTCGATCACGCAAGGTATCTCCGAGCACCCTCTATAACTCTAAGCCTTCTGATGAGGCACATTGCGAGCGACCACGTTTCGGTTCCGTATGCAATAACTGGCAAAACACACTGGTAATAGAAATTCGTCTCGAGACACTGCTGTAAGTTGGACGAGAAGATACCGCGCAGCTTCCCGAACGCTGCCCAGCCGAGTCGGATTCGACGATTGACCTCTTTCTCGAAGTTAGACCTACCTAACTGGACCGTTCGTCCCAGGTACACATAATCGTCTACAACTTCGAATGTAGAGTCTCCGATCTTGATAGGAGTGGGTGAGACATGGGCATTCAACGTTATCTTGGTCTTGTCCATGTACATTTTAAGTCCCACTCTTTCGGAAGCTTTACTGAGGTCATCGAGCATTGTACTGAGGATATGCTGTAGTAGTATGTAATAGGCTGTATGTAGTAATAGGCTGTTTTTTGCTATTACAAGTAAAACTAAACTTAAAATAAAAAAAAAAATTAAAGCCGTAACGCAATGTACTAAAAAGTTAAATACACAGTAATTCGTGTATCGTTAGGTCCTAGACAACAGTACACTACACTTTCCTCATCTCATTTCGCTGGTTAGTATTCCCTTTCAATATAGTATACATGATTGTACTAGTCAAGCTCTTTCATTTGATACCCGTATTGAGGGAGTTGTGAATAAAAAAAAAATACTATTTTTTGGCGGCCATTTTAGATTTGAAATTTATTATAGCGTATAGTATACTACTAGTCAAGCCCTTTCGAGTTGTTGAATAAATATGTAATCCACCATTTTGTTGAGACGGCCATCTTGGACTGATTTTTATCAAACATGACTAAGAACACTCCCGACTATTTCACCTTTCAAAACAAAAAATCAAAATCTATTCATTCGTTCAGGAGCTACGATGCCACAGACAGACACAGACACACACAGAGAGAGACACGTCAAACTTATGACACCCCGTCGTTTTTGCGTCGGGAGTTAAAATTAAAATTACATGAAACGTACAGAATGGAGTCTGTTGTGAGCATTTACTGCAACAAACTTGAGACATTTTAAGCAACAAAGCAAAAGAATGATCGTGCTACTATTTTCTCATTATTCTAATCCTTAAGTCGTAAGTTCTTAAGAACAATAAAATTCTAAAGTCGTAACGGCAACAAAGTCGCTATTATTTGGAGGCTTTTTCGTTGGGTTACAAAAAATCTCAAATAAAAATGAAGAAACACTAGATAGACCGATGACCTTGTGAAGGTTGCAGGAATTCGCTGGAAGTGTGTTGCACGGGACCGGTCAATGTGGCGACACTTAGGGGCGGCCTATGTCCAGCAATGGATGACTATGATAACGAAGAAAACAGTCGAGTTACTACAGCATTGGCAGCAGTTGCCTTTAAATTGTAACCATAGGAAAATCCGTTTTTATTAAAACTATGTTCATATCTTTTTATGGGGGAATATATAATGACCACCAAAAATAACTTAAAATCACCTTAATTATCAATTGATCACCAAATTTAGTAAATTGAGCACCAAAAAATGGTGTTAGATGACAACTAGTTGCCTAGGCCGACTTAGGGCACCCCGATTTTTTTTATAAACCATTCAGAAGTAGGAGCCCCGCCAAGCAGGGCTCCGTCGACCAGTATCCCTCGACTCTGATGCAAGAGCAGCAATTTCTGGTGCTCATTAACTAAACAAAATTAAGGTTCTAATTTTACGATAAAGTGGGGATTAATTTCGGTGATCATCATCATCATCATCATCATCATCAGCCTATAATGTTCCCACTGCTGGGACACGGCCTCCTCTCAATGAGAGGGAATGGGCTATTATCTACCACGCGGGCCCAGTGCGGTGATCATTTACTAATTTTGACAATCAAAAGTAATTTTTTTGCCGTTACATTTTGCTAAATCTGGTGGTTCGTTAATTTTATAAGTTACTTAGTATATAGCTAGCTTGCAAATCTTACGTCATGCATCTGACTAGCCTTCTACCATCTGCCCAGCCTTTTCCCAACCACATATATTAGGGTTGGATTTCCGTCCAACCGGATATAACTAATTACTTTTTATTTTTTGCATTGAGCGACCGCCTGTCTGCCTTCCACTACACAATTAAAACTAGGTCATACGATACCCCTTGGTAGTACTGGTTGTAATACTTTCAGGCGACTGACTACCTGTAACGACTGTCAAAGATCTATTTGTTACAGCTGGGAGTCTGGACCAACGGCTTAACGTGCTTTTCGAGGCACGGAGGAAACTCAGTATGTAATGGGTTTTATTATTTAGTCACGTGTTAGAATCCCACGCCACCCACAACTCTTATGTCATTAATTAGCTCCTAATTAGTCCACAAACACGCCTTCACTAACTAGAGAAGCAACTCCTCAAATCAGTTAGACCGTCTTTGATACAACTACAGATCTAACGTGGCATTTCACAGATATACCCACATCTAACCCCGGGGCTAACTGGTAAAATTTCCTACTATAATAATGGCGACGACAACTTTTAGCCCCAGGCCGGCTGATGACCGTAGAGAGGGGCAGATATCGATATTGGTATCGATAAAGTTGGGATTATGTTATTTGAAACTCAATCGAATTGGGGTGCTGGCTGTCGAGATATTGATTTTAAATTAAAGTTTACTATTGTAGGTGGAGGGTTATCGTCCTGTTACAGTTGTGGAATTAGTTTTGATCGAGGATTGTACCCTACCCTTTGTACTTCTAAGATGGAGGAAACAGCGGGGTTATTGAGTCTCGATGGTAATTTTGTATGTTAAACTACATTTATTGAGTTATAAAAGTGGTGGATTTTTAATTCAGAGTTCTTTGGATCATGATTAAAACTGTGTTCTTCTGCTTCTTAATGTATACAGGGTGCAAACCACCTCATCACAAATTCGTTAACCAAGTATTTTGTACATCAAACTAAGTAACTTTACGTACCTAAAAAATATTGCTGGGAAACGACTTTTTTTGAGGCTGAAAAATCCTGTTTAGTGGTTAAACTCAATGCAACGCACTTAAAACATTGTGCTGATGGATGCATTGAATAGTAAGTTGGTCATAGAGGTGGTTAAAGTAAAAATCTTACAGTAAAAACTTGTATTTAAAAAAAACTGGTCAAAAAGTTGGAACTTTGACCCCCAATATCTCCGTAACTAGAAGGTTCCCAGGGATGGTGTAGAACAAAAATTATCGCAATGACGGGAAGAACAAGTGCCTTTCGGCTTCGTTAAGAGGTACACCCGTTAGACGGTAATCTTAATTATATCGACCAAGAACTGAGACACTAGTTTAGCGCCTTCAGTTCGTGTATTGAACAAGCTACAGGACACGCAGAACACAATATTAAGTGTCCCATCGATAATGGAACGGCACCACATTAACACTCTGTTAAGTAAGTTGTAATATGTTGCATTGCAAAGATATACCAGTTCTTATCATAAGTATTTTTACAGTACACGTCGGGTCGCGCAATTTTAACTGATTTTCTATAGTGATAGATGTGGTTGCCAGCATTTTACAAATAAGGTGGCACGTGAGCTAATCATTGGCAATATTTTTGTATACATCGATATAATGATTTTTGACGTGATAACGTCTTATAAATTGATAATACCAGCAACACTCATGAAAAATAGTAACGTTCCATAGTAACGTTCCACCTCCTTTTTTGTATTACATAAAATAATGATTATGACGTTATCACGTAAATCTATCGTCCGTAAACCGACTTTATCTTATAATCATGGTCCCACTCTAGAAGTATTTGTAAAGCAAAAAGAGGCGATATTAAAATTCGAATTTATCGAAATTACATTTTTTGCTGCCAACATTTTCAAAGGGGTACCAGGTTATTGTTTTTTATAACAATTTCCTAATAACATCGTTATAAACCTCTTGTTTTTTATAATAATTCTAAAGGGTTTACGCTACGCTATAATATTCTGGGGAAATTCCACCGAAAGGGAAACAGTTTTTAAAGCCCAGAAAAGATGTCTACGGGCAATGTTTAAGCTTAAATCTACGGATAGTTGCATGCCATACTTTAAATAGCACAAAATATTAACACTACCTTGTTTGTACATAATGGAAGTAACTGTGTTTGATAAGTCGAACCCAAATCGTTTTAAACTCCTGGCTGACGTAGTTCCACGTAATAGACGTGACAATAATCTTGTGTGTTCTCACCCCGCCAAACGGCACTAATGAGCAAAAGTGTCTACTGCATGGCTTCGGTCATCTTTAATAAAGAGAAGAGAATTGCCGCTATCTTTATTTAAAAGCAGGCTTCGAAAGTTTTTAACTCACAAAGTATACTATACTGTCAGTGAATTCCTTACTGAGAAAGATTTTTCTTAACAAGTATTTGACATTGATATTATTTCATTGACATTGTAAGTTTTATTCCATTATTGACATTGAATTTTTATCTTTATTTCCATGTTAATGTTTTGTTTGTTTTTCTGTCTTAAGTTATTTTGAGTGTTATTGTAATTAATATAACCAATTATGTGAAAGAGTGTACCTTTAAGGTAGGTTTTTGAGAAACTGATTATTTATTATTAAGATCTCATGTAAAATGTACCGAAAATCACACCAATAAATGAATTTGAATGAATTTGTTGGACTAAAAAATCGGAGGTGGTTTTATTTTATACTTGTGAATTTCAGGTAAAATATAACTGTAATGTCTGGTATAAAATACAGAAATGAGTTTATTACAGATCCACTAGAAGATAAGTGAGATTTGTACACGTGTCAAAATCCACGTGGATGGCTAAATAATATTTACTAGGTAACTAATATTATATGATGAACTACGAGTATCTCTTTTCCGCGGCCAAACTATTTAATACATAAACCATTGATAGTAGTTTATTTTTATTTTTGTGATTATATGTAGTTTTAGATGTAGTATGTTAATATTATACATAATAACTTATTTATAAATGTTTATTATTCAGGTCTATGAAGAATATTTAACCATTGATGTATAAAGGGTTTTTTAGAGTTCCGTAGCCAAATGGCAAAACGGAACCCTTACAGATTCGTCATGTCTGTCTGTTTGTATATCTGTATGTCTGTATGTCTGTCTGTCTGTCCGTCCGTATGTCACAGCCACTTTTTTTCCGAAACTATAAGAACTATGCTGTTGAAACTTGGTAAGTAAGTGTATTTTGTGAACCGCATTAAGATTTTCACACAAAAATAGAAAAAAACAATATTTTTTGGGGTTCTCCATACTTAGAACTAAAACTCAAAAAAAATTTTTCATGAAACCCATGCGTGTGGGGTATCTATGAATAGGTTTCTAATGTCATTTTTCTTTACATTTCCATGTAAACTTCCACAGAAAATTGCTTTTAACGAGATCTAGTAAGGTGGTAAAGATGACAGTCTGATTATCTAAAACAGCTGTTTAAAACACATTTTTGTATGATAATATGTCACAGTGACAGCTGTTTTTAGATAATCAGACTGTTATCTTTTCGGTGAACATGGACCTAAGTAGTTTTTTTTAATACGTCACAAATAACTGCAATTTACAAAATTTTGATACGGAACCCTTCATGGGTGATTCCGACTCGCACTTGGCTGCTTTTTTATATATCAATGATATAAAAGAAGAAGGATGTCTCCATACTTTCCACAATTAAAAATCATAAAACACCTGACCTGGCTCTCAAGACCGAAGCCATTCATTTTACATTGGTCTGAATTAGGATTGACACCTGTGAGTTTGAACACAACCCTATAAGCTGATTAAGTTCTAAGGTTCCCACTGCTGGGCACACGCCACCACTCTATGAGAAGGAAAGGAAGTTGTAATCCACCATGCGAGCCCAGTACGAGCTGGTGGATGTTGCTTATATTCGAATTTTTCCATTCTAGGATATGCTGGTTTCCATCACAATGTCTTCTTTCACCAAATTCAGAAAGCAGTGGTAATTAAATGAATTACAGAATACCTTCTGTAATTTTTTTAGAATCGAAATAACTAGATGAATACTGCCCTCTTTGTTTCATTCATAAAATCTACATAATAAAGGGTGTAAAACACCTCTTGACCATGCCGAAAGGCAATTGTTCTACCCGTCATTGCGATATTTTTTTTTGTTCTGCATCATACCTGGGAACCTTCTAGTTACGGAGATATTGGGGGTCAATATTCCAATTTTTTTTTTAAATACAAGTTTTTGCTGTAATTGTTTACTTTAATCACCTCTACGACCCCCGTAGTATTCAATCATTGATCAGCGCAATGTTTTAAGTGCGTTACATTGAATTCTACCACAAAACATGATATTTCACCACAAAAAAATGTCGTTACCCATGAACAATTTTTGCGCTTAGTTTGATGTACAGAATGCTTGGTTGACGGCTTCGTGATGAGGTGGTTTACACTCTGTATAATATGGTTAAATTGGTTAACCTGACGTTAATCATTTCAAACACTTAGGTCCATGTTCACCGAGAAGATAACAGTCTGATTATCTAAAACAGCTGTTTAAAACACATTTTTGTACGGGAACATGTCACAGTGACAGCTGTTTTACGATAATCAGACTGTTATCTTCTTGGTGAACATGGACCTTAAACTCTCTTTGCGGATAAACCCACATAATATGTATTAAATTTGTTCTGTATCACATTTGTTTGTTCCTTTGTTCCATGTTTACAAAACATGGAAAACACTACCAGATCTTCATCCTCTTAAAGCAAATAACTCAAGATTTTCATCCTGACACGATTCCTTACGCCATAATAATAAATTGTAGTCAGCAGAACCCTGCATGTCTGTGTTTCATGCTTATCTTTGTTTATTCAGTGTTGTCATCGTGAAGTAACGAGAACCGACAGCTAATATACATTTGAACCCAAATATAAAGTGTGAAGCTCTTTATGGGAATCTTAAAGACAATGGGAATCTACAATGTTGCGGTATTAAGGTTCATTTTTGTTTACAATTCAAACTAGTTTTTCGTTTTGAAACATAACATAAGTTCACGCTTGATCCCTGTAGGGTTAGGCAGAAGTGAATAGTGCACCCAGATTTCGCCAATTATTTTTAAGTCCCGATAAATCTACTCTCCACCCGCTGCTACTGAGACTAATTCCTGATGGAACAAGTAAAAAAGATTAAATATTTAAAAAAACATAACTAAAACTTAAATAGAAAACAATTCGTTTATTTGCCATTTTGTGGTGACGGCCATCTTGAATTTTTAATTAACCACAGTGTATAGTATTCTACTAGTCAAGCCGTTTCATTTGATACCCATATTGAGGGAATTGCTAAGAAATATGTAAACAAACAAAAACAACAACAATATGTAATCCGCCATTTTAGTGGCGGCGGCCATCTTGGGCCGATTTCCGTTAAACACTCCCGGCAAATTCACCGTTGTTAGATTCATCAGGTTCGGTTAGGTTCATATTATTTTCCGTCAAACTTCTACATTGCTTCTGTTTATGATAAACTTGGAAAGTAAATTGTGTGTTGTAATTATTATGTAGGTACTAGCTGACCCACGCAACTTCGTCTGCGTCACATAAGAGGGAAAAAGCTACCTACTACTACCTACCTACTACTACCTACCTTCTACTACCTACCTTCTACTACCTACCTACTACTACCTACTACTACTTACTACTACCTACTACTACCTACCTACCTACTACTACCTACCTACCTACTACTACCTACCTACTACTACTACCTACCTACCTACCTACTACTACATTTTTTTCATAAGAACCTTCTCCTGACAATAACAAACACAACAAAAAAAGAATCAGCCAAATCGGTCAAGCCGTTTTCATGCTATGTCGTGACAACGGAAAACGGGTTTCATTTTTATATATATAGATAACTTTAAAGGAGGTCTGCTCCCATCAGTGGGACAGGCGAATATAGTTATTATGAAACACTTGTTTGGGAGGTATGGATGTATGTAGTACATTCTACTTCTTAGTAAATTAATGGTAATTTAAATTGTGTCAGTCCAATATTTATAATACCTACAACAGCTTGCTTACCTACTAAAGCTTTAGTTAGACCTAAAAAAAGCCAAATTGATTTCCAAACTGATCTTATTATGAAAAGTATAGAGCTTAGAACTTTTCTCATGAAAAACCAATTAAGTACATACAAATATTTTTCTATAGGACCTCAGAGTCTAAGGACTTTAATTTCAAAACGTTTTGTAGTGAACCAGTTTACAATTTACAGAATAAAGAATTTTCACAAAGAAAGCTTTTCACAATATAGCTTCTGCTTGTCCTCTAATTTTATTTTCGTTTTACTACGACAAGGTTCCAAGCTGGAGAGCTTGCTGTAGTTTGTTGGGTTAAGTTTTTTCCTAGTCTAAGCACAAATAATAAGAAATAGTTTTTTTTTGTTACAAATAGGAATTTACATGAGCAGGTCATTGACTCCAACGTCCACGGTAAGGTAAAATTCAATTTATTTTCTGCCTAGCCTTTTGAATGCTTGGGTTGGCTTCCAGTATTACCGAATGCAGCTAAATAGCAGTATTTTCCAAGAAGCGACTGCCTGTCTGACCTCGCCAACCCAATTCGTACTGGATAATACGAAACCCCTTGGTAAAACTGGTTGTCAGGCATTTTTGGGCCACTTACTACCTGTAACGATTGTCAAAGATCTACAAATGACAGCCGGAAAAGCACGTTAAGAATTTAACACACAGACCAACCTAGGCAAGCACGGCTTAACCTAAAGATCGACCCGAGCGGCTGTTTTTATCACGCCACGAAAACGCCCTTTTTTTTTAGGATGAGTAATCATCAAATAACTTCTCCCACTGGGCGGAGCAGGTGGGAGTGTCAGACTTTTACTGACTAAAACCAGCCGCAACCCTGGCAACTCCTTGCATACCAACTTGTTATTTTTTTGTTATTTGACGTATGTCACGGTGTTACTATATTAATTTCGAAAATATGTTTTTTTTTTGTTTTGTATATGGGCACCTTGTTTCTTATTAGTAAACTGTATCATTTAATTGTGGTTCTATGTGTTGTGCTATGTTTTTTGTATGCACTATTATTTATCTGTCTACCATACGTGTAAAAAAGTCTTCCGCGATTATGTTTTTCCCTCAAGTTATTGGATTTTATTGCAAAAAGTAAGGGATGTGTTGATCGATAGAAAAACTGCGAGGCGGTTAGTTTGGCGGTCACCACTTATCGGAAAAATGAAGGGGCGTTCTTCCTCATTTTATGCCCGAAGGGACCAGGAAAATGGGAATCAATCAGTCAGAACAAAGGTCGTATAAGTATAAGTATTTATGCCTTACATCAATAAAGAAATAATGTGAAGGTTTCATTTGATACTCTCAAATTAACAGAAAGACTAAACAAAACATTACAAATTATATTAATGTTTTTTTCCCATGATCGTAGGTAGATACGACATAACGTATTCGGAAGGTCCGAATAAAAAGGTCTGTTGATAATGTTTTTAAAAAAGGAACCCTTATAGGTTCACTTTCTTGTCCGTCCGTCTATTAGAGTACGATACTTAAACACGTGATTGTACTCATGATAACTAACAACTATTAATCGCGATAAAAAAAGTACCTACATAAGCGCACATAATTGTACTGAACAGCTGTTTTTTCGTGATTTCAGATTTGGTCCTGTAGTAAAAGTTGTTTGTTATCATGAGTACAATCACGTGTTTCAGTATCGTACAATAATTACCACACCCTATACAACATTATTGTTTGTTTACACTAAACCCGAAAAGGGGTCATTGTACTCATCATTTTGAACAACTTTTTCTTTTTTTTTTTTTTTTCATAGAAAAAGTTGTTCAAAATGATGAGTACAATGACCCCTTTTCGGGTTTAGTGTAAACAAACAATAATGTTGTATAAGGTAGTTCCCGTTGACCTAGTACCACGGAATTTGGGAACAAGCAAGGTCTTAAAGGAAATGTAAAGGAAACAATCTGAAAACCGTAAATATGTAGTTTAATAAAAAAAGCAATTTTACTTATACAAATTTATTATTTGCGGTTAGTGCAATAGCTGTTCCTGGGGATCGACCAGCAAAGTTAAGTTTGTCCTTGAATAAGTTTGTGCGGAACCCTCAATGCGCGAGTCAAACTCGCACATGGCAGGTTTTTTTTGGACCACACCTGATGACCTTCTCGTTGTAGAAATGTTGAAGTTCAATGTTCTAACTTTTTCATTTCCCTCCAAAAAAAGAATACGTAGGTAGTGTTACTTAGTTTGATGTACGGAATGCTCGGTTGACGGCATCGTGATGGGTCCTTTTACAATCTGCATACAAAATCCAGCAATGAAATTAAGATAAGTTAAGCTGAATTAAATGGAAATAAATAAATAATTATAATAAACTAATTGACTCGCGCAACTTCGTCTACGTTAAGAATCGCTCGACCGATTTTGTCCAAACTTAACATAAACCATCTACTAAATAGTCCGAACAAAGTCTAAACATTTGATTTGGATAGGTGAGCCCGTTCTTCAGTTATAAAATTACAACCAAAAGTGGCATTGATTTTTAATAAATAAATTATATTTTTAATAACTAATTATAATAAATTAATTTTTAATACATTAAATACGGCCGTCACAGAAGGCTCTGTATTCTGTAAAATTTACCACAGTCTGTATATTTTTTTTGTAAATACGTGGCTATTGATTGGGTTACATGTTTGTGTTCTTTAGTTTTCAAGGATTTTTTTAGCATGTAACTATTCTATGTCTCTAATAAATAAAATAAAATAGACAACAACTGTCGGGCAGTACCTCACCAGACACAAAATCAAATCAATGGCGGATGAAGAATTGTACATGGTCCATGTTCACCGAAAAGATAACAGTCTGATTATCTAAAAACAGCTGTCAATGTGACATGTTTCCATACAAACATGTGTTTTAAACAGCTGTTTATAGATAATGATATCGTCATCTTTTTGGTGGACATGGGCCTTAATTTCTCATACCAGAAAATTCCTCAAGTAAACATACCCTTTCAAGATCAGCAAAAAGAGGAAAAAGTTAGTTTTAGACAGCATTGCATTTCAAATAATGTCAATTCCTTTTAAATATCTAAAAATATAAAGCAATCCGTTCTAGTCGTCAACCCTAAATATACATGCCAAATTAGTTGTTTAATTTTGTGAAAAATTTACCTGTACTAAATATTGTCTTTTGACGTAAGTTACGAGAGTTTGCGATTTGTTCGTTTATTTAAGCGATGCTTATACTTCACTTTTGGATTGAAA
Source organism: Xestia c-nigrum (assembly GCA_916618015.1). Classification (NCBI taxonomy): domain Eukaryota; kingdom Metazoa; phylum Arthropoda; class Insecta; order Lepidoptera; family Noctuidae; genus Xestia; species Xestia c-nigrum. Next base: position 3,655,074 of record OU745244.1, read on the forward strand.
AATCATTACAGATTGATCATACTGGTGGGTAATTTATGTCAATCTTTTCTTTTTGAGTTTGAGTGTAATTTCTATCACTACATATTACAAAACAAAGTCCCCCGGGCGCAACTGTTCGCGATAAACTCAAAAACGACTGCACCGATTTTCATGCTGTTTTCATCAATAGATAAAATGGTCCTCGAGGAAGGCCTTAGTATTAAATTTGTACCCAGGCGAAGTCGCACGCATCGGCTAGTATTAAATAATCCGATAAATACAAATGCAAATCATTTATTTGCAAAAAATGGGAGTTTAATACCCGTTTCTACCTTCCCCCTCAAGTAATACACGAGTGATATCATATTTATATATCAGAGCAGCGGTGGCCCAGTGTTGGCGGCCCCGACTTACGAACAGTAAGTCATGGGTTTGAACCCAGACAGACGAATTACTTTGTATAATTTATTTCATCACCACTACTCTCAAAACGATGAAGGAAGACATCGTGAGGAAACCGTCATGTCCTCGAACCAAAAATTCGAAGACATGTGACATCTACCAATCCGGACTGGGCCCACCTTGTTGGTTATAGCCCATTCCCTCTCATTGAGAGGAGGCCGTATCCCAGCATTAGGAACATTATATTTTAAATCTGATGCGTCGCAGCCTAGACAAACTAAAAAAGGGGAGAAACGGAAAATGGGTGCTCAACCTGCCCTGACCGCGGTCCGATGCTCCGTGCCAAGAACGAGCCAGGTTGATGAGGAGGGATTCACTAAAGTAGAAAGGAAGGCCCTGTTCTCGTAACCTGTGCGGTACCGCACCGAGTGGACCCAACATGCTGCTGCGCGCTGCTGTGCCTACGACGCAGCTGTACATTTCGCGTCTGCATCACTCCACTACACCTGAGAAAGTGGTGCAATACTTGAAAATGAAGACCAACTTCATTCTGCGGGTCGAAAGGTTGGAATCGCGCTACACCATAAACTTCAGGTCATTTGCGGTTCGAGTACCAACCCAACATCTACAGACCTGCTTGAAAGAGGACTTATGGCCGCAGGGTGTCGTATATCGTCGCTTCCGGGGACGGTTACGCGACACCACGCAGCGAAACACGACGCCGACAACGCTGCGTGTATAGTTTTAGTATAAGGTTTAAAATATGTATTAGTTTATTATTGTTGTTTAATGTTGTTTTTTATCTATGGGCCTTAGTTGCTTGAAAATAAAATAAATTATTATATTATTATTTATTTTAACAAAATAAAATAAATTATTATATTATTATTTATTTTATTTCGGACACAAAATATCCATAAAGTGTTAGTACCAATTACTCTCTGCCCAAGAAATCTTACAATTGGAGAACTGTAGCTCTCCACTACAGTTCTCAGGATGCTGTTGCAACCATCCCTCACTTTCCTGAGTATTGAGGCACTCTTTTTTCGAACTATCGTGTGGAACCCGTCGCTTCGAGCTAGCGCGCACTGGAGAAGCGAGGTAGTCTCAAAAATATTCTGCAGGCAATACTATACTGGACTCGCAAGGCATCTAGCGACCTTTTGGTGTAATTGACCCATAGATTACTAGTGGACAGACTCTGGCAGTAGGCCTTGAAAAGAGTGATTTTAACCAGGTCCGTACGCCGAGCAAATCTACGGATCAACCTCTTGCACCGGACAGCTAGTGCTCTGCGCTCCCTTTCTATATCTACATCGTCTTTAAAGGGCCAGTGGAGCATGCGTATTTCAGACGTAATACCAAAATTATTTGTAAATCAAACATATTCATAAGGTAGTGTGTATTTATTTCGATTAGATTATAGAATATATATGTTCCCAAATATATTTTTTGAGAGAACAATGATATAAAAACGAGATATGAGGAATTTAAAATTTCTATAGAAAACATATTTTTCTTATAACTCTTGTTAAATCAGTGTCCAATCAAAATATACAGGGTGAAATTGAATAGATGCGACAAATTTAAATATACAATAATACGTGTTGTCAAGAAAATGTATAAAATGTCAAATGTAAAATTAAAAAATAATTGATCAGTGTTACGAAAACCGTTAAAATAATAAAAGTATCGAAAAATCTCGTCCGACTCATCGCAGCATATAGCGATTTTTTACCTAATTTTGCCTTAATTTTTCTTATTTATTTTGCATATAACTGGAATACCAATAATTCGTACTTAAATAAAGATAATAACATCAATGGTCCTTTTGAAAACGATGATCGCATAATTTTTTTTAACGATTTAGATTGTAGAAAAAACAGTTTATAATTAGATACTATGTTACTGTAAATGAAGCTCCAATTTCATTTTGTCGCATTTATTAAAATTCAACCTGTAGGTATATTTGGGAACCTAGATATTCACTGTTTTAGGCTTTCACGGTTTAAAACTAAACTTATATTGTCACTTCAACCCCCCCCCCCCCTTATTGTCTTCTTTCTTTTGTTCTTCTTCTTTATTTCTTCTTCTTCTTCTTCTTTTTGTCCTTCTTTTGTCTTATCGGGAGCTCAACATTAAAAATAATCACGGAAGATATCCCGTAAGTGACAATATAAGTTTACCTAGATATTCTGTAATTGATGACAGATGATGATGATCTCATATCAATATCCCCGCTGTCTCTTAACCCTTAGACCATCAACAGTCGTATTCTCTGGAATGGAAATGGAATTTCAGGCCGTGGACAGGTTGTCACATAAATTGAATTTGGTACGGCGGGTAAATGAAGACGCCTGTCGTTCTTTCAAATTGGTATTCTTACTGTTCTCATAGATATTGTTGCTGTTTTTCGTGTTTGTGTGTTTGTTTGTTTAGGTGTTTTATGAGACGGTTTGGTTGGTGTTGTAGTGGAAGGGGTCCAAGCTTGTTTACAGTTTCACAATCTTACTGGTATATCTACATGGATCTAGATGAGTGACAGAACAATACTTAACGAGGCTACCTGCAGTATTGTCTCTCCTTCCCTTTTAAATCCGTCCAAAGGTTGTCTTTAAAAAATCGCTTTTAGCGATAAGACCACGCATTGAGTCACCCCTTGTAAAATGTTTAAAATTATTGTATCTATATTTTTTATGGTTTACATTGAAAGAGTATTTTATTCTATTCTATTCCTAACCGTGCTTTTGAAGCTAAGTAAATCTGTTGGATTTCTAGATTTTCGACAATCGTGGGTAGGTGGAAGGCTGAAAGTTTGTCAACTAGTCTGACCAACAAGGTGGGTTGTGGAGGTCAGATAAGCAGTTTGGCAGGTGTTTAACTTTTCTAGTTATCACAGAACTCATAAAAGGACTTATTAGGCTAAACTAGATGTAGTTTTGCATTCTAGTCAAAATTCAGGGCTTGTCACAAAATACATAAGTAATCAGAATAAATTACGATATCCGGTAATAAATTATAAAGCTGCTATTTTTAAATTGTTTAAATTTGACAGTATTTCAGAATAACACGAAACTAATAAACACAACCACCCATCGCGCGACTTGTCGCTGTGTGCGTTTATTTGGGCGGTTATATACAGACGGGCTGCGCTTAAATACGGGTGATTTACACTTACCGATTTTCGAAAATAAGAAAAAGAAGTACTATCTATTTTATTGCTGATTCGGGTCGAGAATCATCATCATCTGCCTAGCCTTTTCCCAACTCACACACACTCACACCCACTCACACTTTTTTTTACAGCACATACTATTATGTATCTTTGTCATTGATGTAACTTTTTTTTTTAATATTATTGTGTGTGTTTAATGTACTGACGTCAAATAAACATTTTTTCTTTTTCTTTCTTTCTTTCTAACTGTGTTGGGATCGGTTTCCAGTCTAACCGAATGCAGCTGAATACCAGTACTTTACATGGAGCGACTGCCTATCTGACCTCCACAACCTAGTTAATACTGGGTAATACGATACCACTTGGTAAGACTGGTGACAGACTCTTTTGGGCTACTGACTACTTATAACGACTGTCAAAGATGGACAAATGACAGCCGGGACCAACAGCTTCACGAGATTAGATACCTCCTTAATTTTACTAAGCTGCAAAGCAACACCTTGTATATATTTTAAGTAAAACATACGCTAAAAACGTTCTGTTAACCAGAGGTATACTTAAGCTTTCATCATCATCATCATCGTCATCATCATCATCATCATCATCATCACCTTATAATGTTCCGACTGTTGGAACACAGCCTCCCCTTAATGAGAGGAAAAACCTCAACTTTACCTAAAACTTATTCCGCCAGTTATTTTTGAATCCCATTTATATCATGTAAATCTATACTAATATTATAAAGCAGAAGAATTTGTTTGTTTGTTTGATTGAACGCGCTACTGGTTCAAATTGAAAAAATCTTTATGTGTTGGATAGTCCATTTATCGAGGAAGGTTTTAGGCTATATAAAATCACGCTATGGCCATTAAGAGTGGAGCAGGAATGAAAAATGTTGCAAAAACGGGGATTGTGACGCAGACGAAGTTGCGTGGGTCAGCTAGTTAGGAATAAAACTTGTGACTCATATTTTGAAGGCTGATTTAATTGTTCAAAGTTCAAAAAATGCTAATTGATTTAAGCCTAGTTTCTAGTTTGAATTAATTGTTAATAGCTCATGTTTGTCCTGACCTAGATAAATCCTAGAGTCTAATGCAAATGTCCGTTGTCAAGCCTAAACATCTGATTTATAGCATCATTCGAGCATAAATTGGTGATAAGCACTAACGCTTGAAATACGGATATTTTGGCTGAACGGAGATAGCAGGGAAGTAGGACATGAACTTATCAGTTTCACGACGAGCCAGGACCAACAGCTTTACGTGCTTTCCGAGGCACGGAGCAAACTCGGTATGTAAGGGTGGTCACCCATCCACAGACCAACCTGCGCAAGCACGGCTTAACCAAAAGATTGACCCGAGCGCCAGTTATTATTTAGCCACGTTCATGAGAAGACCTAATGGGTGTTAAATACCCTTAACAAAACTGAAAGGCACTAGGTCTCTTTGGAGACCTAGGAGACCTAGGTCCAAAATAAGACTTTGAAGTCGCATTTTTTTAATATTAGCTGGACCGTACCATAAACCCTTGGAAACCTTGTAGTGACAGATATTTTCGTAACATTTTCTTTTAATACAAGTTTTTAATTATTGAGAGCAGTGGTGATGAAATATATTAATTAAGTACACAAATAAATGCGCCTGTCTGGGTTCGAACCCACGGGCTACTGTTCGTAAGTCGGGGCCGCCACCACTGGGCCACCACTGCTCCCAGTAACCTCCTTACTTTACCTACTTATTAAAATCTCAACGTTTAATTAAGCCAAACTATTTAATACCAGTCCAGTACACTTGAGAGCAGTATAATTAACGATGCACACACATCAGTGACAAATAACTCAGCGTCCAGCTGCAGCCGACGTTTGCTATCCGCCTGTCCAACTGACGTGACGTCACATGGATATCACGTTAATAACGTCATGTGACACTGTTTTATTATGGCTTGCGATGCTGGTTATGGCCTTTGCTGTTTGGGATTTAATGTAGTTTTAGTCTGACGTCGATTGTATTTGAAGTGAAATCATCAAGAACCTTAGAGACTGTATTTTTTAAACTTTTACGATCAGAACACATTATAAAACTTAAAAAGACGGGAACGCCTTCACTTTGCTGTCGCGGTACCTCCAATACTTCAGTCTCCCCGCGACCATGGCTGGTGCAATCCGGTCGAAACGTCGGGATTAAATTAAAGGTAAATTCGCGATAAATACCCGTCTTCTTAAGTTTTATAATGGGAACCTTAGGCACGTCGACATCATCATCTGCCTAACTTTTTCTAAACTATGTTGGGGTCGGCTTCCAGTCTTACCTCAGAGACGTACCCAGAAAAATAAACCTGATAAAAAGATGGTCCTGACGATCTTTTCAACTCTCTTTTTATATCATTTTTTAAATAAACGTTGCTCCACACTGTATTTTTTCTTGTTTTATGGGTGCATTTGCAAACATTTAAATTTACATACCAAACGACAGACATACCCAAGTCATACAAGTCATACAAAATAATGTTTTTCCGTTTTTCCGTACGGAGATCGAATCCGCGACACGCGACGTAAAAGCCATTCGCTTTGGCACTGCGCAAACTGTGCCGGCAAATACAAACTTATACCATTCATTTGGTATACAATTCTCCAAGTTTTAACCGTTTCTTACAACAGTATTACTAATTACACACTCAAAATGTATTTGAACAGTAAGACTGCAATACATTTTCCCAAACTGTTTGAGATTCACTGGAGCTTAAAAGAATGGACACATTCTGACACTGGCCGCGACAAGAGCTACTTGACTTCATCCATCCATCAAACCGCGTGGTTTTTAACCGACTTCTAAAAAAGGAGGAGGTTCTCAATTCGGATGTTTCTATTTTTTTTTGTTTGTTCGCGCATAACTCCGTCGCTTGCCAACCGATTTGAAAATCCTTTTTTAGTTGGAAATGGTATCTTTTCCGAATGGTCCCATAGTCACCAAGTTGGGATCTGATGATGGAATCTTGGCGAAATCGAGGGAATTCTTCAAATTTTATAGTATAACGTACAGCGATTTTGGTATTTTCTACAACAAGTGAAGCATTTGCGTTTGATAAGAACCATTCTACCATCAGATCTGATGATGAGGCCAAGAGTCACGGAACTCAATAATGAGACAATGTATCCTAGTCGTGTTTGGGCTTGTTGATTGTAACGGTATGCACTTTCCATGTGCACCAAGCAGATGTAAACTACTAAAAAGTGAAACATAATAACTCTTTTGCAAAAAATAAAACCGACTTAAAAGAAAAACAAAAAACTGAAAAATAACTTTAGCTTCTGAAGTCGGTGACAAAAAATTAAATCAATCAAAACAAAGGTCACCGACTTCAGAAGCTAGTTATTTTTCACTTATTGTTTTTTTTTTGAAGTCGCTTTTATTTTTTTACTCACAGAATCCACATTATACTTTATGTCCTAGCCTGAAAAAAACTGAAAATTCAGGCAGACTAGGCCTTTGTTTTACAAGCTCGAGCCATAAAGTACAATAAATATAAACGAGACTTTATTCGCTAGCTCGCCGGGGACAAATTATTTCGGAGCCATACACTTTGTTAGGTAAAACTACTTTTAAGGCTACTTTACTGCCTAGTTTATGGTGTAGGTAATAGGATTGGTGATCTGGGAGCAATATGTTTTATTCTAGCTTTCAGACTAATCTGAGGGAGTTACAATAAGAGATTAGGTGACAAGAACAAAAGACAATTTGGGTATGCCAAATTACCTTTTGTTCTTGCCACCTACCCTCTTCCGTCGCATCTTAGCCGCATCACCTCATGGCTATGACCATGTTATGCGCCTGGCTGATCAGACTATAGCAATACATAATATCACCATGTCAGACAACATTCTGCATAGTTCTCATGTGGGTTGAGCAAGATTGGTTGACTTTAAAAAAGACTATGACCTCTGAGTGTTTTTCGGCTGTTTCTTCTCAGAGTAGTCAGGTACGAAACACCGGCTTTGTGCGTTCTTGTGGAATTTGTCCACGGAAGCGACGGAATACCATATCTTGAGGCCAAAAACTTTCATCCATCACCAAATGGAGCTAGCACGTTGGTATGCGCACCACAAACGCCTTGAAGTTGATGTTGCGGCGCGACTCCAGTACCTTGTACTCTTGGCGTGTACTTCAACTTCTAACGCACGTACTCCTCGATGTATTCTGCCTCAGTGGTGTAATGTAGACGAGAGATGTACACCGGAGTGTTCGGTTTGGCGGCACGCAGTTTTACGTTGGGCTCCACAGGAGCCTTGCCGGAGCGGTTCTTACAACTTCGTTGACGGCGTTTCCTCCTTTGCACCGTCACGAAACCATCATCGTCTGCCCGTTAAGCGGCTTCTAGCACAGTTGATTATCAGTATTTTAGATGAAGCGACTACCCATCTGACCTCCAAAACTCAGTAACTGAATGTGTATTATATAAATTGAAGCCGCAAAATCTCCGACTCCTAAGATACAGGTCTGCGTACCTAGTTTAGGAGCCTGGAAAACTGACCATTATTTTAAAATTTGTAGTACCTACAACCCACTGTTTCCATCGCTATGTATTGTTTTTGTTTCTTTTTATGTAATAACTAACTATTATTATTATACCTAAACACACTGAGTAACTGGGTATTACGAAAACCCTTAGTAAGACTGTTTGTCAGGCTTTCTGACTTACTAAAACTAAACGTGCTTTCCGAGGCACTGCACAAAAATAATTATATTCACAACACCTCACCCCATTAATTAAAGAACCCAACCTCGCCACTGCAAATTTCAACCCCACACGAGATATTTATGAAAAATGGACCCCGTAATGGCGCTATAACACTACCGCCACATAGGGTCACTTTACCCCCACATAAATAAACCGAAGTATGTGCTAGTAATTGACCTAAATTTTTAAAGGGTGCTAGAGGGTTATAGGGGGTGAAACGTGACCGGCGTCTTCTTATCTCCTGGTTTAAACGCAGGTTAGGGGGTGAATTTTGTTTTTTAAATTAAATACTTTTAGAACGTGATGTATTGGCTTGGGGGAATTAGAAAATCGATTTGTTTAATTTATTCTTAAAACATTTTTCACATTCTTTCTTCTTGAAGATTTTGGAGATGTTTTTCATGGTACTGTATCCCTCATAACTGAGTCTTAATTTAATTACTTATTAGATATGTATACATTACATCAAATGTACTGTCTTTGGCTGATATACCTACATCAGCCAAAGGCAGTCCCAGGGACAACTCTATCAAACCATCAGATTTGATGCAATTTATCACGCAATTTCACGGTGTGTATACTCTAAGATATTTTACTAAAATTACAGCTCAAATCAACAACACAAAAGATTCAACATCGCCTCGTATTATTCAAAATAATTCGCTGAAATTCCTGAACTTAGGTTAAGTTTAACTTTCTGTCGTTAAATGCTCGAGCCACAGTCATTTGCATAGTAATCAGGGTTACTCCGAGATTCCTGAAATTTGTGGTCTGAAATGCTGAAAAATAACCCGTGAAATCTGTGGATGTGAATTAAAAATGCCGAGGGATGAGATTTTTGTTATAAAACATACATAAATTCACGACTTTATGGCTTGGAGACAGGCCGAAATTAAAGAACGACACCTGCTACGATCTTTACGCACAACTCTTGATTTGTCGATGTTCACACACCTGGAATATTATAACATGTTATAAAGGGTGTTAAAAACCTCTTAGCGAAGCTGAAAGGCATTTGTTCTCCCCGTCATTGCAATATTCTTTTTGTTCTACGCCATACCTGGGAACCTACCAGTTACGAAGATATTGGGGGTCAAAGTTCCAACTTTTGACAAGTTTTTTTTTAAGTTCAAGTTTTTAATGTAATTTTTTTATTTTAAATACCCACCACGACCCATATTCAATCAATCCATCAGCACAATGTTTTGAGTGCGTTACATTGAGTTCTACCACAAAACATGATTTTTCACCCCAAAAGAAAAGTCGTTTCCCAGCAATAATTTTAGTGTAAAGTTTTTAGTTTTGATGTACGGAATGCGTGATGAGGTTGTTTACACCCTGTAAATAGGTTTTTTATATACATGGGTACACTATAGTAATGTGATTGCTGATAGCGGTTTATTTAAAATAGTACACATCTGTGCTCACCTCTTAAGGACGTGATATTTTGTTATGACCAATTAAATTTAAACCCTCTATTAAAGTTACTATAACAAGAATCTCAATTTACGGCAGAGGTTACATTTAGATCGTTAATTATAAGCATCTGTACCAAATAGTTGACAATATTAATTAATAGGTCATTTCAAAGCAATTTATCTTTAAGATCATTTAGTACCTATATTTTGGGAGTAATTTAACAAGGTCAACTTGGGGACAAGTTATAAGCTTCACCGATTTTTAATCTAGACACGAGAAAATCACTGAAAATAAAATGTTACCTAGATCTTACCCGATAGGAAGGTATTTTAAAACCTGGATAAATATAGCTAATTACTAGAGAAAAAGGAAACAGTCACCCGAATGTTAAACGGTAGATATAGAATGACATCACTTAACTAATCATGAATTGTCATCCAAACTAAATAAACATGCAAAATTTCAGCTCAATCTGAAACCGAGAAGTGGGTCAAATTTAACTTCTACGATTTTATTTAATCTTAGTTAGTTACAGGTGAACATAGTAAAAGAGTGTTAAAAAACAATCAGTACGTAGTATCAATGCCCATTCTTTTCTTTTTTAAGAAGAGAACTGCAATAAGCACACAGACTTGCCTTGGCTGTTCAGGGTGGTTTCGGAATAGTGTGGTGAAAAATGGCAAAATACGGCAAAAAAACACGTTTGGTGTATGGGGAGCCCCATCAAAATATTTACTTTATTCTGTTTTTCTATTTGTTGTAATAGCGGCAACAGAAATACATTATCTGTGAAATTGTCAACTGTCTAGCTGTCACGGTTCATGAGATACAGTCTGACAATGGAGTCTTAGTAATAGGGTCCTGTTTTTACCCTTTGACTACGGAACCCTAAAGAAACAGGCTAACATCATAACTAGTTTAGGTACATAAGAATAGCTCAAATCTCAGTCCAATTTTCATGAAAAAGTTTCAGCAAAGCGATGAAGATTTAGCCTATTTAAATTCTAGATGAAGTTTTATTTATCTTTCGTTTTGGTAGGCTATTCTCTTTGATAGTTATACTCCTTTTGTTATCTTAGGACAGACAAATTCTGGGACCAATTCTCATTATACTTATCAGCTTGTCTTGTTTTCCATACAGTTCCACTCGCATGCTTGGTAACTAATAAAGATTTTCTTAACGTACAATTTAATCAAATAAGAAATAATGGTCCTATGTTGTGTATTTTTGATGGCTGCTATGCTATTTACAAACTAGCCAGACGTGCAACTATAGTACACCCACATATCAACCAGTTATGTTCAGGTCCCACGTAATAGGAGCATGCCTATTGCCATCAACTAGGCACAAATCCAGACACCGTGGCAGGTCATGAGAAATTCTTGATGGCAAAATCCAATAACACTGCCCAACCCGGGAATCGGGACCAGGACCTAATGGTCAGCAGTCACACTGTTGGCCACTAGACTAACGAAGGAGCTTTTAAAAAAAATTGAATTAGTCAATTAAAGTACCTACTCCTCTAAAAGCCACGGTACGATATATATACGCACAGTTCCTGCAAATAACACGTACGGCGAGCGGACAACTTCTTACCTTGTTCCTCGGTTAATTAACAACCTACCTTCCGATTTGCGCAGTAACATTACGCCAAGAAATATTAAATTTAAACTTAAGTCCCACTACCTATTTTGTGGGAGTGTAGTCTTTGGCAAAACGAACGCAATATTATGTTGGATAGTGTACAGGTTACATCCGGAGTTATTTACTATACGGACCTTGTAGAAACTAGAGCAAATTTCCGTGCGTTCAAGCGTTTTTGACATACCTATTATTGGAATCAAATATAACAGCTCTATACTTAGGACCCATTATCGTTAATATTTATCCGTGGTGCTAGGCAACTGGGCCTATCCCAGTTGTAAACGTCCCTTTGTGCCTTGTTTCGTTCAATCTCTTGCTGATATGGAGGGAAGTGGAAATTACAGTTTTTTTTCCTACTCCTCTGCTATACTTTCTGATTAGTTTCGTTGCGGGATCCAAGACAGTTAAATTCATTCTCTGGGACTTCGTCGAGCTTCATTGTCTCGGCGCTTTTCTGGTGGTCGCCACTGTTGATTCTGGCTTTCAGGAGTTACAGTGGTTTGGGCGTGTGTGGCGGGCTTGTCCCATATATGTAAAATTGTCAAACACTAGATTGTAATCTCTGTAGCGATATTGTAAACACTATAAATATTGTCAAACGAACATACTGCTTACAATAAAACGCATTATTTTTCGTGAAATGCATGCGATAGTAGTCAACTCATGCGGTGTGGAGGGAAGGAGGGGTCCCCCTTGCCCAATGGTACCACTCTCATGAAAAGATAATGTGCTATTCGTGAGAAATACCGATTAATATAACCTAACCTTAAAACACTATAATTATATTACCCTAAAAAGCATAATCGACGAAGCCCCGCCTCGCGGGGCCCCTATTTCCAAGTGCAGGATTTAAAGGAACCTAACTAACCTAACGGGGGGGTGCCCCAAGTCCCGATTATGGGGGCAGAGATACTTCCGTATACTCAGTTGACAATATTTCGAGAGTTTACAATATCGCTAGAGAGAAACACGTTATATTGTAATATAACGAGAAGCTCTTTCAGTTGGAATCTAGCTTTTGAAGTTATAACACGTTGCTTAAAATTATCTCCATAACTGCACTCAAAGCCGCAATGTTTTTCTTAGAACTTTTCTCATTAAAGACAGTTTCAAAGAACAACAATGCCACGCTGTTCTTCAGTTAAACCCTTCATCACCGCGGTTGTATCATAATTGCGACTCCGGAATGTGGGGCCCAGGGTTTGATTTCCCATCCAAAAATGGCATTGCTCTCAATGATTTTTGTACTCTACCACAATGCTGTCATATTTAACCCAATGGTTGACTGGTAGAGAATGCCTTGTGGCATTAAGTCCACCTATGTACCACTCTTGTACATGAAGTTTAAATAAAAAAAAGGGTTTGATGGCCAGGTCGTCCACTGTTATTGGATTTCTGCTTCAATATCTCATTAATAGCTCATTAGTGGCTTTGAAGTTGGTGATTTGACATCCCTGTGGCCATGTACTTCTTCTGTGTTCAAGTGTCTAGCATATACAACTTTACGGATATGTCAGAACACCATTGACGATAATTATGTCTATAATATTGCAGTATCTGTTAAAATTACGCTACCGTGGCCTCAATTCACTCGGTGGATAAATTATTAAAAACTGTTGCACAAATGTTATGAATAAAGTTCTTGCTTTTCCTCTAATTTACTGAATAAATAATTAACGTTCTTGATTTTATACAGGAACTACAACTTTTCTTTGACTTCAAAACTGCATATTTCGCGAGGAAGAGGGTAGGTAGGTAAATAACTTGAGAGCTGTTGATTGCTTCTTACTTTCTTTCTTTTTAAATTTATTTTATGTAGTAGAAGGCCAAATGAGCTTTTCAAAGCAATTTTAATGCCCGGAAGGTTACTCACATTATGATTTCTTTGGAGTTTATTCCAGGAAAATGTTAAAAGAGCCTTATAACTTCATTATTTGCATATTGAAACGGGAGTGCAATGATACTTTCTTCTTGTATATTCACAATGGTTATTTATTTTAGAGTAATAAAAGTAATTAAGAAAGTGTAATAAGTTATAAAATCTTCGACAAAGTTTTTCACATTCACAGCTCAATCTTAGTCAAAAATTTATGGTTTCCCGCCATTCACTGTCATTCGCTCGCTTTGACAACTTTGGCACAATGAGTTTGGCTCCAAATGGCGATGGCTTGGCTTGGCTTGGCAGGGCTGTACCGTGTACACAATGGCGTGACATGGCTTTGCGTTGGTCAATATAATACTGGAGCGTTAAAATATACTGTATGCGGTTGCTGCACACGACTACAGCCGACCTCGTGAAGTTGATATTATGGCTGAACGAATTCGAATGTACAACTCTGCATGCAGTTAGTTGCAGTGCGCTGTTGCTGCGATGCAGTCCGTCTATTAGCAGCCTTAAACGGACCATTCACGAATCCTTGGACAAAGCATTCTGTAAATCAAGTAACCTGTACGCAAAAAATATTGCTGGGATATATGACATTTTTTTGGGTTGAAGAATCGCGTCGTACGGTCAGACTTAAAGTAACATAATCAAAACATGATGGATGAATTGAATACTACGGGTGAGGTGAAGGTAGTCAAACAAAAGATCAGACTTGAAAAACATGTTTAAAATAAAAGCGTAGCGGAACTTTGGCCCCCAATTTGTCCGTAACTAGAAGGCTCCCAGGAACTACCCAATAACGAAGAGAATAACTGCATTTCTTTTTAGTAACGTTATTTTTACAACCTTTATTTTCATAGTCGTCAAAACCATACAAAACTAGTACATAAACATTGCACGTAATACTTAGTTCTTGGTGTCCTTCCTAATAAAGTACCTCAACTAAAATGCTCAATACTCCTCTGTCTACCTCCAAATAACAATAGCAGCAAGGTTATATTTACAGCCAATTTCCCCGCTACCAGCTCATCCCCAACGTCCCAAAACCTCTAGGCCATAAACCCAAGGCTCTAAACTAGAGGCTATAATTCATCAGCACACGATAACAGTCATTTGATGGGCGCACAGATAAGCACAGTTTAAATCGAGTTGAGATTGGATTCATATCGATTTACGATGAGATATAATGATGTACTTGAAGTGGAGTGAACCTTGGGTTTGAGATCATTTTGATGTTAAAGCGAAATGGACTTGTGACTGAATAACAGACGCTTAGGTGCATCAGGTTCAGCCGTAAGATTCTCCTAAGTACTATGTGTTAGTTGTTCTAACTGTGAGAAATAATAACCGCCGCTCGTGCCGATATCTCGATAAAGCCGCACTTGTTTAAGGTGACCAGAGCAGCTAAATTAGCAACTCTATTATGTGGTGGTTCAAACTTCGTTTAAAATGCTATTGGAATAAAGTTCAAATCAGCTTGCACTACAAAGTGGTTGTTACGTCAGTCACTGCGGGCCAAATAGTGCGAAATGAGAGCTACGTATGGTTCTCCGAAATACCGCTCACCGAAAGGACGGTTTTCCGATAACACTCTACTCCGACGGTTAGTTGAACGAAAAAATAATTGGCCGATGAAACGTTTCGCCGATAATATTATTCATCGACGGTTGGTAGTCTGAATGAATCCTTCGCCGATGTAACAGTTCACCGAAAACACTCTTCAACGACGATTGGTTAAACGAACGAATCTTTCGCCGATAGCACTCGTTGTAGGGGAATTCTTTTGCCAAATGCATAGTTTTTCTTTCAGCTTGACAACACCCTTTTTTTAGGATGGGAGATCATCAAATGACTTCTCTTACTGACTAAAACCCATCCATGTTCCTTCGTCGCCCTTTATGTTCCGGGGCCGCGGTATCTCTTTCGAACAGGCCCGCAACCCCGGCAGGCTTCGGCCCTTGCGGGCCCCTCCCCTTATGCTGACATCTCTTTGAGGCGCGCGTGGAACACTAACGCGCCGTTGACAAGGCCTGTCGTGGTTGGACGGACGGACGGTTAGCTAGCCCATAGCCAACCGTCCACAGGCCCGCATCTACGGTTAGGTATTGTAGAAGTCATGTTAAAAATACAGGTAATAATAAAATAATACAAGGAAGAGTGGCAATAGAAAAAAAAACAAAGTTTTTATTTAACAATAAGAAAATTAATCAAAAAGGCAAATTTATAATATTGTTTTTTACAATAAACAATATGATTATGATTATTATGATTTCTCTATTAGAACTGCAACAATAGAAAAAAATTAAATAAACTGTGCGAACAAAGCAAAAAAACCAATAAAAGTAACACAACGTGATAAATTTTTGAAGTTATAGTAAATTGTGAGTTATTATTATTATTTGTACTTATAATTTTATTGTCATAATTCTTTAATGATATAAAAAAACATATTTATTTCTTGTTTTTCAGGTATAATATGGGCCAATCCACCTAAGAAAGATTCAATATTCATTTCACTCTTTTGTGATAAGTGTGTTTGTATCCTAGCATCATATTCAACCTGTGCATTACGTCTACGCTTTGGCATGGGTTCCGAGGAGTTGATTCGTTCAATGACACATTCTGTATGCTTCTGCTCTTTAGCAAATTCAATAATTGTTTTATAAATGTTCCATTTTTTTCTATGGAGAAGGGTGTTCCATCGTTCATGCCACGATTCTAATGAATATCACTTAAATAAAAAATGTGATAACAAGTATTATTGGCGGTGTACAAAAAAACAAACAAGTGGTTGTGGTGTAAGTGTTATAACTTTATTTGATTGTTATGAACATACATTTGTAAGTCAAAATTGTGATCATGCACATTTACCCAGAGCCTGAAAAAATTATTGATATGAATTTCAAAAACAAATTGAGAACTAGTGCGAAAGAATCTATGGACAGTCCGTCACAAATTGTAAATCGTTGTTTAAAAGACGTAGCTACCATAAGTGCGCCTCAATTGCCGAATAAATCGGCTTGCCGAATGATTGTGCAGCGTGTTAGAAATAAAGGACTTCCTAAGATACCGCAAACAATCAACGAATTTCATGTACCACAACATCTCGCTAAAAGTAATGGAAAGCAATTTTTGCTTGGTCAATATACATGTAACAATGAAAGTGTTGTCATTTTTGGTACAAAAGCTAATGTTAAGCGTATGAATAATGCACAATGCTGGATCATGGACGGGACATTTTCGAGTTGCCCAACTCCGTTCTGTCAAGTTTTTTCTATTCATGTTTTAGTGGGAACTGGAGGTGGTACAAATAAATTTCTTCCTATGGTATACGCACTACTGTCACATAAGACTGAAAGCTGTTATTTCATATTTTTGGAGATTTTGAAAAGATATGCGATCAATACATTAAATACCCATTTGTCACCAGCTAATATATTAACTGATTTTGAAGTAGCAGTGATCAATGTAGTCAAACGACAGTTTCCAGACTGCGCCCACAGGCTATGCTTATTCCATTTGACCCAAAGTATTTGGCGTCATGTCCAGTCAGAGGGTCTCGCAAGGCGATATGCTGAAGATTTCACATTTGCGCACAAAATCAGACACTTAGTTGCCCTCGCTTTTCTTGAGCCCGCTGAGATATCCGAAGCCTTCGAAATCATCCAAAATAAAATATTGCTGACAGAAGCAGCTGAAATTGCCCACTGGTTTAAGAAATATTATGTTGGATCACATCACACGCAGCAAAGAACTGACACGGGTTTGATAATAAAAAGAAATCAGGCATTATTTCCACCAGCTATGTGGTCAGTTTACGATCGCACACTTTCTGTTCCAAGGACACAAAATGCATTAGAATCGTGGCATGAACGATGGAACACCCTTCTCCATAGAAAAAAATGGAACATAAAACAATTATTGAATTTGATAAAGAGCAGAAGCATACAGAATGTGTCATTGAACGAATCAACTCCTCGGAACCCATGCCAAAGCGTAGACGTAATGCACAGGTTGAATATGATGCTAGGATACAAACACACTTATCACAAAAAAGTGAAATGAATATTGAATCTTTCTTAGGTGGATTGGCCCATATTCTATACCTGAAAAACAAGAAATAAATATGTTTTTTTATATCATTAAAGAATTATAACAATTATAAGTACAAATAATAATAAAACTCACAATTTACTATAACTTCAAAAATTTATCACGTTGTGTTACTTTTATTGGTTTTTTGCTTTGTTCGCACAGTTTATTTAATTTTTTTCTATTGTCGCAGTTCTAATAGAGAAATCATAATAATCATAATCATATTGTTTATTGTAAAAAACAATATAAATTTGCCTTTTTGATTAATTTTCTTATTGTTAAATAAAAACTTTGTTTTTTTTTCTATTGCCACTCTTCCTTGTATTATTTTATTATTACCTGTATTTTTAACATGACTTCTACAAGACCTAACCGTAGATGCGGGCCTGTGGACGGTTGGCTATGGGCTAGCTAACCGTCCGTCTGTCTAACCACGACAGGCCTTGTCAACGGCGCGTTAGTGTTCCACGCGCGCCTCAAAGAGATGTCAGCATAAGGGGAGGGGCCCGCAAGGGCCGAAGCCTGCCGGGGTTGCGGGCCTGTTCGAAAGAGATACCGCGGCCCCGGAACATAAAGGGCGAGGAAGGAACATGGATGGGTTTTAGTCAGTAAGAGTCTGACACTCCCTCCCGCTACGCCCAGAGTGGGAGAAGTCATTTGATGATTTCCCATCCTAAAAAAAGGGTGTTGTCAAGCTGAAAGAAAAACTATGCATTTGGCAAAAGAATTCCCCTTCAACGAGTGCTATCGGCGAAAGATTCGTTCGTTTAACCAATCGTCGTTGAAGAGTGTTTTCGGTGAACCGTTACATCGGCGAAGGATTCATTCGGACTACCAACCGTCGATGAATAATATTATCGGCGAAACGTTTCATCGGCCAATTATTTTTTCGTTCAACTAACCGTCGGAGTAGAGTGTTATCGGAAAACCGTCCTTTCGGTGAGCGGTATTTCGGAAAACCATACGTAGCTCAGAGTTTGTTTGTTTGTTCGTTTATTTGTTTGTTTGGTTGAACGAGCTAATCTCAGAAAGTGCCGGCTCGATTTGAAAAATTCTTTTTGCGTTGGATAGTCCATTTATTGAGGAAGGCTATAGACTATATAACATCACGCTACGACCAATAGGAACGGAGCAGCAATGAAAAATATTACAATATCAGGGGAAATTTTATTCCCTTTGTGAGCTTTTTCTCTCTTATGTGTCGCAGACGAAGTTGCGTGGGCCAGCTAGTGCTAATATATTGCTTGTAGAACTATTTTCCAAAAAATCAGAATGATCGCATGTATTTTAGTACTTATGTTTGAAAAATATCATATATTTTTCTGGGTTTGTTTATTGCCGTGAATCATATACTTTTAGGCATTATAAAACACGTGTTTAGCTCATGTAGTCGCCAAGTAACTCCGTGTCCATCAGTAACATACCAAGCTTTCGCGGTGCCTCGGAAAGCACGTTAAGCCGTGGCTCCCGGCTGTCATTTGTAGATCTTTGACAGTAATTGCAGGTCAGTGCCCCAAAAGTCTGACAACCAATCTTACCAAGAAGTATCGTATTGTTGAGCTACTGATCTGTGGAGGTCGGTTAAGCAATCGATCCATGTAAAATACTGTATTCAACAGCATCAAGTTAGCCTGGAAGGATAGGCAGATGATGATAGATAGATATTTATACAGTCGCTATGACAACTGACTACCAGTCTTACAAAGGCGTAGTATTACGCAGTTACTAGAGGTCAGATCGGCAGTCCCGCCATGGAAAATACTACTAAATTTTGTTGCGGTTAGACAGGAAGTGGACCCCAACAAAGTTTGAAATAAAGGCAGGTAGATTGATTGCTCTGCGGGACTGTTCGAAAGAGATACCGTGGCCCCGGAACATAAAGGGCGAGGAAAGAACATGGATGGTTTTTAGTCAGTAAAAGTCTGACACTCCCTCCTGCTCAGCCCAGAGTGGGAGAAGTCATTTGATGATTTCCAACCGAAAAAAAAAGGTCACACCACTTCACCACACTCACTTGCATACCTACTGACTTATTCTGACATGTAACCATTTACGCGTAATCCTCGTAACAAGTTAATTTTCACGTTAAATGCTGTCCACCCACTTAAAATTAAGCCCTGTCTGTGCGGAGGTTATTCAGCGGAATTTTGATGTTTTTAAATCATAATTATTGTGATGGCGGATTATTTTCCACGAATAAACAAGGTGACGATGGATAAAAAGTGGATTAACTTGTTAAATCTGCGTTGAATTTGTAGAAAAATAAATGTGATTAAAGTTATTTAGTAAAGGTCATGCAGGGCTAGTGGTAAAAGCGTCACTAATCATGCAAGGGATTTTAGAAATATACTCGTAGCTTTACCTTCTGGAAAGTGATAGACTTAAACAGATACATAAACTCAACCTTTTTCCCTTGCTTGGCTGTGGAAACCACAAAACGTCACTGACCAATGACCAAATCATCTCAACACCAGCCTATAATGTTGTCACTGCTCGGAAACGGTCTCATCTCGATGAGACGGAATGGGCTATAATCCACCAAGCGGGCCCGTTGCGGATTGCAGATGTCACATGTCTTCGATTTTTTGGTTCTAGCACATGCCGGTTTCCTGACAATGTTTTCCTTCACCGTTTTGAGAGGAGCATTGATGAAATAAATTACACAAAGTAATGCACCTATCTGGGTTCGAAACTTCAACTTACTGTTTGTAAGTCGCGGCCGTCACCACTGGGCCACCGCAACCCACCGCACCCCAATCATTTTCTTTTAAATTTTTGTCATCTTTTAAACCGCATCTTTACTTATTTATTTATTTAAGGTTCGATTTCTCGACAGAGATCCGTGGGGGCGGCCTTACAAGATGGTGCGGAATAAACTCCGCACCTGGGCCCCCCCGCTGACGCAGAGTCTCCGGCCAGAGCTCGTGAGGATGTGGTGAGCGCTCTGTTCCCCTCGCGGGGGGAACATGCGCCCCTGCCTATGGCTCCGCCACCTGCGGTGCCCAGAGACCAGAGAGAAGAGGACCCATACGACGACGACACTCCGGAAGCGACTGGGGTAGACTTGTGAGTGGCGGTAGGTAGGCTTAAGGCCAAAAATACCGCGCCGGGACCCGATGGCTTGCCTGGCAAAGCCTGGGTCCTGGCCTTGGATGCGGAGGCTCTCGGGCCCCGACTGAAAGGGCTCTTAAGCGCATGCTTGCAGAGAGCCCAGTTCCCGCTTCATTGGAAGACGGCGAAACTGGTCCTCATCCAGAAGCCGGGGCGCCCTGCGGACTCTCCGTCCGCATTTCGGCCCATTGTGCTGCTCGACGAGGTGGGCAAGCTCTTTAAGAGAGTAATTGCAAACCGCCTCGCCGAGCACCTTGAGGGGATGGGGCCGAATCTTGCGGAGAACCAGTTTGGTTTCCGCAAGGGGCGCTCTACTGTGGACGACATCATGCGCGTGAGAGCCTTCACGACGGGGGATGCAATATCCCGGGGCGGGGTTGTCTTGGCGGTGTCTCTCGACATCGCCAACGCCTTCAACTCCCTGCCCTGGAGCTGCATCAGGGAGGCACTCCGGTATCACCTGGTGCCGACCTACCGCCGTCGTGTGGTCGGAGACTATTTGACAGACAGGGCCGTCATCTACCCCAGTCGCTGCGGAGACTGGAACCGGCGAGAGATGTCGTGCGGTGTTCCACAGGGATCGGTTCTAGGACCGCCCCTATGGAACATCGGTTACGACTGGGTGCTGCGCGCGGACCTCCCTAGTGGTGTCAGCGTCGTTTGCTACGCAGACGACACCCTGGTGCTGGCACAGGGGAGGTCGCACGAGGCGGCGGCCGAAATTATGACACGCGGGGTTGCGATAGTCGTTGAGAGGATCCGGCAACTGGGTCTCGAGGTAGCATTGCACAAGTCCGAGGCCATGTGCTTTCATGGGCCTCGGAATGCGCCACCATCGGGATCTACACTTACGGTGGGAGGGGTCTCCATCGACGTCGAGCCGACGTTGAAGTAGGGACTCGTAGGTACTCGACAGCCGATGGAACTTCATGGAACATTTCCGACGTTTGGCCCCCAGGCTGGAACGGACCGGGGCTGCCTTCAGGCGGCTCCTACTCAGCCTTGTGGGGCCGAACGCCTCCTGCCACAGGCTCTATGCGGACGTCGTGCGGTCCATGGCCCTTTACGGGGCGCCAGTGTGGGCGCGTTCCTTGAGACGGCGAGCCGCCCACTATCTGAACGCGCCCCAGAAAGTGGTGGCCGTGAAAATGGTCCGTGGGTACCGCACTCACTCCCGCGAGGCGGCGGGCCTACTTGCCGGATTGCCGCCATGGGATCTGGAGGCGATAGTCCTCGCGCGCCTGCACGACTGGCGCGTGGAGGCACTACGCCGGGGGGAAACTCCGCTGCCGCGGCAAATTGCCGCTCAGCGGACTGACCTCCAGCGCGATCTCATGGCGACATGGAGAGAGCGACTGTCGCAACCCCGTGCAGGGCACGCCACGTTAGTGGCGGTAAGTCCCCTCTTTGAGGAGTGGCTGGAGAGGCGCCACGGCGTCCTCACCTTCCGCCTGACGCAGGTCCTCACCGGACACGGATGTTTCGGGAGGTACCTGCACTGAATCGGGTGGGAGGAAACGCCCGGGTGTCTCCACTGCTCGGATCGACCGGAGGACACGGTGGAGCACACGGTGGAAGTCTGCCCTGCGTGAGTGGAACACCGCCGTGTCCTCGTAGCGGCGATCGGCGGCGGCGACCTCTCGCGTCCGGCCCTGGTTCAATCCATGGTCCGGAGCGAGACGGAATAGGAAGCCGTTACCTCCTTCTGCGAAGCAGTCATGCTAGCGAAGGAGGTGGCGGAACGAGAGAGGGAGAGAGCCTCTCTTCCCGGCCGCCGCGGGAGACGCACCGGGCGTCGGGGGCCACGTGGTGGCTACCGGCCACCGTAGATGCGGGCCTGTGGACGGTTGGCTATGGTCTAGCTAGCCGTCCGTCCGTCTAACGACGACGACAGGCCGTGTCGACGCCGACGGCGCGTTCGTGTTCCACGCGCGCCTCAAAGAGATGTCAGCATAAGGGGAGGGGCCCGCAAGGGCCGAAGCCCGCCAAGTTCCATTTCAATAATAGGAAGCAGGCTTATAAATATCAACCGAACACAAGACTTCAAGACTTCGATTGACAGGTGGGACGGTCGACTGAAGCATTTATTAGCCCGCACAGAACAAAACACATCAAAATTATCATTATGAAACTTACAAATAGAAGTTACATAGAAAAAACAAATATATTTAAAAATTAAAAGAAATGAAACTCGTCCTGTATTAAACGTACGTTAGGTACGTCAGCTGCATTCACAAAATTGGACAATCCTTTTCCATTAAACAGCAGGATTATTTCTGAAGTTGATCGAAGACTTACAATTGTTTAAATGTATGAAAAACCCAATCGAATTTGGTCTCCAAAATGAGTGAGTATGACAAATGGCTGACATAAGAATAAGGGCTTTTCTTCGTACCAATTTTTCTGAACGCGGCTTGCACTTTATTTGGGACGAAAATCAGTTTTGAGTTAATATGAGAAATGGAGTCCGACTCTGATCTTATATAGACAATATTTGAACTGTTTTAGTTCAAATATACAAGACACCGCAAAAAGAAACGCAAATGTTCTCGATATATAAAAAAAAACGGGCCAAGTGCGAGTCGGATTCGCCCATGAAGGGTTCCGTAACAGATTGAATGAAAGGTAAATTGCTGTTTACGATTTAAGACGTATAAAAAAAAAACTACTTACTAGATCTCGTTCAAACCAATTTTCTGTGGAAGTTTACGTGGTAATGTACATAATATATTTTTTTTAGTTTTATCATTCTCTTATTTTAGAAGTTACAGGGGGAGGACACATTTTAGAACTTTGGAAATGTCTCTTGCGCAAACTATTCAGTTTAGAAAAAATGATGCTAGAAACCTCAATGTCATTTTTGAAGACCTATCTGTAGATACCCCACACGTAAGGGTTTGACGAAAAAAATTTTTGATTTTCAGTTCTAAATATTATGGGGAACCCCCAAGATTTATTGGTTTTTTCTATTTTTGTGTGAAAATCTTAATGCGGTTCCCAGAATACATCTACTTACCAAATTTCAACAACATATTTCTTATAGTTTCGGAAAAAAGTGGCTGTGACATACGGACGGACAGACAGACAGACCGACAGACAGACATGACGAATCTATAAGGGTTCCGTTTTTGCTAAAAATGAAAAGTAGACGTTTTTACTATGGATATATTTTACAAAAAGCTTGTAACCAAACAATTATCAGGATGACAGATTAGCAATAGCGATGACGGAAAAGTTAAAAATGTACCTATCGAAAAACTTCTATCGATCTATATTCCGCGCTACGAGAAGCTATACTTAATTTTTGTAAAACAAAGAATTTCTACCAAGATACGAAGCGAAAATTTAATCAACAACAAATAATTCCAAATGAAATCAACTTAAATTATCTTATATCATCATTATCTATCGAGCAATTTCACTTGGTCAGGTTATATTTTGGCGATATAAAGCGCTGTCGTCTATTGTTTCGTGGTACTGGAACACATCTGACATCATAGAATGGAAACGGTCACCATTTTAAAGTGTGTCATTTTTTTATTTGAACCAAAAAAGGTTGCGAATACGAATGAATGTTTACAAAATTTATAGCTGCTCGTGGCCAGGGTTATAGTTGAAAGTTAGCCCTTTCGTACACAAGGCTACTCAAAGGGGTTTGAATCAAATCAAATCAAATCAAATAATTTATTCGCATAATATGGGTAAATAGATGGTAAATAATTGTTACATTTCAAATCTAACAATAAGGATCCTCATATAAACCATTTCTGGTATACGAAATATAAAATAAAAGCTTAAAATAACAAAAAAAACCAAATGGATGATATGACTAAACATACTAAATTAAATATCTAACTATTATTGCACTAGAATAGGAACTTAGTGAGGTGTTATAATAATTTTCTATTCTTATAACTAAGGTATTCCTGGGTAGTGTAGAAACATTTTGTGACCAGCCAAGAGTACAATTTTTTTCGGAATAAACTAAGGGGTAGGTAAGGGGCTTACTGCAACACGAAACACTTTGAAAGCGATAGTCACATGTCTAGGAAACCTTCATCATATTCCTGCTCTAGTCCAGTAACTGTGTTAAAATAAAAACGTGGGGCAGTCTTTGATAGAAGTGAAAACGGCGTAGCATATTAAAAAGAAAACTAGCTTGTCATTGTCATTATCTGACATGGGGTGACATGGGGTGTTAGGTTATTTTCGTTACGGAATTTCTGGATTCGGTCTCCACGCTCAAGGCCCGCGATAGAAGCTATGCAACAGCTTAATAATCGCAATGATGGGTAGAACAAGTGCCTTTCGGTTTCGTTAAGAGGTGTTTTACACTTTTTTTTTATTTTGATTTTGATCCTATGCTATCAATCGTCAGGCTAGAACCTCAACACCATACCTAATTATCATTTCAGACGAAAGACGTCCATTGCTGGACATTGGCCTCCCCTAAGTGTCAACAATAACCTTCACCAGGTCATCGCTAGAACCTCAGTTCAAAAAACATTCTCGAAGCCGTAAATGTCAAAAGAGATATTAATTTCGTTTAAGTAATTAAGTTTCTCGATACAAAAGATCAACTACAAAATAATTAAAAAAACGCTAACATTTTTAACACCCTTGTCTGCTAATCATCTATCTTTGTCCTCTGAAATTAAACTTTGGTCTGACTTGTTGAAACTTTCTAATGGATATTAATTACTGTTAGCCGACGTTATTTATATGTTAGTAACGCCTTCGTATGAGAACATTTAACTTGAGAGAGGAAATACGAGTGTTTGTTATTTGTCTCACTAAGTTTTGCTGCGATTTCTTCGTCCTTTAAGTCTTTTCGAGTGCATTAAATGTACCGGTACGGACCGAGTCGACAGTATTGCACGCGGTCATAACATCGGATTCTGACAATAATGTACTGAGTGATCTGTCTACATAACAAATAAGAGGTTAGAACAGTCTTGAGGGCGGTGCAGGCGCGCTGATAATATAAGTGAACGCTCATATGTATGTCAATAGACCAACAGTCCCGCTCTTATTGCGTGCGTGTGAGTGCACGTCAAGCACCCTTCATCCAGCATCCCTTCACTGTCTTGAGAGCAGTGGCGATGGAATAAATTACACAAAGTAATTTGCCTGCCAGGGTTCGAACCCACAACTTACTGCTTGTTACTCGGGACCGCCAAAACTGAGCCACCGCTGCTCAATGGTGTAATACAGTTTTATCACAATTCTTAATATCATCATCATCACCTACCGGCCCTTGTTTCATGTATCTTGGGGTCAGCGCAACATGTTTTTTTCTTCAATTCTTCTCTGTCAACCGTCTCACTGTCATTTACGCTTTTTTCTTTCATATCATTCCTCACACAATCCATCTATCGTTTCCTTGGTCTTCCTCTCCCTCTCTTTCCATCAACATTTATATTCGTCACTCTTTATACAGTGGAATAATGGTGGATTTTTTCAACCGACTTCCAAAAAGAGGAGGTTATGAATTCGTCCGTATTTTTTTTTTTTTTTTTTTTGTGTTTGTTACCTCAGAACTTTCGACTGGGTTAACCGATTTTGATGATTTTTTATTTGAAAGCTGGTGCTTTCCGTGTGGTTCCATTTTAATTTGGTTAAGATCTGACGCTGATCTTCGGAGATATAAATGGAACTCTTCAAAAATACACGGCAAAGCTGCAGTAATTGCTCCAATCGCTTAGTTGTTTATTGTTTATGTAACATAGTGACGTAACATTATGCCTGTTTGCTCTGAGGGAGTGCGCAGAAGTGTACAATACACCCAGATTTCGACAGTTAGATATGTTAAGTTCTATTTAGTGGGATTCTGGAGAAATAGGCACACCAGAAGCAATTTGGGTAGTTTTAGGAAGAGTACGTTCTTGGAGTGATCCCATTTCAATTTGGTAAACATCTGATGAAGAACTTCGGAAGATAGGCGACGGGAACTCCTCAATAAATGATAGCAAATGTACTGGGATCGCTGAAATCTCATATCTGTCTATTGTTTACACCAGTTCATAAAAGAAAATCACGCCGGTACGCTGTGAAGGGGTAAGTACATGTGAACCACTAAAAAATGAAAAATAAAAACTTTTTTACAAAAAATAAAACCGACTTCAGAGAAAACAAAAAAGTGAAAAATAACTTTAGCTTCAGAAGTCGGTGACAAAAAAACTAAATCAATCAAACAAAGGTCACCGACTTCTGAAGCTAAAGTTATTTTTCACTTTTTTGTTTTCTCTGAAGTCGGTTTTATTTTTTGTAAAAAAGTTTTTATTTCAAGTTCAGTTTAATGTATAAAAAATGTCTCCCTGACAACGTAAATAACACTACAAATGGTAGATGACACGATGTTTTCAGATTATCTAAAAATAGCTGTCACAGTGACATATTACCATACTAAAATGTGTTTTAAACAGCTGTTTTTAGATAATCAGACCGTCATCTTTTTGGTGAACAAGAAACCAATAATTAGAACATATGATTCAAAAATGTTTTCGTCTTTTATTGGAAAAGGCTATTCCATACTACTCCTGGACTGACCGCCAACCGCCAGACGATGCGTTGGAAGACCTGCTCTCACTAGGTGGACCAATGACCTGGTGAAGGTTACAGGAATCGGCTGGTTGCGAGTCGCACGGGACCGGTCAATATGGCGGCACTTGGAGGAGGCCTATGCCCAGCAGTGGACGTTTTTCGACTGAAATTATTATGATGTTGACGATGATTTCATACCACAGAGTCAAAATATAATTATGGAAAAGCAACTTTGTTTTAATCTCGTCATAAATGTCACTACAGGGTCTAAAACAATGTTATTAATGGTGTTGAACTTATATGTGTCAACGTGTAGATTAGCTAACAAAATAAATAATGAATACATCAAAAAAGTCACAACACCCTAAAAATAATCGTCCCGGCGACATTTCGAAGGCCGTGTACAAAATTAAAAGCTAAATCACGTAAGTCATGTCAAATAAAACATGCACGCTGACTTGCAATTTGTGTCCAAATAGGGTAGACGAAAAAATAATAATTAATCCGGCAGTTACATTATTATAAACAAACATTTGAACCCTCTTTTATCTTCTGTTTCATAAACCAAAAATGGCGAAGATAAAATGGCTTTTAAAATTCTCAATACGTCACGCCTCGGTATTTCATACATTTGACCAACCTTCTATACCTTATTTACTTACGCAAATAAATTATTTTTGATTTTGCGCCCTCTTCCGAGTTTTGATGCGTTTTAGCTTTGTCAATATTCATTGATTAACAAAAACATGTCACGTTTATGTCAACTTTTATTTGTTTCAAAACTAAACTAAAGTCCATCGAAGGGCACAAAAACTAGAATTTTACTGTAACTCGATCAAGTAGTTAATGTCAGTCATAAAAATCACAAGGACCACAGTTTGGACTCCTTGGTCTTTTTAAGGATAAGAGACCTGTAAGCCAGTAGTGAAAACATCACTTAGAGGTAGATAAAGTAGCATGGTAGTAATAGCTGTGATGGGCCAGGGTGAATCAACATTTTAATTGCACCTTACTTATAAAACACTTGCTGACCCACGCAACTTCGTCTGCGTCACATAAGAGAGAAAAACGAAAGGAAAAAAACGTCCCCGTTTTTGCAACATTTTTCGTTCCTGCTCCGCTCCTAATAATCGTAGCGTGATGTTATATAGCCTAAAGCCTTCCTCGATAAATGGGCTATCCAACACAAATTTTTTTTCAATTCGAGCCGGTAGTTCCTGAGATTAGCGCGTTCAACCAAACAAACAAACAAACAAACTCTATAGATTTAAATATAAAGGATGTAAAACACCTCTTCACGAAGCCGAAAGGCGTTCTCCCCATCATTGCGATCATTTTTTTGGTGTACACCATACCACGGAACCTTCTTGTTACGGAAATATGGGGGGTCAAAGTTATAACTTTTTGACAAGATTTTTGTAAGATTTTGACTTTTAACATCTCCACGACCCCCGTACTATTCAATCCATCCACTAGCATTTCCTTTTACATTGTTGATTTAATGTTTTCTCTGGACGCTCTTAATGTGCACGTCTTTCTACATCGTTCTCACATAAATGTATTTAAATCACACATGAATGATGTAACCAAGATTTTGTAACAATATATTAATTTAAAAGAGTGTCCATGAAGTTTCTTGCCCGGTCTTCTCCATAGAGATCTACGCTAGGGAATGGGCAACTACAGTACTTTCTCAAGTTATTATGCCTTGTGACTGTGACTGTAGCTTTGAATTTATTTGTAATTTGACATTCAAAAGTGCAGTAATGGTCTAGTTGAAATAAATGCTTTGAGTTTGAGTTTAAGCATACCCAAACATATTTGAGAAACTCTTAAGCAGAATATGATGACTTGCAATACACAAGACTACGCAAAAAAAATATGATTGTCTTGCAATAGCTGACTCTGTTGCTGTCGGAAAAAAAAATAATCGGATTCAGAACCTTCTCCTTTTAGAAGTCGGTTAAAAATAAACATCTCTAACTTGGCTATTATGTCATTTTTGTTGATTTACTGACACAAAAGATCATATTTTCTATGACATTTCTTCTGATACCTACTTAGTCAAATTGTCTTAAAAATCTATTTTTACTACGAGTATAAAGTTGCCTAAATTATTGCATTTCAAATACATTTTGATTCGCACCAATGCGCCCCGATTCTCTACGACTTGCTCCGCTCAGGTGTGAAACGTACTCAAATATTCTTTGTTTACCATTTTGAAAACAATTGAAAATGAATCTGATTTTCTTTCGTTCCTTCAGCTGTGGCACTGTTTAGCAGAATTTCTATTACAATTTACTTAAAATATGTGATCTAAACTACTTTTGCTCGCAATTGCCACTTATTTGGTGCTTAGTAACGCTAAGGGCCAGTTCACACCGAGACGCGACGGGACGCGACGCTGCGCGCACATTTTAATAGGGCGACTCAAAATATAACTTTATTTAAGTACTACACGAAAAGATACACGTTTCATTGTGAGCATTCAGAATACGTTGAATAATGCAGCGGTATGCCTCGAGACGCCGCGCGGTGCAGCGAGACGCCGCGCGGCGGAGCGTGCAACACTGGCTTCTTCCAGTTCCGTCATAATCATAAAGTACTGAACTAAGTATTCATGTATAATGATTGCACTGTAGAAATCGTAACTCAAAAAGTCTAGTTTTGAGACATCACAGATTTTCAAAATGCATATGTCACCGTAAAATTGTCAAACACGTTATATTGTAATCTCTCTAGCGCTATTGTAAACTCTCGAATTATTGTCAAACGAACATACTGCTTATAATAAAACGCATTATTTTTCGTGAAATGCATGTGATAGTAGTCAACTCACGCAGTGTGGAGGGAAGGAGGGGTCCTCCTTGCCTAGTGGTACCACTCTCATGAAAAGATACTGTATCATTCCTGAGAAATATTGACTAATATAACTTAACCTTAAAACATTTTATATTCCCCTAAAAAGCGTAGTCGACGGAGCCCCGCTACGCGAAGCCTCTATTTCCGAGTGCAGGGTTTAAAGGAACCTAACTAACCTAACGGGGGGGTGCCCCAAGTCCCCATTATGGGGGCAGAGATACTTCCGTATGTTCAGGTGACAATAATTCGAGAGTTTAAAATATCGCTAGAGAGAAACACGTTATATTGTAATATAACGTGTTTGTCAATTTTACAGTGACACATACATAAATCACGGCTTTTTCCCATTTCCTGGCCAACCACAGAACACGACTTGCGTACTTGTATCTCGTCCACGTTCATACATCTGACCCCGTATTCACAAACGTTCGACTCGTTTCCGATTCGACAACTCGTACGTCTGTCTTCTTCTGGCTTTATGAAAACGACCGGGATAGACATACGACTTCCCGAATAGGAAGCGAATCGAAGCGTTGTGAATACGGGGGCTGATGATATACTCACACCGGTTGAACTACGTACCTGATCTTTCTCTTTCTGAAGAACCTCACCAATATGGTTTTTTTTTTCCAAAAAATACAATCAAATCAAAGTTCCCTAAAAAAAACACAGACTTTCACTTCATTTAAACATACCAGTCTGATCTCTATTTGTTTTAAATACAATTTTAGTTTATTTAATGTCACGCATCGACCTATGTCTGAACTTGTGAAGGTGAAACTTGTTCGATTCGATAAGTAACTAAATAAAGCTCTAGTGTGACCCCCGCGACCTCTGGAGATACATTTTTATGCAAAAAATATAATTTCTTTATTAGTTTCGGATACTAAGGCTTTGCAACGGGTTTTGCTGGGCTGGTTTAAGTTGAAAAGAAATGTTTGTTTTCTAACTAATTTTATGGTTACAGTTAGGATTAATTTTAATAAACAAAACGAAGACGTACCTAAGAGTAGTGAAATTAAGCGTTTAAATTGTAAGCCCTATCACTACATAATATAAAACAAAGTCTCCCACCGCGACTGCCTGTCCCTATGTATGCTTATCTCTAAAACTACGAAATCGATTTTAATGCGGATTTTTCAATAGATAGACTGATTGAGGGGGAAGGTTTTCGTATATAATTTTGGCGCGGGCATCGGCTAGTTTATTTATAAGAAGAAATATTCTCTTCTTGGTTTAATGACCCCAAGCGTTAATATCCGACCATATCTTCTGTTCGATTGTCAGTTCGGACAAAAAGCTATTGGGTTTTATCAATAGGAACTTGCCAGTGGCAGCTCCTAATCTGGTTTGTGACCGATTTGTGCCAATAGGCTCACCTCCTATGACATAAGACTTAGGTAACTGGTGGAATGTGGTTGTACGGTCGACCAAGCTATTTGGTTCACAGTTTAACCCACAAATTACATTGTTAAGTGTAAACCAAATAGTTTGTTCGACCGTACTTATGAGTGCACTTCTGTCTAACCTTCCAGAGACTAGGTATAGAAGTGATGCAATATTTTTTTTAAACAATAATTTCTTCTTTTTGCTGCAATTCGTTGTAGACATCACTCAGAACTTCCTCAGATACATTTAGAAAATAATATCAGCCAATAACGATGATTGCAAAAGTTAAAAAACCTTTTGTTTGAAAAGCAATCAAATTTTAAAAATCGCTTTCAATCGAAATATACTTTCAAAGGCAAACAAACAATCAAAGTTTTATGAATGTACGTACATATGGAACATGTGTTTCTAAAAACATATCATATGTGTGGACCATTACAGGTCCATCTACTCAAAACATTATAGATATTACTACTAGTTATCGTGGTAATATAATTTCATGTTAAAAATATAAAAAAAACAGGAGAAGTGGCAAGGGAGCGTGTCGGTGTCCACGCGACAGGCACAAGATATCTTGTGCCAGCTATAAGCAAATGGCTATACTATTTTACAATAAATACATTGCTTCTCAACCACTACCTAAGTTTGACGCTAAGTGACTGGACAAGCAATGTAAAAATCACCAAACGATAGTTCAATAAGCACATGCATCGCGTGGTGCAGCCGCTGCTTCTTACGACGACTAAGTGATGTGCTTGTGTACCGATGTTTTTGTGTGGGTAAGTTGTGCGGTGCTTGTTAAATACACGATGTGTTTGATGGCATAAGGTTTATAATTGGTTGTGTACTACGTACAGATTTAAGAAACGCGACTGCGTGTCTATTGCTTTTACTGAACTGCAGGTGTAGTAGTTGCCGTGTGGTAGGGATAAAAGTGGAGACACAGGGTTCCGATACATTTTCGTCTAACAAGCATATCTGCTTCTTTCTTATATCTATGTTGTATACCCTTGCATTATAGAAGCACTTTCTAGTTTTATAGCTAAACAGAGACGCTTATTTGAATGCTGCCTGTTGCCCAAGACATTCGTTCGCTGAAATTATTTTAAAAATATTACTTTCTTAAAGGTGTTTCCTCTAGTAATTGTAGTACTTACATAAATAAAAATATTAATAAATGAAAGTATATACAGGCTGTAAACTAACTCATCACGAAGCCGTCTACCAAGCATTCTGTACGTAAAACTATGTTATTGCTGGGAAACGACTGAAATTCGATAATTTTAAGTACCTCTAATATTAAGAATAAACAATTTTACACTTTGTAATAGTTATTATAATTAATTATGTTGCCTGCCTACTGATGTTCTTAAACGAATATAATAATTTAAGTTAAATTGATCTCAATAATTGTATAATGTTATTATTTTATGTGAATTCTATACCTATAATAATAATTACACAACACACACACACACACTATAATAATTATTACTCTGATAAATGTGTAACATACCCTCTGTTTGTAAATAATATTTTTAGTAACTACTTAAAATTTTATGTTAAGTAATCTTGTTTATTGCTGTGCCCTGACAGGGTCCATAATTGTTCTTAGCTGTAAGCTCATTGTAACATCTTTTAAAACTTATGGTACGCAAAATAAAATGAATATGAATATGAATATGACTTTTTTTTAGGGTTTGGTAGAACATAATGTAACGAACCCAAAACATTGTGCTGATTGGATTAGTGTACGGGGATGTACTGAGGTCATAGAACTGTTTAAAGATCTTACAATAAAATCTTGAATTAAAAAAACCTGTCAAAAACCAAAAGGCTAGGTTGAGAAGGTCAGTCACTCTATGTAAAATACTGGTTTACAGTTCCATTCGGTAAATAGATGGCAGATGATAGGTACCAAAACAAATTAAAATAGGCTTTTTAAAAAGCCCACTAGCCTAGCCACAGTATACAAAAATAGTACAAAATTCAGTGTTCCAATGGTAAATCCGTTGAATTTACAATAAATCGCTTACATTGCCATACAGAGTGGACCGCGGCTTAATGAATTCGTTTTGTTGGCTTTTGTAGTGAATACATCGCGCTGCGAAAACTTAAATGGGGTAAGCAGAGAAACCGTTCGTATAAAAAGTTGTCAATTAAAAAGGATCAAATAAAATAGAACAATCAAATGGATAAAATTCTAGGATGGATAATTATCAACAATATTTATGAAATAGTTTTGAATAGAAGAAGGAAAAATGGCAGTAGAAAATGTTGGATAATCATAAATTAATAAATCATAAATTACCAACCAATCGGTTTACTTTTAAAGTGAAAGCTCGAGAGCACATTCACAAGAAGTTGGCAGAGTCGTCTCAGAACTAACTTGTAGTTTTTTTTGTTAATCTCTCATAACCTTTTTTTATATTTTGCTTTATGTATGTATATATGTATTTATTATTGTATTTTAGTTTTATGTTTTAACTATTTTGTTTCTGCTATTGCACCTACTTTGTATGGTCTCTGCATCACCCTAAGGTAGACTGGTAGAAAATGCCCAAGGCATTAAGTCCGCCTTTGTACAGTGTTTACATGTGCATAAAGTTTTAATAAATAAATAAATATTTTGCGTAAAAAAACCTAGCAATTTTATTTAGAAAAAGCCCAAAAAATCACAAAAAGCACTTTCCCGTACCGGGAATCGAACCCGAGCCTCCTGGGTGAAAGCCAGGTATCCTAGCCACTAGACCATACGGGAGATACAAGCAGTGTCGAAATAGCGGTTAAAATACTGCCAACACGAACAGCTGGATAAACTTTATCTTTTTTTTTTGTATTTAATCGCCATGACCACGATTTTGTTGAATTCAAGGCCAGACGGCCAACCAGTATTGCTGTTACGTCTCGATGACGTAAGCGCCAATAAATGTGTTGCAATAAATGGCTGTTTACACAGCGGCGCTCATTTCAATAATGGTTCAGTCAAATCGGTATAACATGTGGTAAGTTACGAATGCAACACACAGGGTGTAAACCACCTCATCACAAAGCCGTTAACCAAGCATTCTGTACATCAAAATAAGTAACTTTACGCAAAAAATATTGCTGGGAAACAATTTTTGTTTGAGGTTTTAGATCACGTTTTGTGGTAGAACTCAATGTAACGCACTTAAAACATTGTGCTGATGGATGGATTGAATAGTACGGGGGTCGTATGGAGAAAAATATTATGTCTCTTAAATTGTATACAACAACTTGCGCTACCTGAGAAGCCCGTGCTTAAACAATAACAACCGCTCGGGTCGATCTTTAGATTAAGCCGTGCTTGCCCAGGTTGGTCTGTAGATGGGTAATCACCCTTACAAACCGAGTTTCCGCCGTGTCTCAGAAAGCATGTGTTCATACACTCACTTGTGCGTATTGTGGATCTCTTTCCTCATTCTAAGAATTCGAATGGACGACAATCCCAACTTTGTTCAGTTTGATGGTCTGTAGCACACCGTTTCATGTGACTCCACCATTTTTGTTGCACGATGTATAGCTGTGTAATATTGCCGTATTTTAGGCCGGCTTACGTGCGGGCCTAAAATGGCCGCTTTAGTAGAATCATAGTAAAAAAATAAAAAGAACTTATAATGGACTTTAGAGTCATTAACTATATAGTACATTTTAAGGATTTTAAATTTTTAACGTGATTCATAATATTATGGTTCTGCTAAAGCGGCCATTTTAGACCCCCTGGTACTGTATAGTTGAGAAAAAGAAAGTTTTCCCTTTTTTTAATCGACTTCTAAAAGAGAGTAACTTTACAGTTCGGCTGTATTTTTAATGACATTTTTGATTATGCCTATTTTTAACCACCCGACGTGAAAACGACGACGGGGTGTTATAAGTTGGACATGTCTGTGTGTGTATGTGTCTGTCTGTGGCATCGTAGCTCCGATTTTGATTTTGTTTGAAAGGTGAATTAGTCGGGAGTGTTCTTAGCTATGTTTGAGAAAAATAAGTCCAAGATGGCGCCGCCACAAGATGGCGGATTACATATTTATTCGACAACTCCCTCAATATGGGTATCAAATGAAAGGGCTTGACTAGTAGAATACTATACACTATGATAAATTTCAAATCCAAGATGGCCGCCACCACAAAATGATAAATTATATTTTTTTTACACAACTCCCTCATTATGGGTATTAAATGAAAGGGCATTTCGTTACGTGATGATTTCAACCAAATCGAACTTCCTGTAAGAAAAAATACTTTGAAATTCGAGGGTCGGGAGTTTTTTTTTTATTTGTAATTTAATGTTTCTTGTTATTTAATTTTTTTTTTTCAGTATTTGCGCCCATTTGCACAATAAGCATTGGTACAATAAGTTTTAAAAACAAAAAAAAAAACACAATAAACCAGCCAGCAACTAAACATACTTATATACTTAGCCAAAAATAGACTACCAGAATCGGGCTCGGGTATCTTCACAAGTTATATGCAATCTTCATAGGTACTCGTAAAATCCCAGCTGTAATCTATTCAGGGCCTAAGCAAACGAGTGTTAATGGGCCTTGGGACCTCCGTGGTCCTAAAATAACAGCCTTCGCATGATTTGTGTGGAAATCGCATTTTTTTCTGAGTGAAAAAATAGATTTAGCAAAAAAAAACATTTTTTTGAGGTGGGCAGGTAATTTTCTTTCGGGTGTTTTGTTTAAAAATTGTTGGTGTTGTTTTTTTTTGAAAAATAATAACGATATAAATATTTAAAGGATAGGGTCGGTTTCTACGTCCATGGTAACTGCTAACTGTGTTGAACAAGGAACGAAAATCGGGGTAAAAATCTGTGTTTCTTTGTAACAAGAAATCTGATACAAACGGCCCAGAAATCCGGTTTAATTTCTCCTCCAAAAATCTTCCCTTGTATTCCATTAAACAAAACTTAAACAAATGGACCAAAACAAAAACACAATCAGTGAAATCAATCCATCATCTCCAAAAGCATAAAGATAAATGAATCTTCCATTGTGGGTAGTCGTTATACAAATTCCATTTGAGAGTTTGAGACAAACGTTCTTCCAGTTATCTTAAGACAGAAATATTATCGAAAATCCTTAACGACCCGGTTTCAGCCGACACTTATTTAATGGTTGATCGTTTCGGCGATCGCCCTTCATTTCCTTGCTACGATGAGCTCATTTAACCCCCTACTTAAGGGTAGGCGCAAGGGGGCGGTTCGTCTTGAGATTATTAAATTGGAACGGTTGTGAAGTCTCCCCGTCATCTGTCACCGTATCGGACAGAGATATTTTTGCCTCCTTAGCAGTGGCTAAGGAGGCAAAAATATCTCTGTCCGGTATCGATATCGAATCTATCCAGTTGCGTATTTGTCCAGTGGGACAAATACGCAACTGGATAGATTCTCAGCTGGACAATTTTTCAATGGGGTTGTTTCCCGGAAATTATGCCGCAAGGTGGCGCTGATAGTTTGTTACCCGTCAAAAGTTTTTGACATAAACGTGTGCATTGTTTGGATCTGTTTGGATGATGTTTTAAGTATTTGCGTGTTTTTTTTACTCAATTTGTGTTGCTGCACAAAGTACCTGTGTTCGTGTTGCTGTACCTGACGTATCACCCAGTCGAAGGGGGAATTGAAAAAACAAAAAGCAACGCAACAAGGAAAGAAAGCGGAGCTTATCGAAAGATACATTATATTTAACATTTTATCGACTTTTAGCTATTCACTGGGCAATATTAAGGTTCTATAAGTTGTAAAATAAACTTCAGTCACTTACTTTTTGCTTTTAATGGTCTAATGATAAGCGAACTAAGGTGATCACTGGTTACATGTTACAAAAAGTAAGTTTTTTTAAAAGAACCCATTTGATTGTTTCTTCACAGGTTGGAAGTTTAGGTACAACAGAAATTTCAACTTCGACAGTGTGTGTAACAGTCTCAATCCCAGACGAAATTGCCAGAAGAGGTGTTGTTTCGTGATGTTAATAGTTCCACATCATTTTTTAGTTTCAGTACCTTTTCCCACTTTTTTTTCATGCGAGATTTCTTGGAAATGTGGCAACGCCTATTTCTTTGCATCCAAAGGCTACAAAACGACCCATAAATATTGAAAAAAGTCACAAAACAATTAGATGTTGTTTAATTTCTAATGGACTTTGATAGTTTGTTTGTAACAAACAGTCAGCGCCCTCTACGTGGAACTATTTGACAGCTTTCTTCTCCATTGGA
This sequence comes from Xestia c-nigrum, assembly GCA_916618015.1. Classification (NCBI taxonomy): domain Eukaryota; kingdom Metazoa; phylum Arthropoda; class Insecta; order Lepidoptera; family Noctuidae; genus Xestia; species Xestia c-nigrum. The sequence goes on from OU745244.1 coordinate 3,692,550, forward strand.
CAGAATTTGTACAGTCCATGACATAATTAAAGTGGATGTTTTGTCGTACAAGCAATATCGCCTCTCAGATGCCGATGAAGTGCAATAGGAGTCTCCACTTTACAAAGGAAGAGCTAGATCAGTTCAGTAAAACAATATGCAAGTTTGTCTAAATGAAAACAAGTTAAGTTAATTTTAAAAAGCCCCCGACACAATGTACTAGAAGTTTTGCCATTTTGTGGTAACGGCCATCTTGGATTTTTAATTTATCATAGTGTGTAGTATTCTACTAGTCAAGCCCTTTCTTTGATACCTATATTGAGGGAGTTGTTGAATAAATATGAAATCCGCCATTTTGTGGTGGCGGCCATCTTGGACAGATTTTTATCAAACATAGCTAAGAACACTCCCGACTCATTCACCTTACTAACAAAAAAAAAACATAAGCCAAATTGGTTCATTTGTTCGGGCGCTACGATGCCATAGACAAACACACACTCAGACACGTCACTCACACCCCGTCGTTTTTGCGTCGGGGGTTAATAAAATAGTTAGCATGAGAGAAAGTAGGATGGGCATGGGTGCCATAATTGGATGGATAAAGTACCTACAACAATCATGGAGTCCCATGCAGTTTCGTGCTGGTGTTCCATAGAAAACGACCAATTAACCCATACCGTACCAATCTATTGACGTTTTACAAGTGGACAAGAAGGTCTTTGCGAAATAAGAGTACATTTTGATGCAAGTGGGGGAACTGATATTGCAGCCCAGGCGGAATTCACACCCGAGCTGAGGGTGTTTTGAAGCCGAGAACTGCAGTGACATATGGTCTCGTCAATCAAACGAAGTTTTTGAATACCTTACAAAAAAATAAAAAAAACAAACGAAAACTATTTTTTTCATTGATAATTTTAAGAAAATATGATTTCATTTTGAATTTCTTGAGCCAGTTTTCAAGGAAATGCATTGAAAAAGATTTTGATCGAGCCCTTGTTTCTGAAAGGTAACAAACAAAGTTACTTTCGCATTTCTAATATTAGTATAGATTAGAAATTGCTACAAAACTCACAGTAAAATCTTAAATTACAAAATCCGTCTAGTGGCCTAAAATTTCAAGAACACGAGTCGAAATTGAAACGTCTTTTCAAACTTTAACTACGGCTTTTATTATAATTAGTAAGTAACAGAATCCCATTTAATTATTTTATGATACTTAGTTGTTGTTGGAGTAGCGGTGGCCCAGTGAGTCGTGGGTTCGAACCCAGACAGGCGCATTACTTTGTGTAATTTATTTCATCACCGCTGCTCTCAAAACGGTGAAGGAAAACATCGTGAGGAAACCGGCATGTCCTAGAACCAAAAATTCGAAGACATGTGACATCTACCAATCCGCACTGGGCCCGCGTGGTAGATTATAGCCCATTCCCTCTCATTGAGAGGAGGCCGTGTCCCAGCAGTGGGAACATTATAGGCTGATGATGATGATGATGATGATGACTTAGTTGTTATTTCACGTTATTCAAGCTTACTTTATATTACTCAGTCCATCACAGTATAAATCCAAGGCCAGGTTCTCAAACACAAAGTGAAAGTAGAAATAACACATAACGCCTGTTCCCCCGAAGGTATTGTCAGAAATGTGCCTATATTTCACCCTTATTACGCAAATTCGCGTCCTATACAACGTGTAACAGAAAGGGTATAGTCATATGAAAGGGTGTGCTACAGACCATCAAACTGAACAACTTTCTCCATGGGACCACCATCGAAATCGCGAATAAAATATCAACGGCCCCATACTAAATTCCAATATCTACTCGACCAAATGTATGAAACAGCTGATTATTTTTTAACGATTACGATGGTGGTCCCATAGAGAAAGTGGTTCAGTTTGATGGTCTATAGCACACCCTTTCATATGACTATACCTTTTTTGTTACACGTTGTAACATACTTAACTGAGGACGTCGACGCTAAATGATAACAGCCGCGGTCGGGTCGTTCCCTTTGCCAAGGTTGGTCAGTGGATAAATGATAAATGATATTTATTTTGCAAATTGGTTTTCACAAACACTTTTACACGTTCTTATTTTTTAAACTAGATGGGGCCGGTGTTTCGTTCCTGACTACTCTGAGAAGAAACAGCCGAAACAAACTCAGAGGTCATAGTCTCTTTTAAAGTCCAGACAATCTTGTTCAACTTACATGAGAACTATGCAGATTAGTGTCTGAGATGGTCTTTTGAAGAAAGAATCATACAGATTTGAGTGGACCTGTCCAGTCAGTGCAAGCATTTGTCAGTTATCGAGCTCAACGAAACGACGAACAATACGAAAGAAAGGACATTTGGGTAGGTCGCTTATAGTACTCAAACTGCCAAACAGTCGTGGGAAAAAAACAACAAAAAGTGACCCACAAGGTCCTCACATTCACAATTATTAAATAAAATAAATAATAATTTACAAAAACGAATGTCAATAAAATCATTGGATGGGAGACCACACATTAAATAGAAATGCCGAGTTTCGTCCGAGCTTAGAAAAATATGTTAAGCACTACCTGTCTTACCACAACATGTATCGTTTTACCCAGTTCTTTTTAACTGGGTTGTGGAGGTCAGATAAGTAGCCGCTGCATGGAACATACTAGTATTTAGCTGAATCCGATAAGACTGAACGCCAACCCACTGTTATGAATCGGACCCTTCATCTAAGAAATTCCTGTTGATAAAAAAATACTTGTGCCAACTTGGAAATTGAACCCTGAGTAGTGTTTTATAGCATTTGTGCTAGACCAATAAAGGACCTATCTACTTGTCATAATTGTTCTTACTAATTTCAGATAAGTTTTGACCTTACTCAGAAACAAGAGTTAAGTGTGAGTTAAGGTTTTTAATTACCTCGAATCGCCGAAACTTTCAAACAGGTGTACGACACAATTTCATACTTTCAAAAACAAAAATTTAAATAAAAACAAAATTAATCGCGAAACTCAATAACGAACTTATACTGTGCGCCTTGTCTTACGTTAAAATGACGGAGATACCCAAGTTTTTAGCCCAAGTTTTTTTCTAAAGGCAATTAAGGTTCAACTTTGTATAAGGACGAGGCAGATTGTTTTTAAATATATTTAGTTTTTAGTAAACGATAGTAAGTTTTAAATGTTTTAATCTAGACCTTAATGGGTTTAAAAATAGTTTGATTAGATTTCCTTTTGGCACTAAAACAGTTACAAACTTCGTGGCTTTATAATTACAGACGCACGTGTTAAGGTTAAGCTGCGCTGGCCGAAGTCGGTCACCGGATGGGTGACCTTACTGGGCCGGCAGTCTCGACAGAGATAACCACAAAATCGCTAACTTTCGATTGCTAATTACTAACGGATAAACTCAGTTGCAATAATTATGTTTGCGCATCAACGCATCTACGCATCTTGAATGTAGAATTGTAGAGACTTGCATTACTCGCAAGCATAATTATTGCAATCAAGTTTATTTGTTATTAATCAGCGATCAAAAGTTTGCGATTATGTATTATATCTGTCGAGACTGCCAGGGCTGGGCTGTCATTTGTAGGATATCTGTCTCATAGACTGTCTCTTGAGCAGCTTGAAGGCCGAAAATCCGATAACCAGTCTCACTAAGTGGCGGGAAACTACCCAGTAACTAACTGGATTTTAAACATCAGTTATGGAACCTGCGAATCCTGTGCTATGCATACTTATTTGCGGTTTTGCTAATTTTTGTGAAGCTTTTCATTAAGACACTAAAATAAGCCAAACCTGCTTTTTCAAAAACGATGGGGTGTTATAAGTTTGACGTGTCTGTGTGTGTGTGTCTGTCCGTGGCAAAGGTGAATTATTAGTCAAAAGTGTTCTTAATGTTTGATGAAATTGGTCCAAGATGGCCGCCGCTACAAAATGGTGGATTACCTATTTATTCATCAAAACCAATGATTGAACAATGATTGACTAGTAGAATATTATACGCTATGATAAATTTAAAATCCAAGATGGCCGCAAACATAAAATGGCGACTATTACCTGCTAACTAACGAAATGAGATGAGAAAAGTAAAGTGATGACTGATACTTCGGAGTTGACGAATTATTGTGTCGAGGGTTTTTTAATTTTTTAAATTTAATATTACTTTTGTTACCTATAGGTACATCCAGTAACGCCGACTTCGCATTTGGACGAGCTCAATTCAAACAGCGATCGTTTTATATTGCACAAGTTCCTGGAAGCTATTATGCGGTTCCCGCGGTTTACCGAATAAAAGAAAGAACCGACAGGACAACACATAAAGAAATATATATAATGAATACATGTGTATGTGTGTGAATGTATATTTTACTTCTTCTGCATTGGCAGTATTGAAAACTAACAGAGATAGTATAGTTTGGTGATGAGTTCCTTTCTTGAATGGACCTAAAAAAAGGCGGACGCCGTCTTCTTTAACAATAACTGAAGCACCCATAGTAAGTCAGTGCACTAATGCTGACAGGTGCGCACGCACACATTCACACCATAGTAAGTCTGCCGTCGGCCATTACGTTTTGAACGATGCTACGTGTGCCCGCTTGTTATTTTGCGTAATAAATCGTAATAAACAATATCTGTCACAAATACTTAATAAAACCAAGTGCAAGAAAAATCTTATTGAAATATTGTTTAATAATGGGTTATTTTTCATCATCTGGCATCCCTTTACACACGCACACATAGTTACGCAGCCGCCATTGTGATGCTTCAATTTTTTCTTAATGAAGTTTTACGGCCGCCTTTTTTTTTAGGTCCATGCTTCCTTGTTTTTGAAGGGCGCAAATACTATGTTTCTTTAACGACGTTATGGCAATGCTTAGTAAGAAAATCTGGAGATAAATAAGAAGCTCATATGGGCCATAAAAAAATCAGGATAATGTTTCCGTAAAATTGTAAAACCCGTTATATTACCGAGCTTAGCCGAACGCGCCCGAAGACGCCTTCGGAAAGGTAGTGACCATTACATTTCAATGTATGCTAGGTATACATTTCGTACAATATAAATATTTATTGTTATAGTAAAATATTAAATAAATGCGAAGATAATTATATTTGTTAATAATTTGTTGGTTTCTATCGTGAATGATGTCTATGATTTGACAGTAACTCATATTTGACATTTGTCACTGGGAAATAGTGAACGTGAAAATAGCGTATTTACAATTTCGATTTTAAGTTATCAAATAAATAATATTATAGTATACTAGGAAAAATGTCCTGAAATCGGGTTTGGCCGGCAACAGCTACAAATACGCTACCCTACTAGCATTACGTTACACTTAAGTATTATTACATTATTTTCAGTATTACGTTTGTTTCAGTTTATTCCTCATTCCCCTGGTGCCACTCGTGCGGATATTACCTGACATAAATTGCGATATTAACGTCTGTCAGAATAGTGTTGCTACGAAAAACAGGGTGAAATGTAAACGTTTTCGTTTTTAGTATTTTTTGTTTTAGAAGGTGACTCGTTGGTCTAGTGGTCGTAAGCACGACTGCTGAGCGTGAGTTCCTGGTTTCGATTCCCGGGTCGGGTAAAGTGTTATTGGGTTATTCCATCAGGAATGTCTCCAGTAGTAGCAAGAGTCTGAATTTGCGCAGGTTGATGGTTATTAGGCTCGCCCCCTATTCATCATCTGCCTAGAGCCTTTTCCCAAATATGTTAGAGTCGGCTTCCAGTCTAACCGGATGCGGCTGAATACTAGTATTTTACATGGAGCGGCTGCCTATCTGACCACCACAACCCAGATAATACTGGATAATATAATACCACTTGGTAAGACTGACTTTATGGGCCACTGAATACCTGTAACGGCTGCCAAAGATGGACAAATGACAGCCGGGACCAGCAGCTTAACGTGCTTTCCGAGGCACGCAGGAAACTCGGTATATAAGGGTGGTCACCCATCCACTGCTTAGCCTAAAGATCGGCCCGAGCGGCTGTTTTTATTTAGCCATTGAGGTCTTCTTGGCCTCACTCCCTATCGCATGGGACTTAAACATAACTGGCAAAATGTTGGTGTACTTTAGGTGCACTTCTGCCTATTCCTTCGAGGAATACAGGCGTGATGTTATTTTATGTTAAGATGACGGAAATCACTCCCATTTTATCGCGCATTAAATAATGATAGAAGCAGCAGCGGTGGCCCAGTGGTGGTGGCCCCGACTTACGAATAGTAAGTCGTGGGTTCGAACCCAGACAGGCGCATTACTTTGTTTAATTTATTTTATCACTACTGCTCCCAAATCGGTGAGAGAAAACATCGCGTGGAAACTGTCCTAGAATCAAAAAATCTAAAATTGTGACATGTACCAATCCGCATTGGGACCGCGTGGTGGATTGTTGCCCATTCATAGAGGCCTGTGTCCCAGCAGTGGGAAGATGAATATAAAGACTGTGAAATAATACTAGAAGCAGTGTCGGCCTTGTGGTGATATCCCCGACTTACCGAGTAAGCGTTTGAACGCGTTTTGAGAGCAGCGGTGGCCCAGTGGTGGCAGCCCCGACTTACGAACAGTAAGTCGTGGGTTCGAACCCAGACAGGCGCATTACTTTGTGTAATTTATTTCATCACCACTGCTCTCAAAACGGTGAAGGAAAACATCGTGAGGAAACCGGCATGTCCTAGAACCAAAAATTCGAAGACATTTGACATCTACCAATCCGCACTGGGCCCGCGTGGTAGATTATAGCCCATTCCCTCTCATTGAGAGGAGGCCGTGTCCCAGCAGTGGGAACATTATAGGCTGATGATGATGATGATGATGTTTGAACTTACCCAGGCGTTCTTTGTGTTATTTATTTCATTCGCAGCTTCGCTCTCGTTAAGTACAAAAATTAACCCACGGGAACGTTTTAAATTACTTTTACACTTGGATTTACTACCTACTACCTTCATCCATGTGTCACTGCGGGGGGCCTACTGAAAACCAGCTCTGAGTGTTTTACACCCAGCATATGCTGAGTTGACTACCCTTTCGTTATGGGCATGCTCAGCGCAGTTGAGCTGTTTTAATTAATTGTTAAGCTGTTTGTTGTTATAACCTACATCTTTATTTTTTGTTTACACTAAACCCAAAAAGGGGTCATTGTACTCGTCATTTTGAACAACTTTTTCTAAATCAGCTGTTCCCTACATTTATGTTCGCATAACTCGTCAAAATGTAGCGAACAGCTGATTTTTTTTTTCGCGATTTCAAGGTTCGTCCCATTCCCTGCATTGTACAAGTATTCTTACATCATCTGTGATACTGTAATACACTTCCCCAGGTATTTTGAAGACCCACATTACAGTAACACGAACAAACGTACTCCGCCTAACCCTCTTAAGGATAACAAGCGTTATATCTCACCAGGTACACAAAACCTTAATCTCAATCTACCCGCAAAGAGTCTTAGAAAAAACCGTTTCAAGCTTCACAAAACTTCCAATTTCCGCTAACACAAATCAATCCATATAGCACGACTCAGACAAGCCAGGCAGTACATCGAGCGAGACTTGAGAACGTGTGAAGACGTTTGTGGGCAGATAAGCGATATCGGGAGCCCATTTGCCGCATAGCTGATAATTTCCGCTGTGCAATGGCGTCATTTACCCTTCGAAGAGTATTGGTGGGGTTCCTTTGGTAGCGCTTATTGAAGAAATTGTTAGTTTGTTCGTTAAGTGTTTATATTTTGTTTTTTGGCGCAAAATGTACGTACCTAGGTAATAAGCAAATATTATCGTCAAATCGGTTTTTCCGATTGGCGCAGGTACGAATGAATAACCAAGTCGGGTTTGTTCCCGTTGAGTTACACCATTTTGTGTTCCACTGTTACCCATTGGGAAAAAAATACCGATTAGTAACACTGTTACTCAAAGCCACATTTTTCTTTCCATCAATTTACACTGTAACCTAATATTACGTAATAGGGTTACATATCGGGAACAAAATATCCCAAAAAGTTACAGAACTTTATTGTTCAATGAGGGATTTTCTTTTTCAACACTTCCCTAGTCGCTGGATAGATGGCGCTAGTCTGACTACGTTACTGCAGGGAACAGAACGTCACTTATTATCACTTGGAGCAAATGATTTTATTCGGAAGCTGATGCAAACGAAAGTGTCAGTCAACGAGCGTATGTGACGTGTATTTTTGACGTGACAACGTCTTAAATTAGGTTGCGGCTGGGAGTCACTTATGAAAAAGTGTAACGCCCGGTAACGTTACGATGAGTCACCGAACGAGAGAGAGGCCCGCCGAATGCCTTGCGTCTCTCTCCCACTCAACTATGACGTTGTCACGTAAAATCTTCGCCCGTAAAACCGACTTTACAGGCAACCATTTTTTTCAAGCGTTTTGGCTTTGGCACCCAGTAACGTAGTCGGATTAACGCCATCTATTGAGTTCACGGAAACTATTTTTTTTTAATTGACAAAATGTTTTATACCATTGAGCGTTCTATCCATTAGCAATGAGCCAGCTAACCGAGAAAGTTAGATTTTTTTTGTCCTTAGCTGTTCTTTTTTGTTTACTTTCAATCGCTTCACCACGACTCATCGAGAGATTCATCGCCTCGGCGTTTTTCTGGTGTCGTAGATTCTGGCTTTCAGGAGTAAGGATTAGTGTGGTTGGCATGTGCCAAGAATAGATGAAGATATTATATGATTTTGGTTGTAGCGGCAACATAGAACAAAAAGTTCTACAGCGCAATCTATGCCACGAATAAAGTTAAGACCGTAGAGAAAAACAGGAAAACAACTTACTGTCGGACGAATAGCTTGCCCCACAGCACCCCGCTGATTGGAGGATATTCCCTTCTCAAATGACTCACTTTACACTCTGTTCTTCTTAGTTTTCGTGGTGTCGCGGAGTCATTAAGAGGGCTCTTCTACCGCCATCAACACACGGATGGTCGGTAAGCTCTGTTTTTTCCCCCAGAGCTACAGCGGCGATATTCTTTCAATTCCCCTGTCTCACTTAGCCCCGACCCCACACTACTCGTCTCCCGCGCACCTCATTTCATAATAAGCGATGACATTGAACGAAAAATAGTGTTCGGATAATTTCTTAAAACTTGTTCCAGGAAATACGTGTGTTTTTGAATAAATCTTACAAGTTTGTGAAACAAACGTATATCATTAATTTAGAATCTCCATTACACGAGCAAGGTTCAGGATCTTTTCTTTACTTATACATTGTATGCCGAGTACATTAGGAACGGTCAAAGTTGAGGTAAAATTTGTGCAAAAGAGCAATTTTTGGAGGTTCATACCTACTGAATTTGTTTCTACAATTTTTTATTTTTTATTTCGATAGTAGCCTTGATATAGTGCTTATACCTATTAGTTCATGAAAATCAAAGACATATGTTGTGTAACAATGGCATAATCAAGCACGAGCGTTTGTATAAAACATAGATATATATGTTACTAGATTAGCAATTACCACGCCAAGGCGTTGCCACGGGACATATGTACAGATACATATGCGTCGCTAACGTCAGTTCAGTGTTCTGTTAGATGCCTACGGAAGTGACACAGGACAAAAAATGAGTAAATGCGTATTGAAAGAGTGCGATTTAAAATCACAAACACATAATTAATTATCCTAAATTACTTTCCATACTTAATTTTATTGTTTCTGAGTTTTTATAATGGTTTACATCAACGTATAAACGCAATTTATTAATTTACATTTTGAATTTTGACAATTATGTTCAGTGTTACCAGTAAAACTTAGTTTTAGTTTCCAACATTTGTGGGAGAATTTTTAATTGATGTTATAAGTGCTTTGTATTTTTTATAACAACGCTGTAGGGTGCCTAAAGATGTAACACGCCGTGTTAAGTGGGTGGTAATAATCCAATAGCTGAAAAAAGAGACTGACTAGCTACCTGCAAAATTTTCCTTTACCTTCATTTTCATTTACCTTTTATGTAATCGCATAGCCCATATTGTGTGAGTACTATGTACTAGAAAGCTATCATTCACTGGAAACCTACGTCATTTCTTGAATTGAATGTGCCGTAGCGATTCAGAGTATGTCATGCTCGCTGAAATGTCTCGCCGATAGTGGCGCGTGTATCGGACCATTTAGTTCCCTTCAAAATGGTTGAGCTGAATGGTGCTGATCCATGTGTCATGTTCGTGAACGGGCGCTGTCAGTTGTGACTGGTCATCTCTTAGTTGCCATGGCTAATTTGAAGGAATTATTTTGTTTTTACTAGGGACACTTTTAACGTGCACATCTTGCTACATTGTTCTCGCATAATATACCATCTCAACATGAATAATGTAACCAAGATTTTGTAACAATAATTTTGATTTCAAAGACTGTCCATGGAGTTTCTAGCCCGTTCTTCTCCATAGAGATCTACGCTAGTAAATGGGCAACTATAGTACTTCCACAGTTTTCATGTCTTGTGACTGGGACTGTAGCTATATTTGATTTTCATCTTTGTTTCGAAAATTCAAAAGTGCCTGTAATTGGCCTACTTGAAATAAATGCTTTGATTTTGATTTTTGATTTTTCTCATTTTCGAAGCACTTCCGTGATCAAGACAAAATAGATCCAAAAAGCGAATGTGTATGTAAATTAATAAACAAAATTATAAAGAGAAAAGGTTTTTATTGTTTGTTTGTGTGTTTGTTACGATTAAAAATTCTTTCACACTCAGCTACATCTTTAGCCAGTAACAAAGGCTTTAATTATTTTCGTGGATGAAGTCACAGGTGAAATGCTAGTTAGTTAAAAACTTCTAATATATCCAAAAATAAATATGTTATTCGAATATTTTAAAGTTAATTTAATTTATAAATGAAAGTATTAAATATTTTTAAGGCTCAAAAAAGTTGGTTAAAATTTCGCATGAGTAGGCCACCCCATCCCACCATTGCAAGTTTATATTGCCGTCTTTGTCTAATTAAGGCGACGGTATTGTTCCTGTGACTTGTGTAAGCGAGACAAATGTACGTTCACTTTGAAAAGTTAATGGTTTCAAAGCTACGTCGTCGCGTTTAAATGGTGGTTACACTTTTTTTGACAATTTTGTTGAGGTTTGCATCTCTAGTATATATAGCTCAATGATAGAACGTCGAAAAGAATACAGTTACAAATGTGTCTCTCATTTTGAATGGAACACCTTTCAAATTAAATCCCACTCTTGCAAAGGGACCGCACCTTACGTCTTTAAGCGACCACGCGTTTTGCAGCTACACAACCTCTCATTACACCAATTTTGAACTTTAACCCCTTTCCTTAAGATCCCGAAAACTTCAGCAGTACGTTTCTGACATGAAATACTATTTTAGTTAATATCTCGAACTGTCTTCTGCCATTACTGACTGTCAAAGTCATCGGTAAGCGACTCTCGATATTTGGAAAAGATAGTGATGTTGATAAAATCCTAAGTGGAAATTCAAAATAGACCTTACTGAAATATGATGGGGGCTCGTGGCTAAATAATATCAGCCATCAGCGATTTTCAAGGTTAAGTAGCGGTTACCAAGGTCGATAATTAAAAGGGTGAACATGACCATGCACTACACACCGAGACTTTTCCGTGGCTTGGAAAGCAAGTTATTCAAGTATTAAAGACCGCATCGGCGCAATGGCTGAGCGATTACCTGCTGCGATGCGTGTCTGGCTGTTAGATGTAAGTTTAAGGGCCTGCGCAGACGACGGACTTATTGTGCGTGACGGATAAAAAGACTGCGACAAATTTTCGTGATTAATTGTGTTTCACTACTTTTTTGTCCACTATAAGGATCTACTGATAGAAAGTCTCCTACTGATTGCCTTTTAGTCGACAAAAAAGGTCAAATAAGTAGTCAAATACATTAATCACGCAAAATTTGTCGCGGACTTTTTGTCCGTCACGCACAATAAGTCCGTCGTCTGCGCAGGAGCTAAATGTTTGTGAACGCACTCATGATAAAAATTATAGAGAAATTCTTAGTTTGGGGAAAGTTAACAAAATGTTCCCGGCTGTCATTTGTGACTGTAGATACGGGTTACGAGTAGCAATAAGCACGAAAGTCTCACAAGCTGTCTTGTTGTTCTGTGGAGAGGCTGTTGCTTCATGTAAATAATTGAACCTCACTTATTTAGAATAGAAGCCGATCTTAGCATTTAGAAAGAAATAAAGAATGACAGAAAAATATTTATTTGACGGCACTATACAAAATAAGCTATACAAAATAAGGAGGAAAACATAGTATGTGCTGTGTGCCTCATGGCTTCGCCAAAAAGGTCCATTTCAGCATTCATGTCAGTCCGGTGATAATGCTGTCTGACGCTGGTCTTCTATCGAACCTTGAGGGGGTAATTGACGAACAGAGTTTCAAACATAATATTAAAAAACACAGGCAAAATCAAAGTGAATAAATGAATGAAATGTTGAGTTAATCAGTGAGAATAAAAAATGAACCCTACTATAACTATAACAATATGGTGGAAAACGCATGTTTCATTGATATTATGTCGTAAATTGTGGGGTAGTTTATCATGAATAATGACACTTTTAGTGGCTTGATCGGTTTCGGGATCACATAATGTTGGGTACTGTTGATATTTTGGTCTTTTGTGGCAAAAGAATTTGGTGACATATTTCAGTTAACAGATAATATTGAGGCACCATTTCCATTAACTTTTAGCGAAGTAGACACAATAGTTAAACAATCGAATCCTATCAATCGAATCTGCAGTACAAGTACGTAGGAATCGATAAGACTCGATAAGATAAATTTGACAGTCATTCTCGATAAAATGAGTTTTTGACTCCATAAGAACTCATTTTATCGAGAATAACTGTCAAATTTATCTTATCGAGCCCTATCGATTCCTACGTACTTGTACTGCTGATTAGTAAAATTTTGTTTTTTTTTACGTCCAAGTTTCATTTTCGTTATGATTGCGAAAAAATTGATATTAATACACAAATATTATTGCCTAATCCCTATCCCTACTATTATATAAATGTGAATGTAAGTTTGTTTGTTACGCTTTCACGCGAAAACTACTCAACCGATCATCATGAAACTTTGTACACATATTCTTGGAGGTATTAGAAGTAACATAGGATACTTTTTATTAAAAAAAAACTAACCCTCACTCGCAGACGAAGTTGCGCGGCTCAGCTAGTTTAACATAAAATAAGAACCAGGCATTAAGCAACAAGTTTGCTTTCTGTGTTCACGATTTCAGACCACGATGGTGATATTTTTTCAGCATTTATAATAAAAAGATTTTAAAATGTTGGAACTTTAACCTCCTATTTCTCCATAACAAGAAAGAAATGATTGTCTTTTTTAAACTTTCACGATCAGAACACATTATAAAACTTAAGAAGACGGGTATTTATCGCGAATTTACCTTTAATTTAATACCGACGTTTCGACCGGATTGCACCAGCCGTGGTCGCGGGGAGACTGAAGTACTGGAGGTACCGCGACAGCAAAGTGAAGGCGTTCAAACTCTCTTCAGCTTGGAATTCAGTAATCACTAAGTGTACTCGTCAAGTGAAATCGCCTCAATATACGGACACTGTTAGTGTAGTGTGCTGTCCTAGTGTGAACCGGCCCTAATTAACATTTATGAAGATGAGTGAGGGTAGTTGAATAAACGCCTTCACTTTGCTCCCCGCGACCACGGCTGGTGCAATCCGGTCGAAACGTCGGGATTAAATTAAAGGTAAATTCGCGATAAATACCCGTCTTCTTAAGTTTTATAAAGAAATAATTGTTCCAGTACAAAAAAATTGACGTGATAAACAAGTGCCTCTCAGCTTCTATAGGAATGTTGTTATTTACACCTGTTATTAATTTAGAAGTCACATTCATGTTACTACTGAACCTTTTAGTACAAACAAACAAACAAGATTTTTGCCTTTATTTGATTAGGAATGTAACAAACAACTGTGTTAAAATTAATTAATTAATTGTAACAAATTCGTATTAACAATCTGTTAACACGTTAACAGTAATTAATCTAATCATTCAAAGGTTTAATTAAATGTTAAAAGTATTTGTTTCGAAAATTAGAAAATTATTTAGTAACTTACATTGTTCGTTTTCATGAAAATGAAGTATATTATTTGCTTATAAATTAATTAGTAGGGATTAATACGCGGTTTCTTATACCATCTCTGCTTTTCTTCATTAAAAAAAAACAATAGGCACATACCTAATTGAAAATACCGTAAGCATCACGCGTGTAGACCTCGGCGGGTATGCCAGAGGTGTACCAAATAGGAAACCCCTATTTCGTCTGCTATATTTAAGTTCCATGTAGGTAATAGGGGTGAACTGATTGCCATCAACTGGGCACAAACTTATCCGTGGCTGCTACTGAAAAAATCCTGATGGAAAAGTCCAACAACATTTTGCCCGACCCGGGAATCGAAGCCAGGATCTCATGCTCATGACTCGCGCTTGCAACAATGGGACTTAAGGCGCTTAGACGAGCTAAATTAGCAACTCTATTTATGGTGGTTCAAACTTCGTTTGAAATGCTGTTAGAATAAAGTTCTAATCAGCTTGCACTACAAAGTGGTTGTTACGTCAGCCACTGCGGGCCAAATAGCGCGAAATGAGTGGTTTCGATCGATTTACAAAAAAACTATTGATTGGATTAAAAAACTGAAACAGTATCATGCTAATATATTGCTTGTAGAATTATTTGCCAAAAAATCAGAATGATCGCATGCATATTAGTATGTTTTTTATTGTTTGAAAGATATTTTTAGAGATAAGTTCGTGATTTCTTTTTATCGAGCCAAATTAATTGTATTTTGTTTTCAAAACAGTATCATGCTAGCATATATCCTGAAGAATATCATATATTTTTCTGGTCTTGTTTATAGCAGTGAATTATATACTTTTAGTAATTATAAAACTTGCGGTTAGCTCATGGCGAAATATAAGTGTACCTATTAATAGATACACTCTACACTTCTGCTTAACTCTTTAAGGATTTCGGGCGTGATGTTATGGATATGTTATATTATTATCTAATCATTTATCAGTTCATAGAGGGTGTAAAAAGACTCTAAACCATAGAAATATATAAAAAAAAATAGGAAATTTAGAAATGGGAAGGGGGCACGTCGGTGTCTGCACGACAGGCACAAGACCCTTCTCTACCCTGTCCTCTTGTGCACGTCATATGCAAATGGCTATACTATTTTGCAATAAATACATTGCTCCTCAATCACTACATAAGTTTGTCGCTAAGTGACTGGACAAGCAATGTAAAAATCACCAAACGATAGTTCAATAAGCACATGCGTCGCGTGGTGGGGCCGCTTATTATTACGACGAGTTAGTGATGTGCTTGTGTACCGATGTTTTTGTGTGGGTAACTTGTACGGTGGTTGGTAAATACACGATGTGTTTGATGGCATGAGGTTTATAATAATTTTGATTGATGCGGGTGTGTGCGTGACTGCGTATCTATTGCTTTACTGAACTGCATGTGTAGTAGTTACCGTGTGGTAGGGATAAAGTGGAGACACAGGGTTCCGATACATTTTCGTCTAACGGGCATTTCTCCTTCTTTATGATATCTATGTTCTTAACGAAGCCGAAAGGCCTGTTCCACACCATACCGGAATCTTCTAGTTACGGAGATATTGGGGGTCAAGTTCCAAGGTTTCCACAAGTTTTTTTTATTACATGTTTTTAATGTAAGTTTTATTTTATTTTAAACTGCTCAACAACTCCCGCACTATTCAATCCATCCACCATCATAGTGAATTGAGGAATTGAGTGCGGTACATTGAGGTTTACCGTAAAACGTGATTTTTCACTCTAAAAAAAGTTCTTTCCCAGCAATAATTTTAGCGTAAAGTTACTTAGTTTGAAGTAAAGAATGCTTGGTTGACGGCTTCGTGATGAGTCTGTTTATGCCCTACAACGTGTAACGTTAAATGCGCAAAATCTCAGACACCCCAAATGATTTTTAATTAAATTCACCTAATTCTGAGAGAAAAGAAAATATTCAAAAAATATCTACGGTTTCATGTGCTGTTTTAGATTTACTGGTAAGAACTATTATTATTCCGCGTATGAAAATTTTTTATTGGGCGATAACCATTGTGTTTGTTTGTTTACCTATTTTTGCGGGTTTGCGCACGTGATGACTTGATCTATTAACAAATGGACAGGGCAAAAATGTTAATGAAGATTTTTGAAAAAAATTACCTATTTTAAAAAGTGGTTCAATTGATTCTGCTCGTTGTATATCGTTATCCCCGCAATAATTTATAACAGCATTACACCAGCGCGGTTTACGTGTAAAGTATCAAATTAGGGCGACATCTAATTAAAATTTCAAAAATTTTCAAGTCATTATCCTAACATCCGTCGGAACCAGACGTGTCAATATTAGCTCCGCTTTTATAAGAAATTTAGTGTAACCGACACTAGCACTTATCTCTTACTATATAATCGCCAATCTCGCGTGTCGATCAACTACATAGCGGAGGTGCTCCCGCGCACCCGCGACCCGCGAGGGAAAAGGAACCACCGCATAATTGCCATCCTGCTCCAGCGCCGCTGACATCTCTACCGCACGCCGGCAGCGTTACTTCGTCACTCTCCATGCACGCCGACGACGCATGCTACAAACGATCACGGATTGAACATACGCCAGTGAGTCACGGCTTCGACGGCTGCCCTTACTGGCTACTTGGTGGTGAGTCAGAACATTCAACTAGGCTCATCGCGCGACCTTATATGGTCACAAGTTCACTACAGTAAACACAGGTTCGAAATATACAGTGTACTAATTTCGCATAGCTTACAACAGCCGAGTTGGCCGATTGGGTTAAGAAGCGGCGCCTGAGACGTGGAGGCGCGGGTTCGAATCTGAGCATCACATTTACTTTTTGCAACTTTCATTATTTTTGTTGCTTGCTTTTGTGACTTATTTCTCTGTTTTGGAAACTTCTGCTTATTGCTAACTGTTAAACGCTTATTTCTGAATTTTGCTGAATTTGGAATTCAGCATGGCTGATGATAAATCGCCAACGAATAAGACGGAAAATGTTATTCAGCGTAATGTTACCGTCAGAGCGAACAAAAGGCAAGCTCTTGGGTCACCGCCGCAGGCCACTACAACTACTGAAGGTATTTTGTCACGAGATGACATTCGCGAGATTGTCCAAGAAGTAGTGAAGACTGAATTATCCGTAATGCTGGCTAAATTGAGCGACAGTTTGAAAGCAATGTTGAACAGAGAGCTACAACCCATCAATACGAAAATAGATGCCTTGGATGAATCAATGAATTTTATAAATAGTCAATATGAAGATCTACTAAAGGAGCATACTACATCGAAGGTGACTATAACGGAACTTCAGCGAGAGAATTCTGACATGAAGAATACCATGACCTCACTTAAAGTGCGTTTAGATCAGCTTGAACAGCAAACACGATCAAACAACGTCGAAATTCAGTGCATACCTGAGAAAAAACAAGAAGATCTGTTTAAAATTATGTCAGACCTGTTTAAGGTTGTTGGATGTGATTTAGGGGGGAGGGATGTTCTACATTGCACTAGGGTGGCCCGGCTTAACCCTGATAGTACACGACCACGATCAATTATAGCACAACTGGCTTCCCCTCGACTTCGTGACCAATTCCTTGCTTCTGTCATAAATTTTAACAAGAAAAATAAAGAGAATAAGCTGAACAGCACTCATCTTGGCTACCCTGGAACAAAAACCGCAATTTATGTTACTGAACATTTGTCCCCGACATACAAGGCTCTGCACGCTGCCGCAAGGGTAAAAGCCAGGGAACTTGGCTTTAAATTCATCTGGATCCGGGGTGGTAGAATTTTCATGCGTAAAACGGAAGAAGCAGAGCATATCATGATCAGAAACATGGACACTTTAAACAAGCTTTCTTAGTTGTTTATTTACCTACTTATGTATATCGCAGCATTGGTATTCTTTTTTGTTAAAATTCACTGATATTAATATTTATTACCAAAATACAAGAGGTCTACGCACAAAGACCCACAATTTTTGTCGTCAATTATCGTTGGAAAGTTATGACATTGTAATATTAACTGAAACATGGTTGAATAGTGGTGTCTTAAGTTCGGAGCTTTTTGACGATAGGTATATTGTATATAGAAGGGATAGAGACGGTACGAAAAAAGACGGAGGGGGCGTATTGATCGCTGTGTCAAAGAAGATAGGCTCGAAACGTATGATTCAATGGGAAAGTCAGTGTGAAGATCTTTGGGTTGTTATTGAGGTTCCATTTATCAAAACTATTCGTCAAATAGCTCTGTGTGCGGTATATTTACCACCCCCGGTTATGCGTAGTACCTTGGACCACTTTTTGGATTGCTGTAATTCAATGCTTGAACGGACGAGTTTGCACACCTGTATTGTTGGTGATTTTAATTTGAGTAACATCAAGTGGAACTTGCTAAATGACTCGGTAAATAACTATGCTCCTCCTGGCTTCAGTAATATACTTATAGATTTTACTCACATGCACAAATTAGCGCAGCTGAATGACATTGTGAACGTGTCTGGGAGGATATTGGATTTAGTCTTAACGAACTTACCTTCTTGCAGCGTAACTGCAGCTCCAAACCCACTGAGTGCTATTGATGTCCTACACCCCCCTATCGAAATCCGAGTACGAGCGAGTAAAGAAACCTGGCTTCCATATAACTCCAAAAATATAAGGCCAAATTTTTTTAAACTGGATTACACGAAAATTTGCGACGACCTTGGTGGGGTGGACTGGGATTTTGCGTTTAAGGATACTACTGGTGTTAATGACAAACTCCAAGTCTTTTACAATAAGATTCGTAGTATCATACAGTTACATGCCCAACCCACCAAAAACACTTCTAAGAAAAATAAATACCCACCTTGGTTTGACAAGAACGTCATAAGAGCCTTAAAGGAGAAAAATAAGATAAGATTCCGCTACAAATTGTATAAAAATCCTATGGATGCACTGGAACTCAAATTAATAGGCAAAAGGTGTTCCATATTAGCAACAAAGGCTTATAATGACTACATTAAAAATGTTGAGGATGAAATCTCGGTGAATCCAAATCGCTTCTGGTCATACATTAAGGCTAAAAGAGGTGGCTCTAGTTCTTTCCCCGCCACAATGACCGACGGAACCATGGTAACATCAGATGGTCTGCAAATATGTGAGATGTTTGCGTCACATTTTTCCTCATCTTTTAGTAAAGCAAAACCTTTGACCGGAAGCGAACCAGTCTCTGACTTCCTCCATAATATGAAAAATAATAGCCTGCCACTAACGGCACCTGTGATTAGTCATGAGAGCGTTTACAATAAACTCAAGGGATTAGATACACGCAAAGGCGCTGGGCCTGATGGTATTCCGCCGATTTTTATTGTTAAGTGCGCCACATTCTTGGTGTCTCCTTTAGTAACTATTTTTAATATGTCTCTCAGCTCAGGTGTTTTTCCAGACACATGGAAAAAAGCGAAAGTTGTGCCGATTTATAAAAGTGACGAGAAAGACAATATTAATAACTACAGACCTGTCTCTATGTTATCAACATTCGCTAAGGTTTTCGAGTCCCTAATTTGTCCCTTCATTCAGTCGCACTTCAAACTCTATTTGAGCGACTCCCAGCATGGTTTCGTGGCTTCCAGGTCAACTACCACTAACCTTGCGACCTTCTCTGAGATGTTAACGGATGCCATCGACTGCGGCAAGCAGGTCGATGTAATTTACACGGACTTCAGTAAAGCTTTTGACCGAGTTCCCCACCACGTACTGCTGTCGAAGCTCTCTGCGTACGGGATTACTGGTACACTTCATACTTGGCTCAAATCCTATCTTGAAAATCGATTCTTCTATGTCGCAGTCAATGGATTCCAATCTGAAACTTATGGGACCACTTCAGGGGTACCTCAAGGCTCGCATGTCGGTCCGGTTCTTTTTAACGTTTTTGCGAACGATATCCCACATTGCCTCAAGTCCTCAGAATGTTACATGTATGCAGACGATCTCAAATTCTCCAGAATAATTGAGTCTATTGACGATACTGAACTGCTTCAGAGCGATGTCGACTCGTTGCTTCAGTGGTGTAACGATAATGAAATGTTGTTAAATGTCAAAAAATGTTACCACGTGAAGTATACCCGGAAAAAGAAATTAACAGCCAGTGTATATCGTGTGGGCTCTAATATTATCCAAGAAGTAAATGAAATAAGGGACTTGGGTGTTACTTTTGATAATGCCCTGACTTTCATACCTCATGTAGAAAATATTATCAGGGGGGCTTCAAGAATGCTGGGGTTCATTGTTAGGAATGCTGCCGGCTTCAGGCGTAGTGGTACCAAGATTTTGCTGTACAACAGCATTGTACGAAGTATCTTGGAATACTGCAGCCCTATCTGGAGACCTCACTACTCAACGCACAATCTGAGATTAGAGAGAATACAAAAACGATTTATGTGGCATCTGGCTTATGCCAGCGGAATTGCCAGAAGGAAACGGTCGTATGTAGCCAGACTCACACATTTTAAAATGGTGACATTGGAGAAGCGCAGAAGAATCGCGGATTCCATTTTTCTTTATAAAATTCTCCGGAACAAAATTGACTGTCCCCACTTGCTAAGCAAGTTCCGATTTCGTGCTCCTGCTAGACTCCCTCGTACCCCTATAACTCCCTTGTACCCCACTCCACGCAGAACGGTTCTCGGACGAAGTTCTATTGTCCCTCGGCTCTGTAAACAGCTAAACGAATACAGCGATCTTATTGACGTGCATTTCGACTCGTTTGGCAAGTTCCACAGAATAACAAGTCTTGTATGTAATAATGCATTTATTTTGATATTGGCTGTAGTTTGAATTTGATTTTATATTATTTTCGTTTCGTGTAATTTTTATTGTGACTTCGCTTTTATGAAATTTAAATTGAGAATTTGTTTGTGTATGGTATTATTTTGATTATTTTGATTGTGATTTTAATTCTATTTTTATATTTAAATTTGATTCCGTTTTTAATTTTGATTTTGTAGTTAAATTTTATTCGTTATTTAATTTTGATTTTGCATTTAAATTTGATTTTGTATTTTATTATTTGTTTTGCTTTGATGATTTTAAGTCTAATTAATCTGGATTCAGCTTTAATTAATCTGGTTACATTTATTATTTTATGGGGCATGCGGTGCTAACCTGTAAGAAATTGTTATACTAACCTTTGATTTAAGAATCTTATTTTAAAATGTAACAGTATAAACAATTGTTGGTTGGCCTGAAATAAATAAATAAATAAAATTTCCGTTTGTCTGTATAAAGCTGTAAGCGGCTTATTTACGTTTTCATTCAGACATAAATTGGTGAATGTTTTGAACGACTCTCATTGATTTGTGAGAATTTCCGTCTTTACACTTTAATGAGGTTACATAGAAATTAGAAGTACTTAGATAATTGATAAAGAGGGGAAGCCTTTGATACCAGATAAGTACGTTCCTGTTTTGTGATTTAGAAGAGGATCCTAGCACTGTACTTAGAAATTAACAAACATCTTCAAAGATTTAGGCACAGGTAAACTACTTTTACAGCACATCATGATCCGCTGAGCCTTTTCGCAACTATTTTTGGGTCGGCTTCCAGTCTAATCGGTTGCAGCTAATTTTACAGGGAGCGACTGCCTATCTGACCTATACAACGCAGAACTAGGCACTGCGATACCACTTGGAAAGACTAGTTGTCATACTTGCAGGCCACTGACTACCTGTAATGACTGTCAAAGATCTGGAAATGATAGCTGGGACGAACGGTTTAACGTACTTTTGAAGGCACGGAGGAATCTCGGTTTGTTCCGTCACCCATCCATGGACGAACCTAGGCAAATAAAGCTTAACCTGCTAATTATAAAGCCACGAGTTCGTCTCACTTGTTTAGCACACTCTTTGTACTTAAATACCATCGTGTCGCAAAGACTGGAATGCTGAAACAGTTTTCTAAAGAACCTTACTCACTGGCAAGCGGTCTACGGAAATTACTAAAGCTGGAGCGAGGTATAGTGCATCCTTACATTTCAACTGCCAAAATATCTTACCTGGACATGAGTTGCCGTGGCCCACCTCTCTCTCTCAATCTCTCTTCTTCAATCTTTGGCCATCCAATGAGTGTAGATCTCTTCCAAATCTCTCCACTTTTGGGGATTTAGTGTCAAGGCCAATCAGTTTTTTCCAGTCACTTTAATGAGATCAGCCGTCCACCTAGTCGGTTGTCTTCCCACATTCTTACGTCTAGTCCATGTCAAACTGTTTTTGTGCTGCACAAAATGTTTTCGCACAATTTTGCTGAAATCGCACCATCACGTTAGCAGTATGCGGTCGTTCCGCTGAAATTCAGCGTTTTGACCTAATTATATAATTTATGGAGGTTATAATACACACTGGTTCTACCCTAATATCAAACGGTCATCAGTTACAATAACAGAGCTATAGGGGCGTAATTAATTCCGTAAGGACGTCTGCGACATGTCACTGTGAATGCATTGCGCTGCAACTTGTTGAATACCGCGACTTAACGACTTGATACTTGGCAACTTCCTGCTTTTTACGTGGAGTTATGTCACTTGGTCCGGATGGTACTTGTTGCTTTTTGAGAGTAGGTGAAATAGAATGGACGATTTTTGTAGTGCTTTTAAAATAAAATATTGTTGCATTTAAGTTCTACTCCTGGTCTCTCAGTTCGTGTCAGATTGTCATACCATTGGGCTATAAGAGTAAAGGATGAGTGTGCCAGTGTTGTTGTCACACACTTTACACAGTCTCTAAGTATTTTATTTGCAAGATAAGATAATATAGTAATGCCATTTATTGAATTATTGTTATCTGATTCACACAGTAGCAAATAAGACCCTTATTAAAAGTGTTGGTTTGAACTTCTCAAAAACAATTAGATTTTTGTTAATTTTAATAATTAATAAAAACTTATAACGTATATTTGTGCGTTCCAGGTGGTTGATGACACTCCCTCCCGTGCCGCCCAGAACAGGAAAAAATAAAAAATAAAAAGGTGGTTCTCATAATATTATTACTTCTGAGCAAGACTCTACTTATTTCAAAAAGATGTTCTTCATTTCCGTCTATATAACAAAATGGAAATTTCCTTTGCCAGTCACCCTGAGTGAGAAAGATGGTTGGAGGAGAAGAGAATAAGAGTAGTGTTCAGGCCATTTTTAGCTTCAAATATTACCAAACTGATACGAAAATACGACAAAGGAAGTCTTAAAGTGGTGCCGATGATTGAAAAGTTGTGTAGTATATATATGGATAGACTGTACAAAGAATGATATGGCTATGGATATAAGAAAGGAGGTGTGTGATCAGATGACTAGTACCTAATAGAAAAGTATAAAATATGCTAACCCAAATGTAGGGTTGGGAAGAGGCCAAGAAACTGATGATAATGTGAGACTACGACAAACAATAATCAAAATACAAACAACACAAGTATCAAAACCATTCAATCCCACAACTTCACGCTATAGAACTCGAAATCCCCAAAGCCTAATCGCTTCATTTGGCTGACATGTCATAATTTATGACATAAACGAGTGCTATCTTCAACTTGATATATTAGGGGGCAATTAGGACCTTATTCTACCTGCTAATGAGTTTAAGTAGCATTTAAACCTGGGGCTAAAAATGGGACAGGAAAAAGGACTAAAAAGTACTTACGATTATGCGTATATGTGAATGTAGGTTTGGTATTATGTGGCTTAAGAGGTGTTTAACTGTGCTGAGGTTGGCATATTTGATGTAAAATGTGAAGTGGAATTGGTTGTGTAGTTTTATGTGAAAATTCATTCATTATTCTGTTATAAATATTTAAATTATACCTATAATAATTATTTATGTTGGCAACTATTTACAATAATTTATAGGAACTTCATGTGATTGGGTCGTCAAAAAGGTTCGTTGGAAAAAGCCAATAACACTTTTCCGAACCCGGGAATCAAACCCAGGACTGTGTCGTTGGTCAAGTGGTCGCAAGTATGGCTTCCTGTTGGATTTCCGGGGCAGGCTAGCCTCATATTACATGGGATTTTAACATAACTAACTAAATATGGGTGTACTTATATTAGGTACACCTCTAAGCAGCGGTGGCCCAGTGGTGGCGGCCCCGACTTACGAACAGTAAGTCGTGGGTTCGAACCCAGGCAGGCGCATTACTTTGTGTTATTTATTTCATCACAACTGCTCTCAAAACGGTGAAGGGAAACATCGTGTAGAAACCGGCATGTCCTAGAAACAAAAATTCGTTGACATGTGACATCTACCAGACCGCACTGGGCCCGCGTGGTGGATTATAGTCCATACGCAAAATACGCACTTTGACGTGGAGTTGTGGATACCAGCCCGTTGTACAATACAATAGATACACCTCTGCCTCACCCTTCGGGAATTGCAGGCGTGATGTTATGAATCTTGGTGTCGGGTAATCTCTCGAATGAGTAACTGATTGTGTGGTTTTTTTCTCATCGTGACTTATGATGACACCATATAAACCACTGAATGCAGAAAGTGTATTGCACTGCGTAAATCCATAGTATTTCAACTTTCTGGTGACCACTACACAAGCCTTGCTTAGTGTGGCACTAGATGGCGCTGTGTGTAATGTCCAGCGATATTTATTTATTTATTTAATTATTGTAAAAAAAACGCCAAAATCTCATGGCTAAATAATAACAGCCGCTCGGACCGATCTTAAGGTTAAGCTGTGCTTGCATAGGTTTATCTGTGGACGGGTGACCACCCTTACATACCGAGTTTCCTCCGTGCCTCGGAAAGCACGTTAAACTGTTGGTCCCGGCTGTGATTTGTAGATCTTTGACAGTCGTTACAGGTAGTAGTGGCCCAATAAGTCTGACAACCAGTCTTACCAAGTGGTATCATGCATCATTTTACCCGGTACTAACTGGGTTGTGGAGGTCAGATAGGCAGTCGCTCGCGCATGTAACAGATATTCAGCTGCATTCGATTATACTGGAAGCCGACCCCAACATAGTTGGCAAAAGATTAGGCAGATGATGAAACTAATTATGGTCAAAGTAAGTAACATTATAACTTTACAACACAGTCCTTCGGAAATCACCACCAAGCTTAGCAAAACTACCATAACGGAGTCTTTGATCGGCGATTCCATTCCGGAACGTTGTGCGAAACTGTCATAGCAATGAATTCTGCTACGTTAGCGTAAATGAGCACAATTAAGTGCGCTGCGTACATTGCCGGATGAGTGCGGTGAACGCGGCACCGGTAGGGAACACACGACAGCGGAATTAATACTGGCTAGGATTTACGGATGTATGGTGCAGGCAGAAACGTCTAGGTACGTTTACTAGTAATATCTGGATGCCCGGTACTTTGCCCGGTTTTTTTGTTTGTAAACGACGCTTGATAAAAATGAAACCTAGCTAAGTAGATCGATTTATTTTAAGAAAACCCCCTGCATACTACACTAGTTGGCCCACGCAACTTCGTCTGCGTTACATAAGAGAGAAAAAGCTCACAAAGGGAATAAAATTTCCCCCGATTTTGTAACATTTTTCATTGCTGCTCCGCTCCTATTGGTCGCAGCGTGATGTTATATAGCCTATAGCCTTCTTCGATAAATAGACTATCCAATAAGAAAAGATTTTTTCAATTCGAGCCGGTAGTTCCTGAGATTAGCGCGTTCAACCAAACAAACAAACAAACTCTTCTGCTTTATAATATTAAGTATAGATAGTATAGGTGAAAATCGTTGGTGCCGTTTCCGAGATTCAGATGAGATTCACGTTTAAAGATATTAGATAGATAAAAAGATAGTCGGGGAGACACATAATAATTCAAATACATTACATGCAAGTGCATGCAACCTTACGAGCGCTTATCTGCTTGTTTCATTTCATTTTATATTGCATGCAAAAATTTCAGTTTTCTTTTCGGTGTATCGGTTCACTAGGGAATTCATTTTCAATTTTGATTCTTTTCTTTTGTGTTACGATTTTTATTTAAAGTGAATTGTGCCGCCTCTAATGAGGCCTTTTACATCGGCCTGACAAACAACATAAACTTAATATTTCAACAAATCGCTCCACCCTTGTACCTTAACCTCGCTATATCGCAACTGAGTATTCAAAGCTCAGCCGAGTGAAGGTTCCAGCGGCATCACTCAGTTCGAGCTCGTTCAGTTTACCCCACGTACGCTAATCACTGTTTACTATTGACAGGATTTAGAGACTACTGTACAGATGTACATTTTTTTATTTAAATGGCTGGAATGTGTAGATTGATCACATTATAATAAAAATAATACAGCGCCATCTATGGAACAAATAAAGAACTACATAAAAAAAATAAAATCGCGCTGTTATTATAGGTTACCTACGTTATCTCTCGTTTCTGGATAGTTATCGACTTTAGAAAGACCGCAAAGGGTGTAAAAATTATCCGAGAGGCACGTGTTCTCCCCTTCATTGCGATAATTTTTCTGTTATACACCATATCTTCTAGTTAATAGAGTGTCAACTAACAGACAACGATGGTTGCGAAAAAGGAAAAAAAAATTTTTTTTTCGTAACTTGTTGCGAAACTCAATCATCAGGATTAAGCATCCTGATGATTGAGTTTTGGTACTTGCGGTTAAGGAAGAAGTTTTCTTTATTCGCAACTGGTTGCGAACAAAGAGCAAATATCTTAATTCGCAACTGGTTGCGAACAAAGAGCAAATATCTTAATTCGCAACTGGTTGCGAATCGCAGTTGCAAAAACGGCCGGAGGGATTACGGAGATATTCGGAGTCAAAGTTTCAACTTTTTGCCAAGTTTTTTAAATAAAAGTTTTCCTTATTGTAAGATTTTACTTAAGTACTTATTGTATTATATTTGTTGTTTTTTGGGTGCAATAAAAAATAAGAATTTGTAAGCACGGATGGATGGTGATTAACTGCTTACGTATGCCTACATATCAGGAGAAACTGTGTGCTTTCTCCCCTTGAATACTTTGAATATACAGAAATAATTAACTACATAAAGACACCTGTACATCTTAAAAGTTTATCAATGTGACGTTGGACTCTGGTGGTAGGTAGCTATCTTTTAAAGATCTGCAGATCGTCATTATAATAATTAGCCTTTAATGTTTCCACTGCTGGGACGCAGGCCTCCTCTCATTGAGAGGGACTGGGCTATAATCCACCACGAAGCCCAGTGAGTATTGGTAGATGTCACATGTCTTCGATTTTTTGGTTCTTGGACATGCCGGTTTCGTCACGATGTTTTCTTTCACTGTTTTGTGAGCAGTGGCGATGAAACAAATTATATAAAGTAATGCGAATGTCTGGGATCGAACTCACGATTGTTCGTAAGTTGGGGCAGCCACCACTGGGCCACCGCTGCAGATATTACTGACCAATTCGATTCTTCTCCATCTGCTTCCAAATCACAATCAAGTCATTCAGCGATTAACGTCAAACACATTAGCCAACACACAACAGTTTCAGTGGTGTAATGCCAAACACAAGGTCCCTAATACATGAACTGACATCAGTAATCGGCTCAGCCGCATACGCTTGTGTTGTAACATCACTAATTAGTATGTAATTAGTATACGCATCACTATCATTATCTATGTCTTTTCTATATCTTGTCTATGATTGTCTTCACTTGCCTAATGGCTGTCTAATTGTGAACCCCGTCTGTGATGTCGACTACTATGTGTCCTGTATAATAAACCAAGTCTTCCCAACGGTGTCTTTAATTCCAACAACCAACAAACATAACATGATGTCAGAAGTGTGTCATTTATAATGAAAACGCGAGAACGCACGTGAAAATGCCGAATCCTCCAAGCAGCGAAGCGCGTGGTGACGACCAACATGGCGATTCAGGTCTGCGCACGAGTCTGAAACAACTCCACATCTCGTCGGATCCAGCGAATAATAACGCGGAGGCGTGGAAAAAATGGCAACAGCAGTTAGATCTGTATTTGTTAGCCACAGGCCTGGACAAGTCGACCGAAAAACGAAAAATAGCCATTCTGCTACACTTAATCGGAGAACGTGGTCTCAATATATTCAACACGTTCAACCTGAAAATTGATACGAGCACACTCAGCGAGGTCAAGTCCAAATTCGACAATTTCTTCGAGCCGAGGAGAAACGTGACGATGTGCAGATACTTATTCTTCACACGGAAGCAAGAAAAATCGGAAAGCATCCATGATTTCCTCACGGATTTGGAAACGAAGAGCAGGGAATGTGAGTTTGGCACGCTCAGGGAATCGCTCATCAAAGATATTTTTATAGCAAACCTAAATATTGATTTGTCACATGTACGTCAGAGGCTATTGCAAGAACCGGATTTGACATATCAGAGAATGCAAGAGCTGGCGATGACTCTCATAGTCGCACAGCAGGATGCCGAGAAAATTGTCAAAGGGAGCGGCGTCGCCAGTGAAAACGTCATGCATCTCAGTCGAAGGAGCCGTGGTCGAGGTGAAAGCCGACAGCGAGCTTCCAGTCGCAAATCAGCTTCGAGCAAACGCCAGTCATCTTCGAGCAGTCGTGGTCCAGCTTCAGACAGCGACCACACCAGCAACTCGAAGACATGCAGCCGCTGTGGGCAGTCACATCGCTACAAGTGCCCAGCAAAAGGCATGCAATGCAGGTCATGTAAATCTTTTGGTCATTTTGCTAAATATTGCTTTAAAAATAAAAAAGTCAGTCAGTTGCAATCGTTTAATTCAGATGGTAGTCAAGAATATTTTGTTGGAATGTTGAACAGTCAGTCAATGTCGAGTCAAAGTCATAAAAGTCATTTATATAGTAGTCAGTCAAACAGTCACACCGAACAGGCACACACAGTAAAGTCACCAGTCAGTCAGTCAAACAGTCACATCACACAGGCATACATAGCAGGGACATCACAGACGAGGCAGTCACCGTATCCCAATGATGAGAACAGTGACAAGTCAAAGAGATCTCACGGAGACTCAAATAGTCAAAAATCCCAAAGTCAACGTCCCTATTCACATCATCTCTATGATGAAAATTGTGATATGTCTGAGAGGTGTGATAAAAATAAACAACATCTCAGTGATGAAAGCAGTCACATGTCTGAGAGATTTATCCAATCCCAAAGTCAACGTCCCTATTCCCTTTATCTCTGTGAAGAAAATGGTGATATGTCTGAGAGATGCATTGAAAAATATCAACATCTCAGTGATGAAAGCAATCACACGTCTGAGAGATTCACTCCCCAATTAAATAGTCAAAATATAAAATGTCAGTGTCCGTGTTTACATCTCAAAGATGAAAATGGTCACAAGTCGGAGGGATCTCACAACAAAATACAATATTATCACCACATAAACAGTCGTCAGTATTCACAGTCAAATAATAGTCATAATCAAAGTCAGTATTCAGAGTCACATACAAATAGTCATACTCAAAGTCAGTATTCACAGTCACATATAAACAGTCATAATCAACATAGAATCAACACTTTGGAAAGTAGTTATTCTAAACAGTCTTGGGAAATAAATTTATTAGTAGGTAATAAACAAATTAAATGCATCATAGACTCAGGTGCAGATGTCAACATTATGTCAAAACAGACATACAATAACATTAAACGTCAAAACAATCTGTCAAAAGTATTGCTTGTCAAATGTCAGATAAACGTCACAGGATTTGGTGGAAAATCCATTCCGATTTTAGGCAAAGTCAGCTTAAATTGTAATTTGTGTACAAACAATAATAACGTCGTCGAATGTATAACATTCATAGTAGCAAACTTAGACTGTCCAAATGTTCTTGGTCTACCAACTTGTGAAAAGTTAGGTATAATAAAACGTGTATTTTCAGTAACAAAACAAGATTTTTGTAAACAAATTCTTACACAATATAATGATGTCTTTCAGGGTCTTGGGTGTCTACCTCCAGTCTGTCATCTTAAACTCAAGCCTGAAGCAGTACCATGCGTTGATCCGCCCAGGAGAGTTCCATTCGCGTTACAAGGGAAATTACGTGAAGAGTTGGATCGCATGGAGAAGATGAATGTTATTGAGAAGGTCACAAAACCTACTGAGTGGGTTAATTCAGTTGTTGTTACTGTAAAAAGCACAGATCAGTTAAGAATATGTCTAGATCCTAGGAATCTAAATAAAAATATCATGAGGGAATTCTATCCACTCAAGTCAATTGATGAAATTAGGTCACAGCTAGAAGGTGCTGTATGTTTTTCTCATTTAGATGCTTTTTCTGGATTTTGGATGATACGTCTCGATGAATATAGTTCAGAATTGTGTACTTTTCAAACACCATTTGGCAGATATAAGTATTTAAGATTACCATATGGAATAAATGCTTCATCAGAAATTTTTCAAAGAGTTATGATGAATTTATTTGGTGATATTGAAGGAGTCTTAATATTCATTGATGATATATTAGTCTATGGCCCAAATGAATCTGTTCATAATGAAAGATTACATAAAGTCATGCAGAGAGCATGTCAAGTCAATTTAAAATTTAATAAGTCAAAATGTAAATTTTTAGTCTCAGAAGTATGTTTCTTGGGTTATATCTTCAGTAAAGATGGTGCCAGGGCAGACAAAGAGAAAGTCAAAGCCATTGTCAATATGCCCACACCAAAAAATGTCAAAGAGTTACAGAGAATATTAGGTATGATTAATTATTTAGGACCTTTTATAAGTAACTTGTCAGAAAAAACTCAAATATTAAGAAATCTTTTGAAAAAAGATTCAGTCTGGACTTGGGATGAGAATCATAGTCAAAGTCTTAATAAATTAAAAGATGAGATCACAAACTCACCAGTTTTAGCTCATTATAATCCCAAGATTCCATTAGTCCTGTCAGTCGATTCGTCAAAGTCAGCTTTAGGTGCAGTCATATTACAAGCAAACAAGCCTATAGCATATAGTTCAAAAACTTTAACACAAACTCAGGAAAGATATGCTCAAATAGAAAAAGAGCTGCTAGCTATTCAATTTGGTTGTGAAAAATTCCACCAATATGTATATGGTAATAGAGTCATAGTGCATACTGATCATAAACCTTTAGTCTATTTATTTAAAAAACCTTTACATGACGTCCCCGCTAGATTACAGCGTATGATGTTAACTTTACAAAAATATGATTTGGAAGTTATACATGTCCCAGGTAAAGAAATGTTTATATCAGACACTTTGTCAAGAGCCGCTTTAAAAGACCATTATACACCTGAAAATGAGTCAGAAATGTCATGTCATGTCAATATTATGTATGCTAATTTAGCAATCACAGATGAATATAGCAAGAAATTGGCACAGGAAACCAAAACTGATGAGTCCTTGCAATTATTAATCAAGTATTATTATGAAGGTTGGCCAAAAAACAAAAATAATGTCAGTCCACTGGTAAAACCATTTTGGAACATTCAAGGAGAAATCCATGTCATTAAAGATTTAGTATTCAAAGGTTCAAAATTAATAGTACCACAGTCTATGTATAGTGAAATGTTAGATAAAATTCACAAAGGTCACCAAGGTATAAATAAATGCTTATCTTTAGCAAAAGAATCTTTGTATTGGCCAAACATGTCTAGTAGTATTAAGAATTTAGTAGAACAATGTCTTATATGTGCAAAATTCAAGCCGTGTAACCAAAAGGAACCACTACAAAACTTTGAAATATGTAAATATCCATGGCAACAAGTCGGTATTGATTTAATGCATTTTGATAATTTAGTTTATCTAATAGTCACTGATTATTACTCAAAATTCATAGAGATTGCATTATTAAATAAAAACAGCACATCTCAAAATGTAATAATTCATTTAAAATCAATTTTTGCACGTCATGGAATACCATTGTCATTGGTGTCCGATGGTGGTCCTCCGTTCCAGTCAATAGAGTTTAAAAACTTTTTAGAAGAATGGGACATAGAACATGTAGTTACTAGCCCATATCATTCACAGTCGAACGGACAGGCAGAATCTTCTGTCAAAATAATAAAGAACATGCTAAGGAAATGTAAAGAAAATAAAACAGACCCATATATAGCTTTATTACAATACAGAAATACGTCAAAAAACAATTTAGCGTCACCAGCACAATTGTTAATGTCTAGAAACTTAAGAGATAACATTCCAGTGTCATATAAAAAATTGAAACCAAAGGTTGTCACATTTCAGGATTACAAAGAGTCGGTCAGGAAAAATAATAGTAACAAATCTAGGTATTATGATAGAAATACAAAGTCTTTGTCAATGTTACATTATAATGACCATGTCTATTTCAAAAGAAATCCCAAAAGTAATTGGGAACAAGCCGTTGTCAAACAAAGAATGATGAATAATAGGTCATATGTTGTTGAGGATGTCTATGGGGTAAGGTATAGGAGAAACAGAATACACTTAAGACATAAGTATTCTGATAACTTCACAAACCCTCCTATGCAATCCAACTCGTCACAGGGGAGAGAGGAAGGTGACAGACAGGAGTCTAGACTTCAAGCCTCTTCTCAAAAATCCTCACAAGTCACAACAAGGTCAGGTCGTATTGTTAAACCAACAAGAAGGTTAATTGAAGAAATTGATTAACTTAGAATTATAATTAAAGTAAGATCTAATGTTAGTCTTAGTATTAATAAGAATGTTGTCTAGTTTTAACATAGCTATAAGTATTAAAGCATGTTGTCATTTATAAGTTAAGTCGTTTGCATAGTAGTGATTGTCAGGGGTTAAAGTTAAACTCAACAAGGGGGATGTTGTAACATCACTAATTAGTATGTAATTAGTATACGCATCACTATCATTATCTATGTCTTTTCTATATCTTGTCTATGATTGTCTTCACTTGCCTAATGGCTGTCTAATTGTGAACCCCGTCTGTGATGTCGACTACTATGTGTCCTGTATAATAAACCAAGTCTTCCCAACGGTGTCTTTAATTCCAACAACCAACAAACATAACAGCTTGTATTGATAAGGGCAGCGTTTGATTTACGCGAGCGAATACATTGTGACATGCTAAAATCGAACCCCAAAAAAATTATAAAAATATAAATCGTCAGAATGATAAATAAACCTCTTTTTGTGATCCTTAGTTATATAATGTCCCTTTTGGTTTCCAAAGAGTAATTCATTATCATCATTTCAGTCGAAAGACGTCTACTGTTGGACATAGCCTCCCCCAAGTGTCGCCATATTGACACGTCCCGTGCGTCTCGCATCCGTCGGATCCCTGCAACTTTCACCAGGTCATCCGTCCACCTAGTGGGAGCCCTGCTGACACAACGCCTTCCGGGTCACGGTCGCTACTCCAGAAGTTACACAAAAATATAATTGAAATCAATAATAAACAAGCCTCTTTTTGTGATCTTGTGGTTTCCAGAGAGTACTTAACTGTCAAGAAACCAACTTTAAGGACGCCCCTGTGGGATGGACACAGTTTTAACCTAACTTAACCTATTGGATCTGTTCGCCCTACTTAAGTCACGCCAATCAGGTCAGACAGTTAAAAGACACTTATTTATAGGCAAATGCAACCATCGCATCGGCTAGAAGACCACAAAATTTAAAAAGAAAAAAAAAAAAAAATCCTCAATTTTCACGCTAAAAAATATCCAAGCTATAGTTTTACAATCACAAAAAGAATTTTCACTCTTGCACGTTCTTTTGAGTTTGAAAGTATGATTTACTAGCTGACCCACGCAATTTCGTCTGCGTCACATAAAAGAGAAAAACAAAAGAAAAAGAAATCCCAGTTTTTGCAACATTTTCCATTCCTGCTCCGCTCCTAATAATCGAAGCGTAATGTTATATAGCCTTCCTCGATAAATGGACTATCCAACGCAAAAATAATTTTTCAATTCGAGCCGGTAGTTCCTGAGATTAGCGCGTTCAACCAAACAAACAAACTCTTCTGCTTTATTATATTATTAGTATAGATGCAACCCACAACCACCACGAAGTGACAAGGTCATTGCTGACGTAAATACGGTTAGCCTCAAAACCAGACATAGAAGTGTCAACGTCCACCCACAAGGTGACCCAGTTGAGATCCTTGCGTGGGATGATTTTCATTTCATCGCCAGACAGCTTACAATACGAATTTTTTCGATTTTCCTTGACAGATATATTTGCAAACAGTTACATTTTATAATTTTATTCGGAAAAGGTCAGAGAGGTAATAAAACAATATAGGTACTGACACAGTAGAAAGAAAACCAGTACGCCACCAATTATAGGCCCTCTTTTATGAAATCGGTCGTGAAGATTAAACAGCATTTGCATTTTTTTTTTATGACGACTCGAATGGCGTAGTGGTAGTGAAGCTGCCTCACGTTCTTATAGTCCTGGGTTCGAATCCCGGTAGGAGCAAATGTTTGTATGATGACCATGGACATTTGTTTCCGAGTCATGGATGTTTATATGTATAATAAGTATGCATTTACAAACAAAAAAGTATATGTGTAGTATATCAACTATCTGGTGTCCACGACACAAGCCTTGCTATCGCCATCTAGTGTGGCACAAGATGGCGCTGTGTGTTTATGTCCAGCGATATTTATTTATTTTTATTTATTTATTTGCCAAGGTCAATAAATGTTTTATCACGGATAACACACCGAGTTTCCAAGCAGTTGGTTTCAGCAGTCATTTCAAGACACTTTTGATACTTGTTACAGGTAAGTCAGTGACAACCAGTCTTGCTAAGGAGTGTCGTGTTACGAGTACCTAACGTATTTGGTAAAAGGCTAGATAAAAAGGGTGTAACAAACCGCATAACGAAGCTGAAAGGCACTCTTATTTTCCCCGTAATTGCATAATGTTTTGTTATACACCACACCAGGCCTTCTAGTTACGAAGATATTGAGGGTCAAAGTTACAACTATTTGACAAGTATTTTTTTAAATGCAGGTTTTTAATGTAAGATTTTTTTACTTTAAACATCTCTACGACCCCCGTACTATTCAATCCATAATGTATTGAGTGCGTTACGTTGGGTGCTACCACAAAACAAGATTTTTTACCCCAAAACGAAAGTCGTTTCCCAGCAAAAAAATTGCGTAAAGTGCGACTTCATTTGATGTATAAAATGCTTGGTTGACGGCTTCGTGATGAGGTTGTTTACACCCTGTATAATGTACATAACGTACGTACCACTTGTCTCGATGCTTCAGCCCCGACTTATTCAAGAGTAAACTTAAATGTACTTAGCTCAAGAACTGAAAACATAAAAGCATTTATTTTAATTAGACCATTACAGGCACTTTTGAATTTCACAAACAAAAGAATGAAGCTACAGTCACAGTCACAAGGCATAATCAATTGTGAAAGAAATGTAGTTGCGTAAATCTGTATGGAGAAGAATGGACAAGAAACTCCATGGACACTCTTTAAGCATTTCTGTGAACATTTAGCAAGTGTGCGTGAGCCAATTCTTATAATTTTTTTCTTACTTAAAAACATGTATAAGATATACTGGGTCATAATACTATTATGTGACGACCCGAATTTTTTTTGTACTATAATATTAAGAACAAAATTCTTAATTATGTGTGTCATGAAGGAACTTGAAACGTTTTTCAAGATAAGAGGGAGTTGTAGGATTAAACAGAATACTGTAAAGCTGAAATCTGCTGAAATAGCTGAAAAGCTAGACGGCGCTGTGTGTAATATCTAGCGATATTTATTTGTTATCATTGAAGTGATAACTGCACGCGCTGAGATCTTTTTGAGTGAACAAAAATCACAAAACTCGCGTGGTCGTCACCTAACGCTTCGTAGCACTAGTTTTCACTTTTATCGACAGTCCCAGAGTCTGCCTCGCTTTTTTTTCTAAAGGGTGTAAAACACCTCTTCACGAAGCCGAAAGTCACTTGTTTTCCCCATCACTGCGATCATTTTTTTGTTCTACGTCATACCTGGTAACCTTCTAGTTACGGAGATATGGGGGGTCAAACTTTTAGACAAGTTTTTTTTTTAATACAATATTTTTTTGTAAGATTTTGACTTTCAACACCTCCACGACCCCCGTACTATTCAATCCATCCATCAGCACAATGTCCAATGTAAGTTGCATTGAGTTCTACCACAAAACATGTTTAATAACCTCAAAAAAAAAGTTGTTTCCTAGCAATAACTTTTGCGTAAAGTTACTTAGTTTGATGTACAGAATGCTTGGTTAACGGCTTTGTGATGAGGTGGTTTACAGACTGTATTGTCTGCAGGTACTGTGGTCCTGGTGCCTTTGTCAGAGTCGCCTCTTCTCTTTTTTAACACAAAGGCTGTCAATTAGGTGTCTGATTATTTAAAGTAGGTACGTTTCTCATTATTATTCTATCCCTTTCTGTCTATTTTTACGAGTTGCAGTTAACGTAGGTAGAATTTTAATTTCTTTGTCCTTTGAAGTTTTTCGTTCACGGACTTTAAGACACGTATTGACTTCACACTTTAAATAGTACCTATCTAAACTCAAATAGTTTTTATTGACTTTCATTACTCACAAGCTTTTGTCCGCTGGTTCGCTCGCTTTACGGTGGGAAATTATAAAACATTCGGGGATAATGTAAATGCAAGATTTTTTGCAATCGAATCAGTCGTTGAATTTGAACAAGTAATTTTTATTCTTATGTTTTTTTTTATTTGAAGTGTCTATAATGTTGTAAGATTGGATGCAGGAGGTGAACATCAGAACGACTGATTCGATTGCAAAAATTCTTGCATTTACATTATCCCCTTTAGCTTCAGACGTCGGTGACGAATTGAGAACGTCCCCCTTTTTGAAGTCGGTTAATAAGATGTGATACTGGATACCCCTGGCCTGTGTCGCAGGATCCAGTTTCTCTCGACAAATATGGTTCACTAGCTGACCCACGCAACTTTGTCTGCGTCACACAAACGAAAGGAAAAAAAATCCCCTTTTTGAAACATTTTTCATTCCTGCTCCGCTCCTAATGGTCGTAGCGTGATGTTATAAAGCCTTCCTCGATAAATGGACTATCCAACACAAAAATTTTTTTTCAATTCGAACCAGTAGATCCTGAGATTAGCGCGTTCAACCAAACAAACAAACAAACTCTTCTGCTTTATAATATTAGTATAGACTAGCTGTTGCCCGCGACTTCGTTCGCGTGAAAATGTTGATGGGTCATGTGTGAGACTGCATTGTTGGTCAAGTTGTCGCAAGCGCCATGAGGTCCTGGGTTCGATTTCCGGGACGGGCAAAGTGTTATTGTATTATTTATGCCCGGTTGATGAAAACAAGCTAAATGTACGAAATGTGGGTGTAGGATTAGATACACATCTACCTAACAGTGGCGAAGGGTGAAAATAGTGTCGGGGGAAGCCAAAGAAAAAAAAAGAGAACAGTTTTTTTTCTGCTTCTGTTAATTTTTTTTTCCCATGTTAATTTTTGACCTCATTTTCATTATCAGCGAAACCAGAAACCACGGAAACGACACCCATGATGAAAAATCCAAAAAATTTCGTCGGGGCCATTTGGAATTTTTATTTAACTTCATCTTCATTCATCAAAACTAAGATCAGAAACGCAGAAGAGTTAGAAAAAAAACAGAAATCAACAAAATAAAAAAATCTAGTTGGTATCAAATACGATACCGACAATTACCCATTCTATCTCATTCTACTATACATACTTTCTTTTTCTGCCCCTGCCGTAACTCCATAATCTTCGGCTTACCTAGGTCCCTACAAAACGGTAAGTACTGCCAGCCGCGAAGTCACGTGTGCGCGTCTATACGATTGGTACCTACCTGTACTATTAACTTGTGTACGGCCTATACTATTAACTTGCACTGCTGCAAAAGGTCTCTCCTGCAGCTGTTATTGGTGAACGAATGAACAACTACAATGCAAAACTTCACCCCTTTACCCCTTTGTGGGTTGAAATAAAAAAAAAAACAACGACTTACTGTTATATATGCAAATATAGTACTGTTCTTGTCAAATATACTCAGTGTGTTTCCAGCCACCCGTTGTTTCACTTGTCCTACGCTCGCATATCTATCACTTACTAACTTTGATACTATTTAGTAACTCAAAAAATAAAAACTTTAATTAAAAACAAAATGTTGTTCGTTTTTCACCCCTCAAGGGTTGAAATTCTATTAAAGCCGTTACGTTAGCTTCCAATCAAAACCCCAGATAACAAATTTTGTACTTTTTACGTCGAGAATTAAGGACTTTTCACACACAATTTCATCCCCTTTTTAAGCCTTTGGGGTGGAATTATCAAAAACGCTGAAACATGTATAAATTAA
Organism: Xestia c-nigrum; assembly: GCA_916618015.1. Taxonomy (NCBI): domain Eukaryota; kingdom Metazoa; phylum Arthropoda; class Insecta; order Lepidoptera; family Noctuidae; genus Xestia; species Xestia c-nigrum. The sequence continues at coordinate 3,730,867 of OU745244.1, forward strand.
TTTATAATCGTCAGCCTAAACACAAAATTTGGAGATCCTAACTTTAAAACTGACAGACTTTCATATTAACTTCCATCCCTTATTTTATCCCCTTGAAGGCAGAATTGATCAAAATCCTTTCTTAGCGGATACTTACGTCATAACATCTACCTGCATGCCAAATTTCAGCCCGAACCGTCCAGTAGTTTGTGCGTTGATAGATCACTATGAAGACCTATGGGGTATGTCTATTAAAGCTTGTACCTCAATTATTGAAACTGTAGCACCGTATTTAGCCTCAATATTTAATTTGTGCGTGGATCAAGGAGTCTTCCCGGATCTAATGAAATTCAGTAAGGTAATACCGCTTTTTAAATCCGGGGACAGTAAAGACACCAATAACTATAGGCCAGTATCCGTGTTGCCTGTTTTCAGCAAGGTGTTTGAAAAGATAATGCTCAATCAAATGCTTTGCCATTTTAACACCAATAAAATATTACACGAACAACAGTATGGTTTCACCAAGGGACGTTGTACAACTGACGCCGGTGTTACTTTATTAAAATACATATTTACTGCGTGGGAAGAGGCACAAGATGCCATAGGAATCTTTTGTGACCTTTCGAAGGCATTTGATTGCGTAAATCACGAAACCCTGATCTTGAAACTTAAGCATTACGGTTTAGGTAAACTTGCGCTTAGTTTAGTAAATTCGTATTTGAATGATAGACATCAGCAAGTACAAATAAATGGTGTCAATTCTACGGGTTTAAAAGTAAAAATGGGTGTACCACAAGGTTCGATTCTGGGTCCCTTCCTCTTTTTAGTTTATATTAATGACCTACCCCATTTATTTAACAACCACCCGCATATGGTGTTGTTTGCTGACGATACTTCGTTAATATTTAGGATAAACAGACGTGCCACTAATTTTGACGATGTAAATAATGCCCTACTGCAGGTCCATAACTGGTTTACCGCTAACAATTTAGTACTCAATGGGAAAAAAACTAAGTGCATTCGATTTGCCCTACCAAATGTCAAAAGTAGTGATTGTGACATAATGTTGAATCAAGAGAAACTAGAATTCGTCGATAAAACAGTTTTCTTGGGAATCACGCTCGATTCAAAGCTACAATGGGGTCCTCATTTAACATCTCTTGCAGGACGGCTGAGCTCAGCTGCATATGCTGTTAGAAAGATCCGTCAATTTACAGATGTTGATACCGCGAGGCTAGTCTATTTTAGTTATTTTCATAGTATTATGTCATACGGTATTTTACTATGGGGACGTGCGGCAGACATCGAGTCTATATTCATTCTGCAGAAAAGAGCAATCAGAGCCATATACGAATTACGTAGACACGACTCTCTGAGAGAACTGTTTAAGGAAATTAACATCTTGACAGTACCTTGCCAATACATCTATGAAAACATCATGTACGTTAGGAAAAATCTGCATTTATTCAGTAAAAGAGGTGACAGACACCACTATAATACTAGAAATAGGGACCAACTCGTTCAGCCAGGTTTCAGGCTTGCTAAAGTAGATTCATCTTTCATGGGGTACTGTTTAAAATGTTACAATAAAATACCTCCTCACATTCTACAACTGAATGAGACGAAATTTAAATCTTGTATAAAACGCACACTATGTAGGCAAGCATATTATAATTTGGGGGATTACATTAATGATAAAAGTGCTTGGCTCAATGCTGGTCCTGCTCCACAACCATAGGCAAACTAACTGATTCCCAGGTTACGTTATTGTGGAAGCTGCAGAAGATTGTAAAATATCCTTGCATTGTATAGAATCCATTTCGTAGTATTATATAATTGCATAGCACATTTGTGTGAGTTCTATGTACTGTAAAGCCACTATTTACATTTAGTTGTCTTTTTTTTTTGACTTGAATATGCCTTGGCGGCTGAGAGATTGTCATGCTCACTCAAATGTCTTGCTGATGGTGGCGGGTGTGTCGGGTCATTTAACTCCCTTCAATATGGTCGAGTTGAATGGCGCCGATACATGCGTCATGTTCGTGAACGGGCGCTGTCAGTTGGGACTGGTCATCTCTTAGCTGCCATGGTTAATTTTAATTTCTGTTTTTGTTCTTACATTGTTGATTTAATCTTTTCTCTGGACGCTCTTAATGTGCACGTCTTTCTACATCGTTCTCACATATATGTATAATCACACATGAATGATGTAACCAAGATTTTGTAACAATATATTGATTTAAAAAGAGTGTCCATGGAGTTTCTTGCCCGTTCTTCTCCATAGAGATCTACGCTAGGGAATGGGCAACTACAGTACTTTCTCAAGTTATTATGCCTTGTGACTGTGACTGTAGCTTTGATTTTATTTGTAATTTGACATTCAAAAGTGCCGTAATGGTCTAGTTGAAATAAATGCTTTGAGTTTGAGTTTGAGTTTGAGTCAGACAGCTTTTGCCCGCGGCTTCGCTCGCGTTACGAAGTATTATTATTAATTAGGTACATTTTTTGCGGGTTTACTTTTACCAATCTTTAATTACAGTTCAATCAGTCGAAAATCTAAAAAGATTTTTACAAACTCTCATCCCTTATTTTATACCCTTAAGGGTGGAATTTATTAAAATCCTTTCTTAGGGGATACCTACGTCATAGTAGCTTTATGCATGCAAAGTCACAGCCCGATCGGTTTAAAATTGACAAAGTTTCATACAAAGTTTCATCCCCTATTTTATCCCCTTAGGGGTGGAATTTATCAAAAATTCTTACTTAAGAGATGACTACGTTGTAGTAGCTTTATACATGCAAGGTCTCAGCCCGATCGGCTTAAAATTGACAAAGTTTCATACAAAATTTCATCCCCTATTTTTTCCTCTTAGGGGTGGAATTTATCAAAACACATTTTTAAAGGATGCTTACGTCATAGTAGCTTTATGCATGCAAAGTCTCAGCCCGATCGGCTTAAAATTGACAAAGTTTCATACAAACTTTCATCCCCTATTTTATCCCCTTGGGGGTAGAATTGATTAAAATCCTTTCTTAGCGGATGCCTACGTCATAACATCTACCTGCATGCCAAATTTCAGCCCGATCTGTCCAGTGGTTCGGGCTGTGCGTTGATAGATCACTATGTCAGTCAGTCAGTCAGTCAGTCACCTTTGAATTATATATATTTAGATTATGAAAAGATATCAAATGCAGCGGTTCGAATCATAAAATAAACCTGAAAGGTAACTCATGCTATGTGTTACGATGAGTGTTAATTTAAATATATGTTGGTGATAAGCTTACAGCGTACTCAATTGCAAGTAGGTTTTCTGTTTCGTTAAACCATTCCTGAACTTCTTTTTTGCACCCAAAACTTGGTCATCGGGAGAATTTATAACTTCATAGTGAACAATATGTTAAGTATCTTCGCTTTATGTCATGTTTTCACAGCTGAAACATCAGGCCAATTAACGCAAGGTGGCCAATTAAAGCTTAGTCCCAGAAAAGCACTTGCCGAGCGAAATGGGAGCTTTTAAAATACAAAAACAACCATATGGGGCAGTTTTTGGGGACTACCGATAGAAGCAAAAATGATCCGATCGGCTACGAGTGTCACCAAGCGTTAGGTGACGATCACACAAGTGCCATGAATTTTTGTCAAAAAGTGCTCAAAGCGTCTAAAGAAGATCTGACTTCAAAATTTTACAGCTAAATCTCAAACATACGCTCGCGTAAGTCAAACCCTAACTTCAAACATAATTGGACGAATCCAGTAGGCTAGCAGATACTACCGCACAAATCAAAAGCAGATAGTTATATTAACCCTAGCGCGGCTTATCGGGCATCTCCGCGGCTTACGAACGGTTAACACTAAGCTGGCTATGAACTAAGTGAATACGACTTACTTGTTGTAAGTGATTTAGTTGGAGTTAGACACATTTGGAGCGTGAGGAGTGGAGTTTTGGGGTAATGGGTATTGATTAAAACTAATATTCGAGTATCTAAACTAATATGACAATGAGAAAGGATTTGATTTTTTGTATGTTTGTTGTATTGTATCGTATAACGGGCTGGTATCCGCAACTCCACGTCAAAGCGCGTATTTTGCGTATGGGCTTATAATCCACCACGTTGTTTGTTACGATTTAAGTCAAGAACTACTCGACCGAATTTAAAAATTCTTACACCATTACAAAGCTACATCTTCACCAAGTAGCATAGGTTATAAATTATTTTGATATCATACGAATTGGCCAGGCTATGGCAATTTTCGCGGACGAAGACGCGAGCGAAGTGCTAATTTGTATTCAGTTAGCAGTAGTAACTTTATAATACGGAGAGTGGAGATAGGCATTAAGAGAGGCCTATACCCAGCAGTGGGTGAAGTTGGGTTGTGGATGATGATGATAACTTTTTAAAAAAACGTTCATGAACATTTTTGCATGTTCTTCGGATTGAGTACAGTTTTGAAGAACCGATGGACTTCTGGAGAATTTGAAAAGTTTATGTAAATGCACTTAGTAGATAAAATAATAACAGCCGCACGTGTGTGATCTAAGGGTAAACAACACTTTTCAAGGTCCATCTGCGGATGGGTGAGCATCCATTACTTATACAGGGTGTAAACCACCTCATCACAAAGCCGTTAACCAAGCATTCTGTACATCAAACTAAGTAACTTTACGCAAAAAATTTTGCTGGGAAACAACTTTTTTTTTGAGGTTGTAAATAATGTTTTGTAGTAGAACTCAATGTAACGCACTTAAAACATTGTGCTGATGGATGGATTGAATAGTACGAGGGTCGTGGAGGTGTTAAAAGTAAAAAAAATCTTACATTAAAAAGCTGCATTAAAAAAAATATTACAAGGAAAATTGTATTTAAAAAAAAAACTTGTCAAAAAGTTGTAACTTCCATCCCCCATATCTCCGTAACTAGAAGGTTCCCAGGTGTGATGTAGAACAAAAAAAATGATCGCAATGATGGGAAGAACAAGTGCTTTTCGGCTTCGTAAAGAGGTGTTTTACACCGTTTATAAATGCCTCTCTGCCTCTTGGTAGGTACGTTTAGATAGTAAGGTAAGTTTGAATAAAGTCATAAGTTCTCTGGAGTCCAATATTCGGTCTTGTCAAGGGGAATACTGTGACGAAGTGATTGGGTCTTGCGATGCGATAGGCCATGTGAAAAACTGGATTCAGCTTCATCTAGTTTGAACGAAACCCAACCCCAATACAATTAACTGAAGGTTACGAGGCAGCTGATTACGGTCATACCTATCTTTTGATCGCGTTGAGTTACAAGTTGGATCTTTTCGCTGCACCTTGGAGTGGCAGACATGAGAATTTGATATTAGTTAGGGTTCTGTTTACGCCGATTGAGGAACGGAACCCTAAAAGTCCAGATTCAATTTTATAACTACTAAAACCTACAACAATAACTTCTAAACATTGCTTCGAGGAACGTTACCAACCATATACAATACCGGGCCCATTGACACGTTGATCAAATATCATAAAACCATATAATATCTGTTCGTAACGGTTTACGTTTTGCAGCTGTTTGCAATATATTATGTTAATGAATTTTCCGTTATATGTGTGGGAACACTAGTTATGATATCGACACACGGGCTGACAGAACCGCTAACATTGTTATATGTGCAACTAGTTTTTGTCCGCGACTTCATCTGCGTGGTAGCCGACATCAGACATCATCGAGGATACAACCGGTCAATACAGATCATCTATACTATAATATTATAAAGCAGATGAGTTTGTTTGGTTGAACGCGCTAATCTCAGAAACTACTGGTTCAAATAAAAAAAATATGTTTGTGTTGGATAGTCCATTTATCGAGGAAGGCTTTGGGCTATATAACATCACGCTGCGACCATTAGAAGCGGAGCAGGAATGTTGCACGGGGTTTTTTTTCCTTTCGTTTTTCTCTCTTATGTGACGCAGACGAAGTTGCGTAGGTCAGCTTGTCATCACATAACATTAATACGTGAAGATAAAACGGAAGAGTATTAAATTTCGCTCACTTATAGTTTAAGCAGGCTGGAAACGTTAACGCAGTAACTGTAAGGGGAGCTACCTTAGCCGTTGCAGCTACATGAAAATGGTCTTAGGAAACCATCCGTGATGTTTCATGAAATTTGGATACCTATTCACCGATTTCAAAAATAATGTACAGTTTGCAAGAAAATTGCCACTTTGCACAAAAAAGACCGGTTAACTGGCCCTAACATGATTGAGGAAAAGCTAGTCAGAGGAGCGTACCGTTAACCGTTAAACTTTTAACAGATTTTGTAACTATCAGTCACTCGGAGATTGAACTCCAAGCTTCTACCTTACTTCACCACCCAACAATTATGTACGCCAACATGCTCGCTGTCCCTCCCAGCCGAACCCCAAAATTAATAGTTCTGTTTACACTCGTTATCAGCTCGAAACACACGTAGAGTTACTGTGCGTTACTGTTATACCGTGTAGTTGCCGCCAATGAGCTCCTAACTAACATCCCTTACTCACTGATCAATGATCGGGTGAGCGGGATTATTTATTTTGTTGGTTGAGGTTGTATATGAAGTGGTTCGGGAATAAGGGCGGTTTCAGATTGTACGTAGAAGATGTGTTAGCTCATTTTTTGGACGCGCGTGTAGGCGCGTGAAAATCGCGCATGTTTTGCCACCCACGGAACTCGTATAAATAAGAGCGTTGACGCGCGTATAAGCTTGTACAAGCGCGAGTCGCGAGATTGTTCGTAAATTTTGTTGACTGCTGTCATTTTATTGAAGTGGAAAAAACATGCCGGAATAAGCTAATGTGTTATTAAAAGTACCGTTTCTATTTGTCAAATTTATAACATTTCCCAACAAACGTAAAAGAAATTGGCACAATAATAACAAACTAGCAAAACAGAGGAATAATTATGAAAAGAGTACGAAGTGCCACTTAGTTAATTAAACAAGCTACTAATTGGGAGAACAATACATTCTGACAGCAGAAAATAAACTTTAGTTACTTAACGTCTTTATTGCAGCACTGTGTTATAATTTTTGTTTAATTAATTTCCTTTGTTTTTCTTTGCAAGAGCTTTGTTTTATTGCAGTTATTTGAGTAAATTATAATAAACTACCTGGTAGGAAAATATATCGAAAAACGTTCGACTTGATAATCAATATCACTTCACCATATATTATAAAACTAATTCCACCGCCACGTCTGTCTGTCTGTTCGCGATGAACTCAAAAACGACTGCACCGATTTTCATGCTGTGTTAACCAATGGATAAAGTGGTTCTCGAGGACGGTTTTAGTATATAATTTCTACGCATACGAAGCCGCGTGCATCAACTAGGTAATTTTTAAATTAGTGTTTTTGGTATTTTTTTAATCAGGAATTTCTCAGTACTGGCCATAGTCAGAATTTGGATTTGTGCCTGGTTGATGTCAATAGGCTCGCACCCTATTATGTGGGTCTTAAATATAACTAGCGAACTGCGGGTAAACTATTAGGTATATCTTTGTTGTGTGTTGTAATGTAACGGTGGCGGAAACATTGTGAGGAAACCGGCATGTCCTAGAACCAAACAAATCGAAAACATGTGCCATCTACGAATCCGCACTGGGCCCGCGTGGTGGACTTTAGCCCAGCCCTCTGATAGAGAAGACAGCTGAGTCCCAGCAGTGGGAGCATTAAAAGGCTGATGATGATGATGAAAGCATTGTGTGATGTTACGAGTATAATGCCTGCCGTTGTAGAAGCTTTTGCCCTGCACTGGGATCTGAATGTTAATTACGTTACCTGACCGCAGTCATAACTCTGACACCAGGTTAAGCAATAACCACACAATAAAGATTTCCTCTATTTTTTAAGGTAGAAACGCAGTATAAATCAAAACCACGAAGTAATCATTGTAAATCAATTTTATTCCTTAACCTAAATTACATGAATATTATAACTTAGACAATAATACTAAATTAAAATACAATAACTCTCAGTACAGAAACCCGTACAGTCTTCAATTTTTTCCAAGTTGGACCACAAGTCTTACCAAGAGATATTTTATTGCCCAGTAAGCGAGCTGTGGAGGTCAGATAGGCCGTCGTTTCACGTAAAATACTGGTATACAGCTGCAACCGGTAAGACTGCAAGCCGACCCTAACATAGTAGGAAACGGCACAACAGTACAGAATCCTGCTACAACGTAAGTCACAATGGATTTGCTCCTACATTTTACGTCATCAAATCCTTGTGTCTTTGTCACAATGTAACCTTTTTTTTTAATCTTTTGTCCTTTTGGGCTAAAGAATGCTTTTTCTTTCTTTCTTTCTTTCTTTGTACCAGGTTCTAACTATATCTTTATTACAACAGTTAATTATCGTCATCACTCTCACCAACATGTAAATTTTCAGGTGACCATATATCAATCCCAAGTTGAACTTTATTGTGATTAATTGTAGGTTCAGTTTACTACGTCTACTTTTCTTCTGTTTCTAGTCCTTTTATGATCTTTGCGGGGCTGATATACTTATAATGATATTTTCTCTGTTAAACAAATAAGAAAAATCTGTTCTAGATTGTGAAGTTCTTCATCGGGGAACATTTTAACTACTAAGGTCTTGACCATTATATTACCAGTAAAAATGCATGATAATGTTTAAAAAGAATGTAATAAGAAAAGTGCTCTATTGTTATAAACTAATAGAGGTAAGTAATGATACAAAACAAAACTAACCCCCAAAAAAACCACGAAATTACTCTACATTTCTTAATTAATTAAGTACATACTTTTACAAAATTTATTCTTACAACAAAGAATAAACTAGAATAGTAGTACTTGACAATTTGGCATAAAATTCAATGACAATAGCTAAAAATTTGATAAATTATAACTAATAAGACAAAAGGTTTAGATACTGCCAACAGACCTGAAATTGTAGACGAAACAGACTTTAATAATCTCGAATGTGAGTATGAGCAGGAATGTCAAAGACTAAACAAAATTAAAAATACTAATTCGCAACAAATGAAACACTGGTGAATATAGTACCTACATATTAGCATCAGACCGATGTTGGCCTTTAAGCGTTTTCCAGAACAGTTCCTTCAGCAACCACAGAACCACCATCCGGATCTTGTTCTCCCTGGCTTGCTCATCATCCTTCCTGACTAAACTATCATCCCGTTCACAAGCACAATCCTCCTTGTTCCAACAGCAGCAAGGTTTACATTCGCAGCAAGTGTCGCAATGACTACGTCTTGATCGTCCTTCCCAGTGGTTGTCGTGGCATTGTTTTCTTTGATCACAACAAGGAGCGTGGCGACAGCAATTAGACCTATGGTGGTCAGATTCACGGGCCCCTTCACATCTTCGTCGACAGCAACACTCCATGCATTCAGATTGACCCCGACGTCCACAGCAATGATGATCAGCGTTGCGTCCAAACCAAGTATGAGGTCTGTTAGTTCCTGGGCTGTGACATCCACGTTCATGTCTTCGTCCACGGCTATGAGGGCCACAGCAGTTACATTCCGATGGCCCACGGCGACATCTTGGATGTTCAGCTTCACGATGGCAATGTCTTTCAGGGCTGCGGTCAAATCTATGCCAATCGAATAGTCCAAAACTTGGTTTGTTGATGTGATGATCAGGTGAGTCACCACCACGGAACGGACAACCAAAAGGGGGTCTGCCCATTCCTGCAAATGGACCAAAATGGCCGCCGAATGGAGAGTTGTTCTCGCAGGGTCTCATGATTTGATTATGCACCTATATGGTGCAATAGATTGTCCCAATTTATTAATGGTTAATGCACTTATGGTAGACAAGGTTTTTGCTCTTATAAGTATAGATGTTATTGCTTTGAATAAGCTCACTCGAATGCCGGTCATATCTAAACACATATGTTTTTATCCAACTAAAATGATGCAATATTCACAACTGATTTCAAGCACGCTTGTACTGAAATGATGGTGCAATTTTAGATTGTTTACTGTTTAGTCTATAAAGGGTATTTTCGGAAATATCTTCCAAATAGTGTACCTATATCAGTATAATTTTTGGTTGTTTCTGTTGTAAATAAGTCATCATTATTATGTCAGAATATTATATAATATAATAATAGGTCATTTCCGTGTGATTTTGGGCCGTATTGTTGCCGCCAATGATAGACACACCCACATTTCGATAATTCTTTTTTTTGTAGGTGGTGGGCGTTACGGATAAATAAAGGGTGTATAGGGTAGGGGGGTGTGAAGGTGTAGGGGGTAAGGTTGTATCTGGAAGCCTTCTAGTTACGGAGATTTTGAGGGTCAATGTTCCAACTTTTTCACAAGTTTTTTTTAACACATGTTTGTAATGTAAGATTACACTACCCCAGTACTATTCAATCCATCCATCAGCATAATGTTTTAAGTGCGGTATACATTGAGTCCTACTGTAAAATAAGATTATTTCACCCAAAAATAAAAATTGTTTTCCAGCAATAATGCCTAAATAAAGTTACTTAGGTCCATGTTCATCGAAAAGATAACAGTCTGATTAACTGAAAACAGCTTTCACTGTGACACGTTGCCATAACAAAAAATTGTTTTAAACAGTTGGTTTTAGATAATCAGAGCGTCATCTTTTTGGTGAACATGGACCTTAGTTTGATTTACAGAACGCTTGGTTGACGGCTTGGTAAGGGCCTCTTTATATACACACTTTAAATGTTTTTTTTAACTCAAAATTTTCAAACATTAGGTAATTATTGGGTTCAATATCTCGATCGGACCTATTCATTCATGATACCAGATTCTTCACATGAGTTATCTTTGATAGTCATTACAAGTGGTGTGTGACCCCAAAGTCGGACAACCAGTTTTACCAAGGGGTATCGTATTATATTACTCAGTACGAAGTAGCAGAAAAGCTCCCAGCGGGACACCTTCTGCCATGGCCCACCTGGAAGACCCTAAACCGTTTGCGAAGTCAGGTGGGCTGCTGCTGATACAACCGGGTCCGTGGGGGAGGGGGGGGGGGTATTCCGATGTAGAAGTATTGTGTGAGTGCGGTGCCTCAACACAAACTATGGCTCACCTCCTGTTCTGCACTATGTATGGCTCCATCTGCACTCTGAGGGTGAGGGACCTTTCCGAGGCCACCCCCAACGCTGTCGAGGTAGCAGAGTACTGGTCGACAACTATTTAAAAATTAAAAGGGGAAATCATCGACATGAAGAAGAAGAAGACTCAGTACTAACTGAGTTGTGGAGGTAAAGTAGGCAGTAGGTCGATAGATAGCCGATATCCAGCTGTTTCTGGTTATACTGGAAGCCGACTCCGAAAGGGTTGGGAAAAGGCTTGACAGATGATGACCAAACGGTAACCTTAAATGATGAAACGTTTACAATCGTTGCATAATTTACAATACCTATATTAAACACTTTGTTTACCTTATAGATTTCAATCTTATCAAAGCACTTCATTTCTTTATAGCGTATAGGTGTAGTAAGTGACAACTAAATTGTGCTGCAGATGTTTTTTTTAGTACCAGAGAAGAATTGATTTATTATAAGTATACCTATATGTTTATTATTTGTTTGGCACGTGCCTTTAATCGGTCTTAACTTAGCCATCTTGTTTTTATGTTAACGGACAGCAGTTTTCATAACAGCTTCGAAAGAATCACGCAGCAGGTACTGTATGAGCTTTCTTAATCCATCATTGACTAAAGGGAAGAGCTTCTCCAAGTAGCTTTTAGGCTGATAGTTAGTTCTCTTACGCTTTGCAATCTGCAGGCCAGTGCTAGGTTGTATGTTGAAGTTCATAAAGGTCAAAATCGTCAAATCGTCAATCGTCAAAATAATTCAAAAAAGTCGTTCCTCGACCTTTTTGAACTTGGAGTGTTGTATTGATGATTTTGAGTATAGTAACAGCATACGTCTTACAGTCGCACTAGCCTGCAAGTTGGAAAATTTGAGTTACGCAGCCTCCCCTAACGCTTTCACGTCAAACAAAATTACATTTTGCCTAGTTGACCCGCCACACTTAATCGACAGCAAACAGTTGAATCGTGCAAGTAATTTTTGTGCGCATTGTTCCGTATATTGTCTCAAGTAGGAGCTCGTGCCTGCCGGGGTTGCGGGACTATTCGAAAGAGATACCGTGGCCCCGGAACGTAAAGAGCAAGGAAGCAACATGGATGGGTTTTAGTCAATAAAAGTCTGACACACGTATCAATCTTCTGGTCAAGTCGCACTGGCCTAGGTTGATCTGTGGATGAGTGACCAACCCTTTTATGTACCGAATTTCCTAACCTTTGTGGTAACTATATTTTCGAGCTGTTTGGGGTTGAAACTCTGGTGTTTTGGGGTCCGAGTGCTCGTAGGAGGCTATAAAGAATCGGACCCCACGATATTTAAGGAAATTTCGAAACGCCTTGTTGACGCTTCTCGTGCCCCATTCTTTTACCCAGAGGCTAAATGTTGCCATACAACGTGGCAACACTAAGTCCACTTAGCTCTTGAGCACATTACGAGCTGAAAGGTTTGCGGACGAGTTTTTAGATGCGTATGATTTGTTGTAAGTACTTGTAAGTTTATTCATTTTAGTTTACTTATGAGTTTTTCATTTATTTTCCAAATTAGATATGCATTATAGGTCCTTAAGGATAGAATCATAAATACAAAAGAGACCAAGGGTATTTTGTATGGTTTTTATTCAAATCAAATCTAATAACAATACGTACCAGCCTTATCATAAATCTCTTAAATATGATTACATAAACAATAATACTAAGATTAAAATACAATTACTTCAGTACCAATCCTGCTAATACCTTGGTCACAATAGTCTCATTCCTTCCTCTGACGTCATCAAGTCCTTTGTACCATGCAGGATCTAACTAGATCCATAAACATGCTAATTTTCAGGTCACCATGTTTCAATCCCATTTTGAACTTCGTCCAATTCAGTTTTAGGTCCAATTTTCATCGTGTCCACCTTTCTTCTGTGTCTAGTCCTAATGATTTTTGCAGTTCTGATGTACTTGTAATGATAATTTCCCTGTTAAACAAATAAGAAGAATCTGTTCAAGATTTTGGTGATACGGATTTCTGAAGTTCTTCATTAGGGAGCATTATAATAGCTATCAAAGCCGCCACTATTATGTTGAAAGTTTATTCATAAAGAAATATACAACTAAGTAATTATGAATTCTTCTAAGTAAAAAATAAATCAAGGAAAGGTCTTCTAACAAAAATAAAGGACAAAGATTTGAATCATATGAACGAGAAATAAGATGAATCTAAACTTAACTTATTACTGATCAAAGCTAGTGTGTAAAAAAGTAAATAAATTTAAAATCTCGCTGTAGTAACAGCGAGATTTTATAAACAATGTTATGACAGGTAAATAGTACCTACGTATTAGCATCAGTCAGATGGCGACCTTTTAGCGTTTTCCAGAACAGTTCCCTGAGCAACCACAGAATCACCAGCTGGATCTTGTTCTCCCTCTCATTGGCTGGCTCTTCATTCTTCCTGTCTAAACTATCATCATGTTCACGTTCACGATCTTCCTTATTTCCATCGCAGCAAGTTTCAGATTCGCAGCAATTTTCGCAACATCTTGATCGTCTTGATCGTCTTTCGCAGTGATTGTCGTGGCATCGTCTCTTTAGATCACAGCAAGGATCTTGGCGACAGCAATCAGACCTGCGGTGGCCTGATCCACCAGATTCTTTACATCTTCGTCGACAGGAACATTCGGAGCAATCAGATTGGTGCCGTTGTTCACAGCAATCAGTTCTGTTAGTTCCTGGGCTGTAACATCCACGTTCATGTCTTCGTCCACGGCTTTGAGGTTCACAGCAATGACATTCTGATGGTTCACGGTGAATACGTTCTCTATGGTGATGTTCGAAGGGTCCCCATCTTGGATGCTCAGGTTCGCGATTACAATGTCTTTCAGGACTGCGGTCGACTCTATGCCAACCGAATGGCCCGTAGCTTGGCTTATGGCTGTGATAATCAGGAGTGTCACCACCATGGAAGGGACCACCAAAAGGGGGTCTGCCCATTCCTGCGAACGGACCACTAAAATGGCCGCCGAAAGGATAGTTATTCTCGCAGGGTCTCATGATTTGATTTGCACGTATATGGTACTGTCTCAATTGTTTATGACTTTGTGAATAATGCACTTATATGGTACACAAGATTTTGTCTTTTAAATAATATAGATGAACTTGCTTTGAATAAGTTCTCTAGAATGCTGGTTATATCTTAACACTTTACTTTATATCCAAGCTGTTATCCAACTGATAATGACACAATATTTACTACTGATTACAAGTGCGATTGTACTGATACGCTGATGAAATGTTTGGCAAAGATTCTTATTTAGATTAAAAGGTTTTCCGAAATTATAGTTCTCGTAGCTCCAAATGATTTTCTAAAATGTTGGAGTTTTTCAGGATGGCTTTGAAAGTTGATTAGAAGAAGACAATTACATTGTTTGAGCAGGTTATTTCAAGTGTAGTCATGATTGCGAGTTTGACACACCCACATTCTGCCAGTTAATAAAGTAACCCATGCTAAGGCCACACCCTCTAGCATGGGTTACGGGTTTGGGATGTAAGGGATCGTTGATGCTTATCTTTGACTTTCATGAGTTCCTAAACCTTATTTACATCGACCACATAGTTGCGTTTCCTTCACAACGTCATTTATCGTAGTAGTAGTTCTTGTACATATTTTAAGCCTTATTTACTCTTCACGGCTGAGATGAGTATCTATTACAACTTGTTATTTCTGGCATGAGATGTCTGAGAGATGGCGTGTTATTTATAATAATTGAATTATACCACACAGGTAAACTAACATGATATAATGTTTACAATCTATGTATAATTTACGACACCTACTACTACTTATACATTAATATTTTTGTTTTGGCTTGTTGATGTAAATCTTATCTAAATACTATATTAACCGAAACAGGAGCCTTAGACTGTTATTTTTATAAATTAATTTTGCTAAAAGTTTGTAATCTGCAAAATTCACAATGGTCGATCATTATTCGGTCACTGGTCTCGTAATAAAAGTGTGTTCTAATGACATTATCGTATTGTCATTATTATAAAACCCGCCAGGTTTCATTTAAATATATTTTCACACCAAAAAACCGGGGCGCCATCTTGGATTTTATTAATTTTATATATTTTTTAAATTTTTATTGGTGTTACGAGTATACGCAATCTGAAGTAGTAAGTAGTAGTAATAGTCATTTGTCATTATGTATCTTTCGAAATATGTACACACTACCTTAAGAATATGTTTTATTTTCATATTATTTTGGTATTACGTTTGTATGAAAAACGCATGCTCCGCCGGCCCCTTTTTCTTCACCGTTTTGAGAGCAGCGGTGATGAAATAAATTACACAAAGTAATGCGCCTGTCTGGGTTCGAACCTACGACTTACTGTTCGTAAGTCGGGGCTGCCACTACTTGTCCACCGTTGCTCTCGTATCGCATTATATTACTCAGTATTAACTGAGTTGTGGAGGTAAATAAAGGCAGTCGCTCCATCTATGTATATTGCTGATATTCAGCTGTTTCCGGGTAGACTGGAGACCGAAAAATGGTTCGGAAAAGGCTAGCCGGATGATGACCAAACAGGTAATATAAAATGATGAAACGTTTACAATCTTTGTATTATTCACGATACCTACTTTTTATCTTTTGTTTGCCTTATTGATGAAAATCTTATCAACTTCATTTCGATAGCAACACAAGTGTACTTTTTTAAGTAATGAATCGCATCATATACATAATGTGGGCTGTATTGCAGTCTCTCCAACGACGTTGCCAAATTGACTACCGGTACATCGAGGTGTTGAAGTGTTTGTACAAAAACGCCACGTCGCCAAGTCGAACTGACTTCAGGACCAACCCTCGGAACCTATCCTTCTGCAGCGAGCTGTAAGACAGGGAGACTTCATATCTCCGAAAATGTTCATCGCTGCACTGGAGGACGTCGATCGGCAAACGTGGGGGAGGCCTATGTCCAGCAGTGGACGTCTTTCGGCTGAGATGATGGTGATGATAATTGTTTAATATTTGTTTATAGATTTTTCGGCGCGTGAGCCCTTAGTCGCATTTAACGTAGCCATCTTATTTTTACCAACAGCATCCCCCAATTCTTGTCATTACAGCTCCGCAAGGACCACGCAGTACTGCGTTTTCTAACTTCATCATTGACAAATAAGAAGAGTTTCCTCGAGCAGGATCCAGAAGATGTAGACAAGTGATTCCGTGACCATCCCGTCCCCGGGTCTCCCGTAGACCTCTGGGAAGGCGTCAACGAACGTAGGCGCTAAAGAACAAAAATGTTGGCTTGGCTTTATCTATCAATATGGGCAGATAATGAGCTACTCGAAAAAGTAAAAAAAAAACAATTGTTCCGGTGAAAAAAGATAACAATTTTAAACCTTCGAAATTTTTATTATAAAATACGATCTCTCTGATAAAAACACAGTGTTGAAATTCTGCTATGCTTTTTATCACTGTGATGAAGTAGGTTTAATTTCTCCACTGCATTCATCATCATCTGCCTAGCCTTTTCCCAACTATGTTGGGGTCGGCTTCCAGTCTAACCAGATGCAGCTGAATACCAGTATTTTACATAGAGCGACTGCCTATCGGGCTATCTGACCCCAACAACCCAGTCAATACTGGGTAATACGATACCACTTGGTAAGACTGATGTCAGCCTTTTTTGGGCCACCGACTACCTGTAACGACTGTCAAAGATTGACAAATGGCAGCCGCGACCAACAGCATAACGTTCTTTCAGAGGCACGGAGGAAACTCGGTGTGTAACTTCTCCACTGCATTAATGATTGCAAAAAATCCAGTCGCGCTTACTTTCCAAATCATGCAAGGTAGGAACTAAAGGTAAATTATAATTACAAAAGAGACTAAAGATCTTTTTTTGGGTTTTTATTCAAATCAAATAAATAAAAATAATACGAACTAAATCATTTTTATCATAAATCTCTTGAATATTATTAAATACACAATAATACTAAGATTTAAATACAATTACTTCATTACACAATCCTGTTACCACCTTGGTCACAATGGTCTTGCTCCTTCTGACGTCATCAAGTCCTTTGTACCATGCAGGATCTAACTAGATCCATAAACATGCTAATTTTCAGGTCACCATGTTTCAATCCCATTTTGAACTTCGTCCAATTCAGTTTTAGGTCCAGTTTTCATCGTATCTACCTTTCTTCTGTGTCTAGTCCTAATGATTTTTGCAGTTCTGATGTACTTGTAATGATAATTTCCCTGTTAAACAAATAAGAAGAATCTGTTCAAGATTTTGGTGATACAGATTTCTGAAGTTCTTCATTAGGGAACATTATAATAGCTATCAAAGCCGCCACTATTACATTGAAAGTTAATTCATAAAGAAATATACAACAAAGTAATAATGAGTTCTTCTTAGTAAAAAATAAATCAAGGAAAAGTCTTCTAACAAAAATAAAGGACAAAGATTTGAATCATATGGACGAGAAATAAGATGAATCTAAACTTAACTTATTACTGATCAAAGCTAGTGTGTAAAAAACTAAATAAATTTAAAATACAAAAGCGAGATTTTATAAACAACGTTATGATAGGTAAATAGTACCTACGTGTTAGCATCAGTCAGATGGCGACCTTTTAGCGTTTTCCAGAACAGTTCCCTGAGCAACCACAGAATCACCAGCTGGATCTTGTTCTCCCTCTCATTGGCTGGTTCTTCATCCTTCTTGTCTAAACTATCATCACGTTCACGTTCACGATCTTCCTTATTTCCATCGCAGCAAGGTTCAGATTCGTAGCAATTTTCGCAACGAATACGTCTTGAACGTTTTTCGCAGTGATTGTCGTGGCATCGTCTCCTTTGATCACAACAAGAGGCGTGGTGAGAGCAATCAGACCTACGGCGGCCAGATCCACAAGATTCTTCACATCTTCGTCGACAGGAACATTCGGAGCAATCAGATTGGCGCCGTTGTTCATAGCAATGTTGATCAGCGTTGTGTCCAAACCAAGGATGAGGTCTGTTAGTTCCTGGGCTGTAACATCCACGTTCATGTCTTCGTCCACGACTTTGAGGTTCACAGCAATGACATTCTGATGATTCACGGTGAATACGTCCTCTATGGTGATGTTCGAAGGGTCCCCATCTTAGATGCTCAGGTTCGCGATTACAATGTCTTTCAGGACTACGGTCGACTCCATGCCAGCCAAATGGCCCAAAGCTCGGCTTATGGCTGTGATAATCAAGAGTGTCACTACCATGGAAGGGACCACCAAAAGGGGGTCCACCCATTCCTGCGAATGGACCACTAAAATGGCCACCGAAAGGATAGTTATTCTCGCAGAGTCTCATGATTTGATTTGCTCTTATACATCCACGTTCATGTCTTCGTCCACGGCTCTGAGGTTCACAGCAATGACATTCTGATGGTTCACGGTGAATACGTCCTCTATGGTGATGTTCGAAGGGTCCGCTTCTTGGATGCTCAGGTTCGCGATTACAATGTCTTTCAGGACTGCGGTCGACTCCATGCCAACCGAATGGCCCAAAGCTTGGCTTATGGCTGTTGTAATCAGGAGTGTCACCATCATGGAAGGGACCACCAAAAGGGGGTCTGCCCATTCCTGCGAATGGACCACTGAAATGGCCGCCGAAAGGATAGTTATTCTCGCAGGGTCTCATGATTTGATTTGCACTTATATGGTTCTGTCTCAATTGTTTATGACTCTTTGGATAATGCACTTATATGGTACATAAGATTTTGTCTTTTAAATAATATAGATGATCTTGCTTTGAATAAGTTCTCTCGAATGCTGGTTATATCTTAACACATTACTTTATATCCAAGCTGTTATCCAACTGATAATGACGCAATATTTACTACTGATTACAAGTGCGATTGTACTTATACGCTGATGAAATTTTTGGCAAAGATTCTTATTTAGATTAAAATGTTTTCCGAAATGATAGTTCTCGTAGCTCCAATTTTCTAAAATGTTGGAGTTTTTCTGGATGGTTATGAAAGTTGATTAGAAGAAGACAATTACATTGTTTGAGCAGGTTATTTCAAGTGTAGTCATGATTGCGAGTTTGACACACCCACATTCTGCCAGTTAATTAAGTAACCCATGCTAAAGGCACAGCCTCTAGCATGGGTTACGGGTTTGGGATGTAAGGGATCGTTGATGCTTATCTTTGACTTTCATGAGTTCGATTCTAGATAGACAACGATGAGTGAGAAATGAAAAGATGGATGGATAATTCCAGGAATTTCCAAGTAACAGCCCAGAGTCAAAACCACCTAGAAAGGCGCTTGAATATAATCTTGTAGGATAATAATTTGTAAAATAGTCGCAGACGGATTTTTTGGTCTCAATTTTCAATTATTTTACGACTTCTAATCATCATCATCAACATCATCATCTGCCTAGCTTTTTCCCAACTATGTTGGGGTCGGCTTCCAGTCTAACCGGATGCAGCTGAATACCAATATTTTACATGGAGCGACTGCCTC
The DNA here is from genome assembly GCA_916618015.1 of Xestia c-nigrum. Classification (NCBI taxonomy): domain Eukaryota; kingdom Metazoa; phylum Arthropoda; class Insecta; order Lepidoptera; family Noctuidae; genus Xestia; species Xestia c-nigrum. Next base: position 3,750,425 of record OU745244.1, read on the forward strand.
TTTAACCCAGTTAATAATGGGAAATACGATACCACTTGGTAAGACTGGTATCAGACTTTTGGGGCCACTGACTACCTGTAACGACTGTCAAAGATGGACAATAATGTCAGCCGGGACCAACGGCTTAACGTGCTTTCCAAGGCACGGAGGAAACTCGGTATATAAGTATCTAGGCAAGCATTGCTTAACCTTAACATCGACTCGACTGGCTGATATTATTTAGCCACGAAGCTCCTCATTTTACGACTTCTAATGTAATTCATATTTTTTATCCTATACGATTCTGCTAAAGTGGCCTTTTTAGACAGGGCACAGGGGTGTGCCCTGTTCGGGAAATACACCCGCCTCTATTATATGGGACTTGCTTATAACTGGTGAAATGTTGGCGTAGTTTTATAGTTACACCTCTGCCGACCCTTGCTACGCGTAATGTTATTTATTTATTAATTTTAGTAACGTTTAAAAGGCGAAGTAAGATGACGTCATAAGGTAATGACCGTTAGAAAGACGTGAGCTATAAAGTTGTCTGTGTCAATATGCAAAAAAATCCTGATATTAACTACAAACATACGAATCCGGCAAGTCCTTTTAAACCTTATTTACATCGACCACATAGTTGCGTTTCTTTCACAAACTCAGTTATCGTAGTAGTAGTTCTTGGACATATTTTAAGCCTTATTTACTCGTCACAGTGGAGATGACTATCTATTACAACTTGTTTTTTCTGGCATTCACAGTAGTTTTTTCATATAGTACAAAAACTGTCTGAGAGATGGCGTGGTATTTATAATAATTGAATTACACCACACAGGTAGACTAACATGATGTAATGTTTACAATCTATGTATAATTTACGACATCTACTACTACTTATACATTAGTATTTTTTGTTTTGGCTTGTTGATGTAAATCTTATCTAAATACTGTATTAACCGAAACAGGGCCTAAGACTGTTATTTTCAACTGACTTCCAAAAAGAGGAGGTTATCAATTCATCCGAATTTTAGGGATGTAACATCACGCCTGTATGCTCTGAAGGAGTACGCAGAAGTGTACAATACACCCAGATTTCGACAGTTAGATGTGTTAAGTTCCATTTAATGGGATCCTGGAGAAATAGAGGGAATTCCTTAAATTTTATAGGAGCGATTTGGGTAGTTTTAGGAAGAGTAAGTTCTTGGAGTGATCCCATTTCAATTTGGTAAAGATCTGATGAAGAACTTCGGAAGATAGGCGACGGGCACTCCTCAATAAATGATAGCAAATGTACTGGGATCGCTGAAATACCGTGTCTCTCTATTGTTTATACCAATTCATAACAAAAAATCACGCCGTTACGCTGTGAAAGGGTAAGCACATATGAACCACTAAAAAGTGAAAAATAAAAACTTTTTTGTAAAAAATATAACCGACTTCACACAAAAAAGTGAAAAATAACTTTAGCTTCAGAAGTCGGTGATAAAAAAACTAAATCAATCAAACAAAGGTCACCGACTTCTGAAGCTAACGTTATTTTTCACATTTTTGCGTGAAGTCGGTTATATTTTTTGCAAAAACGTTTTTTTATAAATTCATTTTGCTAAAAGTTCGTAATCTGCAAAATTCACAATGGTCAATCATTATTCGGTCACTGGTCTCGTAATAAAAGGGAACCTAATTTTTCTCTGGTGCAGTTAACGCATGCCGCTGCTTTGCCGATCTGCTTTTCTGGGCAGTCTGCCCTGACGTGTGGCCCACCACAGTGGCTACACAGATCGGCTGGCTCCGTGCACAGGCGTTTCCCGTGTCCGTATGCCAAGCAGCGGGTGCACTGCACCAGAGGCGTCTGGTCCTCGACGCGAACTCGCTGGAGGTCGATGCGGAATTTTTCCCCGTCAATCGCCCTCCTCCAGACCGTAGGAGACACACCGAGCACAAACTGATTCACGTGCGGGTTGCGTGTTTTCTTACGGTACTTATTACCATTCTTTGCTCCTTGTCGTCGAGCCCGTGCAATATTTCCCGGTTCTGATTCTTAAGGGCTCTCAGCACCTCCTCGTCACTGTGCAGTGTGCATGAGTAAGCGGGTCACGATTT